>JAULJL010000015.1:16267500-18749721 GCA_030761205.1 Fremontodendron californicum
TAACTTTCAACATATATGAGCTCCCACAACTCATATTATGTAATCCGTCAAAAAAGACTTATTTCAATGGAAAATTACATTGGAATAATCAAGGCCCGTAAAACTACTTTGTCAGAAAAAAAAATCGTCAAAAATTGTAAGAGTATTTTCAACTAAAATTTCCATAAGAGATACTCATTAATTCCATTGGAAATTTATTTTTTGATTAAATGCATATTTTTATTTCGACAAAAATGTTGACATTTTTGAAGGAATTCCATCGAAAAAAGTTCACTTTTCTACGAAATTCTAACGAAACTCCTTCAAAATGGTGAAATTTTCGACAAATTTTATTACCAACGAAATATTCTGTCGGTAATTTGTAAAAATAGAATTGTTTATACAATCCAAGAACAAGGATTTTTAGTAGAATAGAATATTATACTTAATGTTTTTTCGTCGGTAGTTAATAAAAATTCCGTCGGAAACTCTTATTTTATATTTTTTTTTTGGGTTTTATTTTTTCCCAATGAAAAATTTAGTATTTTTTTTAGATAATAAGTTTCAAAGTACCAAAATTTCTAATATAAGAATTTAATTGTATTTAAATTCATAAATAAAAGTGATCATAATTATTTTAAATTTCACACATAATAAAATGTACTAATATTCAAATAAGAAAAATATAGGGATCGAGGGGAAGAGGAAGAAAGAGATAAATAAATAAATAAATGTATTCAGGCTTATTTTTTAACGATAGAATTTTCGACATAAATTTTTTGTCGCTAAAAAAATTAGATATTTTCAAATTTTAATTTTTTGTTTTTTTTTTTTTTACAGAATGAGAATTTTTTAAAGAATTTCCATCGAAATTCCATTGTAAATAAAATTCCGATGGATTTTTGACTGAAAATTCGTCAAGAAATTTTTTAACCTACAAATTTAATTTTAAATTAATTTCAAGAATTCTTAAAAAATATTTTGTTGATAGAAAATTCCCGTCGGATAAAATTTTTATTGACGGAAATTTTGTTTGTATATTTTCTCTTCAATTTTTTTTTTTTTTAAAATTTATTTATCTTTTAAAATATCTAAAAAACTTTTAACAACGTATATTTTTGTCTCTAATTCCATCGCAAAGAGTTTTAACGATAGAATTAGTGACGAAAGTTTTCGTCTTTAATACTAAAATTTATAGTTTTATTTAATTTTATTCAGAAACATTTTTGTCGATGAAATTATGGGTTTTTTTTACGTAAATTTTCGTCGAAAAAAATTAGTGCAAATTTTTTTTTTCTCATCCTATTTCTTTGACGAATTTCAGACGGAATCTTTTTTTCACTAGTATATTCCATCAAAATTCTGTTAAAAATTCAATTTCACAAAAAAATATATATTTTCCATCTGAAAATGAAGATATTTTCCGATGAAAATATTTCGTCAAAAAAATATATAAAAAAAAAAAACTTTTTTCTCATAATGCATCTCTGCTCGAAGCACATTACATCCCAGAGCTCTCTTTCACGATCTCTAAAGGTCTCATTTTTATTTTAAAGAATCATCATTTGATTATTAGTCTTAATTTTGTCAAGAAAGACATAATTTATGAACTTCACTACTTTACAATAATTAATAACCTTCAATTCTTTTTCATTATAAAGCTGAGATCTTTTCCATCTCCAAATTGCGTACAGCTGACTTTTGAGGTTTTCTAAAACAAAAGTTACTCAAATTCCTTCCTTGTTCCTTTTTGAGAACTAGCAACACTTTTTTCGCATTTTTTGAGTTTGGTAGGTAAAACAATATATATATATATATAAATAAATAAAAAAGGGATACATTTACATTAGTGTAAAATTAAATTAGTTTTACATATTTTTATAACTTTTTATGTGATTTATATTTGTTTAATCCGACCATCGTATTTTATGTTTTATTCACGTACATCATGCACGTCTATTTGGAGTAAATTAAAAATGTTTAACTATTTGTTCGATGTAGAAAACTTTCAACCGTTAAATATATATTGAAAAATACAGTATTTTTGATCGATATGATAGAGATATCGGATCAATTTGAAACTTTACGTGCACGACGAGTATAATTATATTGTTAAATCCAATGATCGATTTGTTAAAATATAAATTGTTAATAAAATCCTAAAAAAAAAGTAAAATTTCCATTAATTTTTGTTGCTATATATTGCAACTTTAGGTTGGCTTTGCTAGCTACTTGCTATGAAATAGCTCCCTTCCATTTAGGGGTCCTTAAATTCTTAATTAATTTCATCAACCACCTTTATGGACTTGAAGTAGTAGAAACAAGATAAAGTAGAAATAGTTTGAAAAAGAGTGACTGCTCCAAATTCGATATTGAGCATTGAAAACTTGAAAGCTTTACTTATTTGCCTTATGTGTCAATGTTATTCTTACCGTCACATGCTTGGTCTCCGAGTTTTTTCCAGATTGAAATCTTTATTCTCAAATGAAGGTACTTTTAATCTAATTTCTTTAAATGAGGTATTCCAAGCCACATCATCCATATGTCAATGTTTAGATGACAAAAACTACTACATGGCAATTGAATTTATTTTAGTTCTTTTTTTTTTATCCTTCTTTGTTTTTTATTAACAGTGTCATTTTTTATGCAAAATAATTAGAAAAGCCAAAAAATTTGAAAATATCATTGGGAATTTTGTTTTAGCAACAAAAAAAAAAAATTCATTGGGAATTCTTTCTTCAGAAACCAACAAATTATACAAATAAAAAATAATATATATCCAATATCCAAATTCAAACCCAAAAAGCCTACATTTTCTTTTCTTCCACTGGTTCTAATTAAAACTTTTGGAGAAATCAAGCCTCCAATCGCAAATATATGATCTTAGAGAGAGCCTAAGAAAAAACTTTAAATTAAAATCTCATTAACCCCAAATGTAAATCGCAATGAAAACTCAGTTATAACAAATCTCTGTAGATCACTGAAAATAGAAGAGACAAAGCCCAAAGGCCACACAATGGATGATTGTTCATACTCAAAATAAAAAAAAAATAAAATAAAATAAAAAAGAAATCCAACATTTAGCACAACATGACTGATCCCCTTTGACAGTGGTCATATTGAAATAGAATTGAGAAACGGAAAGACAGAAGAAGAAAAAGATATAATAAATAATAAAAGAAAGAACTGAGAAAAAACTTTAGTTGCCATGGGCTAATTTTAGCCAACTAAGCATTGAGATGGTTGATGTGGCTTAGAATACTTCAATTGAGGAAATAATATAAGATTAAAAGTACCCTCATTTGGAAACAAATCAGAACTCAAAATCTAAGTACAAAAGTATAAGTGTAATCTTAAGTTTTTTTATTATAAAAGGTAGTAGCATGGGATAAGGAAAAGTGTAGATAGGGACGAAGTCAAGAATAGTATTAAGGGGTCAAAATATATATATATATAAATTTAAAGTACAATAAAAGTTATTATGAAATAAACCTGTTCAAGAGTCGGATTATTTGTCTGACTCGATAGATTGGCCGAATAGTTTTTTAAAGTTTAGGCCTGACTCGAGTTTTTTTTTTTTAATTTAAAAATATTTTTATTTAATTTTAATTAAAAAATATTTTTAAAAATAAAATATAAAAATTTATTTTTTAATATTAAAAAAAGGCCTTAAAGGCTAGAAGAGCTGATTGGGTCTTGGGCAAGCAGAATTTTTTTCTATCTGAGTTTGGCCTGACCCGACCTATGAACAACTTTAGATGAAAACATTAAATTTAACTATTATATATAATATTAAAATTACAAACAATATATAATTTTTTTATAAAAATAAAAAATTCAAATATTATAATTTATGTTGCATATGTAAGAATTTAATAAGAATTAAAGTCTCAATGTCAAAAAAATTATATTAAAATAATTAAAATATGCATAGAGTTATTTAATATTACAAAAGAAAAATATAAGATTACATATACATTTAGAAAAAGTGAAATAAGTTAAATGTACAATTTGTATTAAATATTGTAATGGTTTATCTTTTTATTTTTTTTCCTTATAAGCATAGAATTAAAAGTATTAACTCAATAATTAACATAAATATATATATTTGATTGATTGAAAAGGTAAATAGAGAGAATTAAGCTAATAATAATGAATGAGGTTTAAACCAAAAGTGCTACCAAATTCATCATATCAAATTACAAATTTTACAAGGGACCAAATTAAATAAAAAAAAAAAATTGGAGGGGCCAAATATAAATATACCTTATTTTCAAATAATTAAACAAGGTGTTCTAAAAAACTTAAGAAATTAGCGGGGGCAAACATTAAATATACCATATTTTCAAATAATGATACAAGGTATTCCAAAAAGCTTAAAAAATTTAGGGGGCCAAGGCCCCTACCTGTCCCCCTTATCTACTCCCCTAGTTACAGATTTTGGGTTCGAATTTCAAACCTGTTAGATGTTATTTTTTAAAAGTGGTTGTATGAACTAATTGGATTAAATCCAAATCAACTCCGTAGGGTAAAAAGTTGTCTTTGGCTGTTGTGGGAAGATTGTTATTGTTACCAGCATTCACGTATGAGTCTTCAAATACATATAGAGCTGGTAATTGAAATGTCATATTCTCCAAAGCAAGATATTTGAGAAAGTCAGTTTGTTTTATGTTAAACGGTGGTGGTAGTAAAGGTTCTGAATGGACATGAACCTGACAGAGACATTGAAGAAACAGCGTAAAGAAACCAAGACAATGAGCCAGAGTGAAAGCCATTGAATTTGAGTGCTAAAGGCTTGGAAACTGTTCTCTGGGAGGGAAGGGGTGGAGGGGAAGAGTGCTAAAGACTGAAATGTTTAGACTTAGCAAATTGTACAGCTTAAATTTTGCTTCATTAGTTTGTAGATGAGCTAGTAAAATATGTACTTAACGTTTTAGGGAATGCAGGTTCTTCCAGCAAGCCACGATTTAGTAAAGTTTTGATGCATAGATTATGTGATACAAGTGACGGTATGAGGTTATTTTGCTGAAAAGGGTCAAAGTATTCAAGTTTTAGACTCTCAATCCGCGGTAGTGTCTTTTTCTTTCCCTTCTTTTTTGGGAGAATGGGAGATTAGACCCTGTTCTTTGAACATTATTATACATCAATCATCGAATCAAATACTAGATAAAAATAATCTATTTCTGGTATAATGACAAAAAATTAAGTTGTAAATTTTCACAATCCGACGATTTTAATCTCAATTAGAAATCAAGATCTTTTACTAATTTATGTACACGACAGTTAAAAAGAATAATTTAGACTTAGAACAACTTTACAATGTCAAGCATTTGGTTGCAAAGTATAGATATTTGATTTGGTTACTAATATATTATTTTTTTAAGAGATTAACAAAATTGTTCTACATGAAATTATATTATTGTATGGTAATTTAGAACAAGTAATAATGTTATTTCACTTAAATCTCATTCACAAAAAAAGTTCATTCACTGAGAGTTACTTTACATAAATCGCTTCACCGAACGTTATTTCACTGAAAGAAATTAAAATAATCTCAGAATATGATAGGATTCTTTAGTTAATTTCACTATTGGAACGTTTTTAAAAACTTGACTTGATGGATTAAATATGGAGATAGTTAAGAAATTCTCCTCTTAAGCTTCCTCTAAAGTATGTGTTTTCCTTTCCTTTCAAACAATAGTGAACTCTTAAGTTTACTATTCACTATCACCAATAATTTAAACACCTATTAGACAAAGAATTAATATACTAGTACATGATCATTATCATTTCTATCATTATGCCTATTGAATGCTCATGTTATGTAACCCTATATATATATATATATATATATATATATATATATATATATATATGAGAAGGGATCCACTTACACTAGTGTAAAATTAAATTAATTTTACACACTTTCATAACTTTGTATACGATTTATATTTTAACAAATTGACCGTCGGATTTAACAATATAATTGTACTCGTCGTGCATGTAAAATTTTGAATCAATCTGATATCTCTATCATATCGATCAAGAATACTATCTTTTTCAATATATATTTAATGGTTGAAAGTTTTTTACATCGAACAAATAGTTAGACGTTTTTAATTTACTCTAAACTTGACGTGCATGATCTACGTGAATAGAACATGAAATACAACGGTCAGATTAAACAAATATAAATAGTATAAAAAGTTATGAAAATGTGTAAAACTAAATTAGTTTTACATTAATGTAAGTGAATCACTCATCTCTCTCTCTATATAAATATATATATGAGCTCCCACAACTCATATTATGTAATCCGTCGGACAAACCTTATTTCAACGGAAAATCACATTGGAATAATCAAGGTTGGTAAAACTACTTTGTTAGAAAAAAATTTCCATCAGAAATTGTGAGAGTATTTTTTATAATTCCATCAAAATTTTATTTTTTGATTATATGCATATTTTTTACTTCATAAAAAATGTTGACATTTTCAACATAATTTCATCAAAAAAGTTCGTTTTTTTTTTCGAGGGATTTCTAACGAAATTCCTTCGAAAATGGTGAAATTTTCAACGGATTTTATTACTTATGGAATATTCTATCGATAATTTGTAAAAATAAAAATATTTATATGATCCAAGAAGAGGGATTTTTAATAAAAATAGAATATTGTATTTAATGTTTTTTGTCGGAATTTCATCGGTAGTTAATAAAAATTCCGTTGAAAATTCTTATTACATATATATATATATTTTGGGGGTTTTATTCTTCCCAATGAAAAATTTAATATATTTATTTTTCGATAATAAGTTTCAAAGTACCACAATTTTTAATATAACAATTTAACTGTATTTAAATTCATAAATAAAAGTAATCATATTTATATAAAATTAAATACATAATAAAATGTACTAATATTCAAATAACAAAAATATAGGAATTATTTTTAAACATTCTCTTATCGAAGATCTATGTGTCATATATATCAGCATCGGGTCCAGCTCCCTGGCCTGGACCATTGTCTCTTACTTCAGAATTTTCAGCTGATGCATGATTACTTTCGAATATACGTCTCAAACTAAACAAGACATTCTTAATTTCCTCGTGCGAGTGCGCCATCATCATCACTTGGTCTTGCAACTTGGTCACCTGAATCCTTATTTGTTGTCGTAGCACCATAAGCAAAGTAACTTGTCGCTTCTGCAATGGAGCTGGAATTATGAAAAATATCTCGAGCACGTGGTCTTGTTTCAAATTTATACACGTGAGTCCAAATAACTTGCAAGTCTTCGATGGCTTCAGACCAAGCTTAGGGATCGTACTCCGGTTGAGTAGAAAAATCGTCACCATAACTTTACTGCAATGTAGAAATATATTTTTCCTACAAGTTCAAACAAAAATATAATGAGTTCAAACAATTATCCTAATTTAATTGCATTGAGTTAGAGAAAATACAAAATATGAAAAATTAATTAATCGTAAAGCAAATTATAATAATAAATTGTAGACAGATCTTAACCGACACTAATAGTTTTGAACTTTTTGTCGACGTAATCACCGCATGTCCGTCCATGTCTATAGATGTGATCAAATACTTTTTTGAAGGTTGCTTGTCAGTTTTCTCTTCTGATTACATTGAATTAAATTCCACAAAATAAAATAACTATAAATCATTGTAACACAAATTTCTATAAACATCTCATGTTATAAATTCATAACCAAGTTAATTGTTATTACCATCATGTTTGCATGAACTAGAAAATAAGTTGACCCTCATGTGTGCTTGGTTATACTTCATTATTTCTCGTGAGTCGATTTTGCTTCGTTTGTTGGGACCTTCTTTTTTACTCGTCTTTACTCTATACAGTGTCAATTAGTTCATCTCAGATCTCGAACTTAATCCATTCACATTTATATCCTTTGCACTCTTCTATTTTATCAGTATGAAACAATAGCATTGCAGCCTTCTTCTTGGTTCCCAACATGTCCTTGAATCGGGCCTTACATGTTGCTTCCTATGTCTTTCTAACCAATGGTGTCTGTTTCGGAGACAACATGCATTTTTCCTACCATCAAATAATAAATATACGTCAGTATAAACATATGTTTGGTTAAGTAAATAAAAAATAAAGATATTTAAATTTTTAAAAGAAATGATACCTCAAAATAGACCACGCACCATTTTATTGATGTCTAATAGAAGAAGTAATAGTTATCGTGATCCTGGTGAAAGTACTATCAAAATCAAAGAAAGTCAATCCATAATATCCAATTACTTATTCAATGAATTTTAAAAATTAAGAAAATTCTAAAGAATCCACGTGTTCTGTAGATATGTTATCCGCACCTTGTCGGTCGTATTTGCTTGCTTCAGTAAGCTTTGAGTATGACTTCTAGTTCGCTTCTCTACTCGAAAATTTCAACGAAATCTTTTTTCATCAGTATATTCCATAAAAAGTTCTGTTAAAAAAATATATATTTTCCTTTTGAAAAAAAAATATTTTCTGATGAAAATATTTCGTAAATAAAATATAAAAAAAAAATACTTTTTCCCATAGTGCATCTCTACTCGAAGCCCATTGCGTCCCAGAGCTTATTAATTTTGTAGACACCTAATTTTATTCGGACCCCCTAAACAAGGTACATCTTTCTTTCAACTTCTCGAAACTCTAAGAACCACCTCTAATTCCATGATTTGGGTTTCTAACACGTTAATTTGGAGGTCAACATGAAAAGTCAACCTCGAAAAAAATCAACCCAAAAAGTCAAAAACCAAAAAAGTCAACTTTTGAGAAAAATCAAGATTTGAAAGAGAATTGAATAATGATGAAGCAATCTTGATAATTAGAGAGTCACAATTGAAAATAGAAAGAAGAATTGAAGGTGGAAAGACAAAATTGAAAATTTCAATTTTGGGAAAAAGTTGAGAAATTCCAATTTTGGAAAAAATTATGTAAATAATCAAATTGGATAAAATTGAACCTTTAGTTTGAGAAATAGTCAACAAATAGAGGTACCTCAATGTCCAATTTCAAGAGAAATGAAAAGAGAAGCCAATTAGAAGATGAATTGGACAAATTGGAAATTGTAATTTTGGGAAAAAGTATGGAAAATCCAATTTTGGAAAAAAAAGTATGTAAATGATCGAATTGAATAAAATTGAAGTTTCAATTTGAGGAATAATCAATAAATAGAGGTACCTCAAGCTTCAATTTCAAGAAGAATGAAAAGAAGAGCCAATTGGAAAATGAATTGGACAAATTGTAAATTTCAATTTTGGGGAAAAGTGTGGAGATGATCAAATTGAGAGAAATTGAAGGTTCAAATTGATAAAAAATCAATAAATGAAAATATCTAAAGGTCTAATTTGAAGGAGAATGAAAGGATAAGTCAGTTGAAAGAGGAATTGGAAAATTAAGGACAAAATAAGTTGAAAATTTCAATCTTTGGAAAATTATGGAAATGATCAAATTGGAAAGGAATTCGGGTGTAAAAATTAGAAAAAATGGGCTCAAATCCAATTCAATATGGGGCAAAAGGAATGGGAAAAGAAAACCCGAAATTGGGGCCAAAATGCAAATAGGCTAAATTCGGGGGATTAAAATGCAATTTTTGAAAATTTGGAAAAAAATGAATTCGAGGTCGAAAAATTAAAAAACTTTTTAGAAATAAGTTTTAGGATTGAAAGAAAGAAAGGAGAGATAAAAACCCGAATTTGGGGCCCAAAATGCAAATAGGCTAAATTCGAGGGCTAAAAGGCAATTTTAAAAAAATTCAGGAAAAATGGAATTCGAGCTCGAAAAATTGCGAAACTTTTCAGAATTGAATTTAATATTAGATAGGATGAATTGGGTAAGAAAAACCCGAAATTGGGGCCAAAATATAAATAGGTCAAGTTTGTGGGCCAAAATGTAATTTTATCAAAATCCGAGGAGGGACCAAGTAGCAAAATAAAAATAAAAAAAGGTAAGACACCAGAATATTCTAGGGGTTTCGGCCAGGAGGGAGAAAGAAGAGGGGAAAAGATGATCAATGGCTAAGATGTAGGAGAAGATAGATATTTTTCAAAGCAAAGGACATGAATCACCATTTAGTACCTTAGGTGGCATTTTTGGCCAATAAGGAGCATTTTAAATGCAAGGATGGAAGCTCATTGGCTAAGGCCATGTGAAGGCCATATGATGAAGCCAAATGGCTAAAAACGATGACACTAGGAAGATATTTTTGGCTAAGCAACATAATCAAGCCAAGTGGCTAAAAAAAAGATAAAGAGAGAGGGGACAAGAATACATGACATGGCATTTTGGATCAATAAGAATGTTACTTGGCCCCCAATTTTAGGAAAGATAGCCATGTAAAAGGGGGGACCAAAGGGGGACCATTTGACATGAAAAAAAGATGACTCTAGGCCAAAAGAAAGGCCACTAGGCCAAGCTATAGAAAAAGGGGGAGAGGCCTTCATTTTACATGGATTCACTACCATTTTGAGGGCTAAGGCAGTAGCTAAAATCACCTAAGGAGAAAAGGAAAGGAAGAGGGGAAAAGGAGGAAGAAATAGGAGTTTGAGAGCATTTTGGTGAAGCTTACTTAGGTATCTTCATTTTCTTTGCTTGTTCTTTATTTTCTTTTTCATTTCATGTTCTTTTCTTCTTCTTTTCTATGTTGTTTTTCATTTCTTCTTCTTGAAAGACAAAGATTTTCAAAATGGTTTTCTTAAAAGCTTTTCCGTTCTTTTCCTTTTTCTTAAGGAAAGTAAATTTTACAATATTTTCCCCTCTATTTTTCTACATGGACGAACCTAAGGGCCTTCATTGTGCTTGTGTTTACTTCATTTTCCTTGCTTGTTATTTGATGTGGGATGTTCTATTGTGGTAGGATAGACATTTTATCTTTATTTTCTTTTTTTAAAAAATAAAGTAAAAAGGTTTTTGAGCTTGATGATCTTGGTTTTTACCAAGTGATAATTTGAGCAAGATTTAGCATCCAAGAGGCCAAACTTTGAGCCAAACTTATTTTTATGTTTGTTTATATTTTCTTGCTTATATATTATCATTTGCATATATATATATATATATATATATATCTTGCTGGTTGAGTGTTTTATATTGCTTGTTTCTCTTGAAAAAAATAATTTTTGAGCTTGATGATATTGGTTTTTACCAAGTGATGCTATAGCCGAATTAACATCAGAGGGCTAGCCTTGAGCCAATCATTTTTGCTTGCTGTAAATCATGTTGTCAAACCATTTCCAGCATGGTTTTGGTTAGGATCAATCAATGATCCATAGCCAAAACCTATTTTTCAAACTACTTGGAAAAAACAATGTTTTGCAAGTTGGATATGCTGATTTCGGGTAATATTTTCACTATGCATTCTTTGTCAAAATAAAAAATTGTTTCTACCTCATTTAGTTTATCATTTGTTGAACCTAAACTGATTTTCCATTTTTTTTTGAATTTTTTATAATGGTAAAAAATAGCCTTGTAAAACTGGTTTTTTGGAGTCAAAACAAGCTTTAAAGCTAACAAAGGTCTCGTTTTTTTTACCAAGAGGGAGGGGCTGGCCGAAACATATTGCTATTGTTTGGAGGTTGTTTTCATGGTATTTCAAAGGAAAAATTGGTTTTAAGAAAATCAGGTCATCGGTAGGTAATCCGAGCTTTCAAAATCGAGCAAAGACTATGATTTTTACAATAGGCCATTCAGCCATATAGGTTTCTATTTCAAAATTTGCATCTTTTTCTAGTTTATTTTGGCTTCAAAAATGTCTGCATTTGAGGCTCACTTAGAGGTATTAAGATGCCAATCAAGGGCATTCAAATACCCCTTAATCCGAGCCAAAATCCGTGCCTGAAATCTTTCAATTTAGAAATCCAATTTAAGTTTCTTTCAATGGTAGTCGGACATCTTTGTAGGTGTTTGAATATCCTCTCTTCAAGGGAGAAACACATTCCTTTTTCACGCATTGCATATTTTAAAATGTTTTTACATAATTTAGCATAAAAATGTGCCTTTTCAGTTTCCTAGACATTTGGCGAGAATTAGTTCTTAATCTTTATTGGGTTTGCCGGGGAGGTTAGAAAATTATTCAACGCACGTGTTTATGAAATCGTAAGGTGTGGTTTTCGTTTTATTTTGAATTATGTACATGTCATACGAAAAGATGTTTTTCCAAAGCTTTGCTAGATCTACCGGGGAGTTCGGTAAAATGTCCCGATGCATGCCATTTATATAATTTCACACAAACAGAAAATCCATGAAAAAGAATTTAAAAATAATGATGTGTGCATATTCTATGTTCATGTATATTCCATGATGAGATCATTTAATAATTAATGTCTACATTTTCCATCTTGATCATGATAATTCTATGTTTATGAATATTCCATGATGTCATTTTATGATTTGATATTCATGTTGCTATCTTGATCATGATGTGTTGTTGGATGTAAATATTCTATAATAACGTCATTTTATGATTGGTGCCCATATGATCTTTTTATGCAATGTCATGAATTCTTTTGCCACGTCATAATAAGATTTGCCATGTCATGCATGCCATGTCATGAATCATTTGCCATGTCATATATGCCATGTCATGATTTCTTTTGCCATGTCATGAATTGTTTTCAATGTCATGTATGCCATGTCATGAGTTATTTTCCATGTCATGTATGCCATGTCATAATAAGATTTGCCATGTCATGTATGCCATGCCATGAATGATTTGCCATGTCATGAATTCTTTTGTCATATCATGTGTGCCATGTCATAATATGATTTGCCATGTCATGTACGCTATGTCATGTATGCCATGTCATTAATTTGTTGCCATGTCATAATAAGATTTTTCTTGCCATGTCATGAATTCTTTTGCCATGTTATAATAAGATTTGCCATGTCATGCATGTATGCCATGTCATGAACTGTTTTGCCGTGTCATACTAAAATGTTTGCCATGCCATGATAAATATGCATGTTGTTTAATTTATATTTGTGTCTTAGTAATAATTTGTATATTCATGATCATTTTTGTAAATGGTTTCTAATACATGAAAAATTAATTTTTTTTAATAAAACAAGGTTGTTCCCGAGTTGAAATAATTCATGGATTCTTTGCTGGCCCTGCCGGGGAGGATATCATCATCATTAACAACGGAACATCCTTTTCTTTTTCTTTTCTTTTTTTTTTTTTTTTCAAAATGAGGGTGATTCGAAGAATTTCAAAATAAAGAAAAAATTCTATGTTTTGCCGGGTTTGCCGGGAAATATAAAAAAAATTATGTTAATAAATTTCGGATCATTCTCACATAATATGATTGTTTTTAAAAAGGAATTAATTTTTAAATATCAAATATAAAACTGACTTCCATCGAGACTTCATGATAACACATGATTAATAAGGTACCGTTTTATACGAGTGTTGTGGGGGTGCTAATCCTTTCCTGCACGTAACCGACTCCCGAACTCGTTTTTGTTTTCTTTGGTTTTTAAAACGTAGACATCGAAATTGGTTTTTTTAAAAAAATATTTTAATTAATTTTAGAATGTTTCAATTTTTATAAAAACTTAGCCAAAAATATCAATGACAGCTTTATTTTTTCGAAATTGTTTTAAAATTCTCATTTTTAATTAAGAGAAACCACAAATAATTTTTTTTTTCTCTTTTTCCCATTTTACGTCACTTAACGGGATCCACATGATGGAATTTTTCCGTTATGACAAACTTCACTACTATACAACAATTAATAACCTTCAATTCTTTTTCATTATAAAGTTGAGATCATTTCCATCTCCAAACTGAGTCATCCAGCTGACTTTTGTGGTTTTCTAGAACAAAAGCTACTCAAATTCTTTCTTCGTTCATTTTTTAGAACTAGCAACACTTTTTTTTCGCATTTTCTGAGTTTGGTAGGTAATATATATATATATATATATATATATATATAAGGGATTTATTTATATTAGTGTAATACTAAATTAGTTTTACATACTTTCGTAACTTTTTTTACAATTTAGATTTCAACAAACCGATTGTTGGATTTAACAATATAATTGTACACGTCGTGCTCGTAAAGTTTCTAATCGATCCGATATCTCTATCATATCGATCGATAATACTGTCTTTTTAAATATATATTTAACAGTTAAAAGTTTTTTACATCGAACAAATAGTTAGACATTTTTAATTTACTCGAAACTCAGCATGCATGTTCTACGTGAATAGAACATGAAATACGACAGTTGGATTAAACAAATATAAATCGTATAAAAAATTACAGATATATGTAAAACTAATTTAAATTACACCAGTGTAAGTGAATCTTTCCTTATATATATATATATATATATATATATATGTCGATACGTGATCCTCCGGGGAAAGAGAACCCCGTTCGAGTGATGTCGCAACCTAAAAAATAACAAGTGCCATCCCGAAACTTTTTACTCGTTAAGTGTGACATTGGAGAAAACAAAGAAAAAGACGACTTAATTCCTCTTGAAATGAAATGAGGGTTCGAGAATGACCTCGAAAAAGAAATTGAGTCGCCACCAATCTTTTTTGGCTAGGTGTGATCGACCACCTATTAAAACCGGTTTTGCAAAACATTTTAAAATTAATTAAAACATTTTTAAAACCAATTTCAAAGTCTGCGTTTTTAAACCAGAGAAATCAAAGAAGCGAGTTCGGGAGTCGGTTACGTGCGGGGAAGGATTAGCACCCCCACAATGCTCGTATAAAACGGTACCTTATTAATCGTGTGTTATCTCAAGTCTCGGTAAAAAGTTGGTTTTAAATTTTGCATTTCAAAATAGTTCCCAATTTAAAAAAAATAATTTCATTTTTCATTGAAAATGATCCTGAATTTATTAATTCAAAATTTTCCTATATTCCCAGAAAAACTCGGCAAAATATAAAAAAATTTATTTATTTGGAAAAATTTTCGAATCATTATCGTTTTAAAAAATATATATATATTCCGTTATTAATGATAATTGATGATATCCTCGCCAGCAACCCAGAGGAGAATTCATGAATTATTTTAACTCCTGAATAACTTTATTTTATTTAAAATCATTATCCTTTTTTAAAACATTTTTTAAAAGGATGAATATGAACATGTATGACATGGTAAAAGATGACATAGCAAAATCTAGATGACATAGTATAATCTAAATGACATGATATAATCTAAGTGACATAGTATATTCTAAATGACATAGCATAATTTAATAACATGACATGGTAAAAAAATAAAATAACATTATAATAAAATATGCATGAAAATAAAAAGACAATTCATGAACAAAATAAATCATAAATGATATGACAAAATAAATAATGACTAAGCAAAGAGTATAGAATAACATAAAATATTCACAACCATATAACAATCAATATAACATCATGAAATATAAATCAAAACAATAACATCACCATAGAATATTCATAGCGAAAATCATATATCATATTATATGCATGAACATGGAAAATGCAATGCATGAAAGTGTATTTTTTTCTTTGAATAAGGATATTCGTATATCTAAAAAGATATTCGATTACCTTAGTAAAAGACTTAAATCAAATTTTTCTAAATAAAAAATACTTTGTGATTGGTATGAAAACAATTTGAAAATTTTTGTATGAAAATGGCACTATAGTCGAAACCCCTCTTTGAAAAGGTTCTATTTTCCTAACTTTGAAAACCGGGGTTGACCTCCCTTGACCCGACCTTTATAAAAATCAAAATTTAGGATTAAAATGACTTAGAAATTAACCTAGGACAGTAGCTATTGTTGTAAATCAACCCCCTCATAATGACTTAACCAAAACAAAAAATTATTTTTTCCTTGAAAACAAATCTGACTTTTTAGACCAGTTTTAAAACGTGATATTTTATCTATTTTAAATTTTTCAAAAAAGTCTGAAAAAATTATGGGAGACTCAGAACATGTCGAACTCTATAGGAAAAAAATTGGCTTAATGTTTGGACTAAGGATAGCCTAATCGAAAAATCATGAAAGTCAGAACACTGGGTGAAAAACTATTTAACCAAAAAATATTTTTAAACCTTTGATAAAAAATCCAAAAATCAGAATAAAAATATTGGAGACTCCTCTAAGGTCCTACAATCAGTGGTAAAAATTTCTAAAAATTTGGACAAGGATTTTCTAATGAAAAAAAATCACAAATGTAGAAAATCCAACTTGACAACATCTTAATTTTTCACAAGCATGCTCATGAGAGCTTGGCTTTGAGCCATTGATTGGCTTAAGTCAAAAATCAAGTGGGATGATATGAAATGCATGAACAAAGAGCAAGATGAATGCATGAAATGCATGACTTAATGCCTAAATGACATAGAAAATATGCATGGCATAAAAAATGACCTAATGCCTAACATGAGATAGAAAATGCATGGCAATAAATGCAACCCTAGACCTAATATGCATAAAACATGCATGGCAATAAATATGACCCTAAAAACCTTATGAACATGAAACTATGCATGGAAATGCAAACTGACCTAAGACCTAATAAGCATGAAAATATGCATGGCATACAAAGATGACCTAAGACCTAAAATGTCATAAGAATATGCATGGCAATATAACATGACCTAATGCCTAATCTGACATATAAACATGCATGGCTAATATGAACATATAATGACCAAATGAACATAATAATAATGCAAGGACATGCAAAAACAAATACACAATCTCATGACATAATGATGCAAAGCATGAATGAAAGCATGATAGCCAAACAACCATGATAAAAATGCAAATACACAAGGCAAAAACAAGATAGAAATATGGTCATTGAAAAATATGTGAGATCCTAGCAAGACAATAACACAAACATATGGCATGGAAAATATGCAAGACATAAATGAAAGCATGGTAGTCAAACAATCAAGATGAAAATGCAAAGATATAGCTAGACAAATACACAAACACATGGTATGACAATAATGCAAAGCATGAACAACTTGATATAGTAAAAACAAAAAATTAAAGTTAGTAAATAAAGCAAGTAGACATGAAAATAAATGATAAAAATAGAAAAATAAGAACAAGTAAGTAAAGAAAGTAGAAATAAGCTCCATATTTTGATTATTGTAGAAAGCTAAAACATCAAAACAAACTAACATACCACAACTAACATAGGAATAAAATCAAACACAAGACCATCATACCAAAGGAATACCATTCGGCCAACTTGAAAGATGTGGTAAGAAAATTTTGTTTTTTGATATTTTTTATGAAAACACAAAACAAGAGCTTTAAAAGAGAGTTTTAAAAACCTGTATTTCATAATGGAATAACAAGAACTAAGAAAATCACATGGTAAATAAGAAAATCAAGGATAGAAAAAGAAAGAAAAATGCAAGAGTTAGGTGCCAAAAGGCTACATTTCAAAGCTATCTTTCAAGCTTCATTCTCTTTTAAATTTTTCTTTGCTTTTCTATCACTTAGCTATTGCTCAAACATGAAAATACTCAGCCCAAAAAAAAAAAAAAAACCTCCAAAAAGAATGAAACCCCCCTCTAAATAGGCAGCCGAATGGTCTTTGGTGTTGACATAATGTTGTCATGCTTTCCCTGGCTAGCAAGATCCAAAGGCCACTTATTAAAGATGCTAAAAATGTGAATTTACAACCATTGTAAGTGGAATCGGCATGGCAAACAGAATGAACTGTCATATGAATGAACTGTCATGTGAATGAAATCGACATGGCATACGAAAATAACATGGTATATGAATGACATGACATAAGAATAAAATGTCATGTGAATGAAATCGACATGGCATACAAAATGACATGGCATGTGGATGACATGGCATAAAATGAATGTTATGTGAATGAAGTCAACATGGCATATGAAAATAACATGGCATATGCATGAACTGTCATATGAATGAAATCGACATGGCATACAAAAATGACATGGCATATGAATGACATGAGATAAGAATGAACTGTCATGTGAATGAAATCGACGTGGCATACAAAATGACATGGCATATGAATGACATAAGAATGAAATGTGAATGAAATGGACTTGGCATGCAAAATAACATGGCATATGAATGACATGACACGAGAATGAAATGTCATGTGAATGAAATCGATATGGCATGCAAAATGACATGGCATATGAATGACATGACATAAAAAATGAAATATCATGTGAATGAAATCGACATAGCATGCAAAATGACATGGCATATGAATAACATGACATAAGAATGAAATGTCATGTGAATGAAATCAACATTGCATGCAAAATGACATGGCATATGAATGATATGGCATAAAATGAATGTCATGTAAATGAAATCAACATGGCATGCAAAATGACATGGCATAAAATGAATGTCATGTGAATGAAACCGACATGGCAAACAAAATGACATGGCATAAAATGAATGTCATGTGAATGAAATCGACTTGGCATATGAAAATAACATGGCCTATGAATGAATGTCATATGAATAGCATGCAAAGTGACATGGCATATAAATGACATGGCTTAAGAATGAATGTCATGTGAATGAAATCGACATGACAAACAAAATGACATGGCATATGAATGACATGGAACAAGAATGAATGTCTTGTGAATGAAATCGGCATGGCAAATAAAATGACGTGGCATATGAATGACATGGTATAAGAATGAATGTCATGTGAATGAAATCGACATGGAAAATAAAATGACATGGCATATGAATGACATGGCATAAAATGATTGTTATGTTAATGAAATCGACATGGCATATGAAAATAACATGGCATATGAATGAATGTCATATGAATAGCATGCAAAGTGACATGGCATATAAATGACATGGCTTAAGAATGAATGTCATGTGAATGAAATCAACATGGCAAACAAAATGACATGTCATATGAATGACATGGCATAAGAATGAATGTCATGTGAGTGAAATCGACATGGCAAACAAAATGACAAGGCATAAAATAAATGTCATGTGAATGAAATCGACATGGCAAACAAAATGACATGGCATATGAATGACATGGCATAAGTGTCATAGCATGAGATTGAATTTATTTGAGAATGACTCGGAATTTATTAACACCAAAATCTTTTCATGTTCCTCGGCAAACCCGGCAAAACATAGAAAATTTTATTTATTTCAGAATTCTCCGAATCACTTTTGTTTTATAAAAGGGTATTCCTTTGTTAATAATAATGAATGATATCCTCCCCGGCAGACCCAGCAGAGATGATCATGAATTATTTAAACTCGAGAATATTGCCTTATTTATTAAAATGCTATGAATATGCAAATTGACAATAATGCATGCATGATTACCAAAACATGATAAGCATTTCCATTGTGATGGGGAAGATGAAATAATGACATGGCACAAGGATAACATGGCATACGAATGGCATAGCATAATAATGAATGTCATGTGAATGAAATCGACATGGCAAACATAAAGCTAGATAAACATAATGACATGACAAACCAAATGACATGGCATGAGAATGTGTGTCATGAAAGTAGAATGACATAAATGAAATGTCATGGTGACTGAATGGTCATGGTAATGGCATGAATGGCATGACATGCTTAATCATGGTATAAAATGAGCTCAAGCACTAAATGACATGGCAAATGACATGCTATATGAATGATATGGCATAAATGACATAGATCATAAATAAAATGTCATGGTGGCCGAATGGCATGTAGATGGCATATGGATGATCGAAATGCATGGAAATGGAATATGAATGGCCGAATGCATGGTGATGGCATGTGAATGGCCGAATGGCATGATGATGATATGGCATGAGTGGCATGGTATAGGTGACATGGCATAAAATGATGACATGGCATGAAAAGAACCTAGACTCTAAATGACATGGAAAATGACATGTTATAATGGATGACATGGTATAGGTGAGATGGCATAAAACAATGACATGGCATGAAAAGAACCTAGACCTTAAATGACATGGAAAATGAAATGGCATGAAAATGACATGCTATAATGGATGACATAACCGAAAATGACCTAGACTCTAAATAACAAGGAAAATGACATGGCACATGACATGTTATAATGGATGACATGGTATAAGTGACATGGCATAAAATGATGACATGGCATGAAGAGAACCTAGACCTTAAATGACATGGAAAATGAAATGGCATGAAAATGACATGTTATAATGGATGACATAGTCGAATGACCTAGACTTTAAATAACATGGAAAATGACATGGCAAATGACTTAACCTCTAAAATGACATAGACATTGCCAAAAATAACATATTCTAAGATGACATGGCTACATGACCTAAGATGCATGACATAATCAAATATGATGCAAGGTATGGCATGAACCAAAATGCATGGACTGGCCGAATGGTGTAGGAAGCTAACATGATGATGGAGACTCAATTAAGAGTTGTAAACCCAAGTGCAGGTTATGTTCAAGTAATAAATTCTCGGGTGTCCGAGGTCGAACCACAGGGAAGCGTACTAGTAAGTATAAGTTTATAAATATATATGAAAAAGAAAATAAACAAGATATTAGGGAATCAATAACAAAGAAAGTAAACAAGATATTAGAGAACAAAATAAACAAAATAACATAAAATCAATTAAACAAGATATAAAAAACAATAAGAAAGGATGTTGAGGTTAGAGAATCCACTCTTGGTGTTATGCTAAGATTAATCTTGTTTTATTACACAATTGAAATTCACACATAAGGGAGATTCCAATCGGAAGGTTTAGCAATTCAGTCCAAATTGTCCAACGTCCATAGCATATGATATTATGTTCATTTGGTGTCCTCAAAACTCATAAAAAGAGTCCAAGCATTCCTTATGCCAAGGTATATGTCTACAACAAATCAAGGTTATGAAACCAAGCATTTATTGTGCCATTTTCATTGTCAATAATGAATCAAGATCCCTACTTTGCAAGTATGATTTTAAACCAAAAGAAAATATTATCTATACTAGTGTTTATAAATGATAATTCATTTTAGCTCATGTTTAAGAGACTAACCTTAGCATTTACCAAGAGCTTCACCTCATCACCTCAACAATATGATTAGCAACACATACTAGATATGAATAAAATGAAAAGAAATGAAAGAAGCATAAGTAAATAAAGAAAAAGAAAACTAGAGAAAGGAAAGAAGAAAACTTAGAGAATTTTATTACAATGGCTAATATCCTACCAATGTATAATGATACTCTTACAATCATCCAAGGCCCTCTATTTATACACATTTTGGAGAGCTAAATGACAAGAGACAAGCTTTATAAATTTCAAAGGTAGGTATAATAGGTGGGTGCATTTTTCTAACAATTTTCGTCATATTGTATGACAATTCTGATCAGCCAGCTTGATGGTCGAGTTTGTCAATGTTGGAGGCTCGATCTGATCAAATGGTCTTCTAGAAAACTATACCCCTATCAGTTACGGATCCATAGCCATTGGAATCAGATCATTTGCGCATGTGGATCGGAAGATATGGTCAAAATACTAAAACAGGTCAGCACAGACGTCATTGCACATCAGCCAACTTGATGGTCGATTTCGCTAGGGAAAACGACTCCATTTCAAGAAGTGTAAAACATGAAAAAGATAGATATGCCTCTTAACTATGCACTGTAAAAATTTCAGCCTTAATGCTTCAGTGAAACTCCAGATATAGCTGATATGGAAAAAGGTGTCGGAACTGGAACTGAACTGGATTTGCCCTTAATTGTTGATTTAACCTAGTAATCTGAAATCACTCAAAGAAACTCATGAAAAACACCAAATTACATAAAAATATAAAAGATCATAAACATAAGTAGACTAAGCAATAATAACTCGTATTTGACACAAAACAATAATAAAACATAACTAAAAACTATATAATTATACGAGTTATCACACCCCCACACTTAGATTGTTGCTAGTCCCTAGCAACGACTCAATAAAAATAAAATAAGAAAATCTAATCTAATCCATTTTCGTTGGAAATCACGGTGGCACTTAGCATGTGACACAAGCCTTTAAACCCCTAGGTGTCTCTAGTGGACGAGTTTAGTCTCGTGAGGGTTTGCTAGAACGATACCCACAAACATTGAAAAACTAAAATATAAGTAAACTACATACACTAAAAATATTTACTCCTAATCCTTTCAATATAAATTAGAGACAATCTTTGAACAAGTCTTATAAACTAATCAATAGCTCAAAGAATTTCACAAAAATTCATGCTTGAATGTAAATAAATGAGTTAAGCCAATATTAACATAACATATTTCAATCAAAATAGTGCATATTCAACTTAATCTCAACTTCTCACTATACTCTCATGATTTTCACTCTTTAAAGTAGTGGTAAAGTGTTTACACTCAATCAATCTCATGAAAACAGTTCTACCATATGCTTGCTTGTCCACCTATTCTCCACTATTTAGATCATACAACTTCATAAATCAAGAGGTCTTTTTTCAAGGTTGTAATGGGGCCAAAGGGTTATAATGTAGTTAAAGAACAAAAGGATAAAGATATCACAAAGGTTCCAAAGAGTTCATAGAGTTTAGAGACATAATAAGATCATACAAATAAAACTTCTCAAAACTCTTATAAAGCACATAATAACATAGGCTAAATATTCATGTTGAGCCTTTGCTTCATTCTAACCAACTTTGTAACATCTTTTTCTTTACTTTAACTAGAAGTTCAAGAGAAGATTTTTTTTTTTTAATATGGGAATGTATTTGACAATGATCCCTTTCTTTTTCTCTTGACTTTTGCCTCTCTCCTCCCCCACACTTATCTTTTGTTTCTAACCCAAATTTTCAACTAAAAATATCCCTTGTTTTTTTGCAATATGTCTCAAAATATATAATCCATCTTTAGAACAAGGGTAAGGATATAAGTATATTTAGGCTAGGTGTAAGTTGTGGTTACCAATAAAACAACATATTTAATGTAGGCTCAAATTGGCTCACTAGTGGGGATGTTCTCTTAGAACATTAATAATGGATGGCTGTTTGGCTCTGGTTATAATCCTAATGCCTCTATCATATTCATGTTGTCACATGTATCAATATAGTCTCAAAAGGTTTAAAGCAAGTTCTAGAGAATCATGTAATCATAAGAGCACTCAAGAAAGAAATTAGATTGATTTGTATAATGCATCAATCATTATAGGCTCAAAAACTCACAAGGATGATTATACAAGTCAGATTAAGTCTAAACATGCTTCTTTCTTAATCAACATATCATATTAACATTGGCTCATAAAAAGGTTGACATCAAGCTCAATTCTCATGAAAATCTTCTCACTAATAAATCTGTTTTAGACTTATGCAATTCATATCTCATCATTGTATTAAAAAGGAACTAGAACACATTAAAAAAATAATAATAATTGTAGACACCTAATTTTGTCCGGACCACTAAACAGGTATGTTTTCTTCCCATATTGATGTTTTCGAGTATAAAAAGACTGTTTTCATCCTGCAGATGGTACTCCGAGACTTAGTTTAAGAGGGCGAGCACAAAAAGACAAACTTGAAAAAAAGTCAACCCCGAAAAAGTCAACCCCGAAAAAGTCAACCCCAAAAAGTCAACTACTGAAAAAGTCAACCCACTTTCAAAATCAAGATTTTAAGTTCAATTGAAAAATGGCGAAAGATTTTTGATAATCCGAGGTCTACATTGAAAGATATGGAGTTCGGAAGTTGGGATTTGGAGATTCAGTAGAAAAGAAACCCTAATCCAAGAAATTTGGGGAAAAGTGCTTAAACGATCAAACTGGTCGAAATTGAAGGTTCCAAATGAAATATAAGCACTGATTACGGGTAATGGAGAAGTCACTTGCAAGAAAAACCGAAAGAAAAGTCAATCCGGGAGAAAACCGAGAATTAGGGTTTTTAGTGGATTTCGGTGAAATCGGGAAGAATCACAGAAATTGCCCGACTTGGTAAGACCAAAGCCCCCAATGGATGAAGAATGGTTAAAAAGGATGGCCCAAGGCTCAGATTGAAGAAAATCTGAAAATCGGATTTGTTTTGAGCAAAACCGGGTTTCGGAGGTAAAAGGGCAAAATTGGAAAAATTTGGGAAAAATAGCAAATGGACTCCGAAAATTCTGAAAAATTTGTCAATCTCATTCTTAAATCATTTGAAAGAGATTGGTAAAAGAAAATCTTGATTCGGAGTTCGTTTGCAAAATGGCCAAATCCCGGATTTCTTATGCAGTAATTCAAAAAGGAAAATCCCGGAAAAATAGCAAATTGACTCCAAAAATTCTGAAATTTGGCAAATCTCATTTTTAAATTATTTGGAAGAGATTGGCGAAAGAAAATCTTGATTCCGGGTTCGTTTGCAAAATGGCCAAAGCCCGGGCCTCCTATGCAGTAATTCAAGCCGATAAATCCCGAAAAAATACCAAATGAGCTCCAAAAATTATGAAAACTTCCAGATCACACTTTTTAATTATTTTGAAGAGATTGGTGAAGAAAAATCTTGATTTGGAGCTCGTTTAAAAAATGGTAAAAAGTAGGGGCATAAAAGGACATTTTGGGAAGAAAAAATCCAAATAAATAGCAAACGGACTCGGATAATTTTGAAAACTTCCAGAACTCAATATTTTATTATTTTGGAAGTATTAAAAAAAGAAAAATTGAATTTGGAGTCCGTTTGATATTTACTTGCATCCGGGGGGCAAAATGGTCATTTCACCCAAGCAACCGAAAAGGGCTTTTTTGGGCCTTTCAAAAATCAGAGCTGGGCTGGAAAAGAGAAGTGCTAGCCTGCCCAAGCCCAAAGGAAGGAGGAAGCTTGATTTTTTTTTTCAATCAAGTGGTTAAAAATCAAGAGTTAGTTAACCATTCTCTTTGATCAAGCCATGGTGATTAAACCACATAGGTTAAGAAAGATGTCAACATTATTTTTGCATAGCTGTAATTTGAGAGGGCTGAGATGCTAATCTAAAGGTGGTAATTTCATGACTTTTCATCTTGAATTATTGGCCATTTGATGGAAAATAGGTTACACAAAAATGACAACATCTTTGAGGCTATATAAGCATCATTTAGGCCAACCCTAAAGGGGGGAGGCAGATTTTGTTTTTTCTTTTCCATTTTGGCTGATTTCTCTTAGTTTTTCTTAGTTTTTATCTTCTTGGTTGAGAGCAAAAAAAGAAAAGTTTAGAAAAAAAGGAAAGTTTGAAGAGAAAAGCTTGAAATATTAGCTTCTTGAGCACCAACTCTTGCACTTTCATTTTCTATTCTTATTTTTTGCTATTTTAATCTCTACTTGGTGAGTTTTCATTTTAAAATAATGTTTCTTGTTCTTCCTTCATTTCCTTTCTTAAGTATTTTTTTTTTTTTTTTTACATTTTGTTTTTACAATAAACTCACCATGGCCAAATGGCCTACATTATTTATTTTAAGTTGTTGTTTTTGATTCATTTTACCATATTGTTTATGCTATTTTCTTTATTTTTGATGTTTTAAATATTATGTTATTTCATGTTCTTAAGTTATATTTAATTTGGTTGCTTTGTTTGTTGCCATTTATGTCTTAGATATCATGTTTTTGCATTTTTAATTTTCTGTTTTCATGTTGTTTAAATTTGAGCATGTTTTAGAGTTAGCATATTAAGTGTTTGTGAAAATGCTTGTGTGATTCTTTGCATGATTCTTGTTTTATATCTTAGTGAGCATGTTTTAGATTTGGTATATTAGGTGTTTGTGAAAATGCTTGTGTGATTTTTGTGTTATGACTTAGTTTTTCATGCTAGCATACCAAGTGTTTGTGAAAATGCCATGCTTGTTGAAGCTTGGGACCATTTGGCTACTCCATGTGTTTTGCATTGTGTGTTGTATTTTTGTCGTGCTAGTTGTTAGGTTTTTGCATTTGCATGATATTTGGTTGGATTTTTGAATTAAGCATGCCTTGTGTTTGTGAAAATGCCATGCATGTCTTAGGTCTAGGTTACATTAAATGCCATGCAAGTTCATGTTAGGTCTAGGCCATATTATTTATGTCATGCATTTTCCTTACATTTAGGTTTAGATCCATGCATTTCATGCATTATGTTTGCTGCATTATTTCATGCATTTCATGTTCATGCCACTTGAATAATGACTTGAACCAATTAATGGTTCAAAGTCATGCTCTCTTGAGCACACTTGTGGAAAATTAAGTTTGTCAAATTGATTATTCTACCTTTGTGATTTTTTTTTACTTAGCCAATTTTTATCTAACTTTCAAAAAGTCCTAGCTACTGTCTTCAAGTCATTCTATGAGTTTCAAATATTTTTATTTTGGTTTTTAAATGATTTTATCAAAGACAAAAAAAAAAAATGTGTTGGCAAAGCAGTTTTTTTTTTCACCCAAAACTCGTACATCTCCGATTTTTCTGGGAATTCATCTTTGATCAGAAAATTAAGTCGATTTTTTTCCGTGTATTTTTACATGTCCTGAGTCTCCAATAATTTTTTCAGAATTTTTGGAATTTTTAGAAAATAGGGTAAAAAATCGTGGATTAAAACTGGACAGTGGAGTCAGAATTGATTTAAAAGAAAAACAAAGCAGTTTTTTCTCCTCCAAAAACTCGTACATCTCTGGTTTTTCTGGGAATTCATCTTTGATCAGAAAATTAAGTTGATTTTTTTCCTTGTATTTTTACATGTCCTGAGTCTCCAATAATGTTTTCAGAATTTTTGGAATTTTTAAAAATAGGGTAAAAAATCGTGGATTAAAACTGGACAGTGGAGTCATAATTGAATTTAAAGAAAAACCAATTTTCTGTTTTGGTTAATTTACTTAGAGTGGGCTGATTAGGAGGGTTAGCTACTGACTTAGGGTAATTTCTAAGCCTTTTTAAACTCTAAAAATGGTTTTTCAAGTCCCGGATTAAGGGTAGCCAAGTCCGGATTTTTTAAACTTAGGAAATTAGAGTCATTTTAAAAATTTTAGCCCAGTTTTTATTTTTAATTCAAGCTTTTCAAAATTGTTTTCAAACAATCACAAAGTATTTTGGTTTTAGAATATTTAATTTGACATATTTTCCTAAGGTAACCGGATATCTTTTTAGATATACGGATTTCCTTAATTAAAGGAAAAAATACATTTCATGCATTGCATTTTTATATTCATGCATTTTATAATATGTGATTCTTGCCATAATAATTTCTATGTGTCATGACATTTAGGTTGCATTATATTATTTAGATTTTGCTATGTCATTTTATTTATGTCATGCCTATACATATTCATTTCTTTTAAATGTTTTCAAAAAAGATAATGGTTTTCAATAAAAATAAAGATATTCCCGATTTAAAATAATTCATGAGTTATCTACCGGGTTTGCTGGAGGGAATATCATCAATTATTATTAATAAAGGAATATCTTTCTTTCAAAAAAGAGAATGATTCGGAAAGTTTTCTAAAACTAATAAAAATTTCTATATTTTGCCACGTTTGTTGGGGAATATAGGAAAATTTTGAATTTATAAATTTCAGATCATTGTCAATAAAAAATGAAATTATTTTTCTTTAAATTGGGAATTAATTTGAAATATTAAATTTAAAACCAACTTTTACCGAGATTTGAGATAACACACGATTAATAAGGTACCGATTTATACGGGCGTTGTGGGGGTGCTAATCCTTCCCCACACGTAACCGACTCCCGAACCCGCTTCTTTGATTTCTCTGGTTTAAAACGCAGACTTGAAATTGGTTTTTAAAATGTTTTAATTAATTTTTAAAATATTTTATAAAACCGGTTTTAATAGGTGGCCGATCACACCTAGCCAAAAAAGATTGGTGGCGACTCCATGTCTTTTTTAAGGTCATTTTCAAAACCTTCATTTTTCCAGAGGAATTAAGTCGACTTTTCCTCGGTTTTTTTTTTTTAAAATGTCACGCTTAACGAATAATAAAGTCTTGCGATGAGACTCGTCGTTATTTTTTTTAGGTTGCGACAGCTTGGCGACTCCACTGGGGACTATTAGAGAGTCAGGCCTAGAAATAGTCGTGTGTTATCAAAGTCTCAGTTTTGGTTGGTTTAATTGGCATTTAATTTTAATTCCCACATTTTTCTAATAAAGAGAATTTTGAAAAATAGTAAAATATTTTTAAATATGTTCATACTCATGTGCATGCATTTTATTATTGTTCTCTAGTTATTTAAGGTTGCATATTATAATTGCTTGTTGGTTAATGCGTTACACTATTCTTGAATGTTTTAATTGCTAGGGCATTTAGAATAAGGTTTGTAGAATAGGTGGTGAAAGGTTTATTATTCCTCCACACACACTACACGTGCATTTGCATAACATGAATCCTATACCCGGGTTCCGTCCTTTTAAGTGGGAGTAAAGTAACTACGCCTTCGTGATGATCCTCCGTATGGGCTAGTGAAACACTTTCGGAGTATAAAGTACCTAATGCCTTCGTGGTAATCCTCCGTACGGGCATAGGAAAATATACTCTAACGAATTGAACCCGCTTTTATCGGGGTGCCTTACTAGCCTTCACCGGCGACAGTGAGGAACAATTCGGAGCCTTAGAACCGATTCACCCTCATATAGTGAACCTAGGCGAAGCCATGCCGGATTTTTCGTTAGATATACCGAAAATAGGAACACATAGAGGGACAGTTCTAAACCTTTTGTTACCTATTTTACACTCCGAATAAGTGTGGTAGATCGGGCAACGATGTACGTACATCGCCCGTAATAAATGTGATACTCCGCCTCGATGGCATCGTGATGCCTAAATAAGCAGATATTGCTGGGGCAGATGTTCATTAGCTGTTTTTTTTAAATAAAAAAAATCTTTTTTCAAGCATTTTTGCATGTTGCACATTTCATGCATGTGTGAATGGGGCATATACATTTTTTGTTGTATTATTGATCTCATTCTTTGCAATCCACCCTGAAATTGTTTTGAAAATGATGTGATTGGTTTATCAAAAAAAAAAAAAAAATTGGAGGCAAATCTTGCATAATGAGATTTTTGAATAACCAAGATTTAGGTCCCACCAATTTCGTGTAATCATTGATTTCTTTGTATATACCTTTGTGTTAATTCATTTATTTTTGCATGTATCATTTTGACATCATGTTATAGTCATAGCATGCATGGTCATTCATTGTAAGATACGTTTATGACATGCATGGTCATTATTTGTATTTACTTATGTATCAATTTATTCTTTCTTTACATGCATCATGTTGGCATCAAGTTGCATTCATGCATTCATAGTCAGCATGATTTTTTCTGTATATATATCCATATATCAATTTATTTTTTCTTTACATGCATCATGTTGGCATCCAGTTGCATTCATGCATTCATAGTCAGCATGATTTTTCTGTATATATCCATTATCAATTTATTCTTTCTCTATATGCATCATGGTAGCATCAAGTTGCATTCATGCATTCATAGTCAGCATGATTTTTCTGTATCTATTCATATATCAATTTATTCTTTCTTTACATGCATCATGTTAGCATCAGGGTGCATTCATGGCGTACATAGTCATCATGATATGCTCATGCATTAATTTGTCATATTGGCATCAGGTTGCGTTCATGACATACACGGCCAGCATGACTTTCTTTGTATATACTCTGTGTCAATCATTTATTCTTCACATGCATCATAATTGACATTGTGTGGCATTCATAGTGTATATGATCATTCATTGAGAAATGCATTTAGAACATACATGGTCATTCATTGCATATATCCATGCATTGGTTTTTCTTATTCTTTAAATGCATCATGTTGGCATCGTGTTGCATTTATAACATACATGGTCAACATGTTTCCACTGTATATGACCACACATAACTTTGTTTATCCTTCACATGCATCAAATTGCACTCATGACATTCATAGCTCATTCATCATGAAACACATTAATAAGATGAAATAGAAATTGGCTTAGCTTTGAAGAGTTTTCTTCGTCAGCTAAAAGCTATGACCCCAACAGCAAGTGCGAGTATCATATTGGGGCAATTGGGCATTCGACTAAAAATGCAGAAAACTGAAGGAAAGAATTGAGGGTCTTGTCCACAATGGCATTTGGATTCCAGAGCTTATCGAACATTGGAAATCTGTTTTACCATAGATTGATTTCCTCTTGAAGAATTTTGAGGATAAGATTTGTTATCTTTGAAAGCATGTCAATAGGAGCATTCTGATGCATATATTTCTACACTTTGATGATGAAAGCTCTTGTCTCATGATGACATCTACATGAAATAAATAAATTTTGAATTTTAATATTTTGTGTTCATTTTAATTTAGCAATAAATTTGAAATTGTAAAAAAAAAAAAAAAGAAAAAAAAAACAAATGAAACTTTGAGAAAATTTGTGGTACACAATAAATAAGTGGTTTTCACATGAAATAATGAACAATCTTGAGAATATTGATGATCATTGTTAGAAATGACCCAATACCTTCAGCCTTCTCTTTTAGGCTTTCCTAAGCCTAAATCCTTTGAACCGAGACCACTTGAAAGACCTAATGCTTCAAGGAATATGAATGATTTGACTTCATAAAACCATTGTCATCACAGAATAAGCAAAGACTTAGATCTTAGTCTAGGCTATGAACAAAGGAACGAACTTTTTGAAATTTTTCGAATTCCTTGAAATTCAAACAAATGAGACATTCTTTCAAGAGTCTAGATTTTGATAATTTGGTGTGTGTCAAGATTGTGCCAAAACCATTCATGACCTTTCCCAATAACCACAAAACACTAATTGCCCAAACATCACTTCATGATTGACATCATGGGGCACAATGATTAAACTAGATTATCCCTTGTCCCAGAGAAAACCTGTTTTTGGGTCGTATTTTCCTTGTCTCTTCAAAGAACTCAGATTGGAAACTCAGCCTTTTCAAAACAGACCTAGACTTGCCATGTTCCTCGTTGATACAAATTCGCATGGTTAATCAAATTGGGGCATCATATGTGGAAATGATGGATACATAGTGAAGAAGGATGGGCTAATGCATGAATTATTGGGGGCATGCAACGAAAAAAAAACAAAAAAAAAAAATTTGTGATTTCATGCATATGAGAATTCGGATGATTCCAAAGTGCAAAATGAAATTCTGAATATCTATTTCCCCTAGGGATTGCTTTTCAATGTGAATATTTGTGCTTGACATGAGAAATGGCCATCTTTCATATCCCTTTCACACAAAAAGAAATTATCCATAGTCACCCCTTTTGAGCTAAAAGAATTCTTTCTTCTTTGAACCCTGATCAAGGATTACCCTCTACACTGGGGGGCAAATGCGAGGAAAGATCTTTTCAAAGATCATTGAGAAATGAGTGATAGCTCAAGGACAGACACAAAGCAAATGGAGCCCCGAATAAATACGGGCTCACTCTGTCAAAGAAAAAGAAGAGAAAAAGATGGTGAAATGAAAGCCAAGAAAAACAAAAGAAAAACACAATAAAAAAATGTGTGTGAAAGACATGGCAAATTGAAAGCCAAAAGCAAGGAACAAAAAGAGCAAAATCAAAAAGAAAGAAGTGTCCAAGAAGGGACAAATGCTTCAAAGAGAATCCTCCTCAAAGAAAAGATCCTTGATTTGATTACCCTCGAACACATATTTTGGGCCTATTTATCCTTTCTTTCTGAACCCTGAGCCATGGCCTACATTACGTGCTTTAAAAGTCCATTTTGATCAAGCATGAATATTTAATTTGAAAGGTTTTTCCTCAGATTTTATCCCATTTCATCGAATTATCATTTCACTAAGGAAGAATTTAGAATTCTCAAGTGCATGGTAAAAAAAAAAAAGAAGAAGAAAAAATTGAAAAGAATGGGACTCTAGGGCGAAAACCCAAAAATGGGCGGTCTAGAGTAGAATAGGAATTTTTGATGCCATCTATGATAGTGCCGATACCCCAAAAGAAAAGATCTTATTAAAGGAGTGGTCATCGAGGAACATCTAGGAATTCCTGAACCCCCCAAATTGTCAGTTCTCATTCAGAGTATTGTCTTCAAAAACTGAAACTTTTGTTCCCAAGATTAAACTTTCTGGTTTAAACATCTCAGCCAATCTTGACGTTTGTCAAAATGCCTTGATATGGAAACAAAAAAGAATGTTGAATTTGCTGGGTTCTCAATGAATTCATGATTTATAAAACCTGTTTCATTTGTGAGCCTAGAAGGGATATACATTTTTGTCATGAAGTTTTCCTGGAAAAGCCAGAATCTTATTATACCAAGCCTTGCCAATCCCAGTTGAAAAAAAAACCAGATTGATACTTAGACAACGATCATCAGTCTTCAAAAGATTTGTACATCACACATTGTGGGGTTAATATTTTTTGTTCAGAAGTTTTCAAAATGCGAAAACAAATAAAAATATTTTTGAAATACCCATTTTTGATGTTGACATGAGACAAGGGTTTTTCTAACCCAAAGGTATAGAACTGCCAGGATAGGTCCTGACTTCCAGATATGAGAAGAAGGAATAGAACCCGGTTCAGATCTCTGTTGATGAAAGTTTGAAAAACTGTTGGGGCAAAGAGAATAGCCAAAATGAATTGAAGATATACTCTGATTTGAAGAGGAAAAATGAATTTGAAAGGCTAAGCCAAAGTCTAGAGGAACAACCGGGGGCACTTGCATCACTCATGAGCACTCATCTCTCTATCAAGCTTTTACATCTGCACAGTGTCGGCAAGCATTTGCATCATTCATGGGTATTTGCACTGTCATTATTCCATAAGCATCTGCATTTTACCTTTACATTTACATTCTTCATATTCGTGTCATCTCAAACAATTGCATCATTTCTAGAATCATTGCATTTTCATTAATGTGTGGTAATTGTAGTTACACCATTCATAAACCAGTTACATGAACACAATTAGTAGGGGCATCTGCATCATGAAACATGGGCATCAATCCAAGTCAATTACATTTGCATTAAAGATATTTGCACCAGTTTAAGTCATTTCGTATCTTATTCAACATATGCATTTGCATCAAAAAGCATTCGCATCTTCTCAAAATCTTTAGGTTAATTTTCAACAATTCTTCAGCACCATTTTTAAGACCTCCGGGCATAATTCATAGGTAAGACCTCCGGGCAACATCTTTAAGACCTCCGGGCATAACTTTTTTCAGGGGTAAGGCCTCCGGGCACTATTCTTAAGACCTCCGGGCATCATTTTTAAAGTCGCATACAGCGCATTTTTTCCAAATTATGGGTAAGGCCTCCGGGCACCATTCTTAAGACCTCCGGGCATCATTTTTAAAGTCTCATACAGCGCATTTCTTCCAAATTATGGGTAAGGCCTCCGGGCACCATTCTTAAGACCTCCGGGCATCATTTTTAAAGTCGCATACAGCGCATTTTTTTCAATTCACGGGTAAGGCCTCCGGGCACCATTCTTAAGACCTCCGGGCATCATTTTTAAAGTCGCATACAGCGCATTTCTTCCAAATTATGGGTAAGACCTCCGGGCATCATTTTTAAAGTCGCATACAGCGCATTTCTTCCAAATTATGGGTAAGGCCTCCGGGCACCATTCTTAAGACCTCCGGGCATCATTTTTAAAGTCGCATACAGCGCATTTCTTCCAAATTATGGGTAAGGCCTCCGGGCACCATTCTTAAGACCTCCGGGCATCATTTTTAAAGTCGCATACAGCGCATTTCTTCCAAATTATGGGTAAGGCCTCCGGGCACCATTCTTAAGACCTCCGGGCATCATTTTAAAGTCGCATACAGCGCATTTCTTCCAAATCACGGGTAAGGCCTCCGGGCACCATTCTTAAGACCTCCGGGCATCATTTTAAAGTCGCATACAGCGCATTTTTTTCAAATCACGGGTAAGGCCTCCGGGCACCATTCTTAAGACCTCCGGGCATCATTTTTAAAGTCGCATACAGCGTATTTCTTCCAAATTATGGGTAAGGCCTCCGGGCACCATTCTTAAGACCTCCGGGCATCATTTTTAAAGTCGCATACAGCGCATTTCTTCCAAATCACGGGTAAGGCCTCCGGGCACCATTCTTAAGACCTCCGGGCATCATTTTTAAAGTCGCATACAGCGCATTTTTTTCAAATCACAGGTAAGGCCTCCGGGCACCATTCTTAAGACCTCCGGGCATTATTTTTAAAGTCGCATACAGCGCATAATTTTTCAAATCACAGGTAAGACCTCCGGGCAATATCTTTAAGACCTCAAGGCATAACTTTTTTTCAGGGGTAAGGCCTATGGGCACCATTTTTAAGACCTCTGGGCATTATCTTTAAGACCTCCGGGCACCAATTTTTAAGACCTCCGGGCACCATTTTAAGACCTTCGGGCACCAATTTTAAAGCCCTTCGAGCATAAATTTTTCTTTTGAAAATCGAATTCGTTTCCTTAAGACGAATCGAGCCTTGTTTAGGCAGGGAATTCCATTTAAGGACAAAACCTTCAATTTATTGTTTAAATAATAATAATAATAATAATAATAATAATAATAAAAATGAAAAAAGAGAAAATAGAAAAAAGAAATAAAAAAAAATGAAAAAAAAGAAAGAAAAAAAATGATGAAAAAAAATGAAAAAATAGAAAATGAAAAAAAAAACCCCTTTCCCTTTCCTTCACATGTGATGTCACTGACCGTACAAAATTAGTGTTGGTTTATCTCAGCAATAGCCAAAGAGGGGCAGCTGTAGACACCTAATTTTGTCCGGACCACTAAACAGGTATGTTTTCTTCCCATATTGATGTTTCCGAGAATAAAAAGACTGTTTTCATCCTGCAGATGGTACTCCGAGACTTAGTTTAAGAGGGCGAGCACAAAAAGACAAACTTGAAAAAAAGTCAACCCCGAAAAAGTCAACCCCAAAAAAGTCAACTACTGAAAAAGTCAACCCACTTTCAAAATCAAGATTTTAAGTTCAATTGAAAAATGGCGAAATAATTTTGATAATCCGAGGTCTACATTGAAAGATATGGAGTTCGGAAGTTGGGATTTGGAGATTCAGTAGAAAAGAAACCCTAATCCAAGAAATTTGGGGAAAAGTGCTTAAACGATCAAACTGGTCGAAATTGAAGGTTCCAAATGAAATATAAGCACTGACTACGGGTAATGGAGAAGTCACTTGCAAGAAAAACCGAAAGAAAAGTCAATCTGGGAGAAAACCGAGAATTAGGGTTTTTAGTGGATTTCGGTGAAATCGGGAAGAATCACAGAAATGGCCCGACTTGGTAAGACCAAAGCCCCCAATGGATGAAGAATGGTTAAAAAGGATGGCCCAAGGCTCAGATTGAAGAAAATCTGAAAATCGGATTTGTTTTGAGCAAAATCGGGTTTCGGAGGTAAAAGGGCAAAATTGGAAAAATTTGGGAAAAATAGCAAATGGACTCCGGAAATTCTGAAAAATTTGTCAATCTCATTCTTAAATCATTTGAAAGAGATTGGTAAAAGAAAATCTTGATTCGGAGTTCGTTTGTAAAATGGCCAAATCCCGGATTTCTTATGTAGTAATTCAAAAAGGAAAATCCCGGAAAAATAGCAAATGGACTCCAAAAATTCTGAAATTTGGCAAATCTCATTTTTAAATTATTTGGAAGAGATTGGCGAAAGAAAATCTTGATTCCGGGTTCGTTTGCAAAATGGCCAAAGCCCGGGCCTCCTATGCAGTAATTCAAGCCGATAAATCCCGAAAAAATACCAAATGAGCTCCAAAAATTATGAAAACTTCCAGATCACACTTTTTAATTATTTTGAAGAGATTGGTGAAGAAAAATCTTGATTTGGAGCTCGTTTAAAAAATGGTAAAAAGTAGGGGCATAAAAGGACATTTTGGGAAGAAAAAATCCAAATAAATAGCAAACGGACTCGGATAATTTTGAAAACTTCCAGAACTCAATATTTTATTATTTTGGAAGTATTAAAAAAAGAAAAATTGAATTTGGAGTCCGTTTGATATTTACTTGCATCTGGGGGGCAAAATGGTCATTTCACCCAAGCAACCGAAAAGGGTTTTTTTGGGCCTTTCAAAAATCAGAGCTGGGCTGGAAAAGAGAAGTGCTAGCCTGCCCAAGCCCAAAGGAAGGAGGAAGCTTGATTTTTTTTTTCAATCAAGTGGTTAAAAATCAAGAGTTAGTTAACCATTCTCTTTGATCAAGCCATGGTGATTAAACCACATAGGTTAAGAAAGATGTCAACATTATTTTTGCATAGCTGTAATTTGAGAGGGCTGAGATGCTAATCTAAAGGTGGTAATTTCATGACTTTTCATCTTGAATTATTGGCCATTTGATGGAAAATAGGTTACACAAAAATGACAACATCTTTGAGGCTATATAAGCATCATTTAGGCCAACCCTAAAGGGGGGAGGCAGATTTTGTTTTTTCTTTTCCATTTTGGCTGATTTCTCTTAGTTTTTCTTAGTTTTTATCTTCTTGGTTGAGAGCAAAAAAAGAAAAGTTTAGAAAAAAAGGAAAGTTTGAAGAGAAAAGCTTGAAATATTAGCTTCTTGAGGTTGCTCTTGAGCACCAACTCTTGCACTTTCATTTTCTATTCTTATTTTTTGCTATTTTAATCTCTACTTGGTGAGTTTTCATTTTAAAATAATGTTTCTTGTTCTTCCTTCATTTCCTTTCTTAAGTATTTTTTTTTTTTTTTTACATTTTGTTTTTACAATAAACTCACCATGGCCAAATGGTCTACATTATTTATTTTAAGTTGTTGTTTTTTATTCATTTTACCATATTGTTTATGCTATTTTCTTTATTTTTGATGTTTTAAATATTATGTTATTTCATGTTCTTAAGTTATATTTAATTTGGTTGCTTTGTTTGTTGCCATTTATGTCTTAGATATCATGTTTTTGCATTTTTAATTTTCTGTTTTCATGTTGTTTAAATTTGAGCATGTTTTAGAGTTAGCATATTAAGTGTTTGTGAAAATGCTTGTGTGATTCTTTGCATGATTCTTGTTTTATATCTTAGTGAGCATGTTTTAGATTTGGTATATTAGGTGTTTGTGAAAATGCTTGTGTGATTTTTGTGTTATGACTTAGTTTTTCATGCTAGCATACCAAGTGTTTGTGAAAATGCCATGCTTGTTGAAGCTTGGGACCATTTGGCTACTCCATGTGTTTTGCATTGTGTGTTGTATTTTTGTCGTGCTAGTTGTTAGGTTTTTGCATTTTCATGATATTTGGTTGGATTTTTGAATTAAGCATGCCTTGTGTTTGTGAAAATGCCATGCATGTCTTAGGTCTAGGTTACATTAAATGCCATGCAAGTTCATGTTAGGTCTAGGCCATATTATTTATGTCATGCATTTTCCTTACATTTAGGTTTAGATCCATGCATTTCATGCATTATGTTTGCTGCATTGTTTCATGCATTTCATGTTCATGCCACTTGAATAATGACTTGAACCAATTAATGGTTCAAAGTCATGCTCTCTTGAGCACACTTGTGGAAAATTAAGTTTGTCAAATTGATTATTCTACCTTTGTGATTTTTTTTTACTTAGCCAATTTTTATCTAACTTTCAAAAAGTCCTAGCTACTGTCTTCAAGTCATTCTATGAGTTTCAAATATTTTATTTTGGTTTTTAAATGATTTTATCAAAGACAAAAAAAAAAAAAATGTGTTGGCAAAGCAGTTTTTTTTTCCACCCAAAACTCGTACATCTCCGATTTTTCTGGGAATTCATCTTTGATCAGAAAATTAAGTCGATTTTTTTCCGTGTATTTTTACATGTCCTGAGTCTCCAATAATTTTTTCAGAATTTTTGGAATTTTTAGAAAATAGGGTAAAAAATCGTGGATTAAAACTGGACAGTGGAGTCAGAATTGATTTAAAAGAAAAACAAAGCAGTTTTTTCTCCTCCAAAAACTCGTACATCTCTGGTTTTTCTGGGAATTCATCTTTGATCAGAAAATTAAGTTGATTTTTTCCTTGTATTTTTACATGTCCTGAGTCTCCAATAATGTTTTCAGAATTTTTGGAATTTTTAAAAATAGGGTAAAAAATCGTGGATTAAAACTGGACAGTGGAGTCAGAATTGAATTTAAAGAAAAACCAATTTTCTGTTTTGGTTAATTTACTTAGAGTGGGCTGATTAGGAGGGTTAGCTACTGACTTTGGGTAATTTCTAAGCCTTTTTAAACTCTAAAAATGGTTTTTCAAGTCCCGGATTAAGGGTAGCCAAGTCCGGATTTTTTAAACTTAGGAAATTAGAGTCATTTTAAAAATTTTAGCCCAGTTTTTATTTTTAATTCAAGCTTTTCAAAATTGTTTTCAAACAATCACAAAGTATTTTGGTTTTAGAATATTTAATTTGACATATTTTCCTAAGGTAACCGGATATCTTTTTAGATATACGGATTTCCTTAATTAAAGGAAAAAATACATTTCATGCATTGCATTTTTATATTCATGCATTTTATAATATGTGATTCTTGCCATAATAATTTCTATGTGTCATGACATTTAGGTTGCATTATATTATTTAGATTTTGCTATGTCATTTTATTTATGTCATGCCTATACATATTCATTTCTTTTAAATATTTTCAAAAAAGATAATGGTTTTCAATAAAAATAAAGATATTCCCGATTTAAAATAATTCATGAGTTCTCTACCGGGTTTGCTGGAGGGAATATCATCAATTATTATTAATAAAGGAATATCTTTCTTTCAAAAAAGAGAATGATTCGGAAAGTTTTCTAAAACTAATAAAAATTTCTATATTTTGCCACGTTTGTTGGGGAATATAGGAAAATTTTGAATTTATAAATTTCGGATCATTGTCAATAAAAAATGAAATTATTTTTCTTTAAATTGGGAATTAATTTGAAATATTAAATTTAAAACCAACTTTTACCGAGATTTGAGATAACACACGATTAATAAGGTACCGATTTATACGGGCGTTGTGGGGGTGCTAATCCTTCCCCACACGTAACCGACTCCCGAACCCGCTTCTTTGATTTCTCTGGTTTAAAACGCAGACTTGAAATTGGTTTTTAAAATGTTTTAATTAATTTTTAAAATATTTTATAAAACCGGTTTTAATAGGTGGTCGATCACACCTAGCCAAAAAAGATTGGTGGCGACTCCATGTCTTTTTTAAGGTCATTTTCAAAACCTTCATTTTTCCAGAGGAATTAAGTCGACTTTTCCTCGGTTTTTTTTAAATGTCACGCTTAACGAATAATAAAGTCTTGCGATGAGACTCGTCGTTATTATTTTTTAGGTTGTGACAATAATAATAAAGACTCATAAAAAAAATAGTAGACAAAAATAAAAGAAATCCTAAATCGTTCCCCCCACACTTAATTCTTACATTGTCCTCAATGTAAGTCTATTAACCCAAATGAAAGAATCATGTGTAAGAGAAAAGAACTAATAACATAAGAATTGGAATAACTAAGACTCAAAACAAAACAAACTCATGCAACCTAAATAATCCTAAAATACTAAACAAAAATTAACAAGTAAACATAAAAAGATTAAAATCAAACTGACAAGGTATGTCTCAAGTCTCCCTTACTCAGACCTTGTTCAGAATGAATACTTCTAAATTGCTTAAAACACAACAAACTTTTTTTTTTGAAAGAAGAAATCAAACTGACAAGGTATGTCTCAAGTCTCCCTTACTCAGACCTTGTTCAGAATGAATACTTCTAAATGGCTTAAAACACATCAAAATTTTTTTTTATTTTAAATTAGCAAAATATGTCCCTTACCCCCTACTAAAGGTAGAATTTATGAGATATTACCTGGAGAGGTTGCTAACCACTTATTATAACTGAGACACAACAAACAAAATGTTAGATAATGTCACAAAGAAAGAGTGCAATCCACTCCTTGCTCGTCCATATCTCTTTTTCTTTTTTCGAGCGTTTGCGAAACAACCGTAGCAGGTAAATACTCATAAGCTTGGAGCTTTTTGAGTAAATCTTCAATGGTTGTAGCATAAATTATGGTTCTCCTTGCCTCTGAAAACATGAATCCATTTTCCACAGCATTATCTAAATATGAAAGCAAATTACTAAAATAACCATTAATATTAAGCAAACCAATGGGTTTCTTATTTGTGACCAAAGATGACCAAGAAGCCACGCAAGCTATTTCTTCCAATGTACCCAGACCTCCTGGTAAAGCAATGAATGCATCGGCAGAATGGTACATGATTGTTATCCGTTCAGGGATACTCCAGACTTGTATTTCCTTACCCACGATAGGTCCACAAAAACCTGTGAATAGTTTTGGCACGATTCCTAGAACTGGACTTCCTCCAGCGTGTGCTGCTGTAGCGACTGCTCCCATTAAACCCGAACTACCGCCTCCATAAATCAACTGGATCTTTTGTTGGGCAAGTATTACTCCAACTCTTATGGCTTCATCAGCGAATATGTTATTTTTCCCTGGATAAGCACCTCCAAAGACACAAATTTTTTTAATGCGCTGGGACGAAGTACTTTCCATTTTTTTTTCAAGTGCCTGAAAGAGAATGAGTACATGGTGTAATATATAGAGGACTGAGTAATGAATCAGACAAGAGTAATAATGTCGCCGAAAGTGTATTTGACCTGTCAGAAGAAAATGTTAACCTAACAAAAGATTTTTGCGTGATTTCAGGAAAAAAATCAAAAAGAGAAGAAAAATCAACCGTAAAAGACCAATGCAAAAAAAAAAAACGAGAATAATTACACAAATCTAACAACACGTAAATTAAACCGAAATAAAGTTATTGCAAATCAAACCAAAAGCTGAGAAGTCATTTATTGTAGTTGTGATTGTGGCTCACATCTTCCTCTGGTTTTACGTCCAGAAACGGCTTAAACGCCTTCTATGAGTCGAGGATATGCTTCCCATCCAGTTTTCTTACAAGCTGGCAAACAGGGTCTTTTAACATCAGATTCCCAAGATGTTGCCATTCCCTTTGGAATTGCGGCCATAAATCAAGAATTTCTCTTTGTACGTCTCCACTAGGATGCGTCTCAAGAGAAAGTTGGATATTACCCAAATTCTCCTTACTCAGTCCATCCTTAATGAATTCAATTTTATCATCTCGATTAGAGGACGGAATCCCAATAAAACGACATTTACCGTTACACGTCCATCGTGCACATTTGTGGCAATTTGAACTCATGCGCTTTGCTCGTCGCTTCTTTGCAAAAGTGCTTCTACCTGTACCTGGTAAATGCAAAACAGGAAGATATTCATCTTCACGTACCTTGGCTTCAATTATCCAACGTATGTCTTCAGGAATCCCTTTGTGCATAAGCATTCTTAATCTTTCAAATCAAACTTGGTAAAGCTTCAGTAAAATATTTCGAGGAAAAGGAGGAAATCGTTTCTGCAATCTTGTGAGAATATCATCCATCTTGAAAAAAAAATGAAAAAGAAATTGAAAGAGAAATTTATATACAATATCAGTTTTGTGGGTAGCTGATGGAACCGACTTAAATAATCACGGAGTACCGTTATCCGCCATTTAACCGGGAAAAAAAATGTATTTTTTTTTTTTTGAAGATTAGTAAAAATTATATTTACATCTAGTTATTTTCAAAACAAGGATCAGAAAGAAAAACAACCTCTTCTTGAGTAACATGATTTTCCAAAAAGAGTTTGAGTCTTTGTCCATTTACCTTGAATACGTTACCATTTTGAGGATTCTCAATGTCAACTGCTCCATAATGATACACATGCTTAACCACAAATGGGCCAGTCCATCTTGATCTCAATTTACCAGGAAATATGTGAAGTCTAGAATTATAAAGTAGAACTTTTTGCCCAACATCAAATGTTTTTCTTGAAATTAACTTGTCATGGAAGGCTTTAGTTCTTTCTTTATGAATTTTAGAATTCTCATATGCATCATTTTTGAGTTCCTCAAACTTTTGTTTCCAACAATGCTTAACCTGAAAAGAATTTAACAAAGAATCAGTGTGTGAAATTTCTGAAGCATTATCAAACTCACATTCAATTAAATAAGCTTCTAAAGGATCATGGAATGTGGTAGTGGTGAGATGTTCATGAACAAGTTCTTCAATGAAATCCACTTCATGTACTTCTGAATCATCACCAGGTTGGTTGCAAATGTTGAACACATTTAATTCTAAAGTCATATTTCCAAAAGAAATGTTCAAAATACCATTCCTGCAATTTATCAGAGCATTAGAAGTTGCAAGAAATGGACAGCCTAATATAACAGGAATTTGAACATTTGGATTTGAAACAGGATGTGTGTCCAAAACAATAAAATCAACAGGGAAGTAAAAATTTTCAATTTGAACCAAAACATCTTCAACTATCCCTCGAGGAATTTTTACAGAACGATCAGCTAGTTGAAGTGTAACAGGTGTTTCCTTGAGTTCACCTAAACCTAACTGTTGATAAACAGAAAAAGGCAAAAGATTAACACTAGCACCAAGATCAAGCAATGCACGTTCTATTCTAGTGTTTCCAATGATGCATGAGATTGTTGGACATCCAGGATCTTTGAATTTTGGTGGAGTAAGGTGCTGAATGATTGAGCTCACACTTTCCGTCAAAAATGCTTTCTTTTGTACATTATGTTTCCTTTTAACTGTGCACATGTCCTTCAAAAATTTAGCATAAGATGGAACTTGTTTGATTGCATCCAATAAAGGAATGTTAATCTTAACTTGTTTGAAAAGTTCATAAATTTCTGCATTTTGATTCAAATTCTTTATTGTTTGCAACCTTTGAGGAAAAGGAGCAGGATGCATACCTTTTTCTTTGTCCAAATTTTCAAGAAGTTCAGACTTACCATCATCCTTACCATTACTTTTCGGAGGGGAAGGAGGATCTTGGTCTTTTGATGGAATCTTTTTGTCAATTGCCTTTCCACTTCGAAGAGTTGTGATAGAACTGGCATTTTCCTGTTGAGTTTCATTGGAGCAAGAAACAAGACATTGAGTAGAAGGGTTAGGCTGAGGTTGAGCAGGAAACTTACCTTTTTCTTGAGTGCGTAATGAAGCTGTCAATGTGGACAAGGTGTTTTTGATCTCATTGATGTCCTGTGAAGTTTGGTTATTCACATTTGCTTGTGTTTGCATGAATGCTTGCAATGTCTCTTCCAAGGTTTGTACACGTGAAGGTTGATAGGAAAAAGTGTTGCCCGGCTTTTGAGATTGTGGTACCTGAACATGATTATTATTCCGCCAACTGAAGTTGGGATGATTTCTCCATTCAGAGTTATACGTTTCAGAGTAAAGAGAAGGAAAAGGCTTTTTAAATGTGTTTATGGAATTTACTTGATCATGCAACGCTTCTTTAAGAATGGGAATGTTTGGACATTCAGAAGTGGGGTGTCCCATGATTTCACAAATTCCACAACTTTCTTCATTTTTAACCGTTTTGACTTCTTTTACTTCTCTAAGTTCCATGGCTTCAATCTTTCTAGCCAAATTAGCTACTTTAGCTTTTATCTCATCTTCTTGACTAAAATGACATTTACCTCTGTTAGAAACAAGATTAGATCTATTGGAACTTTCAGAGGAATTATCTGTGTGCCAGGCTTGAGAGTTATCTGCCAAATGGTCTAGGTAGTCAAAGGCTTCTTCAGGTTCTTTTTCTAGAAACTCACCGTTACACATTGTTTCAACAAATTGTTTAGTTTCGGGAGTTAAACTTTCATAAAAGAAACTAATAAGACGCCATTTTTCAAAACCATGATGTGGACAAGAACTTAACAAATCTTTAAAATGCTCCCAGCATTGAAAAAATGCTTCATTTTGATTTTGATTGAAATTTTGAATCTGTCTTTTCAAAGCAGTAGTTTTATGTGCTGGGAAAAATTTCTTTAGAAACTCAGTTTGTAATTCTTGCCATGTGCCAATTGACCTTGGTTTTAAATTATGAAGCTAAATTTTTGCTTTATCTTTTAAAGAAAAAGGAAATAATTTTAGCTTGACAATTTTATTTGTACATTGTTGGTCATTAAAGGTGACACATACATCTTCGAAGTCTTTTAGAAACGAGTAAGCACTTTCCGATTCTAACCCATGGAAATTTGGAAGCAAAGCTATCATACCTAGTTTAAAACGAAAGTTGTTTGCATTGAGAGGAAAAATAAAACAAGAGGGTGATGAGCTTCGAGTTGGTTGCAAGTAGTCACGCATGGTGCGTACTTGTCTGTTCTCATCTTCAGCATGAACACTTTCATTGTCAGCCATGGTAGGAGTTGTATTAGAAAGATTACCTGAAAAAATTTCACAATAAAATCTAACTAAACGACGAGATCTAAAATCACGTCGCCAAACAAGCATAAAACAAAGTTAATATACAGATTAGGCGGTATAACCAGAAAAATAAAAATAAAACAAAGTTAATATACAATATAAATATAAATATATAGAAAATTAGGCGGTATAACCAGCCAATAAAAATAAAACAAAGTTAATATACAATATAAATATAAATATATAGAAAATTAGGCGGTATAACCAGCCAATAAAAATAAATATACTTATAAACTTATATACTTAGTATTGCCTCCCCGGCAACGGCGCCAAAAACTTGATGGAGACTCAATTAAGAGTTGTAAACCCAAGTGCAGGTTATGTTCAAGTAATAAATTCTCGGGTGTCCGATGTCGAACCACAGGGAAGCGTACTAGTAAGTATAAGTTTATAAATATATATGAAAAAGAAAATAAACAAGATATTAGGGAATCAATAACAAAGAAAGTAAACAAGATATTAGAGAACAAAATAAACAAAATAACATAAAATCAATTAAACAAGATATAAAAAACAATAAGAAAGGATGTTGAGGTTAGAGAATCCACTCTTGGTGTTATGCTAAGATTAATCTTGTTTTATTACACAATTGAAATTCACACATAAGGGAGATTCCAATCGGAAGGTTTAGCAATTCAGTCCAAATTGTCCAACGTCCATAGCATATGATATTATGTTCATTTGGTGTCCTCAAAACTCATAAAAAGAGTCCAAGCATTCCTTATGCCAAGGTATATGTCTACAACAAATCAAGGTTATGAAACCAAGCATTTATTGTGCCATTTTCATTGTCAATAATGAATCAAGATCCCTACTTTGCAAGTATGATTTTAAACCAAAAGAAAATATTATCTATACTAGTGTTTATAAATGATAATTCATTTTAGCTCATGTTTAAGAGACTAACCTTAGCATTTACCAAGAGCTTCACCTCATCACCTCAACAATATGATTAGCAACACATACTAGATATGAATAAAATGAAAAGAAATGAAAGAAGCATAAGTAAATAAAGAAAAAGAAAACTAGAGAAAGGAAAGAAGAAAACTTAGAGAATTTTATTACAATGGCTAATATCCTACCAATGTATAATGATACTCTTACAATCATCCAAGGCCCTCTATTTATACACATTTTGGAGAGCTAAATGACAAGAGACAAGCTTTATAAATTTCAAAGGTAGGTATAATAGGTGGGTGCATTTCTCTAACAATTTTCGTCATATTGTATGACAATTCTGATCAGCCAGCTTGATGGTCGATTTTGTCAATGTTGGAGGCTCGATCTGATCAAATGGTCTTCTAGAAAAATATACCCCTATCAGTTACGGATCCATAGCCGTTGGAATCAGATCATTTGCGCATGTGGATCGGAAGATAGGGTCAAAATACTAAAACAGGTCAGCACAGACGTCATTACACATTAGCCAACTTGATGGTCGATTTCGCTAGGGAAAACGACTCCATTTAAAGAAGTGTAAAACATGAAAAAGATAGATATGCCTCTTAACTATGCACTGTAAAAGTTTCAGCCTTAATGCTTCAGTGAAACTCCAGATATAGCTGATATGGAAAAAGGTGTCGGAACTGGAACTGAACTGGATTTGCCCTTAATTGTTGATTTAACCTAGTAATCTGAAATCACTCAAAGAAACTCATGAAAAACACCAAATTACATAAAAATATAAAATATCATAAACACAAGTAGACTAAGCAATAATAACTCGTATTTGACACAAAACAATAATAAAACATAACTAAAAACTATATAATTATACGAGTTATCACATGACATGAAAATGGCACAAAAAAATAATAAAGCATGAAGACAATGCAAAGAAACATAACCAAAGATGCATAGACAAGCATGGAAGTAATAAAAAATAAGCAAATAAGGAAAGTGAGCTCCATGGTTGGTACAATGGGCATAGCCCTCCTCTAACCATGATCACTTCATTTTTATCAAGATCATGAAGCCTTTCCAACTCAAAAAATTAGAAAATAAACCAAGCAAACTAAAAAATGGAGGTGAGCTCCATGGTTGGTACAATAGGCATAGCCCTCCCCTAACCATGATCACTTGATTTTCATCAAGATCATGAAGTCTTTCAACCTCTTTTACTTCATTTATTCTTTAAAAACATAACATAAAAAGAAATATAAACCCTCCACAATCATGTTTCCCACATCAAACATGCAAAACAAAAAAATCAAGGCAAACACAAGCAAGCATTCGGCCATGGTGAAATAAAATTGTAAACATTATTTTCTTTGATTTTTTTTTTATGGAAAGGAAAAGATGAAAGCTTAAAAACATTTCAAAACCTTTATTTTTACAGGGAAAGAGATATAAATCACATGGAAAACAAAGAACAAAACATAAGAAAGAAAAAGAAATAATGCAAGAGCAAAGGAGGAATGGTTACCTTCCTAGCTTTCCTTGGTTAACTCTCTCTTCCTTTCTTTCAATTTTTTTATTTATTTTTCTACTGCCCCTTCTCCTTCAAATGATCAGCCATCCTTTAAAAATAAAAAATCCCCTCTCCTTCATGCCCCTTGGCCGAATGGCCTCCTTGCCCTTGGATGAGATGTGCTCATTTTTTCTCCAACAATCTAAGCCATTGGATGAGGATATTTTCATGACAATAAAAATGACATCTTGCAATTTATCTTGGTCATTGAGGGATGTACTCATCTTTTTACAAAGTACCTAGGTCATTGTATGAGCAAGGATACTTGCAAGACAATAAAAATGACATCATGCCAATTGATAGTGACCATTGGATGAAATTGATCAACTCTCATCCCTCTCCCATTGAGCTGGCCGGCCAAGGGCCTGGAATATTCTTGAAATTCCTTCATTTTTTCATTTTTTTAATTTTGCAAATTTGGCCCTTTTCGATTTCTTCGGTAAAATTACCTTTTAGCCCCCCGAACTTAATTTAATTGCAAATGGACCCCAATTTCGGATTTGTCTTTTTCCAACTCATCCCATCCAATATAAAACTTGGTTCTAGAGGTTTTTACATTTTTTCGAGCTCATTCTCTATTTTTTCCGGATTTATCTTTAAAGTTTCGGTTTAGTGCCTCCCAAATTTAGCATTTTTTATTTCAGCTCCGATTCTTGATTTTTTTCTTCACCAAAAATTATAAAACTCAGATCTGGAAGTTTTCATAATTTTTCGAGTTCGTTTACTATTTTTCTCGAAATTATCTTTTGGAATTTTGGGTTAGTGCACCCGAACTTTGCCTTTTTTAAAATGAGCTCCGATTCCGGATTTTTTTCTCTAATGCCTTCCAAAAAATATAAAACTCAGATCTGAAAGTTTTCATAATTTTCCGAGCTCGTTTGCTATTTTTCTCGAAATTTTCTTTTGGAATTTCGAGTTAGTGCACCCGAACTTTGCCTTTTTTCAAATGAGTTTCGATTCCGGATTTTTCTTCTCCAATGCATTCAAAAAAATATAAAAATCAGATTTGGAAGTTTTCATATTTTTCCAAACTCGTTTGCTATTTTTTTCGGAATTTTCTTTGGGATTTTTTGATGTTGCCTTTTATCCTCTAAAACCTCGATTTTACATAAAACGGGTCTGATGTCCGGATTTTCTTTTTCCACTGCCTTTTTCATATATTGAATTTGAGTTGGTCTAAAAACGCCCATTTTTACGATCAAATTCTCTTCCGATTTAGTTTTCCCTTTTTAATACCGAGAATTTTCTCGTTTTTTCGTTTTTCCTCTAACCAGCTCTTCCTTGGGATACACTTCAAACTGGACCTTGGGCTTGTTTATTCATTCTTTATCAACTGGGGCTTCAATTTCACTGAATCGGGCCATCTTTGCAGTTTTTTCCAAATTTGCCAGATTAGGTATTCCCCTACACTAAATTTTCGCAACCCATCTTCCGAACTCTATATCTTCCGTTGTAGACCTCGAATTATCAAAATTCTTTCGTCATTGTTCAATTCAACTTCAAATCTTGATTTTGACTGGGAGTTGACTTTTTTAGTGGTTGACTTTTTAGGGTTGACTTTTTTCGAGTTAACCTTTTGTGCTGACATCCGAAACAAAGTCTTGGGGACCCATCTATGGAATGGTGAAAGTCTCTCTGCATTTTGGAAAGTTGAAAAATAAAATCTGTCTGATTTAGGGAGTCTAGACAAAATTAAATATCTACAATATATATATATATATAAAGCATTCATTGCTCACATGACATGTAACTTTATTTATTTTTAGTTCAAAGTAGGTAAACTGATAAATGCTTCTTTTTCTTTTTGTTGATTGTTTGTAAAATTTAATTAATTTGCTGTTTGAAGCATGGAAAAAAAAATTTAAGCTTAACCAAAAATAGTTAAAAGGAAATAATGACTAATGAGTTTATATTGTCTAAGTTTTCAAAAGGACACTTGTCTTTGATGCAATGAGTGCAAACTTTTACAGCCCAAAGATAGTAAGCACTAGGCAAGTCAAATAAAAAAAAAATAAATTTGGTAACTAGAGATATTTTTAAAATTAAATACTATATATAATAATATTTTTATGTATTAAAAATAATATAAAATTATTAATTATTATTATAAATAATATATTAATTAATCGCAAAAAATAATTTTAGAACAACCGTTAACAAATTTTTTTTTTTATAAAAAAAGTAAAATTTCCACTAATTTTTGTTGGTATTGCAACTTTAGGTTGCCTTTGCTAGCTACTTGCTATGAAATAGCTCCCTTCCATATATGGGGTCCTTAAATTCGTAATTAATCTTATCAACCACCCACCCTATCGACTAGAAGTAGTAGAAACAAGATAAAGTAGAAATAGTTTGAAACAGGACTGCTCGAAATTCGGTACTGAGCATTGAAAACTTGAAAGTTTTACCTATTTGCCTTAACAGCTTTCTCGTATAGTAATGATTCTGAATTCACCAATGTGTCAATCTTATTCTGAATTCACATGCTTGGTCTCCCCTCATTAATGTTAGAACACAAAAAGTAATAGTTTGATTGAAAATATTTAACAAAAGTATAAGTGTAATCTCAACTTTTTTTTATAGGTTTTTAATTCATTATTATTCATTTTATATTTGTGTAAATAATGTACGTTTTTTATTTGTTTCTCAAAGTTTTGATTTCATTCCATCCAATTACTTATTTTTATTTTCATTTATTTGATTAATTATCCTATTAAACTAAGATTAAAATATTCTAAAATAAATTGAAAATTTTTCCGATGATGAAATCCTAAAAGGGCTACGCGTGAATTGATTTTAAAAAAAATTCTAGATAAAAATACTTTTTTAAATTTCGCCAACTTTATGGAAGATTTTTAAAAAAATTCATTATCAAAAGATTGATACTTATTTATTTTAAATAGAATTTTAATAAGAGTTGATGGTTGTAGAATTTTAATAAATTTGGGGAAAAGTGCTTAAACGATCAAATTGATCAAAATTGAAGGTTCCAAATGAAAGATAAGCACTGACTACGGGTAATGGAGAAGTCACTTGCAAGAAAAATCGAAAGAAAAGTCAATCCGGGAGAAAACCGATAATTAGGGTTTTTAGTGGATTTCGGTGAAATCGGGAAGAATCACAGAAATGGCCCGACTTGGGAGGACCAAAGCCCCTAATGGATGAAAAATGATTAAAAAGGATGGCCCAAGGCTCAGATTGAAGAAAATCTGAAAATCGGACTTGTTTTGAGCAAAACCGGGATTCGGGGTTAAAAGGGCAAAATTGGAAAAATTTGGGAAAAATAGCAAATGGACTCCGAAAATTCTCAAAAATTTGTCAATCTCATTCTTAAATCATTTGAAAGAGGTTGGTAAAAAAAAATCTTGATTCAGAGTTCGTTTGCAAAATGGCCAAATCCCGGGCTTCTTATGCAATAATTCAAAAAGGAAAATCCAAAAAAAATAGCAAATGAGCTCCACATCTTTTGAAATTTTGCAGATCTCATTTTTAAATTATTTGGAAGAGATTGGCGAAAGAAAATCTTGATTCCGAGTTCGTTTGCAAAATGGCCAAATCCCGGGCCTTTTATCCAATAATTCAAAAAGATAAATCCCGGAAAAATAGCAAATGGACTCCAAAAATTCTGAAATTTGGAAAATCTCATTTTTAAATTATTTGGAAGAGATTGGCGAAAGAAAATCTTTATTCGGAGTTCGTTTGCAAAATGGCCAAATCCCGGGCCTCCTATGTAGTAATTCAAGCCGATAAATCCCGAAAAAATACCAAATGAGCTCCAAAAATTATGACAACTTCCAGATCACACTTTTTAATTATTTTGAAGAGATTGGTGAAGAAAAATCTTGATTTGGAGCTCGTTTAATAAATGGTAAAATGTAGGGGCATAAAAGGGCATTTTTGGGAAGAAAAAATCCAAATAAATAGCAAACGGACTCGGATAATTTTGAAAACTTCCAGAACTCAATATTTTGTTATTTTGGAAGTATTAAAAAAATAAAAATTGAATTTGGAGTCCGTTTGATATTTATTTGCATCCGGGGGGCAAAATGATCATTTCACCCAAGCAACCGAAAAGGTTTTTTTTGGGCCTTTCAAAAAATCAGAGTTGGGCTGGAAAAGAGAAGTGCTGGCCTGCCCAAGCCCAAAGGAAGGAGGAAGCTTCTGATTTTTCAATCAAGTGGCTAAAAATCAAGAGTTAGTTAGAGATTCTCTTTGATCAAGCCATGGTGATTAAGCCACATAGGCTAAGAAAGATGTCAACATTATTCTTGGACAGCTGTAATTTGAGAGGGCTGAGATGCTAATCTAAAGGTGGTAATTTCATGATTTTTCATCTTGAATTATTGGCCATTTGATGGAAAATTGGTTACAAAAAAAATGACAACATCATTTTCCCATTTATAGATGAATTCGGCCAGCCCTAGGGAGGAGATTTTGATTTTTTCTTTTCCATTTTGCTGAGTTCTTAAAGTTTTCTACTTAGTTTTTGCTATTTTAATCTTTACTTGGTGAGTTTTCATTGGAAAATAATGTTTTTTATTCTTTCTTCATCTCTTTTCTTAAGTATATTTTTTACATTTTGTTTTTACAATAAACTCACCATGGCCAAATGGCCTACATTATTTATTTTAAGTTGCTGTTTTGATTCATTTTACCATATTGTTTATGCTATTTTCTTTGTTTTTGATGTTTTAAATGTCATGTTATTTCATGTTCTTGAGTAATATTGCTTTGTTTGTTGCCATTTATGTCTTAGAAATCATGTTTTTGCATTTTTAATTTTCTGTTTCCATGTTGTTTAAATTTGAGCATGTTTTAGATTTAGCATATTAAGTGTTTGTGAAAATGCTTGTGTGATTCTTTGCATGATTTTTGTTTTATATCTTAGTTGAGCATGATTTTAGATTTAGTATATTAAGTGTTTGTGAAAATGCTTGTGTGATTTTTGCATGATTTAAATGTTATGACTTATTTTTTTCATGCTAGTATGCCAAGTGTTTGTGAAAATGCCATGCTTGTTGGAGCTTGAGGCCATTTGGCTACTCCATGTGTTTTGCATTGTGTGTTGCATTTTTTGTCATGCTAGTTGTTAGGTTTTTGCATTTGCATTATATTTGGTTGGATTTTTGAATGATGCATGCTTTGTGTTTGTGAAAATGCCATGCATTTCATGCATTTTAGACCTAGGATGCATTTATTGTCATGCAAGTTCATTTAGGTCTAAGACACTTTATTTATGCCATGCATTTTTTCATGACATTTAGGTTTAAATCCATGCATTTCATGCATTATGTTTGCTTCATTATTTCATGCATTTCATGTTCATACTACTTGAATAATGACTTGAGCCAATTAATGGTTCAAAGTCATGCTCTCTTGAGCACACTTGTGGGAAATTAAGTTTGTCAACTTGATTATTCTACCTTTGTGATTTTTTTTACTTAGCCAATTTTTATCTAACTTTCAAAAAGTCCTAGCTACTGTTTGCAAATCATTTTATGAGTTTCAAATATTTTTACTTTGATTTTTTAAATGATTTTATCAAAGGCAAAAATGTGTTGGCAAAGCAGTTTTTTCTCCTCTAAAAACTCGTACATCTCTGATTTTTCTGGGAATTTATCTTTGATCATAAAATTAAGCCAATTTTTTCTCGTGTATTTTTACATGTCCTAAGTCTCCAGTATTTTTTTCAGAATTTTTGGAATTTTTACAAATAGGGTAAAAAATCGTGGATTAAAACTGGACAGTGGAGTCAGAATTGAATTTAAAGAAAAACAAAGCAGTTTTTTCTCCTCCAAAAACTCGTACATCTCTGATTTTTCTGGGAATTCATATTTGATCAGAAAATTAAGCCAATATTTTATCGTGTAGTTTTACATGTCCTGAGTCTCCAGTATTTTTTTTAGAATTTTTGGAATTTTTAAAAATAGGGTAAAAAATCATGGATTGAAACTGGATAGTGGAGTCAGAATTGAATTTAAAGAAAAACCAATTTTCTGTTTTGGTTAATTTAATTAGAGTGGGCTGATTAGGAGGATTAGCTACTGACTTAGGGTAATTTCTAAGCCTTTTTAAACTCTAAAAATGGTTTTTTAAGTCCCGGGTTAATGGTAGTCAAGTCCGGATTTTTTTAAACTTGGGAAATTAGAGCCATTTAAAAAAAACTTTAGCCCAGTTTTTATTTTTAATTCAAGCTTTTCAAAATTGTTTTCAAACAATCACAAAGTATATTGGTTTTAGAATATTTAATTTGACATATTTTCCTAAGGTAGTCGGATATCTTTTTAGATATACGGATTTCCTTAATTAAAGGAAAAAATACATTTCATGCATTGCATTTTTATATTCATGCATTTTATATAATATGTGATTCTTGCCATAATAATTTCTATGATATGGTTGTTATTTTGATTTATATTTTTTGATGTTACATGGTTTATTATATGGTTTTGAATATTTCATGATATCCTATGCTTTTATTCAGTTATTTTTATTTAGCATATACTATGTTCATGCATTATTATTTTCATGCATATTATATGATAGTATTATTTTATTCCATGTCATTTAAATTATATGCCATACCATTCATATTTGTCATGTCATTTAGGTTGCATTATATTATTTAGACTTTACTATGTCATTTTATTTATGTCATGCATATACATATTCATTTATTTTAAATGTTTTCAAAAAGATAATGGTTTTCAATAAAATAAAGATATTCCCGAGTTAAAATAATTCATGAGTTCTCTACCGGGTTTGCTGGAGGGAATATCATCAATTATCATTAATAAAGGAATATCTTTCTTTCAAAAAGAAGAATGATTCGGAAAGTTTTCCAAAACTAATAAAAAGTTCTATATTTTGCCACGTTTGTTGGGGAATATAGGAAAATTTTGAATTTATAAATTCCGGATCATTTTCAATAAAAAAAGGAATTATTTTTCTTTAAATTGGGAATTAACTTGAAATACTAAATTTAAAAGCAATTTTTACAGAGACTTGAGATAACACACGATTAATAAGGTACCGATTTATACGTGCGTTGTGGGGGTGCTAATCCTTCCCCACACGTAACCGACTCCCGAACCCGCTTCTTTGATTTCTCTGGTTTAAAACGCAGACTTGAAATTGGTTTTTAAAATGTTTTAATTAATTTTTAAAATATTTTATAAAACTGGTTTTAATAGGTGGCCGATCACACCTAGCTAAAAAAGATTGGTGGCGACTCCATGTCTTTTTCAAGGTCATTTTCAAAACCTTCATTTTTCTAGAGGAATTAAGTCGACTTTTCCTCGGTTTTTTTTAATGTCACGCTTAACGAATAATAAAGTCTTGCGATGAGACTCGTTATTTTTTAGGTTGCGACAGCTTGGCGACTCCGCTGGGGACTATTAGAGAGTCAGGCCTAGAATTAGTCGTGTGTTACCAAAGTCTCGGTTTTGTTGGTTTAATTGGTATTTAATTTTAATTCCCATTTTTTTTAAATAAAAGAGAATTTTGAAAATAAAAAATGTTTTAATATGTCCATATTCATGTGCATTCATATTATTAGTTGTTCTCTGTTTATTTTGTTGCGTATATTTATATGTTTGTTTGACTGATGCTTTACATTGTTTAAGTTTAGTGGGGTATTTAGAATAAGGGTTGTAGAATAGGTGGTGACAGGTTTGTTTTGTTCCTCCGCACACACTGTATTTGCATTTGCATAACATGAATCCTCTACCCGGGTTCCGTCCTTTTAAGTGGAAGTAAAGTAACTACGCCTTCGTGATTGATCCTCCGTATGGGCTAGTGAAACACTTCCGGAGTATAAAGTACCTAATGCCTTCGTGATAATCCTCCGTACGGGCATAGGAAAATATACTCTAACGAATTGAACCCGCTTTTATCGGGGTGCCTTACTAGTCTTCACCGGCGACAGTGAGGAACAATTCGGGGCCTTAGAACCAATTCACCTTCATATAGTGAACCTAGGCGAAGCCATGCCGGATTTCTGTTAGATACCCGAAGTTTAAGAACACATGGAGGAACATTTGCAACCTTTTACCATCTTTCTATATGTTAGATACAAATTGGGTGATGATGAACGAACATCATACCATTTGTATTTTTTTATTATTTTGTCCCAAAGGCGTTGTAATGCCGTAGCTCTGTTTAGATTTTGGGACATTTTTTTAAAGCATGTTGTTATTTATGTTATATTTGTGAATTCATTTCCTTACTAATCTCTTTCTTTCTGTTTTCTTTTCTTTGACATGCATCATAGACATCATCATACACTTGAAGTTTATTGGCCTCGGATAGTTATCAACCCAAAGGACTTTCATGGAGGGTCAGGTTATTTCAGTGATAGAAGATCATGCAGTAGTCAGGGCACGGTCAGAAAAAGATCAGAGGGAGGATGGTGATTGCCTCAAGAAGGATTATGTGTTAATATTGCCGGAAAGGGTCAAAGTGGATCCTAGACAGAATAATCTCTGAGGGTTAGCCGACATTTGGAACCAGTGGAATGTATCAGAGAAAGAAGCCTTCACTCAGAAGTATGGAGACATAGCACTCTTAATTCCGATTCAGGTCAATAGTGGGTTGATTCAGGCTATGGTACAGTTTTGGAATCCTACTTATAGATGTTTCACTTTTAACAAGGAGGATATGACACCACTGATCGAAGAATATTCAACACTGTTACGTATTGAATGTCCTAATCCTGATCGGGTATATTTGAAGGAAATGAAACCTTCAGGTCTTAAGAAGAAAATGGCTAGGATCACGGGAATGGATACAACATGGGTTGAGAGTCATGTGGACACGAAGCAGAAAAATGGGTGCATTCCGTGGGAAACTCTCCGACAGTTGATAGTGGGATGTTTCGACATAGCAAAAGCCAGCGACATCTTCGCTCTAGCCATCTACGGGTTAATCATATTCCCGAAGATATTAGGTCATGTGGATATAGCCGTTTTTGATTTCTTTGAAAAGTTGGAACAAAAGATCAACCCATCTCCGGCCATCATAGCTGAAACTATCCGATCCTTGAATTTTTGTAAAAGGGCCAGACAAGGGAGAATCAAGGGGTGTGTACAACTCCTTTATATTTGGATTCAAAGTCACTTTTGGAAGATAGAAAATGTTTCCTTCAAACCGTACATGAAGACTTTAGTTCCGATTAGGGAATTCCTTCAAAATGATTGGCCTAAGGACGGGAATGAAGAGAAATGGGTCAACATGTTTCGAAATCTAAAAGGGGAGATGGTGACTTGGAGAGCTCCATGGATGGTTCCTATGCCAATTATGTACAAATGTGGGGACAACCCGGGAGTTCCACTGCTCGGAATTTGGGGGTCTGTGAGTTATGCGCCTCTGTTGGTGCAAAGACAGGTTGAGTCTCGGCAATTTACACCCATGACTCATAATTTAGGATCATCAGAGTTCACTTATGGGGAAGACGAATATTCTGGAAAAGTGCGGGCAGCGATTGAAGCGTGGAAGAAAACTCAACGGATAAAAGTGGCCAGATATGCCGACACCGTCACACCTGATTATCTGGTATGGAGGGAATTAAGGGTTAATAATAGACTAGTGATATCAGATGGGGAGGAGGTCCAGTTCATGAATTCGCCACCGAGGGAAATGCCATCAGAGTTAGAAATTGCAAGAGCGGAATTTGAAAAAGAAAAGGCCCGGATGAGTAAGGAAATTGCCCGACTGCAAGAAGAGCTTGAAGACATGAAAAATAGGGAATCAGCTCGGGAAAAAGAGAAGGAACAGATTAAGAGAGAAAGGGACACCGTTAAGGGCGACCTTCGAGAATTACATTTGGAGAACAAGAGGTATCGCTTTGAGCTCAGATTTGAGGGGAATCTCAAGACTTCCGGGGAATGGGAACAAGAAGTGAGAAACCTCAAAAAAGAGAAGAACTATTGGGCAGAAAAGGCAAAACACGAGGAAGCCCGAGCAAATCAACTTGAGAAACAAGCTAGGGAGAGCTTACAGGGTGATGCTTCTGCTAACACGTCAAAGGGCCGTGAACAAGTAGGGATCAGATGGAAGAGCAAGTCAGTTAAAGGAGGACACTGAAGAAGGTCCAGGATCCGAGGGAGTTATTAGAGGACTAGTATCTTGTAATAGTTTTTAGGAGAGACAGATTATCATGATGTCTTAAACAGGGATCTTTTGTTTGATGTATTTAGTTCCAGGAAATCAATGAAAGACCGTTTAGTTGGAATTATCCCGGGGCCAATACTTTAAACACATTCATTATTCATTCATTTTTATTTGTTCATATTCGTAATCATTCATTCATTTATTCTTTATAAATTGTTCATACACTTAGCCATTTATTTATTTATAATTAGTCATCTAAGTTCATATACCTAGTCATTTACTTAGTTGTTCATTCATTAAACACTAATTCATTCATTCATTTATTCATTTTTATAAAATAAAATAAGAAATGTGACAATAATTTCTAATCCATGGTTTTTAAAAAATAAAGGTACAATTGGTCGCACTCAGAAAGAACCAGATTTCCAACACTCTTACCATACTCAGTCTCGAACAAAAGCCATGGAAAACGATCAGCTTGCCAGAATTGAGAGAATGGAAAGAATCCAGAAAGAACTACAGGAACAGTTGACTAAGTTTCAAGAAGAGACACGAGAACAGATGACAAAGCTCATGGAGATGATGAGCAATATGATGAAGCAGAAGTGGCCCGCAGAGAATTCAGTTGCTGGAATGGGGGCAATGAATCAAGAGGATAGACCAGAAGTGGTACAGAGAAATAGCCAGACATCCCACCCTGTGGGAAATGAACTCCCAACTGGGGCAGCATCCTACATCTACATCCAGCCGGCGGCTGAAGCACAGAATTTCAGTCCAAAAAAGGGTAACATTGGAGTTGGTCCAATTGAGGTTGAGGTTCCAGACTTCGAAGAAATGGCAGAGAAGGAAAGGGCCAAAATGACTGAACTGAAGAGCGTCAAAAGTGCTGAATCTGAGAAGAAATATCAGTTGTTGGAAGAAAGGCTAAGAGCAGTGGGAGGAGCAGAGTTGTTTGGCAGCCTAGAAGCCAAAGAGATGAGCCTGGTACATGATCTAATAATTCCACCGAAGTTCAAAGTACCAGATTTTGAAAAGTATAATGGGACCACCAACCCATCGGCTCATCTGACTATGTACTGTAGAAAGATGACAGGGCATGAGGATAATGAAAAATTGCTTATTCATTGCTTCCAGGACAGCTTAACAGGGTCAGCCACCCGATGGTACAACCAACTCAGTCGTACCAAGATTCGTTCATGGACGGATCTGGCCAGGGCTTTTATGGAGTATTATAAGCACGTTTTTGATATGGTACCAGACAGGCTATCATTACAGAACATGGAAAAGAGGTCCAATGAGACCTTCAAGGAGTATTCACAGAGGTGGAGGGACCTGGCAACACAAGTGCAACCCCCTTTAACCAACAAAGAAACCACGGTGCTTTTCATCAACACATTGAAGGCACCTTATTATGACAGATTGGTGGGAAATGCTACCAAAGATTTTGCGGACATGGTAATATCTGGAGAAATGATTGAGTCAGCCATTAAGAGTGGAAAGATGGAAGGGGGTGAGTCTGCTACCCCAAAAAAAGCTTTTCCTACAAAGAAAAAGGAGGAAACCCATGCAGTAAGCTTCAACCAATACCCTTACACACCTCCTACACCATACACACCACCGAGGCCTTATACCCCTACCACACCTTATACACCTCCTACACCATACACACCATACCCGGGGTATAATCCTTATTACCCTAATATCAACCACCTTACCCAAAACCCGTTCCCCTACAACAATATACCACAACAGCCATTCCCAACTGGCATATCCCATCAAATCACTCTTCCTAGAAATACTGTTCCTAACACACAAGAGCCTGCGCGTAATGACCAACGTTCACCAAGGAACGATCAAAGAACCCAATTTGATCCGATTCCCACTACTTACGGGGATCTATATCCAAAACTGTTGCAGGGTCAACTTGTTGCACCTGTGTACCTAAAACCTTTGACACCTCCATATCCAAGATGGTACAATGCAAACACCAACTATGCATACCATGCGGGAATCCAAGGACATTCAATTGAAGATTGCCTGGCCTTCAAAAGGAAAGTCCAAAGGTTGATTAATTCAGGGGTAGTGAAGTTTGGATCAAAAAATGGGCCGAACGTAGCTGGAAATCCGTTGCCCAATCATGCTGGGAATCAAGTGAATGCAATATTGACTGGAGATGACAGAAGATTAAAGAGGGATATTGGGGAGGTTAAGACTCCGATGATGACAATATGGGATGAAATGGTCAAGGCAGAATTGGTGGAAGGTACGAAAGATCTGAAAATGGTAGCAAGAGGGGTGCATGATTGGTGCCCGTTCCATAAGAGTGAAGGCCATGACATACAGAACTGTGGGGACTTCCGGGTTAAAGTCCAAAGAATGATGGATAGTGGGGTAGCCCAATTCTATGAGGAGATAGAAGGGGAAATAGAAGTCATTAAAAATACAAGTGGCTATGGGATTGGAAGACCCCTAATCATTTACTATGATGAACAGGAGTAAAAAGTTATGCCAGCCATGGAAGAAAATGCGCCCAAATTAATCATTGAATTACCTGTTTCCTTTCCATACAAGGAAAACAAGGCTACACCATGGAAGTATGACTGCAGTATGGTTATACCCGGGTCTTCAGGCCAACAGGATATTACAGGTGTGGGGCATTTAACCCGAAGTGGGAGATGTTATGCTCCGGAGGTCGTTGAACAAGGGGTAGCAGGAAAGGACAGAGGAATCGACAAAGGGAAAAAGGTCGTCGAGCCAATCCACATTGAGATGGATTTGCCAGAGGAAATAGAGAGGGGATCAGCCCCGGTTAATAGAATCAAAGAGCCAGTATGTGAAAAAGAAGCTTGTGAGTTCTTGAAATTTATAAAGCATAATGAATATAGCGTGGTTGAACAACTGCAACGTCAACCAGCTAGGATTTCAATCTTATCCTTGCTTTTAAATTCAGAACCACACAGAAATGCTTTATTGAGAGTATTAAATCAAGCGTACGTGGCCAATAATATATCAGTGGAAAAGCTAGATAGGTTGGTGGGAAACATCGCAGCTGATGACTTCATATTTTTCAGCTATGAGGAAATACCACCCAATGGTATTGGATCAACAAAAGCTCTCCATATAACCACTACTTGTAAGGGGCACATATTACCGAGGGTCCTTATGGATAACGGTTCTTCACTCAATGTGATGCCTTTAGCAACCTTATCAAAGTTACCAGTGGATTTATCCTATATGATACCAAGTTGCACGGTGGTCAGAGCTTTTGACGGAACCAGGAGGGAGGTTATGGGAACCATTGAAGTTCCTTTGGAAATAGGCCCGTGCATATATACTGTGAATTTCCAGGTTATGGATATCAATCCATCTTATAACTGTTTGTTGGGAAGACCATGGATACATTCAGCTGGGGCTATGCCCTCTTCTCTTCACCAGAAACTAAAATTTGTGATAGAGGGCCGGTTGATCACGGTATCAGGGGAGGAAGACGTAATAACCTCCGCATCCACTGAATCTCCTTATGTGGAGCCGAATGAAGAGGCCGTGGAGTGTTCTTTCCGGTCTTTGGAATTTGTAAATGCAATTTTTGTTGCTGAAGGACATAAAATTCCAAAACCGAAGCTGTCCAAGAACACAAGATTGGGGGTAAGAACCACCATAGGAAAAGGCTGCAGGGCAGGAAAAGGTCTCGGGAAATATCTACAGGGGATGGCTCAAGCCATAGAGGTAAAAGGAAAGAAGGACCGATTTGGCCTAGGATATCTTCCAAAGGCCCATGAGAAAAGAAGACAAGTTGAAAAGAATCGACAAAGGAGGATGGCCCGTCTTACGGGTATGGATATTGAGTGGGAGCCTATGACTTTCCCACTTATCCTTCACAACTTCCGTTCAGCCGGTTCTCTGTTTGGAGAAAAGAATTTGGATGATGTGCTTGTAATGATAGAGAAAGCTTTCAAGAGATTCCAAGTGAATGGTGATGAACAGATGAATGATGTGGAGATCTGCATGACTGAGAAAGACAGAATTGAAAGAGAAAGTGCTAGCTGGATGGTGCGACCTTGTCCACCCGGATATAGACTAACCAATTGGAGTGCGACTGAGTTGCCCATAGTCTTTAAGTCTATTCCAAAGTAATACTTTTTTTAAAAAATCCAATCTTAATTATCTTTACCCAGAGATATTAAGAGTTTTTTCTGTAATGGGTTTTTTAAATATTTTCATTCAATAAATAACAAGCACAATGCATTATCCATATTGATGTGTCCATATTCTTTCATTTTTGTTATTCATTTTGTTTTCTATATATATTTTCCTATATTGTTTTTCTCCACCTATTTACAGGTGTACGGATGCAGAATATGAGGACCCTCCTGTCAATAATTCTGAAATTAGTTTTGAAAGACCCATTTGCACGGGTGATTTTGAGGCTAATAAAGATACTGAGGATTATGGTCTACCTCCGGATCTATTGAGGAAAATAGAACAAGAAGAAAAACAAGTACTTCCTCATAAGGAATTATTGGAAACAATAAATTTGGGAAATAGTGAAGATATAAAAGAAGTCAAAATTAGAACTTCATTGTCACCATCAATAAAAGGTGAATTGATAGCTTTGCTCCAGGAGTATGTGGATGTATTTGCATGGTCTTACCAAGATATGCCAGGGTTAGATCCGGATATTGTGGTTCATAAGCTCCCTTTAAGGCCAGAATGCAAGCCAATTCAGCAAAAGTTGAGAAGAATGAGGCCTGATATGCTGTTAAAGATAAAAGAGGAAGTGAAGAAACAATTTGATGCTGGATTTCTAGAGGTGGCAAAATATCCAGAATGGGTGGCAAATATTGTTCCAGTACCGAAGAAGGATGGCAAGATGCGGATGTGCGTTGATTATCGAGATTTGAACAAGGCCAGCCCTAAAGATAATTTCCCTTTGCCCCATATTGATACTCTGGTGGATAATACAGCGAAGAGTTCTTTATTTTCTTTTATGGACGGATTCTCAGGATACAATCAAATCAAGATGGCACCGGAAGATATGGAGAAAACCAATTTGTTACAATGTGGGGCACCTTCTGCTACAAAGTAATGCCATTTGGATTGAAGAATGCTGGGGCAACATACCAGAGAGCCATGGTGACCTTGTTTCATGATATGATGCATAAGGGAATTGAGGTCTACGTTGATGATATGATCGCAAAGTCACAAGGAGAAGAGGATCATATTGCGAATCTTAAGAAGCTCTTTGAACGATTAAGGAAATTTAGACTCAAGCTAAATCCGGCAAAATGCACTTTTGGAGTCACCTCGGGGAAGTTGTTGGGTTTTGTTGTTAGCAAAAGAGGAATTGAGATTGACCCAAATAAAGTGAATGCCATTCAGAATTTGCCACCACCTCGCACTCAAAAGGAAGTAAGAGGCTTTCTAGGGAGATTGAATTACATTGCTCGGTTTATTTCACAGTTGACCGACAAATGTGATCCAATATTTAAGTTACTTCGAAAGCATGATCCAGGAGAATGGGATGAAGGGTGTCAGATTGCTTTTGAAAAGGTTAAGCATTATTTATCAAACCCACCAGTATTAATGCCGCCGATCCCGGATAAACCAATGATACTGTATTTATCAGTATTTGAAAGTTCCATGGGTTGTGTTTTGGGGCAGCTTGATGAAACGAGAAAGAAAGAACAGGCAATTTACTATCTCAGCAAAAAGTTCACAGATTATGAGTTGAAATATTCGTCGGTAGAAAAGTTGTGCTGCGCCTTAGCTTGGACTGCTCGAAAACTCAGACAGTATATGTTATACCACACCACGTGGTTGATTGCCAAGCTAGATCCAATCAAGTACATGTTGGAAGCACCTTCTCTGTTAGGGAGGACGGCAAGATGGCAGGTTTTATTGTCAGAGTACGACATTGTATATGTAAGTCAAAAATCTATCAAGGGCAGTGCAGTGGCGGAATTCTTAGCAAGTCGGGCAGTGGAAGATTATGAGCCGTTGAACTTTGACTTCCCAGATGAGGATTTGATGTATGTGTCGCAAGCAGATGAGATTTCCCTAAAGAAGAAAGTGTGGAAAATGTACTTTGATGGCGCATCTAATGCCATGGGGCATGGAATTGGGGCAGTGCTTATATCCCCAGAAGAAGACTGTTATCCTTTCACTGCTAGATTGGATTTTGATTGTACAAACAATACTGCTGAGTATGAAGCGTGTACTATGGGCCTTCGTGCCGCAGTGGATAGAAAGATCAAAGTATTGGAAGTTTACGGAGACTTAGCCTTGGTAATTTACCAGTTACGAGGAGAATGGGAAACCCGAGATACAAAGCTAATCCGATACCGAGAACTCATACTGAGTTTATTAGAGGAGTTCGAAGAAGTGAATTTCAATTACTTTCCTCGAGAAGAAAACCGAATGGCGGATGCTTTGGCTACTTTGTCATCAATGTTTAAAGTGAATGAAAGGGCGGAAGTTGTGCCGATCAAGATGAGCATATATGGGTCCCCTGCCCACTGTTTGAGTATCGAAGAAGAAACAGATGGTCTCCCTTGGTATAATGACATCTTGCAGTACATCAAAAGTCAACAGTATCCAGAACAAGCAACAGAGAATGACAAGAGGACTTTGAGAAGGTTAGCAATGGGTTTTGTTCTAGATGGCGAGATTCTCTAAAAGAAAGGGAAAGATCAAGTCTTGTTGAGATATGTCGGGTCTGCCGAAGCTCGAAGAATCATAGAAGAGGTCCATGAAGGGATATGTGGCACCCATGCTAATGGTCACATGCTTGCTAAACAGATTATGAGGGCAGGGTACTATTGGCTGACCATGGAAGGTGATTGTATCAGTTATTCCCGGAAGTGTCATAAATGCCAGATTTATGCAGATAAGATTCATGTGTCGCCATCACCTTTACATGTCATGACTGCACCATGGCCTTTTTCAATGTGGGGAATGGATATGATCGGGCCTATTACCCCAAAAGCTTCAAATGGACATCGTTTCATCTTGGTGGCCATAGATTATTTCACAAAGTGGGTAGAAGTTGCGTCTTATGCAAATGTAACAAAGTCGGTAGTATGCAGATTCGTCAAGAAAGAAATCATATGCCGTTATGGGTTGCCAGCAAGAATTATTTCGGATAATGCTCTCAATTTGAACAATAAGATGATGAGAGAAGTGTGTACTCAATTCAAGATCACACATCATAATTCGGCACCTTACCGTCCGAAGATGAAAGGCGCAGTAGAAGCAGCTAATAAGAACATCAAGAGGATCTTTGAGAAGATGACCAATGTGTACAAAGATTGGCATGAGATCCTGCCTTTCGCTCTTCATGCATATCGTACTTCGGTCCGCACATCTACAGGGGCAACACCGTTTTCTTTGGTATACGGGATGGAAGCAGTGCTACCTATTGAAGTTGAGATCCCTTCACTTCGGGTTTTGATGGAAGTTGGCCTAGAGGAAGCAGAATGGGTTAAAGCTCGTTATGAACAGTTGAATCTCATCGAGGAAAAAAGATTGAAAGCAATTTGTCATGGGCAGTTGTATCAGAAAAGGATGATTCGAGCCCACAACAAGAAAGTTCTTCCCAGACAGTTCCGAGAGGGGGAGTTGGTATTGAGGAAAATTCTCCCTATAGTGAATGACCCGAGAGGAAAATGGGCTCCAAATTGGGAAGGACCTTATGTGGTAAAGAGAGCTTTTTCTGGAGGAGCATTGATTCTAACTCGGATGGACGGAGATGATTTTAGACATCCCGTGAATGCTGATGAATTGAAGAAGTATTATGCTTAAAAAATAAAAAAAAAAAGGGAAGAAAAATTTGTGTGATAATGTGCACATGAAAATTCGAATGATTCCAAATGTAAAAATAGAAATTCTATATATCTATTTCCCCTGAGAATTGCTTTTCAAAGAGAATATTTATGCTTGATATGATGAATGGTCGTTTTTCATATTCCTTCCACTAAGAAGAAATTATCCTTAGTCACCCCTTTGAGCCTTAAGAATTATTTCTTTCTTTAAACCTTGATCAAGGATCACCCTCTACACTGGAGGGTAAATGCGAGGAAAGATAATCGAAAATCAAAAAAAAAAAAAAAAGCCATCGAAAAATGGGGCAAATGAAAGCCAACAAAGCAAAAAAAAAAAAAAAGTCTAAAAAGGGACAAATGTTTCAAGAATGAGTTCTCCTCAGGAAGTGATCCTTGATCCAATCACACTTAAACACATTTTGGGCCTATTTGTCCTTTCTTTCTAAACCTAAACCTTGGCCTACATTACATGCTTTAAAAGCCCGTTTTGATCAAGCATGGATATTTAATTTGAAAGGTTATTCTCAGAATCCATCCCATCTTTTGAATTCATATTTTTACCTTGGAAGCATTTAGAATTCTCAGATGCATGGTAAAAAAAAAAAAAAAGGTTTAAGCCCAAAACCCACAAAGGGCGACTTAATATCGAATGGAGGAAACTTGAGTTGAAAACCTGTAAAAGGCAGTTCAAGTACTAATGAAAGTTTTAATCAATGCTCCGTGTAATGGGGAAGAAAGCATCTGACAATCAGAGAAAAGGGGAACAATGCAGTCTGATGTAACTACAGAAGTTAAGAGGTTACCCAAGTGAATTGCTCGTTCAAGAGAAATTTCAGATGGTTTGAAAAAGGAGGGGTCCAAGATATTCCGCATCCGGGGCATCTACAGCCTATAACAATATATTTGTTTCTTATATCCTTGACATTTATTTTTACCATTTTAAAAAAACATTTCTTGCAATAAATTCTTGTTATCCTTTTCATGACAATTTTTTGACTGATTCATATTCTTTTTCATATACTTTTAAGATGCATTATGGTTGTTATTAAATTGAATGATGTTTAGTACTAAAAATCTTTAAATAAATGGATTTCAAAGTATTACTAAGGAATAGATTTAAATCTTGGGAAGGTTTGGAAAGTTCACCATGAAAAGAAAACAGTGAACGTGGTGGAGACTCCGTCGCGTAGTCAGAAAATCTGTGAACTTCAAAGACAGATGCTGAGACTGTTTGACAAGATATCTTGAGTGAAGGATTCTTCAAATGGGGCATCAATGAACAGTTGAAGACTCTGTCCTGAAATCATACAATCTGTGAACCCCAAAGAAACCATGGATTAGAAATTATGGCACAATCATTTGATTGCATTTATTAGGAAGCATACAAGCATTTGCAAAAGCATGGCATTCTCATCATTGCATTTAGCTAACAATGCAGAAATCAGGAAAGCTTGGACTTCCCCAAAGAGAAGCTCGTTTTGTTTATCAAATGAGTCGAGCCTTGAGACCATCGTCGAGGTATTTCCTTTTGTTTTAAATCGAATTCATTCTGTTTTATCAAATGAGTCGAGCCTTGAGACCACCGTCGAGGTATTTTCTTTTGTTTTAAATCGAATTCATTCTGTTTTATCAAATGAGTCGAGCCTTGAGACCACCGTCGAGGTATTTTCTTTTGTTTTAAATCGAATTCATTCTGTTTTATCAAATGAGTCGAGCCTTGAGACCACCGTCGAGGTATTTTCATTTGTTTTAAATCGAATTCATTCTGTTTTATCAAATGAGTCGAGCCTTGAGACCATCGTCGAGGTATTTCCTTTTGTTTTAAATCGAATTCATTCTGTTTCATCAAATGTGTCAAGCCTTGAGACCATCGTCGAGGTATTTCCTTTTGTTTTAAATCGAATTCATTCTGTTTTATCAAATGAATCGAGCCTTGAGACCACCGTCGAGGTATTTTCTTTTGTTTTAAATCGAATTCATTCTGTTTTATCAAATGAGTCGAGCCTTGAGACCACCGTCGAGGTATTTTCTTTTGTTTTAAATCGAATTCATTCTGTTTTATCAAATGAGTCGAGCCTTGAGACCACCGCCGAGGTATATTCTTTTGTTTTAAATCGAATTCATTCTGTTTTATCAAATGAGTCGAGCCTTGAGACCACCGTCGAGGTATTTTCTTTTGTTTTAAATCGAATTCATTCTGTTTTATCAAATGAGTCGAGCCATGAGACCATCGTCGAGGTATTTTCTTTTGTTTTAAATCGAATTCATTCTGTTTTATCAAATGAGTCGAGCCTTGAGACCACCGTCGAGGTATTTTCTTTTGTTTTAAATCGAATTCATTCTGTTTTATCAAATGAATCGAGCCTTGAGACCACCGTCGAGGTATTTTCTTTTGTTTTAAATCGAATTCATTCTGTTTTATCAAATGAGTCGAGCCTTGAGACCACCGTCGAGGTATTTTCTTTTGTTTTAAATCGAATTCATTCTGTTTTATCAAATGAGTCGAGCCTTGAGACCACCGTCGAGGTATTTTCTTTTGTTGTAAATCGAATTCATTCTGTTTTATCAAATGAGTCGAGCCTTGAGACCACCGTCGAGGTATTTTCTTTTGTTTTAAATCGAATTCATTCTGTTTTATCAAATGAGTCGAGGCTTGAGACCATCGTCGAGGTATTTCCTTTTGTTTTAAATCAAATTCATTCTGGTTTATCAAATGAGTCGAGCCTTGAGACCATCGTCGAGGTATTTCCTTTTGTTTTAAATCGAATTCATTCTGTTTTATCAAATGAGTCGAGCCTTGAGATCACCGTCGAGGTATTTCCTTTTGTTTTAAATTGAATTCATTCTGTTTTATCAAATGAGTCGAGCCTTGAGACCACCGTCGAGGTATTTTCTTTTGTTTTAAATCGAATTCATTCTGTTTTATCAAATGAGTCGAGCCTTGAGACCATCGTCGAGGTATTTCCTTTTGTTTTAAATCGAATTCATTCTGTTTTATCAAATGAGTCGAGCCTTGAGACCATCGTCGAGGTATTTCCTTTTGTTTTAAATCTAATTCATTTTGTTTTATCAAATGAGTCAAGCCTTGAAACCATCGTCGAGGTAGTTCTTTTTGTTTTAAATTGAATTCATTCTGTTTCGTCAAATGAGTCGAGCCTTGAGACCATCGTCGAGGTATTTCCTTTTCTTTTAAATCGAATTCATTCTGTTTTATCAAATGAGTCGAGCCTTGAGACCACCGTCGAGGTATTTCCTTTTGTTTTAAATCGAATTCATTCTGTTTTATCAAATGAGTCGAGCCTTGAAATCACCGTCGAGGTATTTCCTTTTGTTTCAAATCGAATTCATTCTGTTTTATCAAATGAGTCGAACCCTGAGACTGTCGTCAATATATTTTCGCTAGTTTCAAAGACCTCCGGGCACCATTTTTAAAGACCTCCGGGCACCATTTTTCTTTTGAAAATCGAATTCGTTTTCTTAAGATGGATCGAGCCTTGATTAGTCAGGGAATTCAATTTAAGGACAAATCTTCAATTTACAGCTTATTTTCAAAAAAAAAAAAAAATGGAAAATGGAAAAATGATAGAAGAATGAAAAAGAAAATCCCTTTCCCTTTCTTTCACATGTGATATCACTGACCGTACAAAATTAGTTTTGGTTTATCTTTGCCTGATTCCCGATTCTCAGCAATAGCCAAAGAGGGGCAGCTGTAGACACCTAATTTTGTCCGGACCACTAAAAGGTATGTTTTCTTCCTATATTGATGTTTCCAAGTGTAAAAAGAATGTTTTCGTCCTGCAGGTGGTACTCCGAGACTTAGTTTAAGAGGGCGAGCACAAAAAGTCAAAGTTGAAAAAAAGTCAACCCTGAAAAAGTCAACCCCAGAAAGTCAACTACTGAAAAAGTCAACCCACTTTCAAAATCAAGATTTTAAGTTCAATTGAAAAATGACGAAAGAATTTTGATAATCCGAGGTCTACATTGAAAGATATGGAGTTCGGAAGTTGGGATTTGGAGATTCAGTAGAAAGGAAACCCTAATCCGATAAATTTGGGGAAAAGTGCTTAAACGATCAAATTGATCATAATTGAAGGTTCCAAATGAAAGATAAGCACTGACTACGGGTAATGGAGAAGTCACTTGCAAGAAAAATCGAAAGAAAAGTCAATCTGGGAGAAAACCGAGAATTAGGGTTTTTAGTGGATTTCGGTGAAATCGGGAAAAATCACAGAAATGGCCCGACTTGGGAGGACCAAAGCCCCTAATGGATGAAAAATGATTAAAAAGGATGGCCCAAGGCTCAGATTGAAGAAAATCTGAAAATCGGACTTGTTTTGAGCAAAACCGGGATTCGGGGGTAAAAGGGCAAAATTGGAAAAATTTGGGAAAAATAGAAAATGTACTCCGAAAATTCTGAAAAATTTGTCAATCTCATTCTTAAATCATTTGAAATAGGTTGGTAAAAAAAATCTTGATTCAGAGTTCGTTTGCAAAATGGCCAAATCCCGGGCTTCTTATGCAATAATTCAAAAAGGAAAATCCCAAAAAAATAGCAAATGAGCTCCAAATCTTTTGAAATTTTGCATATCTCATTTTTAAATTATTTGGAAGAGATTTCCGAAAGAAAATCTTGATTCCGAGTTCGTTTGCAAAATGGCCAAATCCCGGGCCTTCTATACAATAATTCAAAAAGATAAATCCCGGAAAAATAGCAAATGGACTCCAAAAATTCTGAAATTTGGCAAATCTCATTTTTAAATTATTTGGAAGAGATTGGCGAAAGAAAATCTTTATTCGGAGTTCGTTTGCAAAATGGCCAAATCCCGGGCCTCCTATGTAGTAATTCAAGCTGATAAATCCCGAAAAAATACCAAATGAGCTCCAAAAATTATGAAAACTTCCAGATCACACATTTTAATTATTTTGAAGAGATTGGTGAAGAAAAATCTTGATTTGGAGCTCGTTTAATAAATTGTAAAATGTAGGGGCATAAAAGGGCATTTTTGGGAAGAAAAAATCCAAATAAATTGCAAACGGACTCGGATAATTTTGAAAAGTTCCAGAACTCAATATTTTATTATTTTGGAAGTATTAAAAAAAGAAAAATTGAATTTGGAGTCCGTTTGATATTTATTTGCATCCGGGGGGCAAAATGGTCATTTCACCCAAGCAACCGAAAAGGTTTTTTTTGGGCCTTTCAAAAAATCAGAGTTGGGCTGGAAAAGAGAAGTGCTGGCCTGCCCAAGCCCAAAGGAAGGAGGAAGCTTCTGATTTTTCAATCAAGTGGCTAAAAATCAAGAGTTAGTTAGAGATTCTCTTTGATCAAGCCATGGTGATTAAGCCACATAGGCTAAGAAAGATGTCAACATTATTCTTGGACAGCTGTAATTTGAGAGGGCTGAGATGCTAATCTAAAGGTGGTAATTTCATGATTTTTCATCTTGAATTATTGGCCATTTGATGGAAAATTGGTTACAAAAAAATGACAACATCATTTTCCCATTTAGAGATGAATTCGGCCAGCCCTAGGGAGGAGATTTTGATTTTTTCTTTTCCATTTTGCTGAGTTCTTAAAGTTTTCTACTTAGTTTTTGCTATTTTAATCTTTACTTGGTGAGTTTTCATTGGAAAATAATGTTTTTTGTTCTTTCTTCATCTCTTTTCTTAAGTATATTTTTTACATTTTGTTTTTACAATAAACTCACCATGGCCAAATGGCCTACATTATTTATTTTACGTTGCTGTTTTGATTCATTTTACCATATTGTTTATGCTATTTTCTTTGTTTTTGATGTTTTAAATGTCATGTTATTTCATGTTCTTGAGTTATATTGCTTTGTTTGTTGCCATTTATGTCTTAGAAATCATGTTTTTGCATTTTTAATTTTCTGTTTCCATGTTGTTTAAATTTGAGCATGTTTTAGATTTAGCATATTAAGTGTTTGTGAAAATGCTTGTGTGATTCTTTGCATGATTTTTGTTTTATATCTTAGTTGAGCATGATTTTAGATTTAGTATATTAAGTGTTTGTGAAAATGCTTGTGTGATTTTTGCATGATTTAAATGTTATGACTTATTTTTTTCATGCTAGTATGCCAAGTGTTTGTGAAAATGCCATGCTTGTTGGAGCTTGAGGCCATTTGGCTACTCCATGTGTTTTGCATTGTGTGTTGCATTTTTTGTCATGCTAGTTGTTAGGTTTTTGCATTTGCATTATATTTGGTTGGATTTTTGAATGAAGCATGCTTTGTGTTTGTGAAAATGCCATGCATTTCATGCATTTTAGACCTAGGATGCATTTATTGCCATGCAAGTTCATTTAGGTCTAAGACACTTTATTTATGCCATGCATTTTTTCATGACATTTAGGTTTAAATCCATGCATTTCATGCATTATGTTTGCTTCATTATTTCATGCATTTCATTTTCATACTACTTGAATAATGACTTGAGCCAATTAATGGTTCAAAGTCATGCTCTCTTGAGCACACTTGTGGGAAATTAAGTTTGTCAAGTTGATTATTCTACCTTTGTGATTTTTTTTACTTAGCCAATTTTTATCTAACTTTCAAAAAGTCCTAGCTACTGTTTGCAAATCATTTTATGAGTTTCAAATATTTTTACTTTGATTTTTTAAATGATTTTATCAAAGGCAAAAATGTGTTGGCAAAGCAGTTTTTTTCTTCTCCAAAAACTGGTACATCTCTGATTTTTCTGGGAATTTATCTTTGATAATAAAATTAAGCCAATTTTTTCTCGTGTATTTTTACATGTCCTGAGTCTCCAGTATTTTTTCAGAATTTTTGGAATTTTTAAAAATAGGGTAAAAAATCATGGATTAAAACTGGACAGTGGAGTCAGAATTGAATTTAAAGAAAAACAAAGCAGTTTTTTCTCCTCCAAAAACTCGTACATCTCTGATTTTTCTGGGAATTCATATTTGATCAGAAAATTAAGCCAATTTTTTCTCGTGTAGTTTTACATGTCCTGAGTCCCCAGTATTGTTTTTAGAATTTTTGGAATTTTCAAAAATAGGGTAAAAAATCGTGGATTGAAACTGGGCAGTGGAGTCAGAATTGAATTTAAAGAAAAACCAATTTTCTGTTTTGGTTAATTTAATTAGAGTGGGCTGATTAGGAGGATTAGCTACTGACTTAGGGTAATTTCTAAGCCTTTTTAAACTCTAAAAATGGTTTTTCAAGTCCCGGGTTAATGGTAGTCAAGTCCGGATTTTTTTAAACTTAGAAAATTAGAGCCATTTAAAAAAAAATTTAGCCCAGTTTTTATTTTTAATTCAAGCTTTTCAAAATTGTTTTCAAACAATCACAAAGTATTTTGGTTTTAGAATATTTAATTTGACATATTTTCCTAAGGTAGCCGGATATCTTTTTAGATATACGGATTTCCTTAATTAAAGGAAAAAATACATTTCATGCATTGCATTTTTATATTCATGCATTTTATATAATATGTGATTCTTGCCATAATAATTTCTATGATATGGTTGTTATTTTGATTTATATTTTTTGATGTTACATGGTTTATTATGTGGTTTTGAATATTTCATGATATCCTATGCTTTTATTTAGTTATTTTTATTTAGCATATACTATGTTCATGCATTATTATTTTCATGCATATTATATGATAGTATTATTTTATTCCATGTCATTTAAATTATATGCCATACCATTCATATTTGTCATGTCATTTAGGTTGCATTATATTATTTAGACTTTACTATGTCATTTTATTTATGTCATGCATATACATATTCATTTATTTTAAATGTTTTAAAAAAGATAATGGTTTTCAATAAATAAAGATATTCCCGAGTTAAAATAATTCATGAGTTCTCTACCGGGTTTGCTGGAGGGAATATCATCAATTATCATTAATAAAGGAATATCTTTCTTTCAAAAAGAAGAATGATTCGGAAAGTTTTCCAAAACTAATAAAAATTTCTATATTTTGCCACGTTTGTTGGGGAATATAGGAAAATTTTGAATTTATAAATTCCGGATCATTTTCAATAAAAAAAAAGGAATTATTTTTCTTTAAATTGGGAATTAACTTGAAATACTAAATTTAAAACCAATTTTTACCGAGACTTGAGATAACACACGATTAATAAGGTACCGATTTATACGGGCGTTGTGGGGGTGCTAATCCTTCCCCACACGTAACCGACTCCCGAACCCGCTTCTTTGATTTCTCTGGTTAAAAACGCAGACTTGAAATTGGTTTTTAAAATGTTTTAATTAATTTTTAAAATATTTTATAAAACCGGTTTTAATAGGTGGCCGATCACACCTAGCTAAAAAAGATTGGTGGCGACTCCATGTCTTTTTCAAGGTCATTTTCAAAACCTTCATTTTTCTAGAGGAATTAAGTCGACTTTTCCTCGGTTTTTTTTAATGTCACGCTTAACGAATAATAAAGTCTTGCGATGAGACTCGTTATTTTTTAGGTTGCGACACCAACCTTCTGAGTAAAACCTTTGTCTACAAGTCTAGCTTTATATCGTTCAATATTACCTTTTGAGTTATGCTTTGTTTAAAGACCCATTTACAGCCAACTCTTTTACAACCTTCAGGTAATTCAATGAGATCCTAGACTTGATTTTGATCCATTGATTTTAATTCATCTTTCATGGCATCAATCCATTTAACAGAATTATCACATTCTATAGCTTCTAAATATGAAACTGGATCATTATCAATTCCCAAATCAATGTCTGATTCTTGAAGATAAATCACATAATCATTAGAAATAGTAGATCTCCTTTCTCTTTGAGATCTTCTTAATTGTGGTTCACTTGTTGTAGGTCCATTATTGACATTATCATTTTGGAGTGTTTGATCATTTATTTGTTGTTCGGGTTATCGTCAAACTGTTCGACAACCTTTGGACATCAATTTTAGAAAATAAGGGCAAAGGAATTTCTACCCTGACTTCTTGAATGCTAACATTACGCATTTGTTCACTCCCACTAATGTCACCGTTTTTAATGAACCTAGCATTTCTAGTTTCAACAATCCTTGTACTATGATTAGGACAATGAAATCTATACCCTTTGGACTTTTCTGGGTATCTAATAATGAAACCACTAATCGTTCTAAAGTCCAATTTCTTTTCATGTGGATTTTTAATCCTTACTTCCGCAAGGCAACCCCAAACATGTAAGTGCTTAAACTAGGTTTTCTTCCTGTCCATAGTTCAAATGGTGTATTTGGAACTGCCTTACTAGAAATCTTGTTTAATAAATACATTGCAATTTTTAAAGCATGCATGCACAAAGATAAGGGTAAAGAAGAATGACTTAACATACTCCTAACCATTTCCATTAAAGTACGATTACGCCTTTCTGCAACATGATTTTGTTTTGGTGTTCTTGGCATTGCGTATTGAGCACAAATGCCACGTTTTTCAAGGAATTTAGCAAATGGACCTGGAATCTGTTCTGATTCATCATATTTTCCATAGTATTCTCCACCTCTGTCTGACCTTACAATTTTCACCTTTTTATCTAATTGCCTCTCAATCTCATTAATATATATCTCTAATGCATTCACAGATTGAGACTTTTCATGCAATAGATAAACATAACCATAACGTGAAAAATCATCAATAAAGGTGATAAAATACTTTTCTCCACTAAAAGATGAAGTATCAAAAGGCCCACAAATATCGGTGTGTATAATTTCAAGAAGTTAGGTACTTCTCGTGGCTCCTTTCTTACTGTGCCTTGACTATTTTCCTTTAATACAATCAATACACACTCCAAGATCAGTAAAATCCAAATTTGGAAGGATTTCGTTCTTTACTAATCTCTGCATTCTTTCTTTGGATATATGATCCAAACGTTGATGCCACAAGCAAGCAGAGTTCTCATTAACTAAACTACGTTTAGTTCCAACATTATGATGCAATGTCATTAAGGATTCAACAAAACCTGAGCAAGCTTAAGCTTATAAAGATCACCACATAAATATGCTGAACCAATAAATTTTTTATTCTTAAATAAACTATAGTATCCATCACCGACTTTAAAAGTGATACCAGTCCTATCTAGTTTCGATACTGAAACTAGGTTACTACTAAATTTAGGTACATAAAGAGTTTAAAACAAATCCAAATAATGTCCAGTATCTAAAATTAAACGATAAGTGCCAATGCCTTCAATTGGAACTTTGTTTCTATCTCCCATGTACACAAAATTTTCACTTGACTTTATGGCTTGATTGTAAGTGTTAGCTCAAGTGGTAAATAAATCAAGAGGGGGGTGAGTTGATTTCTTAAAAAATAATTTTAGAATTAAGGCACAAGTAATGAAATTGAGAAATTCAAATAATATACTCAAAATGATAAGTAAATATGCAAATAAAGTATGTAAAAGAGTAAGAAAAGAAGATCAAACACTAGTGGTTTATAGACGTTCGGCCTTGTGCCTACGTCCTCTCTCTTAGCCTTCCTTGCCAAGGAGTTCCCAATTCACTATCTTGAATTGTTACCTTTTCTAGGACAAGGTATAACCTTTACAATCTCTATCTTTTGCTTAGGCTTAGATAGCAACCTCTACCCCTCTATCTTTTCAAGGCTTAGATAGAACCTCTTTACCTTTTTAAGGCTTAAGTAGTAACCTCTCCTTTTTACAAAGGTATTTGTGTAAACAAGATGAACCTCTAGTAGGCTAGGTGTTTAGAAGGTTAAGCTCAACAAATAGAGACTAGAAAATGGTGCTTTTACAAAGGAATACAAGAAAGATTGAAAAGATTTAGCTTAGAACAAAGAAAACTTCTTGAAAACTTGAGAGAGATGAAATATATGGCTTTGATCTTTCTCTCTTGGTGTCTCTTAGTGTTGGAAGTGTTGGAGAATCCCTTTAATACCTTGGGTATGATTTATGATCGTTTGGAGTTGATTAGGATGGAAAAGATCCGTTGGAGCCTCGAAAATCGAACTTGAAAAACTGCCTAGCAAGCATGGGATCGATCCTATACTTGAAGAGATCGATCCTCTACTTGTTCCATTTGAAAATATGACCGTTGGAGCCTATGGGATCGATCCTCTACCTTGAGGGATCGATCCCCTACTGTCCTGCAAAGTGAAAAACGATTCTGTTTCTACAACAATCGATCCTGGGATCGATCCTTCAGGGATTGATCCTCTCTTGAAAATGTCTTCAAAATTTGATTTCTTTTGTATTTAAAAGAGATTAACTTGTCTCAAAAATGTTTTGAGCATAGATATACATTTAAGAACATGTATTTTTGAGAAAGCCAAGGAGTTTAAAATATTTTAATATTTTCCAAAATAGTTTCAAAATAATTAAAAGAAATATGCTAAATTGAAAACATTAATTATTAAGCTAACTAAGCTTAAGATTTTGTCATTTCAAAATTGAGATCAATTCAAAGCTAACATAGCTAACAGTAAGGAATCCCTGCATCATTTTGGAAATATAAGTAGTAGTACCACAATCAATCCACCATGTATTATAAGGAACTTCAAGTAAATTTGATTCGAAACTTACGTAAACACAATGCTTACCTTTCTTTTCGAACCAAGCTTTATGCTTCAGGCAGTCTTTCTTAAAGTGTCCAACTTTATTGCAAAAAAGACACTTTTCATTCTTGTGGATTTTGGCATCTTTCGAAGATTCATTCAACTTCTTCTTGCCCTTACCTTCTCTTCTTTTAGAACTCTTTGCAACATCTTGATGATTCACAAGATGAACAGAATTAATTTTTTGATTTTTAAGTCTTGCCTCCTCTTGAACAAGCATACTGGTCAATTCATTTATATTCCACTTGTCTTTCATAGTGTTGTAATTCATCTGAAATGGACCATATTGTTTAGGAGGCAAGGAATTAAGAATGAACTATACCAAAAACTATTCATCTCTAAATTCTTTAATTGTGCTGCTAATGTTGTCATTTCAAGAACATGCTCATGCATGGCACGAGAACCATCAAACTTCATGGTGGTCAAATTACTCATTAATATACCAGCTAGAGACTTATCAGCAGTTTGAGAACACTCTTCCACAGATTTCTTAAATGCCTTAGCACTGTTAGTTTTGGGAAGAGTGGACTTAATGTTGTTTGAACCGTCATTCGCATGAACATTAGGCTTAATCTGTTCGATCTTTCCCAAGCAGAATGGAAAGCTTTCTCTTCATTACTGCTTGCATCAGTAATAGCAGTGGGTTCATCCTTTTGAAGTGTTAAATCAAGATCCAGAACACCTAAGTGAAACTGGACTTATTCATTCCAATCAGAGAAATTTAATCCATTAAATATAGGAACAGATGAAGCATGCGATTTAAGTGAAACGGGTGCAGATACTGCAAATACATTTAATGCTTTGAGTCATAAGTCATTTCATAAATAAATATGAAGACAAACATTAAATGTATATCTAAGTTTTTCTTTGGGACATACTAAGATATACAGACTATAATGATATTTAATATACTTAACATATGTATATAAGTTTGTTTTGCTATCTTTGGATATACAAAAAAAAATATATATATAACATATCAACACTTATAATCAATTATTATAAGAACAATTAATCAACCTTTGGGCGATTACTAAACATCTTATAATAATGAACTTCTATTTCCCACAAATTAACAATTATTGAGTAGCATCATATCATATAAGCATAAACAAATTATGGGAAATTAAAAATTCATGTGATTCAAAATTCATTTACTTTTTCAAGTTTTGGTCACTTTGGTGACTAACAAAACTATCATAAAATTTTCATAATAATAACTTTTTTTGAAATTTATTCTGGATCTGGTCACTTTGGTGACTAACAAATCCTATTTCAAGTTTTGGTCACCATGGTGACTAACAAAAAATTTTCATAATAATAACTTTCTTTGAAATTTATTTTGGATCTGATCACTTTGGTGACTAACAAATCCCTTCATATAAATTTCTTTAATTAATATAGTAAAAAAAAATGATAACTCAATAAACCAATTATTGCGGAACATTCAAACATAAGTGTAGACACCTAATTTTGTCCGGACCACTAAAACATATATGTTTTCTTCCTAAATTGATGTTTCAGAATGTAAAAAGACCTTTTTCATCCTGTAGGTGGTACTCCGAGACTTAGTTTAAGAGGGCGAGCATAAAAAGTCAAACTTGAAAAAAGTCAACCTCGGAAAGTCAACCCTAAAAAGTCAACTACTAAAAAAGTCAACCTATTTTCAAAATCAATATTTGAAGTTCAATTGAAAAATGGCGAAATAATTTTGATAATCCGAGGTCTACGTCGAAAGATATGGAGTTCGGAAGTTGGGATTTGGAGATTCAGTATAAAGAAAACCCTAATCCGGGAAATTTGGGGAAAAGTGCTTAAATGATCTAATTGGTCAAAATTCAAGGTTCCAAATAAAAGATATGCACTGACTACGGGTAATGGAGAAGCCACTTGAAAGAAAAACTGAAAGAAAAGTCAATCCGGGAGAAAACCGATAATTAGGATTTTTGGTGGATTTCAGTGAAATCGGGAAGAATTACAGAAATGGCCCAACTTGGTAAGAATAAAGCCCCCAATGGATGAGGAATGATTAAAAAGGGATGGCCCAAGGCTCAGTTTGAAGAAAATCTGAAAATCAAACTTGTTTTCAGCAAAATCGGGTTTCGAAGGCAAAAGGGCAAAATTGGAAAATTTGGGAAAAATAGCAAATGGACTCCAAAAATTCTGAAAATTTACAAATCTCATTCTTAAATCATTTGGAAGAGATTGGCAAAAGAAAATTTTGATTCGGAGTTCGTTTGCAAAAAGTCCAAATCCCGGGTCTCTTATGTAGTAATTCAAGGAGATAAATCCCGAAAAAATAGCAAATGGACTCCAAAAATTCTGAAAATTTGCAAATATCAATTTTAAATTATTTGGAAGAGATTAGCAAAAGAAAATCTTGATTCGGAGTTCGTTTGCAAAATGGCCAAATCTCGAGCCCCTATATAGTAATTCAAGTAGATAAATCCCGAAAAAATACCAAATGAGTTCCAAAAATTCTAAAAACTTCCATATCACACTTTTAAATTATTTGGAAGAGATTGGTGAAGAAAAATCTTGATCTGGAGCTCGTTAAAAAAATGGTAAAATGTGAGGGTATAAAAGGGCAATTTTGGAAGAAAAAATCCAAATAAATAGCAAACGGGCTCGAAAAAATTTTGAAAACTTCCAGAATTCAATATTTTATTATTTTTAAAGTATTAAAAAAATAAAATTTTAATTTGGAGTCCATTTGCCATTTATTTGCATCCGGGGGGCAAAATGGTCATTTTACCCAAGAAACAGAAAAGGACTTCTCTTGCCTTTCAAAAAAATCAGACTTGGGCTGGAAAAGGGAGTGCTGGCCAGCCAAGGCCCAAAGGAAGAAAGAAGCTTCTGATTTTTCAATCAAAAGGCCAAGAATTAAGAGTTAGTTAGTGATTTTTTTGATCAAGCCATTGCAAATAAGCCACATGGCCCAATGCATGAAGAGGGAGAGTGTCAACATTATTCTTGAACAGCTGTAATTATGGACAGCTGATGGCCTAATCTAAGGATGATAATTCCATGATTTTTCACCTTGAATCACTAGCCCTTGGATGGAAATTGGTTGGAGTAAAAATGACAACATCCTAGAATGAGAGAGAGAGAATTTGGCCAGCATAAGGGAGGAGGCTCTCTGTCACACCCCAAATTCAGGGCATGTGACCGGCTAGAGACAAGGTATGCCCCTGCCTCCGAAGCCTGTCTATACTCATCAAACCAAATTAAAGAAAATTTTGGCATGATCTCGCCCTACATGGGCGTTTACCGTTCAATCATCAACATTCACAATATAATAATTCATCAACACATGACATCTCGGTTTGGACGCCTCCGATAGGGAATAACCGAAATGCCCCGCAGCAGACTCAACCTTTATGACATCTTATATACAAACATATATTTATACTATATCATAACAAAATAAACATCACCATGTCATACCAGGCCTCTAAGACTGTTATACATCATACATCAATTAATTACATCCGCTTATAAATATACAGAACATATTCAACATACACAAAATACAAAGGACCCATGATACCCTAGTGACTGCAAAATGTACCCAACCATCGCCACAGCTTACCACGTCTTGGGTCAATTCGCTCACCAAAAGTATGTGAGCAGCTAGCTATCCGGAATATGGGAAGAGCTGGGTCTGTTAGAATCTGAAAAGAAATTAAAAATAAACAAAGTGAGTCGAAAAACTCAGTGAGCATAAGGTAACTAGGATGAGTACTTGGAAATTTCGTACTTCCTTTCTTTACCATTAAAGTATAAACATGACATATCAAGTATGACTAATTAACCGAAAAGTAATATTTAAACATTATTCCGGGACTTATAAAAATTATTTGTCCCATATGAAATCTTCTATACTGAGTGTTGAATATAAATAAGCTATTGGCTAGCCTAACTTGATAGCCAAAAATATTTAGCAATCGATTTTACGTGTATACCTTCACAATTATAAATGAAGAATTTCTCATGTCTACATTATCAAAATATCCCGGACTTATACTAGTCCGTAATATCTGTTATCCTGGACTATTTTGCCCGTACAACAATAGCATCCCGGACTTCACCTTGTCCGTACAATATTAGCATCCCGGACATCACCCTGTCCGTACAATATTAGCATCCCAGGCTTCACCCTGTCCGTACAATATTAGCATCCCGGACATCACCCTGTCCGTACAATATTAGCATCCCGGACATCACCTTGTCCGTATAAAATAGCATCCCGGACATCACCTTGTCCGTATAAAATAGCATCCCGGACATCACCTTGTCCGTATAAAATAGCATCCCGGACATCACCCTGTCCGTACAATAATAGTATGATATATTAATTCTCTAATTTCATGGAGTAATATATATATATATATATATTTATATATATATATACTATGCTAGGAAACAATCTCTACACTAATATATTTCTACTTATGTTTCTCAAAGCATTACAATTAGCTAACATTCATTATTATTCAACTCCACAACACTTACCTCGTGTAACCATACTAACATCACACTTACGCCTTTGATCCGCGTAAGGTTCGAAACTTACCATTTTTGTAATCCGAGCAATCTTTCGTGTTTCAATTTCCATATCAGTCAACATTTCATATAAAACAATAACTACTTCCTAGATTAACCTAAATACTCACTGTGTTATTTCGAGTATTAAAGCGACACTTTCGTTACTCTGTCGCGATCCCAGGCGAACTCCACGATATGGGTACCTATGACATCGTCAGGATATTCTGTAAGTATTTTACAACTACGGGACACTCAAATTCCCATTATTTATAATAGTTAGCTACTATCCAAAAATTTTCAGCTTAAGAATTTTTTACAAATAAATTCCTACACTTAGCTCGAGTCAAAATTCGGAGCAACAATCAACTGAAAAGTTGCTCACACAATAACAATGAAACTAACGGTGGCCTCGGACAACCAAGGTAGGTGGCAGCACCACCTCATGGGCAAGCTAGGGTTTTAACCAAGCTTGTTTTAGCCTCTAAATTTGATTCAAAGCTATCCGATACTAATTTACGGTTTAAAGAGGTGGAGGAACACCTCCCATAACGAAAAAAGTGGCGGCAACATGGTGATTCATCACTACCAATTTTCAGCCAAAATGATTTCTCATAGATAGAGACAAATTCTTCAAAATCTAATATCAAAATCAAGCTTAGAATATGAAATTACCTATAGGTTAGTGGAATCCTTGCAATACTTGGTGATTTCCCTTGAAATTTGGAGGAGAGAGAAAGCTTTAGCAAGCTTTAATGGTGTTTTTGGGGAGAAAATGCCTTACGGCATGAAAAAAAAGAAGAAGACGTTGTGTCTTCATATTAGGGCTGATATCTTATGGGAAATTATCCCATGTTTCTCATCTTGCCTAAGCTTGGTCAAAAAAAGTTGACCAACTTTGACTTTTTTTTTTTTTTTTTTTTTAATGCCAAATATTAGATCCAAATGTCATATTAACATATTATATAGTCAAAAAGCCCATTTATACCATTTCTCGGACTAAAAATGAAAAAGGGTGTAAAATGACCAAAATACCCCTAATGCATATTTTTTTGAATTTGATGCCGATTGTTGCTCTGATAATAGGTATGGATTCTATATAGTATTTTCTCATCATATCCACTCAATTTAGCATATTATATGGAATTTTGCCCTTCCCGATTTTAGTCTGAATTTTAAACTATTTTAGGGTCAGATCGTTTAACCACCTGATTTAACCTCCAATTCTATAACCTATCATACAACATGTATACCACATGATAGTCCGTCCTTCCTAGTGGATTTTACATGTGTAGTTTCGAACCATTAGAGTGTTATAGGAGACCCGAGTCATCTCTGGCTTACGAGGGTCTCACATTTCTCCCCCCTTAATAAAATTCGTCCTCGAATTTTACATAAAATTAATCTATAAAGAATTACCTCATGTTTGAAATAACTGGGGGTACTGCTGTCTCATCTCATCCTCGAGTTCCCATGTAGCCTCCTGTGTATTGTGATACTGCCACAAAACTTTAACTGTAGGAACTTCCTTGGACCGCATCTTTCGCACTTGACGATCTACAATGGTTACGGGTTCTTCAATATATGCTAACTGGGAGTCTATCTGTGTTGCCTGTGGCTGTAAAACATGTGAATCGTCTGAAATGTATTTTCGCAACATAGACACATGGAATACAGGGTGTACAAAGCTCAAGTCTGGAGGCAATGCTAACTCATATGCTACTGCACCTTTACGGCTCAATATCTGGAATGGTCCAATGTACCTTGGACTCAACTTACCTCGTCTCCCAAATCTCATAACCCCTTTGAAAGGTGAAACTTTTAGGAACACATAATCTCCAACATCAAACTCTAACTCACGTCTTCGGTTATCAGCATAGGCCTTTTGCCGATTTTGGGCAGCCATCAACTTCTCTCTTATTATTCCAACCTTTTGCACTGCATCTTGCACAATATCTGGACCAAGTAGCCGATACTCGCCTGCCTCAAACCAACCAACAGGTGATCTACACTTCCGACCATATAGTGCCTCAAATGGTGCCATCTGTATACTGCTGTGATAACTGTTGTTATAAGCAAACTCAATCAAAGGTAAATGATCATCCCAAGTCCCTTCAAAATCTAATACACAGGCCCGCAACATATCCTCAAGGGTCTGTATAGTCCTCTCCGATTGTCCATCTGTCTGGGGGTGAAAAGCAGTGCTAAACCGCAATTGCGTACCGAGGGCCTCCTGGAATGATTTCCAAAATCTCGCTGTAAACTGCGAACCTCTGTCTGATATAATCGATAATGGTACACCATGTAAAGGCACAATTCGATCCAAATAAAGTTTAGCATACTTATTAGCTGGATAAATAGTTTTCACTGGAATAAAATGTGCCGACTTAGTCAATCTGTCGACAATCACCCAAATTGAATTATATCCTGCCTTAGTTCTAGGCAAAGCAATTACTAAATCCATGGTAACATGATCCCATTTCCACTCTGGCACTTCAAGACTCTGCAATAGACCAGCTGGTCTCAAATGTTCAGCCTTTACTTGCTGACATATTAGGCATTTAGCCACATAATCTGCTACATCACGTTTCATGCCTTGCCACCAGTAGAATTGCTTAAGATCACGGTACATCTTGGTAGCACCAGGATGCATCGTATATGATGAATTATGTGCTGCATCAAGGATCTTACCTCGAATTCCCTCTATCTCAGGAACTACTAATCGACTATGGAAACGGAGACTTCCCTCTTCATCTACTTGAAATCCATCATCTTTACCCTGTTTCACACTAGTTATAGTCTCAGTACAAAAAGCATCGACATGCTGCCTTGCTTTAACTTCCTCTACTAAGGAGGATCTAACCTGTACATGTGCAATAAGTGCACCAGTCCCGATAAAACTCAAGGTAACACCTCTTCCCAAACAATCCTGAATAGCCTTAGCCAACGGTCTCTTCTCTAGGGACAAGTGAGCCATGCTTCCCATAGATTTACGGCTCAAAGCGTCTGCAACCACGTTGGCTTTGCCTGGATGATAAAGGATAGTGCAATCGTAATCCTTGAGTAACTCCAACCACCGCCTCTGTCTTAAATTTAACTCCCGTTGATCAAAAATATATTTTAAACTCTTGTGATCGGTGTATATCTCACATGATTGGCCATATAGGTAATGTCGCCATATCTTTAATGCAAAGATAATGGCTGCTAACTCTAAATCATGTGTAGGATAATTCTGCTCATGTTTCTTCAACTGCCTTGAGGCATATGCTATAACCTTGCCACCCTGCATTAATACACATCCCAATCCAACCCTAGATGCATCACAATATACAACATATCCACTGGATCCCGTGGGTAATGTCAAAACTGGAGCAGTAGTCAAACGTTCCTTGAGCTCTAGAAAGCTCCTCTCACATTCGTTTGACCACTCAAACTTGACATCCTTCTGGGTAAGTCTAGTCAATGGAGCTGCCAATCTTGAAAAATTCTCAACAAACCTCCTGTAATACCCTGCCAGCCCCAAGAAACTCCGAATCTCAGTAACGGTGGTAGGCCTTTTCCAATCACGTACTGCCTCCACCTTTTTAGGGTCCACACTAATACCTTCCTTGGATACAATATGTCCAAGAAATCCTACACTACTCAACCAGAACTCGCACTTTGAAAACTTAGCATATAACTGCTGTGTTCTCAAGGTCTCAAGTACCACCCTAAGATGCTGGCTATGATCATCCTCAGTCCGTGAATACACCAAAATATCATCAATAAATTCTATCACGAAGTGATCTAAATAGGGTTTAAACACCCTGTTCATTAGATCCATAAAAGCTGCAGGAGCGTTAGTCAGTCCAAAAGACATTACAAGAAACTCATAGTGCCCATAACGCGTGCGAAAAGCAGTCTTAGGCACATCTTCCCTCCGAATACGGAGCTGATGATAACCTAATCGAAGATCAATCTTAGAAAAACAACTAGCTCCCTGCAACTGATCAAACAAATCATCAATCCTCGGTAGTGGGTACTTATTTTTAATAGTCATTTTATTAAGTTGCCTATAGTCAATACATAGCCGCAGGGATCCATCCTTTTTCTTAACAAACAATACCGGAGCACCCCAGGGTGAAGTACTTGGGCGTATGAATCCCTTGTCCAACAAATCCTGAAGTTGTACCTTTAATTCCCTCAGTTCAAGGGGAGCCATAAGGTAAGGGGAAATTGAAATAGGCTGGGTTCCTGGCAACACATCAATACAGAACTCAATCTCTCGTTCAGGAGGCAGTCCCGGTAACTCCTCTGGAAATACATCTGGAAACTCAGATACTACTGGTATCTTATCCAAATCCGAAACCTTGCCTTCAATATCGCACACATAGGCTAAATAGCCTTGACAGCCACTGTTTAACAACTTCTCAGCTTTTAAGACCGATATCATTCTTGTTGTATTCATACTTCGATCTCCCTGATATTTTAAAACTAATTTTCCTGGTATCTGGAAGGTAATAACCTTCTCGAAACAATCTAACACAGCATAATTGGCAGCTAGCCAATCCATGCCCAATATCACATCAAATTCTAGTATATCTAGTATCACTAGATCGGCTATGAACACCTCCCCACCAATCTCAATATCACACCCTTTCAAAACTTGACTAACTACATACTCTACCCCGACAGGTGTTGAAACTAGCAAAGGTTCATTTAACTCACTAACATCTCTGAGCAAAATATCCACAAATCGAGGGCAAATAAATGAATGGGTGGCACCCGGATCAAATAAAGCATGTGCAGGCTGTAAACAAACCATAATAATACCTGTCACAACTGCATTGGATGCCTGGGCATCCCTAGGTGTCAGTGCAAAAACTCGAGCCTGCCCCCTGCCGCCTGACGTCTGTCCCCTACCAGCAGATTGCTGTCCCCGACCCTGAGTACCTCTGACAGCCTGTTGTGCGACTGATCCTGCTGACTGTCCTGGTGCAGCTGTAGTTGGGAGTGGAGCTACTACTGGTGGGAGTGAGCCAGAACCCAATGGACAGTCTCTCCTCATGTGCCCCGATTTACCACATCTAAAACATAAATCTGATCTCCAACATACGCCTCTATGTCGGCGTCCACAAATCTGACATAATGGGGTAGAAGCTCCCCCAGTAGTAGTAGTTGCTGATGTACTCTGAGGGCGACCACCAGGTCTATGCTGACTGTTTTGACCCCAGTCCCTCTGTACACCACTAGTAAATGTCTCTCCTCTAGACACGATACCACCAACTGGCCCTGATAACCCTATTGCCCTAGAACCCTGTCCACCAAATCTGGGCCTCTTTTGTAGGCCCCTATCACTCTGCCTATCTCGAGCTCGCTGCTCGAACCTTAGAGCAGAATTTAGGACATCAGCATACGTGGATGTCTCTGTCAACTGAACTGACCTAAACAAATACTCCCGAAGACCATCCACAAACCTCTTAGCTCTATCATACTCGGTGGATACCAACTGTGGTGCATATACAGAAAGATCTGAAAATCGAATATCATAATCAGTCACAGTCATGGTCTCTGTCTGCTTTAGCTGCTCAAATTCGCGAGCCCTAGTCTCGCGAACACTCTGTGGTAAGAACCTACGAAGAAACTCAGTACAAAATTCTGGCCACGCTAATGGAGGATCAGTAGCTCGTCGTCTCTTAAGCAAGGTCGTATACCACGTCCCAGCTATACTCCTAAGCTGGAAACTAATTAACTCTACAGATCGAACCGGAGAACATCCCAATGATATGAACAATCTACTACATTGATCCAAAAAGTCATTGGGATCTGCATTCGCATCCTTCCCTGTAAACAAAGGTGGTTGATTCTTCTTAAACTCAGATAACGAAACCTGAAGGTATCCCTCTGGTCGGCCCTGCTCTGACTCTACCGGTGCAGCTGCCTGTTGTGGCTGTGGCTGTGCCTGCTGGGCCTGATCTAATTTCCTCTGTTGCTCTGCCACAACCTGCGTCAGAGCCTCTACCTGGTGTAATACCTCATCCATTTTAGCATCCATCCTGTCAAATCTCATCTCCGTCTCTGTAGTATTCCTAGTAGAAGTCCTACTACTTTCCCCACTCTGGCCTCTAATCTCAGGGCCAGCAGAAATCTGATCCGGGACCTCAAGCTCTCGGTCCCTTGATTTATCTCTAGGTCTACGAGTTCTTGTTTGGGGAGGCATCGTATCTAGAAAATAAACATATGTCAATAATTCCATAATATTATTTATAAAGTTCAATATGTGCTAGCTAGCTTAAAAATCACCGGACGTAGTAGCATGTGACGATACACACCCATAGGGGTAGTACACTACTTACTAATATCTTGGGATTACTTGTAAGCAATGCACTACTACCCTACAATTTTTTTTTTTTTTTTTTGCAGTCACTGACCTCTAGACCATGCTCTGATACCACCTTTGTCACACCCCAAATTCAGGGCATGTGACCGGCTAGAGACAAGGTATGCCCCTGCCTCCGAAGCCTGTCTATACTCATCAAACCAAATTAAAGAAAATTTTGGCATGATCTCGCCCTACATGGGCGTTCACCGTTCAATCATCAACATTCACAATATAATAATTCATCAACACATGACATCTCGGTTTGGACGCCTCCGATAGGGAATAACCGAAATGCCCCGCAGCAGACTCAACCTTTATGACATCTTATATACAAACATATATTTATACTATATCATAACAAAATAAACATCACCATGTCATACCAGGCCTCTAAGACTGTTATACATCATACATCAATTAATTACATCCGCTTATAAATATACAGAACATATTCAACATACACAAAATACAAAGGACCCATGATACCCTAGTGACTGCAAAATGTACCCAACCATCGCCACAGCTTACCACGTCTTGGGTCAATTCGCTCACCAAAAGTATGTGAGCAGCTAGCTATCCGGAATATGGGAAGAGCTGGGTCTGTTAGAATCTGAAAAGAAATTAAAAATAAACAAAGTGAGTCGAAAAACTCAGTGAGCATAAGGTAACTAGGATGAGTACTTGGAAATTTCGTACTTCCTTTCTTTACCATTAAAGTATAAACATGACATATCAAGTATGACTAATTAACCGAAAAGTAATATTTAAAAATTATTCCGGGACTTATAAAAATTATTTGTCCCATATGAAATCTTCTATACTGAGTGTTGAATATAAATAAGCTATTGGCTAGCCTAACTTGATAGCCAAAAATATTTAGCAATCGATTTTACGTGTATACCTTCACAATTATAAATGAAGAATTTCTCATGTCTACATTATCAAAATATCCCGGACTTATACTAGTCCGTAATATCTGTTATCCTGGACTATTTTGCCCGTACAACAATAGCATCCCGGACTTCACCTTGTCCGTACAATATTAGCATCCCGGACATCACCCTGTCCGTACAATATTAGCATCCCAGGCTTCACCCTGTCCGTACAATATTAGCATCCCGGACATCACCCTGTCCGTACAATATTAGCATCCCGGACATCACCTTGTCCGTATAAAATAGCATCCCGGACATCACCTTGTCCGTATAAAATAGCATCCCGGACATCACCTTGTCCGTATAAAATAGCATCCCGGACATCACCCTGTCCGTACAATAATAGTATGATATATTAATTCTCTAATTTCATGGAGTAATATATATATATATATATATATATTTATATATATATATACTATGCTAGGAAACAATCTCTACACTAATATATTTCTACTTATGTTTCTCAAAGCATTACAATTAGCTAACATTCATTATTATTCAACTCCACAACACTTACCTCGTGTAACCATACTAACATCACACTTACGCCTTTGATCCGCGTAAGGTTCGAAACTTACCATTTTTGTAATCCGAGCAATCTTTCGTGTTTCAATTTCCATATCAGTCAACATTTCATATAAAACAATAACTACTTCCTAGATTAACCTAAATACTCACTGTGTTATTTCGAGTATTAAAGCGACACTTTCGTTACTCTGTCGCGATCCCAGGCGAACTCCACGATATGGGTACCTATGACATCGTCAGGATATTCTGTAAGTATTTTACAACTACGGGACACTCAAATTCCCATTATTTATAATAGTTAGCTACTATCCAAAAATTTTCAGCTTAAGAATTTTTTACAAATAAATTCCTACACTTAGCTCGAGTCAAAATTCGGAGCAACAATCAACTGAAAAGTTGCTCACACAATAACAATGAAACTAACGGTGGCCTCGGACAACCAAGGTAGGTGGCAGCACCACCTCATGGGCAAGCTAGGGTTTTAACCAAGCTTGTTTTAGCCTCTAAATTTGATTCAAAGCTATCCGATACTAATTTACGGTTTAAAGAGGTGGAGGAACACCTCCCATAACGAAAAAAGTGGCGGCAACATGGTGATTCATCACTACCAATTTTCAGCCAAAATGATTTCTCATAGATAGAGACAAATTCTTCAAAATCTAATATCAAAATCAAGCTTAGAATATGAAATTACCTATAGGTTAGTGGAATCCTTGCAATACTTGGTGATTTCCCTTGAAATTTGGAGGAGAGAGAAAGCTTTAGCAAGCTTTAATGGTGTTTTTGGGGAGAAAATGCCTTACGGCATGAAAAAAAAGAAGAAGACGTTGTGTCTTCATATTAGGGCTGATATCTTATGGGAAATTATCCCATGTTTCTCATCTTGCCTAAGCTTGGTCAAAAAAAGTTGACCAACTTTGACTTTTTTTTTTTTTTTTTTTTTTAATGCCAAATATTAGATCCAAATGTCATATTAACATATTATATAGTCAAAAAGCCCATTTATACCATTTCTCGGACTAAAAATGAAAAAGGGTGTAAAATGACCAAAATACCCCTAATGCATATTTTTTTGAATTTGATGCCGATTGTTGCTCTGATAATAGGTATGGATTCTATATAGTATTTTCTCATCATATCCACTCAATTTAGCATATTATATGGAATTTTGCCCTTCCCGATTTTAGTCTGAATTTTAAACTATTTTAGGGTCAGATCGTTTAACCACCTGATTTAACCTCCAATTCTATAACCTATCATACAACATGTATACCACATGATAGTCCGTCCTTCCTAGTGGATTTTACATGTGTAGTTTCGAACCATTAGAGTGTTATAGGAGACCCGAGTCATCTCTGGCTTACGAGGGTCTCACACTCTCTCATTTTCAGCTCACTTCATTTTGATATTTTCTCTCTTGTTTGGCTAAGTTTTCCCTCCATTGTTGGAAAGCAAAAAGAAAAGTTTAGAAAAGAAAGGAAAGGAAAGGAAAGGAAAGTTTGAAGAGAAAAAGCTTGAAAGATAGCTTCTTGAGGTACAATTTATCGCACTCAGAAAGAATCAGACTTTCGACACCTTACAATACTCGATCTCAGGCAAGAGCTGTGGAGAACGATCAGCTTGCCAGAATTGGCCAAACTCATGGAAATTATGGAAATGATGAGTACTCAGAACGATCAGCTGTGGAGAACGATCAGACTTTCGACACCCTTACAAATGACCAAACTCATGGAAATGATGAGTACCATGATGAGGCAGAAGTGGCCAGGAGAAAATTCAGCTACCGGAATGGGGGCAGTGAACCAGGAAGATCGACCAGAAGTGGTACAAAAAAATGGCCAGACATCCCAACCTATGGGAAATGAACTTCCAACTAGGGCAGCATCCTATATTTACATCTAACCAGCAGTCGAAGCACAAAATTTCAGTCCTAAAAGTGGTAATATCGAAGTTTATCCAATTGAGGTCGAAGTTCCAGACTTTGAAGAAATGGCAGAAAAAAAGGGCCAAAATGACTGAATTGAAGAAGGTCGAAACTGCTGAATCTCAGAAAAAATATCAGCTGCTGGAATACAGGTTAAGGGCAGTTGAAGGGGCAGAGTTATTTGGCAGTCTGGATGCCAAAGAGATGAGCTTGGTACACGATCTAGTAATCCCCCCAAGGTTCAAAGTACCAGACTTTGAAAAGTATAATGGGACCACCAACCTATCAGCTCATCTGACTATGTACTGCAGAAGAATGACGGGGCATGATGATAATGAGAAACTGCTTATTCATTGTTTCCAAGATAGCTTGACAGAGTCAGGAACCCGATGGTACAATCAACTGAGTCGTACCAAGATTCGTTCATGGACGGATTTGGCCAAGGCTTTCATGGAATATTATAAGCATGTGTCTGACATGATACCTGATAGGCTGTCGTTATAGAATATGGAAAAGAGGTCCAATGAGAGCTCCAAATAATACTCGCAAAGGTGGAGGGATTTGGCCACACAAGTGCAACCCCCTTTAACTAGCAAAGAAACCACAATGCTTTTCATCAACACCTTTAAAGCACCTTATTATGACAAATTGGTGGGAAGCGCCACCAAGGACTTTACAGATATGGCAATATCTGGGGAAATGATAGAGTCAGCTATTAAGAATGGAAAGATAGAAGGGGGTGAGTTTGCTACCCCAAAGAGAGTTTTTCCTACAAAGAAGAAGGAGGAAACACATGCAATAAGCTTCTGCCAATACCCCTATACACCTCCTACACCATACACACCACCAAGGCCTTATACTCCTACCACATCTTATGCACCTCCGACACCTTACACACCATACCAGGGGTATAATCCTTACTACCCCAATGTCAACCACCTTACCCAAAATCCATTCCCCTATACCAATATACCACAACAGCCTTTCCCAACCGGTATATTGATAACTCGTATAATTATATAGTTTTTAGTTATGTTTTATTATTGTTTTGTGTCAAATACGAGTTATTATTGTTTAGTCTAATTGTGTTTATGATCTTTTATATTTTTATGTATTTTGGTCTTTTTCACAAGTTTATTTGAGTGATTTCAGATTACTAGAATTAAGGGCAAATCCAGTTCAGTTCCAGTTCCGACACCTTTTTCCATATCAGCTATATCTCGAGTTTCACTGAAGCAATAAGGCTGAAATTTGTAGCCGTGCAAAGCTAAGAGGCATATCTATCTTTTTCATGTTTTACACTTCTTGAAACGGAGTCGTTTTCCCTAGCGAAATCAACCATCAAATTGGCTGATGTGCAATGACGTCTGTCCTGAGCAGTTTTCGCATTTTGACCATATCGTCCGATACACATCAGCAAATGAGCTGATTCCAACGGCTATGGATCACTAACTGATAGGGGAACATTTGTCTAGAAGACCATGTGATCAGATAAAGCCTCCAACATTGAAGAAATCGACCATCAAGTTGGCTGATGTGCAATGACGTCTGTGCTGACCTGTTTTCGTATTTTGCCCATATCTTCTTCTCCACATCAGCAAATGAGCTGATTCCAACGGCTATGAATCAGTAACTCATAGAGGAACATTTTTCTAGAAGACCATGTGATCATATAAGGCCTGAAAAATTGACAAAATCGACCATAAAGTTGGCTGATAAAAATCGTCATGTATGACGAAAATTGTTAGAAAATGCACCCACCTATTATACCTACCTTTGAAATTTGTAAAGCTTGTCTCTTGTCATTTAGCCCTCCAAAATGTGTATAAATAGAGGGCCTTGGATGATTGTAAGGGATCATATTGTACATAGGTAGGATATTAGCCATTTTAATAAAATTCTCTAAGTTTTCTTCTTCTTTCTTTTCTCTAGCTTTCTTTCTTTTCTCTAGTTTTCTTTTTCTTTAGAGAGAGCAAGAGGTTGGATAATTAATATTCTTCCTCTTCTTCTTTCTTTCTTTTATTTTCTTCTTAGATTTTCTTTAATTTTATGTTTATGTTTACAATGCCTATGCTAGGCTAAACTTCTATTTGGTTAAGGGTGATTTCAAAGCCCTAGACATGTTTTATAATTGATTTTCAGATTCTATCTATCATTAATTTTCTATCAAAGTTGCTTATGTTCTTCTACAAGAATTGTTCATGATGTTGTCTTGATTTGTTTAGGTGTACAACTAGATAGATCTTGATAATTATCTATTGCTAGTTTAGGAGTCTTGATCCGTGTAATTGTCTTGATTTCCTATTCATAAGTGGCAATTTGTGATTAATGATTATGGTTAAGTTTTCAATAATTACAAAGTGGAACATAACCTAAGTTGAACAATCCGAGCTTATGTGTTTGTTGCTTAGATCAACCTATCTTTCTCATCATAAAGCTGCCATTAAATTGAATCTAGAGAGCTTATTCTAGGTTGTTTGATGGTTAGAGATTAAATAGAGAGCTTGTTCTATTTAACGACAAACTAAGGAAAGATTGGGATAACAGAGCTTGTTGTTATCTACGGTTGTTAACTTTGATAGTTGGTTGATATTGATAGATCTGAAATTGATTCTTAATGATGTCTAGTGGTGGAGAATGAAACCTTAACCATATTTTTCATATTTGATTCTTCTTACTTACTTGTTTTCTTACTTTTAGTTTGCTTATTTTTTATATTTATTTTTATTGGCTGGTTATACCGCCTCATTTGTATATTAACTTTGTTTTATTTTTATTGGCTGGTTATACCGCCTAATTTAGTATATATATTTTTATTGGCTGGTTATACCGCCTAATTTAGTATATATATTTTTATTGGCTGGTTATACCGCCTTGCATCTTATTCTTATTATTTACTTTAGTTTAAATCTGGCTTCAAAAACCCCTTTTCTTTTATTGTTTCTTGAATTTAAGTTTTAAACTATTAACTTATAAACTAAAACCCAATCCCTGAGGACTCGACCCTTGCTAACTACTATACTTACAATTTATCTTTTTAGTGCAAGGTTAAATAAGATACACTCTTTTGGGTGCATCATATATCCCCTCAAATAACCCTTCTTCGAAATATTGTCCCAAACACTCAGGGTCCCGCACGCAATGATCAACATTCACCAAGGAACAATCAAAAACCCCAATTTGATCCCATTCCTATCACCTATGGTGAGCTATATCCTAAACTACTGCATGGTCAACTTGTTGCACCCGTGTACCTCAAACCTCTGACACCTCCATATCCAAGGTGGTACAATGCAAATACTAACTGCGCATACCACACAGGAATTCATGGACATTCGATCGAAGATTGCCTAGCCTTTAAAAAGAAAGTCCAAAGCCTGATCAATGCTGGAGTTGTGAAGTTTGGGTCAAAAAATGGGTCGAACGTAGTAGGAAACCCATTGCCCGATCATGCTGGGAACCGGGTAAATGCAATATTGACCGAGGAAGTTAGAAGATTAAAAAGAGATATTAGGGAAGTCAAGACTCCGATGTTGACAGTATGGGTTGAAATGGTCAAGGCAGGGATGGTGGAAGATGCAGACAGTCTGAAAATGGTGGAAAAGAGGATGCAGAATTGGTGCCCGTTCCATAAGTGTGAAGGTCATGCCATACAGGACTGTGGAGATTTTTTGGTTAAAGTCCAAAAAATGATGGATAATGGGGAAGCCCAGTTCTATGAAGAGACAGAGGAAGAAATAGGAGTTATTGAGAATGCAGCTGGCTACGGGATAGGAAGACCCTTGATCATCTATTATGATGAACCAGAGGAGAAAGTTATGCCAGTCATTAAGGAAAGTGCACCCAAGTTAATCATTGATTTGCCTGTTTCCTTTTCATACAAGGAAAACAAGGCTGCACCATGGAAATACGACTGCAGCATGGTTATGCCTGGGTCTTCGAGTCAGCAAGACATCACAGGCATGGGGAATTTAACCCAAAACAGAAGGTGTTATGCTCTTGAGGCTGCTGAACAGGGGTTAACAGGGAAAGACAGAGGAGCAGACAAGGGGAAGAAAGTAGTCGAGCCAATCCATATTGATATGGATTTTCCAAAGGAAACATAGAGGGGATCAGCCCCGGTTAACAGAATAAAATAACCGGTATGTGAGAAGGAAACCTGCGAGTTCTTAAAATTCATAAAGCACAGTGAATATAACGTGGTTGAACAACTGCAACATCAACCAGCTAGAATTTCAATCTTATCTTTGCTTTTGAATTCAGAGCCACACACAAATACCCTGTTAAGAGTATTGAGTTAGGCATACGTGGCTAACAACATATCAGTAGAATAATTGGACAGGCTGGTGGGAAACATCGCAGTGGACGACTATATATTTTTCAGCTATGAGGAGATACCACCTAATGGTATTGGGTCAACGAAAGCTCTCCATATAACTCCCACTTGTAAGGGGCACATATTACCAAGGGTCCTTTGGACAATGGTTCTTCGTTAAATGTGATGCCCTTAGCAACCCTATCCAAGTTGCTAGTGGATATATCTTATATGATACCGAGTTGCACAGTGGTCAGGGCTTTCGATGGAACAAGGAGAGAGGTTATGGGAACCATTGAAGTTCCTTTGGAGATAGGCCTATGCACTTATACGGTGAACTTCCAGGTCATGGATATTAATCCGTCTTATAATTGCTTGTTGGGAAGGCCATGGATACATTCAGCTGGGGCTGTACCCTCGTCTCTCCACCAATAGCTAAAATTTGTGATGGAAGGCCGTTTGATTACTATATCAGGAGAAGAAGATATAATAGCCTCCGCATCTACTGAATCTCCTTATGTTGAGCCCAATGAAGTTGCCGTAGAATGTTTTTTTTTTTTGATATTTGGAATTCGTAAATGCAGTTTTCATCGCTAAAGGACGAAAAATTCCAAAACCAAGGTTGTCCAAGAACACAAGGCTGGGAGTAAGAACCACAGTGGGAAAAGACTGTAGGGCTGGAAAAGGTTTGGGGAAATATCTTCAAGGGATGGCTCGAGCAGTGGAAGCAGTGGGAAAGAATGATCAATTTGGTTTAGGGTATCTTCCGAAGGCCCATGAGAAAAGGAAATAGGTTGAAAGGAATAGGCAAAGAAGAATGGCCCGTCTCACGGGTATGGATATTGAATGGGAACCCATGACTTTCCCACCAATCCGTCATAGCTTCTGCTCTGCTGGTTTTCTATTCGGGGAAACGAATTCAGATGATGTACTGGTAATGATCGAGCAGGATTTTAAAAAATTCCATGTGGATAAAAGGGGGCAGATTCAGGATATGGTGATTTGCATGATCGAGAAATAAGGGATAGAAAGTGGCAGTGCAAACGGGATGGTGCGACCTTGTCCACCAGGATATAGACTAACCAATTGGAGTGCGACTGAGTTGCCCATACTTTTTAAGTCTATTCCAATGTAATACTTTTAAAAAAGCAATCTTAATTATCTTTACCCAGAGATATTAAGAGTTTTTTCTGTAATGGGCTTTTTGTTTAAACATTTTCATTCAATAAATAACAAGCACAATGCATTTTATCCATATTGATGTGTCCATATTCTTTCATTTTTGTTATTTATTTTGTTTTCATTATATATTTTCCTATATTGTTTTTTTCTCCACCTATTTACAGATGTGTGGATGCGGAATATGAGGACCTTCCTGTCAGTAATTCTGAAATTAATTTTGAAAAACCCATTTGCACGAGTGATTTTGAGGCTAGCGAAGATACTGAGGATTATGGTCTACCTCCGGATCTATTAAGGAAAATAGAACAAGAGGAGAAACAAGTACTTCCTCATAAGGAATTATTGGAAACGATAAATCTGGGAGATGGTGAAGAGATAAAATAAGTCAAAATCGAAACTTCATTGTCATCATCAATAAAGGGTGAACTGATAGCCTTGCTCCAGGAATATGTGGATGTATTTGCATGGTCTTACCAAGACATCCAGGGTTGGATCCGGATATTGTGGTTCATAAGCTCCCTTTAAGGCCAGAATGCAAGTCAATTCAGCAAAAATTGAGAAGAATGAGGCCAGACATGTTGTTAAAGATAAAAGAGGAGGTGAAGAAGCAATTCGATGCTGGGTTCTTAGAGGTGGCAAAATATCCAGAATGGGTGGCAAATATTGTTCCAGTACCAAAGAAGGATGGCAAGGTACGGATGTGCGTTGATTACCAAGATTTGAACAAGGCCAGCCCTAAAGATAATTTCCTTTTGCCCCATATTGATACTTTGGTGGATAATACAGCAAAAAGTTCTTTATTTTCTTTCATGGACGGATTCTCAGGATACAATCAGATCAAGATGGCACTAGAGGATATGGAGCAAACCACATTTGTTACAATGTGGGGAACCTTCTGCTATAAGGTAATGCCTTCTGGGTTGAAGAATGCTGGGGCAACATACCAAAGAGCCATGGTGACCTTGTTTAATGATATGATGCATAAGGGAATTGAGGTCTATGTTGATGATATGATCGCAAAGTCACAAGGAGAAGAGGAGCATATTGCGAATCTTAAGAAGCTCTTTGAACGATTAAGGAAGTTTAAACTCAAGCTAAATCCGGCAAAATGTACTTTTAGAGTCACCTCGGGGAAATTGTTGGGTTTTGTCTTCAGCAAAAGAGGAATTGAGATTGACCCGGATAAAGTGAAGGCTATTCAGAATCTGCCACCACCTCGCACTCAAAAGAAGGTAAGAGGCTTTCTGGGGAGATTGAATTACATTGCTCGGTTTATTTCACAGTTAACCGACAAATGTGATCCAATATTTAAGTTACTTCGAAAACGTGATCTAGGAGAATGGGATGAAGATTGTCAGATTGCATTTGAAAAGGTTAAACATTATCTATCCAACCCACCAGTATTAATGCCACCTGTTCCGGATAAACCAATGATACTGTATTTATCAGTATTTGAGAGATCCATGGGTTTTGTTTTGGGGCAGCTTGATGAGACTGGAAAGAAAGAACAGGCAGTTTACTACCTCAACAAGAAGTTCATAGATTATGAGTTGAAATATTCGTCGGTAGAAAAGCTGTGTTATGCCTTAGCTTGGACCGCTCGAAGACTCAGACAGTATATGTTTTACCACACAACGTGGTTGATTGCCAAGCTGGATCCAATCAAGTACATGTTGGAAGCACCTTTTTTGTCAGGGAGGACAGCAAGATGGAAGGTTTTATTGCCAGAATACGACATTGTATATGTAAGTCAAAAAGCTATCAAGGGCAGTGCAGTCACTGAATTCTTAGCAAGTCAGGCAGTAGAAGATTATGAGCCATTGAACTTTGACTTCCCGGATGAAGATTTGATGTCTGTGTCGTAAGCATATGAGATTCCCCTAAAAAAGAAAGTATGGAAAATGTACTTTGATGGCGCATCTAATGCCATGGGGCATGGAATTGGTGCAGTGCTTATATTCCAGAAGAAGATTATTATCCTTTCACTGCAAGATTGGATTTTGATTGTACAAACAATGCTGCTGAGTATGAAGCGTGTACTATGGGCCTTCGTGCTGCAGTGGACAGAAAGATCAAAGTATTGGAAGTTTTCAGAGACTCAGCCTTAGTGATTTACCAGCTAAGAGGAGAACGGGAATCCCGAGATACAAAGCTAATCCGATACTGAGAACTCATACTGAGTTTATTGGAGGAGTTTGAAGAAGTGAATTTCAATTACTTCCCTCGAGAAGAAAACTGAATGGCAGATGCTCTGGCTACTTTGTCATCAATGTTTAAAGTGAATGAAGGGGCTAAAGTCGTGCCAATAAAGATGAGTATATATGAGTCTCCTGCCCACTCTTTGAGTATTGAAAAAGAAGCAGATGGCCTTCCTTTTATAATGACATCTTGCAGTACATCAAGAGTCAACAGTATCCAGAACAAGCAATAGAGAATGACAAGAGGACTCTGAGAAGGCTAGCAATGGGTTTTGTTCTAGATAGTGAGATTCTCTATAAGAAAGGAAAATACCAAGTCTTATTGGGATGTGTCGGATCTGCTGAAGCTCGGAGAATTATAGAGGAAGTCCATGAAGAGATATGTGGCACTCATGCTAATGGTCACATGCTTGCTAAACAGATTAAGAGGGCAGGTTACAATTGGTTGATGATGGAAGGAGATTGCATCAGTTATTCCCGGAAGTGCCATAAATGCAAGATATATGCAGATAAGATTCATGTTTCACCATCGCCATTACATGTCATGACTGCACCATGGCCCTTTTCAATGTGGGGAATGGATATGATCGGGCCTATTACCCCGAAAGCTTCAAATGGACATCGTTTCATCTTGGTGGCCATAGATTATTTCACAAAGTGGGTAGAAGCTGCTTCCTATGCGAATGTAACAAAGTCGATGGTATGCAGATTTGTTAAGAAAGAAATCATATGCCGTTACGGGTTGCCAGCAAGAATTATTTCGGATAATGCTCTCAATTTGAAAAATAAGATGATGAGAGAAGTGTGTACTCAATTAAAGATCACACATCATAATTCGGCACCTTACCGTCCGAAGATGAATGCCGCAGTAGAAGCAGTTAACAAGAACATCAAGAAGATTGTTGAGAAGATGACCAATGTATACAAAGATTGGCATGAGATCTTGCCTTTTGCTCTTCATGCATATCGTACTTCGGTCCGCACATCTACAGGGACAACGCCGTTTTCTTTGGTATACGGGATGGAAGCAGTGCTACCTATTGAAGTTGAGATCCCTTCACTTTGGGCTTTGATGGAAGTTGGCCTAGAGGAAGTAGAATGGGTTAGAGCCCGTTATGAACAGTTGAATCTCATCAAGGAGAAAAGGTTGAAAGCAATTTGTCACGGGTAGTTGTATCAGAAAAGGATGATTCGAGCCCATAACAAGAAAGTTCGTCCTAGACAGTTCCAAGAGGGGGAGTTGGTACTGAGGAAAATTCTCCCTATAGTGAAGGACCCGAGAGGAAATTGGGCTCTGAATTGGGAAAGACCCTATGTGGTAAAAAGAGTTTTTTCTGGAGGAGCGTTGATTTTAACTAGAATGGACGGGGAGGATTTCAAAAATCCTGTGAATACTGATGAACTGAAGAAGTATTATGCTTGAAAAAAAAAGTGATGCTGTGCACATGGAAATTCGAATGATTCCAAGTGTAAAAATGAAAATTCTATATATCTATCTCTCCTGTGAATTGCTTTTCAAAGAAAATATTCATGCTTGATATGATGAATGACCATCTTTCATATTCCTTTCACTAGGAAGAAATTATCCTTAGTCACCCCTTTGAGCCTTAGAAATTACTTCTTTCTTTAAACCTTGATCAAGGATCACCCTCTATACTGGAGGGCAAATGCGAGGAAAAATAACCAAAAAATCATGGCAAAAAGAAAGCCATCGGAAAATGTGGCAAATGAAAGCCAACAAAGTAAAATAGAAGAAAAGAAAGTCCAAACGTTTCAAGAATGAATTTTCCTCAGGAAATGATCCTTGATCCAATCACCCTTAAACATATTTTGGGCCTATTTTATCCTTTCTTTCTAAACCTAAAACCTTGGCCTACATTACATGCTTTAAAAGCCCATTTTGATCAAGCATGGATATTTAATTTGAAAGGTTATTCTCAGAATTCATCCCATCTTTTGAATTGATATTTTTAACGTGGAAGCATTTAGAATTCTCAGATGAATGGTAAAATACAAAAAAAAAAAAGGAAATGAAAAAAGAATGAAAAGGAGAGGTTTAAGCCGAAAACCCGCAAAGGGTGACTTAATACCGAATGGAGGACACTTGAGTTGAAAACCCGCAAAGGACGGCTCGAGTACTAATCAAATTTTGAATCAATGCTCCGTGTAAAGGGGGAAAAAGTATCTGACAATCAGAGGAAAGGGGAACAACTCAGTCTGATGTAACTAAGGAAGCTAAGAGGTTACCCAAGTAAATTGCTCGTTCAAGAGAAATTTCAGATTGTTTGAAAAAAGAGGGGTCCAAGATATTTCGCATCCGGGGCATCTACAACCTATAACCTTACATTTGTTTCTTATATCCTTGATATTTATGTTTACTATTTTGAAATATTTCTTGCAATAAATTCTTGTTATCCTTTTCATGAAAATTTTTGCTTGATTCATATTTTCTTTCATACATTTTTGATATGCATTATGATTTTTATTAAATTGAATGATGATTAGTAATAAAAAATCTTTAAATAAAAGGATTTCAAAGTATTACTAAGGAATAAATTTAAATCTTGGGAAAGGTTTGGAAAGTTCACCAAGTAAAAGAAAACAGTGAACGAGTTGGAGACTCCACCACGAAGTCAGAAAATCTGTGAACTTCAGCGAAAGCCAAAAACTGAGACTGTTTGACAAGTTATCTTGAGTGAAGGTTTTTTTTTTTTTTTAAGTGGGGCATCAGTGAATAATTGAAAACTCCATCATGAAGTCGGATAATCTGTGAACCTCAAAGAAACCATGGATTAGAAATCACGACACAATCATTTGATTGCATTTATTCTTAGGAAATATACAAGCATTTGCAAAGCATGTCATTCTCATCATTGCATTTAGCTAACAGTGCAGAATCAGGAAAACTTGGACTTCCCCAAAATGAACTCATTCTGTTTTTCAAATGAGTTGAGCCCCGAGATCACCGTCGAGGTACATTTCCTTTCCAAATCGAACTCATTTTGTTCCTCAAATAAGTCGAGCCCCGAGACCGCCGTTGAGGTATGTTCCTTTCATTTTCAAGTTAAATTTATTCTTTTCCAAATGAACCAAACCCATAATCATTCTTATTATTTCCTTTTGTTTTAAATCGAATTCATTCTGTTTTATCAAATGAGTCAAGCCTCGAGACCTCCGTCGAGGTATTTCCTTTTGTTTTAAATCGAATTCATTCTGTTTTATCAAATGAGTCAAGCCTTGAGATCTTCGTCGAGGTATTTCCTTTTGTTTTAAATCGAATTCATTCTGTTTTATCAAATGAGTCGAGCCTTGAGACCTCCGTCTAGGTATTTCTTTTTGTTTTAAATCGAATTCATTTTGTTTATCAAATGAGTCGAGCCTTGAGACCGTCGTCAAGGTATTTTCAAATCACGGGTAAGGCCTCCGGGCACCATTTTAAAGACCTCCGGGCATAATTTTTCATCACGGATAAGGCCTCTGGGCACCATTTTAAAGACCTCCGGTCACCATTTTAAAGACGTTTGGGCATAATTTTTCATCACGGGTAAGGCCTCCGGGCACCATTTAAAGACCATTCGGGCATAATTTTTCATCACAGGTAAGGCCTCCAGGCACTAATTTTGAAGACCTCCGGGCACCATTTTAAAGACCTCCGAGCATAATTTTTCATCACGGGTAAGGCCTCCGGGCACCATTTTAAAGACCTCCGGGCACCATTTTAAAGACCTTCGAGCACCAATTTTAAAGACCTTCGGGCACTATTCTTAAGACCTACGGGCACAATTTTTTCTTTGGAAAATCCAACCCGTTTTCTTAAGACGGGTCGAGCCTTGATTAGTCAGGGAATTCAATTTGAGGACAAAATCTTCAATTTACAGCTTTTTCAAAAAAAAAAAAAAAAATGATAAAAGAAAACCCCTTTCCCTTTCCTTCACATGTGATTTCACTGACCGTACAAAATTAGTGTTTATTTATCTTTGCCTGATTCCTGATTCTCAGCAATAGCCAAAGAGGGGCAGCTGTAGACACTTAATTTTGTCCGGACCACTAAAACAGGTAAGTTTTCTTCCTAAATTGATGTTTCAGAATGTAAAAAGACCTTTTTCATCCTGCAGGTGGTACTCCAAGACTTAGTTTAAGAGGGCGAGCATAAAAAGTCAAACTTGAAAAAAGTCAACCCCAAAAAGTCAACCTTGAAAAGTCAACTACTGAAAAAGTCAACCCACTTTCAAAATCAAGATTTGAAGTTCAATTGAAAAATGGCGAAAGAATTTTGATAATCCGAGGTCTACATCGAAAGATATGGAGTTCGAAAGTTGGGATTTAGAGATTCAGTAAAAAGGAAACCCTAATCCGAAAAATTTGGGGAAAAGTGCTTAAACGATCGAATTGGTCAAAATTGAAGGTTCCAAATGAAAAATAAGCACTGACTAGGGTAATGGAGAAACCAATTGAAAGAAAAACTGAAAGAAAAGTCAATCCGGGAGAAAACCGAGAATTAGGGTTTTTAGTGGATTTCAGTGAAATCGGGAAGAATTACAGAAATGGCCCGACTTGGTAAGACTAAAGCCCCCAATGGATGAGGAATGATTAAAAAGGGATGGCCCAAGGCTCAGTTTGAAGAAAATCTGAAAATCGAACTTGTTTTGAGCAAAATCGGGTTTCAAAGGCAAAATGGCAAAAGTGGAAAATTTGGGAAAAATAGCAAATGGACTCCAAAAATTCTAAAAATTTTAAAATCTCATTCTTAAATCATTTGGAAGATATTGGATAAATAAAATTTTGATTCGGAGTTCGTTTGCAAAATGGACAAATCCCGGGTCTCCTATGTAGTAATTCAAGAAGTTAAATCCCGGAAAAATAGCAAATGGACTCCAAAAATTCTAAAAAATTGCAAATATCAATTTTAAATTATTTGGAAGAGATTGAAAAAATAAAATCTTGATTCGGAGTTCGTTTGCAAAATGGCCAAATCCCGAGCCCCTATGCACTAATTCAAGCAGATAAATCCCGAAAAAATACCAAATGAGTTCCAAAAATTCTAAAAACTTCCAGATCACACTTTTAAATTATTTGGAAGATATTGGTGAAGAAAAATATTGATTTGGAGCTCGTTTAGAAAATGGTAAAATGTGGGGGCATAAAAGGGCAATTTTGGAAGAAAAAATCCAAATAAATAGCAAACGAACTCGGAAAATTTTGAAAACTTCCAGAATTCAATATTTTATTATTTTTAAAGTATTAAAAAAAAATTGAATTTGGAGTCCATTTTCCATTTATTTGCATTCGGGGGGCAAAACGATCATTTTACCCAAGAAACCGAAAAAAGTTTCTCTTGCCTTTCAAAAAAATCAGACTTGGGCTGGAAATGGGAGTGTTGGCCAGCCAAGGCCCAAAGGAGGGAAGAAGCTTCTGATTTTTCAATCAAAAGGCCAAGAATTAAGAGTTAGTTAGTGATTTTTTTTGATCAAGCCATTGCAAATAAGTCACATGGGCCAATGCATGAAGAGGGAGAGTGTCAACATAATTCTTGAATAGCTGTAATTATGGACAGCTGATGGCCTAATATAAGGGTGATAATTTCATGATTTTTCACCTTGAATCACTAGCTCTCTCATTTTCAGCTCACTCTCATTTTTGATATTTTCTCTCTTGTTTGGCTAATTTTTCTCTCCATTGTTGGAAAGCAAAAAGAAAAATTTAGAAAAGAAAGGAAAGGAAAGGAAAGGAAAGGAAAGTTTGAAGAGAGAAAGCTTGAAAGATAGCTTCTTGAAGTTGCTTTTAGCATCAACTCTTGCATTTTCTTGATTTTCCATTCTTGTTTTTGTTGTTTTTGATTATTATTTGGTGAGTTTTCTTTTTAAGTAAGTGTTTTTTTTATGTTCTTTTCTTCATCTTTTCTTAAAAACAAGTTTTTACAATTTTTTTTCTTGTTTTCTCACCATGGCCGAATGGCCCAGAATTTATGGTTGCTATTTTTGCTTTGATTTGTCATGTTATTTTTGTTATTTTCTTTAGTCTTGATGCTTTAAATATTCTACTACTACATATAATTGAAGCTTGTTTTAATTTGGTTGCTTGTTTGTTGCCATTTATGGATTTATTATTATGATCTTGCATTTTTAATTTTCTGTTTTCATAATGTTTAAATTTGTTGATGTTTTATATTTTGTAACCCATGTGTTTGTGAAAATGCTTGTTAGCTTTAATACCTCTACTTTATATTTGCATGATTTGAGTGTTATATTTTAGTTGAGTATGTTAGTATATCAAGTGTTTGTGAAAATGCCATGCTTGTTTGGAACCTTAGGCCATTCGACCACTTCATGTATCTTACATTGTGTGTGCATTTTTGCTATGTTAGTTGATAGGTTTGTATTTGCATGACATTTGATTGAGTATTTAGTTTAAGTATATCAAGTGTTTGTGAAAATGTCATGTTTGCTTGGAGCTTGAGGCCATTCGGCTACCTCATTATTTTGCCTTGTGTTTGCATTTTTGTTATTTTAGATGATAGGTTTGCATTTGCATGATATTTGGTTGAGTTTTTGGTTTAAGAATGCCTTGTGTTTGTGTTATTTCCATGCATGTTTTAGTTGTTAGGTTTGGTTTATTTTTCCATGCATGTCCATGCATTTTAGACCTAGGTTGCATTAAATGCCATGCAAGTTCATTTAGCTCTAGGTCACTATATTGATGCCATGCATTTTTCATGACATTTAGGTTTAAAACCATGCATTCCATGCATCATATTTGCTTTATTTTTTTCATTCATTTCATGTCCATGCCACTTGACTAATGACTTAGACCAATTAATGCTTCAAAGTCATACTCTCTTGAGTATACTTGTGGAAAATTAAAGAGTTGTCAAATTGATTATTCTACCTTTGTGATTTTTTTTTTACTTTAGCCAATTTTTGTCTAACTTTTTAAAAGTCCTAGCTACTGTTTGTGAGTCATTTTGTGAGTCTTAAATATTTTTACTTTGATTTTTAAATGATTTTATCAAAGGCAAAAGATGTGTTTTGTCAAAACAGTTTTTTCACCCAGTACCCGTACTTTCCCGATTTGTCTGGGCAGTCATCTTTAATCAGAAAATTAAGCTGATTTTTATTCGTATATTTTTACATGTCTTTAGTCTCCAGTATTTGTTTTAGATTTTTCAGAATTTTTAAAAATAGGATAATAAATCGTGGCTTAAAACTGGACAATGGAGTCAGAATTGAATTTGAAGGAAAATCATTTTTTCTGTTTTGGTTAAGTTACCTAGAGGGGGCTGATTAGGAAGTTTAGCTACTGACTTAGAGTAGTTTCTAAGCCTTTTTAAACTCTAAAAATGATTTTTTAAGTCTCGGGTTAAGAGTGGTCAAGTCCGGGATTTTAAACTTAGGAAATTAGAGCCATTTAAAAAAGGGTTTAGCTAAGTGTTTATTTTTAATCTAAGCTTTTCAAAATTGTTTTCAAACAATCAAAAAGTACTTTGATTTTAGAATATTTAATTTGATATATTTTCCTAAGGTAGCCGGATATCTTTTTAGATATACGGATTTCCTTAATTAAAGGAAAAAATACATTTTCATGCATTGCATTTTCCATATTCATGCATTTTATATAATATGTGATTTTTGCTATGATAATTTCTATGATATTGTTATGGTTATGTTATAGTGTTTATTATATGATTTGGAATATTTCATGATATCCTATGCTTTTTATTTAGTTATTTTTGTCATATTATTTAGCATATACTATGTTCATGCATTATTATTTTCATTTTTATTTTCATGCATATTATATGATAGCATTATTTTATATTTTATGTCATTTAAATTATATGCCATATCATTCATATTTGCCATGTCATTTAAATTATTTCATCTCATATAGAATATATTATGTTACCTAGGTCATTTCATTTAGGATATATATTATGTCATTTAGGATATTTTATTTCATTTAGACTATGTCATATAACTTAGGATATTTCATTTCATTTAGGATATGCTAAGACATTTAATCATATCATATCATTTAGGGTGCATTACATTATTTAGATTTTGCTAAGTCATTTTATTTATGTCATGCATATACATATTCATATCTTTTAAAATTTTTCAAAAAGGTAATGATTTTCAATAAAATAAATATATTCCCGAGTTAAAATAATTCATGAGTTCTTTGCTGGGTTTGCTGGGGAGGATGTCATCAATTATCATTAATAACGGAATATCTTCTTTAAAAAGAGAATGATTCGGAAAGTTTTCCAAAACTAATAAAAATTTATATATTTTGCCACACTTGTTCGGGAATATAGGAAAATTTTGAATTTATAAATTCTGGATCATTTTCAATTAAAAATGAAATTATTTTTTTTTTAATTTGGGAATTAACTTGAAATACTAAATTTAAAATTGATTTTTTACCGAGACTTGAGATAACACACGATTAATAAGGTATTGTCTTATACGGGCGTTGTGGGGGTGCTAATCCTTCCCCGCACGTAACCAAGTCCCGAACCCGTTTCTTTGATTTCTCTGGTTTAAAACGCAGACTTGAAATTGGTTTTAAAAATGTTTTAATTAATTTTTAAAATATTTTATAAAACCGATTTTAATAGGTGGCCGATCACACCTAGCTAAAAAAGATTGGTGGCGACTCCATGTCTTTTTCAAGGTCATTTTCAAAACCTTCATTTTTTTAGAGGAATTAAGTCGACTTTTCCTCGTTTTTTTTTTAATGTCACGCTTAACGAATAATAAAGTCTTACGATGAGACTTGTTATTTTTTAGGTTGCGGCAATAAGCATAGAAATTCATAACTGAGAGAAACAGTAATTCTTAATGGAAATCATGAATTCTTAAACCAGACTCTGATACCACATGTAAGCATAAACGTAATTCCCATAATCTTTAGAATTTTCATGACTTCACATGCTTTAAAAGAATGACGTACCTTTTGTCCATAATTCTTTGTGAAAAAATCATTATAGCATAGAAGAAACTAGTTTCTCTCCCCTAATCTCTTTACTTGATATACCACTTTCATGGAAAGTGTGTATGTTTCTTGGTGGGTGGAGAGAGGATTAGGATCCCTATTTATAGAGTATGAATCGGTGCCTTCCATCAAGACGCCTAATAATATCTCTTCAATTTCAATGAACAATAATTAAACCATCAACTAATAATCATATAATATACATGTATCTAATAGATTCATTTACATGTACATGTAACTATTAATTATTAGATAAGATACATGAATTTGATAATTCATGAATCATATACATGCACATGTATCCATTAATTACTAGATAAAATACATGTATATAGGTCATGTGGGTCATAAATTCTTACAGTTATGATAACAATGAGTCCAAACTTTTACAACCGAAAGATAGTAACCACTAGTTAAGTCAAAAAAAAAAAATTGGTAGACATTTTTAAGATTATAATATTTAGTAATATTTTCATTTAATGTATTAAAAAAATAAATAATTATTATATTTAATATAATATTATTATTATAAATAATATATTAACTAGTCACAAAGAATCACTTTAGAACAACCATTAACAAAATTCTTTTAGAAAAAAAGTAAAATTTCTACTAATTTTTGTTGGTATTGCAACTTTAGGTTGGCTTTGATAGCTACTTGCTATGAAATAGCGCCCTTCCATTTACGGGGTCCTTAAAGTAAAAATAGTTTGAAACATAATGACTGCTCCAAATTCCATACTGAGCATTGAAAACTTGAAAGCTTTACCTATTTGCCTTAACAGCTTCTCGTATAGTATAGTATAGTATAGTATAGTAATGATTCTGAATCCACCAATCTGTCAACGTTATTCTTACCGTCACATGCTTGGTCTCCCTCTTTAATGTCAGAACTCAAAATATAAGTAATAGTTTGATTGAAAATTAGATCTGTCAATTGAACGCATTGAGTTGGATTTGAACCGGGTCAATTCGAGTCTTAAAAAATTCGAGTCAATTTTGAGTTTGGATCGTTTCGGATTCGGGTCATTTCGGGTTCGGATAACTTTTGGCTCGAGTCATTCTGGTTCGGATCATTACAGGTTTGACACTCGAATTATTTGAATTCGGGTCATGTTGGATTCAATTTATTAATTTTTAAAATAGTAACAGATTAAAATTAAACAGATTATTTGATCGAACCAGATTTTATTAAAATTTTATTGAAAGATAAAAATAAAAAAATAAATTAATATTTAAAAATAAGTAGAATATTATCGTGTATTTGAAATCGTTATCTATTTGGATATTTGAAAAATATATAATTTTATGTTTTTTGAAACATTCAAACCTTGATAAGTAACCCTTAGAAGTTGAAATGATTTTTTACTAAAATTAAATTAGATTTAAGAACTTCACTTAAAAGTTTAATTATTTAGTTTAATGAAATATAATAATAAATTCTTATTCAAATAAAAATATAATAATAAATATTATGAAATTAAATTACTTAATTATGCTAAATATTTTTAAATTTTAAACATAATATATAAAATTAAATTAATAAAAAATTTATGATAAGTAAAGATGCAATTCTTAACATATTGAAGTAATAATATATATAATATTTTTATATAATGCATAATTCTTATTAGAGGAGGGATCCACTTACACTAGTGTAAAACTAAATTAGTTTTACACACTTTCATAACTTTTCATACGATATTTCATGTTCTATTCACGTAGATTATACACGTCGAGTTTTGAGTAAATTAAAAATGTCTAACTATTTGTTCGATATAAAAAACTTTCAATCGTTAAATATATATTAAAAAAGACAGTATTCTCGATCAATATGATAGAGATACCGGATCGATTCGAAACTTTACATGCACGATGAGTACAACTATATTGCTAAATCCAAATGTCAGTTTGTTAAAATATTAATCGTATAAAAAGTTATGAAAGTGTGTAAAACTAATTTAGTTTTACACTTTCATAATTTTTTATACGATTAATATTTTAACAATCCGACCATCATATTTCTTGTTCTATTCACCTAGATCATGCACGTCGAGTTTTAAGTAAATTAAAAATGTCTAACTATTTGTTCGATGTAAAAAACTTTCAACCGTTAAATATATATTGAAACAAACAATATTCTCAACTAATATGATAGAGATACTGGATCGATTCGAAACTTTACATGCACGACGAGTACAATTATATTGCTAAATCCAACGGTCAGTTTGTTAAAATATTAATCGTATAAAAATTTATGAAAGTGTGTAAAACTAATTTAGTTTTACACTTTCATAATTTTTTATACTATTAATATTTTAACAATCCGACCGTCATATTTTATGTTCTATTCACGTAGATCATACATGTCAAGTTTTGAGTAAATTAAAAATGTCTAACTGTAGACACCTAATTTTGTCCGGACCACTAAACAGGTATGTTTTCTTCCCATATTGATGTTTCCGAGTATAAAAAGACTGTTTTCATCCTGCAGATGGTACTCCGAGACTTAGTTTAAGAGGGCGAGCACAAAAAGACAAACTTGAAAAAAAGTCAACCCGAAAAAGTCAACCCCAAAAAGTCAACTACTGAAAAAGTCAACCCACTTTCAAAATCAAGATTTTAAGTTCAATTGAAAAATGGCGAAAGAATTTTGATAATCCGAGGTCTACATTGAAAGATATGGAGTTCGGAAGTTGGGATTTGGAGATTCAGTAGAAAAGAAACCCTAATCCAAGAAATTTGGGGAAAAGTGCTTAAACGATCAAACTGGTCGAAATTGAAGGTTCCAAATGAAAGATAAGCACTGACTACGGGTAATGGAGAAGTCACTTGCAAGAAAAACAGAAAGAAAAGTCAATCCGGGAGAAAACCGAGAATTAGGTTTTTTAGTGGATTTCGGTGAAATCGGGAAGAATCACAGAAATGGCCCGACTTGGTAAGACCAAAGCCCCCAATGGATGAAGAATGGTTAAAAAGGATGGCCCAAGGCTCAGATTGAAGAAAATCTGAAAATCGGATTTGTTTTGAGCAAAACCGGGTTTCGGAGGTAAAAGGGCAAAATTGGAAAAATTTGGGAAAAATAGCAAATGGACTCCGGAAATTCTGAAAAATTTGTCAATCTCATTCTTAAATCATTTGAAAGATATTGGTAAAAGAAAATCTTGATTCGGAGTTCGTTTGCAAAATGGCCAAATCCCGGGTTTCTTATATAGTAATTCAAAAAGGAAAATCCCGAAAAAATAGCAAATGGACTCCAAAAATTCTGAAATTTGGCAAATCTCATTTTTAAATTATTTGGAAGAGATTGGAGAAAGAAAATCTTGATTCCGAGTTCGTTTGCAAAATGGCTAAATCCCGAGCCTCCAATGCAGTAATTCAAGCCGATAAATCCCGAAAAATACCAAATGAGCTCCAAAAATTATGAAAACTTCCAGATCACACTTTTTAATTATTTTGAAGAGATTGGTGAAGAAAAATCTTGATTTGGAGCTCGTTTAAAAAATGGTAAAAAGTAGGGGCATAAAAGGACATTTTGGGAAGAAAAAATCCAAATAAATAGCAAACGGACTCGGATAATTTTGAAAACTTGCAGAACTCAATATTTTATTATTTTGGAAGTATTAAAAAAACAAAAATTGAATTTGGAGCCCGTTTGATATTTATTTTGCATCCGGGGGGCAAAATGGTCGTTTCACCCAAGCAACCGAAAAGGGCTTCTTTGGGCCTTTCAAAAATCAGAGCTGGGCTGGAAAAGAGAAGTGCTGGCCTGCCCAAGCCCAAAGGAAGGAGGAAGCTTAGGATTTTTTCAATCAAGTGATTAAAAATCAAGAGTTAAGTTAGAGATTTTCATTTTTGAGCCTAAGTCCCAATCCCACATCCCTTTGTAATGTCAAGCCAAGGAGGTGCTCACCTTATAAATAAGGAGTCTTGGCCTTTGGTTGAGATCACCCACTACCCCTTGTGAGATAGTCTATACACTTGTATTAGGATTATCCGGGTGGTGAGTCATAGTGTTTTTGTTGAGAGGGTTTGTAGCTTAATCCGTTCAAAAGCTACTCTGATGGTTTATAGCTTAATCCGTTCAAGAGCTACTCTGATGGTTTATAGCTTAATCCGTTCAAAAGCTACTCTGAGGGTTTGTAGCTTAATCCGTTCAAAAGCTACTCTGAGGGTTTATAGCTTAATCCGTTCAAAAGCTACTTGGTGAGTTTTCATTTTAAAATAATGTTTCTTGTTCTTCCTTCATTTCCTTTCTTAAGTATATTTTTCTTACATTTTGTTTTTACAATAAACTCACCATGGCCAAATGGCCTACATTATTTATTTTAAGTTGTTATTTTTGATTCATTTTACCATATTGTTTATGCTATTTTCTTTATTTTTGATGTTTTAAATATTATGTTATTTCATGTTCTTAAGTTATATTTAATTTGGTTGCTTTGTTTGTTGCCATTTATGTCTTAGATATCATGTTTTTGCATTTTTAATTTTCTGTTTTCATGTTGTTTAAATTTGAGCATGTTTTAGAGTTAGCATATTAAGTGTTTGTGAAAATGCTTGTGTGATTCTTTGCATGATTCTTGTTTTATATCTTAGTGAGCATGTTTTAGATTTGGTATATTAGGTGTTTGTGAAAATGCTTGTGTGATTTTTGTGTTATGACTTAGTTTTTCATGCTAGCATACCAAGTGTTTGTGAAAATGCCATGCTTGTTGAAGCTTGGGGCCATTTGGCTACTCCATGTGTTTTGCATTGTGTGTTGTATTTTTGTCATGCTAGTTGTTAGGATTTTGCATTTGCATGATATTTGGTTGGATTTTTGAATTAAGCATGCCTTGTGTTTGTGAAAATGCCATGCATGTCTTAGGTCTAGGTTACGTTAAATGCCATGCAAGTTCATGTTAGGTCTAGGCCATATTATTTATGTCATGCATTTTCCTTACATTTAGGTTTAGATCCATGCATTTCATGCATTATGTTTGCTGCATTGTTTCATGCATTTCATGTTCATGCCACTTGAATAATGACTTGAGCCAATTAATGGTTCAAGGTCATGCTCTCTTGAGCACACTTGTGGAAAATTAAGTTTGTCAAGTTGATTATTCTACCTTTGTGATTTTTTTTACTTAGCCATTTTTTATCTAACTTTCAAAAATTCTTAGCTACTGTTTGCAAATCATTTTGTGAGTTTCAAATATTTTTATTTTGATTTTTAAATGATTTTATCAAAGACAAAAAAAATGTGTTGGCAAAGCAGTTTTTTTTTTTCACCCAAAACTCGTACATCTCCGATTTTTCTGGGAATTCATCTTTGATCAGAAAATTAAGTCGATTTTTTTCCGTGTATTTTTACATGTCCTGAGTCTCCAATAATGTTTTCATAATTTTTGGAATTTTTAAAAATAGGGTAAAAAATCGTGGATTAAAACTGGACAGTGAAGTCAGAATTGATTTTAAAGAAAAACAAAGCAGTTTTTTCTCCTCCAAAAACTCGTACATCTCTGGTTTTTCTGGGAATTCATCTTTGATCAAAAAATTAAGCTGATTTTTTCTCGTGTAGTTTTACATGTCCTGAGTCTCCAATAATTTTTTTAGAATTTTTGGAATTTTTAAAAATAGGGTAAAAAATCGTGGATTAAAACTGGACAATGGAGTCAAAATTGAATTTAAAGAAAAACCAATTTTCTGTTTTGGTTAATCTACTTAGAGTGGGCTGATTAGGAGGGTTAGCTACTGACTTAGGGTGATTTCTAAGCCTTTTAAACTCTAAAAATGGTTTTTCAAGTCCCGGGCTAAGGGTAGTCAAGTCCGGATCTTTTAAACTTAGGAAATTAGAGCCATTTAAAAATTTTTAGCCCAGTTTTTATTGTTAATTCAAGCTTTTCAAAATTGTTTTCAAACAATCACAAAGTATTTTGGTTTTAGAATATTTAATTTGACATATTTTCCTAAGGTAGCCGGATATCTTTTTAGATATACGGATTTCCTTAATTAAAGGAAAAAATACATTTCATGCATTGCATTTTTATATTCATGCATTTTATATAATATGTGATTCTTGCCATAATAATTTCTATGTGTCATGACATTTAGGTTGCATTATATTATTTAGATTTTGCTATGTCATTTTATTTATGTCATGCCTATACATATTCATTTCTTTTAAATGTTTTCAAAAAAGATAATGGTTTTCAATAAAAATAAAGATATTCCCGAGTTAAAATAATTCATGAGTTCTCTACCGGGTTTGCTGGAGGGAATATCATCAATTATTATTAATAAAGGCATATCTTTCTTTCAAAAAAAAAAAAGAGAATGATTCGGAAAGTTTTCCAAAACTAATAAAAATTTCTATATTTTGCCACGTTTGTTGGGGAATATAGGAAAATTTTGAATTTATAAATTCCGGATCATTTTCAATAAAAAATGGAATTATTTTTCTTTAAATTGGGAATTAATTTGAAATACTAAATTTAAAACCAACTTTTACCGAGACTTGAGATAACACACGATTAATAAGGTACCGATTTATACGGGCGTTGTGGGGGTGCTAATCCTTCCCCACACGTAACCGACTCCCGAACCCGCTTCTTTGATTTCTCTGGTTTAAAACGCAGACTTGAAATTGGTTTTTAAAATGTTTTAATTAATTTTTAAAATATTTTATAAAACCGGTTTTAATAGGTGGCCGATCACACCTAGCTAAAAAAGATTGGTGGCGACTCCATGTCTTTTTTAAGGTCATTTTCAAAACCTTCATTTCTAGAGGAATTAAGTCGACTTTTTCTCGGTTTTTTTTTTAATGTCACGCTTAACGAATAATAAAGTCTTACGATGAGACTCGTCGTTATTTTTTTAGGTTGCGACACTAACTATTTGGTTCGATGTAAAAAACTGTAACACCCTGTCCGGATAATCTACCTAAAATCCGACAGAGTTTTCTTTCCATCTTAACTATAACCATCCTGCAAATAACACTCAGTTCATATCCTCAGCAAGCAATTTTTCTCAATACCATTTATCACATTTATACATATATATTCAAAAATTCTCCATGATCAATCTCTATTCAAACCAATACATATTGATTTATTGTCTCATAACTTCAAATATATACAAATCTTCTAAAAGTAAACCTATCTCATAAAGGTTTACTAAATAAGAAACATCAAAAGATCAAGACTTCTAAAAATTTAAGTATAATGCCCACCATGTTAATATACTATTTGAAGCGGAGAGTAGAGGAAGGCAGCAATCCCGACACCTAACTGTAACCTGAAAATGAGAATATGAAAATATGAGATATATGAATATCTCATTGAGTAGACAACTTTTTGAGACATTTGAAAACTATAATGATAACCTTTAAAATATAATAGACGTTTCCAAAATAAATAATAGTAAAACTATAATGAATAATTCGAATATATAGCGAAGTTTTCAAATATAAAACAGTATTATAATACCAAATCAATGTATAAAATCTGTAAAGTAAATCAGTTTTCATATAATTGGGCTCCAACTTACTCTCATGCATAAGAATACTTCCATGAAATAACCAGGTAATATCCATGTAGGCATACTAGTAGCCGGCCCCAAAAGCCATTATCACCATAGGACGCCCCAAAGGCATATGTGTCGCTATGATGTGCCCCCAAAAGGCTAATATAAAGGGATAGGGACTCTGGAGGTGGCTCCCACCACAAAGGCGTAGCACGCAGCTCCCATATTCCGATCAAGGGTATAATCTCATACATTAAGTCAAGTGGAGCCAAAACCGTGTATGTCAAAATCTATGTATAATCATATTTTATAAATCATCCAACTTGCTCGATATAACATTTCTTAAAATACATGCACGTTAATAACAAAATCAATTCATATGTTTATATATCACATATGTTTTTAATATGTAAAATAAATATCATACTAAATAAATTATAATTAAAGAAACTCCATATGACTATAATTATAGTCTACTCACAGTCCTTGAGATGATCTCTCTATACATCTCAGTCTGAAACCTCGGGATCTTCAGGTGATGTTGGATCTACGCGGCCTAGAGATTAACGATAATTAGTATCTATACATACTCAAGGCATTATACAATTATGGGTGCAACTTAAGTCCCATTAATCTACCCCAATGTCAATACCAATTTCTCATACTTGAGACAACATATCCTCAATTTTTAATATCATTTCCATAATCATTTTCTCCATAATTCAACTCCATATTCATGTCCTTATCAAATTCCTTTCTAGTACTTCATGCCTTCGAGATTTCCATAATCCATAATCATCATTTAGTATTGTATTCCTCTTAAGCAATGAATTCCTTACTATCAAGATAGATTAGAAAAATCATAACTTGAGTTTGGTAAGGAATCTTGAAGTGATTCCAATTGGTTTATCTCAAACAATAAGTCTACTTTATGAAGAAAATAACTAACTTAGACAATTAGAACAAAATCTTGATCAAACTTGATAAATCCCGAAACTATGCCAAAACAGGGGTTAAAACATAGCCAATTTCACCGAATTTTATCTTTTTAATCGCTTATCGAAATGAGTGATTCAAAAACCAAAATTCTTGTATTGAAATATAGTTTCTAGGAAAAATATCAAAACAATACAACCCAACTGTGCCGAACCCAGAAAATCAGAACAAAAAGCATGCTCAATTCCCCTTTTTTGCTGTTTCTTCCCGTTTTCTTGTTCATGCTTTCAAATTCTTTTAATTCTTACCAAAGGAGAGTAAAACTCATACTTAATAGATGGAATTTCAGACCTTAACATGTTTATGGAGCTAAGATCTTAACATATTCATGTAGAATATCTAGAGAAAGGGAAGAATTAATCAAGAAACTAACCTTGAATGTGATTGATAACTCGTATAATTATATAGTTTTTAGTTATGTTTTATTATTGTTTTGTGTCAAATACGAGTTATTATTGTTTAGTCTAATTGTGTTTATGATCTTTTATATTTTTATGTAATTTGGTGTTTTTCACAAGTTTCTTTGAGTGATTTCAGATTACTAGAATTAAGGGCAAATCCAGTTCAGTTCCAGTTCCGACACCTTTTGCCATATCAGCTATATCTCGAGTTTCACTGAAGCAATAAGGCTGAACTTTGTATCCCTGCAAAGCTAAGAGGCATATCTATCTTTTTCATGTTTTACACTTCTTGAAACGGAGTCGTTTTCCCTAGCGAAATCGACCATCAAGTTGGCTGATGTGCAATGACGTCTGTTCTGCACCGTTTTGGTATTTTGACCATATCTCCCGATCCACGTGCGCAAATGATCTGATTCCAACGGCTATGGATCCGTAACTGATAGGGGTATATTTTTCTAGAAGACCATTTTATCAGATCGAGCCTCCAACATTGACAAAATCGACCATCAAGCTGGCTGATCAGAATTGTCATACAATATGACGAAAATTGTTAGAAAAATGCACCCACCTATTATACCTACCTTTGAAATTTGTAAAGCTTGTCTCTTGTCATTTAGCCCTCCAAAATGTGTATAAATAGAGGGCCTTGGATGAGTATTGTGATACATTATACATTGGTAGGATATTAGCCTTTGTAGTAAAATTCTCTAAGTTTTCTTCTTCTTTCCTTTCTCTAGTTTTCTTTTTCTTTACTTATGTTTCTTACATTTCTTTTCATTTTATTCATATCTAGTATGTGTTGCTAATCATATTGTTGAGGTGATGAGGTGAAGCTCTTGGTAAATGCTAAGGTTAGTCTCTTCAACATGAGCTAAAATGAATCATCATTTATAAACACTAGTGTAGATAATATTTTCTTTTGGTTTAAAATCATACTTGCAAAGTAGAGATCTTGATTCATTATTGACAATGAAAATGGCACAGTAAATGCTTGGTTTCATAACCTTGATTTGTTGTAGACATATACCTTGGCATAAGGAATGCTTGGACTCTTTTTGTGAGTTTTGAGGACACCAAATGAACATAATATCATATGCTATGGACGTTGGACAATTTGGACTGAATTGCTAAACCTTCCGGTTGGAACCTCCCTTATGTGTGGATTTCAATTGTGTAATAAAACAAGATTAATCTTAGCATAACACCAAGAGTGGATTCTCTAACCTCAACATCTTTTCTTATTGTTTTTTTTATATCTTGTTTAATTGCTTTTATGTTATTTTGTTTATTTTGTTCTCTAATATCTTGTTTACTTTCTTTGTTATTGATTCCCTAATATCTTGTTTATTTTCTTTTTCTTATATATTTATAAACTTATACTTACTAATACGCTTCCCTGTGGTTCGACCTCGGACACCCGAGAATTTATTACTTGAACATAACCTGCACTTGGGTTTACAACTCTTAATTGAGTTTCCATCAAGTTTTTGGCGCCGTTGCCGGGGAAGCAATACTAAGTATATAAGTTTATAAGTATATTTATTTTTATTGGCTGGTTATACCTCCTAATTTTGTATATATTTGTTTTTATTGGCTGGTTATACCGCCTAATTTAGTATATTTATTTTGTTTGGCTGGTTATACCGCCTAATTTGTATATTAACTTTGTTTTATGCTTGTTTGGCGACGTGATTTTAGATCTCGTCGTTTAGTTAGATTTTATTGTGAAACTTTTTTCAGGTAATCTTTCTAATACAACTCCTACCATGGCTGACAATGAAAGTGTTCATGCTGAAGATGAGAACAGACAAGTACGCACCATGCGTGACTACTTGCAACCAACTCGAAGCTCATCACCCTCTTGTTTTATTTTTCCTCTCAATGCAAACAACTTTCGTTTTAAACCAGGTATGATAGCTTTGCTTCCAAATTTCTATGGGTTGGAATCGGAAAGTGCTTACTCGTTTCTAAAAGACTTCGAAGATGTATGTGTCACCTTTAATGACCAACAATGTACAAATGAAATTGTCAAGCTAAAATTATTTCCTTTTTCTTTAAAAGATAAAGCAAAAATTTGGCTTCATAATTTAAAACCAAGGTCAATTGGCACATGGCAAGAATTACAAACTGAGTTTCTAAAGAAATTTTTCCCAGCACATAAAACTACTGCTTTGAAAAGACAGATTCAAAATTTCAATCAAAATCAAAATGAAGCATTTTTTCAGTGCTGGGATCGTTTTAAAGATTTGTTAAGTTCTTGTCCACATCATGGTTTTGAAAAATGGCGTCTTATTAGTTTCTTTTATGAAAGTTTAACTCCCGAAACTAAACAATTTGTTGAAACAATGTGTAACGGTGAGTTTCTAGAAAAAGAACCTGAAGAAGCCTTTGACTACTTAGACCATTTGGCAGATAACTCTCAAGCCTGGCACACAGATAATTCCTCTGAAAGTTTCAATAGATCTAATCTTGTTTCTAACAGAGGTAAATATCATTTTAGTCAAGAAGATGAGATAAAAGCTAAAGTAGCTAATTTGGCTAGAAAGATTGAAGCCATGGAACTTAGAGAAGTAAAAGAAGTCAAAACGGTTAAAAATGAAGAAAGTTGTGGAATTTGTGAAATCATGGGACACCCCACTTCTGAATGTCCAAACATTCCCATTCTTAAAGAAGCGTTGCATGATCAAGTAAATTCCATAAACACATTTAAAAAGCCTTTTCCTTCTCCTTACTCTGAAACGTATAACCCTGAATGGAGAAATCATCCCAACTTCAGTTGGCGGAATAATAATCATGTTCAGGTACCACAATCTCAAAAGCCGGGCAACACTTTTTCCTATCAACCTTCACGTGTACAAACCTTGGAAGAGACATTGCAAGCATTCATGCAAACACAAGCAAATGTGAATAGCCGGACTTCACAGGACATCAATGAGATAAAAAACACCTTGTCCACATTGACAGCTTCATTACGCACTCAAGAAAAAGGTAAGTTTCCTGCTCAACCTCAGCCTAACCCCTCTACTCAATGTCTTGTTTCTTGCTCCAATGAAACTCAACAGGAAAATGCCAGTTCTATCACAACTCTTCGAAGTGGAAAGGCAATTGACAAAAAGATTCCATCAAAAGACCAAGATCCTCTTTCCCCTCCGAAAAGTAACGGTAAGGATGATGGTAAGTCTGAACTTCTTGAAAATTTGGACAAAGAAAAAGGTATGCATCCTGCTCCTTTTCCTCAAAGGTTGCAAACAATAAAGAATTTGAATCAAAATGCAGAAATTTATGAACTTTTCAAACAAGTTAAGATTAACATTCCTTTATTGGATGCAATCAAACAAGTTCCATCTTATGCTAAATTTTTGAAGGACATGTGCACAATTAAAAGGAAACATAATGTACAAAAGAAAGCATTTCTGACGGAAAGTGTGAGCTCAATCATTCAGCACCTTACTCCACCAAAATTCAAAGATCCTGGATGTCCAACAATCTCATGCATCATTGGAAACACTAGAATAGAACGTGCATTGCTTGATCTTGGTGCTAGTGTTAATCTTTTGCCTTTTTCTGTTTATCAACAGTTAGGTTTAGGTGAACTCAAGGAAACACCTGTTACACTTCAACTAGCTGATCGTTCTGTAAAAACTCCTCGAGGGATAGTTGAAGATGTTTTGGTTCAAATTGATAATTTTTACTTCCCTGTTGATTTTATTGTTTTGGACACACATCCTGTTTCAAACCCAAATGTTCAAATTCCTGTTATATTAGGCCGTCCATTTCTTGCAACTTCTAATGCTCTGATAAATTGCAGGAATGGTATGTTGAACATTTCTTTTGGAAATATGACTTTAGAATTAAATGTGTTCAACACTTGCAAGCAACCTGGTGATGATTCAGAAGTACATGAAGTGGATTTCATTGAAGAACTTGTTCATGAACATCTCACCACTACCACATTCCATGATCCTTTAGAAGCTTATTTAATTGAATGTGAGTTTGATAATGCTTCAGAAATTTCACACACTGATTCTTTGTTAAATTCTTTTCAGGTTAAGCATTGTTGGAAACAAAAGTTTGAGGAACTCAGAAATGATGCATATGAGAATTCTAAAATTCATAAAGAAAGAACTAAAGTCTTTCATGACAAGTTAATTTCAAGAAAAACATTTGATGTTGGGCAAAAAGTTCTACTTTATAATTCTAGACTTCACATATTTCCTGGTAAGTTGAGATCAAGATGGACTGGCCCATTTGTGGTTAAGCATGTGTATCATTATGGAGCAGTTGACATTGAGAATCCTCAAAATGGTAACGTATTCAAGGTAAATGGACAAAGACTCAAACTCTTTTTGGAAAATCATGTTACTCAAGAAGAGGTTGTTTTTCTTTCTGATCCTTGTTTTGAAAATAACTAGATGTAAATATAATTTTTTTTTTACCCCGGTTAAATGGCGGATAACGGTACTCCGTGATTATTTAAGTCGGTTCCATCAGCTACCCACAAAACTGATATTGTATATAAATTTCTCTTTCATTTTATTTTATTTCATTTTTTTTTCAGGATGGATGATATTCTCAAAAGATTGCAGAAACGATTTCCTCCTTTTCCTCGGAATATTTTACTGAAGCTTTACCAAGTTCGATTAGAAAGATTAAGAATGCTTATGAACAAAGGGATTCCTGAAGACATACGTTGGATAATTGAAGCCAAGGTACGTGAAGATGAATATCTTCCTGTTTTGCATTTACCAGGTACAGGTAGAAGCACTTATGCAAAGAAGCGACGAGCAAAGCGCATGAGTTCAAATTGCCACAAGTGTGCACGATGGACGTGTAACGGTAAATGTCGTTCTATTGGGATTTCGTCCTCTAATCGAGATGATAAAATTGAATTCATTAAGGATGGACTGAGTAAGGAGAATTTGGGTAATATCCAACTTTCTCTTGAGACGCATCCTAGTGGAGACGTACAAAGAGAAATTCTTGATTTATGGTCGCAATTTCAAAAGGAATGGCAACATCTTGGGAATCTGATGTTAAAAGACCCTGTTTGCCAGCTTGTAAGAAAACTGGATGGGAAGCATATCCTCGACTCATAGAAGGCGTTTAAGCCGTTTCTGGACGTAAAACCAGAGGAAGATGTGAGCCACAATCACAACTACAATAAATGACTTCTCAGCTTTTGGTTTGATTTGCAATAACTTCATTTCGGTTTAATTTACGTGTTGTTCGATTTGTGTAATTATTCTCGTATTTTTTGCATTGGTCTTTTACGATTGATTTTTCTTCTCTTTTTGATTTTCTTCCTGAAATCACGCAAAAATCTTTTGTTAGGTTAACATTTTCTTCTGACAGGTCAAATACACTTTCGGCGACATTATTACTCTTGTCTGATTCACTACTCAGTCCTCTATATATTACACCATGTACTCATTCTCTTTCAGGCACTCGAAAAAGAAAAAAAAAATGGAAAGCACTTCGTCCCAGCGCATTAAAAAAATTTGTGTCTTTGGAGGTGCTTATCCAGGGAAAAATAACATATTCTCTGATGAAGCCATAAGAGTTGGAGTAATACTTGCCCAACAAAAGATCCACTTGATTTATGGAGGCGGTAGTACGGGTTTAATGGGAGCAGTCGCTACAGCAGCACACGCCGGAGGAAGTCCAGTTCTAGGAATCGTGCCAAAACTATTCACAGATTTTTGTGGACCTACCGTGGGTAAGGAAATACAAGTCTGGAGTATCCCTGAACGGATAACAATCATGTACCATTCTGCCGATGCATTCATTGCTTTACCAGGAGGTCTGGGTACATTGGAAGAAATAGCTTGCGTGGCTTCTTGGTCATCTTTGGTCACAAATAAGAAACCCATTGGTTTGCTTAATATTAATGGTTATTTTAGTAATTTACTTTCATATTTAGATAATGCTGTGGATAACGGATTCATGTTTTCAGAGGCAAGGAGAACCATAATTTCTGCTACAACCATTGAAGATTTACTCAAAAAGCTACAAGCTTATGAGTGTTTATCTGCTACGGTTGTTTCGCAAACGCTCGGAAAAAGAAAAAGAGATATGGACGAGCAAGGAGTGGATTGCACTTTGTCTTTGTGACATTATCTAACATTTTGCTTGTTGTGTCTCAGTTATAATAAGTGGTTAGCAACCTCTGCAGGTAATATCTCCTAAATTCTACCTTTAAAATTTGACATTGGGGACAATGTCATATTTTAGTAGGGGGTAAGGGACATATTTTGCTAAAAAAAAAAAAAAAAAAAAAAAAAAAATTGTTGTGTTTTAAGACATTTAGAAGTATTCATTCTGAACAAGGTCTGAGTAAGGGAGACTTGAGACATACCTTGTCAGTTTGATTTAATCTTCTTCTTCAAAAAAACAAAAAAAACAAAAAAAAAAAAACAAAAAAAAAAAAAAAAAAAAGAAAAAAAAAGCATGTTTAGACTTAGTGTGTTTTTTTTTTAGTTACTTTCAATACAATGATGAGATATGAATTGCATAAGTCTAAAACAGATTTATTAGTGAGAAGATTTTCATGAGAATTGAGCTTGATGTCAACCTTTTTATGAGCCAATGTTAATATGATATGTTGATTGAGAAAGAAGCATGTTTAGACTTAATCTGACTTGTATAATCATCCTTGTGAGTTTTTGAGCCTATAATGATTGATGCATTATACAAATCAATCTAATTTCTTTCTTGAGTGCTCTTATGATTACATGATTCTCTAGAACTTGCTTTAAACCGTTTGAGACTATATTGATACATGTGACAACATGAATATGATAGAGGCATTAGGATTATAACCAGAGCCAAACAGCCATCCCTTATTAATGTTCTAAGAGAACATCCCCACTAGTGAGCCAATTTGAGCCTACATTAAATATGCTGTTTTATTGGTAACCACAACTTACACCTAGCCTAAATGTACTTATATCCTTACCCTTGTTCTAAAGATGGATTTTTTGAGACATATTAAAAAAAAAAAAAAAGGATATTTTTAGTTAAAAATTTGGGTTAGAAACAAAAGATAAGTGTGGGGGAAGAAAAGAAAAGAAAAAGTCAAGAGAAAAAGAAAGGGATCATTGTCAAATACATTCCCATATTAAAAAAAAAAAATCTTCTCTTGAACTTCTAGAAAAAGATGTTACAAAGTTGGTTAGAATGATGCAAAGGCTCAACATGAATATTTAGCCTATGTTATTATGTGCTTTATAAGAGTTTTGAGAAGTTTTATTTGTATGATCTTATTATGTCTCTAAAATCTATGAACTCTTTGGAACTTTTGTGATATCTTTATCCTTTTGTTCTTTAACCACATTATAACCCTTTGGTCCCATTACAACCTTGAATAAAGACCTCTTGATTTATGAAGTTGTATGATCTAAATAGTGGAGAATAGGTGGACAAGCAAGCATATGGTAGAAGTGTTTTCATGAGATTGATTGAGTGTAAACACTTTACCACTACTTTAAAGAGTGAAAATCAAGAGAGTATCCCATGTGAGAAGTTGAGATTAAGTTTGAATATGCACTATTTTGATTGAAATATGTTATGTTAATATTGGCTTAACTCATTTATTTACATTCAAGCAAGATTTTTCGTGAATTTCTTTAAGCTATTGATTAGTTTTTAAGACTTGTCCAATGATTATCTCTAATTTATATTGGAAGGATTAGTTATAATTATTATTTTTAGTTTTTCTTATGTCTTCAATGTTTGTGGGTATCGTCCTAGTAAACCCTCACGAGACTAAACTCGTCCACTAGGGACACCTAGGGGTTTAAAGGCTTGTGTCACATGCTAAGTGCCACCGTGATTTCCTACGAAAATGGATTAGATTAGATTTTCTTATTTTATTTTTATTGAGTCGTTGCTAGGGACTAGCAACAATCTAAGTATGGGGGTGTGATAACTCGTATAATTATATAGTTTTTAGTTATGTTTTATTATTGTTTTGTGTCAAATACGAGTTATTATTGTTTAGTCTAATTGTGTTTATGATCTTTTATATTTTTATGTAATTTGGTGTTTTTCACAAGTTTCTTTGAGTGATTTCAGATTACTAGAATTAAGGGCAAATCCAGTTCAGTTCCAGTTCCGACACCTTTTGCCATATCAGCTATATCTCGAGTTTCACTGAAGCAATAAGGCTGAACTTTGTATCCCTGCAAAGCTAAGAGGCATATCTATCTTTTTCATGTTTTACACTTCTTGAAACGGAGTCGTTTTCCCTAGCGAAATCGACCATCAAGTTGGCTGATGTGCAATGACGTCTGTTCTGCACCGTTTTGGTATTTTGACCATATCTCCCGATCCACGTGCGCAAATGATCTGATTCCAACGGCTATGGATCCGTAACTGATAGGGGTATATTTTTCTAGAAGACCATTTTATCAGATCGAGCCTCCAACATTGACAAAATCGACCATCAAGCTGGCTGATCAGAATTGTCATACAATATGACGAAAATTGTTAGAAAAATGCACCCACCTATTATACCTACCTTTGAAATTTGTAAAGCTTGTCTCTTGTCATTTAGCCCTCCAAAATGTGTATAAATAGAGGGCCTTGGATGAGTATTGTGATACATTATACATTGGTAGGATATTAGCCTTTGTAGTAAAATTCTCTAAGTTTTCTTCTTCTTTCCTTTCTCTAGTTTTCTTTTTCTTTACTTATGTTTCTTACATTTCTTTTCATTTTATTCATATCTAGTATGTGTTGCTAATCATATTGTTGAGGTGATGAGGTGAAGCTCTTGGTAAATGCTAAGGTTAGTCTCTTCAACATGAGCTAAAATGAATCATCATTTATAAACACTAGTGTAGATAATATTTTCTTTTGGTTTAAAATCATACTTGCAAAGTAGAGATCTTGATTCATTATTGACAATGAAAATGGCACAGTAAATGCTTGGTTTCATAACCTTGATTTGTTGTAGACATATACCTTGGCATAAGGAATGCTTGGACTCTTTTTGTGAGTTTTGAGGACACCAAATGAACATAATATCATATGCTATGGACGTTGGACAATTTGGACTGAATTGCTAAACCTTCCGGTTGGAACCTCCCTTATGTGTGGATTTCAATTGTGTAATAAAACAAGATTAATCTTAGCATAACACCAAGAGTGGATTCTCTAACCTCAACATCTTTTCTTATTGTTTTTTTTATATCTTGTTTAATTGCTTTTATGTTATTTTGTTTATTTTGTTCTCTAATATCTTGTTTACTTTCTTTGTTATTGATTCCCTAATATCTTGTTTATTTTCTTTTTCTTATATATTTATAAACTTATACTTACTAATACGCTTCCCTGTGGTTCGACCTCGGACACCCGAGAATTTATTACTTGAACATAACCTGCACTTGGGTTTACAACTCTTAATTGAGTTTCCATCAGTGATTGTTGATGAGATTTTGGTGGAATTGTTTGAAGAAATTTTTGAGAGAATGAAAGGGGGTTTGGCCGGCTATCACTTGGATGAAGAAGAAAATTTTCTAGAAAATTTCAAAAGATAAAGATAATTTAAAAGATATTTTTCAATTTTTGGTATAATTGCACATTGGTCTCCCAATTTTTTATAAATAACCATTAAGCCCTTAAACTTTTTAATATGTTCAATTTGATCCTTTCTTCTTTTATTTTCTCCACTTATAACTTCTTACCAATTTTCAAGTTTGCCCTTAAACTTTTTGAGGTTTGACTTTGCACGATCGTACGTAACCTCGATTGTTACAAAAACTTTCACCTGTTAAATATATATTGAAAAAGACAGTATTCTCGATCGATATGATAGAAAGATCGAATCAATTTGAAACTTTACATGCACAACGGTTACAATTATATTGTTAAATCCAACAGTCGGTTTGTTTCTCTTTGTAACTCTTTACAATAAAATAAATTTTTTATCTATTTTTATGAACTTAGTAGTAAGTATCGTTAAATGGGCCAATATTATGATTATTGGGGGAACTAATCTAAATCATATGATAAGAGATTATAAATTTGAAATTAAAAAAAATGCATTTGTTTTAAATAAGATATATAACGACAAGAGATTAATTTATTATATATCACATGATAAGGTATTATTATAATGTATACAAATCATTATAATAAAACATATTCCAGTGATTTATTTTATATGTATTTTAAAACATATATTTATATAAATAATACGCATTATCATTGAACTTTTAATTCAATAATTAATACATGTTTTTTTTTTTAAATATTAGGATTCAAATTTCTTTTTTCTCAAGTAAAAATTTTAAATTTTTTTCAACTAAATTGAGAGTGAATTACTTTAACTAGATCTTTTCATAGGTCGGACTATTTGTACAAAATTCTAATGTAATATTTCTTCAAGTTCAAACAAATATTTGTTTTTACTCTCAGGCATGATTAAAAAATTCAATTTCATTCCAACTAAAATAATATATTTTAAAATTATAATAACAATTCAAGAAATTTAAACTAATCACATGATAAAAAAATTATCATAATAGTATAATTATAGATCTTGTACTATACTTGTACTGTACATGTATAGTCACTACACTATTTTACATATAGAGAAGAGAACAATTATAGGAATATGATCAATTTATACATACCAAATGATTGCATATTTTCACATTCCAAAATGGTAATTACAAGTTATAAAATTAATACAAATTAATAATTTATGTTATAGGTATTATTTTTATTAAAGTATTGTTTTCAAAATAAAATTATACTTAATTTAAGTTCGGTTCATTTTGGGTTAATTGTTCGAGTAATTTCAGGTTCGAGTCATTTCGGTTTCGGGTTATTTCGGGTTCGGGTCATTCTGGATTCGGGACATTTCGGGTGCGGGTCATTTTTGAGTTCGGGTTGGTCAGTTTTTGGTTGTTGACTTTTTCTGGTCAAATCGGGTTAGATTGGTTTTGAATTCGGGTTGGTTGGTCGAATTTTTCGAGTTCGAATCCGATTTGAAAGGTCTATTGAAAATAGTTAACAAAAGTATAAGTGTAATCTCAAGTTTTTTTTTTTTTTTTTTTTAATTATAAAAAGGTGAGAGTAAGGAAAGAGAATAGATTTTCTCTACTCTTGTTTGGTGTTTTTTTTGGTGTCCTTTCAATTTTTTTGACATGTGTCCAAATCAAAAATGTTAATGTTTAACTGTTTATAGATAGAGATAAAGCCAAGAATACTATTAAGGGGCAGAGATATATATATATATAAATTTAAAGTGAAATAAAAGTTGTTATGAAATAGACATGTTCAAGAGCCAGATTATTCGTCTAGCTTGATAGATCCTACCTGAATAGGTTTTTATAGTCTGGGTCTAAGTCGAGTTTATTTTTTAATTTAAAAATATTTTTATTTAATTTTAATTATAAAAGATCTTTAAAAATAAAATATCAAAATTTATTTTTTAATATTAAAAAAAGGGCCTTAGAGGCTAGAAGAGCTTAATGGGCCTTGGGCAAGCAGAATTCTTTACTATCCAAGCTTGGCCTGACCCGATCCATGAACAACTTTAGATGAAAACATTAAATTTAAATATTATATATAATATTAAAATTATAAAAATATATATAAAATTCTTATAATAAAATAAATTTTTTCAATTTTCAAATATTATAATTCATGTTGCATATGTAAAAAAATTAATAAGAATTAAAGTCTCAATGTCAGAAAAAACTTATAGTCTAATTAAAATAATTAAAATATGTATAGAATTATTTAATATTAAAAAAAAAAACAATAAGGTTACATATACATTTAGATAAAGTAAACTAAGTTAAATGTACAATTTGTATTAAATATTGTAATAGTTTAACTTTTTTTTTCCTTATAAGCATAGAATGAAAAATATTAATTCAATAATTAACGTAAATATATATATTTGATTGATTGAAAATGTAAATAGAAAGAATTAAGCTAATAATAATGAATGAGGTTTAAATCAAAAGTGCTACCAAATTTATCATATCAAACTAAAAATTTTGCAAGGGACCAAATTAAGAAATTGGAGGGGCTAAATATAAATATACCTTATTTTCAAATAATTATACAAGGTATTCCAAGAAACTTAAAAAATTTAGAGGGATCAAACATTAAATATACTTTATTTTTAAATAATGATACAAGGTATTCCAAAATACTTAAAAAATTTAGGGGAGCTCCCTCTTATCTATGCCCCTGGTTATAGATGTTGAGTTTTTTTTCAATCCTTTTAGAAATCATTTTTTTAAGATGATTACATGAATTAATTGGACTAAACCCAAATTCGGTGTAATCTCAAGTTAATTGAGTTTAAATTATATTAGGATGTTTCTAGATTTATTTTTTTTTTTTTTAGTATTTTACTTAAAACATGTCATCTAATCATGTTATGCTTTTTCAAAATTTTACAATTAACATTATACACTTACTAATAATAAATTAATAGTCATTAATTATATTATTTCTAATAATTAAATTAAAAATTATTTTTAATTTTATTAAATAAAAATTGTGAAACATAGAGATAAACATGCATCTTGTTGTTGAATTCTTCACTATTTTTAAGTATGGCAGTTTTGTTTGTGTTTAAAGGTGGTGGTCACCTCTCCACCACACTAAAACAGAGTGAAGGAGGGAACAGGAAAAGCAAGAGTCAAAGCCATCTTGGTGCTGAAGAATTGAAATGGGATTCGAGTTTTTCAACTACAAAGAGTGTTTACATTAAATGCAATTTTAAGATTTTAATCTCCGTAACCGGTATATACTTATGGAATTTCAATTTGGAATGTTATTTTTATTTTAAGAATTTTGCTAACAAATATCCTTAAATCATTCTTTAAAGTTAGTTAACATTTTATTTATAATAAAACTCTTTCATTAAATGTAAGTTTATGATGTATTAATTCTCTCTTCATAATTAATAAATTAATTCTAGTAATCACCATAAAATTAGTAGTCATTTTAAATTCAGCATCCAATAACCTATTAATAGTTCCTTTATTTTTATTTTCACTATTATATTTTGTTCAAAAAGTTCAAAGAATTCTTTGTTGATCAAATTCCAATTTATCATCCATCAAGCTATTAGTACCAACTCAACTCCCCCTTTCTTTGAAATAGAAAATATTTGCTCCAATATTCATTTAGATATATAATTTCCATTTAGATGATAAAAGTTTTATATTTTCTTCATAACAAGCTTGTTCAGAATTAATTAACATGTGAAGGAAGATGAAGTGACACATGCATGAGCTTACTAAAATAATTTAAAAGATATTACTATAAATTAAGCCACCATGCCAATAAGATATAGAAGCTCCTTCAAGAATTTCCTTGCCCATAAAAAATGCATGCTCTCACTTGCATGAAATGGGTCAAAAAACACATGTGTTTTCCTATCACCGCATGGTGATAAGTTGGGAACACAGGGTCCTGTTCCATCTCTATTCTCATCAATGCAGCAAGAATCCTTTATGTTTTTAAACCCTGAAGAATAAAAGTGTCATTAATGAAAGGAAAGGAAATTTGTAATAAATTGGAATCCAGGGTTTAGCTCAGTTCATACAGTCATCTTTAAAAAGTGACATCCAATATGATTGGGTTTAATCCCAATTATTCTCAAGTCGAGGCCTCCTTTGTACCAAAATTTTTTTTGTAATAAATTGGTTAGTTAAAGTAAAGTTATAAAACTAACCATATGAGCTTGGAGATGCATAAACATCTTGAAAAAGCTTGAAAAGATCTCCAAGAATGAATTTGGATCCTGGAAGGAAGGACTCAAGATCTGCTAGTAAACCTGGAAGGAGCTTGTTGTAGGTGTATATGCGTGTGTTTTCCTCTTCAAAGCATGCTGTCTTGGGCTTCAGCTTTATGTTATATGGTAGGCAACCCAATGGAGACACATTGTTTACAAAAAACTTTCGTGCACCAAGTTGGTATAATACCTACCCAAAGAAAAAGAAAAAAAAATTTTAATTTAGGATTTAGCATCTGATCATATAAATTCTGATGCAAGCATAGCGAATCGAAAAATTCAACTAACAAAGGCCAATAATGCCACTATCTGTCATAGTCGGAGGATTTCTCGCTGAATGTACATGTTTCAGATTTATAATAGGCTACTTTGTTTTTTCATTAGTATTATACGTAAATGGAGCAAACTAGAATGTTCATGGATCAGATCGGATCGAGCCAGATCCGAATAAAAAAATTACTTGTCCAAATATATTTTACTGTTCAAAATATATTAAAAATTTATTTTATATTAATATTTTTATATTTTTATAATTAAATTTAAATAAAAATAACTTTTTATTGATTAAATAGTAATTTGGACCGGATTAATCCAATATCTTATTTCAAATCCGATCAGATCCAATTCGAATTGGATCTTTCATACTGAACAAATAACTGGATCTATGAACAAATCTAGAGCAAATTGAGTTTTTAGCAGGTTCTCCTGCTTTCTTTTGGGTAAATAAAGTGATCAACATCATTTAATCCAGAGAAAAAATAAAGAAAACCAAAAATTAAACATGAGATAGAATTATATATATCAATTTACCTGCAACCTCTTGGACAGCTCTCCTGATAGAAAATGAGCATATTGATCAACACCAATGGGCTTTTCCATGAAATCCCAGTATAAGCCCAAATCATTGCTTCCAATGTGGATAAAAAACAATGATTTTGACAAATAAAGAGAAAAGTTTTCTGCAACATGAAACTCATCCTTCAAGAAGTCTATGGTTGTATTCTTAAACAACGCGATTTGTTCATCGAAGCTTAAGACATGTCCCTTGTATAGGAAGTTATACAAAAGCTAATTAATCAATACATTAAACAAGATCAACTGATGAACTTTCTATAATTAAAGGAATTAGTTGTATGAAATTTAATGTATTTTTGTTTTCTTTGGTGTAAACCCATGGTGTCCCACCATCCCTATTTTATGATTGATGGAGTCGAACCCCTGTCGGGTCGGGAATGTAATGATAAAGCCTTCCCAATATTGGAGACTCTCAAGATTCGAACTTTGGTTCTTATTTAGGGGATTGGCCACTAACCACTCCAACCAACCAAATGTTGGTTATTTTTTAGTTTTCTCTTTTCACTTTTCTACAGATTAATACAAGGATGCCAGACGAGAATAAATTTATAAATGTGGAGTTTATATTAGAAATAAATAAATACATCCTTATCTAATATACATATGGACTTTATATTATAATATACAATTATATATATTTAAAGAAAATTAAGAGTATTTTAGTGAGAATATAGTCACGTAAACCGGCCTGGATCAAATTTGGTTCGATCTTAATTGACTTAAAAAAGTCAAAGACTCGAGAAGATCTTAACCTAAAAAATTCAAATTTGAAAAAGCTCGAACTTGAAGCGATATGAACTCAAAATAACTCGAAATCAACATGACCCGAACATGAGAACGATTCGATCAAACCCAAAACTCGTAAAAATTTAAATTTATAACTTGAGAAGACCCGAATTATAATTGTATGACAATTTTTTTCCAAATTAAAAATTTATAATTATTATAAAATTATATCGATAATATATTATCAATGAAATTAATCAATGTTAAATCTTTGAATTGGACTATGAAGTTAAACTAATTTAAAAACATTAAATATGATTATCAAATTTTTTTAATACTACCTTTATTATATTTACAATAATTAAAATAAAAAATAATATTATTAACATTTTTTATAGCTCAATAATTTTGAACTTTTACTTTTTTTTTAATGTTGCTTTATATTTATTTTAACTCACTTATAAAAATAATAAATTCTTATATAATAATTAACTATATATAATTATATTCAATATCAAATATCATAATTTTATTTTTTTAAAATAAAAGTATATAACTATTGTGTAATATAAAAAGTATCAAAATATACAAATTCTCTTTCAAAATATCTACCTACCTATAGCTATAGTAGGTTGGTAGTAGACCTGTCCAAGACCCCGAGCTACCCTCTGTCCGAATTACTATTTATTTAAATTTAATTATAAAAATTATAAAAATATTTTTTTTAATGTTTTTTAAATAGTAATATGAGCTTTGGGGCCCGGCTCGACCTATGAGCACCTCTAATCGGTAGATATATAGACTTTTATATTTAGCTTTTCTTTGAATTCAATGTATAAATTAAAAATTAATAACCCTATTCAAATACAAAAATATTGATATTTTAGTCCATGCATAAATAAAGTTACAATATAATTTTTATTTTATTTAAATATTTATCAATATTTATAAATATTTTATAGTTATTAAACTAATTAATGATTATGTAAGAACCGAAATTAATTATTGCATTTAAATTTACAAAAAAAAAAAATGTTTATAGCTTATAAAGTTCCAAAACGATCCTTCATCCATCCGCATATGCTCAAACTCGAGACAGACCGAAATTGATTTGATTTGAATCTGAAAAGATCCAAAACCTAGATTGTCTTAATCCGAAAATCTCCAAATTCGAAATGGTTTGAATCCAAAAAAAAAAATCAAAATGATTCAAACTCAAAAGTATCTAAACTCGAAATATATTCGAATCTAAAATGATCCGAACCCGTTTAAACTCATCCATATGTCACCTCTTGTTATAAACAAATTGAAGTTGTGGTGAAAAGTGAAAACCAATTGGTAAAAATGAAAAACATTCAACACCAAAAAATTAATTACTAAATTTTTAATTTTGAAAAAATTAAGTAGTAAATTATTACTATAAAAATCGTTTAGTGTTCTACTGAAAAAAAAAAAAATAAACAGATGTTTTATTCTTTTGCTAGTATTTTACATTAATAAAAATTAAATTGTTAACACAAAAAATTATAAGATTAATGTAATTGAATAATAAAAATTTTCTAAATAAGAATGATTTAATGCATCAAGTAGCTTTTAACAATTTAAGATTTTTCAACAAATTTTCATTAAAAATCTTCATTTAAGTGACTTTTAAAATAAGTTATCAAATACATTAAAAATAAAAAATTTCAATAATTTATCAAATACATCCACAAATATCCCTTATATATAGGGGTGTTCACTATTCGGGTTTAACCGAATTAACCGACCGAATTTTTTTTCGGTTCGGTTAATCGGTTAACCGAACAAAGTTCGGTTCGGTTAACGGTTAATGCTTTTGGAATATTTTGGTTATCGGTTAAATCGATTCGGTTAAGCGAAAATAACCGAATTATACGAATTAACCGAACTATAGTAAATCTTGTATGTTTAGTATGTTTAGTTGTTTAGTATATTTGATGTTTGGATTTTATAATAGTTTTATTATGCTTTGTTTTTGGATTTTGGTTGGTTGGATAGATTATTTGGATATAAAATCATGTATTAAAATAGGTTGCAAAATAAATTAGGTAAATATTTCGGTTAATTCGAAAATCGATCGAATTAACCGAAATAATTTCGGTTCGGTTAATTAACCGTTTTAACATTTCGGTTTGGTTAACGGTTAATGAAAAAAAAAATGGTTAATTCAGTTAATGGTAATTCAATTCGATTATTAACCAAATTAACCGAATCAACAACCCCTACTTATATAACATTAAATTTTGTATCCAACAAATTAATTCTTGAGGTAGAGATAGCTTACAAAAAGTTGTGCTGCAGTAGGGGGAGGAGGTATTAAGCCAGCGGCAGCGGATCCATAATTAACCCCACTCAAACTTTTATATCTGTCGGCCTCACACAAACCAAGCACCGGAGGAGGGAATGGCAAGCCAACAACTTGGGCTGCATTAATTAAAAATACAAAACATTTAGAACAAGTGCATAAATTATGGTGAACAAAAAATTCAAAAAGATGAAACCAGTAGAGAAAATAAAATTAAGTACTTAAAATGAAAATCCAATCCCAGCAATAAGAGTACGTAGAATGAATCTGATATAAATGTTTTAGAAAAAAGCAGTTTCAAGAAAGTCATTTCTGAGCTTACAAAGTGAATAAAATTTTTGTAATATTGTTGCTTAATTTCCAACTTTGTAAATTGTAACTCCTCATATGCAACTATAGTCTCTCTTTCTTGATCAAAGAACCTTTATCATTTGCAGAAACTCTATTAGCCAATTCAAAGAGAATGTGGTCATCTTGGGTTCCTAACCCTAGAGGCTCGAAACACCTTTTAGTTTGGTCAAAATTATGTGTTTGAATCATAATCTTTGAACTAATCGCAAAAACCCTTCAAAAAGTGCTTTTGCACTTTGCACACCTCTGTGTGTAAAATCTCAAAATTCTTTATTTGTATATTTTTTTAATGAGTCGTTATTTTTTAGACATTTAACTTTTCATAATTTTTTTATAATAATATCAAACACTCAAAAATTTTAAACCACACTTTTTCAGAATAAATTTCACAACACTCTTCATTCACGCTTTTCTCAAACTGAGTTTTTTACAATTGTAACATCAATGCTATATAAACTAGACCTAAATTTAATACAAGTTGTGCATGTAAAATTACCTAACAAATAATTTTGCAAATATATGTTACAATCGATACTTAATAGGGAATCAAACCTCACAAAAACTTAAGATGTGAAGGACGTAAGCATAAAAAAAAAATAGAGAAAACAAACTTTGACTAAATACACTAAAATTAGAGAAAAGAGACTAAATTTACAAAATTAAGATAATAGAAGGATCAAATTCAGATTTTGACAAAAAAGTTAACACTAACTCTACTATTTTTACATACCAATGAAATCTACAACGGTTCTACCATTGGTGAAGCGACCAGTAGGGTTTCCATCAAAATCTATTCCATATGGAAAATAATTAGCTTTCACTATAGTTGGAAGGAAGTTATTATTCCCAGAGTCAATTAACGAGTCGCCAAAGACGAACAGAGCTGGTAAATCGATCTTAATATTCTCTAAGGAGAGATATTTTAGAAGAGCGGTTTGGCTTACATTGAAAATGGGTGGTGGAAGCACATCTCCACTACTAAACCATGACTGAGAAAGTATGGAGGAAAAGAAAGAAATACAGAAAACAAGATTGGAAGCCATCTAGTTTGAGCAAAACCATCTAATTAAGCCATCTAACTTGCGTTACTCAATGGTAAAGGGTGTTTATTTATATATATTGAGTTATGAAACGCTGTATTGTTAATGTTGTTATATTTCTTTTCCTTTTCCTTTTCAACTCCTCAATCAAATAAGAAATTTTTATTAATTATATGTCTTTTTGTTGCAATTCTATGCTAATTTTTTATACAATTTATTTCTCTAGCATCTTATGAATAATTGGAGGATTTAAAATGGATGACGTATCCAAAAAATCTAATAAAATTGTATAAAAATTTGACATCACTAACAAAGTAAATCAAATGACTAACGGTTGTTCCTTTAATTTGCAAACGGATGAACGAGAGCAAAATTCGAGTACATAATTACAAATTTTTTAATTTTAAATATCCGATTGATAATTTGATTATATTTGAATACCAGATGTGTAAATAATCCTTTTAAATAGTATGTGACAATAAATCACTAATTAAGAAGGTTGCTTTGAGAATTAAATTAATTGAAATGATGCAGTTATTTGAGGTTTCTTAAGTCTTTCACAATATGGGTTTTATTCAGTTACTAAATATTCCTTATTAAAGAAAAAAGCCTTAACATTAATTTGAAGGTATATAGGTAATTAAGTACTAATATTATATTATTCTCTTATGGAGTAGTGTGTACGTTAGAAATTGAAACCACTGGGTTGGTATATTAGCAATGAGCACCTTAGATATATATATATATATATATATATATATATATATATATGGTAGGGCGGTTTCTTTCTTTTTTTCATAAATCAACTGTAATTAAAAAAAAAATGTTATTTCACAGCCCATTTTGATCTGAGAAATTGAATCCACGTAACACCAACATTACAATACATTCTAACACATGTTTTTATTTTCCTAATTATTATCACCAACTTCAACGATTATCTTTTTCGGATTAATGCTTTTGCTAGTTTATTACTTCTTGGAAAACAAACTGTGAAAATATATTAACACTACGATCTAATTGAGATGGAGAATATTTGAGTTAAGAATTCTTAAGTTATCTATAAGAGAATAGGATTATCTTGCAATGGATTTCACCAAGAACACCACAACACAATGAAGTTTTTGAATGGAGGAATCGAACTTTGTTGAATATGATTCGATTCATGATGAGCAATACTAATCTTCCTACCTCCTTTTGAGGATGTGCACTTGACATTGTCACTTATATTTTAAACAATGTTCCAATAAAATCTATTGAAATGACACCATATGAGATATCTGAGTGGTAAGAGATCAAGTTTGTTATACCTAAAGATTTTGGGATGTAATGCATATGTGAAACATGCACAAATCGACAAGCTAAGAGCTAGACCGATTATGTGTATGTTTGTCGGATATCCAAAAGAAACATTTGGATATTACTTTTACAATTCCAAGAAACAAAAGGTGTTTGTTTCCAAACATGTCGTTTTTCTAAAAAAATAGTTTATACTAAATAAAGGCAGTGGGAGTAAAGTGAAACTTGAAGAAATTCATATAACACAAATTAACACTATAATGGAACTTGAGTCTATAATTGATGTATCAGATGCATAACTGGAAGATCAAAGTACACACAAGAACTCCGCAGGCCAAGTAGGATACACCAAACTCCCTCGAGATATGGATTTCTCGTGAACAAGGATGAGTTGATAAAACATGACGATCTAACTTCTTATAAGGGAGCAATGGCTGACATTGGTTCCAAAAAAATGGCATGAGGGCATGAAATCTGAAGAGATAAAACCCATAGGATGCAAGTGAGTTTTCAAGAAGAAAACTGACATGAAAGGCAATGTACAAATATACAAAGCTTGACTAGTTGCAGAATGATACAATAAAAAAACAAGGAGTTTTGTCATAACGTATCCGGGCCCATTAAATGACCTTTTGAGGGAGATAAAATAAAACATGGAAAACAAAAAGTCGCCACCAATCATTTTTAATTAGGTATGATTAGTCACCTATTAAAATTTATCTTTGAAAAAAAAAATTTAAAATTAATTAAAACCCTTTTAATTAAACAATTTTAAAATCTACGATTCAAAATCAGAGAAAAATCATGACGGGCTCGGGAGTACGGTTACGCATAGAGAAGACAGTAGCACCCCCACAACGCTTGTTAGTAAAACGGTACCAATTAATCTTTTGTTATCCTAAACCTCGATTTAATGGACTTGGTATCGATATTTAAAATTAATTCTCCTTTTATTTATTTTTTAAACATGTTTGTTAATTTTTAAAAAGAATTGTTATTTTTTTTAAAGTAAACACAAATCTTTTATCGAGAATACTCATTAAATATTCTCAATACTTTTGGTGGTATTTAATGAGACCTTCTCACCTTGGGATATCTTAGGAATCATTACTATAACGTCCTTCGAATTTCGTCATTGATAACTTGCATTCACCTTTTTTATTTAAATGCATATGACGCAAATATTTAAGCATGGGATGCACATAGTTAAGCATATAAGACATGTGACTAAATACATAATTATACGATTAAACATACGAAAACATATCATTTGTAAACACGAGCATGGCAAAATATCAAGCACGTACATATTCATTTTTTTTATTTTTTTTAGTGCATCATTTTTATTTTTGAAATGAACACGATTTTTTTTTCGTATTGAGAATATCGTCAAATACTCCCACTACTTGTGATGATATTTAACGAAATTCTCTCATCTCGGGATATCTAGGGAATCACTACCGTCCCTCGAATTCCGTCGTCAGAGATTCACAATCACTTTTTATTTTTGCGTGGATGCACATGATGCAAACAATCATATAAAAAAAATGCAATGCATGTGAATTAAATTTTTTCATAATTTATTCTTTTCATTTTATACATATTTCAAATAATTATTATTGTGTTTAAAAAATCTATGTAAAAATAATTTTTGAGACACTCCAATACTTTTGGTAATGTCTCATTAATTATCTTTACTCGAAATACTTTAAGGAAAAAATTAATATTTTAACTTATCCCGAAAAGAATTCCTTTTATAGGTTTTTTTTTTTCCAAAGAAAAAGTGATTATTTTTATCTAGCATTCATGAAGAAAATGTTTTTTTTTCTTTTACATATCCATGACATTTATTAGAGAATTTTACATACTTGGATATACGAAAATGAAATTTAAATAAATGTAGAAACAAAAAGAACAAAAAATGAATAAATAATTAAGTATTTAAATTTAAGTGTCTTGCTATGAGGTCTAAATAAATATGACATGAATTAATAAGAAGTAAATGAATAAGGATAGTTGAAAATAGACTAAGGAAAAAAATGATTCCCAATTTTGATTTGGATTTGGCCCAAATTTGGTAGCAAATGGTTCAAAATGGGTTTGACTTGAAACTTCCAAAATTGGGCTTGTTTGTTTGGGTTGGGTCTCCAATTCTTTTTTTTTTCTTCTCTTCCTTCCATCCTTCCCTTCTCCTCCAGCTGGGTCACATCCAAATCGGATCACTCGCGGGTCAACGTGGATCTGACCTCTTTTTTTTTTATATACTATAAAACCCTAATTTTTTTCTCCCCTTCATTTTTTTATTTTTTTCTCTCTCTACAACCTTTTTCCAAACTATCCTCCTTCTCTCTACCTTCAAACCAACCCACCAGAAAACTCAAAGCAAATCCAAATTCTAACCACCGCCGCCGTGCCGCCATCATCCGTCGCCGTTCGCTCCGGTGGCAGGACTCTGTTTACTCTCAAAATTTCACCCTACACCTATTTTGACCTCATCTTTTTGATTTTGGGCTCCATTTTGCTCGAAAATTACCCCAAAGGCTTAGATCTAAGTTTTTTTTTCCCGTGGGTTCAACCATAAATCTGGCCTCCATCCACCGTTAGATCAGGCCCAAACTTCAATATGTTGTTCCCCTTCACGTCCTCTACACCTTCACCGTTCGAAATGTCAAAATAACTTTCCTAACCCCATGGACCCATTTTTTCGAAAATAAAAGTGTTGTTTTTTCTTTTATGCTTGTTGTAGTGGCTGCTAATGGTGTGTTTTTGGGTTTGTTGTGGATGGTGAAAGTGGTTGTTGGTTTAGAGTAGTAGGTAAATATTTCCATAATTTTTTCAAGACCCAAAAATATCCCCTTCTTCCTTGCTTGTGTTGCTCTTTCTATGGAGCTTGGGAAACCAAATTCCAAGAAATTACTTTTCTTTTGGGATTGGATTTTGGAGATTGCTTTAAGCAATGGGTATTCCAAATGTGGATTGTGTGTGTGGGTGTTGTGTCTTAGGGTGGCTAAGTGAAAGAAGATGGTGGTTTAGAGTGGTGGTGTGGAGTTAGGGCAATTTTTTAGGAAGGTTTAGGGTAAGGGTGGCTTGGCTTAGGTGGCTGGTAACATGCCAGCCACCCTAGGGTCGCTGGACCCTCCCCTTTTTTTCTTCTTTTTTAAATTTTGTTTAATTATTTAATTATTAATTTCATATTAATCCATTAATAAAAATTTGGACCTAAACATTTGGGCCTTAACATTTGAGCCTTTAAAGCAACAAAAAATTAAAGCCCAAAGTGGGTATTCATATCCTTGTCCAATTGGTCCAATCAACCAAGTTTCCATCTATTTTGCAAACCCAAAAAGACTACGCCCATTTAAAAAACCATTGAAGTGAAATCCAATTTTAATCCAACCCCTTGAAATCGAGGAATTGGACCGTTGTTTCAAAGAGGTATTTTTCCTTTGACCCGAGATCGTACCTGGATGATGTTGCAACCGTTTTTGGCCCAGGTCAGAACCGAACCCGACCCGGGCCTTCTACAAGCCCACCTAAGGCTGTTTGGGCCTGCTAACCAGCAGGCCTAACAGGCCAAATTGGGCCTGCTAACCAGCAGGCCCAACCTAACCCTAGGCACTAGAACCAAGCCCAAACCCCAGCCCAGCCGGCCCATTGGCCCATTTCCCTAAACCCACTACCAACCTAACCCTAGGCACCAGAAACCCTAGGCACCTGACAGCCTGCTGCCAGAAACCCTACCACCACCCTCCCCTGCCACACGCCACCCTCCCTCTGCAACCAGCCACCCACTCCACCCAACCCTAAACACTCAACCCCACCATAAAACCCCCCTCAATCACACCAGAAAAAAAAACCCTCCTTTTCGCTCCAATACCCCCAAAACAAACACAAAAACAACCCCCCCACAAAAAAAACACCCAGATCACTGGCAAAAAGTAAAACAACAACCAAAAAAAACCCACCAAAAAACCAAGCAAAAAAAAACAGATCTAAGCACCCCCCCTCTTCGAAACAAAGACCAAAAAAAAAACCAAACCAAAAGAAAAGCATCCCTGCAAAAAAAAGGTCAGAAAACACAAAAGAAAAAAAATTATCGAAAAGTCTTTCCTAGATCTAGAGTTTTTGATTCCGATTCGGGCAAAACGGAGCCCAGAACCGGAGAGGGGAGATCGAGACAGTTCAAAAGAGGGTGATTTGGTTTCCATCGGCCGTCGGCGAGCGACGGCCGACGACGGTGGACGACGGCCGACGCGATGGTCCCGCCGCCGGATTCTAGGCTGGGGGGGTTTCTGGTTGAATGTTTTAGAGAGAAGGGAGAGGAAAGAAGAGGGAAAAGAGAGAGAGAGAGGGGAAAGAAAAAAAAAAGGGTTAGGGTTTATATACGGTGCCAAAATGGCACCGTTTAGGGGAAGCGGGTCAGAGAGACCCGCGCGTCGACCCGCGGGACGACCCGGGGTCCGCGAGGGTCACCCGCTTCCAGATAAAAAAAATCGGCGCCTAAACGACGCCGTTTCCTTTAGATCCAGGGTCCGCGCGTGGACCCGCGGGTCGACCCGGGGTCCGCGCGCTCGACCCGAGTTCAAAAAAAAATCTGTGTGGCGCCGAAACGGCGCCATTTCAAGCAAGGGGGTCCGTGCGTGGACCCGGGGTCCGCGCGGGTACCCCTCGCCCAAAAGAAAAAAAAGGAAAACTGGGCCAGACCAGGCCAGGACAGGCCAGAACCAGACCTGGCCCAGCAGGCCAGGCCTGGTTTTGGGCCAAAAAAAAAAGAAAAAAAAGAAAAGAAAAAAATATAAATTAAATTTTAAAATAAAATTAAAACATAAAAAAATATAAAAAAAAAGAAAAAATAAGTAAAATTAAAAAAAAAAGAGAGAAAAAATAAAAAATATAATATAAAAAAATAATAAAGAAATTTTACGATTATCGATTTTGAAGTTTTGATTTTTTTTTTGACATTTTTCAGGTGATTTTACGAAGATCAAGTCCGGCGTTTTAATTCTCGACATTTTTCAGGTATGATTTTAACTTCTTCCTTATTTTTTATATATATTATTATTTTTATTTATTTATTTTGTCCAGTATCCGATATATTTTTATTATTCGGTTTCGATTTTAAAAAAAATTATAAAATAATTTTTCTAATCAATACATGTCTTTTAAAATTATTTTCGGTAAATAAAATTCTCTGAAAACGGATCTCTTTCTCGGATGGTCAGAGTATCGATCGTTTTTCGAAATGGTCCGAATAAGAATAATAATCGAAACACTATCGAAAATATCGGAGTGATTCGGGAATTATTCTTACATAGATAATTTCTTTTATTTCAAAATAATTATTAAAAGCATTTTAATTGACATTTCAAAAAAAAAAGATTTTAATAAATGCGAATTACCGACGATAGAATTCGAAGGACGTCACGGTAGTGATTCCTAAGATATCTTGAGGTGAGAGAATTTCGTTAAATATCGCCACAAGTGGTGGGAGTATTTAGCGATATGCTCGATACAAAAATTCATTTTCAAAAAAAAAAAATAAAATAAAAATGGAAATAATAAGAAAATGAGAAATGAAAAAGCGAATGTTTATGTGTTCGACATCTTGTCATGCTGGTGTTTTTTGAACATTATGTCGTGCATTTGATCGTATAATTAAACTTTTATTCGTACATGTTGTATGCTAAATCATGTGCATTCAATATTTTATTCGCCTCATTCGCATTTAAATAAAATCGAGGAATACGGATTAGCCGACGACGAAAATCGAAGGACGTCACGGTTGTGATTCCTAAGACATCTCGAGGTGAGAGAATTTCGCTAAATATCACCACGGGTAGTGGGAGTATTTAGCGATATACTCAATACAAAAATCAGTTTTCATTTATGAAAATCATCAAAAAAAAAAAAAAAAAACGAATAAAGAATAAATATTTACGCATTTGATATCTTGCTATACTCGTGTTTTTTATTTGCATGTTTAATCTTATAATTCTGTACTTAATCACATGTCATATATGCTAAGTTGTGTGCATCCGACATTTAAATAAAAAATGGATGTAAATTGTCGACGACAAAATTCGAAGGATATCACGGTTGTGACTCCTAAGATGTCTTGAGGTGAGAAGATCTCGTTAAATACCAACAAGAGTGTCGAGAATATTTAATGAGTATTTTCGATAATAAATTTGCGTTCACTTTCATTTTCAAAAAAATAATAATAATCCAAAAAAATTCAAAAATAATAAACATGTTTTTTTTTATATAAAATAAAATAAAAAGAAAAAGAGAATTATTTTTAAATATCGATGTCGAGTTCATTAAATAGAGATTTAAGATAACACGTGATTAAATGGTACCGTTTTCTAAACGGGCGTTGCGGGGGTGCTAATCCTTCCCCGCACGTAACTGATTCCCGAACCCGACTTTGTTTTCTCTCTGGTTCAAAGCGCGGACTTCGAAATTGGTTTTACAAAATGTTTTAATTAATATTAAAATGTTTTACTAAAACCAGTTTTAATAGGTGGCCAATCACACCTAGCAAAAAAGATTGGTGGCGACTCCATTTTGTTTTCAAAAACGTCTTAGCGGTCGAAAAAACCGTTATGATAGCTTGGCGACTCCGTTGGGGAATTTGAGAGTCGAGCCATAAATTAGTCATGAGTTATCTTAAAATCTCGATTTAACGGATTTAATCGGTCTTTAATTTTAATTCTCTTGTTCTTAATTCTCTTTATTTATTAAATCGACTGTTTATTTTTTGTCATCATTCTCGTTATCATTATTTTGCTTGCATTTATGCTTTGATATTTGTTGATTCTTTATTCTCATTTTTTTTTTATTATATTTTTTATTCATTTTTTAGATACTATTAATTATAGTAATTATGGGATGATTAGAATAAAGAGTCGTAAATAAGTAGTCGAATGTTCCTTCTCACACACGGACACGTGCATTTCATACATAAGCTCTATACCCGAGCTACATCCCTTTAGGAAAAAGTAAAGTACCTACGCTCTCGTGAGGCAATAACCTCCGCATGGGCTAGCGAAAAATCTCTCACTCGAATTGAACCCTTTCTTTTGGAAGCCTATAATAGGTAAGGATCGGGGTGCCTTGCTAGCCTTCGTAGGCGACAGCGAGGACCAATTTGAAGACCTTTAGATTGCAAATCCGAACCTCATATTAGAATGTCATGAGAAACTCTCCCTAGGTAGAGCCTACCTTATCCGACGTCTGTAAGTTCACCCGAAATTAGGACACATGAAGGAACGCTTCTTACCTTTCACTACTCTTGTTTACTTTCGAACCACGAAGTGGGAAGTGACCGAAACGGCCCAAATACCCGCATTGGTTCACTTCGCGATTTTTAGGGTGAACAAACACCCTAATTAAGTCCTTCGTAGGCAAGGACCGAAGTTTTTCTAAAATTTTTCTTAAAATATTTGTTATTTTATGTAAATAAATAAGGCCGGGCCTTTTTATTCATTTATTCATTTGTTCTTTGAATACTTTCATGTGGATATACTGACGAGTTTTCTTTTTATGTTACTCTGCATAACTTACATTGGCATCACATTAGCATTCCACGACGAGGTATTATTCTCCAAAGTATCTTTCAGCAAGTTAATTTCTCATGGAGCCCACCGAGCGTCAGATTATCTCGTCATCCGTAAGCGTCATGTGTGAATTGCCGGTAGATGTGCAAGAATGGGCAAGAAATGTGCAACAAAAAGAGGGGGACTGTTTGATTGAAGGTTATATCCCGAGTCTACCCGAAAGAATAAATTTGGAACTCACACAGAACAACTTAACTGAGTTGGCCGATATTTGGGAACGAATGACCTGGGAAAAGAAGAAGAAATTTTCCGAAAAGTATGGCCAGATTGCTTCGCTCATCCCGGTGGTAATTGAGGAGTCCATGATCAGGGCGGCCATCCAGTTTTGGGACCCTTCTTATAGGTGTTTTGCTTCTAATGGAGAGGATTTGACACCGGCTATAGAAGAGTACTCAATTCTTATCGGGTTAGAGCTTCGTTTCTCGGATAAGGTATACGTCAGAAAGCCAAAGTTGGGTTTCCGTAAAAAGTTGAAAAAGCTCATCGGGATAGAGGTAGGAGACCCGGATCTGAAACAAAAAGGGAAACATGTCTGCATTTCTTGGGATTTCTTTCGAAAATTCATCGAAGGGCACCTCGATGACGAGCAAGGAGTCACCGTTTTTGCTTTGGCTATTTACAGGTTGGTAATCTTTCCTAAGGTTTTGGGGCACATTGAAGTAGCGGTGATAGATTTCTTCGAGCAAGTTGAGAACCACGCCAATCCCTCACCGGCAATCCTGGCTGAAACCATAAGATCATTGAACTTTTGTCGCAAGAGAAAGGGAGGGTCGTTTCGTGGGATGTGCGCCATTGCTACATATATGGCTCAAGAGCCACTTCATGTGTGAAAACAGTGCTTTCTCCAAGCCTTACCTAAAGAATTGTGCCCCTATTAAAGAATTCTGTGAAAGCAAATGGCCGGAACCCAAATCCAAGAAAGAATGGTTAGCCTTCCTACGGTCGCTGACTAGTAAGCAAATAAGATGGATGGCGCCATGGATGCTTCATGGGCCGATGTTATACCGGTGTGGAGAACCGTGGGTACAGCTTTTAGGACCATGAGGAGTAGTAAGTTATGCTCCGCTGATGGTACTAAGGCAGTATGGGGTAAAGCAATTCGTCCCGGCTACGCACAGACTTGACCAGGTGGAATTTTCTTATGGAGATCCGAATATGTCAAAAAAAGTGGAGCCGATAGTCCGAGCTTGTAAAGAAAGCCACAGAACGAGGTTAGGATCCCTCAGTGAGAGCGTCACTCCAAGATACCAAGTGTGGAGAGCAAATCGGGTCAACAATATGGTGCTTCCAGAGGAAGAGGTCATATATCAGCCAAGTCCCGCTCCATCAAAGAGAATATCAGAACTTGAAATCGCTGAGCAAGGTTTCAGTATTGAAAGAAAGAGGATGAAACAGGAAAGTCAGAAGTTCCAAGAGGAGGCCGAAAACTGGAAGAGCGAGACTGAAACACAAGGGGTCAGAATCAAAAAAGTAATAAAGGAACGTGACACTGCCTATGCCGATGTGAAAGACCTGCACTTGGAAAACAAGAAACTAAGGACACAACTGAAGGTCGGAAGTATACTCGGACCAGCTTATAGACAGGAAAAGGAGCTTGGTCGACTTCGGGAAAAAAGCAAAGCAATGGAAGGAAAAGGCACAAGAAAATGAGGCAAGAGCCGCTCGACTATCTCGTGATAAGCAGAAATATAAGGACATACACTCCCAGGCTTCCGTGAGTTTGGCTAAGTCGTTGCATGCAAATGAGAAACTAAGAGCCGAGCTCGAGAACAAAAGGGAGAGTTGCTCTCAGATGCAAGAAGAGAGAAGTTTCCTATACCAGGTAATTCAAGACCTGGAACGGCAGTTATATAGCCAGAAAAATCACATCGACGAGATCGTGAGGGAATGGAGGGATAGAGAAAGTGATTGGATTTATGCATGTGATTTGGCTACGGATGCTAGCAAAAGATGGGAAGCCGAAAGTATGGGAAGGCAGCAGTACATAGAACACTTGGGTGCAAAAATCGGCAAGGCCGTGAGAAAAGCCAGCAAGATGATCGAGAAAGTGGAAGTCCTAAGGCAAAGAATCCCGCCAACCGGAGAATACGAACAGCAGTTGCTTAATTTTTTGAACGAAGCCAAAAATCAGTATAAGCAAATTAGCTGTTTTTATGGACACGATTCTAAGAAGTTATGTTGTTGTAATAAAAAAAAACTATGTGGGATCAATGAAAAATCAACTTCCTGAAATTTATCTTTGAGTATATATACCTCGTATGCATTTTTTATTTATTTTCTCGTTCATTCATTCATCCATCCATTCATTCATGCACTTAATAAAGAATAAAGAATAATATATCATAAGGTTCTAATCCGGGATATTTGAACAAAGGTATAAAAATTGAGCGCCGACTAAAGTATCCGGATAAAAGTGCTCCGCACTCGTATAATACGAGAGCACACACAAAGACCATGGACAACGAACAAGCAACAAGAATGGAGAGAATGGAAAGGGCAAAGAAAGAATTACAAGAATAGCTGGGCAGATCTCAACAGGAACTACGAGAATAGATAGCTAGGTCCCAGGAAGAGTCACGAGAACAAATGGCCAAGATGATGGAAATGATGATGAGTATGACGAGAGGAAAGGGGCCAGCTGAAAGCTCAATGATGAGGGGAGAACCCCGACCCTGAGAAAGTAATAACGAGGATCCTCTATACCCACCGGGTTTTACCCCGGCTCACGCCTAGGTGACACAAGATGGGCATCCACAAGGAGAACCTCCAGTGGGAGAACAGCCTTACGTGTACATTAGCACGCCGAGTCCCACAGGCCAACAAGCCCAAGGACAGGTCGCGCCTAACCCAGGGACCCATCCTTCAAACCCGGTCCACGTCCCAAACTTGGATGACCCCTTAGAGCAAGAAAGGTTGAGAAGGAACGTGACAGAACAAGTAGAGGACGCCGGGACGAAGCATAAGTATGACATGTTAGAAGAGAGACTCAAAGCAATAGAAGGGATGGACGCCTTCGGAAAAGTCGATGCCAGTGAACTGAGCTTAGTTCCGGATTTGGTAATACCACCAAAATTTAAAGTCCCGAAATTTGAAAAGTATGATGGGACCAAGTACCCTTCATTTCACATCACCATGTTCTGTCGCAAAATGGCTGGACACACTCATAATGACAAGTTATTAATTCACTGTTTCCAAGACAGCCTGCAAGGATCAGCCGCAAGATGGTATAACCAACTAGATCGCAGTCGCATCCATACTTGGACAGATTTGGCGAGAGCCGTTTTGGCCCAGTACAAGCACATGGCTGACATGGTACCGGATAGACTATCCCTCCAAAACATGGAGAAAAAGGTCGGAGAATGATTTAAGAAGTATGCCCAAAAATGAAGGGACCTGGCTGCTCAAGTGCAACCACCTCTGACAGAAAGAGAGACCACCGTGCTGTTTATCAATACGCTGCGAGAACCATATTACGACAGGTTGGTCGGCAGTGCTACCAAGAACTTTGCCGATATGGTCATTTCAGGCGAAATGATAGAAAGCGCCATAAAAAGTGGCAAGATTGAGGGAAATGAAGCAGCCAACAGTAAGAAAGTGGGGGCAACGAAGAAGAAAGAATGAGAAGTGCAAGCAGCTTCATATGAAAACCGACCACCACAAAGCTATTCCCATTACCCAACACACCGACCCTACAGTTACTCCCCTAACCCATACTCCTACCCTCCTACACAACCCCAATATTCGATGAGTTATCGACCACCAGCACCGGTGTACACGCCATCACCCATGCCAGCACCTGTATACACAGCATATGTACCTGCTCCCAACTCGACCAGTCCAGTAAACAATGTAAATACTAACCAAAGAGCACCGCAGCCAATCCAACAAAGGCCTCAGTTTGACCCGATTCCCATGACATACGCCCATCTATTTCCCAAGCTCGTTTAAAACCATCTATTGGCACCCATGTTCCTCGAACCCATGAAACTCCCATACCCAAGATGGTACAACCCGGACGTGAACTGCGATTACCATAGAGGCAACTGATGGAGACTCAATTAAGAGTTGTAAACCCAAGTGCAGGTTATGTTCAAGTAATAAATTCTCGGGTGTCCGAGGTCGAACCACAGGGAAGCATATTAGTAAGTATAAGATTATAAATATATAAGACAAAGAAAGTAAACAAGATATTAGGGAATCAACAACAAAATAAGATAAACAAGATATTAGAGAACAAAATAAACAAAATATAAAAGAAATTAAACAAGATATAAAAAAAATAAGAAAAGATGTTGAGGTTAGAGAATCCACTCTTTGTGTTATGCTAAGATTAATCTTGTTTTATTACACAATTGAAATCCACACATAAAGGAGGTTCCAATCGGAAGGTTTAGCAATTCAGTCCAAATTGTCCAACGTCCATAGCATATGATATTATGTTCATTTGGTGTCCTCAAAACTCATAAAAAAAGTCCAAGCATTCCTTATGCCAAGGTATATGTCTACAACAAATCAAGGTTATGAAACCAAGCATTTACTGTGCCATTTTCATTGTCAATAATGAATCAAGATCCCTACTTTGCAAGTATGATTTTAAACCAAAAGAAAATATTATCTATACTAGTGTTTATAAATGATGATTCATTTTAGCTCATGTTTAAGAGACTAACCTTAGCATTTTCCAAAAGCTTCACCTCATCACCTCAACAATATGATTAGCAACACATACTAGATATGAATAAAATGAAAATAAATGTAAGAAACATAAGTAAATAAAGAAAAAGGAAAGAAGAGAAAGGAAAGAAGAAGAAAACTTAGAGAATTTTATTACAATGGCTAATATCCTACCAATGTACAATGATACTCATCCAAGGCCCTCTATTTATACACATTTTGGAGAGCTAAATGACAAGAGACAAGCTTTATAAATTTCAAAGGTAGGTATAATAGGTGGGTGCATTTTTCTAACAATTTTCGTCATATTATATGACAATTCTGATCAGCCAGCTTGATGGTTGATTTTGTCAATGTTGGAGGCTTGATCTGATCAAATAGTCTTCTAGAAAAATATACCCCTATTAGTTTGTGATCCATAGCCGTTGGAATCAGCTCATTTGCTCATGTGGATCAGAAGATATGGTCAAAATGCCAAAACTGGTCAGAACAGATGTCATTGCACATCAGCCAACTTGATACCACATTTCGCTAGGGAAAACGACTCCGTTTCAAGAATTGTAAAACATGAAAAAGATAGATATGCCTCTTAACTTTGCACTGTAAAATTTTCCGCCTTAATGCTTCAGTAAAACTCCAGATATAGCTGATATGGAAAAAGGTGTCGGAACTGAAACTGAACTGGATTTGCCCTTAATTCTTGATTTAACCTAGTAATCTGAAATCACTCAAAGAAACTCGTGAAAAACACCAAATTACATAAAAATATAAAACATCATAAACACAATTAGACTAAGCAATAATAACTCATATTTGACACAAAACAATAATAAAACATAACTAAAAACTATATAATTATACGAGTTATCACACCCCCACACTTAGATTGTTGCTAGTCCCTAGCAACGACTCAATCCTAAAAAAAATAAATAAACAGGAAAACAAGTTAAAGGGATCTCAAACAAACAAGCAAGATCAAGCGTAAGAATTGGCAAGGCATCTAATTAAGTATCATTGGCATATTAAGTTCGAGTAAAGGGTCAATGAGATTAAAATTGAAGTCATTACCGTACGATTGAGGAACTTCCTTCTTGGCGAGACTTTAGCTAGCCAAGGAGGACTAGGCAAACTATAGCTTCATAAGTACACATGCTAAGATCCTTGTCACCGCAGTTCACAAGTGAACTTGACAAATCTGATCGGTACAGAGATGAATCTGAGGCTTATGGACAAGTGAGGGGTGGAATGTTCAAACATAATCTGAGGTTTATCACAAGTTAGGCTCAAGAAATATAATAATAATGTGATCAATCCTCTCAAAATATTTCCATTCTCACTCATCCTTAGTCCTATGTTAAACATTAATATTTTGAAAAGAAAACAAAAAGCAAGAAAAGACTCGATCCAAAGAAAATAGAAAAGTAAAAACCTCTCTATAATGAAGAACCTCGAATCTTGAATTCTGATTTTTTTTTTTTAAGCACAAGTGATTTTCTTTTGATTTGTGCCCTCATTGGGACATCTTTCATGCACAATCACATCTATTCATAATCATCATTTTTGTTTTTTTTTTTTTCAGAAATCACATTGGATTCCATACTTTCTTTTCATTCAATTGATCAAACAAGACAGATTTTCATCAGCTCTTTTTTTCAGCATCTTTTTCTCAACTCTTCACAACATTGTTTTGGCATCAATAAGTTCGAAGTTCACGACTCTAAAAACAGTCACTCATTCTAACTACCCTCTTTTGCATTATTCCCATTTTTTTTTCAGATTTCAAAAGATAACAAAATAAACAAGAAGGAAACACACAATCCCAAACCCAATGATCACAAATATTATCATAAAAGTATAAAGAGGGAATGGGGGTCGGAATCGTATCCATTCACTTTGGCATAATTTCTGGAGTTCATATCTAGGGATCCAACCCGAAGGTTTACAACCTATGGGCTCCCAATGTAAGGGGGGCAATGATAAGGGGCTTTCTGGATAGTGACTTTGTTCTAAGATCAGATCATGTATAGATGCAAGCATCTATGTGATGACTTAAATCTGCATGTAGAATGAAGAGAAAAAGTAAACTTACTATGTCTTCCCAGTTTTTCGTGGCTTTCCAAAGGCTCACCATGAATTCACATTCCAACAAAAATCGAACCGATCTGCCAAAAACAATCTCAAAGACATTTGATCATCAAAATATTCAATTTTCAGAAAACCAAATTGAAAATAACCTAGATAACTTAATCAAAGCCTTTGTAACTCTATTGCTTTATCCACATGCTTGCCAAGATTATACTAATACTCAAAAAAAAAATACATACACGAAAGTAGTAAAACACATGCAGATAATAAACGGACCAGATAGTGTTTTTTTTTTTTTTTGAAAAGATTAAATCAAACTGACAAGGTATGTCTCAAGTCTCCCTTACTCAGACCTTGTTCAGAATGAATACTTCTAAATGGCTTAAAACACAACAATTTTTTTTTTTTTTTTTTTACAAATTAGCAAAATATGTCCCTTCCCCCCTACTAAAATATGACATTGTCCCTAATGTCAAATTTTAAAGGTAGAATTTAGGATATATTACCTGCAGAGGTTGCTAACCACTTATTATACAACAAACAAAATGTTAGATAATGTCACAAAGACAAAGTGCAATCCACTCCTTGCTTGTCTATATCTCTTTTTCTTTTTCCGAGCGTTTGCGAAACAACCGTAGCAGGTAAATACTCATAAGCTTGGAGCTTTTTGAGTAAATCTTCAATGGTTGTAGCAGAAATTATGGTTCTCCTTGCCTCTGAAAACATGAATCCATTTTTCACAGCATTATCTAAATATGAAAGCAAATTACTAAAATAACCATTAATATTAAGCAAACCAATGGGTTTCTTATTTATGACCAAAGATGACCAAGAAGCCACGCAAGCTATTTCTTCCAATGTACCCAGACCTCCAGGTAAAGCAATGAATGCATCGGCAGAATGGTACATGATTGTCATCCGTTCAGGGATACTCCAGACTTGTATTTCCTTACCCACGGTAGGTCCACAAAAACCTGTGAATAGTTTTGGCACGATTCCTAGAACTGGACTTCCTCCGGCGTGTGCTGCTGTAGCGACTGCTCCCATTAAACCCGTACTACCGCCTCCATAAATCAACTGGATCTTTTGTTGGGCAAGTATTACTCCAACTCTTATGGCTTCATCAGCGAATATTTTATTTTTCCCTGGATAAGCACCTCCAAAAACACAAATTGTTTCAATGCGCTGGGACGAAGTACTTTCCATTTTTTTTTAGTGCCTGAAAGAGAATGAGTACATGGTGTAATATATAGAGGACTGAGTAGTGAATCAGACAAGAGTAATAATGTCACCGAAAGTGTATTTGACCTGTTAGAAGAAAATGTTAACCTAACAAAAGTTTTTTGCGTGATTTCAGGAAGAAAATCAAAAAGAGAAGAAAAATCAACCGTAAAAGACCAATGCAAAAAAAATGAGAATAATTACACAAATCGAACAACACGTAAATTAAACCGAAATGAAGTTATTGCAAATCAAACCAAAAGCTGAGAAGTCATTTATTGTAGTTGTGATTGTGGCTCACATCTTCCTCTGGTTTTACGTCCAGAAACGGCTTAAACGCCTTCTATGAGTCGAGGATATGCTTCCCATCCAGTTTTCTTACAAGCTGCCAAACAGGGTCTTTTAACATCAGATTCCCAAGATGTTGCCATTCCCTTTGGAATTGCTGCCATAAATCAAGAATTTCTCTTTGTACGTCTCCACTAGGATGCGTCTCAAGAGAAAGTTGGATATTACCCAAATTCTCCTTACTCAGTCCATCCTTAATGAATTCAATTTTATCATCTCGATTAGAGGACGGAATCCCAATAGAACGACATTTACTGTTACACGTCCATCGTGCACATTTGTGGCAATTTGAACTCATGCGCTTTGCTCCTCGCTTCTTTGCAAAAGAGCTTCTACCTGTACCTGGTAAATGGAAAACAGGAAGATATTCATCTTCACGTACCTTGGCTTCAATTATCCAACGTATGTCTTCAGGAATCCCTTTGTGCATAAGCATTCTTAATCTTTCAAATCGAACTTGGTAAAGCTTCCGTAAAATATTTCAAGGAAAAGGAGGAAATCGTTTCTGCAATTTTGTGAGAATATCATCCATCCTGAAAAGAAAAAAAATAAAATGAAAGAGAAATTGAAAGAGAAATTTATATACAATATCAGTTTTGTGGGTAGCTGATGGAACCGACTTAAATAATCACGGAGTACCGTTATCCGCCATTTAACCGGGGTTTCTTTGATGAAAAATGACCACCACATGCCTCGGAATGACAAAACTTAATTACATTACTTACCTCATTGTCGGGAATGCATCTTCGAAAAATCTGATCAGGACAATATTTGAACAAGTAAGGGTCATCCCAATAGAACTTCTTTACCTCATTCAGAAACTTCCTTTTATCTTGGGGGTTCCATTGAGAAGGAATTTTTCCTTCTTGTAGTTCATCAAGATGTGAAGAAATTATGACTGGAAAAGTTTCATTCTCACCCAAAAAGAAATATTTTAGCTCGGATGGCAATGGTTTTAAATCCAGCTTGGGTGGTTCAATAGTTGATGGTACAGTGACATTTGTGAGTGATGGAAGTTCCTCAAACTTTTGTTTCCAACAATGCTTATCCTGAAAAGAATTTAACAAAGAATCAGTGTGTGAAATTTCTGAAGCATTATCAAACTTACATTCAATTAAATAAGCTTCTAAAGGATCATGGAATGTGGTAGTGGTGAGATGTTCATGAACAAGTTCTTCAATGAAATCCACTTCATGTACTTTTGAATCATCACCAGGTTGCTTGCAAATGTTGAACACATTTAATTCTAAAGTCATATTTCCAAAAGAAATGTTCAAAATACCATTCCTGCAATTTATCAGAGCATTAGAAGTTGCAAGAAATGGACAGCCTAATATAACAGGAATTTGAACATTTGGATTTGAAACAGGATGTGTGTCCAAAACAATAAAATCAACAGGGAAGTAAAAATTATCAATTTGAACCAAAACATCTTCAACTATCCCTCGAGGAATTTTTACAGAACGATCAGCTAGTTGAAGTGTAACAGGTGTTTCCTTGAGTTCACCTAGACCTAACTGTTGATAAACAGAAAAAGGAAAAAGATTAACAATAGCACCAAGATCAAGCAATGCACGTTCTATTCTAGTGTTTCCAATAATGCATGAGATTGTTGGACATCCAGGATCTTTGAATTTTGGTGGAGTAAGGTGCTGAATGATTGAGCTCACACTTTCCGTCAGAAATGCTTTCTTTTGTACATTATGTTTCCTTTTAACTGTGCACATGTCCTTCAAAAATTTAGCATAAGATGGAACTTGTTTGGTTGAATCCAATAAAGGAATGTTAATCTTAACTTGTTTGAAAAGTTCATAAATTTCTGCATTTTGATTCAAATTCTTTATTGTTTGCAACCTTTGAGGAAAAGGAGCAGGATGCATAGATTTTTCTTTGTCCAAATTTTCAAGAAGTTCAGACTTACCATCACCCTTACCATTACTTTTCGGAGGGGAAGGAGGATCTTGGTCTTTTGATGGAATGTTTTTGTCAATTGCCTTTCCACTTCGAAGAGTTGTGATAGAACTGGCATTTTCCTGTTGAGTTTCATTGGAGCAAGAAACAAGACATTGAGTAGAAGGGTTAGGCTGAGGTTGAGCAGGAAACTTACCTTTTTCTTGAGTGCGTAATGAAGCTGTCAATGTGGACAAGGTGTTTTTGATCTCATTGATGTCCTGTGAAGTTTGGTTATTCATATTTGCTTGTGTTTGCATGAATGCTTGCAATGTCTCTTCCAAGGTTTGTACACGTGAAGGTTGATAGGAAAAAGTGTTGCCCGGCTTTTGAGATTGTGGTACCTGAACATGATTATTATTCCGCCAACTGAAGTTGGGATGATTTCTCCATTCAGGGTTATACGTTTCAGAGTAAGGAAAAGGAAAAAGCTTTTTAAATGTGTTTATGGAATTTACTTGATCATGCAACGCTTCTTTAAGAATGGGAATGTTTGGACATTCAGAAGTGGGGTGTCCCATGATTTCACAAATTTCACAACTTTCTTCATTTTTAACCGTTTTGACTTCTTTTACTTCTCTAAGTTCCATGGCTTCAATCTTTCTAGCCAAATTAGCTACTTTAGCTTTTATCTCATCTTCTTGACTAAAATGATATTTACCTCTGTTAGAAACAAGATTAGATCTATTGGAACTTTCAGAGGAATTATCTGTGTGCCAGGCTTGAGAGTTTTCTGCCAAATGGTCTAGGTAGTCAAAGGCTTCTTCAGGTTCTTTTTCTAGAAACTCACCGTTACACATTGTTTCAACAAATTGTTTAGTTTCGGGAGTTAAACTTTCATAAAAGAAACTAATAAGACACCATTTTTTAAAACCATGATGTGGACAAGAACTTAACAAATCTTTAAAACGCTCCCAGCACTGAAAAAATGCTTCATTTTGATTTTGATTGAAATTTTGAATCTGTCTTTTCAAAGCAGTAGTTTTATGTGCTGGGAAAAATTTCTTTAGAAACTCAGTTTGTAATTCTTGCCATGTGCCAATTGACCTTGGTTTTAAATTATGAAGCCAAATTTTTGCTTTATCTTTTAAAGAAAAAGGAAATAATTTTAGCTTGACAATTTCATTTGTACATTGTTGGTCATTAAAGGTGACACATACATCTTCGAAGTCTTTTAGAAACGAGTAAGCACTTTCCGATTCTAACCCATGGAAATTTGGAAGCAAAGCTATCATACCTGGTTTAAAACGAAAGTTGTTTGCATTGACAGGAAAAATAAAACAAAAGGGTGATGAGCTTCGAGTTGGTTGCAAGTAGTCACGCATGGTGCGTACTTGTCTGTTCTCATCTTCAGCATGAACACTTTCATTGTCAGCCATGGTAGGAGTTGTATTAGAAAGATTACCTGAAAAAGTTTCACAATAAAATCTAACTAAACGACGAGATCTAAAATCACGTCGCCAAACAAGCATAAAACAAAGTTAATATACAGATTAGGCGGTATAACCAGCCAATGAAAATAAAACAAAGTTAATATACAATATAAATATAAATATATAGAAAATTAGGCGGTATAACCAGCCAATAAATATAAATATACTTATAAAATTATATACTTAGTATTGCCTCCCCGGCAACGGCGCCAAAAACTTGATGGAGACTCAATTAAGAGTTGTAAACCCAAGTGCAGGTTATGTTCAAGTAATAAATTCTCGGGTGTCCGAGGTCGAACCACAGGGAAGCATATTAGTAAGTATAAGATTATAAATATATAAGACAAAGAAAGTAAACAAGATATTAGGGAATCAACAACAAAATAAGATAAACAAGATATTAGAGAAGAAAATAAACAAAATATAAAAGAAATTAAACAAGATATAAAAAACAATAAGAAAAGATGTTGAGGTTAGAGAATCCACTCTTGGTGTTATGCTAAGATTAATCTTGTTTTATTACACAATTGAAATCCACACATAAAGGAGGTTCTAATTGGAAGGTTTAGCAATTCAGTCCAAATTGTCCAACGTCCATAGCATATGATATTATGTTCATTTGGTGTCCTCAAAACTCATAAAAAGAGTCCAAGCATTCCTTATGCCAAGGTATATGTCTACAACAAATCAAGGTTATGAAACCAAGCATTTACTGTGCCATTTTCATTGTCAATAATGAATCAAGATCCCTACTTTGCAAGTATGATTTTAAACCAAAAGAAAATATTATCTATACTAGTGTTTATAAATGATGATTCATTTTAGCTCATGTTTAAGAGACTAACCTTAGCATTTACCAAAAGCTTCACCTCATCACCTCAACAATATGATTAGCAACACATACTAGATATGAATAAAATGAAAAGAAATGTAAGAAACATAAGTAAATAAAGAAAAAGGAAAGAAGAAGAAAACTTAGAGAATTTTATTACAATGGCTAATATCCTACCAATGTACAATGATACTCATCCAAGGCCCTCTATTTATACACATTTTGGAGAGCTAAATGACAAGAGACAAGCTTTATAAATTTCAAAGGTAGGTATAATAGGTGGGTGCATTTTTCTAACAATTTTCGTCATATTGTATGACAATTCTGATCAGCCAGCTTGATGGTTGATTTTGTCAATGTTGGAGGCTTGATCTGATCAAATGGTCTTCTAGAAAAATATACCCCTATCAGTTTGTGATCCATAGCCGTTGGAATTAGCTCATTTGCTCATGTGGATCAGAAGATATGGTCAAAATGCCAAAACTGGTCAGAACAGACGTCATTGCACATCAGCCAACTTGATACCACATTTCGCTAGGGAAAACGACTCCGTTTCAAGAAGTGTAAAACATGAAAAAGATAGATATCCCTCTTAAATTTGCACTGTAAAAATTTCCGCCTTAATGCTTCAGTAAAACTCTAGATATAGCTGATATGGCAAAAGGTGTCGGAACTGAAACTGAACTGGATTTGCCCTTAATTCTTGATTTAACTTAGTAATATGAAATCACTCAAAGAAACTCGTGAAAAACACCAAATTACATAAAAATATAAAAGATCATAAACACAATTAGACTAAGCAATAATAACTCGTATTTGACACAAAACAATAATAAAACATAACTAAAAACTATATAATTATACGAGTTATCAGCAACCCGGGTCACTCCACGGAGAATTGCACTGCGCTTAAACACAGAGTGCAACACCTAATCAGGGCCGGTGTCTTGAGCTTAACAACCAAGGGGGAGCCTAACGTTATTGCAAATCCGTTACCCGACCATGGGAAAACAGGAGTAAACGCGATAACGAAGGAAAAAGGTTGTCGGATAATATCCAGGGTTGAGGATGTCCGGACTCACATGGGAAGAATGCTGGATGCCATGATTAAGGCCGGACTGTTTAAACCAGTCAACATGGGGCAGATATCCTCGGGGTCGGAACCAAATTCTGAAAGTTTCTGCAGATATCACGGAGGCTTGGTGGGACACACTGTTAACCAATGCTCCGACTTTCGAACCAAAATTCAAGAACTAATTGATATCGGCATAGCCGAATTCTCAACTGAATGGGAAGAAAAATTCGTGGATGTGGTGATCGAAGAAACCTCAAAGGCCCCCGAAAGATGGGTTAAGCCGAAGCCATTGGTTATCTACTGTGGGGAAAACCAGAGCTCGCCGATAAAGGAAACACCAAGGGTGATAAGGCCGATGGTGACTATCGAAGTGCCGAACCTGTTCCCCTACAAGAACGATAAGGCTGTACCTTGGAGGTACGAATGCAAATTTGCGTCGCCAGAGCCGGTTGATGTTACACCAATTTCCAACGCCTCTGCGGCTGTCGTGGACATAACTGGTGTTGGGGGTTTCACTAGGAGTGGGAGATGTTATACACCGGAAGCATCGAAAAATGTAAGAAAAGGGAAAGCTAAGGCTGATGGAGAGGAAACCGTCTCAGAAAAAGCTGTTGAGCGAAAAATGAACAGGCCTGTGACAGAGAAAGAAGCTTGTGAGTTCCTCAAATTTATCAAGCACAGCGAGTACAGCATTGTTGAACAATTAAAACGCTCACCGGCTCGCATATCCATCTTGGAATTACTGATGAACTCGGAGACCCATCGAAAGGCGCTCTTGAGAGTACTGAATGAGGCATATGTACCTCATGATGTGTCTGTAGAGAAGTTTGACCAGGTAGTGGGGAATGTGACCATTAACAACTTCATAGCCTTCAGTGACGATGAGATCATGCCTGAGGGGACGGGTAGCACCAAAGCCCTTCACATCACTGCACGCTGCAGGGTCCATATCATTGCAAAGATCCTCATTGATAACGGCTCTGCGTTAAATGTCATGCCAATGATTACTTTGGCCAAACTGCCTGTCGATGGATCCCACATGAAGAACAGTCATATGGTAGTGCGAGCATTTGATGGGACCCGTAGACAAGTTGCGGGGCAAATTGAATTGCCAATACAAATTGGTCCTTGCACCTTCGACATTGTCTTCCAGGTCATAGATATCGTTCCCTCATACAATGTCTTGTTGGGAAGACCTTGGATCCATATGGCTGGTGCTATCCCATCCACTTTGCATCAGAAGGTAAAGTTCAGAGTCGAAGATCAGCTGATAATCGTCGACGGAGAAGAAGATCTCCTTGTATCCAAGCCCTCGAATGTTCCCTACATAGAAGTTACTGAAGAAGCAGGAGAGTGCTCTTTTCGAACCTTAGAATTTGTGAACGCTGCATTTGTAAGCGAAGGTTCTAAGATGCCTGTACCTCAGCTGTCCTCTGCCACCCAAAGCGGTCTTGCTCAGGTCGTAGGAAAGGGTTATCGAGCCAGGACAGGTTTAGGGAGGAACCTACAAGGAATTCGGAAGAGCATAAGTGTGATAAAAAAAGAAGACAGGTTCGGATTAGGATACAAGCCGACCAGGAAAGACAGGGAGAGAACGATAAAAGAAAGGAGAGAGCAGAGGCTCGCAAGGCTCAGGGGATACGAGATAGAGACCCCGAGGATGTACATTCCCCATCTCTACGAGACATTTCGATCGGCTGGTTTTATTTTTCTGATCCACTAGTTGGGACCAAACCCGCCATGATTCTGGAGGGAATGTTTGCGGGTTACTTCATCCAAATGATGGAACAAGAGGAGGAAGAGGGAAACAAGGCTGAAGAAATCACCATCTACCCATGTCCTCCGGGTTTTGAATTGAAGAATTGGCGTGTTGTAGATTTACCAGCTGTATTTAGGTCTCTTTCTGATTAACAAATTAAGTTCTCGAACACTTCTGCCCAAGAGTGTTATGAGATTTCCTTTTGTGCACGGGCTCTTTTTATGAACTTATCATTCAAATAAATGACAATTGTGATGCATTATGTCTCCGTTCATTTGCCATTTCTTTTATAGTCCATCCTTCTATTTTGCCTTCCTATACAATTATCTATATTATTTTGCTTACACCTTTCCAGGTCTCCTAATAATGAATGTGAAAACCATCTCATCAATAATCCGGAAATCAATTTTGAGAAGTGTATTGATATTGATGAAATTGACGATGAAGAGACTGCAGAGAGCTACGATCTACCACTCGATCTATTGAGATTAATAGAATCAGAAGAAAAGCAAATTATGCCTCACCAGGAGGCAACAGAAGTTGTCAATCTAGGAAATGAGGATAATAAGAAAGAGGTAAAAATCGGTGCCTCACTACCAATGACAAAGAAACGAGAGTTGGTGGAATTACTCCACGAGTACGCGGATGTGTTCGCATGGTCCTATCAAGACATGCCGGGACTCGATACAGATATTGTGGTGCATCGTTTGCCTTTAAAACCAGAATGCAAACCTGTGAAACAGAATTTGAGACGAATGAAGCCTGAAATGTTGCTGAAAGTCAAGGAAGAAGTAAGAAAGCAGTTCGATGCCGGATTTTTGGAAGTCGCCAAGTATCCTGAATAGGTAGCAAACGTGGTCCTAGTCCCGAAGAAAGATGGGAAAGTACGAATGTACGTTGATTATCGGGACCTAAACAGAGCTAGTCCAAAAGATAGCTTCCCGCTACCCCATATCGATACCTTGGTCGATAATACTGCCAAACACTCACTGTTCTCATTTATGGACGATTTTTCGGGCTACAACCAAATCAAGATGGCACCAGAAGATATGGAAAGGACCACTTTCGTAACAATGTGGGGAACATTTTGTTATAAGGTTATGCCGTTTGGGTTGAAAAATGCTGGTGCAACTTATCAAAGAGCAATGGTGACCCTCTTTCACGACATAATGCACAAAGAAGTAGAAGTTTATGTCGATGACATGATTGCAAAGTCACGTCAAGATGAAGATCATGTAGTTAATCTGAGAAAGCTATTCGGGCGATTAAGGAAATTCCAACTTAAGCTCAACCCGGCCAAGTGCACTTTTGGTGTGACATCCGGCAAACTTCTGGGTTTCATTGTTAATGAGAAAGGAATTGAAGTAGATCCCGACAAGATATGTGCTATCCAGAATTTATCTCCGCCTCGGACACAAAAGGAAGTGCGAGGATTTCTGGGAAGATTGAATTACATTGCCCATTTCATTTCTCAGCTCACCGCTAAGTGTGATCCAATTTTCAGACTCCTCAGAAAACGTGATCCAGGTGAATGGGATGAGGATTGCCAGGAAGCATTCGACAAAGTGAAAGAATATCTTACCAACCCACCGGTACTGGTACCACCAACACCAAGAAGACCGCTCATTTTGTATTTGGTAGTACATGAGAAATCCATGGGTTGTGTTTTGGGACAGCAAGATGAGACAAGCAAGAAAGAACATGCCATCTACTACCTGAGCAAAAAGTTTACAGATTACGAAGCCAAATACTCGGCAGTAGAAAAGATATGTTGCGCGTTGGCTTGGGCTACTCATAGGCTCCGACAATATATGTTATACCATACCATGTTGCTTATTGCTAAATTGGACCCCATTAAATACATTTTTGAGAAACCCTCGTTATCAGGAAGACTGGCAAGATGGCAAGTTCTGCTGTCTGAATATGACATCACCTATGTCTCGCAGAAGGCCATAAAAGGAAGTGCAGTAGCCGAATTCTTGGCGGATAAAGCCACCGAAGATTATGAGCCTGTGAAATTTGATTTCCCGGATGAAGACTTAATGGCTATTTCCCAAAAAGATGAAGACGAGGAACTAAAGAAAGATGTGTGGAAGATGTATTTCGTCGGCGCATCGAATGCTCTAGGGCATGATGTCGGAGCAGTTTTGATATCGCCAGAAGGGACTTACTGCCCAATCACTGCAAGATTAACTTTCAAATGTACCAATAATGTGGCGGAGTATGAGGCCTGTGTCATGGGACTTCAAGCGGCTATTGCAAAGAAGATAAGCGAGTTAGAGGTGTATGGAGACTCGGCTCTAGTCATTTGCCAGTTAAAAGGGGAATGGGAGACAAGGGACTCGAAGTTGGTTCTATACCACAAGTTCATAGTTGAATTGGTTCAGCAGTTCGAAAAGATCGAATTCAACTATCTACCCCGAGAGGAAAATCAAATGGCCGACGCTCTTGCTACGTTAGCCTCAATTTTCAAGATAAATACAAGCGCTGACGTCTATCCCATTAAGATGAGCATACGAGAAGTGCCCGCACACTGTATGCATGTTGAAGAAGAGCCGGATGGGAGGCCATGGTACCATGACATCTTGCAATATGTAAAACATCAGCAATACCCGGAACATGCCACAGAGAATGACAAAAGAACTTTGAGAAGATTGGCGATGGGATTCTTTCTAGATAAAGAAGTATTGTACAAAAGGAGTAGAGATCATACATTGCTAAGGTACGTGGAAGCAAATGAAGCTAAGAGAATACTCGAGGAGGTTCATGAAGGGGTTTGTGGAACGCATGCAAACGGCCACATGATGGCTAAGCAGATTATGAGAGCAGGTTATTATTGGATGACAGTGGAGAGGGATTGCATCAGATATGTCCGAAAATGCCATAAGTGCCAAATATACGCGGATAAGGTACATGCCCCTCTGAAAGCTTTGCACGTCATGACAACGCCATGGCCTTTTTCTATATGGAGAATGGATGTGATTGGGCCAATTGCCCCTAAGGCCTCGAGCGGACATCGTTTCATTTTGGTGGTAATCGATTATTTCACAAAGTGGGTTGAAGCTGCTTCTTATGCTAGCGTGACCAAGTCAGTGGTGTGTAGATTCTTAAAGAAGGAAGTAATCTGCCGATACGGTCTCCCAGAGAAAATCATTACAGATAATGTTCTCAATCTAAACAACACCATGATGAAAGAGATTTGTACTCAGTTTAAAGTCAGACATCACAACTCAGCACCTTACCGTCCCAAGATGAACGGGGCAGTGGAGGCTGCTAACAAGAACATAAAGAAAATCGTGGCTAAAATAACTGATAAGTACAAAGATTGGCACGAGAAACTCCCGTTTGCTCTGCACGCTTACAGAACATCGGTCGATACTTCTACGGGGGCTACTCCTTATTCCTTAGTGTATGGGATGGAAGCCGTTCTGCCGATTGAGGTTGAGATCCCCTCTTTAAGAATTTTGATGGAAGTTGAGTTGGAAGAAGCGGAATGGGTTCGAGACCGCTATGAGCAGCTTAATTTGATTGAGGAAAAAAGGATGACGGCACTGTGCCATGGCCAGTTATACCAAAGACAGATGATGAGGGCACACAATAAAAAGGTTCACCCAAGAGAGTTTCGAGAAGGTGATTTGGTTTTCAAAAAGATCCTTCCTAATCAGCAAGATCCAAGGGGAAAATGGGCACCGAATTGGGAGGGTCCGTAAGTGGTGAAAAGAGTATTTTCAGGAGGGGCAATGATTTTAGCTGAAATGGACGGCGCAGATTTTTCAAGCCCGATCAATGTTGATGCAGTAAAGAAATATTATGCATAAAAAAATAAAAAAAAGGAGAGGTTCGAACTGAAAACCTGAAATGGCATTTCGAATCAAAGGAAGGATCCAGGTCGAAAACCCTAAAGGGGGGACTGGATGAAGGATAAACAAGAGTTGGGGCAACCGGAAACAACCCGTCTGAAGCAATTATGTGGGGCAAAAGATCAAAGCATGATGGAAACTTTGAGCAAATAGCAAAGTGCAGCGTGGTTGAATTATGCAGGACAGAGAGGGTAATTTATGGTTGGACACTCTCAGAAGAGTCAAGAACATCAATGGATATTTCCTTCTCAAAAGAGAAATCCGGATTGGATCGATTAAGTCATTTAAGTATTCATTATGAAGGGATCTATCCTCTTTTGTCTTTATTTCCTTTTTGATTAATGTCAATATGTTCTTTTCTCTCTAAAATGGAAATATTTACCCCAGTTCATGAAGTTTTGTCTTTAAGTTATCTTCATTTCTTTGAAATTTTCCCAAAATAGTGCATTATGTTGACATGAAATATGAATGATGATAAATAAATGAACACGGCATAAATGGAACTTTCACGATTACTCTAGGAAAATCAGAGAATTGGAAAATCAGAAAGAAAAATGATGATAAGGAGATGACGGGGCAGTATGAGACATCGATTTACTTACGCTCTTTGGATGTAAAGAAAGTAATGTTTGACACATGAAATGATTTTGAGGGAAGTATACAAAGCTCTGACTCCGGCTAAAAAAAGGTCGTGAAGAAGTAGGTTGTGGACAGTTAGTCAAGCCGAATAAGGAAAAGAAAGGAAATTGGAAAATAATAAATAAATAAAAAACTTACAAGAAAATAGCATGAGAAGTTTAATCAAGTGACGATACACACAGGGGCATCGAATCATGATTCGAGCCTTAAATCATACATTCCATTATCATAAGCATGCATTGCATCATCATGACATTGCTAACAATCAGGAATTAACATTGTACAAAAAGAAGGTGTGAATGACAGGCAAAGGCAAGAAAAATGAAAACCAACTATAACAGGGAGTTAAAAATCATCATAATCAGGAAGAAGGTAGCAATTTACTTTTCAAGTGATAGAGCCTCTGATTAGAGGAGCAATTTATTTTTCTAAGTGATAGAGCCTCTGATTAGAGGAGCAGTTTATTTTTCTAAGTAATAGAGCCTCTGATTGGAGGAGCAATTTATTTTTCTAAGTGATAGAGCCTATGATTAGAGGAGCAATTTATTTTTCAAGTGATAGAGTCTCTGATTAGAGGAGCAATTTATTTTTCTAAGTGATAGAGCCTCTGATTAGAGGAGCAATTTATTTTTCTAAGTGATAGAGCCTCTGATGCCTCTGATTAGAGGAGCAATTTATTTTTCTAAGTGATAGAGCCTCTGATTAGAGGAGCAATTTATTTTTCTAAGTGATAGAGCCTCTGATTAGATAAGCAATTTATTTTTCTAAGTAATAGAGCCTCTGATTAGAGGAGCAATTTATTTTTCTAAGTGATAGAGCCTCTGATTAGAGGAGCAATTTATTTTTCAAGTGATAGAGCCTCTGATTAGAGGAGCAATTTATTTTTCTAAGTGATAGAGCCTCTAATTAGAGGAGCAATTTACTTTTCTAAGTAATAGAGCCTCTTATTAGAGGAGCAATTTATTTTTCTAAGTGATAGAGCCTCTGATTAGAGGAGCAATTTATTTTTCTAAGTGATAGAGCCTCTGATTAGAGGAGCAATTTATTTTTCAAGTGATAGAGCCTCTGATGAGAGGAGCAATTTATTTTTCTAAGTGATAGAGCCTCTGATTAGAGGAGCAATTTATTTTTCAAGTGATAGATTAGAAGAGCAATTTATTTTTCCAAGTGGTAGAGCCTCTGATGAGAGGAGCAATTTATTTTTCGATTGATAATAACCTCCGATGGAGAGGTCCCTCCTAGAACAAACGCATGCACAAGTCCGGATAAAAATGTTTCTCATGTCTTTGCCCTATTACTGATTCTCAGCAATGTGCAAAGAGAGGCATCTGTTGCAACCGTTTTTGGCCCGGGTCGGATCCGACCCCGACCCGGGCCTTCTACAAGCCCACCTAAGGCTGTTTGGGCCTGCTAACCAGCAGGCCCAACCTAACCCTAGGCACCAGAACCAAGCCCAAACCCCAGCCCAGCTGGCCCATTGGCCCATTTCCCATTACCCACTACCAACCTAACCCTAGGCACCATAAACCCTAGACACCTGACAGCCTGCTGCCAGAAACCCTGCCACCACCCTCCCCTGCCACACGCCACCCTCCCTCTGCAACCAGCCACCCACTCCACCCAACCCAACCCTAAACACTCAACCCCACCATAAAACCCCCCCTCAATCACAGCAGAAAAAAAAACCCTCTTTTTCGCTCCAATACCCCCAAAACAAACACAAAAACAACCCCCCCACAAAAAAAAAAAACCCAAATCACTGGCCAAAAGAAAAACAACAACCAAAAAAAACCACCAAAAAACCAAGCAAAAAAAAAAACAGATCTAAGCACCCTCCTCTCCGAAACAAAGACCAAAAAAAAACCAAACCAAAAGAAAAGAAAAGCATCCCTGCAAAAAAAGGTCAGAAAACACAAAAGAAAAAAAAATTATCGAAAAGTCTTTCCTAGATCTAGAGTTTTTGATTCCGATTCGGGATAAACGGAGCCAGAATCGGAGAGGGGGGATCGAGACGGTTCAGAAGAGGGTGATTTGGTTTCCATCGGCCGCCGGTGAGCGGCAGCCGACGATGGTGGACGGCGGCCGGTGCGGTGGTCCGGTCGCCGGATTCTAGGCTGGGGGGTTTTTGGTTGAATGTTTTAGAGAGAAGGGAGAGGAAAGAAGAGGGAAGAGAGAGAGAGAGGAAAGAAAAAAAAGGGTTTCGGGTTTATATACGGTGCCAAAACGGCACCGTTTAGGGGAAGCGGGTCAGAGAGACCCGCGCGTCGACCCGCGGGTCGACCTGGGGTCCGCGCGGGTCACCCGCTTCCAGAAAAAAAAAATCGGCGCCTAAACGGTGCCGTTTCGTTTAGACCCAGGGTCCGCGCGTAGACCCAGGTTTTGGGCCAAAAATAAAAAGAAAAAAAAGAAAAAAATATAAATTAAAAATTAAAAATTAAAAAATAAAAAAAAAATAAAAAAAAAATAAAAAAAAAACATAAAAAAAAGAAAAAAATAAGTAAAATTAAAAATAAATAATAATAATAATATAAATAAATAAAATAATAATAATAATAAAGAAATTTTACGATTATCGATTTTGAAGTTTTGATTTTTTTGATTTTTTACATTTTTCAGGTGATTTTACGAAGATCAAGTCCGACGTTTTAATTCTCGACGTTTTTCAGGTATGATTTTAACTTCTTCATTATTTTTTATATATATTATTATTTTTATTTATTTATTTTTTGTCCAGTATCCGATATATTTTTATTATTCAGTTTCGATTTAAAAAAAAAATTATAAAATAATTTTTCTAATTAATACATGTCTTTTAAAATTATTTTCGGTAAATAAAATTCTCTGAAAACGGATCTCTTTCTCTGATGGTCAGAGTATCGATCGTTTTTTGAAATGGTCCAAATAAGAATAATAATCGAAACACTATCGAAAATATCGGAGTGATTCGGGAATTATTCTTACATAGATAATTTCTTTTATTTCAAAAATAATTATTAAAAGCATTTTAATTTACCTTTCAAAAAAAAAGATTTTAATAAATGCGAATTACCGACAATGGAATTCGAAGGACGTCACGGTGGTGATTCCTAAGATATCTTGAGGTGAGAGAATTTCGTTAAATATCGCCACAAGTGGTGGGAGTATTTAGCGATATGCTCGATACAAAAATTCGTTTTCAAAAAAAAAAAAATGGAAATAATAAGAAAATGAGAAATGAAAAAGCGAATGTTTATGTGTTCGACATCTTGTCATGCTGGTGTTTTTTGAACATTATGTCGTGCATTTGATCGTATAATTAAACTTTTATTCGTACATGTTGTATGCTAAATCATGTGCATTCAATATTTTATTCGCCTCATTCGCATTTAAATAAAATCGAGGAATACGGATTAGCCGACGACGGAAATCGAAGGACGTCACGGTTGTGATTCCTAAGACATCCCGAGGTGAGAGAATTTCGCTAAATATCACCACGGGTAGTGGGAGTATTTAGCGATATACTCAATACAAAAATCCGTTTTCATTTATGAAAATCATCAAATTAGGAAAAAAAAAAAGAACGAATAAAGAATAAATATTTACGCATTTGATATCTTGCTATACTCGTGTTTTTTATTTGCATGTTTAATCTTATAATTCTGTACTTAATCACATGTCATATATGCTAAGTTGTGTGCATCCGACATTTAAAAAAAAATGGATGTAAATTGCCGACGACGGAATTCGAAGGATATCACGGTTGTGATTCCTAAGATGTCTTGAGGTGAGAAGATCTCGTTAAATACCACCGAGTGTCGGGAATATTTAATGAGTATTTTCGATAATAAATTTGCGTTCACTTTCGTTTTCAAAAAAAATAATAATAATCCAAAAAAATTCAAAAATAATAAACATGTTTTTTTTATAAAATAAAAAAAAAGAATTATTTTTAAATACCGATGTCAAGTTCATTAAATCGAGATTTAAGATAACACGTGATTAAATGGTATCGTTTTCTAAACGGGCGTTGCGGGGGTGCTAATCCTTCCCCGCACGTAACTGATTCCCGAACCCGATTTTGTTTTCTCTCTGGTTCAAAATGAGGACTTCGAAATTGGTTTTACAAAATGTTTTAATTAATATTAAAATGTTTTACTAAAATCGGTTTTAATAGGTGGCCAATCACACCTAGCAAAAAAGATTGGTAGCGACTCCATTTTGTTTTCAAAAACGTCTTAGCGGTCGAAAAAACCGTTATGACAGATGAAATTTGGTGTCTACAAGTTTATTTTGATGAAACATGTTCTCCAGTAGCCACGATAAAATCCAAAAGGATAATGCTTGCAACAGCCGCATATCATGATTACAAGATATGACAAAATGGATGTAAAAATTGCATTCCTTAATGGGAATTTGCAAGAGGAAGTGTACATGACATAACTTGAGGATTATAAATTCAAACAAAATGCCAATAATGTATGTAAGTTTGAAATATGCATTTATGGACTGAAGCAAGCATTAAGAAGTTGGAACATCCATTTTAATGAAGCAACTAAGGAATTTGGATTCAACAAAATATGGATGAACTTTGTATATAGAAAAAGGTTAGTGGGAGTGAAATTCTTTTCATAGTACTATATGTAGATGACATATTACTTATTGGAAATGATGTACCAATGTTCCAATTTACCCAAATTTGGCTATTAAAGAAGTTCTCTATGAAAGATTTGAAAGAAACAACATATATACCTAGAATAAAGATTTATAGAGATAGATCTAAAAGGTTACTTGGATTCTCACAATCCACATACATAAACAATGCGCTAAAGTGGTTTAGCATAGAAGATTCCAAAAGGGGATACTTGCCTATGTTGTCTGGCATTAATCTCTCCAAGGACATATGTCCTAAGGCACAAGAACAGAGAGATCGCATGGATAAAGTTCCATATGCATCTATCATGTATGTAATGCTTTGCACAAAACTAGATTTATCTTATGCCTTGAGCATAACAAGCCGATATCAAGCTTATTCGAGTGATAGACACTAGATGCCTGTAAAAACTATCCTTGAGCACTTGAGAAGAACTAAGGATGTTTTTCTAGCCTATGGAGTAGCCGAACTCCAAGTTGACGGTTGTTTTGATGCTAATTTTCAATCCAACAAGGATGATAGTAGATTCCAAAGTGGCTATATATGTTTTTATTCCTAATGGTGGAACGATGAGTAGGAAAAATTCTAAAACTACGGATTCTACAATCGAAGCCAATAAATCTCTTTTTTTTTTTATAAGCCAAAGATTTATTAATAGCCATAATCAAAAAAGGCTAGTAAACAATATAGCATAGACTAGTGTAAAAAGACACAGAGTCCAGTCAAAGTAGTACCTCAGACAAGTCTCACAACTAAACACCCTTACCTTAACATCCAGCATACATAATTCAAAACCCACAAGTCCTCTTAACATGTAATACTAAAGCTATCCACTTCTATTTAAAAGAACACCCAAGTACAAAAATCAATTAACATTCATCTTACCATCAAACAATCAATACTATCACTTTGTCAACCTTTGTTTAGGCTATGACATTAGCTGATCCATAAGCCTCTCCATTAATCTTGTTCAGTTAACAATGACAACCAAGGGCCATAATTTATCTATTTCCAAAAAGACATTCCACAATTTCCACGGTCTACTGCATTTGTTCCCATATCCAAATAGGGTGAATCTTTCCTAATTAGAGGAAGATCAAAAACTTCATATTTGTTAATAAACTCATTAAACTCTAGAATTCCATTGCCCCCATGTAAGCATCCAATTTTTTCACTCATTGATCACACCCAGTTTAAAGCCCCTGGCAATGCACTAAGACTAAACATATCTGGAGCATTACAAAACACATAAAATTGCAAATTACACAATCAAAATATCATTCAATCCATTTTCCTTACACAAACAACATCTCTCCAAGATTTCGCTTTTATCCAAAGAGAAGCAACTTTTATCCCAAATAGTCAACAATCCTCCAAAATGATCACTAGATGCAACAAACGCCCAATCAATGTTAGAGTAGCCCTGTAGATCAAGAATTTTCACATATGAAAATTTTTCAAGTAGAGTTTCATGAATAAGTAACATCTCCACCCTTAAAGAGCAAATAATTTTCTAATTATTGATTGCTTTGCTGCATTTCCCAAACCCATAATATTCTAAGAGAGAATCTTTATGACTATCCATAGAAACCAAAAAAGCCATCAAACAACCCTAAAATTATAAACCCATCACGAAATTCTTCACAAGAAACACTTATGTTACCTGAATGTAGCTCAAGCCAAATACCTATTGTTGTCAGATTTCCCACGCAAGTGCACGTATCATTGACAAGTAATATAATGAAGAGTAGAGTATCGATCACATGAGGAATTGTCACTAAATTCGTTTATTACTAAAATTAAAACAACTTAATCTTATTCAAACACTTAATTAAAGGTTGTTAATTAAAAACAAAATTAAAGAAAATAACAAGCGAAGAAGGTAAACTAAAATTTGGATTAATCACTTGAGAAAAACTTAAGATTACAATTTCTCTCAACATTTCGTATGAACCTCTCATACTCTTTTAACTTGACTAATGACATTGAGTTGTTAACCTAGAGTTATAATTTATCTATAAGTATTTGTCGATGGTCTTATAAAAATATCTCTCTTAGCCAATTAACTATATGTTTATGAAAATTGAATTAAAGAGAAACTCATTAAGCTTCGACTCTAAAATTGGTTACACATGACATGTAAGTATATTTCTACCCTACATGCAACTCAATTCATCCTAACACATGTTATTCAATCTATGTCTAACACTAAACTCTGATAACTCGTATAATTATATAGTTTTTAGTTATGTTTTATTATTGTTTTGTGTCAAATACGAGTTATTATTGCTTAGTCTACTTGTGTTTATGATCTTTTATATTTTTATGTAATTTGGTGTTTTTCATGAGTTTCTTTGAGTGATTTCAGATTACTAGGTTAAATCAAGAATTAAGGGCAAATCCAATTCAGTTCCAGTTCCGACACCTTTTGCCATATCAGCTATATCTGGAGTTTCACCGAAGCATTAAGGCTGCAATTTTGACAGTGCAAATTTAAGAGGCATATCTATCTTTTTCATGTTTTACACTTCTTGAAACGGAGTCGTTTTCCCTACCGAAATCAACCATCAAGTTGGCTGATGTGCAATGACGTCTGTTCTGCACCGTTTTGGTATTTTGACCATATCTTCCGATCCACATGAGAAAATGATCTGATTCCAACGGCTATAGATCCGTAACTGATAGGGGTATATTTTTCTAGAAGAACATTTTATCAGATCGAGCTTCCAACATTGACAAAATCGACCATCAAGCTGGCTGATCAGAATTGTCATACAATATGACGAAAATTGTTAGAAAAATGCACCCACCTATTATACCTACCTTTGAAATTTGTAAAGCTTGTCTCTTGTCATTTAGCCCTCCAAAATGTGTATAAATAGAGGGCCTTGGATGAGTATTGGGATACATTGATACATTGGTAGGATATTAGCCATTGTAATAAAATTCTCTAAGTTTTCTTCTTCTTTCCTTTCTCTAGTTTTCTTGTTCTTTACTTATTTTTCTTACATTCCTTTTCATTTTATTCATATCTAGTATGTGTTGCTAATCATATTGTTGAGGTGATGAGGTGAAGCTTTTGGTAAATGCTAAGGTTAGTCTCTTAAACTTGAGCTAAAATGAATCATCATTTATAAACATTAGTATAGATAATATTTTCTTTTGGTTTAAAATCATACTTGCAAAGTAGAGATCTTGATTCGTTATTGACAAGGAAAATGGCACAGTAAATGCTTGGTTTCATAACTTTGATTTGTTGTAGACATATACCTTGGCATAAGGAATGCTTGGACTCTTTTTATGAGTTTTAAGGACACCAAATGAACATAATATCATATGCTATGGACGTTGGACAATTTGGACTGAATTGCTAAATCTTCCGATTGGAACCTCCCTTATGTGTGGATTTCAATTGTGTAATAAAACAAGATTAATCTTAGCATAACACCAAGAGTGGATTCTCTAACCTCAACATCTTTTCTTATTGTTTTTTATATCTTGTTTAATTGCTTTTATGTTATTTTGTTTATTTTGTTCTCTAATATCTTGTTTACTTTCTTTGTTATTGATTCCCTAATATCTTGTTTATTTTCTTTTTCTTATATATTTATAAACTTATACTTACTAATACGCTTCCCTGTGGTTCGACCTCGGACACCCGAGAATTTATTACTTGAACATAACCGGCACTTGGGTTTACAACTCTTAATTGAGTCTCCATCAAGTTTTTGGCGCCGTTGCCGGGGAGGCAATACTAAGTATATAAGTTTATAAGTATATTTATTTTTATTGGCTGGTTATACCGCCTATATTTATTTTTATTGGCTGGTTATACCGCCTAATTTTCTATATATTTATATTTATATTGTATATTAACTTTGTTTTATTTTTATTGGCTGGTTATACCGCCTAATCTGTATATTAACTTTGTTTTATGCTTGTTTGGCGACGTGATTTTAGATCTCGTCGTTTAGTTAGATTTTATTGTGAAACTTTTTCAGGTAATCTTTCTAATACAACTCCTACCATGGCTGACAATGAAAGTGTTCATGCTGAAGATGAGAACAGACAAGTACGCACCATGCGTGACTACTTGCAACCAACTCGAAGCTCATCAGCCTCTTGTTTTATTTTTCCTCTCAATGCAAACAACTTTCGTTTTAAACCAGGTATGATAGCTTTGCTTCCAAATTTCCATGGGTTAGAATCGGAAAGTGCTTACTCGTTTCTAAAAGACTTCGAAGATGTATGTGTCACCTTTAATGACCAACAATGTACAAATGAAATTGTCAAGCTAAAATTATTTCCTTTTTCTTTAAAAGATAAAGCAAAAATTTGGCTTCATAATTTAAAACCAAGGTCAATTGGCACATGGCAAGAATTACAAACTGAGTTTCTAAAGAAATTTTTCCCAGCACATAAAACTACTACTTTGAAAAGACAGATTCAAAATTTCAATCAAAATCAAAATGAAGCATTTTTTCAGTGCTGGGAGCGTTTTAAAGATTTGTTAAGTTCTTGTCCGCATCATGGTTTTGAAAAATGGCGTCTTATTAGTTTCTTTTATGAAAGTTTAACTCTCGAAACTAAACAATTTGTTGAAACAATGTGTAACGGTGAGTTTCTAGAAAAAGAACCTGAAGAAGCCTTTGACTACCTAGACCATTTGGCAGATAACTCTCAAGCCTGGCACACAGATAATTCCTCTGAAAGTTTCAATAGATCTAATCTTGTTTCTAACAGAGGTAAATATCATTTTAGTCAAGAAGATGAGATAAAAGCTAAAGTAGCTAATTTGGCTAGAAAGATTGAAGCCATGGAACTTAGAGAAGTAAAAGAAGTCAAAACGGTTAAAAATGAAGAAAGTTGTGGAATTTGTGAAATCAGAGGACACCCCACTTCTGAATGTCCAAACATTCCCATTCTTAAAGAAGCGTTGCATGATCAAGTAAATTCCATAAACACATTTAAAAAGCCTTTTCCTTCTCCTTACTCTGAAACGTATAACCCTGAATGGAGAAATCATCCCAACTTCAGTTGGCGGAATAATAATCATGTTCAGGTACCACAATCTCAAAAGCCGGGCAACACTTTTTCCTATCAACCTTCACGTGTACAAACCTTGGAAGAGACATTGCAAGCATTCATGCAAACACAAGCAAATGTGAATAACCAAACTTTACAGGACATCAATGAGATCAAAAACACCTTGTCCACATTGACAGCTTCATTACGCACTCAAGAAAAAGGTAAGTTTCCTGCTCAACCTCAGCCTAACCCTTCTACTCAATGTTTTGTTTCTTGCTCCAATGAAACTCAACAGGAAAATGCCAGTTCTATCACAACTCTTCGAAGTGGAAAGGCAATTGACAAAAATATTCCATCAAAAGACCAAGATGCTTCCCCTCCGAAAAGTAATGGTAAGGATGATGGTAAGTCTGAACTTCTTGAAAATTTGGACAAAGAAAAAGGTATGCATCCTGCTCCTTTTCCTCAAAGGTTGCAAACAATAAAGAATTTGAATCAAAATGCAGAAATTTATGAACTTTTCAAACAAGTTAAGATTAACATTCCTTTATTGGATGCAATCAAACAAGTTCCATCTTATGCTAAATTTTTGAAGGACATGTGCACAGTTAAAAGGAAACATAATGTACAAAAGAAAGCATTTCTGACGGAAAGTGTGAGCTCAATCATTCAGCACCTTACTCCACCAAAATTCAAAGATCCTGGATGTCCAACAATCTCATGCATCATTGGAAACACTAGAATAGAACGTGCATTGCTTGATCTTGGTGCTAGTGTTAATCTTTTGCCTTTTTCTGTTTATCAACAGTTAGGTTTAGGTGAACTCAAGGAAACACCTGTTACACTTCAACTAGCTGATCGTTCTGTAAAAATTCCTCGAGGGATAGTTGAAGATGTTTTGGTTCAAATTGATAATTTTTACTTCCCTGTTGATTTTATTGTTTTGGACACACATCCTGTTTCAAATCCAAATGTTCAAATTCCTGTTATATTAGGCCGTCCATTTCTTGCAACTTCTAATGCTCTGATAAATTGCAGGGATGGTATGTTGAACATTTCTTTTGGAAATATGACTTTAGAATTAAATGTGTTCAACATTTGCAAGCAACCTGGTGATGATTCAGAAGTACATGAAGTGGATTTCATTGAAGAACTTGTTCATGAACATCTCACCACTACCACATTCCATGATCCTTTAGAAGCTTATTTAATTGAATGTGAGTTTGATAATGCTTCAGAAATTTCACACACTAATTCTTTGTTAAATTCTTTTCAGGTTAAGCATTGTTGGAAACAAAAGTTTGAGGAACTTCCATCACTCACAAATGTCACTGTACCATCAACTATTGAACCACCCAAGCTGGATTTAAAACCATTGCCATCCGAGCTAAAATATTCCTTTTTGGGTGAGAATGAAACTTTTCCAGTCATAAATGAACTTGAGGAACTCAGAAATGATGCATATGAGAATTCTAAAATTCATAAAGAAAGAACTAAAGCCTTTCATGACAAGTTAATTTCAAGAAAAACATTTGATGTTGGGAAAAAAGTTCTACTTTATAATTCTAGACTTCACATATTTCCTGGTAAGTTGAGATCAAGATGGATTGGCCCATTTGTGGTTAAGCATGTGTATCATTATGGAGCAGTTGACATTGAGACTCCTCAAAATGGTTCAAGGTAAATGGACAAAGACTCAAACTCTTTTTGGAAAATCATGTTACTCAAGAAGAGGTTGTTTTTCTTTCTGATCCTTGTTTTGAAAATAACTAGATGTAAATATAATTTTTACTAATCTTCAAAAAAAAAATACATTTTTTTCCCGGTTAAATGGCGGATAACGGTACTCTGTGATTATTTAAGTCGATTCCATCAGCTACCCACAAAACTGATATTGTATATAAATTTCTCTTTCAATTTCTTTTTCATTTTTTTTCAAGATGGATGATATTCTCACAAGATTGCAGAAACGATTTCCTCCTTTTCCTCGAAATATCTTACTGAAGCTTTACCAAGTTCGATTTGAAAGATTAAGAATGCTAATGCAGAAAGGGATTCCTGAAGACATACGTTGGATAATTGAAGCCAAGGTACGTGAAGATGAATATCTTCCTGTTTTGCATTTACCAGGTACAGGTAGAAGCACTTTTGCAAAGAAGCGACGAGCAAAGCGCATGAGTTCAAATTGCCACAAATGTGCACGATGGACGTGTAACGGTAAATGTCGTTCTATTGGGATTCCGTCCTCTAATCGAGATGATAAAATTGAATTCATTAAGGATGGACTGAGTAAGGAGAATTTGGGTAATATCCAACTTTCTCTTGAGACGCATCCTAGTGGAGACGTACAAAGAGAAATTCTTGATTTATGGCCGCAATTCCAAAGGGAATGGCAACATCTTGGGAATCTGATGTTAAAAGACCCTGTTTGCCAGCTTGTAAGAAAACTGGATGGGAAGCATATCCTCGACTCATAAAAGGCGTTTAAGCCGTTTCTGGACGTAAAACCAGAGGAAGATGTGAGCCACAATCACAACTACAATAAATGACTTCTCAGCTTTTGGTTTGATTTGCAATAACTTTATTTCGGTTTAATTTACGTGTTGTTAGATTTGTGTAATTATTCTCGTTTTTTTTTTTTTTGCATTGGTCTTTTACGGTTGATTTTTCTTCTCTTTTTGATTTTCTTCCTGAAATCACGCAAAAATCTTTTGTTAGGTTAACATTTTCTTCTGACAGGTCAAATACACTTTCGGCGACATTATTACTCTTGTCTGATTCACTACTCAGTCCTCTATATATTACACCATGTACTCATTCTCTTTCAGGCACTCGAAAAAGAAAAAAAAATGGAAAGCACTTCGTCCCAGCGCATTAAAAAAATTTGTGTCTTTGGAGGTGCTTATCCAGGGAAAAATAACATATTCGCTGATGAAGCCATAAGAGTTGGAGTAATACTTGCCCAACAAAAGATCCAGTTGATTTATGGAGGCGGTAGTACGGGTTTAATGGGAGCAGTCGCTACAGCAGCACACGCCGGAGGAAGTCCAGTTCTAGGAATCGTGCCAAAACTATTCACCGATTTTTGTGGACCTACCGTGGGTAAGGAAATACAAGTCTGGAGTATCCCTGAACGGATGACAATCATGTACCATTCTGCCGATGCATTCATTGCTTTACCAGGAGGTCTGGGTACATTGGAAGAAATAGCTTGCGTGGCTTCTTGGTCATCTTTGGTCACAAATAAGAAACCCATTGGTTTGCTTAATATTAATGGTTATTTTAGTAATTTGCTTTCATATTTAGATAATGCTGTGGATAATGGATTCATGTTTTCAGAGGCAAGGAGAATCATAATTTCTGCTACAACCATTGAAGATTTACTCAAAAAGCTACAAGCTTATGAGTGTTTATCTGCTACGGTTGTTTCGCAAACGCTCAGAAAAAGAAAAAGAGATATGGACGAGCAAGGAGTGGATTGCACTTTGTCTTTGTGACATTATCTAACATTTTGCTTGTTGTGTCTCAGTTATAATAAGTGGTTAGCAACCTCTGCAGGTAATATCTCCTAAATTCTACCTTTAGTAGGGGGTAAGGAACATATTTTGCTAATTTAAAAAAACAAAAAAAAAAAACAAAAAAAAAAAACAAAAAACAAAAATTTGATGTGTTTTAAGCCATTTAGAAGTATTCATTCTGAACAAGGTCTGAGTAAGGGAGACTTGAGACATACCTTGTCAGTTTGATTTTAATCTTTTTATGTTTACTTGTTAATTTTTGTTTAGTATTTTAGGATTATTTAGGTTGCATGAGTTTGTTTTGTTTTGAGTCTTAGTTATTCCTATTCTTATGTTATTAGTTCTTTTCTCTTACACATGATTCTTTCATTTGGGTTAATAGACTTACATTGAGGACAATGTAAGAATTAAGTGTGGGGGGAACGATTTAGGATTTCTTTTATTTTTGTCTACTATTTTTTTTTATGAGTCTTTATTATTATTATTTTTTTTTTAATGTGTTCTAGTTCCTTTTTAATACAATAATGAGATATGAATTGCATAAGTCTAAAACAGATTTATTAGTGAGAAGATTTTCATGAGAATTGAGCTTGATGTCAACCTTTTTATGAGCCAATGTTAATATGATATGTTGATTGAGAAAGAAGCATGTTTAGACTTAATCTGACTTGTATAATCATCCTTGTGAGTTTTTGAGCCTATAATGATTGATGCATTATACAAATCAATCTAATTTCTTTCTTGAGTGCTCTTATGATTACATGATTCTCTAGAACTTGCTTTAAACCGTTTGAGACTATATTGATACATGTGACAACATGAATATGATAGAGGCATTAGGATTATAACCAGAGCCAAACAGCCATCCATTATTAATGTTCTAAGAGAACATCCCCACTAGTGAGCCAATTTGAGCCTACATTAAATATGCTGTTTTATTGGTAACCACAACTTACACCTAACCTAAATATACTTATATCCTTACCCTTGTTCTAAAGATGGATTTTTATATTTTGAGACATATTGCAAAAAAAAAAAAAAAAAAAAACAAGGGATATTTTTAGTTGAAAATTTGGGTTAGAAACAAAAGATAAGTGTGGGGGAAGAAAAGAAAAGAAAAAGTCAAGAGAAAAAGAAAGGGATCATTGTCAAATACATTCCCATATTAAAAAAAAAAAAATCTTCTCTTGAACTTCTAGAAAAAGATGTTACAAAGTTGGTTAGAATGATGCAAAGGCTCAACATGAATATTTAGCCTATGTTATTATGTGCTTTATAAGAGTTTTGAGAAGTTTTATTTGTATGATCTTATTATGTCTCTAAAATCTATGAACTCTTTGGAACCTTTGTGATATCTTTATCCTTTTGTTCTTTAACCACATTATAACCCTTTGGCCCCATTACAACCTTGAATAAAGACCTCTTGATTTATGAAGTTGTATGATCTAAATAGTGGAGAATAGGTGGAAAAGCAAGCATATGGTAGAAGTGTTTTCATGAGATTGATTGAGTGTAAACACTTTACCACTACTTTAAAGAGTGAAAATCAAGAGAGTATCCCATGTGAGAAGTTGAGATTAAGTTTGAATATACACTATTTTGATTGAAATATGTTATGTTAATATTGGCTTAACTCAAACTATTTACATTCAAGCAAGATTTTTTGTGAATTTCTTTAAGCTATTGATTAGTTTTTAAGACTTGTCCAATGATTATCTCTAATTTATATTGGAAGGATTAGTTATAATTATTATTTTTAGTTTTTCTTATGTCTTCAATGTTTGTGGGTATCGTCCTAGTAAACCCTCACGAGACTAAACTCGTCCACTAGGGACACCTAGGGGTTTAAAGGCTTGTGTCACATGCTAAGTGCCACCGTGATTTCCTACGAAAATGGATTAGATTAGATTAGATTTTCTTATTTTATTTTTATTGAGTCGTTGCTAGGGACTAGCAACAATCTAAGTGTGGGGGTGTGATAACTCGTATAATTATATAGTTTTTAGTTATGTTTTATTATTATTTTGTGTCAAATACGAGTTATTATTGCTTAGTCTACTTGTGTTTATGATCTTTTATATTTTTATGTAATTTGGTGTTTTTCATGAGTTTCTTTGAGTGATTTCAGATTACTAGGTTAAATCAAGAATTAAGGGCAAATCCAATTCAGTTCCAGTTCCGACACCTTTTGCCATATCAGCTATATATGGAGTTTCACCGAAGCATTAAGGCTGCAATTTTGACAGTGCAAATTTAAGAGGCATATCTATCTTTTTCATATTTTACACTTCTTGAAACGGAGTCGTTTTCCCTACCGAAATCAACCATCAAGTTGGCTGATGTGCAATGACGTCTGTTCTGCACCGTTTTGGTATTTTGACCATATCTTCCGATCCACATGAGCAAATGATCTGATTCCAACGGCTATAGATCCGTCACTGATAGGGGTATATTTTTCTAGAAGAACATTTTATCAGATCGAACCTCCAACATTGACAAAATCGACCATCAAGCTGGCTGATCAGAATTGTCATACAATATGACGAAAATTGTTAGAAAAATGCACCCACCTATTATACCTACCTTTGAAATTTGTAAAGCTTGTCTCTTGTCATTTAGCCCTCCAAAATGTGTATAAATAGAGGGCCTTGGATGAGTATTGGGATACATTGATACATTGGTAGGATATTAGCCATTGTAATAAAATTCTCTAAGTTTTCTTCTTCTTTCCTTTCTCTAGTTTTCTTGTTCTTTACTTATTTTTCTTACATTCCTTTTCATTTTATTCATATCTAGTATGTGTTGCTAATCATATTGTTGAGGTGATGAGGTGAAGCTTTTGGTAAATGCTAAGGTTAGTCTCTTAAACTTGAGCTAAAATGAATCATCATTTATAAACATTAGTATAGATAATATTTTCTTTTGGTTTAAAATCATACTTGCAAAGTAGAGATCTTGATTCGTTATTGACAAGGAAAATGGCACAGTAAATGCTTGGTTTCATAACCTTGATTTGTTGTAGACATATACCTTGGCATAAGGAATGCTTGGACTCTTTTTATGAGTTTTAAGGACACCAAATGAACATAATATCATATGCTATGGACGTTGGACAATTTGGACTGAATTGCTAAATCTTCCGATTGGAACCTCCCTTATGTGTGGATTTCAATTGTGTAATAAAACAAGATTAATCTTAGCATAACACCAAGAGTGGATTCTCTAACCTCAACATCTTTTCTTATTGTTTTTTATATCTTGTTTAATTGCTTTTATGTTATTTTGTTTATTTTGTTCTCTAATATCTTGTTTACTTTCTTTGTTATTGATTCCCTAATATCTTGTTTATTTTCTTTTTCTTATATATTTATAAACTTATACTTACTAATACGCTTCCCTGTGGTTCGACCTCGGACACCCGAGAATTTATTACTTGAACATAACCTGCACTTGGGTTTACAACTCTTAATTGAGTCTCCATCAAACTCCCTTTGTCAAGTTGTATTTAGGTTACCAAATCAATCCAATTGGTAGCTAAGCAATTAAAAGCATTAAGCATGAGATTGAATAAACAACATCAAATATCATTAAATAAAGAAAGAGAGTAAAGTAATCCAAACTACATGTTGAGTTCCATTGTAATCCTAGAAAACTAAATTAATTCATGCTAAACATTGAAAATATAAAGCAAAGAAGTTTCACCATCATAAATATTACAAGAAAGATAAAGAAGATTAAGGGAAAAAAGAAAACTAAGGTTTGTCAGGTTTTCAGTCTTCAATCCTTCAAAATCTCTTTAGCTCCTTGCAAACTTGTGGTGATTACTTTCCTCTTAAGAAAATTAGGTTTATGAAAGTTAAAAGATAGTAAAAGCTAAGAAGTAGTGTATCTAATAAAATCCTAAAGGGTTCCTATTTATAGAGGAACAAAGACTTGAAGAAGGAAAATTTTCTGGGCAAGTAACAGCTTCCAGCTTGGACTTTTCATATATGAGCTAATTTTCTTCTTCTTGTTTTAGGACTCTACAAAAATACAAAAGATATTAAATTAATAACTAATTTAAACAATAAATAAATAAAATAAATAAAAATAATCTAAAAACAATTAGAAATAATTAATTAAGAGTTTAAACTACAAAGACTTAGCTAATCTAAATGCACAAAAAATTAGCAAAAAATTAAACCCAACAATTTCCCAGGATTCCATGTCTCCGTAGCCTCCTCCATAATTGCCTCCTCCATAATTACTCTATTCCTGTTGATGAAATCACCATCAGGGAGTGACTCGTTGACAAACTCAGTTTCTTTGTGTTTGATTTTTTTCTTCAGCCCTATTTTAACTTTACTTATTTTCTTCTTCGATTTCTTTAGTAGTTTAGCAAAAAAGGGTTCTTCAATATCTTCCATATGTTTAACCTTTCAGTTTGCACTAATGGAAGAATAATCCACAATCCGATCCACTCCTTTAGGCGCCTTGAGTTTTGGACTCCCCTCATCCCCAAAATTTCCAACCAACCCACCTTCCAAATTATTGTTGGGTGGGCCAGTATGACCACACTCTCCAGGCTCATCAACACAGCCCATACCTCTACTTTCTAACCCATCATTATCATTGATAACAGAGTTTGTCAGCTTTCCTTCCAGATTCTCTTTAACATTTAATAAGTTGGGCACACCATCCGGATTCACAATCTCACTATCCATGCAACCATCCTTGGTATCTGCTACTACTTCCACACTTTCATTTTCGATGTCACCGTTACATGCACTAGATATACTTTTTGATTGACCTGATTCACCTTTCGACTCCTCAGCTTCCTCTGTAATCTTGCGACCACTGCTGGAGGATGGATGTTGAAGCTGGTACTCATCGTTTTCATGGCTCTTTCGACAATAAGAACAACAAAAGGAATGATAATATGGTGCTCCAATCTCCATTACTCTGACGGAGAATTTCTTCCCACCACAATTCAACTCTATGATTTCATCAATTGATTGAAGTTGTTCTGTTCTAATACACATAATTCCCCTGCTATAATCATTTCGCATTGCAGAATCATTGTCCAGAAGGATCAAATCGCCCCATAAATGCGCAATGTTTTTAAATGAATTTATGTTCCATGCGTGTAAAGGCATTCCAATAAACGCTACCCACGTTGACCTGGACTTAGAAAAAAATTCTTCCGACCAAGGTTCTATCTCATAGAACCATTCCTTCAGCCAATTCCAGTTATTCTCTCTTATAGATTTCATCGTCTTCATATCATCGAACTTAATCAAGAATTGTCGACAGGATATCTTTTTAGTCATAATTTTAAACGCCCCCTGTAACCTGAAGTTTTCCATCAACCATTCCACATCCAAGAATCCTCTCGCTCTGCCTACCACACTTTTTTCCAAATTATGCAGCATTTCAACACTAATATCAGCAGTGCATGATCTTTTATAATGTTCTGTAATCTCCTTCAAACCCTCATCTCCAACATTTTCACTTATACACCGAGTCTTAGATGCCCCCCCTGCCATGTTGTCCAGCCAAATTTGTTTGTAAGATCTAAGTTGAGTCATTTTCCCATAATGTCTTTCTCTTGTTGCAGTGATTCCGTCTCATTTTTTATTGATGAGAGTTCATCCCTTGCTCCTGTTTTTTGCCACGTCTCAACTTCCTCCAAAATGAATGCCTCTCATTGAACCTTGAGAAATTAACTCCAATTCTATGTTCCAATAGCCAGGAACCATTCAATCTTTCAACAACTCCTTACTCCTTTCGTATTCGCATATCGTACAAATTCAAAAAAAAAAAAAAATCACTAGCACTCCTTTTTCTAGGAATGAAAACATCCACAACTGTTCCCCGATGTTCAAATATGGTCTGCAACCATCTCCAATGAACCTTGAATGGAATATTGTTGAAAAACAAAGTAAAAACCATCTCTAACCGAAGTCGCGAATGCTATTTAAGTTTCAAAAAGAAAAGAAACAATCACAAACCTACTTGTTGTTCAGCAGATGGAAGATTTAAAGCCGCAAATGCCGTAGAAACACCCCTCCTTGCACAGGGCAATCAACTTTTATTCAACGATGCTATTTTGAGAACAATAAAAATTGAAGATCGGTGGGACTCTATTTTTCGAGGTTATTTTCAAATCCTCATATTATTTATAAGAAATCTATTATGTTTATCTCTTACTTCATTTAGCGGTCACGAAATCACAAAATATATATATATATATATATATAATGAATTATTAAACACTCTTTGAGATGATCATGATTTTAATGTGGAAGATTGTAGGATTCATTTTCAGCACGTTCATAGCCAACTCGTTTGCCAACTAATGCAAGTTTTTTTTCCCTTTTTGTGTAGGATTCTCATCTCATTTTCAGATATAATTATATATTGAACTGAAATCAGTTGAAATTGATGGTTATTTGGAAAGAGCTTTAATCTCATCATTGAAAAAAATGATAAATCTTGATGAATAATTAATTATTATGAAAAGTCAAATGTTCTAGATATTCCCATTTAATTTAGTCACTAATTTAAAATGGATTTTGCTAAAACAGTGTAACTTGGTTAAAGTTAGTTAATATTTTATTTAGAATAATATTTTTTATTAAATTTGATTGTTCACTTTTAATATTTAATATGTCAAAAGTCTCATGTCGCTTACTTTTTGTATCTGAGTGTAGTTTATACTCTTCACCTAAGTTAGTTTTTGAGGTCAAATTTGAGTTTTTTTAACTTGGTATCAGAGTTAGGTTCTTTGTTCGTTTCGTTAAGTTGCATGTTCTACGTCTGTTTCGCTAGGTATCTGTCAAGAGGGGATAGGGTGTCAAAAGTCTCACATTACATACCTCTTGTATTTGAGTGTGACTTATATACTCTATTAGACTCTCCACCTTACAAGCTAACTTTTGAGGTCAGACTTAAATTTCTTTAACTCAATATAACAATTTTAAAGATTGCTTTTAAAATATGGGTTAATAGCATCAATAGTCCCCAAATTATAAGGCATGTTTTATATTGGTCCTTAAACTTCAAAACGTATCAAATTGATCCTTACTTACAAGTATCATAACAAATTGATCCCTTCCGTTAGTTTTTCCGTTACATTTACTGTAGCAATCAGCTAGTGACACGTGTCACCAGCTGATTGCACCACATTTCTCTTCAGTTTTTTCTTTATTTATTATTTTTCTTTGATATTTTTAAAAAATAAATGTAAAAAAATATTTTTATAAAATTAATGTAAATAAATATTTATATTTTATAAATTATTTAATTATTAAAAAATTAATTTAAATTATTATTTATCTTTTGTATTTATTTATGAAGAATAATAAAGAAAAAGGAAAAATTAATAAATACAAACGATAAATAATAATTTAAATTACTTTTTTAATAATTAAATAATTTATAAAATATAAATATTTATTTACATTAATTTTATAAAAAATATTTTTTTTCTTTTTCTTCTTTCTTTCTTTTTTTTCTTTTTATAAATAAATTAATTTCGTAAAATTTAAATAATTTATAATTTATAAAATATAAAATATTTATTTACATTCATTTATTAAAAATATATTTTTTACTTTTTTATTTTCCTTATCTTTCTTTCTTTTTTCTTTCCATTCTTTCGTATTTTCTTATAAAATTAATGTAAATAAAATATTTTATATTTTAAAAATTAATTTAAATATAATATGAATTATTTTTTTTTATATTTATTTACAAACAAGAGAAAAAGGGAAAAGATAAGAAAGGAAAAAATAAAAAATTATAAATAAAAAATAAATATTTTATATTTATAAATTATTTAATTTTTAGAAAGTTAATTTAATTGATAATATAATATACTTATATATTTTTTGTATTCGTTTATAAAGAAGAGAAAAAAGAAGAAAGGGAAGAAACAAAAAAATAAAAAAAATATTTTTATAAAATTAATGTAAATAAATAGTTTTATATATTTTTCAATTATTTGATTATTACAACATTAATTTAAATTATTATGTAAATTATTATTTAGTTTTTAATATTTATTTATAAAGAAGAAAAAAGCCAAAAAAAAAAGAAGGGAGAAACGAAAAAATTAAAAATATTTTTTATAAAATTAAAATAAATAAATATTTCATACTTTTTAAATTAATTATATTTAAAACAATCATTTTAATTTATAATATGAATTATTTTTTCTTTGTATTTATTTATAAAAAAAGATCAAAGAAAAAATAATAAAGAAATAAAGAAAAAGGGGGAAAATGAAGAGAAATGTGGTGCAATCAGCTAGTGACACGTGTCATTAGCTGATTGCTACAATAAAGATAACGGAAAAGCTAACGGAAAGGACCAATTTGTTATGATACTTGTAATCAAGGACCAATTTGATACGTTTTGAAGTTTAGGGACCAATATAAAATATGCCCTATAGTTGGGGGACTATTGGTGCTATTAACTCTTAAAATATTTGTTAGCAAAATCCTTTAAAATAAATTTTTTGTTGGTTATTATGGTAGTTAGGGATGGTAATGGAGCGGGGCGGGGGCGGATATTGCCTTATCCACCTCCGATGTCGGTTACATCCATAACCGCTCCACGGTACTCCACTCCGCTACACCCCAATTTATATTAATTATTTTTAACTTAATATTGTAAAAAATTATATTATAATTTATTCATGAACATAAGTTTAGTATATAAAAATCTTTAATATAATATATATAATACATATATACTAAAAGTATAGATATAAAATATTAGTATATATATGATTTTAGTATATATATCTAATAAATATTAAAAATATAAGAAAAAATATAAAATATTTTAAAGGATAAAATAGTAATTTCAAAAGTCGGGGCGGGGCGGAGTGGAGCAAGCATTTACCAAAACCGCTCCGCTCCACCCCGCTCCAAAAAAAAAACCTCTCCATTTGGAGCAGATCGATGCGAAATCTATCGGTCGGATCGGGTTTTGCCATCCCTAATGGTAGTGTATTGGATTTTTTTTCTTTTGATTATTAATCCACAATTATCAGTAACAATGACTAGGCTCTAGTATTTTTGGAAGGGAATCAGGAATGCAAATAATTCATGATGCTGATGATTATAGAGGTGAAAGACAGAAACAAAATTCGAATGAAACATTCAAAATAAAAATTCATGTAATACTCATGGAATTCTGTTTAGTGTTGAGTACTTTCATTTCAGTTGTGTCATATTCTTGGCATACTTAATTCTGAAGTCATTAAAAATATTTTCTCTCCTGAAAAGAAAAAATATGGAGGGGAAGAAGAAGCAGCTGGCTGGCTTCGCATGTTCAAAGGATAAACCACAGTGTGTATCACTGCAACCGATCAATTATTTTCCCACTCTTTTAAAGCTCCAATGGCCTTTGATATTTTACTCTTGTCTCAGATAAAACGTTTGCCTGTTCTATCTTTTCTTGCACAAATAATATTTTCATCTGAAAAGATGATCAGCAGCAATAACTTAATTTCGTCGAACATGTTCTTATTTACTTTCCATCAATTATTCTTGCTAATTCACTGTAAACCTCTTGTGCCGGCTCTGTATGTATTCGGAGATTCATTGTTTGACAGTGGCAACAACAATCTTCTGCCAACCTTTGCGAAGGCAAATTACCCACCTTATGGCCAGAATTTCGTCGAACACTTCACCGGCAGGTTCACTAATGGAAGAATTCTTCCAGACTTTATAGGTATTGGAATTTAAAAAATTTAACAACTTAAAAATCAATTCTCCATCATTGAACTATTGCCAATTACTAAGTGTTTCTAATGTTTATTCTTAATTGAAGCTGAATTTCTTGAGCTGCCATACCCTCCACCATACCTGAGTATACATGAATCAATACCGCTAACAGGTTTGAATTATGCATCTTCAGCTTGTGGAATTCTCCCTCAAACTGGAAGCCGATTTGTAAGAGCTTAAACTTACTTTACTCTTTTCATAGCTTTGAAAATTAGCAATTGACCCACCAATTAATTATCATTTTTTGGAGTAATTCATGGCACTATGTGCAAATATTTATACAGTTATATAGTTTGAAATATTTTCTTGTTTACTCTTTCAGAGTGATTTATGACTTCAAAGTAAGGTTTTGCAAAAATCTTTTGCTTGCTTTTTAATGTAACTGTAATCAGAAAGGAAAGATTATATCTCCTATAATAGTAAAATGATAGGTAATTTTGTTAAAATAATTATGAGTAGTCAAATTATGTGGGCCAAAATTGTATACTATATAATTTCATAATTGTACCCTCCAATTAAAATAATTTATTTTAATTAGAAGTTTTTTCTTTCTTTCTATTGCAGGGAAAATGCTTGAGTTTGGGTGAACAAATTGATTTGTTTAAATGGACAATTGAGTCGAAGCTGCCTAGGCACTTTAAAAACTCTAAGGAGCTTTCAAAGCACTTGGCAAATTCTATATTTATATTAACAATAGGCAGCAACGATTACATTCAAAACTATTTAGAACCAACATTATTTAGCACAAGCCAAGATTATGATCCCCAAACATTTGCTCAACTTCTTATAGATGCTATCTCCAAGCATTTTGAGGTTCTCCACAAATTCCTGTTTACCAAATTCAGCTTCTTCTTTTTTCTTTTTTTATATATATTTCTATTTGTTTATCGATAATTTTTGTTTTCTTCCCCATGTTATATATTGCAATTGCAGAGACTATATAAATTAGGAGCTAGGAAGATGATAATGCTCGAAATTGCCCCCCTTGGATGCATCCCACATTACACAAGGAAATATGAACTCATTGGAAAATGTCATGAAGAAATAAACCAAATTGTCTCATATTTTAATGACAAGCTTAATGCAATGCTAAAGACTTTAACATCCACTCTTCAGGACTCGATATTTGTCCTTGCTCGAATAAATTCATTAGGTTACGATTTCATTGCTAATCCTTCAAAATACGGTAAGTTTTAAAAGTATTAATAATTATTTTTATATCGTCAATGTAGTTTTTGAACTCTATAAAAAGAAATTGAAAAGATTGTCATATGTTTTATTAAACCATATTTAAAGATATTTATTTTTAAATTAATATATAACAGCTAGAACGACATGTAGCAGCATTCTAATTCTACTTGTGGATTTTAAAAAGTCTTATCATTGTATTTAATAATAATCCATTAAGTTTTTTTCTTTTTCTATTTTTCGTAGTTAACAATTTATAAAATTTACATTTGATTTTTGCAGGCTACACTGATACAAGCAATCCATGTTGCACAACTTGGGGAAATGGGACCTCAGCATGCATTCCATGGCTGGTAGCATGCCCTAATCCAAATGAACATTTTTTCTGGGATGGTTATCACAATACAGAAACAGGGAATTCAGTAGCAGCATCGCTTTGTTTCAACAATGCTGAATTTTGTAGTCCTTTTAGCATTAGGGAGCTCATACAAATTTGAAGCTATGTGTAAATCAAAGATGGCGCAGTTTTTATGCTCCAAAAGGCACCAAATATTTCATTATCCTCGACTAGAGCAGTAAATGATTCTTTTTCATTATCTTCTATTTAAATTATGGTTGCGGACGCGTTTTTCAATGATATCATGTTTATTGCGATTGCAGACATAATAAATACTATCATGATCAATTACAATAAATAATAATAATGAATATCAACGATAAAAATATCTGAAACCGCAAAAAAAAACCGCTATTTAAATCTCTATAGCAGTAAAAGGCACCAAATATTTGACCTCCTGTTTGGAGGCATGCTTTGCCTGAAGTCGCCCAACTCAAACCAAGCCCAATCAAAGGGGATTGGGTATGTTTTTCTTGTATAGTCCTAATTAATTAGAATTGGGCTTCGGTTAGATGTTCCTGGTTAAAAATGTTTCAAAGACACCCCACTCCCACCATCCCTTATGATAAATAAATTAAATCTACTATTTGGATTGGGAAATGGAACTCTTTCATGAGTATACATTAGCAAAGTTCTTTTTTTTTTTCTTTTTTTTTTTTTAAGAGAAACACTCCATTGTTTATTATGTGTTTGAAGGTCAAAATTAAAATTTAAGTATATTTGAGAAAGAACTGTATCTTCAAATTAACCCGTAAATAATAGATCCATAAGTCTTTACCATATATATGACTATGCATATCACAAAATTGGAAATTTCGTCACTAATAATTACAAGCCACGAAAAATTCCGTCGTTGATACTTTATTTGAGATGAAAATTCCGCCTCTAATAATATTAGTGACGGAACTTAACCCTACTTTCAATTTTCGTCGCTAATATTTATTAGCGACGAAAAGTTCCGTCACTAATGCTTGTAATGACGGAAGTTTATATCATTTCATTTTTTTCCCAATTGATTTTTTTGTCGGAAAAAATACCAAATCTGTAGAAATTAATCCGTCAAAAATGTCTTATTTCCTACGGATTTTTTTATTTTCAATGGAAGACTATTATCGACTTAAGTATTTCCGACGGAATTTTGACTTTTTCTATTGAAAAATTCCATCGAAAAAAATCCGACCTCTTGTAGTGTGGGGGAGCAATTGCTCCCTCAATTGAGGGCCACTTACTTACCACGTGGCAAGCATTTGCTTGTCACATGGCAAGCACTTATAATTTTTTAGATAAAATTGCTCCCTCAATTAAGGGCCACTTGCTTGCAACACTCACAAATTTTTTTTTTTATTATTTTTTTTATAATTATTATGTATTGTATTTATGTTATTTTTTCGTATTATAATCATATTAATGATATTATATACATATAAATTTTGACACATTCGTGCATTTGTGTTGTGTTAGTGTTTATTTTTTCGTATTGTATTGTATTTTAGTTATTTTTTCGTTTTCGTGTCGTGTTCGAAATTACCAGGTCTAAGTAGCATTATTCAAATAACTTTAATTTTGTGTCACATATTTTTTATGTCGTGTTGATAAATTTTGACACATTCGTGCTCTTATATTGTGTTAGTGTTATTTTTTGGTGTTTTATTATGTTTTAGTTATTTTTTCATGTTTGTTTCGTGTCCAAAATTCTCATGTCTAATTGGCACTATTTTCAATTTTGTGTAAAGTTCGTTTTATATAAATTTTGATACGTTCGTGTATTCATGTCGTGGCCATGCTATTTTTCCATTCGTGTCGTATTTTACTTTTTTCCATGTCATGATCGTGTATGACAATATTCAAATAACTCATAATTTTGTGTCACGTGTTGTATAATGATTGGTTCTTTATTTTTTTTAAATAAAGTCATATTAATTTTTTATTTTTATATTATGGAATAAAAAATTATTGTATTGATAAATTATCGATAAAAATTTAATAATAATAGATAATTGTTCAATTGAACTCATTTTGATTTCAAAAAACAAAATTGGGTTAATGAATTGCTTTTTTTCATTAAAAATCGAACCTAATTAGCATAGAAATTTAATCGACCTCTAACCAAATTTCACAAATTCAACTCGATTCGACATCAATTTTTTAAATTTAAAAATCTTTATGTTTTTAATATTATTTAAATTTATAAATAAAAATATTTTTTATTTTATAAAATATATAAAAAATCAAATGGGAAATAATGAAACCGAATCAAATAAATTTTTTTATGATCTGAACCGAATACGAAAAAATCCGAAATCGAACATTGAATCTTTAATTGATATTTGATTTACTTTTGCACACTTTCCAAACTCTAATACTGTTTTCTTAGCTTCAACCATATACTGTACAAACACTTTTATTTTGATATATGCATAATATAACTATCTTAACATCTTGCTCAATGTTCAGCACAATCTACAACTAAAGTATCGTGAGGTCTAAACACTAGTGATAAATAAATTAAATCTACTATTTGGATTGAGAATGGAACTCTTGGATGAGTATACATTGGCAATTTTCTTTTTTTTTTTTCTTTTCTTTTTAAGAGAAACACTCTATTGTTTATTATGTATTTGAAGGTCAAAATTAAAATTAAGTATATTTGAGAAAGAATTGAATCTTCAAATTAACCCATAAAATAATAGATCCATAACCTTCACCATATATATGACTATGTATATCACAAAATTAAGCAAAAAGAACATGGTTACAGCCTTAACTTGCTAGCAACTACATATCATTTTCAAAAGTGAAAAAGACTTATCAAGGCAAACTTAATGTACAAAACTTGTGTTCCTATAACTAAAAATACTTGTTAAAAAACAAACTACTTTTTCTTGTTCCTTTGCATGCCTATACGGCCAAGCCCAACCAAAAAAAAAGAGGAACAAAAACAAAACGAGAAACACACAACAAATACAAGTTATACCCCTGCTCTATAAAGGTTAAGGGACTTCACTTTTTAGTGATGAGGGCAAAATTGTGAGCCTAAACCTAGCCAGGGTTTCAAAAGAAAAAACTCAATGCCTTGGTACATGATTGTTGATTGGAGGCTTCCGACGAGGCCTGTCGGATCCTTTGTAATCCTTCTGCATCAAGTTTACAATCTCTTCAGCTGCCTCCAGAAGCCTTTTTGATTCAACTCTGTTACCAATGACATGGGCTTCTTGAGTCACTGGTTTGTCAGAGTCAGACCTTGAAGGATAACTCTCCAAGCTGGCTTTAGGTGGCACTGTCTTGGACTCTTCAAACCGCATTGAGTTCGTAAGATGGAATAGCTGATCATTCCTAGGAATCCCCAAACCAGCAAAATCACTTGTCTTTGGCTCCAACTTGTTGAAACCAATGACCTGGTTTTGAAACATAAAATAATGTTAATAGGTTATTGTTGTAAACAATCAAACAATATTACTAGAGAGTCACCAAGTATATGTGAATGCCACTTAATTTCCTGTCTGTGCATATCCATATATATGAAAGCAAACATTTAGCTTAACCCTACCATATTTAACGTTGAGTTTCTTTGAGTTTTGCTAACAATGCCTTAAAATAGTCTTTAAGAGTAATTAATATACTATTTACAAGAATATTTTTGTATTAGTTGCAGTAGTGTAGAGTTAAAGTGATGAATATGCATCAGAAGAAGATATTAATTCTTAATCTTTAAAACACTCGGTAACAAAATCTTTTAACTTTATTGATTGATACACAAAATTAAGAAATAATAATCATGCTTTTGTGTGTGTTTGAGAGAGAGGGAGAAAGAGAGACCTGATTATTTGCTTGATCTTGAAATTTCCCAATGGACATAATTTCAGCATCATTGTTCTTCCCTGCATTCAAAAGACAATATCTAGGATGAATATTGCCACTACAAAGTTCAGTTTTAATTATGAAAAAACATGTTATATCATATCATATGCAATCTAATTGAAAGTAACATTTCATTTAAATCGGAAGCATTTGAAGCACCAAAATTATAAGCTAAAAAAAATTCCCTTTTATAAACAACAAAACTTTTCCGTTACATACAAGTTATGATATTCACACATCCTTTGCCTAACATCTAGCAAGCCTAGCTTAGCTTATAAACATTTGACAAAAGGGATCTAAAAGGGTTTTTTCAGTGCCTTTGACTTAGTTATGCTTGGGAGGGTGACGTTTAGGCCCTCGATAATCAGCACCAAAAGCTACAAAATCAGCTGTTTCAACCTTAGGATCAGTACTATTTTCATTCCAAGATTTACATTTCACATTAATAGCTCCCTTTCCTTCAAAATCACATTTTCCATCAGAGCGATTTGCACCTGAATTCTTTGAAGCCCCAACTTCCAACCCTTGTTTTCCTCCAATCTCTTTTCTCACCACTAATTCATGTCCTCCCATTTTCCTTCCTCCAAAACCATCAAGAAATTCCTGCAAAGAAATATGCATGAGCTTCCAACATTTCAAAGATATGAACAAATATAAAGTTTTATTTGCAAATTAATCCAAAACCAACCTTTTGAATAACAGTTTCTTCATGACCAGCCACATGCCTTTCTCCAGCTGTTTCCCCACCTGCAAAGACAATTGAAACAACAGATAACCTCAGCCTAGAGTAATTAGAAGGTCATTTTGAGTCAAGCAATGGAAAAGTTTACTATTTACTATACCTTGATGACCATGCACTGAGCAGCTTTTAAGGGCATGCAAAACAAAAAGAAGCCCGAATACTAAGCCTGTAAACCTTATATGCAGCATCTTTGTGATTCTTCCTTTACTTGAGTATGCTTTTTGCTTAACATCTGAAAGAGAGGAAATCTGGAAAAACAAGGAAAGGGTTTTATAAAGAGTTCAAACCTCAAGTCAAAGCTAGGGTTTCGACACCTGCCTAAATAAAATATTGCTTCTCTGATAAATACAGAGCTTAGGAAAACTCGCCAATAAAAAATTAACTACATCAGCAAATATCCAATTTAAAAATTAAAAAAATAATAATAATAATATTCTTTTCATCAAAAGTTTGAATGTGGTTTTAAGAGTTGGACTGCTTTGCCAAAGTTAAGGACAAAGAGCGTACCTTAATATTTGGATTGAAATGTTGATTTTGTCCCTCTTTGCCTTCATGCATGCAACGAGGAAGAAGACTGGATGTGATTACATTAATTATAAGGAAATGATAATCAAATTGCTATTAGGTTAAGGTGATATTTATAGAAAAAAAAAATTGTAATTAATGTATTGTCATTTCTTCAATTTAAGTAGTGCATTAAATGAAAAAAATTAATAGTATTTTAATTAACTGATCCTGATTATACACTAATTACATAATATAGATAGTTTTCAATTAATTATTTAGAATTAATGTGTTGAATGCCTAACTACTTAAGTACTCAATTAGGATAACAAGCTGTTAGGAAAAGAAACAGGTCAAATTAAGACTAGTCATGAATTAAGTGAGCTAGGGCACAAAAATATAGTTTAGGATCATACTTGAACCTAAGAGCTTAAACTATTAGATTACAAGTCCACTACTATGTATAAATATAGATCTCTTACTTTTACTAGTTTTTCTTCTCAATGTAGGATCAATTTTCACTCATTTTACACTTAAAATGTATTTGAACACAAGGTCACATAGGGTAGGACTCTTAATTACCTTAAACAATAGCTAGGGGTTTATTCAGCAAGATGTCATGGAAATCAGGATTGTAGGACCACAAAGCCTTTGTAGATAGGAGCTTTAATTTATTATAGAGTTCGGTTGAGCTTGTTTGTATGACTCTGTCTAAGTATCCAAGATGCCCTAAATCTTTGACTTCAAATTAAAGATGTTCAATTGATTCATGAGCTGCAAGAACAAATCAGAAATTCACCAGATGAGAATTATCTAGCATTATTTTTCAATACAAACTGGTATGATCAGGCCTCTATAGTCTTCATTCTGATCATGCTTTCAAGCTTAACTAAGTCTTTTAACTTTTAATAATCAGCTATTAGCTGGTATTTCTGACTTATTTAAACGAACTTGAACCCCTGCAAAGTGAAAGATGATTAGATAAAAGGGTCAAAACTGGCAAAGGTCTGAGACAGAGATTCAGTCTTCTGCTTAATTAAATATTACATACGAAAAGGAAGAACGTGATAGAACAAATATGTCTTCCCTAGGATACCCTATGGTATCTATAGCTAGGCACTAGCAGGCACATTTCTCTTATTTTTCATTTTTTTAACAAAATTTTCTTTTTTAAGGCTTGCTACTTTCTGTTTGTAGAATTCATTAGAACCTATTCAATCAAACCTATAAGATCTAGATGCCAATATTGCCAGGCAATAGGCATTGGCGATTATAAATGCTTTAACATATATAGGTATAAATGATGTATATATAAAAATCTATAAATGGCTTGTTTTCAGGTCTCCCATATGCATTTCTTACTCCAAATTTTGTATGAAAGAAGGAATATTAACTTTTAGATACAATATTTCAGCTGCATCAATTTCCAAATGGTTTACTAGCCATGAGAAAATACCCTTTTTTTTCATCAGCCTTCTAACTTTACTGCCCCTTACAAAATGTAGCCTTATAGTGTTATATTGCAAAAGCCAAATTGCTTTTCTTTTAATTTTAAGTAACAAGTCAGTTTTAATTATTTCTACTTAATTTGTAGTTTTCTTTCTACTTTCTACACAAAAAAAAAAAAAAAAAAGATTGTAAACATAAGATATTTGTATTAGAATGGATTCAATTAAAGTACTATAGCAATTATATCCAGAATTAGATTTTCCTTGAAAAAGATTATTCTAATTAAATGAAATTGGGAGCTTGTTCTTTCTCTCTAGTCAATGAGACTTAAAATTGTTCAAAAAATTGTAAAATTAAAGAACAAACAAATTAAAAAAAAAAAACACTTTAATTTGTATTTTGTTTGGTTAGCAAGAAGTTATATATATAATAAATGTAAGAGGGAGAGGAGGGTGAAAATAGCAACCAAGCAAGAGCAAAGCAATGAAGCATAGTTCCCAAAGAAGCATCAAATTAAGAGCTTGAGGTAACATGGGCAAGTGATTACTGCATAGAATTACTAAAGCATATCATGTTTAATTTAAACCACGTATGTATAAATTTGAGCATAAAATTAATTAACTAATATAGACTAGTTTTAACAGTTTAGAAGACGATCGAGGGCGTGTCCTCCAACTTGATGCTTGTGCTCACCTGATCTTGAGAATAGTGTGACCTCTCGGTTCAATGGTTAATTAATTCTCCAAATTAAAGAAAATCATCAAAATTAACCGACACCGCGAACACCATGATATAAAATTATCAAAGAATCCGAGATTTAACTTAGTTGGTTTATGCAATCACTTTTAAGAAATGGCATTTAGTAGATTTGGAGTTCGAATCTTAACATTTATAATCTCTTCCTCTATTTTAAGCTGCGACATTTTTATATAAAAACAAATTATCAAAATGTGGGATATATAATTCATTTTGGTTTTCCAAAATTCATGCTGGTGTGTATCAAAAATTTCTGAATAACTAAATCTGAAAACTTTTTTTTTCTTATAACTCAATATAGGAAAGAATAAGGTACTAGCTACTTGATTTTGTTGCCTCCAAAATGAAGTCAAAGAAATGAATTTACAAGAGCCAAAAATATGCTGCAATTCCAATTATCAAAAAAAAAAAAAGTAGTATAAGATAATTATTTTCCCATGCATGCAAAATTATGACATGATTTCTCTTCAGTTTTCTAGCCTCAACCTTAATCTTGGGATCAAATATGCTACCTTCTGTTTGAAAATCATACTCTTGGAATCTTTTTGACTCCCTATACCATTTATTCAACTGATTCAAAGAGAACTTTCACCTAATTAATTAACACAATATTCAAGTATTTCTTAAGGGATGTATTATTTAGTCCGAAAATTTTTTAGGTGAAAAATAGTCCGCAGATGCAATGATCATAGATTTAAATTACGGTCGTGGATATATTTTCGATCGCATGGGCATGGCATTTATGAAGATAGATGTTATTCCTATCATTACAATCATCATGATTTTTTTTTCATTTTACACAACTTACTATAAAATATAGTAATTATAATCATAAAAAAAAAAAAAAAAAAGTTTAAAGTAGTTTATAGCATTCTATGATTTTTTATTTATAAAAAAAAATTATTTATAAGTTGTAAATTAAATATATATAAATATAATTCACGATCGTTAGCTTAATTACCATATATCACTAACCATTCATACCCAATTACGATGAATATTGGTGACGGAAAAAATCAAAACTGTAAAATAACAGCTGTTATTTGATAATAGTAAATTACTACTAACGACAGCTGTTATGTCACATCGTAAATCGTTATTTAAATTTCTGTCGTTAGTAGTAATTTTATCAAAAAAAAATAGTAAATAATATTATCGATTTCAATGGCTAAATTTCGGGTTTTTTATACGAATATAGCCACAAAAAAAATTAAACCCAAAATTACCTATGCTTTTAGATTATTTCCCAAAATACGCTTGTTTTAAAATTAGCTGGGAAATCGCCACCCCCCATGGCGATTTCCCAGCATCAAAATATTGATTTTGGCTAAAAATACCAAGGGAAATCGCCATGGGGGTGGCGATTTCCCTTGGTATTTTTTTCAAAATTTGATAAAAATACCAAGGGAAATCGCCACCCCCCATGGCGATTTCCCTTGGTATTTTTAACCAAATTTGTAAAAAGAATGAAGGGAAATCGCCATGGGGGGTGGCGATTTCCCTTCATGTAATTTTTTTTTTTAATTAATCAACAAATTTTAATTTTTTTATTTTTTAAATTTAAAAATTATAAATTAAATTAAGTTTCTTATTAAATTTAAATATGGAAAATTTTATTTCTTATAAAAATTAAAAAAACAAAATAATATTTCTTCTTAAATTTGTATATCAAAAATTATATTTGTAAGTTTTGTTTAAATTTTAAAATTTTAAAATTTTGTAAGTTTTGTTTTTTAATTTTAAAATTTATAAATTAAATTAAAATAATTTTTTTATAATTAAAAAAAAAATTCGTAAGGTAAATTTTATTTTTTAAAATTTATGAACAAATTTTTTTAAATTTTGTTAATTGATTTGTATTAGATAAAAACAAAAAAACAAACAAAAAACTTGCATTACATTTTCATAAGCAAACAAGTGAAATTCTGGAAAGCAGAAAAAAAAATTTTAGCTATATTTCAGTCCATCAAATGCTGCAGAAAATATTGGAACTTGATTTTTTCTGCAATGGATAAGACTGATGATATAGGTTTTTAAACAGGTTTCAGCTATTTTCCAGTCCATCAAATGCTGGAGAAAATATTGGAACTTGATTTTTTCTGCAATGGATAAGACTGATGATATAGGTTTTTAGACAGGTTTCAGCTATTTTCCAGTCCATCAAATGCTGGAGAAAATATTGGAACTTGATTTTTTCTGCAATGGATAAGACTGATGATATAGGTTTTTAAACAGGTTTCAGCTATTTTCCAGTCCATCAAATGCTGGAGAAAATATTGGAACTTGATTTTTTCTGCAATGGATAAGACTGATGATATAGGTTTTTAAACAGGTTTCAGCTATTTTCCAGTCCATCAAATGCTGGAGAAAATATTGGAACTTGATTTTTTCTGCAATGGATAAGACTGATGATATAGGTTTTTAGACAGGTTTCAGCTATTTTCCAGTCCATCAAATGCTGGAGAAAATATTGGAACTTGATTTTTTATGCAATAGATAAGACTGATGATATAGGTTTTTAGACAGGTTTCAGCTATTTTCCAGTCCATCAAATGCTGCAGTAAATATTGGAACTTGATTTTTTCTGCAATGGATAAGACTGATGATATAGGTTTTTAGACAGGTTTCAGCTATTTTCCAGTCCATCAAATGCTGGAGAAAATATTGGAACTTGATTTTTTCTGCAATGGATAAGACTGATGATATAGGTTTTTAGACAGGTTTCAGCTATTTTCCAGTCCATCAAATGCTGGAGAAAATATTGGAACTTGATTCTTTCTGCAATGGATAAGACTGATGATATAGGTTTTTAGACAGGTTTCAGCTATTTTCCAGTCCATCAAATGCTGGAGAAAATATTGGAACTTGATTCTTTCTGCAATGGATAAGACTGATGATATAGGTTTTTAGACAGGTTTCAGCTATTTTCCAGTCCATCAAATGCTGGAGAAAATATTGGAACTTGATTCTTTCTGCAATGGATGAGACAAATGATGGGATTTATCAATGACATTTTGCATTGAATAAGTTATAACTTTTTCAGTCAAATAGTCAAATAGTCCTAGGCAGAATATCAGAATCAGATTCCATCTTATACAAAGGATGGGATTTGTCATCTGGTACAACATAATGAACCATTATAAATTCATAATACTTATGAAGGTTTACAATACCCCCATACAACAGTTTTTCAATCAGATTTTTCCTGAGTGCTAAAACCTCCTCATTCTCATTCTCATCCTTCTATATTTCTTATTTCTTTTGCTACACAACATGAGCAATAGAGTGATCGCATTGGTCTACTATAATGGCCAAATTCATAATACTGACGAAGGTGCTACCTTTGATTGTGAACGTCCAAAAAGTTTTCGTGTTGAAGACGACGTCACATTAGAGGAACTGAAGCTGCAAATTCATACAAAAATTAAAGCTGGAACTAGAAAAAGAGTTTCAGAGGTTAAGTACAGGCATCCTCTTTCTATTGGTGAAGGATGTGTCCGATATAGAACATTTCCACTTGAAGATGATGATGATGTCAGATGCATGTTTTATGCTCATGAGACATTTGCAAATGTTGGTGTCCTTGAGTTATATGCTGACATAGATGATGTTGACGATGATTGCGGCCCTTCAAATGTTCGCACAACAGAAAACTTTCCCATAGAAGATTATGATTCTGGGTCGTTCTATGTTCACACTACATACGACGTTCCCACAGAAGAAGTCGTGCCCTTATCTCAAGCTACAACTTTTCAGACTTCATTAGTCTCACAAACCCTAATTCCTACTACCCTCAAAGATGAGCCAGCTGGTGTTGATCCTGTTCGTCCACGTGGAGTCCATGGTGAAGATGTTGGTGAATTTAGTGAGCAAGAAGAGGATGCTGAATTCGCAAGTGATGACAATACTGATTCTGACCCAGACGTCGTCCCTGCTGAGATCAACACTCATAGAGATATCAACACTCATCGAGATATTCCCCCATATCAGGCTGCATCCCATATGCATACACTGGATCTGGAGGCAATGCATGTGCCGGAATTTCCAGAGTATGTTCATACATTAGCTACGCCTCTGACATTTGATCCATCTGCACTTGATCTGTGTGTTGGGTTACAATTCCCAACGAAAGAGGCTGTGCTTTCAGCTATCAAGCACTATAACATCAAAAACTCTGTAGATTACAGAGTAATTGAATCTGAGCCGACGAAATATTATGCCAAGTGCTTAATGTATGGGAATGGGTGTAATTGGAGAATAAGGGCAACTTTTATGAAGAAGAAACATCTATGGGAGATTAGAAAATATGAAGGGCCTCATACTTGCACATCGGCGAGGATTTCACAAGATCATTGCAAGTTAGATTGTAACATGATCTGCTCATGCATTTTTTCATTGGTCCAAGCAAATCCGGAGATTTCCGTTTCAGTTTTGATCGCTGAGATGCGAATCCGGTATGGATACATCACCTCCTACAAGAAAACATGGCAAGCAAAGCAAAAGGCAATTGTTCGAGTATTTGGCGATTGGGAAAGATCGTACAATGAGCTACCTAAATGGTTAGGTGCAATGCAACATTTCGTGCCTGGTACAATTGTGGAATTGCAAACGATACCTGTATATCACGGTGATCGATTGGTCCAAGGTAAGAGAATATTCCATCGACTATTTTGGACATTTAAGTCGTGCATTGAAGGGTATCCGTATTGTAAACCAATTGTGCAAATAGACGGTACTTTCTTATATGGAAAATACAAAGGCACATTATTGTTAGCTATTGCACAAGATGGCAACCGAAACATACTGCCAATTGCCTTTGCCATTGTGGAGGGTGAGACAACAGAGGCTTGGTCATTCTTTCTCAGTAACTTGCGCAGATACGTGACAAAACAGCCTGGCATTTGCTTGCTGTCTGATCGACATGAAGCCATCAAAGCTGCGATTAGACGCAATGGTGGATGGAATCCTCCACATGCATATTCAGTGTACTGCATTCGACACATTGCAGCGAACTTTATGAAAAAGTTTAACAATAAGGAATTGCGTCGACAAATTGTTAACATGGGTATGGAGTCAAATCATAGTTATTTTATCTCTTATATTTCGTTTAGCATATAAAATAATATTGAAATTCAAAAGTTTTTTGTTTTTAAATTTATTAGGATACGAGTTGAGGCGACCGAATTTTCATTTCATGTATGACAATCTTCGTGGAGAAAATGCAGAGGCGGCTAACTGGCTTGATAGGATCCCCAAGGAGAAGTGGGCGCAGTCATATGATCAAGGAAGGCGTTATGGCCATATGACAACCAACCTAGCTGAATCTATCAATTCGGTGTTGAAGGGAACGCGTCATCTTCCCATTACTGCTTTAGTGCAATCAACATATTATAGGTTGGCTGCACTTTTTGTTAAGATGGGGAACAAACAAATTGCCATGATGGAGGGAGGGCACACATATTGTGAAACAGTCACACAAGCTATGCAAGAAAATCGCAGGAAAGCTAACTCCCACATTGTTCGTAATTTTACGCGAGCAAATCAATCTTTTCTGGTTGAAGAGTTAGTTGCTCCACAAGAGGGTGTTTCTGCAATGAACTACAAAGTCAACCTCAGTGACATGTGGTGTGATTGTGGAAAGTTTCAAGCACAAAGGTTCCCTTGTTCACATGTAGTTGCTGCCTGTGCACATGTCCATGTAGATTGCATGCAATATGTGGACAAAGTCTATAAACTGGAAAATATATTGAATGTTTATAGACATGAGTTCGAAGCTGTTGGAAATGAAGGTTACTGGCCTCAATATGATGGTCCAGAAGTGTGTCCCAATCAAGAAATGCGGAGAAATCCACATGGTCGGCCAAAATCAAGTCGTATTCGTAATGAAATGGACCTCAGGGAGAAAGGCCAACCAAAACGTTGTGGATTATGCAGAAACGGAGGTCATAACCGTCGAAATTGTCCGCAACGATTTGGCACATTGGGGGAGACTTCGCATCAACAATAAATGAATTACATGTTTTTCTCAACTTATCATGTACTTTGGATTATAAGGGAAAATGTAATGCAAGTTTTTTTTGTTTGTTTTTTGTTTTTATCTAATACAAATCAATTAACAAAATTTAAAAAAAAATTGTTCATAAATTTTAAATAATAAAATTTACCTTACGAAATTTTTTTTTTAATTATAAAAAAATTATTTTAATTTAATTTATAAATTTTAAAATTAAAAAACAAAACTTACAAAATTTTAAAATTTTAAAATTTAAACAAAACTTACAAATATAATTTTTGATATACAAACTTAAGAAGAAATATTATTTTGTTTTTTTAATTTTTATAAGAAATAAAATTTTCCATATTTAAATTTAATAAGAAACTTAATTTAATTTATAATTTTTAAATTTAAAAAATAAAAAAAATTAAAATTTGTTAATTAATTAAAAAAAAATTACATGAAGGGAAATCGCCACCCCCCATGGCGATTTCCCTTCATTCTTTTTACAAATTTGGTTAAAAATACCAAGGGAAATCGCCATGGGGGGTGGCGATTTCCCTTGGTATTTTTAGCCAAAATCAATATTTTGATGCTGGGAAATCGCCATGGGGGGTGGCGATTTCCCAGCTAATTTTAAAACAAGCGTATTTTGGGAAATAATCTAAAAGCATAGATAATTTGGGATTTAATTTTTTTTTTTGCTATATTCGTATAAAAAACCCCTAAATTTCATGTGTTTCTCATACTAATTTCGGCAGCATTTTTTCAAACTATTCGGCATCTAATTTATCTTTTGGGACGATAATTATCTAAAATCTTTACACCATTTGACTTAGCAGTTGATTCAGCCAGCAGAATTCAACAACCAAAAACCAGAACCTATGCACAAAATCCATAAAACTCTAGTTTAGTTCATTTAATCTTTAGGACCTCTGCAACTGCTCTCGCTTCAATGTTACTGTCTACATTATATTTTAGTTCTACAGCTTTGCATCAAAATCAAATTTTAAAGCTGAAAACATGCATGCAACAACATTTGGTCTCCTTACAAAATTTTCTTCTTTCTTCAATGTTCTTTCACTCCCTGAAATCTCTTACTTTATAGAAGATTAAGCTCACAAAGAACACAATAAAGGAGATTTTGACACCTGGAAAACAGTATGGCTCCATTTACCAATGTCATGTCTTTGATCTTGAAACCTGTTAATTTGATCTTGAAACCTGTTAATTACTACTTCGGAAAATATTAACCAAGGTCATTAAAGTAATACTTAAGAAAAGAAAATATAATTAATGATTTTTTTTTATTTGATAAAAAAATGCATTAAAATGCAAAAAAAAATTAAAATTAAATAATAATTAAATAATTTTTAATCAATGCTTAGTAGAGATTTTCATAGGTCGAACCGAGTCACGGTCCAGATTTTTTCTACACTCTTTATCCAAACTCGACCCGGACCAACTCATAAGCTCAAATTACTATTTCAAAAAAATATTAAAATATTAAAAAAAATTATTTTTATATTAATATTTATATATTTTTATAATTAAATTTAAATAAAAAATTATATTTATAAATAATAATTCGAGCGAGACCAGACCAAGTTGAACCAAATTGAAAAAAATACTTATCCAGACTGAACTTATCGAATCCTTGAACAGGTCTACATATTAGTAACAGATAATCGGATCTTATTAGTTATACTAATCCACCAGCAATTGCAAAGAAAACAAGATGATTATTTATGACTATGCTTTTTGATACAAAGAAATGATTTGCTATCACTTTTCGTGTATGGAATTTGGGGTTTTGAGAATTCCAATTGTTCATGTGGGTGACTAATGTTGTCTTTTGAAAGCGTTGCCACACCAAACGAGTTGATGCTTTTTGGAATTTGATATTTGATTTTCAAAGAAGTAAAAACCTGCTTGCTTTCTAAGGACAATGTCACATGTATAACACTAACCTTAATTATATGAATTTGGTTTTGTCAAGAAATTATTTGGAAATCCAAGAAAAGGATTCCTTTTAGATTGCCTTTTTGTTTCTTCTTTGACACCATCAAAATCTTTGTAACCAAGAATGCCTTTTACAATGAAATATCTTCGAACCTTCAAGACTATTTGATCAACAACAACAACTATGCCAAAATTGTCTTTATTATTAGAATTTAAATATAATAGTTAGATTTTTTTTGAGATAATTATAATTATAATTTTAAAATATAATTTATTTATTTTTATAATTCTAAAACTTTGTAAACATTCAATCTTAAAATATGTTAAATGTGTTAAAAATTAATTTATCAGTTATTGTTTAAACAGAAACACTAACAGAAAGTTTAGTTGACATATAATGAACACTCGTGACGGCGAATATTGATGGGTTGCATTGAATTTTGGGTTTTCTGGTTTTTGTGCAAAAAAATTTTTTTTTTGAAGAAAACTAATCTGAACAAGACAAATAGCACAAATAGATGGTGATGTTAGGCGACGAACTAGGACAGATGTAGAATTATTTTGGATTTTCAGAGTTTTGTGATTTTTGTAAAAAACGAAAGCTTTTTTAAAAACAAAATTAATCTGGAAAAAAAAAAGTGTTTACTGAAGGTGAAGAATTATTATTATTATTATTTTTGTGAAGAAGATAGAGACGACGATAGACAGCAGGCGGCTAGAGGGAGGGGAAGTTGGTTTTAGTGAGAGATGAAGAGAAGCTGTGGGTTTAGTAAGAGAAAGAGAAGATTAAAAAACTGAAGGTTTTTTATGTTTTATTTGGAGTTGCTTTTTTTTTTCTTTCGACAAATAATTTTTTTTAATATTTTACAAATTAATGAAATGCCATGTAAACTTCACATATGATTCATTATATGCCAGGTAAGCTTTTCATATAAACTTTCAGTTAGTGTTTTCGTTTGAAAAGCGAAAAAAAAAAAAAAAACTTTTAACACATTGATAACTTTTAAAACTAAATATATACAAGTAAAAGTTTTAGGACTTATATGAAAAAAATATTTATGTATTAGGACTAAAATTATAATTACTTTATGTTTTTTTTTTATATATATAAGCTTAAGCCTTTAAGATAATTGGTCATCCAATTTAATATGGTACCAGAGCTTTCAAGTTTAAATTTTGATAACAGCTTTTTCTTTTAATATCTTTTCGTCCAATGTCTTATTGCTCATCAGACTATGCATTACTGTTTTAACCTTTTTTTAATTTGCACTTTTTTTTTACACTTAGGTCAACGTACAAATCCATAATTATTCATTCGACTTGCATAAGATGAATGCATAAATTTTTTTTATGAGCTAAAAATTTTATGATAATTGACTATCCAATTTATCATTTATCTCATTGGAAGGCGCATAAAAGCAATCCTAAAAAATTGTTGATATATATATATATATATATATATATATATATATATATTAATAAGGATTGTGCCGAAAGGTCTAAAATCCGAAACAGACTGAAGAAAATAATGAAAGTGTGTAAATAAGAACTTTTTCTGTTTTGTTTGGATGATTCGGATTACTATATTTTCGAATTCTGTATAATTTTCTTGAAGTAAAGTTTACTAGCACATATTAGGTTGACAGTTGAAATTAGTATATAGAAAATAGTTATAAATATTGAAATTCGAATTTTAAATTTATTTAATTTTTTTTTAAACGTGATTACATAAAACAATAGGGTTAAATCTCAAATTCAAAACTATTTCTTTTCATATCATAGTTGAACCTCACCCTGCCAATTGGGTATTGATTTCCAAAATTATCAGCTCTTGTTCTATGGAGAGAAATTACTTCCTATTATGTCCTGTTAGTTTCTTTTTTTTTTTTACTTTGACTATTGTTTATATAAACTTATTTCCATGCATTTTTATATAATTAGAAAATAAATTTTCAACATTTCCTTTTATCCCATATTCAAGTTGTCATAGCTTGACTTTTTTATTGGTTGTTTTTTATTTTTCATTTTCCCCTGTTTTCTAGCATAGTAAGACCTGCCAAGTAATTTGTCGTCTTTGGAAGAGTGAAGAAGCTTACCATGCAGCTCTTTCCCTGTCCAATCTCCCACAATGTTCCCCGAAGAAAAAGCTTGAAAAATTTTCAGCAAAACAAAATAAAAAGGTTTAACTTGAAAGATTGTACTGGAATTGTCCCTTCAGCAGGTAATGATGTATATAATCAGTTAAAAACAACTTTATAAAACCATTCATTCCTACGGGAAATAAAGAAAACATATTTTTCAGGTTAATTACTAAATAGACATATAGCATTCTTATAAAAGTATAAACCTATTTTTAAAGTTTAAAATCTCCACCTGCAATTCCTATCCTATGTATAGGATAATAATTCTTAGAAACTTATAAACTTATTAACCATGAATTGCTGCATATTATCTTGGCCACTGAAACGACTGTAATGAAAGTTCCTACCTATGTTTTGCCCTACAACAATTCCTTGATCAAACCCAGATCTTTTTTTCTTTTTTTTTTTTGTTAGGAATGCATTTGACATTGTGGAAACATGCATAGTTTTGTGTATTTAGTTCTAGGCCTGCAGTTGGTAATTTAGATATGTTCATGGGCCTAGGCTTTATATGAACAAAAATTGTGTCTACCCAACCTTAGTTCAGCCTTGAATATAAGTATGAAATTATGTGCAAGCTTGGCTCATTTCATAAAGAAGGTACTCAAGTCCGCACAAGTCCGTCCAAATTTATACACAGAAGGATCGTTCCCTCTTAAAAATGATCAATCAATAAAACGGATCAGACCGGACCTGAACAAAAAATGCCATATCCGAAACCCGTCCGTTTTTTAAATAGACCTTATTTTTTTGTCAAATGCCGTTTTTCAAACTCAATAATTCTATCCGAACCCTCCCGAATATCAAACGAACTTTCAAACTTAGATAGATAGCCTGACCCTTAAACATGTATAGTTGGTATATAACATGTATAGTTGGTATATAACGAGGAATTAATGGATTCCCCACAATAATAGAAGAATGAAAACAAAGAATGGCAAGCAAGCAAACATAAAACTGAATATAATGAAAAGTACTAATTATTTTGGAGTGTCTTCAAAGGCATGAACTGCATTTAATTGCTAGCAGATTGTTTATCATTTCCCCCACTAACTCCATTACCTTCTATAGAGACAAAAATAGAGAAAAGGGTTGAAAATATTGACACCATTGGGGAAGAGGAGAGAGGATGATCAATGGTTTATGCAGTCCTTTCAAATTCGCAAGAATTTCTGCTCCATGTTCTTTTACTTCACAGGTCAATTCAAAGATGTTTAAGAATGAGGTACAGTAAAATAAACACACTACGACAGAATCATTTAGTTCTAGTACTAAACAAAAAGGTCAACCCTGCTAGTCCAGAAGTGGTTCCAGTTGGAGCAAGAACACTTCGGAGCTTCATCCTAGCTACTATCTACAGTACGCAGCAATGGCAGCAGAGCAGACCAACTATGTCATTCAATTTACTAACAGTGTGTTTAATGAGAACCTATCAGCTTCTTTTGATCAAACATCTATACTTTGATTTGCAACATGGTCACAATCCTCTCTATGTTACTCGATCTCGGGTGTAAGTGTCGGACACGGATATGTGTCCGACACTCACATATCCTTTTGATCAAACATCTATACTTTAATAAGAACTTATCAGCTTCTTTTGATCAAACATCTATACTTTGATTTGCAACATGGTCACAATCCTTCTCTATGTTACTCGGACTCGGGTGTAAGTGTCAGACACGGATATGTGTTCGACAGGGTATGTTCAATTTTTTCCAAGATTTTCATATATTTAGAGGAGCATATCCCTATACCCATATCCAAATATGCATCGGACACAGATACTTCAAGAAAAATAAAAAGTCGGAGCAACATAGATCCTTGTAGGTGTGGTTAAAAGAACACAATCCTCAGCACTATTTTCCTCAATATGACTTATATAAGACATTCAATTCACAGCAGCAACAATGGGGATTTCGAGTTGCCCACCAGCAAAGAAATTGTTAATTTGTTATCCTATTACAACAGTTCAACCCAAAACGATAAATGTTCTCAAATTTGAAGCATCATTTATTAATTTGTTATCCAATCCAAATATACCTTTTCATGATGATAAAAATATGCACTACTCTACAGGAGCTGGATATAACAATTAGCACCTCTTGTAATTTATTTAGTTCATAACCTGTCACTGATCAATGACAATGATGACTCAACAAAGCCCCTTTAGCACCAGATCTAAAGTTTCATTTTCATTTGCAATCAAAGTTTGCAGTCGTACATAGGAGGTAATGAAGGGGGACTTACCTGCCTTCCTCCGCAGCAACCATGCTGAAATCGGAATCAATACGTTATTCATTCAACTCAAATGGGCAATGCAGTTGTAAATGAAATTGCCTCACCAATTGAAACCAGATGCAATGCATGAGCATTTACTAGTCATCAGACTGCAAATTATAGAAAAATTACATGGACTATCAACGTTTCTATAGTTCCAGTGTTTTCCTTGTTGGTGAAGCTACTAAAGACTGCTCTGTGAAACATAACAAAAAACTAGCCAAATTCTATTACTACCTCAGCCTCACCAAAACCAAATCTTGACTCTGTAAAATGAATTAATTACTCCTGTTGACTTGATAAAGAATATTCTTACTTTAAGTCATTAAGAACGAGTGCATCAATTAAGTGAGAGAAAAGGCGACCGTCCAGCAGCAAGCAAGAAGCATCACTGCAACTAACCGTCACTATAAAACAAAAAGCTAACAGGCCTGAGTTATGATTAGAAAGAACAAATGCAGTACCAGTTAAAAATCTTTACATGTGACTCCAACAAACTAGAAGATTACTTCTTCCACATTGTAACTATAGAACTTAATAAAGACACTTTGCTTCAGAATACATACAAAACAATCTCCAACATATTTCAGGGGAACATGACCTTAACATTTCCAATTAGTCAACGATAAACTCCTATAAAATTGCTAGGCTGAATATTCTAGAAGGTTTTGGTGATGCTTTCTCAATATGAAAGCTAATGCAAAATGATAAAGCATGATGTTGATTCATCTGGTGCTGCAAAATACGACATACAATTATTATGTGTCAGATAATAGTAAGCACCAGATTGGGTTAACTCTTCACAGACCATAACCAAATTCAAGTGGTCCAATTTTGTTATGAGAAACAATGATAGTATAAATTCCAGCATAATCAAAGGATGCTCCAAATCATTTTGGAAGATCATGAAAAGCACCATTTTGTTATTATTGTAATTGCGGTAAATTTATATCATATTACCTCTATAAAGAATTCAAACAGTCTTATTAGATTTATTTAAGGGGGGGAAAAAGTAAAGAGGGGCGAGAAGAGCTCCCAAATCAATAAGAGGAGAGAAATTGTTCTAGAAAAATGAAAGAGTTAACAGCATTGAAAGTACAAGGTGTACAAGCTGCGATGAAGACAGCACAATCACATAAATCAGCCATTATGATAGAAATCAACACACAAGGAAAGTAAAATAACATTATGAATGAAATTTCCTATGTGCCGAACGTTAAGTAAGTATGCAAAGGCTAGTGCAAAAAAATTTCTTACAATTCTTCCCCAAAAATCAGTCCCATGATATACACCTTCAAGAAACCCAGCCCTCGTCTAGTCATCAAAGCACAACTCTGCCCAGCGTCAATGTTCATCATTGAGTCCCAGTATGGAATGATATCACCAATTGCCTAAAAAATATTGGTGATAAAAACAGCTTCAGAGGGATATGCTCAAGATGCGATGCAGTAGCAAGTACCACTTGATGCACAATCCACCAACAAGTGAGAATTAATTCCAGCCAAATATGTGCAGGACAGAGGAAAAAAGATTGTGTAAAAGAAGATATCATCCCTTTCTCACAAAGGAAAGAGGAACTAGTTGCCACATGTTAACCTCTCAACAGCTCATCCTGAGGCAAATTTTCCAGCTCAATGGACGGAGGCATCAAATCTTGGCTCATAGAAGCAAACCTGACTATTGTATGACTGAAGAGCACAGCCAGCAATCCAAGACCAAACCTTCTTATCCACATCATAAAGGAGGCCCTTCCCTTGGTTCCAAGATGTGAAGCAGATAAGATTATCCTGTCCAAAGCACTCAAATCTCTCCGCTGATAGCCTCAACAAAGCTCGAAAATACTTTGGAGGCATTCTACTTATTTCCACCCACATAATCTTAGCATGATCCAATTCCCAAATTCTCATACTCTGAAGAGTACTATAAAGACCGATTCTTCCAACCAGAAACAGGCGCTTCTGTGTCCCAGCAACCAAATAACCATCTAACAAAGATCTTGGGAACTTTGCTGGAATATGCTCCCAATATCCAGAGTCCAGTCGATACATCATCAAGCCAAGGGGTGAAAGGGTTTCCAAATACAACCTGAAGTCACAATATGCCATCTTTGAGGAGCAAAGATTAACTGCAGGCATTGTCTGGTGGACTGTCCACTTATCAATCTTTGAATCATAGACTTCAGTAGGCAGCGACTTATCACCATAAATATCACCAGTGGCAATAACTTTAAATGATTTGTCTGTTCGATCCACAACCATGATCAACTGTCTTTGCTGGTTATAATTCATGCTTGGCAGTGTTCTCCAAGTTTGTGTAAGAGGATTACAAACTAAAGCTTTGAAAGTTAGACCATCAAGTCCAGAAAAGCAAACTAGACCACATGAAGAGCCAACCAACCAGAAGGCCCACTGAGGCAAAAAATTGAATGGAATTCTATACCATGTTTTTAAAGGCAAGCTAAAAACTGAGCATTGTGGAGTCTGTGAGTTCTTCCAAAATGTAAGCAGACAAGGCCCATGAGATGGCACTTGTGAGTGAAACTTAAGAAAACTATTATCTTGAAGTATTGAGTTCCATCTTTTACAAACTGAACGAAGCCGAAATATCATAAATGGGGGAACCCTTGCCAAAATCTCATTCAATAAGTCCTCAGGCAACATTGCCCATATGTTATCTTCCATTTGAACATCAGGATGAACTGCCTTACCAAATGTAGCAACTGTTTCGTCATCTAAACCCCGTGGTTTAGTCTTTATTACCTTCTGCCTAGAGGGACTAGTGTTCCTTGATCCTACACGACCCAACGGACTTGTATTCCTCAAACCACCATCCCTAATAGGTGATACTTGTTTAGGAAAACTCTCCTCGTCGCGAGAAGTCCCATTTTTCATCAACTGGGAACTGGATAATCCAGACCCAGATTCAGATGATTCCCCAGCAGCATCCATAGTTATTAATCCTCAACCCTAAGCAACCCAATGTTGTTTCTTTTATAAAAAGAAAAAAGTTTAACACCTACGCAAAAATCCTAGCTTTCAAGCTTAAATAATGAATTCAAGTACCAAGCAGTCAATTCCCCAACAGTCAACACCACCCATAGCAGTTAATTCTCGAAAAAGCTAAGCAACCCAATGTTGTTTCTTAACTAAAAACCAAGATGAATACCCCAAATGCAAGTCTTTTTTCACCCAAAGATCCTAGCTTTCAAGCTGAAAACAATGAAATCAAGTACCAAACAGCAAATAATAAAAACCCAATTAATACAATAAATAACTGAACAATACCAGCACTTTAGTTCAGATAAAAAAAAGCCCAACTTTTTAATCAGATCCAGGCATGATAATCTTGTAAACTGATAACAATGATTCAAAGAATTGATTGAAGCATTGAGTTTAAATCAATGGGACGATAAAATAAAACATAGAAAAGTTTGAATCTTGGAGAATATTAAGATGGGTTACCTTAGATTCAAAGAATTTATCTGACTTTTTGCTTGATGAAGAAAAACCTCAGAAGTCGGGAGAAGTAAAATACTGGCATAGAAATAAGACAACCTAACCTCAGGGTCAGGACTATCTCTTACATTGTTTTTCTGATTTATTTTGTCATTATTTGAGAAAAAAAAAATTAAATGGACTTTTTAAGTGAAAAATTGGAAGCCCAATCTAGTGCAAATTAAGAGGGAAAATTCTCCTTAACCTTAACGTGAACTTCCTCTAAGCTCATTTATTTTTCTTAGTGGTTATTGATGGGAATTTTTTTTTTTTTATTTTTCAAAATTATATTTTTTTTTATTTTATTTTAAATATATATTTTTTAAATATTTTTTATTTTTTAAAAAATTAAATTTTTTTATCAAAATATTTTAAAAAGTTAGTATTATTCACTATTATTATATAATTGTATTATTATGTATTTTAATAATTTCAGTGATCTATAATAAATAAAGTAATTTCATAAAAAAATTGTAATCTTATCACAAGTGTAATTAAATTATAGCACATATTATCTTTATGTATAATATATTTTGTAATTTTTTTAAAAAAAAAAATGTAACTTAGGATCAAAATTTATTTAAGAGATAATTACATAATTTTCTTATCATGTCGTCTAATAAATTATATTAATAAAATCACATAATTTGATAAAAACAATTGTAATCACTTGTAATAAAATTAATAATTTATTTGATATTCGAATATTAAATTAATGATATTCGAATATGCACATTTGACCCCTCCTATTGGATGAAATATTCGAATAAAATATATACATATTACAAAAATTATTATAATATCAGATAACAAAATTATGTAATCTGATTTAATGCATTTTATCATAATTATAATTATTTATTATAAATTACATAAAATATTATGTGTGAAGATAATAGTTGTTGTGATTTACTTAAACTTCCTTATTAAAAAGAATTACAACTTATATTATATGCGTTACAGAAATTTATTATCTTTTACGTAAAATTTTACACAAACATATAATATATTTATGTAATGAAAACATATAAATCATTATTCTTTCATATTACTTAGTTTATTGAGGAATTACAACATATATTATGTACAAATGTAATATTTTTTGTAACTTTCTTACGATTTTGGGAGAATTACATTTTTTGTTATCATATTAGTTGAATTTATTACATATTACAAAAATTATAACAGTATCAGATAACAAAATTATGTAATCCGAATTAATACGTTTTACCATAATCACAATTATTTATTATAAATTATAAAATATATTATGTGTAAAACGTAATATATTACCTTTTATGTGTAAATTATGTGTAAATTATAAAATATATTATATGTAAAACGTAATATATTATGTGTAAATTATTTATTAATATATTTATAAATATTATAAATATATTAATATTTATTGTAATTTACTTGAAGTTCTTTGTTAAGAAGAATTACAACTTCTATTATCCTTATTACATAAATTTATTACCTTTTATGTAAATTGTTATAGTAACATATAACATATTTATATAATGAAAAAGTTGTTATTATCATTTTTTTTTCAACTGCAATATATTTATGTTATTCATAATAAAAACAAGTAATTATTATAACATTTAGTATTTACGCCCTATAATAAAAGTTGTAAAAAACATATTTTTTAAGGGAAAATGTAAAGATAATAAAAGTTGTAATATTATTTTGTATTACTTTATCTTAATAAATTATATAACTAAATAAAAATTTTATATAAATATAATAAAATTGGTATTATTATTTTTTTCTTATCTTTTATAAAAATTTATGTAACTTAGCAAATAAATTATGTAAATATAATTAAAGTTGTTATTATCATATTTTTTATCTTTTGTAAAATAATATGTTATTCATAATAAAAATAAGTAATTGTAACAATATTTTGTATTTATACCCTGTAATAAAAGTTATAAAAAATACAAATTTTTAAGAAAAAAATATAAACATAATAAAAGTTGTAATACTATTTTGTATTACCTTATCTTAATAAATTATGTAACTAAGTAAAAAAATTATTTAAACATAATAAAATTTGTATTATCTTTTTTTTTCCTTGTCTTTTATAAAAATTTATGTAACTTAGCAAATAAATTATGTAAATATAATAAAAATTATAATACTATTTTGTATTATCTTATCTTAACAAATTATTTAATTATATAAAAAATTTATATAATTATAATAATATTTAATATTTTATTATTTATAAAAAAACTGGTTATCAATTTACAACCGATAACCAAAATAATCATGTCATGCAAGAGCTTCTGAAAAGCTCATCATAAGTAACTGATTCTAAAAGCTCCCAATTAAATAAATAAAAAAACCATGTCATAACGAAGACATGACATAGTAGCAAATTTGGAATTGATTGGTCAATGACTTAAATGGTTAATGCTTAAAACTAATGTCCCACATCAATGACAAAGGCTAGAAATTATAGGTTACATTTTTCACCAATTATTCTGATCAACTTAGACATACCTTACTAAATAAGATCCTACGTTTTATTAAAGGCTAAATTTAAATTTCGATTTCGATTTAAGACCCAAAGTTTTATTTGAAATAAGTCAGGATAATATTTTTTCGGATGTGTCAAATAAAGTATTTTTTACGAAAATGAACTCGTGCACTAAACACCTTGTAAAAAGCTACATTAAAATTACAAGATAATTAGAGATAATAATGGGTCGAGATGGACTTTTGTCCCATCCAAAATCCAACTCTATTTTGTATATTTTGAACTCGATGCCGACCTAACTTGATATCAATTATCTTTTTTAATATTTGACCGTGACCCGAATTTTATATATAATCTGCTTGAGATGTGATTCATCTTAAAATTTATATTTATACATTATTTTAATATATTTTGGATAAAACGTTTTATTTTTAATATAAATTATATCTTAATTATTTTTGAATATATTATATAATTAACTTAATGACTCTAATTAGTATTAAATAATAAATTTATTAATATAATATAATATATTTAATAATATAAAACTTTAAAAAATATATATTAATTTTATATATATTTTAGGTAGGGTGATTCCCACCCAACTTGACTTTTGTTATTTTCTAACCCGTCCCGTCCCGTCCCGTCTTGTCGATCCTCGATTCTTTTTAAAAAATCGTTCCTATCGGGTTGGGACGGGTCGGAATCGGTTGGGGACGGGCTATTTTGTCATTCCAAATAATAAAGATATCATTTATGCACATATCATGTTGATGATGTGTCATTTTTTATCCATATGACATGATAGTAGGCTAAATATGCAAAATTGGACAATAAAAAAAGTCTAAATTCTAATTTACTTAATTAATCCTAATTTAAATTAATTAATCCCAATTAAACACTTAACAAAAAAGGATTTATGGTTTATATTAATACTGATATGAAAAAAAAATCCCAAATCCAAAATTTTCCATAATTGACTTTTCGATCCCATCACCTGAGAAAATATATCTTGATTTTATTTCTCTTTTTATTTTTCTTTCTCAAGCTATGATCAGTTTATATTCAAGCCATTATCAATTTCCAAAAAAGAATATAATACCCAAATATCAACTATCAAAACCCAAAAGAAATTCATCATAATCACCATTTGTCACCCTTCATCCCAATCTTCATCATCTCAAAATTTTTATTATCTCAATATCACAATTGTTAATGAAACTCAAATTTGAGAGAGAGAAAAAAAAATAGAATTTTTTTTCTAAATTTAAAAAGAAAATTTGCAATTTGCAATTTTAATTTTTAATTGTTATTGTTGGGTTAATTACCACATTACCTATCTCTCGCTTCCTTCAAGGAACTTGATTAGTGGTAGAGAGATTGAAAGAAGGAAGAATAGGTAAAGCTAAACCTAGATGGAAATTTAATAAGTTATTTGTTATATGGTGTTTCGTGATGATGCAAGAGGACTTGGAGCAGTAAGAAGAATGAAGTTATGGAGTTAATTTATATATTGTTTGTGAATCAAATGATGTCATATAATTAAAAGTTTTTTTTATTTTAAATATAGATAATTTTATTTTTAATGAAAAGGTATAATATGATTTACTGACAGTGTATAAATTTATACACTGTTAATACATCAAATATAAATCCTTTAACTAATCTAGCAAAAAATTCTTTGTTTGCCATAAAAATTTGATACTTCAATTCCTTACAAAAAAAAATCTGCCCCATCCTTGATGTTTAGTAAAAACAAAATTGTCTTTCTTGGTTTTTTTTTTTTTTTCCCAAAATTTTGTTCCTCTATTAATTTTTTTTATTAAAAAAAAAAAAAAACTGAAATAACTTTCATGCTGTCATTTGTGCATAATTCAGTTTAGTTTGACGTATTAAAATAAATAAAATCTTGATTTGGACCAAATAAATCGTTTGGTTCTTAATTGAGAATCACCCAAATATTAGGTCTTAAATTGAACATTTAGCATTTATTAAAAATTCATAGCAACTTTTGATTTTTCAATAACATATTACTCTCCTCGTCTCATTTTTTGTTAATTTTTTTTATATATATAAATCTCAATTTATTTATTCCAAAAGTAAAATAACAAATGTATTTGAATTTTCAAATATATCTTTACATATTTTTTTGTTAATTATTAGTTAACATGCACAAAATCCAAAGAAACAACAAAATATACAAAATGAAACTTAATATCTTTATTTGACTGAAAAAAAAAAACAAAATAATAATAACTTGTCTAAAGTTTGTATTAATTGATGGGACAATTTTTAAGGGACGAAAAGAGTAAATTTGATTTGTTAGATATACGATTGACCGTGACAAGGAAAATTTATACTAATACTAATATTTAAGTAAAAATTAAACAACAAAGTTATGCCATGATTAAGAATTTTTATTTTAGAAAAATCCCATGATTAAGATTGAATTCAATCATTGACCAAATGGGATTTTTTTTTGGCAAAGAGATTTATGTAGGGTGAAGATTGGTAGGTAAGTCGCAAGTATGGATAATGGGTTGAAAATCAGACAAACTTTGTGATTTGATTTGGGTGTTTTGTTTGTTGGTGTTTTGTTTGGGGCTCCACCAAATTTTTTTTGGCTGACTGTTGATGGTTTCATTACAGGGTTGTTCTTGCAGGTATGGGTGATAGACCTATCAAATTTGACTTGAATTCAAAAAATTCGATTTGTTTAATTGATAAATCTAGTGGGTGAATCTGTCATATAAACTCCCAAAAAAAATTATCCCATCTTTTAAATTTTCACATGATAAGTCCTGATTTTCAGAGATATGGTTGCAATAGTAAGCATCCAAAGACTTATGATCAATTAGAAAAATTAATTAATTAATTAAAAAAATAAGAAGTGCTACTCTATTCTAAATTTCTAACTCATTTTAAGCTTTTAAAAACTAGCAGGAATTAGTGTGAACAGTTTTTCTGGTAAGATATATTTTTAGCATTAACCTCTCAAAGAGCTATTTAATTATTTTTAAATTTAACAATTCGTATATGTATATCATATTTCGTATATTTTTTGTTAAATATGTAAATATAAATATAATACAAATTATTATATGTATCAAAATTTTAAACACGAATACAATATGTACATTAAACGTGTCATATTAATTATGTTAATTGAGTTTAAACGTGTTAAATCATATTTATTATATTACTTTTATATTTATTAAAATTATAATATTTATATCATATTTTCGCATCTAAATTATCAAATCTAATTACTCCTCTAATGCGTCTAAATTATCAAATCTAATTACTCCTCTAATTTGTCCTTTTCGTCGTGCTTGTAATTTGAATCCTTCTTGGCCCCTTCCTTCACCAAAATAAATCATTTATATATTATATATACTTTGAAGTAGACCTGTTTATAGGGATGATAAAACTCGATTCAATCAATAAATTTCACATTGATCCATTCCAAATAGAGGGTTTTTTTTTTTTTTTTTCTATGAAAAGCGGAGGCGAGATGGAGCGGGGTAATTTTGATAAATGCTTGATCCGTTCTGTCCCGCCCCGTTTTTTGAAATTACTATCTTACTCCTTAAAATATTTATATTTTCCCTTATATTGTTAGTATATACATTAGATATATATTAGATATATATACTTTTAATATATATATATGTATATTATATATATTAAAGAATTTTATATATTAAAATTTTGTTTATGAATAAATTATGATACAATTTTTTACAATATTAAGTTAAAAATAATTAATAAAAATTGGGATATAGCGGAGTGAAGCACCGTGGAGCGATTATGGATGTAACCGACATCCATGGAGGTGGATGTTTCTAACATCCATGCAAGAGTGGGACGGAGGTGGATAAAGCAATCTCCGCCCCCGTCCCGCTCCATTGTCATCCCTACCTGTTCAAGGGTCGAGTAATTCGACAAGTCCGGCCAGATCCGAATTACTGTTTAGGTAATAAAATTATTTTTTATTTAAATTTAATTATAAAAATATATAAATATTAATATAAAAAATGTTTTTTTTTTTTAATTTTTAATATTATTTAAACAGTGAAACAGGAAGGTGGGACGATCCAAGCCCGCTCAGGGTAGGGCTTAGGTAAGAGAAGAAGAACATTTTTTGGCCACAACCCGACCCAGCCCGAGCCATAAATAGGTCTATTTTGAGACCTAGCAATATTGGACACGATAAATTACACGACATGAACACGACACGAAAAAATAACTAAAAACATGACACGAAACGAAAAGATAACACGAACACGACACGAATACACGAATGTCTCAAAATCTATTTAATACGAATTATTAACGTATCAAAGTTTATATAAATATAAAATACTTTAAACACGATTATGACACGACAAATATACGAATACGACACGAATTCACTAATTGCCAGGTCTAATTTTGAAGCAGTCTCTGTTTAATTCGAATTAAATTTTTTTTTTCATTTTATAATGTAAGATTTAACTAAGATTAATTCTAACTTCTAACACGTTTTCTATACTTTATATATATATATATATATATTATATATTTTCAACTTAAAGTGTAACCATGACAAATTAAGTATTTCTTTTTTTTTTTTTGTGTGGAAAATCTCCAAAATTAAGCAATTTGGCTACCATAAAAGTGGATTCTTTAATTTATTTTGTTTGTTTTACTTCTCACATCAGTTATGAAGTGAAGAGATTTGGTTCAAAACCAAGTCAAAATTAGACTATACTAGAATGTTTTCTTCGTTTGGTTGGAGGATTTTTTAATATTTATAAAATTTTAATTAAGTTAAAAATTATAAATAAATTTAAGTTGAACCATATTAAATAATTTTTTATATTTAATATCTTAAATAAATGAATTTAGAGTTAAAATCAAATCATTATAACAAATTATACAAAATATAGGATGAATTTAGATACGAAACAAACAAAAAATTAAAACCCAATACGAATACACGAAAGTGTTAAAATTTACATAAAATAAATTATTAACGTGTAAAAATTATATAAATTTATAATACTTTGAACAAAAAAAAAAATTGAACACGTCACGAACACACAAATTTTTTTTTTCTAAATTGAATCACTATGACAAATGATATAAAATATGTCATGAATTGAGACACGACACGAACACACAATGTTTTCTCTAAATTGAATCACAACGACAAATTATGCTAAATATAAGATGAATTGAAACACGACACGAACACAACATAAAAAAATAATTAAACACAATACGAAAAATAACATGATCACGATACGAATACACGAATGTGTCAAAATATACATAAAACGAATTATTAACGTGTAAAAATTTATATAAATTTATAATCTTTTAAAAACACGAATACAAACACATAAATTTTTATTTTATTTTTTTTTTCCTTTTCCTTCTTCACCCAAAAAGAAAAAAAGACAGGTGTAAGCACCTACACAATTTATGTAGTCAATTTTATATTAATGTTAGATTAATATTTTAAACTAGATTAGAACTAAAATAAAGTTGCTTTGATTTTTCTCCAACAGCTTCTTGGTCCTGCCAAAACTGTATGATGGAAGCAACGTAGCTACAGAATTCATCTTTCAGGGTGAAGGTGCGCTGTTGGTTTCAAAAACAACTCAGAGGGGAGAAAAACTTGGGAAAACAATCCTCATTTCTTGAGGAGGAATCTGTTAATTTTGGATACGACACGAAAAAGTAAGTAAAATATGATACAAAACACGAATACAATATGAATACACGAATGTATCAAAATTTATATAACACGAATTATTAACGTGTCAAATTTTTTATAAGTATATAATACCTTAAACACAATTATGACACGAAAAAAGACTATGAACACAACACGAATACACGAATTACCATATTTGCTTCTTTGTAAGTTTTTCTTTTGTTTTCTCTTTTCAAAGATATGAATTTCAACATTTTCCAAGTATAATTGAGCAAAATATTAACACTAGTGTCAAACTCCTTGCAAGTTTGGGCACTTCTAGCACTTGTCATATACCTAAAAGAATGTGTTCAAGTCGGTTCCTGGAATCATAATGTTGTTTAATAACAAAAGAATGAACTTCAAAAATATTTAAACAAAAAAAAAAAAAAAAGTGAATGAAAGAAAAAGAAAATCCCATCGTAAATCTTTAAAATTACCAATTCTATTATTATTAAATAAAACTTAGCTACATAATTGTTTATGCAATACATATTCATTTTAGGTAAAAGATGAAATTTGAACAATTTTTAAGAATTGTGTTTGAACTTTTTAGGTTATTTTAACATTGGCTTAAATATATATAAAAAAAAAAACTCTGAACTAAAATTAAATAATCATCCAAGTTTCTATTATTTTATTACAATCAATTAAGCTTTTAAATATTTATTTTCATCCAATTGAGTCCTTACGTGGATGGAAAGTGATCATGTGAGCCACATGGCAATAACATCCGTTAATTTAATTCCAACATGAAAAATTTAAGCCATGTGGTCATAATAACATGAAAAAAAAAAAATGCCAAAATGGTAAAGTGGATGTGTCAAACTAAAAAAAATAAACTTTTTTCTTTTTCTATTTTTTCGTTCTTTTATTTTCTTCTTTCCATCTTCATCTCTCCCGTCTCCCTCTTTTTAAGGAGGAAGTCCACATTCATAAGTTCTGTTGTTATCTCTTAAATGTATATTTTGAATTTGAATTTGTAATTTAGTTATTGACTTAGTCTTAGCTGTCAGTTACACGAGTCTTATCCTTCATAATCTTAGCTTTACAGATTCTAGTATTTGTATACTCTAAAACAAGAAAGAGTGAGATAATCCAAATTCCTTTGTCTATTTTCTGATATGGTATCAAAGCAAATTGCTTAATTGCGTTTTCTTTTCTCTACTCTCCAAGCTGTCATCATGGCTGCAAATAGTAACAATTAACTCATCTGCTCCTGCAACACATAATACCACCATTCACAACAACAATGAGTCACACAACTCATTTATCATCATCAACATTGCTGCTCAAGCCCCACCCAAACTCACCTCCAATAATTACGTATCATGGCAGCTTTAGTTTCAAACTCTATTTGTAGGTTATGATCTTATTGGCTATATCGACGGTTTTAAACCTTGCCCGAATGCCACTATCACTCACAATGGAGCCACCACTTTGAATCCAACCTACACAATCTAAATTCGATAGGATCAATTGATTCTCAATGCTATTATCGGTTCTCTTTCTCCCACTATTATTTCGTTCATTGCTCGAGCCAAAACGTCACGAGAAGCATGGACCATACTGTAGACACCTAATTTTTTTCGGGCCTCTGAATAAGGTATGTTCTTCCTTCAAATCCATATTCCTAAGTTTACCTCGATTTCATGGCCCAATATCCCTACACTTGGTTTCAGCACAATGGACAAGACCGAAGTCATGAGAAAAGTCAAAAAGTCAAAGTTGACCAAAAGTCAAAGTCAAAGGATAAAAAGTCAACTTTGAAAAATCAAGATTGAAAGAGAAAATTGGATGTTAAAAGGTCAATTTTGATAATTGGGGAGCTACAATTCAAAAACGGAAGTGCGAAATTGAAAAATGAGATTAAAGGAAAGTGGTGTAGTGACTAAATCGAAGAAATTAAAAAGTTGGAATTAAAGGTGAGTTGACAAAATGGCTAATTTGAAAAAAATTAAGAATGATGGAAAAGGAATTTGAGACAATTGAAATGAAGAATGGTGAGATTTAGAGATTGAAATGGTAGAGAGACTAAATTGAACAAATTAAAAGTTCAATTTCAAGGACAATTATAGGAAAGATTAAATTGAAAGAAATTGAAAGTTCAATTTGAGAAGGAATCAATAAAATAATGGGATTTGAAAGCTCAATTACAAAGTGAATGAAGGGAGAACTAATTTGGAGAAGATATTGAAAATGGAGGAACTAAATTGAACAAATTAAAAGTTTGACTAGTAGAGAAGGGTGCAATTGAAATGAAAAATAGTTTAGGAAATGATGGAGGGATGAATAAAAGATAATTGGAAAGTTTGAGGAAGAATATGGAATTATCTTAAGGTAGAAGTGTAGTAAATGGAAGAATGAAGGGTATTTTGGAAAAAATGCACCATAGCATTTTGGTGAATAAATGGACGAGTAGGAGAGAGAGGGAGCGAGAGGTACATGACATGGAAAGCCTTGGCCAATAGGATTGCTACTTGGTGAGCAAGAATAAGAAAAAGGACCATTGAAAGGGGGGACCATGAAAGGACCACTTGGAAATAAAGAAAGCATGAAAGCTTTCGATATTCATGCATATTCGGCCAAGCTAAAATTTGAAGGCAACAACCCCTATTTGCTGGATGATTAAGCCATTCTAAAATCACTAAGGAAGGGAGAAAAGGAAGTGAAGAGAGGAAATGAGGAAAAAGGAAGGGCTTTAAGGTTTTCTAAAGGCTTCACTAAGGTAGCTTGAACTGTTTTTCTTTTCATATTATTTTCCATTGATTTCAAGTTTGCTTTCTTGTGTTTTTCTTAAGATTTGAAGGTTTTTAAAAATGTTTTCATAAGTCTTCTCTTTCTTTTTACAAAAAAATCTAAAAGTTGGCAAAGTTTTCTATTCATTTTCCATTGTTTTGCCGCCATCTTGTTCTTATTTTTCTATGTTTTTGCTTCATGATTTCTCTTGATTCTTGGTGTATTGAAGGTCTATTGTGGTTGTTTGATGAGTCTTAATTTGGTTTCCTTCTTAAAATAAAAAGGTTTTGAGATTGATGATCTTGGATTCTTCCAAGTGATAGTTAGGCCGGATTAACATCCAAGGGGCCAACCTTGAACCAACCTTTGTTTTCCTTGTTTATCTATGATTTCTTGCTTATATTTTCCATCTTCATGTGCATACTTTGCTGGATATGAGTTTATTGTGGAGCATCCTTCACGTTACATATTGTTTCTTTCCTTGAAAAAGTGATTATGAGCTTGGATTCTCCAAGAAATGGTAAGAATGGATTAACATCCAAGAGGCCAACCTTGAGCCATTCATTTTTACATTAAAACATGTTTTTAAATGATTTCCAGCATGATTTTGGTTAGGACCAATCAATGGTCCATAGCCAAAATCTTATTTTACAAAGTATTGCAAAAAGCAATGTGGTGATTTCGGGTAACATAAATCCAAACATTTTTTTTGTCCAAATAAAAAAACCGTTTTAACTCCATTTAATGCACCCTAGACGAATCTAGAGTTAAAATTTTATATTTTTTTTGAGTTTTCCTTAAGGATTAAAAAAAAATAGTTAGATAAATTCGGGTTTTGGGTGGCTAAAACGAGCTTAGAAACGAATTAAAGTTTGGATTTTTACTAGAAAGGGGGGGCTGGCCGAGACACTTTGGGGGGTGTTTTAAAGTTTTTTCTTAGTTGTTTAAGTCTAAAAAAATGAAGAAACGAGAGTCGGGTAGTTAAAACGAGCTTAAAAAATGAGTTAAGGTTTTGATTTATATTAGGCATCATTCAGCTATTTTGTTTTTCTCTCTTAAAATTTGCATTTTGTTTTAGTTTGTTTTGGCTTTCAAAATATTTGTATTAAGGCTCACTTAGAGGTATTCAGATGCCAAACAAGGGCATTTGGATATCCCCTCCAATCCGAGCAAGATCCGTGCCCAAACAAAATCATTTTTCCTCAAGTGCAACTTAAGTTTCTTTTAAAGGTATTCGGATACCTCTATAGGTATTCGAATGCCCTCTCTTTAAGAGAGAAACATATTCCGATGATGGTCCCGTTTTCATGCATTTCATACTTAAAAAAATGTTTTTTTTTCTTCTAAATTTATCATAAAAACGTGCTTTCTCGATTTCATGAACATTTGGCGAAAGAATAATTTCTTACTTTGCCGGGTTTGCCCAGGAGTAGGAAATTCTCCACCGCACGTGTTTACGAAATCGTAAAGTATGGTTTTCATTTTATTTGGAATTACGTAAATGTTAAGCGAAAGGATGTTTTCCAAAACTTTGTCGGGTCTGCCGAGGAGTTCGGTAAAATGTTCCGACATATGTCATTTACATAATTTCATACATACTCGATTTCATGAACATTTGGCGAAAGAATAATTTCTTACTTTGCCGGGTTTGCCGGGGAGTAGGAAATTCTCCAACGCACGTGTATACGAAATCATAAAGTATGATTTTCGTTTTATTCGAAATTACGTAAATGTCAAGCGAAATGATGTTTTCCAAAACTTTGTCGGGTCTGCCGAGGAGTTCGGTAAAATGTTCCGACGTATGTCATTTATGTAATTTCATACATAAAATATATGTATACATAAAAAAGATTTTTAAATTAAGGTTGTGTGCACATTGCTTGTTTAAGCTATTTGATAATTATTGTTTATGACATGTTCTTAATTATATTACTTTGTGATTAATATTCCTATGATTTTTTATGATTTGTTATTTATGTTAATTTTATTTTCATAATTATTAGATAATTAATGTTCATATGATTCTTGCTCATGTTATAAATGCCATGTTAAACTTCTTGTTATTTCATGCTATGTGATGCCTAATGTCCATGTTTGATTTTTATCCCATGAGACAATAAATGCCATGTTAATTTCTTGTTATTTCATGCTATGTGATGCCTAATGTCCATGTTTGATTTTTATGTCATGAGATAATAAATGTCATGTTAATTTTTTGTTATTTCATGCTATGTGATGTCTAATGTTCGTGTTTGATTTTTATGCCATGAGACAATAAATGCCATGTTAATTTTTTGAAATTCCATACTATATGATGCTTAATGTCCATGTTAAATTTTTATGCCATGAGACAATTAATGCCATGTTAAATTTTTCCATGTGATAATTAGTATTTATGTTCATTCTCTTATATTGGCATATTCATGTTCAATTTTAAATGAGTTTAAATTCATCTGGTTAATTGATGTTGTATATTATTTGATCTTTGTTTTAATTAGATTGTCAGGGTATTTGGAATAAGGGTTGTAGAATAGGTGGTGAAAGGTTTGTTTATTCCTCATAACACACTACACTTGCATTTCATAACATGAACTCTATACCCGGGCGCCGTCCTTTTTAAGTGGAAGTAAAGTAAATTACGCTTTCGTGACTAACAATCCGCATGCGCTAGCGAAACTCTTTCGGAGTATAATAGACCTACGCCTTCGTGATTAACAATCCGCATGGGCTAGGAAAATATACTCTAACAAATTGAACCATTTCCTTCAGATCGGGGTGCCTTACTAGTCCTCACGGACGACAGTGAGGAGCAATTCGGGGCCTTTTACAATTTCAACTAAACCTCATGTACTGAGCCATATGAAGCCAACCTAGGTAGGGTCATGCTGTATTTTCATTAGAAATTACCCTATTAGGAAAACATGGAGGAACATTTTCGACCTTTTACTATTTATTTTACATTCCGAATAAGCATCATAAATCGGACAATGATGAACGCACATCGTTTTGCCCGCAATAAGTTTGATATTCTGCCTCAAAGGCACCGTGATGCCTAAATAAATAGATATTGTTGGGGCATGTGTTCGTTGACTTACCAAATTTATATATATGAAAATTCTTTTCTTCAAACATTTTTGCATGTTGTACATTTCAGACACTAACTGTTATTACATTCATATATATATGAATAAAGCATGTACATTTATGGTTATATTTCTAATTTCATGGTGATAATAATCTCATTTGATTTGCATTTGTTAATTGAGAATTGTAGACCGATAGTGTTGAATAAACATATGGATACCGTGCCATTACAAACCCACTGCCCAAAATTTTGTTGTTAAAGATTTTGTTTTAATTTTTACGGGGAAAATGTGTTTCACAAAATCGTTAATCAAATTTGGAGGCAAATCTTGCATAATAACTTTTTGTGAATAATTAAAGATTGGTCCTATCATTTTAATTTAATTATTGAATAATTTCTTTGTATATACCCGTGTATTAATTCGTTTATTCATTAAAGCATTGTGTTGTATTCATAATATATATGGTCATTCATCATGGAATGCGTTTGTGACATACATGGTCATTACCTGTGTATTAATTTATTTTTTACATGCATCATATTGACATCGTGTTGCATTCATAACATATATGGTCATTCATTGTAGAACGCATTTGTGACATAAATGATCATTCACTGTATATATCCGTGCATTAATTTGTTCATTCTTTACATGCATCAAGTTGGCATCAAATTGCAATCATGGCTCATTCATTATGAAAAACATTTGGAGGATAAAACCGAAGTTGGCTTAGCCTTAAGAGTTTTTGAAGAAATTTCTATTTCAATTTAGAGGTATAAGAAATACTGAGCACCTTTATAACACAAGCCAAATCTATGGAGAATGAATAAACAACTTAGATAGAGAGAATGGAGAGAGCACAGAAAGAATTACAAGAACAATTGGCAAGGTCACAAGAACAATTGGCAAGGTCCCAAGAAGAATCGAGAGAACAGATGACTAAACTCATGGAATTGGTGTCCGCCGCGATCAAGGGAAAGGGACACACTGAAAACTTGGTCGTCAAAGAAGGGTCGGGGGCACAAAGGGGTCAGAATGAGGTCGTACTGTTAAATGGCTAGTCTTTTCAAAACATAGCTAATCCCATCAACGTCCTGAACTTAGATGATCCGGTTGAATAGGCAAAGTTGAAAATGGTTGCGTTGAATGAGGCTGAATCGATAGATTCCCAAAGTAAATATGTAACACCCTGTCCGGATAATCTACCTAAAATCCGGCAGAGTTTCCTTTCTATCTCAACGATAATCCTCCTGCAAATAACACTCAATTCATATCCTCAACCAGCAATATTTCTCAATACTATTATCACATATATCCATCATATTCAAAAATTATCCATGATCAATTTATGCTCAAGTCAAAACATACTGATCTATTGTCTCATATCTTCAAATATATACATATAATATATCCAAAAGTAAACCTATCTCAGCGAGGTTTACTAGATAAAAACATCAAAAGATCAAGACTTCAATAAATTTTTACTATGATGCCCACCACGTCACAATACTATTTGAAACAGAGAAAAGAGGAAGGTTGCAATCCCAACACCTAACTATCACCTGAAAATGAGAATATGAAATGATGAGATATATGAATATCTCAGTGAGTAAACAATTTTTAAAACATTTGAAAACTATGATTATAATCCTTTAAAACATAATAGACATTTTCAAAATAAATAATAATAAAATCATAATGAGTAATTCAAAGAGGTAGCAAAGTTTTCAAATGTATAACAATATTATAATATTAAATCAATGAATAAAATCTGTAAAGTAAATCAAGTTTCGTATAATTGGGCTCCAACTTTCTGTCATGCACAAGAGTACATCCATGAAATAACCAGGCAATATCCATGTAGGCATACTAGTAGCCGGCCCCAAAGGCCAATACCACCATAGGACGCCCCAAAGGCATATGTGTCACTATGATGTGCCCCCAAAAGGCAAATATAACAGGATAGGGACTCTGGAGGTGGCTCCCACCACAAAAGCGTAGCACGCAGCTCCCATATCGCTGTTTAATATCACGAAATTGGGACTCTGGAGGTGGCTCCCGCCGCAAAGGCGTAGCACGCAGCTCCCGTATTCCGGTCAAGGGAATAATCTCATACATTAAGTTAGGTGGAGCCAAAACCATGTACGTCAAATTTTATGTAAAATCATATTTCATAAAATCAACCAACTTACTCGATATAATATTTCTTGAAATAAAACTACTTTAATAACAAATCAATTCATATGATTAAATATCGTATATACCTTTAATACGTAAAATAAATATATATGCTAAAAATATATATAATTATAATTAAACAAATTTCAAATAACTATAGGTGTCGTCTACTCACAATCCTTGAGACGATCTCACTGTACATCTCGATCTGAAACTTCGAAATCCACAGGTTACGTCGGATCTACGTGGCCTAGAGATTAACGATAATTAGTATCTATACATACTCAAAGCATTACACAATTATGAATGCAACTTAAATCTCATAATCTTCCCTCAAGGTCAATAATAATTTCTCATACTCAAAACAACATATCCTTAATTTTTTTAATATCATTTCCATAATCATTTTCTCCATAATTCAACTCCATATTCACGTCCTTATCAAATTCCTTTCTAGTACTCCATGCCTTAGAGATTTTCATAATCCATAACCATCAATAGTACTATATTTCTCTTAAGCAATAAATTCCTTAATATCAAGTTAGATTAGAAAATCATAACTTGAGTTTGGTACCAATAAGTCTAATTTATGAAGAAAATAACTAACTTAGACAATTAGAACAAAATCTTGATCAAATTTGATAAAACCCGAAACTATGCTGAAACAGGGGTCACACTGAACAGCCAACTTCACCGAATTTTATCTTTTTAACCGCTTATCGGTTTTGGGTGATTCAAAGACCAAAATTCTCGTATTGAAGTCTAGTTTCTAGGAAAAATATCAAAAAAATATAAACCCAACTGTGCCGAACCCAGAAAATCCGAACAGAAAGCATGCTCAGATTCCCCTGTTTTGCTTTTTCTTCCCATTTTCTTGTTCATGCTTTCAAATCCTTTTAATTCTTACCAAAAATGAGTAAAATTCATACTTAATAGATGGATTTCAGACCTTAACATGTTTATGGAGCAAAGATCTTAGCATGCTCAAGTAGAATATCTAAAGAAAATGAAGCATTTATCAAGAAACTAACCTTGGATGTGATTGTTGATGAGATTTTGGTGAAGTTCTTGAAGAGAAATGTTGGAGGAGATGAAGAAATTTGAGAGGGGAGGCTGCCGGCTGCCACTTGAAGAAGAGAAGGAATATTTCTTGTGTTTTCGGGAGATCAATTGAATATAAGAGATATTTTGTTTTGTTTTTGGGATAATTGCATATTAGTCCCTCAACTTTTTATAAATAACCATTAAACCCCTAAACTTTTTTAATATATTCATTTTGATCCTTTCTTCTTTTATTTCCTTCACTTATAACTTCTTACAAATTTCCAAGTTTGTCCTTAAAATTTTTCGGGATTTGACTTTACATGATTATACGTAACCTCGGTTGTTACAAAATATCAGATGTTAGAAGAGATGCTTCGGGCCATAGAAGATGCGGAGTTTTTTGGTAATCCCGCCGAAATTCAAAACGCCAAACTTTGAAAAATACGATGAGACTAGCAATCTTTCTGCTCATCTAACTATAAATTGTCGAAGGATGACTGGGTACGCTGATAATGATAAGTTGCTCGTTCCTTTCTTTCAAGATAGACTTATAGGGTCAGCAACCAGATGGTACAATCAACTTAGTAAAGCAAGATCTGTTCTTGGATGGATTTAGAGAGGGCATTCCTATGAGCAGTATAAGCATGTATCGGACATGGTGTTGGATAGACTGTCACTTCAAAAGATGGAGAAAAAGGCTACTGAAAGTTTTAAGCAATATGCTCAGAGGTGGAAGGATATGGCCACCCAAGTACAATCGCCCCTGACTCAGAAGGAAACCACTATCCTTTTTGTGAATACATTACGGGCCCCATACTATGATAAACTCATCGGTAATGCCACAAATTTTTTTGCAGACATGGTAATCTCCGAGGAGATGATTGGAAATGCTATCAATAATGAGAAACTCGAAAGAGATAAGACATCCAATACCAAGGGAAATGGGGCACCCAAAAAGAAGGAGGAATATGTCTAAGCTCTGGGAGGCTTTGCCTCGTATTTGCAGTTCCCCTCATACCAGCCATTTTGCCCTTCTATAAACAACATATCCTAGGGTCCATACTTATACCCGATGGCCTCTCAATATCTAGCGAATATTTGACCTCTTGATAGCCAATGAAAGCTAAAGAACATCCGAAAAAGAGATCGTTTGAGCCACTCCCCATGTCTTACTCTGAATTGTTACCCCAACTAGTTGAAGAACAACTCCTCACTAAAGTTCCAGTGGAGCCCATCCAACCCCCATACCCAAGCTGGTATGACGAAACGCTTATTGTGATTATCATTGCGGGATTCGAGGGTATTCCACAGAAAACTGCATATCTTTAAAACGAAAAGTTCAAGTACTCATTAACAAAGATCAAATGACATGGAGAATTCGTTATCTGTGCATGGTGAGACAAATGTGGATGTCATAATGGGAGAGGAAGGCAAAAAAGGTTGAAAGGAGCATCGAGGAGTAGTTGATTTTGGATTAATGGAAAGCATGTCAATAGGGGAATTTTTGATGCATGTAGTTCTGCACCTCATGATGAAAGCATTTGTCTCATGTCGACATCTATATGAAATGAATAAATTTTGAGTTTCAAATGTTTTGTGCCGTATTGTGTTTTAGCAATAATTTGAATTTGCAAAAAAAAAAAAAAACATTGAGGAAGTTTTTGAACAATAATAATGTGTTTTTAAAAGAAATTTCTTTCTTCACATTAAGAAATAACGAAAAATCTTGAGAATATTGATAATCATTATTAGAAATGAGCCAATACAATAAGGAAAAATACCCTTCTCTTCCGGGCTTTCCCATGCCTAAATCCTTTTGAACTGAGACTACTTGAAAGACCTGGTGATTCAAGGAAGGAGAATTCTAAATTTCATGAATCATGGACATTACAATAAGGAAAAATGTAAATCCTAGCTTGGGCTATTAGCAATGGAATGAACTTTTTTGAAAAAAAAAATCATAAGCTCTTTGGAAACTCAAACAAATGAAAAAATTTCAAGAATCTAGATCGTGGTAATTTGGTGTGCCTTAAGGTTAAGCCAAAACCATCCACATCCCTTCCAGTGATCACCAAACACGAAGAGCCCAAACATCACTTTATGATTGATATTTCAAGGCACAATGACAAAACCAAATTTTCCCATGTCCCTAGAAAAACCTATTTTTGGGCCATATGCTTTCTTGTCACTTCGGACAACCCAAAAAAGACTTGAGATGTCCCTTGTAATGATATGAATTCTCATAGCTAATTAAAGTGGGGCATCATTTATAGATATGGTGGATAGGTGGTGGATAAGGATGAAGTAATGCATAAGTTTTTGATGCATGCATCAATAAAAAAAAAGAAAAAAAGAAAAAAGAAAAGAAATGCAAAATTGAATGCGACATCATGCATTTACAAAATTCAAGATGGTTTCAAAGAAAAAAAAAACCTTTTCAATATTTTTCTCTAAGGAATGACTCTTCAGTTTAAGTGGTTGTGTTTGAGATGAAAAATGACCATCTTTCATTATCCCTTCACAAATTTGAAAATTATTCCCTTTGCTACCTCTTTTGAGCCAAAGGAATACTTTCTTTAAACCTTGATCAATGATCACCCTCCACACTGAGAGGCAAATGTGAGGAAGGATATTTTCAAAGATCACATATAAATGAGTCCTAGCTCAAAGACAGATACGAAGCCAATGAAGCTCCCAGATAAATAGGTGCTCACTCTTTCAAAAAGAAAAAGAGAAAAAGAAATATTGAAAAGAGGGCAAAATGAAAGCCCCCCAAAAAAAAGGTGAAACAAAAAATCAAGTTGAAGGGAGAAACTTCAAAAAGAACAAACGTTTCAAAGGAAATCCTCCTCATAAAATGATCTTTGATTTGACTACCCTTAAACACATGTTTAGGCCTATTTACCCTTTCTTTCTGAGCCTAGAACCTTGGCCTACATTACGTACCTTGAAAAGACCATTTTGATCAAACAAGGCTATTTGAACTGATGGGCTTATTCTCGAAAAAATGGACGAGGCTTCGGTCTCATTTTTTTGCTAAAACTATTCTTTCTGGATAAGTTCTGAATTCTTAAATGCATGATGATGCATTCAATGAAAAAAGAAATGGAAAAATGGAAAGAACGAAACTCTAGGGTGAAAACCCAAAAAAATTGGTAGTCTAGAGTAAAATGGGAGAATTATTCGATGCCACCTGTGTTAGTGTCGAGGCCATAACAAAAGAGAAAGTCATCTTGAAAAAATCAAGGAACATCTAGGAATTCCCAAACATCCCAAATTGTCAGCTCTCATTCGGAGGATTGATTTTGAGGACTAAACCTGCTTGTCCCTTCCAAATTGACCTCCCAACCTTGAACATCTCGGCTAATCTTGACGCTTGTCAAAAATGTCATGATTTGGAAGCTAAAAGAATGTTGAATTTGTTTGATTCTCAAGGAATTCATGTTTTACAAAACTTTCTCCATTTGTGAGCCTAGAAAGGACATACATTTTTCTTGTTGTGAAGATTTCTTGGATCAACCAAAATCTTGTTGTGCCGAGCCCTTCAACATTTTGATTTGAAAAGGAAAAATGAATTGGAAAAGCTAAGCCAAAGTCAAGAAAAAACAATCGGGGACATTTTCATAAGTATCAGTCAAGGACATTTGCATTTGCATCATTTATAAGTGTCGCAACCTAAAAAATAACGAGTCTCATCGCAAGACTTTATTATTTGTTAAGCGTGACAATAAAAAAAACCGAGGAAAAGTCGACTTAATTCGTCTAAAAAATGAAGGTTTTGAAAATGACCTTAAAAAAGACATGGAGTCGCCACCAATCTTTTTTAGCTAGGTGTGATCGCCCACCTATTAAAACCGGTTTTATAAAATATTTTAAAAATTAATTAAAACATTTTAAAAACCAATTTCAAGTTTGCGTTTTAAGCCAAAGAAATCAAAGAAGCGGGTTCAGGAGTCGGTTACGTGTGGGGAAAGATTAGCACCCCCACAACGTCCGTATAATTCGATACCTTATTAATCGTGTGTTATCTCAAGTCTCGGTAAAAATTGGTTTTAAATTTAGTATTTCAAGTTAATTACCAATTTAAAGAAAAATAATTCCATTTTTAATTGAAAATGATCCGGAATTTATAAATTCAAAATTTTCCTATATTCCCCAACAAACGTGGCAAAATATAGAAATTTTTATTAATTTTGGGAAATTTTTTCGAATCATTCTCTTTTCAAAGAAGATATTCCGTTATTAATAATAATTGATGATATCCTCCCCAGCAGAACCGGCAGAGAACTCATGAATTATTTTAACTCGGGAATATCTTTATTTTATTGAAAACCATTATCTTTTTTGAAAAGATTTAAAAGAAATGAATATGTATATGCATGACATAAATAAAATGGCATAGTAAAATCTAAATAATATAATGCAACCTAAATGACATGATATGATTTGAATGCCTTAGCATATTCTAAATGAAATGAAATATCCTAAGTTATATGATATATTCTAAATGAAATTAAATGACCTATGTAACATAATACATTCTATATGAAATGCAATATCCTAAGTCATATGATATAATCTAAATGAAATAAAATATTCTAGATGACATAATATATCCTAAATGAAATGAAATGACCTAGGTAATATAATATATTCTACATGAAATGCAATATCCTAAGTCATATGATATAATCTAAATGAAATAAAATATTCTAGATGACATAATATATCCTAAATGAAATGAAATAATTTAAATGACATGACAAATATGAATGATATGGCATATAAGTTAAATGACATGGAATAAAATAATGCTATCATATAATATGCATGAATATAAAAATAATAATGCATGAACATAGTATATGCTAAATAAAATTAACTAAATAAAAGCATAGGATATCATGAAATATTCAAAACCATATGATAAACCATATAACATCAAAAAATATAAATCAAAATAATAACAATATCATAGAAATTATTATAGCAAGAATCACATATTATTTAAAATGCATGAATATGAAAAATGCAATGCATGAAATGTATTTTTTTCCTTTAATTAAGGAAATCCGTATATCTAAAAAGATATCCGGCTACCTTAGGAAAATATGTCAAATTAAATATTCTAAAACCAAAATACTTTGTGATTGTTTGAAAACAATTTTGAAAAGCTTGAATTAAAAATAAAAACTGGGTTAAATCTTTTTTTTAAATGGCTCTAATTTTCTAAGTTTAAAAATCCGGACTTGACTACCCTTAACCCGAGACTTGAAAAACCATTTTTAGAGTTTAAAAAGGCTTAGAAACTACCCTAAGTCAGTAGCTAACCCTCCTAATCAGCCCACTCTAAGTAACTTAACCAAAACAGAAAAATGATTTTTCTTTAAATTCAATTCTGACTCCACTATCCAGTTTTAAGCCACGATTTTTTACCCTATTTTTAAAAATTCAAAAATTTCTGAAAACAATACTAGAGACTTAGGACATGTAAAACTACACGGGAAAAAACTGGCTTAATTTTCTGATTAAAGATGAATTCCCAGAAAAATCGGAGATGTACAAGTACTGGGTGAAAAAAACTGCTTTGCCAAAACACATTTTTGCCTTTGATAAAATCATTTAAAAATCAAAGTAAAAATATTTGAAACTCATAAAATGACTTACAAACAGTAGCTAGGACTTTTTGAAAGTTAAATAAAAATTGGCTCAGTAAAAAAAATCACAAAGGTAGAATAATCAACTTGACAAACTTAATTTTCCACAAGTGTGCTCAAGAGAGCATGACTTTAAACCATTAATTGGCTCAAGTCATTATTCAAGTGGCATGAACATGAAATGCATGAAAAATTACAGCAAACATAGTGCATGAAATGCATGAGTTTAAACCTAAATGTCATGAAAAAATGCATGGCATTCATATAGTGACCTAGACCTAAATGAACTTGCATGGCATTTAATGTAACCTAGACCTAGAATGCATGAACATGCATGGCAAATGAACCTAACTTAATAACTAAAATATGCATGACAGTTTCACAAACACAAAGCATGCTTAAACCAAAAACTCAACCAAATATCATGCAAATGCTAACCTATCAACTAACATGGCAAAAATGCACATAAAATGCAAAAATTCAAGGGTGGCCGAATGGAATAATGCAACTAGAAAACATGACATTTTCACAAAAACTCGATATATTAGCATGCAAAACTAAATCAAATGTCATGCAAATGCAAAAACCTACCAACTAACATGGCAAAAATGCAACACACAATGCAAAACACATGGAGTAGCCAAATGGCCTCAAGCTCCAACAAGCATGGCATTTTCACAAACACTTGGTATACTAACATGCTCAACTAAAATATAACACTCAAATCATGCAAAAACCACACAAGCATTTTCACAAACACTTAATATACTAAATCTAAAACATGCTCAACTAAGATATAAAACTCAAATCATGCAAAGACCACACAAGCATTTTCACAAACACTTGATATACTCAATCTAAAACATGCTCAAATTTATACATTATGAAAACAGAAAATTAAAAATGCAAAAACATGATATTTAAAGCATAAATGGCAACAAACAAAGCAACCAAATTAAAATATAACTCAAGTATATGAAATAACATAACATTTAAAACATCAAGATCAAAGGAAATAACATAAACAATATGATAAAATAAACCAAAACAGCAACTTAAATAAATAATGTAGGCCATTTGGCCATGGTGAGTATAATACCAAAAAAATTGTAAAAAACATATTTAAGAAAGAGATGAAGAAAGAACTTAAGAAGAACAATAAAAAACATTTATTTAAAATGGAAACTCACCAAACAGTAATCAAAATAGCAAAAATAAGAATGGAAAATCAAGAAAATGCAAGAGTTGGTGCTCAAGAGCAACCTCAAGAAGCTATATTTCAAGCTTTATCTCTTCAAACTTTCCTTTCTTTTCTAAACTTTTCTTTTTTGGTTTCAACCAAGAAGAGAAAAACCAAGTAAATACTCAAATAACTTAGCAAAATGAAAATGTAAAAATGAAATTTCTGACCTCCCCCCAAGAGCTGGCCGAAACCCCCTAATAACATGCAAGGATGTTGTCATTTTTTTGTAACCAATTTTCCATCAAATGGCTAATAATTCAAGGTGGAAAATAATGAAATTGTCACCCTTAGATTAGCATCTCAGCTGCCTCAAATTACATCTGTTCAAGAATAATGTTGACATCTCTCTTGGCCTATGTAGCTTAATCACCATGGCTTGATCAAAGAGAATCTCTAACTAACACTTGATTTTTAGCCATTTGATTGAAAAATCAGAAACTTCCTCCTTCCTTTGGGCCTGGGCAGGCCAGCACTTCTCTTTTCCAGCCCAAGTCTGATTTTCTGAAAGGCCCAAAGAAGCCCTTTTCGGTTGCTTGGGTGAAATGACCGTTTTGCCCCCCGGATGCAAATAAATATCAAACGGACTCCAAATTCAATTTTTCTTTTTTTAATAGTTCCAAAATAATAAAACATTGAGTTCTGGAAGTTTACAAAATTATCCGAGTCCGTTTTCTATTTATTTGGATTTTTTCTTCCAAAAATCCCCTTTTATGCCCCTCCATTTTACCATTTTTTAAACGAGCTCCAAATCAAGATTTTTCTTCACCAATCTCTTCAAAATAATTAAAAAGTGTGATCTGAAAGTTTCATAATTTTTTGGCCATTTTGCAAACGAAATCCGAATCAAGATTTTCTTTCGCCAATCTCTTCCAAATAATTTAAAAATGAGATTTGTAAAATTTCAGAATTTTTGGAGTCCATTTGCTATTTTTTTGAGATTTATCCTTTTGAATTATTGCATAGGAGGCCCAGGATTCGGCCATTTTGCAAACGAACTCCAAATCAAGATTTTATTTTGTCAATCTCTTCTAAATAATTTAAAATTGAGATTTACAAAATTTCAAAAGATTTGGAGCTCATTTGCTATTTTTTCGGGATTTTCTTTTTTGAATTACTACATAAGAAGCCCGTGATTTGGCCATTTTGCAAACGAACTCCGAATCAAGATTTTCTTTTACCAATCTCTTTAAAATGATTTAAGAATGAGATTGACAAATTTTCAAAATTTTCGGAGTTCATTTGCTATTTTTTCCAAATTTTCCAATTTTTCCCTTTTGCATCCGAAACCTGGTTTTGCTCAAAACAAGTCTGAGTTTCAGATTTTCTTCAAGCTGAGTCTTGGGCTATCCTTTTTAATCATTCCTAATCCATTGGGGGCTTTGGTCTTACCAAGTCGGGCCATTTCTGTGATTCTTCCCGATTTCACCGAAATCCACTAAAATCCTAATTCTCGGTTTTCTCCCGGATTGACTTTTCTTTCGATTTTTCTTGCAAGTGACTTCTCCATTACCCGTAGTAAGTGCTTATCTTTCATTTGGAACCTTCAATTTCGACCAATTTGATCGTTTAAGCACTTTTCCCAAATTTCTTGGATTAGGGTTTCCTTTCTACTGAATCTCCAAATGCCAACTTTCGAACTCCATATCTTTCAATGTAGACCTAGGATTATCAAAATTCTTTCGCCATTTTTCAATTGAACTTAAAATCTTGATTTTGAAAGTGGGTTGACTTTTTTGGGGTTGACTTTTTTTGGGGTTGACTTTTTTCAAGTTTGACTTTTTATGCCCGCCCCTTTAAACTAAGTCTCGGAGTACCACCCGCAAGATGAAAAAAGTCTTTTTATACTCGAAAACATCAATTTAGGAAGAAAACATACCTGTTTTAGTGGTCTGGACAAAATTAGGTGTCTACAATAAGCATTTGCATCATTATTAATCTTTGCATTTGCATCACTTCATGAAGCATTTGCATCATTTGTGGTACTTGCATTTGCACCGTTCCATGAGCATCTGAATTTTATAAATACATTTACATCACCCATGGATTTATTTGAGCAATTGCATCATTTCCAAGATCATTGTATCTTCATTATTCCTTGGTAACTGCAGTTACAACATTCATGGATCATAAACATGTAAACAATTAAAGACAACTTGAGTACATTTGCATCTACATCATGAAGCATTTGCACCATTGTTAATCTGTGCATTTGCATCAAGAAACATTTGCATCAATCAAAGACATTTTCATTTGCATCAAGAAGCATTTGCACCATTGTTAATATCTGCATTTGCATCAAGAAGCATTTGCATCAATCAAAGACATTTGCATTTGCACCAAGAAGCATTTGCACCATTGTTAATATCTGCATTTGCATCAAGAAGCATTTGCATCAATCAAAGACATTTGCATTTGCACTAAGAAGCATTTACACCATTGTTAATATCTGCATTTGCATCAAGAAGCATTTGCATCAGTCAAAGACATCAGCATCTGCATCATGAAGCATTTGCACCTTTGTTAATATCTGCATTTGCATCATGAAACATTTGCATCAATCAAAGATATATGCATCTACATCATGAAGCATTTGCACCGTTGTTAATCTCTGCATCTGTATCATGAAGCATTTGCATCAATCAAAGACATCTGCATCTACATCATGAAGCATTTGCACATTTTTCAATCTCTGCATCTGCATCATGAAGCATTTGCATCAATCAAAGACATCCGCATCTGCATCATGAAGCATTTGCATCATTTCTCAAAACTTTCGGGTATAATTTTCAACCTATTTAAAAAACAAAAACCATGGATAAGACCTCTGGGCACCATTTCTCAAAAATCATGGATAAGACCTTCAGACACCATTTTCAAAAATCATAGATAAGACCATTTTAAAAAAAATCTTGGATAAGACCTTCGTGCATATTTTTTCGAAGAAAGAATACGTTTTTTAAGACCTCTGGGCATTTTTCAAGACTTCCAAGCACCATTTTCAAAGAGGAAAACTTTTCAAGACCTCAGAGCATTTTTTTTCAAAACCACTAGGTATCATCTTTCAAAATGACATTTTTCAAGACCTCTGGGCACCATTTTCAAAGAGAAACACCATTTTCAAATCATTTCTGGATCAACCTAGATCTTTTCTCGAATTTTGGTTTCGCCATGGTCATCTCGTCAGATTATTTTTGGCTTCACCAGATCTTTTTTCGACTTTTGGTTCCGCCAAGGTCATCTTGTCAAATTATTTTTGGCTTCACCAGATCTTTCCTTGACTTTTGGTTTCGCCAAGGTCTTCTCGTAAAAATATTTCTAACTTCACCAAATCACTTCTCGACTTTTAGTTCCGTCGATGTCATCTCATTCAAATCATTTCGGGCTTCACCTATATCTCTTCTCAACTATTGGTTTTCCCAGGTCGTTTCAGTTTATGGTTTCACCCAGATTACTTTTCGACCATTGGTTCCTCCAAGGTCATCTCTTGCGCATTACTTCTGGTTTCGCCAGATCACTTTTCAACCTTTGGTTTCGCCAATGTCATCTCATTCAAATCATTTTTGGCTTCACCCAGATCTCTTCTCAACTATTGGTTTCGCCCAGGAAGTTTCAATTTATGGTTTCACCTAGATCACTTTTCAACTCTTGGTTCTGCCAAGGTCATCTCGTTCAAAATATTTCTATCTTCCCCAGATCACTTTTTGACCTTTGGTTCCGCCAAGTTCATCTCGTTCAAAATATTTCTAGCTTCCCTAAATTTCTTTTCGACTTTTGGTTCCGCCAATGTCATCTCATAAAAATATTTTTGGCTTCACCAGGTTACATCCCGACTATTGGTTTCACCTAGGTTGTTTCAATTTCTGGATTCGCCAGTAAGGTTAGCACATGACAAGATAAGGCCCTGAGATGTCATTGAGGTATTTTCCTTTCTTGCAAAATTGAACTTGTTTCCTTAAGACAGGTCGAGCCTTGGTATGTTAGTCAAGGAAGTCAATTTTAGGAAAATCCTTTTATTTATAGTTTATCTATAAAAAAAACTTATTTCTCTCCTTCACAAGTAACCTCCACACCTGGACAAAATCGTTGTCTATTTGTCTTCGCCTTATTCCTGATTCTCAGCAATAGCCAAAGAGGGGTAGCTGTAGACACCTAATTTTGTCCAGGCCCATGAACAATGTAAGTTCTTCCTTCAAATCCATATTCCTAACTTTACCTTGATTTTATGGCCCAATATCCCTAAACTTGGTTTCAACACAATGGACAAGACTTAAGTCATGAGAAAAGTCAAAGAGTCAAAGTTGAAAAAGTCAAAGTCAATAGGTAAAAAGTCAACTTTGGAAAATCAAGATTGAAAAATAAAATTGAATGTTAAAAGGTCAATCTTGATAATTGGGGAGCTACAATTCAAAAACGAAAGTGCGAAATTGAAAGACGAGATTAAAGGAAAATGGTGTAGGGACTAAATCGAAAAAATTAAAAAGTTGGAATTAAAGCTGGAAAAGCAAAATTGAGTTGAAAAAAGGCTAATTTGAACAAATTAAGAATGATGGAAAAGGAATTTGAGACAATTGGAATGAAGAAAGGTGAGATCTAGAGATTGAAATAGTAGAGGGACTAAATTGAACAAATTGAAAATTCAATTTCAAGGAAAATTATAGGAAAGATTAAATTGAAAGAAATTGAAAGTTCAAATTGAGAAGGAATCAATAAAAGAATGGTATTTAAAAGTTCAATTACAAAGTGAATGAAGGGAGAACTAATTTGGAGAAGAAATTGAAAAATGAGGGACTAAAGTGCACAAATTAAAAGTTTGAATTTGTTGAGAAGGGTGCAATTGAAATAAAAAATAGTTTAGGAAATGATGGAGGGATGAATAAAAGGTAATTGGGAAGTTTGAGGAAGAATATGGAATTATGTTAAGGTAGAAGTGTAGTAAATTTTAGAATGAAGGGCATTTTGGTGAACAAATGGATGAGTAGGAGAGAGAGTGAGCAATAAGTACATGACGTGGAAAGCCTTGGCCAATAGGATTGCTACTTGATGAGCAAGAATAGGAAAGGGGGACCATGAGAGGGGACCACTTGGAAATGAAGAAAGCATGAGAACTTTGGATATTCATGCATATTCGGCCAAGCTAAAATTTGAAGGCAGCAGCCCCCATTTTTTGGACGATTCAGCCATTCTAAAATCACTAAGGAAGGGAGAAAAGGAAAGAAAAAGAGGAAAGGAGGAAAAAGGAAGGGTTTTAAGGTTTTCTAAAGGCTTCACTAAGGTAGCTTGATCTGTTTTTCTTTTCATATTATTTTCCATTGATTTCAAGTTTGCTTTCTTGTGTTTTTCTTAAGATTTGAAGGTTTTTAAAAATGTTTTCATAAGTCTTCTCTTTCTTTTTACAAAAAAATCTAAAAGTTGGCAAAGTTTTCTATTCATTTTCCATTGTTTTGCCGCCATCTTGTTCTTATTTTTCTATGTTTTTGCTTCATGATTTCTCTTGATTCTTGGTGTATTGAAGGTCTATTGTGGTTGGTTGATAAGTCTTACTTTGTTTCCTTCTTCAAATAAAAAGGTTTTGAGCTTGATGATCTTGGATTCTTCCAAGTGATGGTTAGACCGGATTAACATCCAAAGGACCAATCTTGAGCCATGCTTTGTTTTCCTTGTTTATCTATGCTTTCTTGCTTATATTTTTCCATCTTCATGTGCATACTTTGTTGGATATGAGTTTATTGTGGAGCATCCTTCATGTTACATATTGTTTCTTTCCTTGAAAAAGTGGTTATGAGCTTGATGACCTTGGATTCTTCTAAGAGATGGTTAGGCCGGATTAACATCTAAGTGGCCAACCTTGAGCCAATCACTTTGTTTGCATTAAAACACGTTTTAAATGATTTCCAGCATGATTTTGGTTAGGATCAATCAATGCTCCATAGCCAAAATCTTGTTCACAAAAAGTGTTGGAAAAAAATAATGTTTTAAAGGTTGGGTATGGTGATTTCGGGCAACATAAATCCAATGCATTTTTTGTCCAAATAAAAAACTATTTTAACCCTATTTAATGCACTCTTATCCGAACCTAGGGTTAAAATTTTATATTTTTTTGAGTTTTCCTTAAGAGTTAAAAAAATTAGTTAGATAAAACCAGGTTTTGGGTGACTAAAATAAGCTTAAAAACGAATTAAAGTTTGGATTTTTACAAGAAAATGGGGCTGGTCGAGAAACTTTGGGGGATGTTTTAAAGTGTTTTCTTGGTTGTTTAAGTCTAAAAAATAAAGTTTTGATGAAACAAGATTTGGGTAGTTAAAACGAGCTTCAAAAATGAGTTAAGGTTTTGATTTATACTAGGCATCATTCGACAAACTTTTTTTTCTCTTAAAAATCGCATTTTGTTTTAGTTTGTTTCGGCTTTCAAAATGTTTGCATTAAGGCTCACTTAGAGGTATTTGGAAGCCAAACAAGGGCATTTGGATATCCCTTCTAATCCGAGCAAGATCCGTGCCCAAAAAAATCTATTTTTTTAAGTCCAACTTAAGTTTCTTTTAAAGGTATCCGGATACCTTTATAGGTATTCGGATTCCCTTTCTTCAAGAGAGAAACACATTCCGACAATAGTCCCGTTTTCATGCATTTCATACTTTTAAAAAATATGTTTTTCCTAAATTTATCATAAAACCGTGCTTTATCGATTTCATGAACATTTGGCGAAAGAATAATTTCTTACTTTGCCGGGTTTGCTGGGGAGTAGGAAATTCTCCAACGCATGTGTTTACGAAATCGTATAGTATGGTTTTCGTTTTATTCGAAATTATTTAAATGTTAAGCGAAAGGATGTTTTCCAAAGCTTTGTCGGGTCTGCCGAGGAGTTCGATAAAATATTCCGACGTATGTCATTTACGTAATTTCATACATAAAATATATGCATACATGAAAAAGATTTTTAAATTAAGGGTCCGTTGTTTCACTGAAAATGAACTTACGAAAATGATTTCTACATTTTCTTGTGTTTAGTTGGCGAAAAATTGATTGGTCAACGGAAAATGACTTACTGGTCAACGAAAAATAATGCATTTTTTTTGGAAATTGTTTTCCCTTTTCAAAAAAGGAAAGATAATTTCCAAAAAAAAAAAACTACCATGAGTAGAGCTACTCGAATCGGAATTCGGACATCAAATTTTAGATCGAAACTTAACTTGACACGAGCCAAATATTATTATATTAATAAAAATATTAATTTTTTAATTATAAAAATATATTAAAATAATAGTATAAACATATTTTAATATTATAATTTCAATATTTTATTTAAATATTATTAAACGCAAAAAATTTATATTTTAATTATATAATATTATATTTATGTTTTAATAATACATAATAAATTATTAATACAATAACTATCATTTGTTATTTTAATAAAAATATTATTTCATATAGCAATATCATTATTTTAATAATAAATTGTAACACTACAAATATTTTATATTTTTAGAATATTTTTATTATTTTATTGAAAAATGCTTTTATATTACTATTTTAATAATAAATATATATAAATTTTACTTTATAAATATTTAATAATAAATGGTTTTTAGTATAATATTATTATTTTAATAATATAAATATTAATAGAAATAATATTTTAATAATTATTAGAACACATTAAATATTTTAAAATATTAATATAATTAATGTTTTAATAATAAATAATATTAATAGAAATAATAATATTACTTTTTAATATTTTAATAAAAAATATTTTAATATTTATGCCATATTACTATTTGAAAAAAGTAGAAGTAATATTTTAATAATAATTATATTACTTTAATAATATTTTAATATTTATATCAATATTACTATTTGAAAAATTAGAAATAATATTTTATAATAATTATATTAATATAAATAAAATTTAATAATTATTATATTAATATAAATAATATTTTAATAATAATTATATTAATAGAAATAATATTTTAATAATAATTGTAATATTTTAAATATAAATATATTTAATGTTAATATTTAAATAATAATTATAATATTTTAAATATTAATATAATTAATGTTTTAATAATAAATAGTATTGTTTTAAGTATTTAATATTAATATAATATTTTACTATTAAATATTATTATTAAAATATTAATATTTTCTTAATAAATCATTTTAAAATGTTAATAAATAATATTTAATATTTATGTCAATATTGATATTGAAAAAAGTAAAATTTCCAGAAAATAACCAAACAACAGAAATTATTTTTCAATAAATCATCCAAATATAAAAAAAAATTTCTACTTTTTCGAAAAATCTTCACATTTTCCAAAATAATTTATGGAATCTAATTTCTGCGAAACAAACAGACCCTAAGATTGTGTGCACATTGCTTTTTTAAACTATTTGATAATTATTGTTTATGGCGTGTTCTTAATTATATTACTTTGTAATTAATATTCCTATGATTTTTTATGATTTGTTATTTATGTTAATTTCATTTTCATAATTATTAGATAATTAATGTTCATATGATTCTTGCTCATGTTATAAATGCCATGTTAATTCTTCTTGTTATTTCTTGCTATGTGATGCCTAATGTTCATGTTTGATTTTTATGCCATGAGACAATAAATGTCATGTTAATTTCTTGTTAATTCATGCTATGTAATGCCTAATGTCCATGTTTGATTTTTATGTCATGAGATAATAAATGCCATGTTAATTTTTTGTTATTTTGTGCTATGTGATGCCTAATGTCCGTGTTTGATTTTTATGCCATGAGACAACAAATGCCATGTTAATTTTTTGTTATTCCATGCTATATGATGCTTAATGTCCATGTTAAATTTTTATGCCATGAGATAATTAATGCCATGTTAATTTTTTCCATGTGATAATTAGTGTTTATATTCGTTCTCTTATATTGGCATATTCATGTTCATTTTTAAGTGAGTTTAAATTGCATCTGAAAATTAACGCTTTAATAAAATAAGTTAATATTCTTGAATTAAAATAATTTATGAGTTTTTTGCTGGGTCTGCTAGGGAGAATGTCATCAATTATCATTAACAACAGAATATCCTTCTAAAAAAAAGGAATGATTCGGATATTTCAAAACGAAGAAAACTTCTATATTTTTTCGGGTTTGTCGGGGAATATAGAAAATTTTATGGTAATAAAATTTTGGATTATTTTCAAATAATATGATTGTTTTAAAAAAAAGGAATTATTTTTGAATACCGAATCTAACACCAACTTTTACCGAGACTTAGGATAAGACATGATTAATAAGGTACGTTTTAAATGGGTGTTGTGGGGGTGCTAATACCTACCCCGTGACGTAATTGATTCCTAAACCCGCTTTTGTTTTCTCTTTGGTTTAAAGCGCAGACTTCAAAATTATTTTTTTTTTCAAAATATTTTAATTAATTTTAAAATGTTTTACAAAAACCGATTTTAATCGGTGATTGGTCACACCTAGCCAAAATAGATCAGTAGTGACTCTAATTTTTTCGAGGTTGTTTTAAAACCCTTATATTATTTACGAGGAACCAACAATTTCTTTTCCTCTTCCACCCTAACGTCATTTAGCGGTCGCGAGATCGTTATGACAGCTAGCCAACAAGTATGCCAAACCATCCTGTGGACACATCAAACAAGTAAAGAGCCAACTCAAGAGTTTCACCAAGGGATCAAAAAGTGTCACTGAATTCCTTTAAACGGTCAAAGCTAGAGCTAATGAACTTGCAATCCTTGGAGCACCAATCGATGAAGATCTTACAAAGAAAAGTTTTGATGGCCTTGGAGATGACTACAAAGAACTGGTACGTGTTGTTCAAGCTAGAGACAACCCCATAACATTTGAAGAACTTTATGAAAAGCTTTTAAATTTTGAGGCATCACTTCAAGGTACCAAACCTGAACCATCATACTTTCCAGCTTTGGCTAATCCCACAAGCCGCACCAAAACAGGTTGGCGCCCATCGTTGAAGTTAGGTTACACCACCATGGACAGGCGCTTGTCGCCCAATTCCTGCAACAACAACATGGGCTGGTGCTCATCGCTCAATTATGACTCTCTCCTCCGCATCCACCAATGCTGGATAAAGCTTATATCAGGGTAATCGTCATTCTTCACGGGCTTGTCTCGATTACTGTCAAATTGAATCAAAGGTCACACCGCCAAAAGATGTCCCTCATTTCGCTTAGTACCAATTGAATCATCCAGCAACTTAAATACATCGATGCCTACTGCAACTTCACCATGGCAACCGCAAGCTCATTTTGCTACCAATACTTCCCACACTCCAATATGGCTTTTGGACAATGGTGCTTATCATCATGTTACTTCCAACTTGAGCAATCTATCTCTTCATGCACCATAAACCGACTTCAATGACATTATGATTGAAGATGGCATGGGTCTTCCAATCACTCACACTGGTCCACTTCTATCAACACTCCTAAAACTACATTTACAATAAATAATGTCCTTTGTGTACCTAGCATGAAAAATAATTTGATATAAATTTCTCAATTTTCACCTCAAATAATGTTTCTATTTAATTCTTACCACCTTCTTATCTTATGAAGGAACTTCGCACAAGGGCAATTCTCTTGAAGGGCCAAACTAAAGATGGAGTATATGAATGGCCAGTATCCTCACCATTAATTTCTTTTACCAGTGTCAAGACCATTTCGTCCGAGTGGCATCATAGGCTAAGATACCCTACATTTCCTATCTTAAAGCATATTTCTACCAAACATCATTTAAATTTATCATCTTACATGTCCTCTGATTTTTTATATAATGCGTGTCATTACATTAAAAGTCACAAATTATCTACTTCCAATTGTCTTGTTTCAAATTAGCCCTTTGAAATTATTTTCTCTGATGTATGAACTTCACTAGTCGTTTCTCATGATGGCTTTAGATACTATGTTATTTTTGTTTATCATTTTACTAAATCTATTTGGTTTTATCCCTTCAAACAAAAATAAAAAGTAAAAGAGATATTTATTAGATTTAAAGACATAGTTGAAAAACATTTTAATCACAACATCCACACACTTTACTCTGACAATAGTGGTGAATATATTGCTATTGCCAGTTTTCTTGCTACTTAGGTATATCTCATCTAAATACTCCACCTCACACACCCGAGCACAATGGTTTTTCTGAATGACGCCATTTTCACATTATTGAAGCAGGTCTCACTTTACTCTCTCATGCTTCTCTGCCTTTAACTCTTTGGGCTCATGCCTTTGCCATTGTAGCATATTTAATTAATCGCATAAAAAAATTTCAAACCCAACACTATATTTCTCTTTTCTTTATGAAAAGATTTTTAATGTTTTTCCAAATTATTTGAAACTTAGAGTATTTGGTTGTCTATGCTATCCTTGGCTTAGACCATATACTACCTATAAACTCGACTCTCGTTCAAAACCATGTGTCTTTCTCGAGTACTCTCTAACTCAAAGTGCTTATTTATGTTATTATCCCTCAACGTCAAAAATTTATGTTTCAAGGCATGTTAAGTTCATTGATTCTATTTTTCCTTTTGCATCTCTTTGTAGTCAGTCCCCATGTCCTCAACCTCATACTATCACCACATGGATTCCACCACCAATAAAATTTTCATCATCTAATAATTCTACATCCTTTGAAGTGAAAGCTCCAAGGCAGCTCTAATGCGATGCTGCGTTACCTATAAACACTAGCAACACCTTATCAACTGCATTACCACATGACTCCCAAACCTAAGAAAATATCATTGCGTCCTCTACCAATCCTCCACCCACCATAAACCAACCACCCAACATCAATTCAAGGTCAACTCATAGGATAATCACCAGGGCAAAAAATAATATCTACAAACCAATTAGAAAATTAAATCTCAAAACAACTCTCCAAACCTATTGACCTTGAACCGACAACATCGACCCAAGCTCTCAAAAGTCCAAAATGGCATCGGGTCATGTTTGAAGAATATGATAGTCTCATTCGGAATGGGACATGAGAGCTAGTATCTTATGATTCTAGTTACAATGTTATTGGGTGTAAGTGGATTTTTCGAATTAAGTGCAATTCTGATGATTCTATTGATAGGTTTAAAGCTCTCTTGGTTGCAAAAGGTTTTCATCAACATCTAGGAGTTTACTGTCATGACACCTTCAGTCCATTGGTTAAACATACCACTATTTTGTCTTGTTCTCAGTCTCGTAATGAGTCATGGATGGTCTTTACGACAACTTGATGTTAACAATGCCTTCTTACAAGGCCATCTCACTGAGAATGTTTATATGACTCGACCATCGGGCTTTGCTGATCTAGATTTTCCATCACACGTTTGTAAACTCAAAAAAATCATTTATGCGCTTAAGCAAGCTCCAAGAGCCTACTCCTAAAAACTTTGCACATTTTTTGTCTAAGTTGGATTTAAAAATTCACATGCTGATACATCTCTTTTTGTACTTTACATTGGTGGACATATTATGTATCTTCTAGCCTATATTGATGACTTAATTATAACCAGTGATAATGATGCTCTAGTTAATCGTTTTGTGGATTTACTTGCTGACTAGTTTGCTCTTAAAGATCTTGGTGTGCTATCCTATTTTCTTGGTGTGGAAGTTATTCATAACAAGCATGGTGTCTTACTATCTAAACTTCATTACATAATGGACATTCTTGCTCATAATCACATGACAGATGCTAAATCAGTGCTAACACCTTTACCAATAAATCCTCCTCTTTCACTGCACTCTGGCACTATTATGTCTGATCCCACTGAATATCGGGCTGTTGTTGGGAGTCTACAGTATCTTATGCTTACACAACCTATATAGCTTTTACCAAATCCTCCTCTTTCACTGCATTCTAGCACTATTTTGTCTGATCTCGCTGAATATCGGCCTGTTGTTTGGAGTCTAAAGTATCTTATGCTTACACGACTTGGTAAAGCTTTTATGATCAATAAACTTTCTCAATACATGCACCGGCCAACAACTGATCATTAGGCCTTTGTCAAACGTTTTTTACATTATCTTTGTGGTGCATTAAATAACGTCTCCAACTCTATCGAGATTCTTCATTTTCTTTGCATGTCTTTTCTTATGCAAATTAGGCTAGTAACAAAGATGATTTCTTTTCCATAATGCTTACATTGTTTATCTTGGTCGAAACACAATCTCCTAAAGTTCTAAGAAGCAACGTAGAGTTGCTCGCTCTTTAACTGAGGCTGAATATCAATTAGTTGTTGCTACTACTATTGAGCTTAATTAGGTATGTTATGTATTGACTGATCTGATCTTGGTGTTAAACTTCCACAATGCCCTGTAGTTTACTACGATAATATTGGGACCACTAATCTTTGTTCAAATCCGGTATTTCATTCGCGTATGAAACATCTGCCCATTGATTTCCATTTCATCCGTGACCAAGTTCAAAGTGGTATTCTTTGGGTTGCACATGTCTCCTCTGATGATCAGATGGCGGATGCTCTTGCCAAGCACCGAAGATCTCACACGATAAATCAATGGACGCAACACCTAATTATATAATAATTGTTTTAATTATTATATAAACTAAAAAAAAGAATGGTGTCTTCTAGGCTATCTAAAAGAGAGGAATTTGTAGTCCAATAACAGAAAAATAATTGTCTTACATCCACTAACACTATGATTCTCATTTTTACATCCAATAACAGATAAATAACTGTCTTACATCCAATAACAATTTGAGAATTTTAAGGATCTATTTTTCAAATAACTATAGGCTCTGTTCCTTGAATTTATCTCCAGGGTTAAGTTTTCAAGAAATATACATAGATTTCTAGCCCAAAATAGTAGAAGACAATTTGTTCCTCATCTTGTAAAATATTTTTTCAAATAACTATAGGCCATTAAGCAATGCCACATTCTAGCCCACGAAATAATTTTTCAAAAGAAATGCCATAGTAAGTAATCTAACTTGAGGTCCTTTCTATTAGCTGTAGACACCTAATTTTGTCCAGGCCCCCTAAACCAGGCAGATTCTCCTTTTCAACTTCCCGAAATGCAAAGAGACTTCCACCGTTGCATAGATGGGTCCCCAAGACTTTGTTTCAGAGATCAGCATAAAAAGTCAACCCCAAAAAGTCAACCACTAAAAATGTCAACTCCAGTCAAAATCAAGGTTCGAAGTTGAATTGAACAATGGCGAAAAAATTTTGACAATCCGAGATCTATAACGAAAGATATGGAGTTCGGAAGATGGGTTGTGGAAATTCAATGTAGGGGAAGACCTAATCCGGTAAATTTGGGGAAAACCGCAAAGATGGCCCAATTTGGTGAAATTGAAGCCCCCATTTGATAAAGGATGGATAAACAAAAATAGCCCAAGACCCAGTTTGAAGTGGATCCCAAGGAAGAGCCAATTAGAGCAAAAACGAAAGAACGAGAAGATTCCCGAGTTTGAAAAAAGGGAAAACTAAATCGGAGGGGAATTTGATCATAAAAATTGGGCATTTTTGGACCAACTCAAATTCAATATATGAAAAAGGCAGTGGAAAAAGAAAATTCGAAAATCGGATCCGTTTCGAGTAAAAACAAGGTTTTGGAGATTAAGGGCAATACTGGAAAATCCCTGAAGAAAATTTTAGAAAAAAAGAAAACGAGCTCGAAAAATTATGAAAACTTCCAGATGTGAGTTTCATAATTTTTGGAAGAGATTGGTGAAGAAAAATCCGGAATCGGAGCTCAAATGAAAAAGGTGAATTTTGGGTGCACTAATCCAAAAATTCCCAAAGATAATTCCGGGGAAAACAGCAAACGAGCTCGGAAAATTATGAAAACTTCCAGATTTGAGTTTCATAATTTTTTGGAAGAGATTGGTGAAGAAAAATCTGGAATCAGAGTGATAACTCGTATAATTATATAGTTTTTAGTTATGTTTTATTATTGTTTTGTGTCAAATACGAGTTATTATTGTTTAGTCTAATTGTGTTTATGATCTTTTATATTTTTATGTAATTTGGTGTTTTTCACAAGTTTCTTTCAGTGATTTTAGATTACTAGAATTAAGGGCAAATCCAGTTCAGTTCCAGTTCCGACACCGTTTTCCATATCAGCTATATCTGGAGTTTCACTGAAGCAATAAGGCTGAAATTTTAACCGTGCAAAGTTAAGAGGCATATCTATCTTTTTAATGTTTTACACTTCTTGAAACGGAGTCGTTTTCCCTAGCGAAATCGACCATCAAGTTGGCTGATGTGCAATGACGTCTGTGCTGACCTGTTTTCGTATTTTGCCCATATCTTCTTATCCACATCATCAAATGAGCTGATTTCAATGGCTCTGGATCAGTAACTGACAGGGGAACATGTTTCTAGAAGACCATGTGATCAGATCAGGCCTCCAATATTAACAAAATCGACCATCAAGTTGGCTGATCAAAATTGTCATACAATATGACGAAAATTGTTAGAAAAATGCACCCACCTATTATACCTACCTTTGAAATTTGTAAAGCTTGTCTCTTGTCATTTAGCCCTCCAAAATGTGTATAAATAGAGGGCCTTGGATGATTGTAGAGGATCATATGGTACATTGGTAGGATATTAGCCATTGTAATAAAATTCTCTAAGTTTTCTTCTTCTTTCTTTTCTCTAGTTTTCTTTTTCTTTATTTTCTTCTTCTTCTTCTTTCTTTCTTTATTTCCTTCTTAGATTCTCTTTAATTTTATGTTTATGTTTACAATGCCTATGCTAGGCTAAACTTCTATTTGGTTAAGGGTGATTTCAAAGCCCTAGACATGTTTTGTGATTGATTTTCAGATTCTATCTATCATTAATTTTCTATCAAAGTTGCTTATGTTCTTCTACAAGAATTGTTCATGATGTTGTCTTGATTTATTTAGGTGTACAACTAGATAGATCTTGATAATTATCTATTGCTAGTCTAGGAGTCTTGATCCGTGTAATTGTCTTGATTTCCTATTCATAAGTGGCAATTTGTGATTAATGATTATGGTCAAGTTTTCAATAATTGCAAAGTGGAACATAACCTAAGTTGAACAATCCGAGCTTATGTGTTTGTTGCTTAGATCAACCTATCTTTCTCATCATAAAGCTGCCATTAAATTGAATTTAGAGAGCTTATTCTAGGTTGTTTAATGGTTAGAGATTAAATAGAGAGCTTGTTCTATTTAACGACAAACTAAGGAAAGATTGGGATAACAGAGCTTGTTGTTATCTACGGTTGTTAATTTTGATAGTTGGTTGATATTGATAGATTTGAAATTGATTCTTAATGATGTCTAGTGGTGGAGAATGAAACCTTAACCATATTTTTCATATTTGATTCTTCTTACTTACTTGTTTTCTTACTTTTCTAGTTTGCTTATTTTTAAAAGTATATTTATTTTTATTGGCTGGTTATACCGCCTAATTTGTATATTAACTTTGTTTTATTTTTATTGGCTGGTTATACCGCCTAATTTAGTATATATATTTTTATTGGCTGGTTATACCGCCTTGCATCTTATTCTTATTATTTACTTTAGTTTAAATCTGGCTTCAAAAACCCCTTTTCTTTTATTGTTTTCTTTGAACGTAAGTTATAAACTAATAACTCATAGATTAAAACCCAATCCCTGAGGACTCGACCCTTGCTAATCATTATACTTACAATTGATCTTTTTAGTGCAAGGTTAAATAAGATACACTCTTTTGGGTGCATCACAGAGCTCAAATGAAAAAGGTGAATTTCGGGTGCACTAATCCAAAAATTTCCAAAGATAATTTCGAGGAAAATAGCAAACGAGCTCGAAAAATTATGAAAACTTCCAGATCTGAATTTCATAATTTTTGGAAGAGATTGGTGAAGAAAAATCCGAAATTGGAGCTTATTTGAAAAATGACAAAGTTCAGGTGCACTAACCCGAAATTCCAAAGGATAATTCCGGGAAAAATAGTAAACGAGCTCAGAAAATTATGAAAACTTCTAGATCCGAGTTTTATAATTTTTGGAAGAGATTGGCGAAGAAAAATTCAGAATCAGAGCTCATTTGAAAAGACTAAATTTGGGAGGCATTAAATCAAAATTTCAGAGATAAATCCGGGAGAAATAGCGAATGAGCTCGGAAAAATGTGAAAACCTCCAGAATCAAGTTTTACATTGAATAGAATGAGTTGGAAAAGACAAATCCAAAATTGGGGTCCATTTGTAATTAAATTAAGTTTGAGGGGCAAAAAGGTAATTTTATTGAAGAAACCGAAAAGGGCCAATTTGCAATTAAGAAAAATATGAAAGATGGAGGAAATTCTTGAATATTCCAAGTCATGGCCGACCATGCATAGGGGAGAAAGGTGAGGTTTGATCAATTTAATTCAATGGTCACTATCAAGCTAAAAAATGCCATTTTTATTGCTTTGCAAATGGTCCCCCCTCATCCAATAGCCTAGATGCCTTGTAGAAAAAATGAGTATACCCTTTGATAACTCTAGAAAATATAGTTGTTTTGCCACCTTTTATACTTTTGAATCGGCTAAGTCCTTGAGGATTTTATTAGGATTTGATTAGTTTTAGATGTTTTTATATTTATTTTAATTATTAATTTTATATTTAAAATAGTTATTTAGTTGTTATTTATTGGTTTTTATAGGTCCAAGGTGATCTGGAGCTTCGAAGTGCAAAACAATGAAAAATGGTGCATTCCAATTAGTAGGCAGCTTCGACCTCCGGAGTTTCTTTCAAGAGAAACTTGATCTTAAAGTCTTCATTTGAGAAAACTTCCTTCTTGACTTTTGAATCTGACTTCCATACCTTTCCAACAGTGTAAGGCTCGTCAAAATAGGACAAAATTTTCCAAGCCAAAACAGCTGATGAATTTTGAGAAGATGGTAGGAACCAATTCGGACAAACAGAGGAGAAACACCAAGGAGGCACAATAGGTGGCGCCGCGGTGCCCAAATCTGGCGTTGAGGCACCGGGAGGTCATGAACAGTGCCGTAAAAATGTAAGAAAATGCAAAACTTACCTGTTTTTCTTGGGAACGAAGTTTCGGACTCCAAGAGGCCTTGAACAGTTTAAATAGGACTCTTTTAGGTCAGAATAAAGAGGATTAGAGACCTAGAAACTTAATTCTCTCTCAAGAAGATAGTTTCCATCACAATTCTCTCAAGAAGAATGGAAGATTTGAATATTGAACATTCAAGAATTGACAACTCTTAGTTTTCTCTTTTCTTTTCTTTTCTCTTCTTTTCTTTATTTTTCTTGTGTTGTTGATGATGGTGAAACTATTTGGATATTTGTTTTCATTAATTATTATGAACTAATTTTATTTTACTAGGATTTCAATGGAACTCAACACATAGTTTGAATTTACTTTCTCTCTCTAGCTTGATTTAATGGTTTGTTGAGTTGTTTGTTCAATCTTGTTCTTAATGCTTCTAATTGATTGTCCACCAATTAGATTGATTTGTTAACATAAATACAACTAGACATAGGGAGTTTAGTTCTAGACATGGATTGAATGACACATGTTTCATATTCATTTATTAGGATGAATTGATCTGCAGGTAGGGTAGGAATATACTTACTTGTCATGTGTAACCATTGTTAGAGCCTAAGCTTAATGAGTTCTTCCTTAATTCAATTATCATAGACATATAGTTAATTGGTTAGGAAGGATATTTTTATAAGACCATCGACAAATACTTATAAATAAGATAGAACTCTAGGTTAACAACTCAGGATCATTAATCAAGTGAAGAGGTAGAGAGAGATTTAAGCGAAGTGTTGATGAAAGTTGTAATCCTAGGCTTTTATTAATTAATTGAATTCATCTTTTTAATTTACTTGCTTTTAGTATTAGTTTCTTTTAATTTAGGTTTTCATTATCATCTTTAATTAGTTTTTTAGAAAGATTAAGTTGTGTTAATTTTAGTACTTAGCAAATTTAGTAGCAATTCCTCGTGGGTTCGACACTCAACTTTTCATTATATTACTTTCCACGATACTTGCACTTGCGTGATTAAAATCGACAACTTGTTTTTGGTGCCGTTGCCGGGGAATTGTTTACTATTTTTGTTAATATTAATACCAAGCAATCTTAGTCTTAATCCAAACTTTATTTTTATGTTATTTATTTTTATTTTCAAGTTTTGTTGATTCGAATGCACTATATGGGATTATAAACGGGATGAAATCAATGCTTTATCTGCACAAGTGGCTGCACTTAACAAGAAGCTTGACACTTTTTGTGTACCTTCTGTCCAAAGCCCATTTGTAAACTCTGTGGGGGTGGACATCATAGTGATTGGTGCCCAACTTATGCTGATTCAACGCAGTATGTTGGAAACTACAATATGCAGCAAAATAATTTTTATTCCAACGGTTATAATCCAAGTTGGGGAGATCACCAAAATTCTTCTTGGAACAACAACCAATGGTCCTCATATTCAGACAATCAAGCATATCCTTTTGAGTTCTCATCACAAGCTCAAGCACCGGTTCTAGAAACGAATCCTTCATTGGAAAAGATGTTTATGCACTACATGGCGGAACAGGAAGCTATCAATCAGAGTCAAGCAGCGACACTCAGGAATCTTGAGACACAAATAAGCCAGCTTACTCATGCCATTAACAACCAACTTCAAGAAACTCTTCCAAGTGATACTGAACTTAATCCTATGAGCGAAGAACAAGAGCATTGCAACGCTATAAACACTTGGGATTGAACAAGAGATAGATGAGGATAGCGAGAACCCAGAATTGTCAACTGAGCTTATTGAAGAAGAATTTGTGAAAGCTCAAGAAGTCGGGATTCAGTACGACCCACCACCACTAACCAAATTTCTTGAAGAATAAATTATGGATACAAAAGAAGGTGAAAAAGTTTACATAGAGGAGACCCAGTGTGACCCACCACAGCCTGTTCCTCAATGCATCCAATAGCCAAAGCTAATCGATGGGATAGATAATGCTAACAACAAGGAATTCATAGAGATTTATCCCATTGATCCACTTAAAGCATTCTTGAATTCTACCACCGAAAAGGATGAATTTCGCTTCCAAGACTGCAAGACTGCTAAACTGTTCAAAGAAAGAATAGCCAAATGGCATGAACCGAAAATCATCAAGTGGTTAGTTACAGGATGAAGGGCATGAGATAGTCAAGCCGATGACTATAAATCAAGCGCTTCTTGGGAGGCAACCCAAGTTCTAAACTTTTTATTTTTTATTTTTAATTTTTAGAGTATTTTTATTTTTATTAATTTCTTTTTGCTTTGTTTTCTTTTGTAGTGACTACTCACCCAACTTGGACAAGCATGATGAAATCTAAGAGGAAAACTAAATCTTCTTCTATATTGCTTGCATCGATAGGGAAGTTTTTTATTCTTACTCTTTTTATTTCCAAACATTGAGGATAATGTTTGTTTTAAGTTTGGGGGTGTGTCTTTAGATTATTTTAGTTTGTGTGATTGTTTAATTTTATTATTAGTAGGAGTGTAAAAAAATTTTTTTGCTTGAGATATATTGCACTTATTATGATGGAATCCTTATCCAATGATAAATTTTAGTTATTGATTTGTCTTGATTCTTGGGAAAACATAAGCATGAGAAGAATTTGTGTTAAATTCTTTTATTAGTTTCATGTTAGGATGTGATTTTCAACAATTTGAGCACTTAATCTCTTGCTTAGATTTGCATTGCTTATTTAAAGACTGATTATGTTGATGTGAATTGCAATTATGTCTAGAACCTAGAATTTGTTTGATTCTCTCTTGAGGCAAAATCCTAGACAACACTAAGTTGAGGAAGTGATTTAGGCCATCTTTGGATCGTTTGAGCCTTTCGAGCCTACCTTTATATATGATTATCCTTTGTCTACCTCTTTGTGCCTATTGATATATCTATTTTCTTTGATTGCCACATCTTTTAGCCTAGCCTAATAAGAAAAACCATGATTAACCCTCACTACATAGGCATGTGATGATATTACAGGAAACAACTATGAGCCATGTCGAATTTGGGTGAAATGGTGGTATAAAAAAAAAAGAGAAAAAATAATAAATTGGGGATGCAAAAAGAAAGTTTATTCAAAGAATGAAGTATGTAATTTGAGGAAAAGACTATGGCTCTCAAAAATCTTGAAAAAAAATGTAAAGTGTCTATGGGTGACTTAAACTGAAATTTATCCTTTATCATACCTTCACTCTAGCCTTACATTACGAGCTTAATAAAGACCTATTTGATACTTGATGAAGTGCTAGTCTACATTAGTGGAGAGAGAGATGAAAAGCAAACATATGAGAATCTAGTACTATAATTCGTATTTTGCATTGATATAGACTTATTTAGATTACATGTGATGATTTGCGAAGAGATTATACACACACTGAAAATCCATTCAAGCATAAAGTTTACGATTGAATTGAACCATGGATTTGGATTATGTTTATGTTCTACTTTGAGATAACTTTTGAGGAAGATTAAGAAATCATTGTTTGAGTGCATTTATCTTGACTGATGTTTTGAGTCAATTTATTAATTTAGTGTGTTTAGTTTTTTTTTTGTTGCTCGAGGACTAGCAAAATATTAAGTTTGGGGGTGTGATAACTCTAGGAAATATAGTTATTTTGCCACCTTTTATGCTTTTGAATTGGCTAAGTCCTTGAGGATTTTATTAGAATTTGATTAGTTTTAGATGTTTTTATATTTATTTTAATTATTCATTTTATGTTTAAAATAGTTATTTAGTTGTTATTTATGTGTTTTTATAGGTCCAAGGTGATCTGGAGTTTCGAAGTGCAAAACGATGAAAAACGGTGCATTCCAATGAGCAAGAAGATTCGACCTCCGGAGCTTCTTTCAAGAATCACTTGATCTTAAATACTTCATTTGAGAAAAATCCCTTCTTTACTTTTGAAGATAACTTCCATACCTTTCCAACGGTGTAAGGATTGTCAAAATCGGACAAGATTTGCCTAGTCAAAACAGCTGATGAAGTTCAAGAAGATGGTAGGAACCAATTTCGACAAACAGAGGAGAAACACCAAGGAGGCAGAATAGGTGGCGCTGCGGTGCCCACATCTGGTGCCGCGGCACTGGGAGGTCATGAAACGTACCGCAAAAAATGTAAAAAAATACAAAACTTACCTGTTTTTCTTGGGAATGAAGTTTCGGACTCTAGGAGACTTTGGACACTTTAAATAGGACTCTTTTAAGTCAGAATAAAGAGGATTAGAGACCTAGAAATTTAATTCTCTCTCAAGATGATATTTTCCATCATAATTCTATCAATAAGATTGGAAGATTTGAAGATTCAAGATTCAAGAATTGACAACTCTTAGTTTTCGCTTTTCTCTTCTTTATTTTTCTTGTGTTGTTGATGATGGTGAAACTATTTGGATAATTGTTTTCATTAATTATCATGAACTAATTTTCTTTTACTAGGATTTCAATGGAACTCAACACATAGTTTGAATTTACTTTCTCTCTCTATCTTGATTTAATGGTTTGTTGAGTTGTTTGTTCAATCTTGTTCTTAATGCTTCTAATTGATTGGCCACCAATTAGATTGATTTGTTAGCCTAAATATAACTAGACATAGGGAGTTTAGTGTTAGACATGGATTAAATGACACATGTTTCATATTCATTTATTAGGATGAACTGATCTGCAGGTAAGGTAGGAATACACTTACTTGTCATGTGTAACCATTATTAGAGCCTAAGCTTAATGATTTCTTCTTTAATTCAATTATCACAGGAATATAGTTAATTGGTTAAGAAGGATATTTTTATAAGACCATCGGAAGATCCTTATAAATAAGATAGAACTCTAGGTTAACAATTCAGGATCATTAATCAAGTGAAGAGGTAGAGAAAGATTCAAGCGAAGTGTTGAGGGAAGTTGAAATCCTAGGCTTTTATTAATTAATTGAATTCAACTTTTTAATTTACTTGCTTTCAGTATTAGTTTCTTTTAATTTTAGTTTTTAATTACCATCTTTATTTAGTTGTTTAGATAAGATTAAGTTGTGTTAATTTTAGTACTTAGCAAATTTAATAGAAATTCCTCGTGGGTTTGACACTATACTTTTCATTATATTACTTGTCAACGATACGTGCACTTGCGTGATTAAAATCGACAACACCCTTCATTGGCCAAGATCAAATTGCAAGGTGACATTTTTATTTTCTTGAAATATCCTCATCCAATGGCCAAGATATTGAAGAAAAGATGAGCACAATTCATCCTATGGTGGAGAGGGATTCGGCCAAAGGGAACATGAGGAAGTGGCCTTTGTTTCTTCCAATAACCTAGGTGCTTTGTAAAGGATGAGTACACCTTTCAAGGTCCAAGATCAAATGGCAAGATGATATTCTTATTTGTCATGAAAAGATCCTAATCTAAGGGCTAAGATTGTTCGAGAAAAAGGAGCACATTGCATCCTATGGTTGAGAGGACAACCGGCCAAGAATAAGGGAGAGGGAAGTAATGTTTTTTTTCCTTAAGTTGGCTGGTCATTTGTTAGGGGAAGTCAGTAGCTAATTTGGAAAGAATTTTTTTTTTGAAAGAAAGGAAGAGAGAGTTTACTAAGAAAGCTTGGAAGGTAGCCATTCCTACCTAACTCTAGCATGATTTTCTTCTTCATTCTCATGTGTTTTTCTTTGTTTTCTATGTGATTTCTACTTTTGTTCATATGAAAATAAAAGTTTTGAAGTGTTCATTTAAGCTTTCATCTTTTCCTTTTTATCAAAAATGGAAGAAAACAAATTTTCACAATTTTTTTTAAAATGGCCGAATGCCTTGGTTGTGCTTGCCTTGATTTTTGTTTTGCATGTTTGCTGTGGGAAACATGATTGTAGAAGGTTTATTATTATTTTTCTATGTTCTGATTTTTCAAAATAAATGAAGTTAAAAAGGTTGAAAGGCTACATGAACTTGATAAAATCAAGTGACCATGGTTAAGGGATGGCTATGTCCATTGTACCAACCATGGAGCTCACCTCCATTTTTTAGTTAGCTTGGTTTATTTTCTGATTTGTAAGTTGGAAAGGCTTCAAGATCTTGATAATATCAAGTGATTATGGTTAGGGGAGGGCTATTCCCATTTGTACCAACCATGGAGCTCAATTTTCCTTGTTCTTTGTTTACTTGTTTTTATATTACTTCCTTGCATGTCTATGAATATTTTGTTAATGTTCTTTGCATCATTTTTATGCTATATTAGTTTTTACATCATTTTTATGTTGTGATAAGTCCCCTATATCATTCGGACATTTCATGTTTCTTTTTGATTCATGCCATGCCTTGCATCATACTTGGTTGTATCATGCATTCTAGGTAATGTAGTTGGGTTCTCTTGCATTTTGTGTTCTTGACATGCAACATATACAATTCGACCAGCCCATATATTCTTCATTCCATGCCTTGCATCATGTTTGGTTATGTCATACATCTTAGCTCATGTTTGGTTATGTCATGCATCTTAGGTCATGTAGCTATGTCATGCATCTTAGGTCACTTTCCATGTCATGTGGAGAGTAAGTCTTTTTCTGCTATTCCATGTCATCCATATAACATGTCATGCCATGTCATTTGTAGTTTAGGTACATTTTCATGCCATGTCACCTATGCCATGTCATCATTTCATGCCATGTCACCTATGCCATGTCATTCATTTACATGTCATGCCATGTCATCCATATAACATGTCATGTCATGTCATGCCATGCCATGTCATTTCATGTCATTTCATGTCATTTCTATTTTAGGTGCATTTTATGTCATGTCGTGTCATGTCATGCCATGTCATTTTATGCCATGTCATCCATATAACATGTCATGCCATGTCATTTACCATGTCATTCATGGTTTAGGTGCATTTTCATGCCATGCCATTCATGCCATGTTATCATTTCATGCCATTCGGCCATCCACATGCCATCACCATGCATTCGGCCATTCACATGCCATCACCATGACCATTCAGCCACCATGATACTTCATACATGCCATTGTATTTTTATGCCATATCATTTATATAGCATGTCTTTTTCCATGTCATTTAGTATGCTAAGCTCATATTTGCCATGTTGATTACACTCACATGACATTCATTCTCATGCCATGTCACTTGGTTTGTCATGTCATTATGCTTATCATTTTGTATGCCATTCGATTCCATTCACATGAAATTTATTATCATGCTATGCTATTCACAACATTTTTAATAAATAAGGCAATATTCTCGAGTTTAAATAATTCATGATTTTCTCTGTTGGGTCTGCTGGAGAGGATATCACTAATTATTAACGAAGGAATACCCTTTTCTAAAACAAAAATGATTCGAAATTTTTTGAAATAAATAAAACTTTCTATGTTTTGCTGGGTTTGCAGGAAAACATGAAAAGATTTTTGGTGTTAATAAATTCCGAGTCATTCTCAAATAAATTCATCTTATGTCATGTCATTCATTTTATGCCACGTCATTCATTTTATGCAATTTCATCATTTCATGCCATGTCACATATGTCATGTCATTTTGTTTGCCATGTCGATTCCATTACTCGTTCGAGTGAGGGGAAAACCAGGCAGAGGAAAAGATGACTTAATTCCTCTTAAGATAAAAGGGTCGAGGGTATGAAAATGACTTCGAAAAAGAAATGAAGTCGCCACCAATCTTTTTTTGGCTAGGTGTGATCGACCACCTATTAAAGCCAGTTTTTATAAAAATATTTTAAAATTAATTAAAATATTTTTTTAAAACCAATTTGAAGTATGCACTTTGAACCAGAGAAAACAAGTGCGGGTTCGGGAGTCGGTTACGTGCGGAGAAGGATTAGCACCCCACAACGCCCATATAAAATGGTACCTTATTAGTCGTGTGTTATCTCAAGTCTCGGTGAAAAGTTGATTTTAAATTGGTGTTCGAAAATAATTCCCTTAAAAAAATCATATTTTATTTGAAAATAATCCAGAATTTACTAGCATAAAATTTCCCATATTTTTCGACAGACTCGGCAAAATATGGAATTTTTCCTCGATTTTGAAATTCTTTGAATCATCCTCATTTTAAAAGATATTCCGTTGTTAATGATAATTGATGATATTCTCCCTGGCACAGAGAATTCATGACTTATTTTAACTCGGGAATAATCTTGATTTTTAAAAAATGTTATTTGTTTTCTATGTGTTTCAAAAGTCATAGAAAATGATCTTGAATATGCAAAAATGGTACTAAGATAAAGATTAAATGAGCATGCATATTTACCATGGTGTGAAAAACATTTTATTATGACATGGTAAAAGAAATTAAGACATAGCATAAAGAAATGAATGTCATATGAACGAAATCGACATGGCAAACCTAAGCTTGGTGGACTAAATGACATGGCAAACGAAATGACAAGGCATACGAATGAATGTCTTGTGAGTGAAATCGACATGGCAAACAAAAATGGCATGGCATACGAATGACATGGCATGAGAAGATGACATGGCACGAAAATGACATAGCATGAGGATGAATGTCGTGCATGTAAATGATGTGGCAAACGAATGACATGGCATATAAATGACATGGCATAAGAATGAATGTCATGTGTATGAAATCGACATGGCAAACAAAATGACATGGCATACAAATGACATGGCATGAGAATGAATATCATGTGAATGAATGACATGGCATATGAATGTCATGGCACAATGAATGACATGGCATATGAAAGACATGGCATGTGAATGACATGGCAAATTTGAATGACATGGCATATGAATGACAGGGCCTAATAGATGGCATGTGAATGGATGACATGGCATATTAGTGAATGACCTGGCATGACCTAGATGACATGACATGCGAATGGATGACATGGCATATGAATGACATGGCATAATCTAGATGACATTGGCACGTGAATGACACGGAAAATTTTGATGATATAGCATGTGAATGACATGGCATATGAATGACATTGCATATAAATGACATGGCATAATGAATGACATGGCATGTGAATGAATGATATGGCATATGAATGACATGGCACGTCAATGACATGGCATATTTTGATGACATGGCACATGAATGATATGGCATAATGACATGGCATATGAATTAAATGGCATAATAAATGACATGGCATGTGAATGACATGGCATAATGAATGACATGGCATGTGAATGAATGATACGGCATATGAATAAAATGACATAATGAATGACATGGCATATGAATGACATGGCATGTGAATGACATGGCATATGAGTGGCATGGCACATGAATGTCATGGCAAAAAGAATGACCTGTGAATGAATGACATGGCATATGAATGACATGGCATGCGAATAACATGGCATATGAATGACATGGCATAATGAATGACATAACATATGAATGAATGACATGGCATGTGAATGACATGACCTGTGAATGAATGACATGGCATATGAATGACATGGCATGCGAATAACATGGCATATGAATGACATGGCATAATGAATGACATGGCATGTGAATGACATGGCATGTGAATGACATGGCATGTGAATGACATGGCATGTGAATAACATGGCATGTGAATGACATGGCATGTGAATGACATGGCATATGAATGACATGGCATGTGAATGACATGGCATATGAATGACATGACATATGAATGGCATGGCATAATGAATGACATGGCATGTGAATGACATGGCATATGAATGAGATGGAAAAATGAATGGCATGGCATGTGAATGACATGGCATATGAATGACATGGCATAATGAATGACATTGCATGTGAATGACATGGTATATGAATGACATGGCATAATGAATGACATGACATGTGAATGAATGAATGACATGGCAAAAATGAATGACATGGCATGCGAATGACATGTCCTAATCTAGATGGCATGACATGTGAATAAATGACATGGAATATGAATGACATGACGTGCGAATGACATGGGCTAATAGATGACATGGCATGCGAATGACATGGCCTAATAGATGGCATGACATGTGAATGGATGACATGGCATAATCTAGATGACATAGCATGTGAATGGATGACATGGCATATTAGTGAATGACATGTCATGACCTAGATGCCATGACATGCGAATGGATGACATGGCATAATCTAGATGACATAGCATGTGAATGGATGACATGGCATATTAGTGAATGACATGTCATGACCTAGATGCCATGACATGCGAATGGATCACATAGCATATGAATGACTTGACATAATGTAGATGACATGGCATATGAATGACATGGCAAAATGGATGACATGGCATGTGAATGACATGGCATATGAATGACATGGCATAATGAATGACATGGCATAATGCATGACATGGCATAATGAATGACATGGCATAATGAATTACATGGCATGTGAGTGACATGGCAAAATGAATTACATGGCATGCGAATGACATGGCATATGAATGACATGGAATGCGAATGACATGGCATATGTGAGTGACATTGCTTATGAATGACATGGCAAAAAGAATGACATGGCATATGAATGACATGGCATGTGAAAGACATGGCATAATGAATGACATGGCATATGAAAGACATGGCATGGCATAATGAATGACATGGCATGTGAGTGACATGGCATATGAATGACATGGCATGTGAATGACATGGCATATGAATGACATGGCAAATGAATGACATGGCATTTAAATGACATGGCATAATGAATGACATGACATAATGGATGACATGGCATGTGAATGGCATGACATATGAATGACATAGAAAAATCAATAAAATGGCATCATCATAAAATGTTCATAATCACATGCACACGTCATTATTTGAAATGAATTATTCCTGTGAGGAATCATATAAATAGCATATGTCGAAAAATATTACCGTGCTTCTCGACAAACCTAGCAAAGCTTGGAAAATCTTTCATATGATATTTACATGGTTTTGAGTAAAACAAAAACCATACATTTCAAATCCATAAAAACATGCGTTCAATAATTTTCGGTAAACCCGGCAAAGATTGGAAACTAATTCTCGCCAAATGTTTAATAAACCGAAAAATACGTTTTTATGACAAGTTAAGTAAAAACATTTTTAAAATGTAATGCATGGAAATGTATTTCTTCCTTGAAGTAAGGACATCCGTATACCTAAAAAGGTATCCGACTACCTTAGGAAGATAATTAAATCGGATTTTCAAAATCAAAATACTTTGGGCTTGGGTTTAAACCAAATCGGAAATTTTAGGATGAAAATACTTCATGGCCGAATCCCCCTCCCTAAAAGGCTCTATTTTCCTAGTTTTGAAATTTGGGTTGACTACCCTTGACCCGACATTTATAAAATCAAAATTTGTGATTGAAATGACTTGAAAATTAACCTAAGACAGTAAATAATGTCCCAAATCAGCCACTTCTTAATATCTTAACCAAAACAGAAAATTACATTTTCTTAAAAACAAATCTAACTCTCACTGGCAGTTTTGGAAACCGATTTTTTTACCCCTTCTAACAAATTTCAAAAAATTCTGAAAAAATTAGGATAGACCTAGAGCATGTTGATCTCCATGGGAAAAAATCATCTTAAGTTTTGGAATAAGGGTACTATGACCGAAATTTTACCAAAGTCAGGACAATGAGTTTAAATCTGCATTGTTTAAAACCTTTTTTTTTAAATGATAAAAAATTCTAAAAATCATGAAAAAAAATACCATGGCTTCCCTTAAATGGCTACTACATGTGGTAAAAATTTCAAATTATTTTTACCATGGTTGAATAGTAAAAAAAAAATCAAATTCAGAATATCCCAATCTAAAATATCATTCTCTCAACTATTGGTGACAATGGGTTTTTGTCTTGAGATCATTGGTTGATCTTGGGCAAAAACCTAGTTAAAATGTCATGAAATGCATGATTTACAGCCCACAACCATATGACAATGAATCTTGGTTATTTGATAAAGAATTAAGAACAAAGGATAGAAAACCTTTAAAACTTATTTTTGAAAAACCTTTATTCATCAAAAGTTTTCCAATCACATGAACAAAATGAGAATAAAAAGAATCACAACATGAAAAAAAAAAACATTAAAGAAGAATAAAGGAAGAGGTAGCTACCTAGCTTTAGCTTTCCAAATCAAAGTTGTCAATTTTTTTTCTCTTATCTTATCTTATCTTATCTTTTCATCTCATCTCATCTCATCTCCTCTCTTTTCTCTCCTTTAGCTACTGCCCTTAGTGAAAAAAATGAACTCCCCCTTCCTCTTGTGATGGCCGGCCATCTCTCTAAATGTTAGAGTGTGTGTGCTCCTCTTTTGTTCACCGTTGGATGAGATGTCCTCATTTTTTCCAACATTCCAAGCCATTGGATCAAAGATATTTTAATGACAATAAAAATGACATCTTGCCATTTGATCTTGGCCCTTGAAGGATGTACTCATCTTTTTACAAAGCACCTAGGCCATTGGATGAGGGAGGACCACTTGCAAGGCAATAAAAATGACATCTTGTAATTTGATGGTGACCATTGGATGAAATTAATCAAATCTCCACCCTTCTTTCATGAGCTGACTAGCCAAGGGCCTGGAATATCCCAGAAATTCCTTCATCTTTCATAATTTTTTTAATTGTAAATTGGCCCTTTTCGGTTTCTTAGTAAAATTACCCTTTTAGCCCCTGAACTTAATTTAATTGCAAATGGACCCCAATTTCGGATTTGTCTTTTCCAACTCATCTCATTCAATAGAAAATTTGGTTCTAGAGGTTTTCACATTTTTTCGAGTTCATTTGTTATTTTTCCCTGATTTTTTCTCTAAAGTTTCGGTTTAGTGCCTCCCAAAATTAGCCTTTTTCGTTTGAGGTCCAATTCAAAATTTTTCTTCACCAATGTCTTCAAAAATTTATAAAACTTAGATCTGAAAGTTTTCATAATTTTTTGAGCTCGTTTGTTATTTTTCTCGAAATTATCTTTTGGAATTTCGGGTTAATGCACCCGAACTTTGTCATTTTTCAAATGAGCTCTAATTCTGGATTTTTCTTCACCAATATCTTTCAAAAATTATAAAACTCCGATCTGGAAGTTTTCATAATTTTTCGAGCTCGTTTGCCAATTTTCTCAGAATTATCTTTTGGAATTTCGGGTTAGTGCACCCGAACTTTACCTTTTTCATTCGAGCTTCGATTTTGGATTTTCTTCCTCCAATCTCTTCCAAAAATTATAAAACTCAGATCTGGACATTTTTATAATTTTTTGAGCTCATTTTCTATTTTTTGCGGAATTTTCTTTGAGGATTTTTCGATACTTTCCTTTAACCTCCAAAACCTCATTTTTACTCGAAACGGGTCCGATTTCTGGATTTTCTTTTTCCACTGCCATTTTCATATATTGAATTTGAGTTGGTCCAAAAATACCGAATTTTTACGATCAAATTCCCCTCCGATTTAGTTTTCCCTTTTTCAAACTTGGGAATCTTCTCGTTCTTTCGTTTTTGCTCTAATCGGCTCTTCCTTTGGATCCACTTCAAACTGGGCCTTGGGTTATTTTTGTTTATCCATCCTTCATCAACTGGGGGCTTCAATTTCACCAAATTGGGCCATCTTTGCAGTTTTCCCCAAATTTACCGGATTAGGTCTTCTCATACACTGAATTTTCGCAACCCCTCTTCCGAACTCTATATCTTTCGTTGTAGATCTCGAATTATCAAAATTCTTTCGCCATTGTTCAATTCAACTTCGAATCTTAATTTTGACTGGGAGTTGACTTTTTTAGTGGTTAACTTTTTGAGGTTGACTTTTTTTGAGTTGACTTTTTGTGTTGACCTCCGAAACAAAGTCTTGGGGACCCATCTGTGAACAGTGGAAGTCTCCTTGCATTCCAGAGAGTTGAAAAAAGAAAATCTGCCCGGTTTAGAGGGTCCAGACAAATTAGGTGTCTACAGCTGCCCCTCTTTGACTATTGCTGAGAATCTGGAATTAGGCAAAGATAAACTAGACAATAATTTTGTGCGGTCAGTGAAATCACATGTGAAGGATAGAAAGGGGAAATTTCCTATTTTTCATTCATCATTTTTTGGTTTTTGATTTTTTTAAGGTAAAATAAATTTTAAAGGTTTTCTAGTATTTGTTCTTCATTTTTTTTTTGAATTTTTTGATTTTTTGTAAATTGTAAAACAAAAGTTGTCCTTAAATTGAGTTCCTTGACTAATCAAGGCTCGACCCATCTTAAGGAAACGAGTTTGATTTGCAAGAGAAGGAAATACCTCGACGGAAGTCTCGGGGTCTTACCTCATCTTGGTGCAGTTCTGATTTGCAAGAAAATAAAATACCTCAGTTTAACTCCCGGGGCCTTATCCCATCTTGGTGTGGTCTTGATTTGCAAGAGAAGAAAATACCTTGGCGGTAGTCCCGTGGCCTTATCCTATCTTGGTGAAGTCTTGATTTGCAAGAGAAGAAAATACCTCGACAGAAGTTCCGGGGCCTTATCTTATCTTGGTGAAGTCTTGATTTGCAAGAGAAGAAAATACCTCGGCGGAAGTCCCGGGGCCTTATTTTATCTTGGTGAAGTCTGATTTGCAAGAGAAGAAAATACCTCGACGAAAGTCCCAGGGCCTTATCCTATCTTGGTGAAGTCTTGATTTGCAAGAAAAGAAAATACCTCGGGGGAAGTCCCGGGGCCTTATCTTAACTTGATGTGAAATTACATGGATGACATGTGTCGGGATATTTCACCAAACTCCCCAGCAAACCCAGCAGAGTTTTTAGAAAAATATCTTTTCACATGACATGTATATAACATTGGGATAAAATCATATTTTTCGAAAAAGGATAGAAGAATTTGTCCTTAAATCCCTGACTAATCAAGGCTCGACCCGTCTTAAGGAAACGAGTTCAATTTGCAAGAGAAGACAATTACCTCGGTGGGAGTCCTGGGGCCTTATCTTATCTTCTACCAATTTTACTGGGCTTATATCATCTAACATGCCAATTTCACTGGGCTTAAATCACTTTTATGCCAACTTACATTGGGCTTAATCACATCTAACGTGCCAACTTCACTAGGCTCAAACCATAACTGTCAGCTTACATTGGGTTTAACCAAATTTTAAAATGCCAACTTCACTGGGCTTACTTTCTTTTGTGCCAGTTACATCAGGCTTAATCACATCTAAAATGCCAACTTTAATCGGCGTATTTCCTTTTTTGCTAGCTACATTGGGCTTAAAATCTAAGATGCCAACTTTAGTAGGCTTATTTCCTTTTGTGCTAGCTAGATTGGGCTTAAAATCTAAGATGCCAACTTTACTGGGCTTATTTCCTTTTGTGCCAGCTACATTGGGCTTAAAATCTAAGTTGCCAACTTTACTAGGCTTATTTCCTTTTGTGCCAATTACATTGGGCTTAAAATTTTTCTTTTGAGAAATTCTTTTTTCGAGGCTTCACAACTTTAAAAAATTTCTCATCCAAAAAAATCATTTTCTTTTTTCAAAAATTTTCATCATATTGAAATTCTTCAACACTTTCTCGATTTCAACGTCTCCAAGAAATTCTCAAGACTCATATCTTTTCCTTTCAGACAATCTTTTTCTTTTCTTTTTCAACATATTTTTTTTCTAAATCTAAAGAAGACCCTTCCCTCTCTAGGAAACCTATATTCTTTTCCTTTTTGTCAATGCTTGGAGAATGCAATGATCAATTGTATTGATACAAAATCCAATGCAACCCAGGAAGATGCAGATGCAAAATGTTCATTATATGATGCATGGATGCTTGTAGAGATGCATGACATCGTTTTACATTAGGAAAATGTTAAGAGAGTTGATTATCTCTCTTTTTCTTCGTGTCCTGGCGAGGTTTCCTCATTCCTTGCTAACTTATCCTGCTGGAGGAATGATCTCCGCCCCACATTCGCATTTCCCAAATCATCTTGTTGAAAGAAATCGCATGGTTTCGTATTCCCAATTTGTCCTTGCCCCAGCAGATTCCTTCTTTTTGGTTATCTGGCCAAAACCAAAACACAGAGTCAGACTTCATTCAGATATAAACTCAAAATTTCATGCCCCTGAACAATATCAATTTTTTTGCTAGAGCATATCCACATCTCAATTTCAGTTTGTTCTTCCTAAGTCATGTCAATTTCATTTCTTCCAAAACATGTGAAATTGAAGTCTTTTAGAAATTGGTGATCACTAGTAGAGACATTTATAAGCGAGATGGGAAATTAGCCTTACTTTTTTGAGTGATTTGAACGGTTTAATGCAATAAAGTCAATGAGCTGATGCAATAAGGTTTGAATTTGTCTAGGAAAGCTTTTCATTTTGACAAAAAGGAGAAGGCGAATATCCATTTGTCTCAGCTCATGAGTAAGTTTTCTCAAAACATGAATTCCTTAAAACCAAATGTTTTTTTTTTATCGAAAAAAGTTTTAAATCTCAACAATCCTCCACTCCCTAAATATGGCATTTTGATAAGATTTAACCTTAACCATGATAGGTTCAATGTTGAAAGGTCAATTTGGAAGGAAAAATGTTTAGCTTTCAAAATCAATTCCAAAGAAAAGGCTGTCCTTTTGGTATGTTAAAGAGTTCCTTGATGCTTCTTAAATTTCTCAAACTAATGGCTTCGGCAATACCATGTGTGGCATCAAAATTTCTTCTTGTTCTGCTCTATATCGACCATTTTTGGGTTTTCATCCTAGAGCTTCTTTTTCTTTTCTTTTTTTTTAATTATTCCACCATGCATCTAAGAATTCTAAATTCTTCCATAATGAAATGATAATTCGATGAGATGGGATAAAATCTGAGGAAAAACTCTTCAAGTCAAATATCCATGCTTGATCAAAATGGACTTTTAAAGCGCGTAATGTAGGCCGTGGTTCGGGGTTAAAAAAGAAAGGATAAATATGACCAAAATATGTGTTTGAGGGTAATCAGATCAAGGATCATTTCTTGAGGAGGATTCCATTTTTGAAGCATTTGTCCTTTTTGGACTTTTCTTTCCTTCTTTTGGCTTTTGCTCCTTTTTCTTATTTGTTCCTGACTTTCATTTGCCATACTTTTTCACACATTTTGTTTGTGTGTTTTCTCTTCCTTGCTTTGTTCTTGGCTTTTTTCACACATTTTGTTTGTTTTGCTTTATTCTTAGCTTTCATTTTGCCATCTTTTTCTCTTTTTTCTTTGTTTTGTTCTTGGCTTTCATTTCGCCATCTTTTCTACATCTTCATTTCGATAGAGTGAGCCCGTATTTTTTTGGGAGCTCAATTTGCTTTGTATCTGTTTTCGAGCTAGAACTTATTTCTCCGTGATCTTTGAGAAGATCTTTTCTCGCATTTGCCCCTAGTGTAGAGGGTGATCCTTGATCAGGTTTCAAAAAAGAAAGAATTCTTTCGGCTCAAAAGGGGTGACTATGGATAATTTCTTTTCTTTTTGTGAAAGGGATATGAAAGATGGTCATTTCTCATATCAAGTACGAATATTCTCATTGAAAAGTAATCCTTAGGGGGAATAGATAATCATAATGTCATTTTGCATTTGGAATCATTCGAATTCTCATGCGCATGATATCACAATTTTTCTTTTTCTTTTTTTTCTTTTTTTTTTCCCTTTTTTGCTACATGCCCCAAAAATTCATGCATGATTCATCTTCTTCCACAAATGATGCCTCATTTTGATTTGCCATTCAAGTGAAGGTCTTTTGGCTTGTGGGAGTCTTGCTGTGAAGGAACATCTCATGTTTTATTTTTTGAGCGTCTCGCTGAGTGAGCTAATTTGGGTTTCAATTTTTTCAAAATGTTTTCAACATATGGGGAGAGAAAAGAAAGGTGTTCTGGTTCATTCTTTGGTTCAGGCGCTTATAATTCAAGGGTCTTGGAAAAGGCCTGGGGATTTGGCATTTGGAACCTTTCAAAGGGATTTGGGAGATTTAGAATCATTGAGTTTTTGCTAGTATAGCATAACTTTAACACTATCAAATTACCAAATCTAGATCTTCTGGATGATTGTCATATTTGCTTGACTTTCGAGGAATCCACAAAAGAACTTTCCAAAATTTTCATTACTCACGGCTCCAATAAAGGTTATTCTTTGGGGTTTTTGAGTGGTCTTTATTCAACTGGTCTATGATCTAGGTACATGTAGAGATAAGGTGTTTCCTAGGATTTAGTCCAACCCTCTTGATGATCACCAATTCTTTCAAGCCTCTTTTTCACTTTTCAAAGAATTTTATTTTTTTTATTTTCAAAATGGAAAATTATCCATGAATTTTTATTGTCAACTTTTTGTTGCTGTTTTTTCTTTCAAAAATCATAAAAAAAATCTCAAGAAGAATATTGAAAACTTCAAATGAGATATGATGTATGATGCTTGCAACTTGAAGTTCATTCATTTCAAACAACGTGAAAATGTGTACAAAACTTAAAACAAGGTTAAGGATTGCCCCTGATTGGCATGCTACCCCGAGAACAAATGACATTCAGCCCCATCGTCCTTATTAAGAACTAATGAGCTCCTTGAACTTTGCCGGGTTTGCATCAATTACGATTTGAACTTTGTCCTTGAATGCAATGTAGTTCTCCGTAGAATGCCCTTTAACCCTGCTATGATACTTGTATGTGGCATTAGGATCATACCATTTCGGGTAAGGAGACTTTCTGGGCTTTGCAGGTATGATGGAGATCATATGGCTTTGGACAAGCAATGGAAGAAGTTCTGTGTAGGTCATTGGAATTGAATAGTACACCTTTGCCTTCTTTCTCTTACTGCTCTAAGGACAAACTGCGTCAACCTCCGAATCAAATGGCATGACGAACCCTTGGGGTAGTGTGAAAGGCATTGGAGCATGATGATGATCATGCTGAGGCCAATGGTCGACATAGGGTCGGGGATGTAAATAACCACCAAAAAAGATCATCTTGCATTACACTGAACCCTCTTTTGTTTTTGTCTTCGACATTTACGACTTGAACGTGCCCCTTGACAAAATCATCTTTCTTCCTGAGAGAAATTTCGGCATTAGTATCTATAATTTTTCTCTTTTTAATCCCATCCTCAATTCTACCCATTGCAAACAATATGTCTGCAAACTCTGAAAAAACGTTGTCGATCAACTTGTCATAGTATGGATGTGGGAGGGTATCCACAAACAAAGAATCCATCTCTCTATTAGTAAGAAGTGGTAGGACTTGTGAGGTTACATCTTTCCATCTATAAGCATATTCTTTGTAGTTCTCATTGGGACTCTTTTTCATGTTCTAGAGTGTCAACCGATCTAGAGACATTTCCAACATGTGCTTGTATTATTTCAGGAATGCCCGAGCTAAGTCTTTCCATGTACGCACTTGGCCTTTTTTCAACTGATAATACCATTTAGATGCTCATTCTATCAGGCTTTCTTGAAAAACATGGATAAGCAGTTCCTCATTACGCACGTGTGCCCCCATCTTTTTACAATATGCGGACAAGTGTGTTTTATGGCATTTAAGTCCATCATACTTTTCGAATTCCAAAACCTTGAATTTTGGCGAGATGACCACACCAGGGATCAAAAGAAACTCCCTTATACTAACTTCATCTTGACCCTTAATAGCTCGAATCCTTTCCTCCAATAGGTCATACTTTTGTTGTGTCTCTGCTATTTGGCTCAGAACTTGCTGTGAATGAACCTGATCAGAAACCTGGCCTTGAGCCTTTTTACCCAGATTGTCATGCTCATGAGGTTGACTACTTTTTTATGTAAAGTGTTCTCCTATAGTTTCTCTCAGTCTTCCAATACCCTAGGTCATCTGAATCCCTTGCGAGACCTGTTTAGCTGCCTCAATCTGTAGTTGTTCCATTTTTTCCAATTGGGTAGTATGATCCTCTCCCTTTCTACTTTTCTAGCAAAAAGGAAACCAAGGCTATCTTTAGACATGAACTCTATTATGGCTCTTTATTTTAGGGGTTTGAGGGATACCCTTTTATTTGCCTATAGAGATCAGAAATTATCGATGATAATATTGACTTCTCTATCATTGGCGTTGATAGAGCCATTGCTATGCGTAAATTAACTCAATGCCAATGCATAGATAGATGAAATGTGTGGTATGACAAATAATTGATCGGATGCAAATGCAAAGGGGAGATACCACAAAGGGAATCAGAATTGGAGGAACTTAATCATCAAGATATCATAAATCTGAAGCATAACCAATTCATTCCCATGTCAATGTTTGATGGAGACTCAATTAAGAGTTGTAAACCCAAGTGCAGGTTATGTTCAAGTAATAAATTCTCGAGTGTCCGAGGTCGAACCACAAGGAAGCGTATTAGTAAGTATAAGTTTATAAATATATAAGAAAAAAAAAGTAAACAAGATATTAGGGAATCAACAACAAAACAAGATAAACAAGATATTAGAGAACAAAATAAACAAAATAACATAAAAGAAATTAACAAGATATAAAAAACAATAAGAAAAGATGTTGAGGTTAGAGAATCCACTCTTGGTGTTATGCTAAGATTAATCTTGTTTTATTACACAATTGAAATCCACACATAAGGGAGGTTCCAATCGAAAGGTTTAGCAATTCAGTCCAAATTGTCCAACGTCCATAGCATATGATATTATGTTCATTTGGTGTCCTCAAAACTCATAAAAAGAGTCCAAGCATTCCTTATGCCAAGGTATATGTCTACAACAAATGAAGGTTATGAAACCAAGCATTTACTGTGCCATTTTCATTGTCAATAATGAATCAAGATCTCTACTTTGCAAGTATGATTTTAAACCAAAAGAAAATATTATCTATACTAGTGTTTATAAATGATGTTTCATTTTAGCTCATGTTTAAGAGACTAACCTTAGCATTTACCAAAAGCTTCACCTCATCACCTCAACAATATGATTAGCAACACATACTAGATATGAATGAAATGAAAAGAAATGTAAGAAGCATAAGTAAATAAAAAAAAAACTAGAGAAAGGAAAGAAGAAGAAAACTTAGAGAATTTTATTACAACGGCTAATATCCTACCAATGTCTCATAATACTCATCCAAGGCCTTCTATTTATACACATTTTGGAGAGCTAAATGACAAGAGACAAGCTTTATAAATTTCAAAGGTAGGTATAATAGGTGGGTGCATTTTTCTAACAATTTTCGTCATATTGTTTGACAATTCTGATCAGCCAGCTTGATGGTTGATTTTGTCAATGTTGGAGGCTTGATCTGATCAAATGGTCTTCTAGAAAAATATTCCCCTATCCGTTAATGATCCATAGCCGTTGGAATCAGATCATTTGCTCATATGGATCAGAAAATATGGTCAAAATACCAAAACTGGTCAGCACAGACGTCATTGCACATCAGCCAACTTGATGGTTGATTTCGCTAGGGAAAACGACTCCGTTTCAAGAAGTGTTAAACATGAAAAAGATAGATATGCATCTTAACTGTGCACTGTAAAAATTTCAGCCTTAATTCTTCAGTGAAACTCCAGATATAGCTGATATGGCAAAAGGTGTCGGAACTGGAACTGAATTGGATTTGCCCTTAATTCTTGATTTAACCTAGTAATCTGAAATCACTCAAAGAAACTCGTGAAAAACACCAAATTACATAAAAATATAAAAGATCATAAACACAATTAGACTAAGCAATAATAACTCGTATTTGACACAAAACAATAATAAAACATAACTAAAAACTATATAATTATACGAGTTATCACACCCCACACTTAGATTGTTGCTAGTCCCTAGCAACGACTCAATCCTAGAAAAAATAAACAGGAAACAAGTTAAAGGGATCTCAAACAAACAAGCAAGATCAAACGTAAGAATTGGCAAGGCATCTAATTAAGTATCATTGGCATATTAAGTTCGAGTAAAGGGTCAATGAGATAAAAATTGAAGGCATTACCGTACGATTGAGGAACTTCCTTCTTGGCGAGACTTTAGCTAGCCATGGAGGACTAGGAAAACTATAGCTTCATAAGTACACATGCTAAGATTCTTGTCACCGCAGTTCACAAGTGAACTCGACAAATCTGATCGGTACAGAGATGAATCTAAGGCTTATGGAAAAGTGAGGGGTGGGATGTTCAAACATAATCTGAGGTTTATCACAAGTTAGGCTCAAGAAATATAATAATAATGTGATCAATCCTCTCAAAATATTTCCATTCTCACTCATCCTTAGTCCTATGTTCAACATTAATATTTTGAAAAGAAAACAAAAGAAAAAGCAAGAAAAGACTCGATCCAAAGAAAATAGAAAAGTAAAAACCTCTCTATAATGAAGAACCTCGAATCTTGAATTCTGATTTTTTTTAAGCACAAGTGATTTTCTTTTGATTTGTGCCCTCATTGGGACATCTTTTATGCACAATCACATCTATTCATAATCATCATTCTTTTTTTTTTTTTTTTTTTTTTTTTTTTTCAGAAATCACATTGGATTCCATACTTTCTTTTTCTTTCTTTTCATTCAATTGGTCAAACAAGACAGATTTTCATCAGCTCTTTTTTTTTTAGCATTTTTTTCTCAACTCATCACAACATTGTTTTGGCATCAATAAGTTCGAAGTTCACGACTCTAAAAACAGTCACTCATTCTAACTACCCTCTTTTGCATTATTCCCATTTTTGCTTTTTCAGATTTCAAAAGATAACAAAATAAACAAGAAGGAAACACACAATCCCAAACCCAATGATCACAAATATTATCATAAAAGTATAAAGAGGGAATAGGGGTCGGAATCATATCCGTTCACTTTGGCATAATTTCTGGAGTTCATATCTAGGGATCCAACCCGAAGGTTTACAACCTATGGGCTTCTAATGTAAGGGGGGAAAGATAAGGGGCTTTCTGAATAGTGACTTTGTTCTAAGATCAGATCATGTATAGATGCAAGCATTTTTGTGATGACCTAAATCTGCATATGGAATGAAGAGAAAAAGTAAACTTACTATGTCTTCCCAGTTTTCCGTGGCTTTCCAAAGGCTCACCATGAATTCACATTCCAACAAAAATCGAACTGATCTGCCAAAAACAATCTCAAAGACATTTGATCATAAAAAAATATTCAATTTTCAGAAAACCAAATTGAAAATAACCTAGATAACTTAATCAAAGCCTTTGTAACTCTATTGTTTTATCCACATGCTTGCCAAGATTATACTAATACTCAAAAAAAAATACATACACGAAAGTAGTAAAACACATGCAGATAATAAACGGACCAGATAATGTTTTTTTTTTGAAAAGATTAAATCAAACTGACAAGGTATGTCTCAAGTCTCCCTTACTCAGACCTTGTTCAGAATGAATACTTCTAAATGGCTTAAAACACAACAAATTTTTTTTTTTTTTTTTTTTTTTTTTTACAAATTAGCAAAATATGTCCCTTACCCCCTACTAAAATATGACATTGTCCCCAATGTCAAATTTTAAAGGTAGAATTTAGGAGATATTACCTGCAGAGGTTGCTAACCACTTATTATAACTGAGACACAACAAACAAAATGTTAGATAATGTCGCCGAAAGTATATTTGACCTGTCAGAAGAAAATGTTAACCTAACAAAAGATTTTTGCGTGATTTCAGGAAGAAAATCAAAAGGAGAAGAAAAATCAACCGTAAAAGACCAATGCAAAAAAAAACGAGAATAATTACACAAATCGAACAACACGTAAATTAAACCGAAATGAAGTTATTGCAAATCAAACCAAAAGCTGAGAAGTCATTTATTGTAGTTGTGATTGTGGTTCACATCTTCCTCTGGTTTTACGTCCAGAAACGGCTTAAACGTCTTCTATGAGTCGAGGATATGCTTCCCATCCAGTTTTCTTACAAGCTGGCAAACAGGGTCTTTTAACATCAGATTCCCAAGATGTTGCCATTCCCTTTGGAATTGCGGCCATAAATCAAGAATTTCTCTTCGTACGTCTCCACTAGGATGCGTCTCAAGATAAAGTTGGATATTACCCAAATTCTCCTTACTCAGTCCATCCTTAATGAATTCAATTTTATCATCTCGATTAGAGGACGGAATCCCAATAGAACGACATTTACCGTTACACGTCCATCGTGCACATTTGTGGCAATTTGAACTCATGCGCTTTGCTCGTCGCTTCTTTGCAAAAGTGCTTCTACCTGTACCTGGTAAATGCAAAACATGAAGATATTCATCTTCACGTAACTTGGCTTCAATTATCCAACGTATGTCTTCAGGAATCCCTTTGTGCATAAGCATTCTTAATCTTTCAAATCGAACTTGGTAAAGCTTCAGTAAAATATTTTGAGGAAAAGGAGGAAATCGTTTCTGCAATCTTTTGAGAATATCATCCATCCTGGAAAAAAATGAAAGAGAAATTGAAAGAGAAATTTATATACAATATCAGTTTTTTGGGTAGCTGATGGAACCGACTTAAATAATCACAGAGTACCGTTATCCGCCATTTAATCGGGGTTAAAATTATATTTACATCTAGTTATTTTCAAAACAAGGATCAGAAAGAAAAACAAGAGGGTGATGAGCTTCGAGTTGGTTGCAAGTAGTCACGCATGGTGCGTACTTGTCTGTTCTCATCTTTAGCATGAACACTTTCATTGTCAGCCATGGTAGGAGTTGTATTAGAAAGATTACCTGAAAAAGTTTCACAATAAAATCTAACTAAACGACGAGATCTAAAATCACGTCGCCAAACAAGCATAAAACAAAGTTAATATACAGATAATATATTTATATAAATATAAACTTTACAATATAAATATAAATATATAGAAAATTAGGCGGTATAACCAGCCAATAAAAATAAATATACTAAATTAGGCGGTATAACCAGCCAATAAAAATAAATATATACAAAATTAGGCGGTATAACCAGCCAATAAAAATAAATATACTAAATTAGGCGGTATAACCAGCCAATAAAAATAAATATACTTATAAACTTATATACTTAGTATTGCTTCCCCGGCAACGGCGCCAAAAACTTGATGGAGACTCAATTAAGAGTTGTAAACCCAAGTGCAGGTTATGTTCAAGTAATAAATTCTCGGGTGTCCGAGGTCGAACCACAGGGAAGCGTATTAGTAAGTATAAGTTTATAAATATATAAGAAAAAAAAAGTAAACAAGATATTAGGGAATCAACAACAAAACAAGATAAACAAGATATTAGAGAACAAAATAAACAAAATAACATAAAAGAAATTAACAAGATATAAAAAACAATAAGAAAAGATGTTGAGGTTAGAGAATCCACTCTTGGTGTTATGCTAAGATTAATCTTGTTTTATTACACAATTGAAATCGACACATAAGGGAGGTTCCAATCGGAAGGTTTAGCAATTCAGTCCAAATTGTCCAACGTCCATAGCATATGATATTATGTTCATTTGGTGTCCTCAAAACTCATAAAAAGAGTCCAAGCATTCCTTATGCCAAGGTATATGTCTACAAAAAATCAAGGTTATGAAACCAAGCATTTACTGTGCCATTTTCATTGTCAATAATGAATCAAGATCTCTACTTTGCAAGTATGATTTTAAACCAAAAGAAAATATTATCTATACTAGTGTTTATAAATGATGTTTCATTTTAGCTCATGTTTAAGAGACTAACCTTAGCATTTACCAAAAGCTTCACCTCATCACCTCAACAATATGATTAGCAACACATACTAGATATGAATGAAATGAAAAGAAATGTAAGAAGCATAAGTAAATAAAAAAAAAAAAAAAAAACTAGAGAAAGGAAAGAAGAAGAAAACTTAGAGAATTTTATTACAACGGCTAATATCCTACCAATGTCTCATAATACTCATCCAAGGCCTTCTATTTATACACATTTTGGAGAGCTAAATGACAAGAGACAAGCTTTATAAATTTCAAAGGTAGGTATAATAGGTGGGTGCATTTTTCTAACAATTTTCGTCATATTGTTTGACAATTCTGATCAGCCAGCTTGATGGTTGATTTTGTCAATGTTGGAGGCTTGATCTGATCAAATGGTCTTCTAGAAACATATTCCCCTATCCGTTACTGATCCATAGCCGTTGGAATTAGATCATTTGCTCATGTGGATCAGAAGATATGGTTAAAATACCAAAACTGGTCAGCACAGACGTCATTGCACATCAGCCAACTTGATGGTTGATTTCGCTAGGGAAAACGACTCCGTTTCAAGAAGTGTAAAACATAAAAAAGATAGATATGCATCTTAACCGTGCACTGTAAAATTTCAGCCTTAATTCTTCAGTGAAACTCCAGATATAGCTGATATGGCAAAAGGTGTCGGAACTGGAACTGAATTGGATTTGCCCTTAATTCTTGATTTAACCTAGTAATCTGAAATCACTCAAGGAAACTCGTGAAAAACACCAAATTACATAAAAATATAAAAGATCATAAACACAATTAGACTAAGCAATAATAACTCGTATTTGACACAAAACAATAATAAAACATAACTAAAAACTATATAATTATACGAGTTATCAATGTTCACAAGGTATAAACCATGTTTACAAAATTTGAGCAGTGGTTCGAACTGTCTTTACAAACACTTTATTTTTTCTAGCATCCTAAGGCTATAAAAGTCGGCTACTAAAGATATGAAATCCTACTACATCATTAAAGATCAATCTCCCAACCCTAATCATGCCTTCCCCAATGCTCAATCAATCAGTGTCGTTGGATCGAACCACTTGACATCTATGAGAGACTGCACTTTCCTCTTGAAGGCCTTCACAGTCTTCAATGCTATGCCCAACAATTTCGCAGTGATAATCACATCTTGCACTTGGGTTATACCACTTGGGGTACGGTGGTAGCAGGGGTTTCAACGGCACACAGGCAGCCTGGTGTTCTTTGATCAATATAGGGAGAAGCTCTTGGTAGCTGGTTGGAATGGGATCATATTGCTTTTGAGTCTTGTTATTGGGTTGTTACTTGGTTACATACGGCCTAGGAGTCGGGACACTTGATGGTGGCACAAAGGCTCGAACCGAAGTGTTTGCATGGAGAGGTGGCTGAACAGCATGGTAAGGGTAGAGATTTGGACACGGGACCCTTTGCACACAGTTCGAAGTTCTTATCCCAGATGCTTGATGAGACGATTGATGAGAAAAAAAAGTACGAATTACAGTCAGTTTGTAGTGATGGAATGGAACCCAGAGACCTCGTGTTGGCCATCCTAGAGGATGAAGGGGTAATAGTTAAATGAGGATATTGGTCTAGATCTGGGACAGTTTACAGGGGTGGTACAGGATCCGAGGTTTTTGTCTTTGGCATCTGGCTTCCCGATTTGACCACCTCCATTGTTTCATCGAGGTTCAATCCTTTATGACACCGACATTGCAAATCCAGTAGGGATTGTATGATCTAGACCTGGTGGTTTTGGTTGATCCGAGAGCGATTAAGAGCCTTGAGAAAGTTCCCCTTTACCCTTACTAAGATCCTCAAACATCTTTATCACTTTGGCGAGTTGTCCTTTCATCTCCGGATTTCATGTCCAAATTACTCTTGATTGCGCTCCAAAGCATACACTTGTTCCTCCAATTTATTCCTCATATTTTTAACCCTTTCTCATGCAATTAACAAATGAGATTATTATCAAAATGAGGTAAAAAATGAGTGTACATGCTCTATTCATGCATGCACGAATGTAATGATGATTAATGCATGAAATGTATAAGATGAGAAGATGCTTGAGGAGATGAATTTCCATATTTACAACTGCTTAAATAATATGCATGTTATGCAAAAACGCAAATGAAAAGATCAAGGAAAAAAAGATCCTAATATCACATTTTATTCTTGATTTTTTTTTTTTTGAATTTCCTTGACAACTATTTTTTTGACACATTTTTCAAATTTTCTCAGATGTCAAAACTAGGAGGAGATTTTTCACAAAATTACTCCACTACAACATAACTTTTTTCATTATTCACCTCTCATTTTTTCATTGTTTTTCTTCTTCAAAGAATTTTTTTCTTAGAACAAAAATTCATTTTTTCTTTTCTAGAAATACCTAAAAGGGTATATGTATAAAAAGAAAAATTTTCAAAATAACACAAAAACACTAGATTTCGGTATTATTAAAAGTGACACATGAAAAAAAAATAAGAGAGTAAAATCATCAATATGAAGTATAAGAAGTTAGTGAACATTTGCCCTGCCAATATCAATTTATTTAGGCATCACGGTGCCTTTGGGGCAGAAATTTAAATTTATTATGTGCGATGTACGTTCATCGTTGCCCGATCTACAATTTTTATTCAGAATGCAGAAATAAATGGCAAAAGATCATAAGCATTCCTCCATGTGCTCCTAGCTTCGGTACCTTTAATCGAAAATTTGGCATGGCTTCATCTAGGTTCACTATATGAGGTTGCATTAGATTCTAGAAATGCTCTGAATTGCTCCTCACTGTCTCCGGTGAAGGCTACTAAGGCAACCCGATAAAAGCGGGTTCAATTTGTTAGAGTGTATTTCCCAGGCCTATACGGAGGTTCTCACCCCACGAAAGCACAGGTAGTCTACTACTCCGGAAATGTTTCACTAGCCCATGCGGAGGTTAACACCTCACGAGAGCGTAGTTACTTTACTTCCACCTAAAAGACGGAACCCAGGTAGAGGGCTCATGTTATGCAAATGCACGTGTAATGTGTGAGGAGGAACAAACAAATCTTTCACCACCTATTTCTACAATCCTTATTCTAAATGCACCAGTAATTAAAGCAAAGATCAAGAATAGTGTAACGCACTAGCCAACCCGAGAGTAGTAATGATATATAAGGTTAAATAATCAAATAACAATAATAATGTACAAGATTAATAACCAGAGAACAGTAATAATATGCATGCACATGAGAATGAACACATTTAAAACATTTTGTTATTTTCAAAAATATTTCCTTTATTAGAAAATGGGAATTAAAAGTAAACACAACAAAAATCGACAAAACCGAGACTTTTGATATCACACGACTATTTCTAGGCATGACTCTCTAAAGCCCCTAATGGAGTCGCCAAGCTGTCGATACGTGATCCTCCCCGGGGAGGGAGAACCCGTTCGAGTGAGGGGAAAACCAGGCAGAGGAAAAGATGACTTAATTCCTCTTAAGATAAAAGGGTCGAGGGTATGAAAACGACATCGAAAAAGAAATTGAGTCACCACCAACCTTTTTTTGGCTAGGTGTGATCGGCCACCTATTAAAACCAGTTTTTATAAAAACATTTTAAAATTAATTAAAACATTTTTTTAAACCAATTTTGAAGTCTACGCTTTGAACCAGAGAAAACAAGTGTGGGTTCGGGAGTCGGTTACGTGCAGGGAAAGATTAGCACCCTACAACGCCCGTATAAAATGGTGCCTTATTAGTCGTATGTTATCTCGAGTCTCGATGAAAAGTCGGTATTAAATTGGTGTTCGAAAATAATTCCACTAAAAAAATCATATTTTATTTGAAAATGATCTAGAATTTACTAGCATAAAATTTCTCATATTTTCCGACAGACTCGGCAAAGTATGGAATTTTTCCTCGATTTTGAAATTCTCCGAATCATCCTCGTTTTAAAAAGATATTCCTTGTTAATGATAATTGATGATATCCTCCCCGGCAGACCCAGTAGACAATTCATGAATTATTTTAACTTGGGAATAATCTTGGTTTTTAAAAAATGTTATTTGTTTTTCATGTATTTCAAAATTCATAGAAAATGATCATGAATATGCAAAAATGGTACTAAGATAAAGATTAAATGAGCATGCATATTTACCATGGTGTGACAAACATTTTATTATGACATGGTAAAAGAAATTATGACATAGCATAAAGAAATGAATGTCATGTGAACGAAATCTACATGGCAAACCTAAGCTTGGCGGACTAAATGACATGGCAAACGAAATGACATGGCATACGAATGAATGTCATGTGAGTGAAATCAACATGGCAAACAAAATGGCATGGCATACAAATGACATGGCATGAGAAGATGACATGGCACGAAAATGACATAGCATGAGGATGAATGTCGTGGAATGTAAATGATGTGGCAAACGAATGACATGGCATAAGAATAAATGTCATGTGAATGAAATTGACAAGGCAAACAAAATGACATGGCATGAGAATGAGAATGAGAATGAGAATGAATGTCATGTGAATGAATGACATGGCATATGAATGTCATGGCATAATGAGTGACATGGCATATGAATGTCATGGCACAATGAATGACATGGCAAATTTTAATGACATGGCATGTGAATGACAGGGCCTAATAGATGGCATGGCATGTGAATGGATGACATGGCATAACCTAGATGACATGGCATGTGAATGGATGACATGGCATATTAGTGAATGACATGGCATGACCTAGATAACATGACATGGAATGGATGACTTGGCATAATCTAGATGACACTGCATGTGAATGACATGGCACGTGAATGACATGGAAAATTTTGATGATATGGCATATGAATGACATTGCATATAAATAACATGGCGTAATGAATGACATGGCATGTGAATGAATGATATGGCATATGAATGACATGGCGTAATGAATGACATGGCAAGTGAATGAAATGGCATAATGAATGACATGGCATATGAATGACATGGCATAATGAATGACATAGAATATGAATGAATGATATGGCATATGAATGACATGGAAAATTTTGATGCTATGGCATGTGAATGACATAGCACAAATGAATGACATGGCATAATGAATGACATGGCATATGAATGACATGTCATAAATGAATGACATGGCATGTGAATGACATGGCATATGAATGACATGGCAAAATGAATGACATGGCATGTGAATGACATGGCATATGAATGACATGGCATGTGAATGACATGGCATATGAATGACATGACATGTGAATGAATGACATGGCACAAATGAATGACATGGCATGCAAATGACATGTCCTAATCTAGACGGCATGACATGTGAATGAATGACATGGCATATGAATGACATGGCACAAGTGAATGATATGGCCTAATAAATGACATGGCATGCGAATGAGATGGCCTAATAGACTGCATGACATGTGAATGGATGACATGGCATATCAGTGAATGACATGGCATGACCTAGATGACATGACATGGGAATGGATGACATAGCATATGAATCACTTGGCATAATCTAAATAACATGGCATGTGAATGAATGACATGGAAAAATGGATGACATGGCATGTGAATGACATGTCATATGAATGACATGGCATAATGAATGACATGGCATGTGAAAGACATGGCATATGAATGACATGGCAAAATGAATGACATGGCATATGAATGACATGGCATGTGAGTGACATGGCATATGAATGACATGGAAAAATGAATGACCTGACATGTGAATGATATGGCATATGAATGAGATGGCATAATGAATGACATGGCATTTGAATGACATGGCATAATGAATGGCATGGCATAATGGATGACATGGCATAATGAATGACATGGCATAATGGATGATGTGGCATATGAATGACATGGCATAATGGATGATGTGGCATATGAATGACATGGCATAATGAATGACATGGCATGTGAATGACATGGCATATGAATGACATGACATAATGAATGACATGGCATGGCATGTGAGTGACGTCCATATGAATGACATGACATAATGAATGACATGGCATGGCATGTGAACGACATGGAAAAATGAATGACATGGCATGTGAATGACATGGCATAATGAATGACATGGCATGTGAATGACTTGGCATATGAATGACATGGCATAATGGATGACATGGCAAAATCAACAAAATGGCATCATCATAAAATGTTCATAATCACATCATGATCACATGCACACATGATTATTTGAAATGAACTATTCATGTGAGGAATCATATAAATAGCATATTCGAAAAATATTACCGTGCTTCCCACAAACCCGGCAAAGCTTGGAAAATAATTTTTTCATATGATATTTACATGGTTCCGAGTAAAACGAAAACCATGGGTTTCGATTTCATAAACACATGCGTTGAATAATTTCCTAACCTCCCCAACAAACCCGGCAAAGATTGGGAACTAATTCTCGCCAAATGTTTAATAAACCGAAAAATACGTTTTTATGACAAGTAAAAACAATTTTAAAATGCAAAGCAAGAAAATGTATTTCTTCCTTGAAGTAAGGACATCTGTATACCTAAAAAGGTATCCGACTACCTTAGGAAGATAATTAAATCGGATTTTCAAAATCAAAATACTTTGGGCTTGGGTTTAAACCAAATCGGAAATTTTAGGATGAAAATACTTCATGGCCGAATCCCCCTCCCTAAAAGGCTCTATTTTCCTAGTTTTGAAATCCGGGTTTACTACCCTTGACCCAACTTTTATAAAATCAAATTTTGTGATTGAAATTACTTGGAAATTAACCTAAGACAGTAACTAAAGTCCCAAATCAGCCCTTCTTAATATCTTAAGCAAAACAAAAAATTACATTTTCTTAAAAACAAATCTCACTCTCACTGGGAATTTTGGAAACCGACTTTTTTACCCTTCTAAACAATTTCAAAAAATTCTGAAAAAATAGGACAGACCAAGAATATGGTGATATCCATGTGAAAAAGTCAGATTAATTTTTGGAATATGGGTACTATGACCGAAATTTTATCAAAGACAAGACAGTAAGTTTAAAACGGCTCTGTTTAAAACCATTTTTTTTAAAATGATTAAAAAAATTCTAAAAATATGAAAAAAATACCATGGCTTCCCCTAAATGGCTATTACATGTGGTAAAAATTTCAAGTTATTTTAATTATGGCTGAATAGTAAAACAAATCAAAGTCAGAATACCCCAATCTAAAATACCATTCTCTCAACTATTGGTGACAAGGGTTTTTGGCTTGAGATCATTGGTTGATCTTGGCCAAAACCTAGTTGAAATGTCATGAAATGCATGATTTACAGCCCATTACCATATGACAATGAATCAACCAAGAGCTAAGAACATGAACACAACCAACCAAGCAAGCCACATCAAGCAAGAACAAGTACAAAAACATGCTACATCATTCGGCTATGGCAATAAACATGTGTAAACATTTTGTCAACTTGGTTATTTCATAAAGAATTAAGAACAAAGGATAGAAAACCTTTAAACTTATTTTTGAAAACCCTTTTATTCCTCAAAAGTTTGCCAATCACATGAACAAAATGAGAATAAAAAGAATCACAACATGAAAGAAAAACATTAAAGAAGAAGAAAGGAAGAGGTACCTACCTAGCTTTAGCTTTCCAAATCAAAGTTGTCAAGTTTTTTTTTTCTCTTCTCTTCTCCTCTCTTTTATCTCCTTTAGCTATTGCCCTTAGTGAAAAAAATGAACTCCCCCTTCCTCTTGTGATGGTCGGCCCCCTCTCTAAATGTTAGAGTGTGTGTGCTCCTCTTTTTTTCACCCTTGGATGAGATGTCCTCATTTTTTCCATCACTCCAAGCCATTGGATCAAAGATATTTTCATGACAATAAAAATGACATCTTGCCATTTGATCTTGGCCCTTGAAGGATGTACTCAGATTTTTACAAAGCACCTAGGCCATTGGATGAGGGAGGACCACTTGCAAGGCAATAAAAATGGCATCTTGTAATTTGATGGTGACCATTGGATGAAATTAATCAAATCTCCACCCTTCATTCATGAGCTGACCAGCCAAGGGCCTAGAATATCCTGAAATTCCTTCATATTTCATTTTTTTTAATTGCAAATTGGCCCTTTTCGGTTTCTTTGGTAAAATTACCTTTTTAGCCCTCGAACTTAATTTAATTGCAAATGGACCCCAATTTTAGATTTGTCTTTTCCAACTTATCTCATTCAACATAAAACTTGGTTCTGGAGGTTTTCACCTTTCCCGAGCTCATTTGCTATATTTTCTGGATTTTTTCTCTAAAGTTTTGGTTTAGTTCCTCCTAAATTTAGCCTTTTTCGTTTGAGCTCCGATTCTGGATTTTTCTTCACCAATCTCTTCCAAAAATTATAAAACTCACATCTGGAAGTTTTCATAATTTTTCGAGCTCGTTTGCTATTTTTCCCAGAATTATCTTTTGAAATTTCGGGTTAGTGCACCCGAACTTTGCCATTTTTCAAATGAGCTCCGATTCTGGATTTTTCTTCACCAATATCTTTCAAAAATTATAAAACTCAGATCTGGAAGTTTTCATAATTTTTCGAGCTCGTTTGCCATTTTTCCCGAAATTATCTTTTGGAATTTTGGGTTAGGGCACCCAACTTTGCCTTTTTCATTCGAGCTCCGATTCTAGATTTTCTTTCTCCAATCTCTTCCAAAAATTATAAAACTCAGATATGGAAGTTTTTATAATTATCCGAGCTCATTTACTATTTTTCGCAAAATTTCCTTCTGGGATTTTTTTGGTACTACCCTTTTACCTCCAAAACCTCGTTTTTACTCAAAACGGGTCCGATTTCTGGATTTTATTTTTCCACTACATTTGTCATATATTGAATTTGAGTTGGTCCAAAAATGCACAGTTTTTACGATCAAATTCCCCTCCGATTTAGTTTTCCCTTTTTCAAACTTGGGAATCTTCTCGTTCTTCCTTTTTGCTCTAACCGGCTCTTCCTTGGGATCCACTTCAAACTGGGCCTTGGGCTATTTTTTTTTTATACATCCTTCATCAACTCGGGGCTTCAATTTCACCAAATTGGGCCATCTTTGTGATTTTCCCCAAATTTTCCGGATTAGGTCTTCCCCTACACTGAATTTTTGTAGCCCTTCTTCCGAACTCTATATCTTTCATTGTAGACCTTGAATTATCAAAATTCTTTCGCCATTGTTCAATTCAACTTCGAATCTTGATTTTGACTGGAAGTTGACTTTTTATGCTGACCTCCGAAACAAAGTCTTGGGGACCCATCTGTGGAACGGTGGAAGTCTCCTTGCATTTCGAGGAGTTAAAAATGAGAATATGCTCGGTTTAAGGGGTCCAGACAAAATTAGGTGTCTACATCACCTATGCCATGTCATCTTGCTTATCATGTCGATTTCATTCACATGACATGTCACATGCCATGCCATTTATGTCATCCATATGCCATGTCGATTTCATTCACATGACGGTCACCTATGTCATGTCACCACCTTATGCCATGCCATTGATATGTCTTATCGTCTTGCTTGCCATGTCAATTTCATTCACATGCCATGTCATTTTATACCGTGTCACATGCCATGTCATTTTATGTCGTCCATATGCCATGTCATCTTGCTTTCCATGTCGGTTTCATTCACATGCCATGTCATTTTATGCCATGTCATTTTATGTCATCCATAGGCCATGTCATCTTGCTTTCCATGTCGGTTTCATTCGCATGCCATGTCATTTTATGCCATGTCATTTTATGCCATCCATATGCCACGTCATGATGTACGCCATGTCAATTTCACATGACATTTTCCTTATGCCATGTCATTATATATGCCATGTCGATTTCATTCACATGCCATTTTTCATGCCACGTCATTTTGTTTGCCATGTTGAATTCATTCACATGACATTTATTCTTATACTACGTCATGCATATGCCATGCCATTTTATTTGTCATGTAGATTTCATTCACATGATATTCATTCTTATGCCATATCACTCTGCTTACCATGCCATGATAAATATGCATGCCTATTTAATTTTCGTCTTAGAAACATGTTTGCATATTCTTGGTTATTTTCAATAAATTTTCAAACACATGGAAAATAAATAATATTTCCATAAATCAAGATTACTCCCGAGTTAAAATAATTCATGAATTCTCTGCTGGGTCTGCCGGGGAGGATATCATTAATTATCCTTAACAACGGAATATCTTTTTTGAAAAAATGATTCGGAGAATTTCAAAATCAAGAAAAAATTCCATATTTTGCTGAGTCTCAAAAAATATGGGAAACTTTATGCTAGTAAATTACGGATCATTTTCAAATAAAATATGAAATTTTAAGGGAATTATTTACAAACACCAAATTTAAAATCGACTTTTTACCGAGATTTGAGATAACACACGACTAATAAGGTACTGTTTTATACGGGCGTTGTGGGGGTGCTAATCCTTCCCCGCATGTAACCGACTCCCAAACCCACACTTGTTTTTCTCTGGTTCAAAACGCAGACTTCAAAATTGGTTTTAAGAATTGTTTTAATTAATTTTAAAATGTTTTTATAAAAAATCAATTTTAATAGGTGGTCGATCACACCTAGCCAAAAAAGATTGGTGGCGACTCCATTTCTTTTTTCGAGGTCATTTTCATACCCTCGACCTTTTATTTCAATCAAGAGGAATTAAGTCGTCTTTTCCTCTACCTCTGTTTCCCTCTCACTTGAACGGGTTCTCCTCACCCTGGAGGATCTCGTATCGATAGCTTGGTGATTCCATTGGGGACTTTAGAGAGTCAGGCCTAGAATTAGTCGTGTGTTATCGAAAGTCTCAGTTTTTTCGATTTTGGTTGGTGTTTATTTTTAATTCCCATTTTCTAATAAAAGTGATTTGTTTTAAGTGTTCTCATCCTCATGTGCATGCATATTTTTACTGTTTTCTAGTTATTTAACATGTCATTAGTATTCTTTGTTTAATTAATGCTTTACATTGTTTAATTTTGCCTTTATTAAATTGCTCGGGTTTTAAGATAGAGGTATAGAATATGTCGTGAAAGGTTTGTTTGTTTCTTCTCACACACTATATTTGCATTTGCATAACATAATCCCACTACCCGGGTTTCGTCCTTTAGGTGGAAGTAAAGTAACTATGCTCTCGTGAGGTGTTAACCTCCGCATGGGCTAGCGAAACACTTTCGGAGTAGTAGACTACCTACGCCTTCGTGGGGTGATAACCTCCGTATAGACCTGGAAAATACACTCTAACAAATTGAACCCGCTTTTATCGGGGTGCCTTACTAGCCTTCACCGATGACACTGAGGAGCAAATTGGAGCCTTTTTAGAACCTAATGCAACGTCATATAGTGAACCTAGGCGAAACCATGCTGAATTTCTGTTAGAAGTACCGAAGCTAGGAACACTCAGAGGAACCTTTCTCACCTTTAGCTATTTATTTCAATATCGTATCGATTTGATTATTATATCCTTGTACTGACTCATTTCCCTTTGTTTTGTTTTGCTTTGTTTTCATTGCATGCATCATGGTTACTTAAGAGTGTTTGCCTTAAGCCGGATTCCAATCAGAGGGGTTTTCGTTATAGTCATGGAGCATCGAGATCTTACACCAGTGTCAGTTACTTCCAAGATATATCGAGAGGTCCGAATAGAGTTGAGAAGCATCAGGTCGATAGGGGAGACTACTTGGCTAGAAGCTTCATGTCTGTTCTTCCCGAGTCGGTTCATTTAGATCTAAGTCGGAATAATTTGACAGAATTAGAAGAGATTTGGGGTCGATGGGGAACTGCAAGGAAAAACGAGTTCACTAAAAAGTACGAAGACATAGCATTACTTCACCCGATCCAGATAGATGAGCATTTGATCAGGGCAGTGGTATAGTTTTGGGATCTCTCCTACCGATGCTTCACATTCAACCGGGAAGATATGACACCCACCATTGAGGAGTACTCTGTCTTGCTCTGTATTGAGTTATCCACCCCTGATAAGCTATATTGTAAGCAGCAAAAGACAATTAGCTTTCGGAAGAAACTATCCGATATACTAGGTTTGGAGATCCCGGTCGACTCACTTGATATTAAGAAGAAGGGTTCGAGTATTTATATCCCATGGGTGTTCTTGTGAGACTATATCATGAACAATCCAGAGAGTGATCGTGTGGTGGATGTATTTGCTTTGGCGGTCTATGGTTTGGTGATATTTCCAAAGATCTTGGTACACATTGAGATGGTCGTAGTAGACTTCTTTGAGTGTTTGGGCAAGGACATTGATCCAGCTCCTGCTATCCTTGTCGAGACGTTTAGGTGAGGGACGTTTCGAGGGATGTACACAGCTTATGTACGTTTGGATCCAGAGACATTTCTGGGGAGAGGATAAGGAAAAGCTTCGTCCCTACATAAATACTTTCATTCCTCTTAAGGAATTATGCAAGAAAGAGTGGCTGAGAAAGGGAGATAAGAAACAGTGGATTATGACTCTTCGTCACTTAGCCCGAGAAAACATCACTTGGAGAGCTCCGTGGATGCCAGTGGGATCCATTCTGTATAGTTGTGGAGACAAACCGTAAGTTCTGTTATTGGGAATTTGGGAAGCTATCAGCTATGCACCACTCTTGGTACGAAGACAATATGGGTCTGAGCTGTTCATCCCGATGACTCATGAGCTTATTTTGGTAGATTTTGCATATAATGGGCCCGGGTACATGAAGGAAACACGTGAGCTCATCAAAGCATAGAGGAAGTTGCACCAATCAGAATTGGGTAGATATACTGATAACGCTACTCCCGGATACTTGGTTTCGTGAGCCAAGAGGATCCACAACATAGTGCTCCCTGCCGATGATGCCTTTGTTTATCCGATAATCCTTCAACCAGAGCCTGTAGTACTCTCAGAGATCGAGCATGTCAGGCAAGAATTAGAAAAGGACAAAGGGAAACTGAAGCGTGAGTATGACAAGCTTCAGGAGGAAGTCAAAGATTTGAAGACCGACCTTGAGATCCAAGAGGCCAAGACACGGAGGTTGGTTAAAGAGCGAGACACGGCGCAATCCGATATACAGGACTTGCATCAAAAGACCAAGAGGCTAAGAACCAAGGGACAGTTCATTGGAACTAGTAGGTCTCTGAGTGTCCATGAGAAAGAGATAGAAAAGCTTCAGAAAGAATTGGACTTCTGGAAGGGTAAAGCTCAGAACAGCAAGGAATATGAGTCTCAATTTTCTCATGAGCGGCAAAAGTGGGGAGATGCCTAGTCACTGATTTCGACCAGGTTAGAAAGATGCCTGCAAGAGAATGAGTTATTAAAAGCAAAGTTGGGAAATGAGAGGGAAAGGACATCCATGCTATGCAAGGAGAACGAGACACTCCATGCAACCATTCAGACCTTAGAGCATCAGTTGCAAGTCCAGAAAGCTGACATTGCTGCCATCATTCGGGAATACAGAGAGAGGAAGACCGAATGAAGCTAGGCGAATAACTTAGCTTTAGATGCTAGCTCTAGGTGGAAGACTAAGGCCTTGCGGAGGCAGCAGTATATAGAACACCTGACTAGGTAAATTCGCAAGACTATGGTCAAGGCCGGAGAGATGCTGGTGAGAAGGTAAAGACTCTGAGATGTGATGTTAACCCGACAGGGGAGCATGGACAGCGCCTGTTGAATTTCCTGGAGAAGGCTCAAGACCATTATGAGCAGATACGATCTTTTTATGTAACCCGGGAGTAAGAAAGGATATGTAACAAGTTTCCATGAATTAATGAAAAACCTTTGTGTTAGAATTTGATCTTAAGGCAAATACTATTTTTTGCATCATCTCATTTCTTACAATTAAAGAAGCATACATTCATCTGTTTGATTAGTCATGCATTGATCTATTCATTCATCCTTGCACACATTTCTTTAATAAAAAGAATAATATGCCAGGAATTTATAATTCGTGGTATATACACCAAGGTTCAAAAATTGGGCGCCCACGGAAACTCCCAGAGAGAAGTACTCCATATCAGTATAATACTCAATCACAAGTCAGGATCGTGGAGAATGAACAAATGGCCCGAATGGAGAGAATGGAAAAGGCTCAGGATGAGTTGAGGGAACAATTGGCCAAGTCTCAGGCCGAATCAAGGGATCAGATAATTAGGCTGATGGAACTGGTGTCCGCCGCAGTCAAAGAAAAGGGACACATGGAGAATTTAGCCCTAGGATTAGAATCAGGACATCAAAGGGGAAAACAGGTGCAGTAAGAAGCCGTACTGAAAAATGCCAACCTGCATAGAATACAAAAATTCCACCACCACCAGTTGAAACACCTTTCGTGTATATTCAACCCAATATAGGGGCACAGAAACAGATGCCAATTGGGGAAAACCTTAGGGCAATCCCGACAGATCCTATCGATATCCCAGACCTGGATGAGCTTGCCGAACAAGAAAAGAGGAAAGCGACAAAATTGAAAAGGGTCGAAACAGCTGAATCACAAAAGAAGTATCAGCTATTGGAAGAAAGGCTAAGGGCAGTGGAAGGGGCAGAATTGTTCGAAAACCTCGATGCCAAAGAGATGAGTTTGGTCTCCGGCTTAGTGATCTCGCCCAAGTTCAAGATGCCAGATTTTGAGAAGTATAACGGGACCACCAATCCATCAGCACATTTGACGATGTATTACCGAAAAATGGCCAGACATGATAGGGATGAGAAGTTTCTTATCCACTGTTTCCAAGATAGCCTCACCGGGTTTGCCACTCGATGATACAATTAACTCACCCGAAGCAAGATCCGATCATGGACGGATTTGGCTAGGACCTTCTTGGAACACTACAAGCACATCTCTGATATGGTACAGGACAGGTTATCCCTGCAAAACATGGAGAGAAGCTAGCTACTGAAAGCTTCAAACAGTATGCCCAGAAATGGAGAGACATGGCTACCCAGGTACAGCCACCGTTGACTGATAAAGAAACTACGGTTCTCTTCATTAATACTTTGAAGGCACCATACTATGAGAAATTAGTGGGGAATGCCACTAAGAATTTCGCAGATATGGTCATATCTGGAGAGATGATTGAAACTACCATTAAAAGTAGGAAGATGGATAGTGGAGAACCAGTCGCCCATAAGAAAACAACTCCTACCAAGAAAAAAGAAGGGGAGGCCCACGTGGTCAATTTCAATAATCGACCTTTTTCACCTCCAACACCCTATACACTTTACCCGACCTACAACCCATACTATCCAACTATAAACAGCCTCACTCAGAACCTTTTTCCTTACACGGCTATCCCTCAACAACCATATCTGACTGGCATATCTCTTCAGATAACCTTTCCACCAAATTCTATCGCAAACATGCAAAACAGTCCCCAAAATGATCAAAGGCCAATGAGAAATACACAAAAGCCTCAATATGACCCTATCCCCACTACTTACAGTGAGTTATACCCAAAGCTCCTACAGGGTTAACTCATTGCACCTGTCTATCTTCAACCTCTAAAACCTCCTTATCATAAGTGGTACGATTCCAACGCTCACTGCGCGTACCATGCGGGCATCAAAAGACACTCAACCGAGACTTGCACTTCTTTCAAGCATAAAGTTCAGAGCCTAATTGATGCAGGAATCTTGAAATTCGGGTCAAAAAGTGAACCTAATATTGCGGGAAACCCATTGCCTAATCATACAGAGGCTAAGGTCAACGCAATCATGTCAGGGGAGGTTGAAAGGGTAAAAAGGGATGTCAGGAAAGTAAAAACGCCTATGATCAGAGTCTGGTTTGAAATTGTCAAAGCGGGGTTGGTTAAGCCGAAATCAGATATGAGGAAGATAGTCAGCCAAGTGGAGGACTTTTGCCAATATCATGAGTGCAAGGGGCACGTAATTCAGAATTATGAAGAGTTTTTAGTGAAGGTTCAAAAGATGATGGATATAGGCGAGGCCCAATTTTCTGAAAAGATAGAGGAGCCTGAAATCAGTATGAATAAGACCGGTTATGGGGTGGATAGACCCCTGATCATATATTATGATGAGCCCGAAGTGAAGGCTATTCTAGTAGTCGAGAGACCCGCTCCAAAGATGATCATAGAATTTCCGTCACCTTTTTCTTACAAAGGAGACAAGACGATTCCATGGAAGTATGAGTGCAGTATGGAAATGCCAGGATCTTCAAACCATCAGGCAGCAGCCATGGATGTAATCGAAGTGGGGCACCTAACCTGAAGCGGTAGATGTTATGCCCCGAGGATAGTTGAACCTGGAAAAACAGGGGGACCTGACAAAGGAAAAAGAGCAGTAGGATCAAACCCTATGGAGGTAGAACAATCTGTTGAAGTTGAGAAAGATCCAGCTCCAGCTAGTAAAGTAAAAGAACCAGTAAAGGAGAAGAAAGCCTGTGAGTTCTTAAAATTCATTAAGCACAATAAGTATAGTGTAGTAGAACAGTTGCACCGCCAACCTGCAAGGATTTCAGTACTTTCACTGCTGTTAAACTCAGAGCCACACCGAAACCCTTGCTGAGAATTTTGAACCAGGCTTATGTAGCCAACAACATATCAGAGGAGAAGTTAGACCGATTGGTGGAGAACATCATAGCAGATGATTACATCTCTTTCAGTTATGATGAGATACCGCCAAATGGAATAAGATCCACCAAGGCCCTCTATATCACCACTACTTGCAAGGGGCACATTCTACCCCGAGTACTCTTTGACAATAGGTCTTCTCTGATTGTGATGCCATTGGCTACCTTATCAAAACTGCCAATTGATATGTCCTACATGCCGCCGACTCATACCGTTGTCAGAGCTTTTGATGGCACTCATCGGGAAGTGATGGGAAACATTGAGATCCCACTTCAGATAGGTCCTTGTACCTATAAGGTGGATTTTCAAGTGATGAACATCACCCCATTGTATAATTGCTTGCTGGAAAGAGCGTAGATTCACTCTACCGGGGCTGTGCCGTCATCTCTCCACCAAAAATTGAAATTTGTAATGGAAGGGCACTTGGTTAGCGTGTCAAGAGAAGAGGATATCATCACCTCTGCATCTACAAATACCCCCTACATAGACGTAAATGAAGATATCGTAGAGTGCTCATTCAGGTAGCTGGAATTTGTCAATGCCGTGTTCGTCACTGAATGATATAAAATTCCAAAGTCGAGGCTGTCCAATAATACCATATTGGGGGTGAAAACAATAGTTGGAAAAGGCTGCAGAGCAGGAAAAGGACTAGGAAAGTATCTCCAGGGGATGGCCAGAGCAATAGAAGTGGCCAAGAAGAAAGATCAATTCGGTCTTGGATATCTCCCTAAAGCTCACGAAAAAAAGAAACAAATCGAGAGGAACTGAATAAAGAGGATGGCCCATCTTGTGGGTGTAGATATGGAGTGGGAGCCCATGACTTTCCCACCAATCCTTCACATTTTTCGCTCAGCCGATTTCGAGTCTGTGAGTAAGAATTCTGAGGATGTGATTGTCCTGCTGTAGAAGGCTTCTGAGAAGCTCTATGGGGTTGAAGATAAACAACCATAGGAAATGATGGTCGGTATGACCGAAATAGATTAGCAGAGAGAGGAGAGCATTAGTTGGACGGTGCGCTCGTGCCCTCCGGGTTATGAGCTAACCAATTAGAGTGTGACTGAACTTCCCATAGCTTTTAGGTATTAAGAGTCCTCTGTACGGGCTTATCTTTAAAACTTATCATTTAATAAATAACAACCATAATTCATTTTCTTCATGTTAACGTGTCCGCATTCTTTCATTTTTTTTCCTTCTTTCATTATTTCATTATTATTGCCTATATGCCTTCCTATATTGTTTTCTTCCCCACCTATTTATAGGTGCCCGGATACGGAATATGAGGATTGTCCTGTCAATAATTTTGAAATTGATTTCAAAAAACCCATATGTATGGGTGATTTTGACGCCGACGAAGATGTCGAGGACTGTGATCTTCCTCCGTGTAGACACCTAATTTTGTCCGGACCATTAAATCAGGTATGTTTTCTTCCTAAAATGATGTTTCAAAATGCAAAAAGGCTTTTCTCATCCTGCAGGTGATACTCTGAAACTTAGTTTAAGAAAGCAGGCATAAAAAGTCAATCTTGAAAAAGTCAATCCCGAAAAAGTCAAATCTAAAAAGTCAACTACTTAAAAAGTCAACCCATATTCAAAATCAAGATTCAAAGTTCAATTAAACAATGGTGAAATAATTTTGATAATCCAAGGTCTACAACGAAAGATATGGAGTCCGGACGATGTGTTACGGAGATTTAGTAGAGAGGAAACCCTATTTCAGAAAATTTGGGAAAAATGCTTAAACGATCAAATCGGTCGAAATTGGAGGTTCCAAATGCAAGATAAGCAATGACTATGGGTAATGGAGAGGCCATTTGGAGGCAAAATTGAAGGAAAAATCAATTTGTAAGAAAATCGACAATTAGGGTTTTTGGTGGATTTTGGTGAAATTGGGGAAAATTGCAGAAATGATCCGATTCGATAAAAATAAAGCCCCTAATTGATGAGGAGTGATTAAAAAAGGATAGCCCAAGGCTCAGTTTGAAGTAATTTCGAGGGTGATTTTGACGCCGACGAAGATATTGAGGACTGTGTTCTTCCTCCGTGTAGACACCTAATTTTGTCCGTACAATTAAATCAGGTATGTTTTCTTCCTAAAATGATGTTTCAAAATGCAAAAAGGCTTTTCTCATCTTGCAGGTGGTACTCCGAGACTTAGTTTAAGAAAGAAGGCATAAAAAGCCAATCTTGAAAAAGTCGACCCCAGAAAAGTCAAACCTGAAAAGTCAACTACTAAAAAAGTCAACCGATATTCAAAATCAAGATTTAAAGTTCAATTAAATAATGGTGAAATAATTTTGATAATCCGAGGTCTACAACGAAAGATATGGAGTCCGGAAGATATGTTACGGAGATTTAGTAGAAAAGAAACCCTAGTTCGGAAAATTTGGGGAAAAGTGCTTAAACGATCAGACCGGTCGAAATTGGAGGTTCCAAATGAAAGATAAGCAATGACTATAGGTAATGGAGAGGCTATTTGGAGGGAAAACTGAACGAAAAATCAATTTGTAAGAAAATCGAGAATTAGGGTTTTTGGTGGATTTTGGTGAAATTGGGGAAAATTACAGAAATGATCCGATTCGATAAAAATAAAGCCCCTAATTGATGAGGAGTGATTGAAAAAGGATAGCCCAAGGCTCAGTTTGAAGTAATTTTGAGGGTGATTTCGACGCCGACGAAGATGTTGAGGAGTATGTTCTTCCTCCGTGTAGAGACCTAATTTTGTCCGGACCATTAAATCAAGTATGTTTTCTTCCTAAAATGATGTTTCAAAATGAAAAAAGGCTTTTCTCATCTTGCAGGTGGTACTCCGAGACTTAGTTTAAGAAAGAAGGCATAAAAAGTCAATCTTGAAAGAGTCAACCCTAGAAAAGTCAAACCTGAAAAGTCAACTACTGAAAAAGTCAACCCATATTCAAAATCAAGATTCAAAGTTCAATTAAATAATGGTGAAATAATTTTGATAATCCGAGGTCTACAACGAAAGATATGGAGTCCGGAAGATATGTTACGGAGATTTAGTAGAAAAGAAACCCTAGTTCGGAAAATTTGGGGAAAAGTGCTTAAACAATCAAACCGGTCGAAATTAAAGGTTCCAAATGAAAGATAAGCAATGACTATAGGTAATGGAGAGGCCATTTGGAGGGAAAACTGAATGAAAAATCAATTTGGAAGAAAATCGAGAATTAGGGTTTTCGGTGGATTTTGGTAAAATTGGGGAAAATTACAAAAATGATCCGATTCGATAAAAATAAAGCCCCTAACTGATGAGGAGTGATTGAAAAAGGATAGCCCAAGGCTCAGTTTGAAGTAATTTTGAGGGTGATTTCGACGCCGACGAAGATGTTGAAGACTGTGTTCTTCCTCCGTGTAGAGACCTAATTTTGTCCGGACCATTAAATCAAGTATGTTTTCTTCCTAAAATGATGTTTCAAAATGAAAAAGGCTTTTCTCATCTTGCAGGTGGTACTCCGAGACTTAGTTTAAGAAAGAAGGCATAAAAAGTCAATCTTGAAAAAGTCAACCCTAGAAAAGTCAAACCTGAAAAGTCAACTATTGAAAAAGTCAACCCATATTCAAAATCAAGATTCAAAGTTCAATTAAACTATGGTGAAATAATTTTGATAATCCGAGGTCTACACCAAAAGATATGGAGTTCGAAAGATGTGTTACGGAGATTTAGTAGAAAGGAAACCCTAGTTCGGAAAATTTGGGGAAAAGTGCTTAAACGATCAAATCAGTTGAAATTGGAGGTTCAAAATGAAAGATAAGCAATGACTATGGGTAATGGAGAGGCCATTTGGAGGCAAAACTAAAGGAAAAATCTATTTGGAAGAAAACTGAGAATTAGGGTTTTTGGTGGATTTTGGTGAAATTGGGGAAAATTGCAGAAATGATTCGATTCGGTAAAAATAAAGCCCCTAATTGATGAAGAGTGATTAAAAAAGGATAGCCCAAGGCTCAGTTTGAAGTAATTTCGAGGGTGATTTCGACGCCGACGAAGATGTCGTGGACTGTGATCTTCCTCCGTGTAGACACCTAATTTTGTCCGGACCATTAAATCAGGTATGTTTTCTTCCTAAAATGATGTTTCAAAATGCAAAAAGGCTTTTCTCATCTTGCAGGTGGTACTTCGAGACTTAGTTTAAGAAAGCAGGCATAAAAAGTCAATCTTGGAAAGGTCACCCCCAAAAAAGTCAAACTTGAAAAGTCAACCCATATTCAAAATCAAGATTCAAAGTTCAATTAAATAATAGTGAAATAATTTTGATAATCCAAGGTCTACAACGAAAGATATGGAGTCCGGAAGATGTGTTACGGAGATTCAATAGAAAGAAAACCCTAGTTCGGAAAATTTGGGGAAAAGTGCTTAAACGATCAAATCGATCGAAATTGGAGGTTTCAAATGAAAGATAAGGAATGACTATGGGTAATGGAGAGGCCATTTGGAGGCAAAACTGAAGGAAAAATCAATTTGGAAGAAAATCGAGAATTAGGCTTTTTGGTGGATTTTGGTGAAATTGGGGAAAATTGCAGAAATGATCCGATTCGGTAAAAATAAATCCCCTAATTGATGAGGAGTGATTAAAAAAGGATAGCCCAAGGCTCATTTTGAAGTAATTCCGAGGGTGATTTCGACGCTGACGAAGATGTCGATGACTGTGATCTTCCTCCGTGTAGACACCTAATTTTGTCCGGACCATTAAATCAGGTATGTTTTCTTCCTAAAATGATGTTTCAAAATGCAAAAAAGGCTTTTCTCATTCTGTAGGTGGTACTCTGAGACTTAGTTTAAGAAAGCAGGTATAAAAAGTCAATCTTGAAAAAGTCAACCCCAAAAAAGTCAAACCTAAAAAGTCAACTACTGAAAAAGTCAACCCATATTCAAAATCAAGATTCAAAGTTCAATTAAACAATGGTGAAATAATTTTGATAATCCGAGGTCTACAACGAAAGATATGGAGTCCGGAAGATGTGTTACGGAGATTTAGTAAAAAGGAAACCCTAGTTCAGAAAATTTGCGAAAAAGTTCTTAAACGATCAAATCGGTCGAAATTGGAGGTTCCAAATGAAAAATAAGCAATGACTATGGATAATGGAGAGGCCATTTGGAGGCAAAACTGAAGGAAAAATCAATTTGGAAGAAAATCGAGAATTAGGGTTTTTGGTAGATTTTGGTGAAATTGGGGAAAATTGCAAAAATGATCCGATTTGATAAAAATAAAGCCCCTAATTGATGAGGAGTGATTAAAAAAGGATAGCCCAAGGCTCAGTTTGAAGTAATTTCGAGAAAAGAGCCAATTGGAGGAAAAACGAGAAAATTCACGATACTGAAAAAAGGAAAAATCTTAACGAAAGGGAATTTGATCGTAAAAATTGGGCATTTTTGGACCAACTCCAATTCAATATATAACAAAGGCACAGAAAAAAAAAATCTGGAAATTGGATTTGTTTTGAGTAAACCGGGCTTCGGAGGTAAAAGGACAAACTAGGAAAATTCGAGAAAAATAACAAATGAGCTCCGAAAATTCCCAAAACTTCAAAATCTCAATTTTAAATCATTTGGAAGATATTGATGAAGAAAAATCAGGATTCGGAGTTCATTTGCAAAATGGCAAATTTTGAGCCCACTGTGTTGAAATTCAAGAAGATAAATCCCGAAAAAATAGCAAATGAGCTCCAAAAATTCTGAAAATTTGCAGATCTCGTTATTAAATTATTTGGAAGAGATTGGTGAAAGAAAATTTAGATCCAGAACTCGTTTGCAAAATCGCATATCTCGAGCCCACTAAGCTGAAATTCAAAAAGATAAACCACGAAAAAATAGCAAATGAGCTCCAAAAATTATGAAAACTTCCAGAATTCACTTTTTTATTATTTCAGAAGTATTGAAAAACTAAAATTTGGATTTGGAGCCCGTTTGCTATTTAATTTGGTTTGGGGGGTCAAAAAGATCATTTTATCAAAAAAACTGAAGAGAGCCTTTCTTGCAATTAAAAAAAAATGGAGTATGGGTTGGGAACATGAAGAGGCAGCCAGCCAAGGCCTATGAAGGAGGGTGAATTTTTTGAATTTTTCATCTAAAGGCCAAGAGTGAATAAGAAGGTGGTTATTTTTCTTGATCAAGCCTTTGAAATTGTGACATATAGAGAGGGATGACATCATATTTATGACATCATCTTCATGACATCATATTTTAGGGGCTGATTATTCCAATCTAAGGGTGGGAATTTTACATAAAAGGCATCTTGGATTAAGGCCATTGGATCAAAATTGGTGGAAAAAAAAATGACAACTTGCTAGGCATACTAACGGGCATTCGGCCAAGCCATTGAGGGGGGTCTCTTCATTTTTTTCATACTTTTTCTTGGCTGAATACTCTCCAATTTTTAAAGCAAATAGAAAGTTTAGAAAGGTAAAAAAAAGTAAGAAGAGAAAAAAGCTTGCAAAATAGCTTTTAGAGGTAGCTAAAAACACCTTGCTCTTGCACTTTTTTTTTTCATTTCCATCCTTAATTTGCTGTTTTCAATTGATATTTGGTGAGTTTCTATTGATTTTAGTTTTAAAATAAGTGTTTTTAAGCTTTCTCTGCAAGATCCTTTCTCATGCTTTCTTGAAAAACTTTGAAAAACCAATTTTTTTTTTTTTACATTTTTGAGGTGGGCCGAATGGACTGTTTTTGTGAAATGATTGGTGTTTGATCTTTATTTCATGTTGTTTGTGATGTCTAGAATGTTTTCATGCTTTTATATTTTCTTCAAATAAAAAAAAAACATGGAGCTTGCTTTAGTCTTTTTACTTACCTCCATTTTTGATTTTATCATCTTGCTTCCATGTTTACTTTCTTTGTTTACATTTTTTAATTTTCTATTTTCAATATGTTTGAGTTGTTCATGATTTGCATTTTACTATACTATGTGTTTGTGAAAATGTCTACTTCTGTTCATGCCTTTACTTCATATTTGCATGTTTTAGCATGTTTCTTCTTTAGCCTTGCATTTAGTATGTGATGTGTTTGTGAAAATGCCATGCTAGGATATCACCATTGATGCATATGTCCATTCGGCTTCTTCCATTTTCTATGCTTTGTATGTGCATTTTCATCTTGCTAGTTGATAGGTTTGCATTTCCATGTTATGATTTTTGTGTATCTTGATTTAGTATGCCATCTGTTTGTGAAAAAAGCCGCTAGGATATCACCATTAATGCATATGTCCATTCGATTTCTTCCATTTTCTATGCTTTGTATGTGCATTTTCATCTTGCTAGTTGACCTGCTTGCATTTCCATGCTATGTTTTTGTGTATATTGATTTAGTATGCTATGTGTTTGTGTTTTCTCCATGCATTTTTTAGGTCTAGGTTTCATTTGCATTGCCATGCATTTCATGCATGTTTAGACCTAGGTTGCATTTATTGCTATACAAGTTCATGTTAGGTCTAGGCCTTATGCCATGCATTTTCTATGTCATTTAGGTTTTAAATCATGTATTTAACTTGTTGTTTGTTCATGCATATCATATTATGCCACATGATTTTTGACTTAGGCCAATCAATGGTTCAAAGTCATGCTCATTTGAGCAGACTTGTGGAAAATTAAAGAGTTGTCAAGTTGATTTTACTACCTTTGTGATTTTTTTTACTTAGGCAAATCTTGTCCAATTTTTTAGAAAATTTAAATACTATTTTTAGGTCCTTAAAAGAGTCTCCAATATTTTTACTTTGATTTTTGAATGATTTTATCAAAGAAAAAAAATGTGTTTTGGCAAAACAATTTTTCGCCCAGTATTCTGACTTTTCCGATTTTTCTGGGAAGTTATCTTTAATCATAAAATTAAGCCAATTTTTTACTGTGTAGTTTTACATGTTTTGAGTCTCCAGTATTCTTTTTATATTTTTTTGAAATTTTAAAAATAGGTTAAAAAATCATGCTTTAAAACTGGACAGTAGAGTTAGATTTGAATTCAAAGGAAAATAATTGTTAATTTTGGCTAAGGCATTAAGAGGGGGCTGATTAGGAACTTTAGTTACCGCTAGGTTGGTTTCTAGACTATTTTAATCTTTAAAAATGATTTTATAAAGCTCGGGTTAAGGGTGGTCAAGTTTGGGATTTTAAACTTAGGAAATTAGAGCTATTTTTAAAGGGTAATTCGGTTATGGTTTAGTTTTCATTCAAGATTTTCAAAATTATTTTTTAAACCAATCACAAAGTATTTTGATTTTAGAAAATTTAATTTGATGTCTTTTCCTAAGGTAGCAAGATATCTTTCTAGGTATACGGATTTCCTTAATTAAAGGAAAAAATACATTTTCATGCATTGCATTTTCCATGTTCATTGTATAATATTTTTTTTTTTGCTATGATAATTTCTATGATATTGTCATTATTTTGATTTATATTTTTATGGTGTTATTTGTTTGTTATATGGTTTTGAATATTTCATGCTATCCTATGCTTTTTATTTAGTCATTTATTTTTGTCACATCATTTAGCATATACTATGTTCATGCATTATTCTTTTTATTTTCATGCATATTTCATGATAACATTATTTTATGTTTCATTTCATGTCACTTATATTATATTCCATGTCATCTAGATTATATTATTTAGAATATGCCATGTCATTTAAATTTTCCATGTCATTTAAATCATATCATTTCATTTAGAATATCTTATGTTACTTAGGTTATTTCATTTCATTTAGAATATATCATGCCACTTAGGATATTTCATTTCATTTAGAATATATAATGTCACTTATGATATTTTATTTCATTTAAAATATATCATGTCACTTAAGATATTTCATTTCATTTAGAATATATTATCTTACTTTGGATATTTCATTTCATTTAGAATATGCTATGCCATTTAAATTATATCATATCATTTAGGTTGCATTATATTATCTAGACTTTGCTATATCATCTTTATTATGCCACACATGTTCATATTCATTTTTTTTAAAATATTTTTAAAAAGATAATGATTTTCAAATAAAATAAAGTTATTCCCGATTTAAAATAATTCATGAGTTCTCTTCCGGGTTGCCGGGGAGTAAATAATCAATTATCATTAATAACGAAATATCTTTCTTTAAAACGAGATTGATTCGGAAAATTTTCTAAATAAATAAAAATTTCTATATTTTGCCGAATTTTCGGGGAATATAGAAAAATTTTGAATTAATAAATTCCTAATCATTTTCAATAAAAAATGGAATAATTTTTCTTTAAATTGGGAATTAATTTGAAATACTAAATTTAAAACCAACTTTTTACCGAAACTTGAGATAACACACGATTAATAAGGTACCGTTTTATACGGGCATTGTGGGGGTGCTAATCTTTCCCCGTACGTAACCGAGTCCCGAACCCGCTTCTTTGATTTCTCTAGTTTAAAAACGCAGACTTAAAATTGATTTTAAAAAATATTTTAATTAATTTTAAAATGTTTTACAAAACCGGTTTTAATTGGTGGCCGATAACACCTAGCCAAAAACGATTGGTGGTGACTCCATGTCTTTTTCGAGGTTATTTTCAAACCCTCATTTATTTTCAAGAGGAATTAAGTCGTCTTTTCCTCTGTTTTTCCAATGTCAAGTTTAATAAGTAATAAAGTCTAACGATGAGACTTGTTATTTTTATAGGTGGCGACACTCCGAATTTGTTAAGAATATTAGAACAAGAGGAGAAACAAGTACTGCCTCACAAGAAGCAGTTGGAAGTAATAAATTTGGACGATGGGGAAGAAATAAGAGAAGTAAAATTGGGACTACCATTTCACCATCAATAAAGCAAAATTTGATAAGTCTACTCCAAGAATACACAGATGTGTTTGCATGGTCGTACCAAGACATGCTTGGGTTAGACCCTGACATTGTGGTTCACAAACTCCCCCTGAAACCATATTGCAAGCCAATTCAACAGAAAATGAGAAGAATGAGGCCCGAAATGCTATTAAAAGTGAAAGAAGAAGTGAAAAAGAAATTCCATGCCAGATTCTTGGAAGTGGCAAAATACCTGGAGTGGGTAGCAAACATTGTCCAAGTTCCGAAGAAAGACGGCAAAGTACAAATGTGTGTCGATTACAGGGACCTGAACAGGGCGAGCCCTAAGGATAATTTCCCCTCGCCTCACATTGATACTGTAGTCGATAATACCGCGAAGAATTCCATGTTTTCCTTCATGGACAGATTTTCAGGGTATAATCAGATCAAGATGGCACCGGAGGATATGGAGAAGACCATATTCATGACGATGTGGGGAACCTTTTGCTATAAGGTGATGCCATTCGAGTTGAAAAACGTTGGGGCAACGTATCAAAGAGCCATGGTAACTTTATTCCATGACATGATGCACAAAGGAATCGAAGTTTATGTTGATGATATGATCGCAAAATCGCGAGGAGAGGATGAATACATTGCAAATCTTAAAAATCTCTTTGAAAGGTTGAGAAAGTTTCAACTTAAACTCAACCCGACAAAGTGTACTTTCGGAGTCACCTCAGGGAAGCTGCTGGGCTTCATTGTTAGCCGAAAAGGAATTGAGATTGACCTGGATAAAGTGAAAGCTATTCAGAGCTTGCCTCCACCTCATAAGGAAGTAAGAAGCTTTCTGGGTAGGCTGAATTATATCGCTCAGTTCATCTCTCAACTAACCGATAAGTGCGACCCGATCTTCAAGTTACTTCGAAAGCGTGATCCAAGGGAATGGGATGAAGGATGCCAGATAGCCTTTGATAAGGTCAAGCATTATCTGTCAAATCCACCAGTACTAATGCCACCGGTCCCAGGGAAGCTACTAATATTGTACTTGTCAGTATTTGAAAGGTCCATGGGGTGTGTGTTGGGGCAACATGATAAAACTGGAAAGAAAGAAAAAGCTATCTACTACCTCAGCAAAAAGTTCACTCGGTACGAGTTAAAGTATTCATTGGTAGAAAGGCTTTGTTTTGCCCTAGCCTGGACCGCCCAAAGGCTTAGACAGTACATGTTGTATCACACGACATGGATGATTGCGAAGTTAGATCCCCTCAAATACGTATTCGAGGCACCTTCATTGTTAGGAAGAAGGGAAAGATGGCAAGTGTTGCTTTCCGAATACGATATTGTGTATTTGAGCCAAAAAGCTATAAAGGGTAAAGCAGTAGTCGAATTCCTAGCAAGTCAAGCAGTGGAGGATTATGAGCTTCTGGATTTTGATTTCCCCGATGAAGACCTAATGTGTTTCTCACAAGAATGAGGGACTTCCTCTGAGAAGAAAACCTAGAAACTGTATTTTGATGGCACATCTAATGCCATGGGGCACGAAATTGGTGCGGTGCTCATATCCCCTGAGGAAGATTACTATCCTTTCACTGCTAGATTGGATTTTGATTGTACAAACAATACGGCTGAGTATGAAGCATGTACTATGGGTCTCCGCGCCGCCATAGAAAGGAAGATCAAAACACTAGAGGTCTTCGGAGATTCAGCCCTAGTGATATACCAACTGCGCGGAGAATGGGAAACCCGGGATGCAAAGCTAATCCGATATCAAGAGCTTATACTGAGCTTGATTGAGGAATTCGAAGAGGTAGTTTTCAATTACTTCCCTCAAGAAGAAAACCGAATGGCGGATGCTCTAGCCACTTTGTCATCAATGTTTAAAGTGAATGAAGGGGCCGAAGTTGTACCGATCAAGATAAGCATATACGAGTCTCCTGCCTACTGTTTGAGTATCGAAGAAGAAGCGGATGGTCACCCTTTGTATTATGACATCTTGCAATACATCAAGAGTCAAAAGTACCCTGAACGAGCAATGAAAAATGATAAGAGAACCCTAAGAAGAACGGCAATGGGTTTTGTCTTGGATGGTGAAATCCTTTACAAGAAAGGGAAAGACCAGGTTCTGTTGAGGTGTGTTGTTTCTGCGGAAGCTTAGAGAATCGCGAAGAGGTCCATGAAGGGATATGTGGCACCCATGCCAATGGCCATGATAACTCGTATAATTATATAGTTTTTAGTTATGTTTTATTATTGTTTTGTGTCAAATACGAGTTATTATTGTTTAGTCTAATTGTGTTTATGATCTTTTATATTTTTATGTAATTTGGTGTTTTTCACAAGTTTCTTTGAGTGATTTCAGATTACTAGAATTAAGGGCAAATCTAGTTCAGTTCCAGTTCCGACACCTTTTGCCATATCAGCTATATCTCGAGTTTCACTGAAGCAATAAGGCTGAACTTTGTATCCCTGCAAAGCTAAGAGGCATATCTATCTTTTTCATGTTTTACACTTCTTGAAACGGAGTCGTTTTCCCTAGCGAAATCGACCATCAAGTTGGCTGATGTGCAATGACGTCTGTTCTGCACCGTTTTGGTATTTTGACCATATCTCCCGATCCACGTGCGCAAATGATCTGATTCCAACGGCTATGGATCCGTAACTGATAGGGGTATATTTTTCTAGAAGACCATTTTATCAGATCGAGCCTCCAACATTGACAAAATCGACCATCAAGCTGGCTGATCAGAATTGTCATACAATATGACGAAAATTGTTAGAAAAATGCACCCACCTATTATACCTACCTTTGAAATTTGTAAAGCTTGTCTCTTGTCATTTAGCCCTCCAAAATGTGTATAAATAGAGGGCCTTGGATGAGTATTGGGATACATTGATACATTGGTAGGATAGCCATTGTAATAAAATTCTCTAAGTTTTCTTTTTCTTTCCTTTCTCTAGTTTTCTTTTTCTTCTTACATTTCTTTTCATTTTATTCATATCTAGTATGTGTTTCTAATCATATTGTTGAGGTGATGAGGTGAAGCTCTTGGTAAATGCTAAGGTTAGTCTCTTAAACATGAGCTAAAATGAATCATCATTTATAAGCACTAGCATAGATAATATTTTCTTTTGGTTTAAAATCATACTTGCAAAGTAGAGATCTTGATTCATTATTGACAATGAAAATGGCACAGTAAATGCTTGGTTTCATAACCTTGATTTGTTGTAGACATATACCTTGGCATAAGGAATGCTTGGACTCTTTTTATGAGTTTTGAGGACACCAAATGAACATAATATCATATGCTATGGACGTTGGACAATTTGGACTGAATTGCTAAACCTTCCGATTGGAACCTCCCTTATGTGTGGATTTCAATTGTGTAATAAAACAAGATTAATCTTAGCATAACACCAAGAGTGGATTCTCTAACCTCAACATCCTTTCTTATTGTTTTTTATATTTTGTTTAATTTCTTTTATGTTATTTTATTTATTTTGTTCTCTAATATCTTGTTTACTTTCTTTGTTATTGATTCCCTAATATCTTGTTTATTTTCTTTTCCATATATATATTTATAAACTTATACTTACTAGTACGCTTCCCTGTGGTTCGACCTCGGACACCCGAGAATTTATTACTTGAACATAACCTGCACTTGGGTTTACGACTCTTAATTGAGTCTCCATCAAGTTTTTGGCGCCGTTGCCGGGGAAGCAATACTAAGTATATAAGTTTATAAGTATATTTATTTTTATTGGCTGGTTATACTGCCTAATTTTGTATATATTTGTTTTTATTGGCTGGTTATACCGCCTAATTTTGTATATATATTTATATTTATATTGTAAAGTTTATATTTATATATTATCTATTTATTAATTTTGTTTTATGCTTGTTTGGCGACGTGATTTTAGATCTCGTCGTTTAGTTAGATTTTATTGTGAAACTTTTTCAGGTAATCTTTCTAATACAACTCCTACCATGGCTGACAATGAAAGTGTTCATGCTGAAGATGAGAACAGACAAGTACGCACCATGCGTGACTACTTGCAACCAACTCGAAGCTCATCACCCTCTTGTTTTATTTTTCCTCTCAATGCAAACAACTTTCGTTTTAAACCAGGTATGATAGCTTTGCTTCCAAATTTCTATGGGTTGGAATCGGAAAGTGCTTACTCGTTTCTAAAAGACTTCGAAGATGTATGTGTCACCTTTAATGACCAACAATGTACAAATGAAATTGTCAAGCTAAAATTATTTCCTTTTTCTTTAAAAGATAAAGCAAAAATTTGGCTTCATAATTTAAAACCAAGGTCAATTGGCACATGGCAAGAATTACAAACTGAGTTTCTAAAGAAATTTTTCCCAGCACATAAAACTACTGCTTTGAAAAGACAGATTCAAAATTTCAATCAAAATCAAAATGAAGCATTTTTTCAGTGCTGGGATCGTTTTAAAGATTTGTTAAGTTCTTGTCCACATCATGGTTTTGAAAAATGGCGTCTTATTAGTTTCTTTTATGAAAGTTTAACTCCCGAAACTAAACAATTTGTTGAAACAATGTGTAACGGTGAGTTTATAGAAAAAGAACCTGAAGAAGCCTTTGACTACCTAGATCATTTGGCAGATAACTCTCAAGCCTGGCACACAGATAATTCCTCTGAAAGTTCCAATAGATCTAATCTTGTTTCTAACAGAGGTAAATATCATTTTAGTCAAGAAGATGAGATAAAAGCTAAAGTAGCTAATTTGGCTAGAAAGATTGAAGCCATGGAACTTAGAGAAGTAAAAGAAGTCAAAACGGTTAAAAATGAAGAAAGTTGTGGAATTTGTGAAATCATGGGACACCCCACTTCTGAATGTCCAAACATTCCCATTCTTAAAGAAGCGTTGCATGATCAAGTAAATTCCATAAACACATTTAAAAAGCCTTTTCCTTCTCCTTACTCTGAAACGTATAACCCTGAATGGAGAAATCATCCCAACTTCAGTTGGCGGAATAATAATCATGTTCAGGTACCACAATCTCAAAATCCGGGCAACACTTTTTCCTATCAACCTTCACGTGTACAAACCTTGGAAGAGACATTGCAAGCATTCATGCAAACACAAGCAAATGTGAATAACCAAACTTCACAGGACATCAATGAGATCAAAAACACCTTGTCCACATTGACAGCTTCATTACGCACTCAAGAAAAAGGTAAGTTTTCTGCTCAACCTCAGCCTAACCCTTCTACTCAATGTCTTGTTTCTTGCTCCAATGAAACTCAACAGGAAAATGCCAGTTCTATCACAACTCTTCGAAGTGGAAAGGCAATTGACAAAAAGATTCCATCAAAAGACCAAGATCCTCTTTCCCCTCCGAAAAGTAATGGTAAGGATGATGGTAAGTCTGAACTTCTTGAAAATTTGGACAAAGAAAAAGGTATGCATCCTGCTCCTTTTCCTCAAAGGTTCCAAACAATAAAGAATTTGAATCAAAATGCAGAAATATATGAACTTTTCAAACAAGTTAAGATTAACATTCCTTTATTGGATGCAATCAAACAAGTTCCATCTTATGCTAAATTTTTGAAGGACATGTGCACAGTTAAAAGGAAACATAATGTACAAAAGAAAGCATTTCTGACGGAAAGTGTGAGCTCAATCATTCAGCACCTTACTCCACCAAAATTCAAAGATCCTGGATGTCCAACAATCTCATGCATCATTGGAAACACTAGAATAGAACGTGCATTGCTTGATCTTGGTGCTAGTGTTAATCTTTTGCCTTTTTCTGTTTATCAACAGTTAGGTTTAGGTGAACTCAAGGAAACACCTGTTACACTTCAACTAGCTGATCGTTCTGTAAAAATTCCTCGAGGGATAGTTGAAGATGTTTTGGTTCAAATTGATAATTTTTACTTTCCTGTTGATTTTATTGTTTTGGACACACATCCTGTTTCAAATCCAAATGTTCAAATTCCTGTTATATTAGGCCGTCCATTTCTTGCAACTTCTAATGCTCTGATAAATTGCAGGAATGGTATGTTGAACATTTCTTTTGGAAATATGACTTTAGAATTAAATGTGTTCAACACTTGCAAGCAACCTGGTGATGATTCAGAAGTACATGAAGTGGATTTCATTGAAGAACTTGTTCATGAACATCTCACCACTACCACATTCCATGATCCTTTAGAAGCTTATTTAATTGAATGTGAGTTTGATAATGCTTCAGAAATTTCACACACTGATTCTTTGTTAAATTCTTTTCAGGTTAAGCATTGTTGGAAACAAAAGTTTGAGGAACTTCCATCACTCACAAATGTCACTGTACCATCAACTATTGAACCACCCAAGCTGGATTTAAAACCATTGCCATCCGAGCTAAAATATTCCTTTTTGGGTGAGAATGAAACTTTTCCAGTCATAAATGAACTTGAGGAACTCAGAAATGATGCATATGAGAATTCTAAAATTCATAAAGAAAGAACTAAAGCCTTTCATGACAAGTTAATTTCAAGAAAAACATTTGATGTTGGGCAAAAAGTTCTACTTTATAATTCTAGACTTCACATATTTCCTGGTAAGTTGAGATCAAGATGGACTGGCCCATTTGTGGTTAAGCATGTGTATCATTATGGAGCAGTTGACATTGAGAATCCTCAAAATGGTAACGTATTCAAGGTAAATGGACAAAGACTCAAACTCTTTTTGGAAAATCATGTTACTCAAGAAGAGGTTGTTTTTCTTTCTGATCCTTGTTTTGAAAATAACTAGATGTAAATATAATTTTTACTAATCTTCAAAAAAAAAAAAAAAAAAAAAAAAAAAAAAATTCATTTTTTTTCCCGGTTAAATGGCGGATAACGGTACTCCGTGATTATTTAAGTCGGTTCCATCAGCTACCCACAAAACTGATATTGTATATAAATTTCTCTTTCATTTTATTTTATTTCATTTTTTTTTCAGGATGGATGATATTCTCAAAAGATTGCAGAAACGATTTCCTCCTTTTCCTCGGAATATTTTATTGAAGCTTTACCAAGTTCGATTAGAAAGATTAAGAATGCTTATGAACAAAGGGATTCCTGAAGACATACGTTGGATAATTGAAGCCAAGGTACGTGAAGATGAATATCTTCCTGTTTTGCATTTACCAGGTACAGGTAGAAGCACTTATGCAAAGAAGCGACGAGCAAAGCGCATGAGTTCAAATTGCCACAAGTGTGCACGATGGACGTGTAACGGTAAATGTCGTTCTATTGGGATTCCGTCCTCTAATCGAGATGATAAAATTGAATTCATTAAGGATGGACTGAGTAAGGAGAATTTGGGTAATATCCAACTTTCTCTTGAGACGCATCCTAGTGGAGACGTACAAAGAGAAATTCTTGATTTATGGCCGCAATTCCAAAGGGAATGGCAACATCTTGGGAATCTGATGTTAAAAGACCCTGTTTGCCAGCTTGTAAGAAAACTGGATGGGAAGCATATCCTCGACTCATAGAAGGCGTTTAAACCGTTTCTGGACGTAAAACCAGAGGAAGATGTGAGCCACAATCACAACTACAATAAATGACTTCTCAGCTTTTGGTTTGATTTGCAATAATTTCATTTCGGTTTAATTTACGTGTTGTTCGATTTGTGTAATTATTCTCGTATTTTTTGCATTGGTCTTTTACGGTTGATTTTTCTTCTCTTTTTGATTTTCTTCCTGAAATCACGCAAAAATCTTTTGTTAGGTTAACATTTTCTTCTGACAGGTCAAATACACTTTCGGCGACATTATCTAACATTTTGTTTGTTGTGTCTCAGTTATAATAAGTGGTTAGCAACCTCTGCAGGTAATATCTCCTAAATTCTACCTTTAAAATTTGACATTGGGGACAATGTCATATTTTAGTAGGGGGTAAGGGACATATATTGCTAATTAAAAAAAAAAAAATTATTGTGTTTTAAGCAATTTAGAAGTATTCATTCTGAACAAGGTCTGAGTAAGGGAGACTTGAGACATACCTTGTCAGTTTGATTTAATCTTCTTCTTCTTCTTCTTCTTCAAAAAAAAAAAAAAAAAAAAAAAAAAAAAAAAAAGCATGTTTAGACTTAGTGTGTTTTTTTAGTTACTTTCAATACAATGATGAGATATGAATTGCATAAGTCTAAAACAGATTTATTAGTGAGAAGATTTTCATGAGAATTGAGCTTGATGTCAACCTTTTTATGAGCCAATGTTAATATGATATGTTGATTGAGAAAGAAGCATGTTTAGACTTAATCTGACTTGTATAATCATCCTTGTGAGTTTTTGAGCCTATAATGATTGATGCATTATACAAATCAATCTAATTTCTTTCTTGAGTGCTCTTATGATTACATGATTCTCTAGAACTTGCTTTAAACCGTTTGAGACTATATTGATACATGTGACAACATGAATATGATAGAGGCATTAGGATTATAACCAGAGCCAAACAGCCATCCCTTATTAATGTTCTACGAAAACATCCCCACTAGTGAGCCAATTTGAGCCTACATTAAATATGATGTTTTATTGGTAACCACAACTTACACCTAGCCTAAATATGCTTATATCCTTACCCTTGTTCTAAAGATGAATTTTATATTTTGAGACATATTGCAAAAAAACAAGGGATATTTTTATTTGAAAATTTGGGTTAGAAACAAAAGATAAGTGTGGGGGAAAGAAAAGAAAAGAAAAAGTCAAGAGAAAAAGAAAGGGATCATTGTCAAATACATTCCAATATTAAAAAAAAAAAAAAAAAAAAAAAAAAAAAAAAAATCTTCTCTTGAACTTCTAGAAAAAGATGTTACAAAGTTGGTTAGAATGATGCAAAGGCTCAACATGAATATTTAGCCTATGTTATTATGTGCTTTATAAGAGTTTTGAGAAGTTTTATTTGTATGATCTTATTATGTCTCTAAAATCTATGAACTCTTTGGAACCTTTGTGATATCTTTATCCTTTTGTTCTTTAACCACATTATAACCCTTTGGCCCCATTACAACCTTGAATAAAGACCTCTTGATTTATGAAGTTGTATGATCTAAATAGTGGAGAATAGGTGGACAAGCAAGCATATGGTAGAAGTGTTTTCATGAGATTGATTGAGTGTAAACACTTTACCACTACTTTAAAGAGTGAAAATCAAGAGAGTATCCCATGTGAGAAGTTGAGATTAAGTTTGAATATACACTATTTTGATTGAAATATGTTATGTTATTATTGGCTTAACTCAAACTATTTACATTCAAGCAAGATTTTTTGTGAATTTCTTTAAGCTATTGATTAGTTTTTAAGACTTGTCCAATGATTATCTCTAATTTATATTGGAAGGATTAGTTATAATTATTATTTTTAGTTTTTCTTATGTCTTCAATGTTTGTGGGTATCGTCCTAGTAAACCCTCACGAGACTAAACTCGTCCACTAGGGACACCTAGGGGTTTAAAGGCTTGTGTCACATGCTAAGTGCCACCGTGATTTCCTACGAAAATGGATTAGATTAGATTTTCTTATTTTATTATTATTTTTTTTTATTGAGTCGTTGCTAGGGACTAGCAACAATCTAAGTATGGGGGTGTGATAACTCGTATAATTATATAGTTTTTAGTTATGTTTTATTATTGTTTTGTGTCAAATACGAGTTATTATTGTTTAGTCTAATTGTGTTTATGATCTTTTATATTTTTATGTAATTTGGTGTTTTTCACAAGTTTCTTTGAGTGATTTCAGATTACTAGAATTAAGGGCAAATCTAGTTCAGTTCCAGTTCCGACACCTTTTGCCATATCAGCTATATCTCGAGTTTCACTGAAGCAATAAGGCTGAACTTTGTATCCCTGCAAAGCTAAGAGGCATATCTATCTTTTTCATGTTTTACACTTCTTGAAACGGAGTCGTTTTCCCTAGCGAAATCGACCATCAAGTTGGCTGATGTGCAATGACGTCTGTTCTGCACCGTTTTGGTATTTTGACCATATCTCCCGATCCACGTGCGCAAATGATCTGATTCCAACGGCTATGGATCCGTAACTGATAGGGGTATATTTTTCTAGAAGACCATTTTATCAGATCGAGCCTCCAACATTGACAAAATCGACCATCAAGCTGGCTGATCAGAATTGTCATACAATATGACGAAAATTGTTAGAAAAATGCACCCACCTATTATACCTACCTTTGAAATTTGTAAAGCTTGTCTCTTGTCATTTAGCCCTCCAAAATGTGTATAAATAGAGGGCCTTGGATGAGTATTGGGATACATTGATACATTGGTAGGATAGCCATTGTAATAAAATTCTCTAAGTTTTCTTTTTCTTTCCTTTCTCTAGTTTTCTTTTTCTTCTTACATTTCTTTTCATTTTATTCATATCTAGTATGTGTTTCTAATCATATTGTTGAGGTGATGAGGTGAAGCTCTTGGTAAATGCTAAGGTTAGTCTCTTAAACATGAGCTAAAATGAATCATCATTTATAAGCACTAGCATAGATAATATTTTCTTTTGGTTTAAAATCATACTTGCAAAGTAGAGATCTTGATTCATTATTGACAATGAAAATGGCACAGTAAATGCTTGGTTTCATAACCTTGATTTGTTGTAGACATATACCTTGGCATAAGGAATGCTTGGACTCTTTTTATGAGTTTTGAGGACACCAAATGAACATAATATCATATGCTATGGACGTTGGACAATTTGGACTGAATTGCTAAACCTTCCGATTGGAACCTCCCTTATGTGTGGATTTCAATTGTGTAATAAAACAAGATTAATCTTAGCATAACACCAAGAGTGGATTCTCTAACCTCAACATCCTTTCTTATTGTTTTTTATATTTTGTTTAATTTCTTTTATGTTATTTTATTTATTTTGTTCTCTAATATCTTGTTTACTTTCTTTGTTATTGATTCCCTAATATCTTGTTTATTTTCTTTTCCATATATATATTTATAAACTTATACTTACTAGTACGCTTCCCTGTGGTTCGACCTCGGACACCCGAGAATTTATTACTTGAACATAACCTGCACTTGGGTTTACGACTCTTAATTGAGTCTCCATCAGGCCACATGCTAGCTAAGCAGATTATGAGGGCCGGATACTATTGGCTAACCATGGAAGGGGACTGCATCAATTATTCTCGAAAGTGCCATAAATGCTAGGTATACGACGACAAGATTCATGTGCCGTCATCGCCGCTGCATGTCATGACGAATCCATGGATATTTTCAATGTGGGGAATGGATATGATCGGGCCCATTACCCTGAAAGCTTCGAATGGACACCGCTTCATCCTGGTAGCCATAGACTACTTCACGAAGTGGGTAGAAGCAGCCTCTTATGCCAATGAAACAAAGTCAGTGGTGTGCAGATTTGTCAAAAAAAGAGATTATATGCCAATATGGACTCCCGGAGAGAATAATCATAGACAATGCTCTCAATCTGAACAATAAGATGATGAGGGAAATATGTACCCAGTTCAAGATCAACCAACATAATTCGGCATCCTACCATCTGAAAATGAATAGGGCAATAGAAGCAGCCAATAAGAACATGAAGAAAATTGTTGAAAAGATGACTGATATGTACAAAGATTGGCATGAGATCTTTCTTTTTGCTCTCCACATATACCGTACTTCGGTTCGCACATCTACGGGGGCCATGCCGTTTTTTCTGGTATACGGGATGGAAGCAGTGTTGCCTATTGATGTTGAAATCCCTTCACTTCGGGTTTTGATGGAAGTGGGCCTAAAAGAGGCAGAATGGGTTAGAGCTTGCTATGAACAGTTGAATCTCATCGAAGAGAAAAGACTGAAAGCAATTTGTCACGGGCAAATGTATTAGAAAAGAATGATCCGAGCCCACAACAAGAAGGTTCATTCCAGACAGTTTCGAGAGGGAAAGTTGGTACTAAGGAAGGTTCTCCCCATTGTGAAAGATCCTCGCGGAAAATGAGCTCTGAACTGAGAAGGACCCTATGTGGTGAAAAGAGCTTTTTCTGGAGGAGCATTGGTTTTAACTCGGATGGACGGTGATGACTTGAGAAATCCCGTGAACACCGAAGAATTGAAGAAATACTATGCTTGAAGAAGAATAAGAAGAATAGAAAGAAAAAAAAGTGTGATGCTGTGCATGAAAGGATTCGAGTGACTCCAAATGTAAAAATGGAAATTCTATATATCTATTTCTCCCTGAGAATTGCTTTTCAATGAAAATATTCATGCTTGATATGATAAATGGCTATTTTTCATATTCGTTTCACTAAGAATAAAATATCCCTAGTCATCCCTTTGAGCCTTAGGAATTCTTTCTTTCTTTGAACCTCGATCAAGGATCACCCTCTACACTAGAAAGCAAATGCGAGAAAAATACTCCTTCAAAAAAATCATGGCAAAAAGAGCCATCAGAAACTAAAATCATCATGGCAAAAAAAAAACACACACACACAAAAAGAAAAGGTGTGATATCCATGAATGACAAATGAAAGCCAAGAATGACAAGAAACAAATTCTAAAAGGAGAGAAAAGTCCAAAAAGGACAAAGGATTCAAAAATGAATCCTCCTCATGAAATAATCCTTGATCCAATCACTCTCAAACACTTTTGGGCCTATTTATCCTTTCTTTCTAAACCCGAACCTTGGCCTACATTACGTGCTTTTACAGTTCATTTTGATCAAGCACGGGTATTTAATTTGAAGGGTTTTTCTCATATTTCATCCTATCTTTTGAATTGATATTTTTACCTTAGAAGCATTTAGAATTCTCAGATGCATGGTAGAACACAAGAAAAAGAAAAAAAGAGAATGTAAAAGAAGAGGTTTAAGCCGAAAACCCGAAAAGTGCGACTTAAAATCGAACGGGGGACACTTGGGTTGAAAACCCGTAAAGGGTGGCCAAAATACTAATCAAAGACTGAATCAATGCTCCGTGTAAAGGGGGATAAAATATCAGAAAATCAGAGAAAAGGGGTAAAGCTCAGTCTGAAGCAACAGCGAAAGTCGAGAAGTCACACAAGCAAATGGCAAGCTTAAAAGATATTTCAGAGGAATCAAAATAGGAATGGTCTAGGATTTCCACATCTTGGGCATCTATAACTTCTCCCTTACATTTTCCTTTTAAACCTCATATCATATTTGTTATATAAACCTTTTTGTAATGAACTCATTATTGGCCCTGTCAGGGCATTTGACTGTTTCATACCATCTTTCATATATGTTGTGATGCATTTTTAATGTTATCAAATTGAATGATAATTAGTAAACATAAAAATCTTTGAATGAAAGGATTTATTTGCATTACTGTGAAGTAGATTTAAATTTTAGAAGAGGTTTGGAAACCACTAAAGTTTGGAGAAAATCGAGACAACCCATTTTGCTGAGGAACTCATCAAGTGGGGCAAACATTGGATGCGCTAAGCACGTCAATCCAATATACAAAGAGAAGCTCATCAAGAAGTGCAAATCAGAGATAGATTGGAGACACTGCCAAAGCCAAAACTTGTGGATCACGATAAAACCATAGAGAAAAAGCTCATCAAGTAGAGCAAATCAGAGATAGATTGAAGACACCGTTACCAAGTCAAAACTTGTAGATCATGGTGAAAACATAGAGAAGAGCTTATCAAGTGAAGCAAAACAGCGGAGTTCAAAAGATTCGTGAACCTTAATGAAATCATGGATTAAAACTCATAACAATTATGTAATTGCATTCATACCTAAGGAACATGCATCTTACAAACAATTGCAAAATCTGTCATCAACATCACTGCATTTGACTAACATTGCATAAATCATGGAAAGTTTTTTTTCTTAAGTCCAACACAGTTGGCGCAAAAGGAAGTAAGACATCCAAATTTTTCTGGACAAGACAACCAGATTTCTTGGGACAAGACATCTAAATTTTCTTAGACAAGACAACCAGCTTCTTCGGAGAAGATATCTAATTTTCCTGGACAAGACAACCAAAATTTTCGGACAAGACATCCAACTTTCCTGGATAAGACAACCAGATTCTTCGAACAAGTCATCCAATTTTCCTGGACAAGACAACCAAATATTTTGGACAAGACATCCAACTTTCCTAGACAAGACAACCAAACTTCTTGGACAAGACAACCAGATTTCTCCAAACAAGACAATCGGATTTCTCGAACAGGACATCCAAGTTTTGCAAATCGAACTCGTTTCCTTAAGACGGGTTGAACCTTGATTAGTCAAGGAATTCAAGTTAAGGATAAATCTTTTGTTTTAGTCAAAGCTGCACCAAGATGAGGTAAGGCCTTGGGACTTCCGTCGAGGTATTTCATTTCTCTTGCAAAATCGAACTCGTTTTCTTAAGATGGTCCGAGCCTTGATTAGTCAGGGAACTCAATTTAAGGACAAATTTCTTTTATTTTCTTTTTTTACAATTTGCAAAAAAATCAATAAATAAAAAAATAGAAATTCTCCTTCCTATCCTTCACATATGATTTCACTGATCGGACAAAATTATTGTCTAGTTTATCTTTGCCTAATTCTTGATTCTCAGCAATAGTCAAAGAGGGGTAGCTATAGACACCTAATTTTGTCTGGGCCCCCTAAACTAGGCAGATTCTCCTTTTCAACTTCCCGAAATGCAAAGAGACTTCCACTGTTTAATAGATGGGTCCCCAAGACTTTGTTTCGGAGGTCAGCACAAAAAGTCAACCCCAAAAAAGTCAACCTCAAAAAAGTCAATCCTAAAAAGTCAACCACTAAAAAGTTAACTCCCAGTCAAAATCAAGGTTTGAAGTTGAATTGAAAATGGAGAAATAATTTTGACAATCCGAGATCTACAACGAAAGATATGGAGTTCGAAAGATAGGTTGCGAAAATTCAGTGTAGAGGAAGACCCAATCCGGCAAATTTGGAGAAAACTGCAAAGATGGCCCAATTTGGTGAAATTGAAGCCCCAGTTGATAATGGATGGATAAACAAAAATAGCCCAAGGCCCAGTTTGAAGTGGATCCCAAGGAAGAGCCGGTTAGAGCAAAAACGTAAGAACGAGAAGATTCCCGAGTTTGAAAAAGGGAAAACTAAATCGGAGGGGAATTTGATCGTAAAAATTAGGCATTTTTGGACCAACTCAAATTCAATATATGACAAACGCAGTGGAAAAAAATCCAAAAATCGGATCCATTTCGAGTAAAAACAAGGTTTTGGAGGTTAAAGGGTAGTACGGAAAATCCTCGAAGAAAATTCCAGGAAAAATAGCAAACGAGCTCGAAAAATTATGAAAACTTCTCGATCTGAGTTTCATAATTTTTGGAAGAGATTGGTGAAGAAAAATCCAGAATAGGAGCTCAAATGAAAAAGGTGAATTTCGGGTGCACTAATCTAGAAACTCCCAAAGATAATTCCGGGGAAAATAGAAAACGAGCTCGAAAAATTATGAAAACTTCTAGATCTGAGTTTCATAATTTTTGGAAGATATTGGTGAAGAAAAATTCAAAATCTGAGCTCAAATGAAAAAGGCGATTTCGGGTGCACTAATCCAGAAATTCCCAAAGATAATTCTGGAGAAAATAGCAAACGAGCTCGAAAAATTATGAAAACTTCCAGTCTAAGTTTCATAATTTTTGGAAGAGATTGGTGAAGAAAAATCCAAAATCGAAGCTCATTTGAAAAATGGCAAAGTTCGGGTGCACTAACCCGAAATTCCAAAAGATAATTCCGAGAAAAAAGGCAAACGAACTCAAAAAATTATGAAAACTTCTAGATCTGAGTTTTATAATTTTTGGAAGAGATTGGTAAATAAAAATCCAAAATCGGAGCTCATTTGAAAAAGGCTTTTGGGAGGCACTAAACCGAAATTTCAGAGATAAATCCGGGATAAATAGCAAATGAGCTCAGAAAAATGTGAAAACCTCCAGAATCAAGTTTTACATTGAATAAGATGAGTTGGAAAAGAGAAATCAAAAATTGGGGTCCATTCGTAATTAAATTAAGTTTGAGGGGCAAAAAGGTAATTTTATCGAAGAAACCGAAAAGGGCCAATTTGCAATTAAGAAAAATATTAAAGATGGAGGAAATTCTTGAATATTCCAGGTCTTGGCCGGCCATGCATAGGGGAGAAGGGTGAGGTTTGATCAATTTAATTCAATGGTCACTATCAAGCTAAAAAAATGCCATTTTTATTGCCTTGCAAATGGTCTGCCCTCATCCAATGGCCTAGATGCCTTGTAGAAAAGATGAGTACACCCTTCAATGGCCAAGATCAAATTGCAAGATGACATTTTTATTTTCATGAAAATATCCTCATCCAATGGCCAATATTATTGAAGAAAAGATGAACACAATTCATCCTATGGTAGAGAGGGATTCGGCCAAGGGAGCATGAAGGAGTGGCCTTTGTTTCATCCAATGGCCTAGGTGATTTGTAAAGGATGAGTACACCTTTCAAGGGCCAAGATCAAATGGAAAGATGATATTTTTATTTGTCATGAAAAGATCCTAATCTAAGGGCTAAAATTGTTGGAGAAAAAGGAGCACATTGTATCCTATGGTTGAGAGGCCAACCGACCAAGCATGAGGGAGAGGGAAGGAATGTTTTTTTTTTTCCTTAAGTTGGCTGGTCATTTGTTAGGGGAAGTCAGTAGCTAATTTGGAAATAAAAGGTTTTTGAAAGAAAGGAAGAGAGAGCTTACTAAGAAACCTTGGAAGGTAGCCATTCCTACCTAACTCTAGCATGATTTTCTTCTTCATTCTCATGTGTTTTTCTTTGTTTTCTATGTGATTTCTACTTCTTTTCATATGAAAATAAAAGTTTTGAAATGTTCATTTAAGCTTTCATCTTTTCCTTTTCATCAAAAATGGAAGAAAACAAATTTTCACAATTTGTTTTCACATGGCCGAATGCCTTGGTTGTGCTTGCCTTGATTTTTTTTTTTTTTGCATGTTTTTATGGGAAACATGATTGTGGAAGGTTTTTAAATATTTTTTCTATGTTCTGATTTTTCAAAATAAATAAAGTAAAAGAGGTTGAAAGGCTACATGATCTTGATAAAATCAAGTGACCGTGGTTAAGGGAGGGCTATGCCCATTGTACCAACCATGGAGCTCACCTCTATTTTTTAGTTAGCTTGGTTTATTTTCTAATTTGTGAGTTGTAAATACTTCATGATCTTGATAATATCAAGTGATTATGGTCAGGGGAGGGCTATGCCCATTTGTACCAACCATGGAGCTCAACTTTCCTTGTTCTTTGTTTACTTGTTTTTCTTATTACTTCCTTGCATGTCTATGCATAATTTGGTAATGTTCTTTGCATCATTTTTATGCTATATTAGTTTTACATCATTTTCATGTTGTGATAAGTCTCCTATATCATTCAACCATCTCATGTTTCTTTTTATTCATGCCATTCCTTGCATCATACTTGGTTGTATCATGCATTCTAGGTCATGTAGTTGGGTTCGCTTGCATTTTGTGTTTTTGACATACAACATATACCATTGGCCAGCCCATATATTCTTCATGCCATGCCTTGCATCATGTTTGGTTATGTCATACATTTTAGCTCATGTTTGGTTATGTCATGCATCTTAGGTCATATAGCTATGTCATGCATCTTAGGTCACTTTCCATGTCATATGAAGAGTAAGTCATTTTCGGCTATTCCATGTCATCCATATAACATGTCATGCCATGTCATTTGTCATGTCATTTGTAGTTTAGGTGCATTTTCATGCCATGTCACCTATGCCATGTCACCTATGCCATGTCATTTCATGCCATGTCACCTATGCCATGTCATTCATTTTACAACATGTCATTTTATGCCATGTCATCTATGCCATGTCATCCATATAACATGTGATGTGATGTCATATCATGTCATGCCATGTCATGTCATTTATATTTTAGGTGCATTTTATGTCATGTCATGCCATGTCATCCATATAACATGTCATTTACCATGTCATTTATGATTTAGGTGAATTTTCATGCCATGCCATTCATGCCATGTTATCATTTCATGCCATTCGGCTATCCACATGCCATCACCATGACCATTCGGCCACATGATACTTCATACATGTCATTGTATTTTTATGCCATATCATTCATATAGCATGTCTTTTGCCATGTCATTTAGTATGCTAAGCTCATGTTTGCCATGTTGATTACACTTACATGACATTTATTCTCATGACATGTCACTTGGTTTGTCATATCATTATGCTTGTCATTTTGTATGCCATGTCGATTCCATTCACATGACATTTATTATCATGCTATGCTATTCATAACATTTTTAATAAATAAGGCAATATTCTCGAGTTTAAATAATTCACGATTTTCTCTGCTGGGTCTACCGGAGAGGATATCATTAATTATTAACGAAGGAATACCCTTTTCTAAAACAAAAATGATTCGAAAATTTTTGAAATAAATAAAACTTTCTATGTTTTGCCGGGTTTGCCAAAAAACATGAAAAGATTTCAGATGTTGATAAATTCCGAGTCATTCTCAAATAAATTCATCTTATGTCATGTCATTCATTTTATGTCACGTCATTCATTTTATGCCATGTCATCATTTCATGCCATGTCACATATGTCATGTCATTTTGTTTGCCATGTCGATTTCATTCACATGACATTCATTTTTATGTCATTTTTTGTCATCCATATGCCATGTCACCTATGCCATGTCATCTTGCTTACCATGTCAATTTCATTCACATACCATGTCAATTTCATTCACATACCATGTCAATTTCATTCACATACCATGCCATTTTATGCCATGTCACATGCCATGTCATTTTATGTCATCCATATGCCATGTCATTATGTATGCCATGTCGATTTCATTCACATGACGGTCACCTATGTCATGTCATCACCTTATGCCATGCCATTCATATGTCATGTCATCTTGCTTGCCATGTCGATTTCATTCACATGCCATGTCATTTTATGTCGTCCATATGCCATGTCATCTTGCTTGCCATGTCGATTTCATTCACATGCCATGTCATTTTATGCCATGTCATTTTATGTCATCCATATGCCATGTCATCTTGCTTGTCATGTCGTTTTCATTCACATGTCATTTTATGTCATCCATATGCCATGTCATCTTGCTTCCCATGTCTATTTCATTCACATGCCATGTCATTTTATGTCATCCATATGCCACGTCATGATGTACGCCATGTCAATTTCACATGACATTTTCTTTATGTCATGTCATTATATATGCCATGTCGATTTCATTCACATGCCATTTTTCATGCCACATTATTTTGTTTGCCATGTCGATTTCATTCACATGACATTTATTCTTATACTACGTCATGCATATGCCATGCCATTTTATTTGTCATGTCGATTTCATTCACATGACATTCATTCTTATGCCATATCACTATGCTTACCATGCCATGATAAATATGCATGCCTATTTAATTTTCGTCTTAGCAACATGTTTGCATACTCTTGGTTATTTTCAATAAATTTTCAAACACATGGAAAATAAATAATATTTTCATAAATCAAGATTACTCCCGAGTTAAAACAATTCATGAATTCTCTGCTAGGTCTGCCGGGGAGGATATCATTAATTATCATTAACAACGAAATATCTTTTTTGAAAAAAAGATTCCGAGAATTTCAAAATCAAGGAAAAATTCCATATTTTGCCGAGTCTGTCGAAAAATATGGGAAATTTTATGCTAGTAAATTCCGGATCATTTTCAAATAAAATATGAATTTTTAAGGGAATTATTTACAAACACCAAATTTAAACCGAGTTTTTACCGAAATTTGAGATAACACACGACTAATAAGGTACCATTTTATACGAGCGTTGTGGGGGTGCTAATCCTTCCCCGCACGTAACCGACTCTCGAACTCGCACTTGTTTTTCTCTGATTCAAAACGCAGACTTCAAAATTGGTTTTAAAAAATATTTTAATTAATTTTAAAATGCTTTTATAAAAAAATCGGTTTTAATAAGTAGCCGATCACACCTAGCTAAAAAAGATTGGTAGCGACTCCATTTCTTTTTCCGAGGTCGTTTTCATACCTTCGACCTTTTATTTCAATCATGAGGAATTAAGTCGTCTTTTCCTTCGCCTCTGTTTCCCCCTCACTCGAACGGGTTCTCCTCACCCCGGAGGATCTCGTATCGACATTAGCAACTCACATCAGTTTGTGAAGGTAGATTATGAATAAATGTCCTTTTGTGTATATTTGTTATCTTCAGGATCCTTACAAGCTTTGGACAAAAGGTGCATCTAACTTAATTGAGATCTAATCAAACATTCAACTTATATAAAGATCAAAATTTCTAACACTAAAGCACATCCCAATTATTTCAATTACTTGAAAGTGCGTCGGATATTCACTACAAGAGACCAGACTTTTTTCGACGAAAAATTTCATCGAAAAAAGTCTAATTTCCATCGAAAATGAGTATTTTCGATCAAAAAATTCGTCAGTAATACTCAAGTCGGTAATAGTTTTCCATCGTAAATGGTCGAAAATACTCATTTTCGATGAATTGTTTGTCAAAAAAATTTTGTGGCTGGCATAAGATTCCGTTGCAAATACTATTTGTGATGAAATTTTCCATCAAAATTGAGATTATTACCGACGAAATATTCCGTCAGTAATACTATTAGCAACTCACATCAGTTTGTGAAGGTGGATTATGAATGAATGTCCTTTTGTGTATATTTGTTATCTTCAGGATCCTTACAAGCTTTGGGCAAAAGGTGCATCTAACTTAATTGAGATCTAATCAAACATTCAACTTATATAAAGATCAAAATTTCTAACACTAAAGCACATCCCAATTATTTCAATTACTTGAAAGTGCGTCGGATATTCACTACAAGAGACCAGACTTTTTTCGACGGAAAATTTCATCGAAAAAAGTCTAATTTCCATCAAAAATGAGTATTTTCGATCAAAAAATTCGTCGGTAATACTCAAGTCGGTAATAGTTTTCCATCGTAAATGGTCGAAAATACTCATTTTCGATGAATTTTTTGTCAAAAAAATTTTGTGGCTGGCATAAGATTCCGTTGCAAATACTATTTGCGATGAAATTTTCCATCAAAATTGAGATTATTACCGACGAAATATTCCGTCAGTAATACTATTAGCGACGGAATTAATTTTATGCCGAATTTATAATTTATATAATTTTATGATTTTTTTTATAGTTTTGTATAATATAATAATTAAAATTTTATTATTTATTTTAAATTAAATAATTTTATATATTAAATTTAAATTATAATAAGTTAATTATTATTATTGTTATTGAAATAATAAAAATAGAAAAAAGAGAAAGAGAGATTAGGGGGCTGGGGCAGGAGGGAGGGAGGGCTGGGGTGCTTGGGGCTAGAGGTTAGGGGCTGGGGGCTAGTGCTGGGCACTAGGGCTGGGCGCGGAGGGGGGCTTCGGTTGGGGGTGGCAAAGGAAAGGGAGTCGGGTAAAGAGAAAAAAAAAAGAGAAAGAAAAAGTGAAAGAAAATGGTAGGAAAGGGGTTAAATAAGTCAAGCAATTTTTAGCGGCAGAATTTTTGACTTTTTTCGACGGAATTTCCGTCGCTAACTTTTTTTGAATATTTTTGTTTTCCGTCAAGAAAATAAGACTTTTTAATTTCCATCTTAAACGTTCTCCGACGAAAATAATTTTTTCCTTGAATAAAATGTTTTTTTTTATATTGCAATTGATTTATGTAAATAATATATAAATAAAATTAATTATTAAAATTAATTTTTGTCGCTAATAAGTATTAACGATGGAAATACTATTTTCGACGAAAAATTCCTTCGAAAATTATTGTTGGCTAAAAAAGTATATTGCAATTGATTTTTTTTTTTTGCGATGGAAATTTCTATCGCTAATAGACGGAAATTTCGTCGAAACAAGTTTGGCAGGAATGAACAATCTTCCTACCAAACTTTTAGTGACGGAAAATTCTATCGCAAATACTCAATTTCCATCACTAAAAAATCAAAATTCCGTCGTTAAATTTTCGATGGAAATTTCTTCAAAAATATACGAATTTCGTCGTTAAAAATTGTGTATTTCTGATGAAATTATTTCGTCAAAAATAATTCCATCGCCAAAAAGCTTTTCTCTTGTAGTGATTTGATAAGACAACTACATAGAATAACCAAGTTGAGAACATAATTTCCACATAGCAGTCTCTTTTTCCAAAACAAAAATGGGTTTCCCAACCCCCACTTTCACTCAGCCTCCCCCCTCCCCTCCCAAAAAAAAAAGAGAGATCTTAACAGTAATGTCATTTAAGTCTGAGGTTGTGCTCAGAAAGTATACATATTTGTGTGAATAGGTATTTGCATAAAATTGATGCCATTCTAACAGGATATAAAAAGTATTCAAGAACCTTTAAACCTCACAATAATAATTATCAAAACTGAATCAAAATGGTTATAAGAAAATTGAGCATGAACCATGGAAGTTATAGAGCAAAATACCGTATCATCAGTTCATAGTAGATACGCTTCAACTCCAATAGTGAAGGTATATCAGCAGGAGGCTCCTCTACGACATTATCACTTTCTTTCAATTTCTTCTTTTCCTTTGAGGTATCAGCATAAAATACTCTAGGGCTACTAATCTTCCTTGAAAGAATTTGAGCACAAACATAATCTTGGCGATCTAAGCAGAGGGAACCTACAAATTTAATTATTGACAAGTTGACAGAATTATTATTGCAATCTTAGTCTAAAAGATACAATAAAATTAAAAAAAAAAAAAAAAAAGAGCTATGATCAAAATAAGATGTCCATACTAGTTCTAGAATGAAGGCAATTTTCTTAGTTTTAGCCATGGCACCAAAAGTTTCCACTTGTAGTTCAAATCAATCAAGTAATGAGAAAAAGGGGATAAATGCAAAGATCCACAGAAGCTATCATCTGCAACTTCCTGCATTAATCTGCAGCTTCAGCAATAAGGTCTTGTTCTTCTTTAATCTTTGCACGTTTCTTGATCAATCTTGCTCTCTCAATTTCAAAACTTTTTTATTGATAATACAAACGGCGGTGATGAGAGAGAAGAGAGAAAATGAAGAAAGAATGAAGAAAGAGGAGGGTCGGGTACTTGGCCAAAAGTATTTGCGACGGAATTTTCGTCAGCGATATTTCCGTTGTTAAAAAATTTGATCGCCAAAACTCCCTCCTGAAATTTAAAATTTTCGATGAAATATTCCGTAAAAAATGCTATCTCCGACAGATTTTTTGTCGAAAATTAAACAAGTGACTAAAATTTAATTTCCAACAAAAAATACTCAAAAAGTAAAATTTTATTTTCTTCTAAAAAAATTAATTTGAAATTGAATTTTTTTGCAACGAAATTTTTGTCGCTAATAGATGAGAATCTGTCGCAAAAAAATGATGGAAATGACCAATCTTCCCACCAAACTTTTAGCGAGAAAAACTTTTGTCGCAGATACTCAGTTTTCGTTGCTAAAAACCAAAAAATCTGAATTATTTTCAATAAAAATTTCGTTGAAAAAAATTGTGTATTTTCGATGAAAATTTTTCGTCGAAAATAATTTCGTCGCTAAAAATCTTTTCTCTTGTAATAATTGGAAACAACATGAAAGTATATATATATTTATTTATCCAGATTACTTTGCAATCTGGAATCTTGGATGGATAGTCAGATTCCGCATAATTTTAGGTTTAAGAGGATTAGGGATTTTAAGTTATTTTAGGATTAGGGATTTGATTTTAATTCAATTTACTTTTTTTTTGGATTGTAATTTGATTCTAATTCAATTTATTTCATTTGATTTTAATAATTTTGATTTTAATAATTTTGATTTTTAAAATTTTTCTTGATCAATAAGGTGATGCACATGGACATCTAATAATTGTAGTTATTCTACCAAATTATGCTTGTCACACTAGATTTTTTAGCCATATCACTTGATACATGGCTATTCCACATCATCTGATCGTTAAAATACATCTGAGTCTGTAACGATTTTCATCAACAGGATGGCTCAATTGGGAAAAAATAAATGTTTAAGAACTTGATTGATTGGAATAAAAAAAAAAAAAAAGAGGTTAGATGATTTTTGAATTATAATTAATGGACTTTATTTTATATTTAAGCCTTTAAGATTTAGTAGACTAGCTTCATATTGGGTTATATAATTAGGTTTATAATTTATCTGCTTCTTTTAAATATAAATATATATTTCATATATTTATTATTATTTGATGTATTAGTTTAAATTTTTTGTAATTTTGCCTAAATTTTTTTTTATAATTTAACTTATCTTTTTTATATTTATTTAAGATATTTGTTTGAAATTTTTTTATTTTGATTGTATGTTAAAAAGATTTAATTTAAGATCATTATAACTATTATATACGTTTATCATTTTTATTTGTAGGTTTTTGATAAATTAAAAAAAATTATGAAATTGAATTTATATTTATGTGTTAATTACTCAAATAATAATAATAAAAAATAAAAACCTGCAGCAAAGCGTGACTTTAATGCAAGCCTATCTAAAGAAAAAATTGATTTAGGTACAAATCTTATAAATCTATATCTATATTAAAAGTTTTCTCCAAGCAAGGAGAATGTCTCAATTTTAGTTTTGGGTGCTTTTACTTGGAGATAATTAAATTTGGGTTTCATTTTTTTTTTTTTTGACGAAGAGGGAAAGAAAGAAAGGAAAAAAAAAAGATGGAAGAAAGGAAAAAGAAAGAGAAAGAGAAAAATTTATGTGTTCGTGTTATTTTTTCGTGTGTTCAAAATATTATAAATTCATATAATTTTTACATCTTAATAATTCGTTTTATGTAGATTTTGACATGTTTGTATATTCGTGTCATATTCTGCTATTTTTTCGTGTGTTCAAAGTATTCGTGTTCATGTTATTTTTTTGTATGCTTAAGGTATTATAAATTTATATAATTTTTACAAGTTAATAATTTATTTTATGTAAATTTTGACACATTCCTGTCGTGTTCATGTTATTTTTCGTGTCGTGTTCATTTTATTTTTTCGTGTGTTCAAAGTGTTATATATAAATTTTTACATGTTAATAATTCGTTTTATGTAGATTTTGACACGTTCGTGTATTTATTTTGTGTTTATGTTATTTTTCATGTCGTATCGTATTTTAATTATTTTTCATGTTATTTTCGTGTCGTGTTTCAATTCATCCAAATATTTTGCATACTTTGTCATGATGATTCAATTTAGAGAATATTTTATGTGTTCATGTCGTGTCTCAGTTCATTCCAAATTTTACATAATTTTTCATAAAGATTCAATTTAGAAAAAAATTATATGTTCGTAATATTTTCGTGTTATTTTATTGTGCGTTTAAAATATTATAAATTTATATAAAATTTTACACATTAATAATTCGTTTTATATAAATTTTGACACGTTCGTGTATTTGTGTCGTGCTCATATTATTTTTTGTGTCATGTTTTAATTACTTTTTCCATGTTCTATTCGTGTTGCATAATCATGTTGTATCCGAAATTGCCAAGTCTAATTAACACTATTCAAAAACTCCCAATTTTGTGTCACGTGTCGTCGTGTTCGTATTATTTTTTCTATCATAATTGTATTCAAGGTATTATATATTTATATAAATCTTGACAAGTTAATAATTTGTTTTATGTGGATTTTAACACGTTCGTGTATTTGTGTCGTGTTCATGTTATTTTTCTTGTCGTGTTTTAATTATTTTTCCCATATTATATTTGTATCGTATAATTATATTATGTTCGAAATTACCGAATCTAATATACCATATTCAAATAACTTTCAATTTTATATCAAGTGTCATATAATGATAGGAGTTATTATTTTTCTAAATTATATTTACTCCTCTCTTTTTTTTATCTTTCAAATTTATTACAAAGTATCAATTTAAATCTGATAACATGCTCGCAGCAAAGCGCGAACATCTATCTAGTAAATTAAAGTTATCTCTCAATTGAGGGAGCAATTGCTTCCTTGAGGGGCAATTGCTTGCCACGTGGCAAGCAATTGCAAATCTTTTTTTTTCGCAATTTTTTTACAATTAACACGTGTTGTATTTATTTTATTTTTTCGTGTTATAATTGTATTAAGGGTAGTACATATATATAAATTTTGACACATTATGTGTAGATTTTGACACATCCGTACATTCGTGTTGTGTTGTGTTATTTTATTCTTGTTGTATTGTGCTTTAGTTATTTTTTCATGTTTGTTTTATGTCCGAAATTTTCAAGTCTAATTGACACTATTCAAACAATTCCCAAATTTGTGTCAAGTTCGTTTTATATAAATTTTGGCACGTTCGTGTATTTATGTCGTAATCTTGTTATTTTTTCATGTCATATCGTATTTTAGTTATTTTTTCATGTCAAGTTCGTGTGTAACACTATTCAAATAACTCCTAATTTTGTGTCACGTGTTATATACTGATTATTTTTTATTTTTTTGAAAAATAAAGTTATATTATTTTTTTATTTTTATATTATTGAATAAAATGTTATTGTATTTATAAATTATTGGTGAAAATTAAAATATTGAATAATAATATGAGATGGGTTGATGTAAGTAATTTTTTTTAAAACTTTTAGTGTTGAATCAAAAGAAAAAATATTATGATGATTAAATAGTAAAAAATTATGTTAAATGATGTTATAATTTATGAGTTATTATATGATAGTTGTTAGGTTTATATTTTTTTATTTCTTAATATTAATAGAAATGATGGATATCAATATAATCTAAATGAATTAAATTTTGATATCCATCTTAATTTTTTTTACATATAATGTACATATAATGAATTAGATTCATGTATTCATATTGTATTTGTGTTATTTTATATCTATACCTTACTTTAAAAGTTATCATCAAGTTGGGATATTTTATATAGTTTATCATATTAGTTCAATTTTAACTCTAAATTCATGTTATTTTTTGTGTCATAATCATATTCAATGTATTATTAATGACAATAAAACTGAAGAAACGTGAGGATTCAAACACTAGTTAAAGTAAAGTTGACTTTAGTACTAGCCAGTGAATAAAAAATCGGACCGGTTGAACCGAGAACCGGTGGTCTATTCGGTCCGACGAGTGTAATAAAACAGGATTTAATCGAACCAGTTCAACCAGTAAAAAAGGGGGAAAAACCATTTTTTTTTTTTTAATTATTTTTTTCAAAAATATTTTTTGTAAGTGATGAGATTTGAACCCATAACCCCTTGGAATTATTCTAAAGACCATACCACTAAGCTAAATGCTTATTTTTATTTATTATTTACTATATTTAATATTTATTTAACATTAAAAATTTTATTTAAAATGTCCAACCAGTCCAATCGGTTCAATCAGTTGAACCGATTGAACCGAGAATCGAAAATCACACCGATTTGACCTTCGATCCCGTTTTTTCAACCTTGGTACTAGCCTATCCAAATCTATCTATACTATACTACATTTTTAACTACACAAAACTTCTAGGTGCTCACACGTGGTCCTTAGCTTTTTTTTTTTTTTTTTTGAAAGGGAAGAAAATAAATAAATAATGTGAAAGAGAAAGAGAAAGAAAGAAAAAAATAAAAAAAAAATAAAAAAGAAAGAAAGAAAGAAAGAGAGAGAGAAAGAAATGATAAAAATTTGTGTATTCACATTATTTTATCGTATGTTTAAAATATTAAAAAATTATATAATTTTTTACACGTTAATAATTCGTTTTATGTATATTTTGACACGTTTGTATATTCGTGTAGTGTTCATATTATTTTTCGTATTGTGTTTTAATTATTTTTTTTATACTGTGTTCATGTCGTGTTTCAATTCATTTCATATTTTGCATAGTTTGTCATTTTGATTCAATTTAGAAACAAATTTGTGTGTTCGTGTAGTGCCTCATTTCATGACATATTTTGCATAATTTGTTATTGTACTTCAAATTAAAAAAAAAACATTATGTGTTCATGACGTGTTCGTGTTCTTTTTTTGTATGTTTAAAGTGTTACGAATTTATATAAATTAATTTTTACACGTTAAAATTTTGTTTGATATAGATTTTGACACGTTCGTGTATTCGTGTTGTGTTCATGTTATTTTTCGTGTCGTTTTTTAATTATTTTCTTATGTTGTGTGAGACACCATGTCCGGATAATCTACCTAAAATCCGACAGAGTTTTCATTCTATCTTAACTATAACCATCCTCCAAATGACATTCAGTTTATATCCTCAGCAAACAATATTTCTCAATACAGTTTATCACATTTATACATGCATATTCAAATATTATCCATGATCAATCTATATTCAAGTCAATACATATTGATTCATTGTCTCATAACTTCAAATGTATACAATTTATCTAAAAGTAAACCTATCTCCAAAAAGGTTTACTAGATAAAAGGCATCAAAATAAACAAGACTTCTAAAGAGGTTTAAGTACGATGCCCACCACGTCAAAACACTATTAGAAGCGGAGAGTGGAGGAAGGCAGCAATCCCGACACCTAACTATAACCTGAAAATGAGAAACATGAAAAAGTGAGATATATGAATATCTCATTGAGTAGACAACTTTTCAAACATTTGAAAACTATGATGATAACCTTTAAAACATAATAGACGTTTCCAAAATAAATAATAATAAAACTATAATGAATAATTCGAAGATATAGCGAAGTTTTCAAATATATAACAGTAATATAATAACAAATCAATGAATAAAATATGGAGAGTAAATCAAGTTTTGTATAATAGGCTCCAACTTACTGTCATGCATAAGATTTATCCATACATCCATGTAATAACCAGGTAATATCCATGTAGGCATACTAGTAGCCGGCTCCAAAGGCCAATATCACCATAAGACGCCCCAAAGGCATATGTGTCGCTATGATGTGCCCCCAAAAAGCTAATATAACGGGATAAGGACTCTGGAGGTGGCTCCCACCACAAAGGCGTAGCACGCAGCTCCCATACCCAGTCTAATATCACGGAATTGGGACTCTGGAGGTGGCTCCCACCATAAAGGCGTAACATGCAGCTCTCATATTCCGATCAAGGTTATAATCTCATACATTAAGTCAGGTTGAGCTAAAACCATGTATGTCAAAATCTATGTATAATCATATTTTATAAATCATCCAACTTGCTCGATATAATATTTCTTGAAATACATGCACATTAATAACAAAATCAATTCATATTTTTATATATCGCATGTCTTTAATACGTAAAATAAATATCATACTAAATAAATTATAATTATAATTAAAGAAACTCCAGATAACTATAGTTATAGTCTACTCACAGTCTTGAGATGATCTCCCTATACACCTCGGTCTGAAACCTCGGGATCCTCAAGTGACGTTGGATCTACGTGGTCTAGAGATTAACGATAATTAGTATTTATACATACTCAAAGCATTATGCAATTATGAATGCAACTTAAGTCCCATTAATCTACCCCAAAGTCAATACTAATTTCTCATACTCAAAACAACATATCCTTAATTTTTAATATCACTTCCATAATCATTTTCTCCATAATTCAACTCCATATTCATGTCTTTATCAAATTCCTTTCTAGTACTCCATGCCTTAGAGATTTCCATAATCCATAATCATCATTTAGTACTATATTTCTCTTAAGCAATGAATTTCTTACTTGAGTTTGGTAAGGAATTTTGTAGTGATTCCAATTGGTTTATCTCAGCCAATAAGTCTACTTTATGAACAAAATAACTAACTTAGACAATTAAAATAAAATCTTGATCAAGTTTGATAAATCCCGAAACTATGCCAAAACAGGGGTCAAAACAGGACAGCCAACTTCACTGAAATTTATCTTTTTAACCGCTTATCGGTTTTGGGTGATTCAAAAACCAAAATTCTCTTATTGAAGTCTAGTTTATAGGAAAAATATCAAAAAAAATACAAACCCAGCTGTTCCAAACCCATAAAATCAGAACAGAAGGCATGCTCAATTCCCCTATTTTGCTTTTTTTTTTTCCATTTTCTTGTTCATGCTTTCAAATCCTTTTAATTCTTATTAAAGGAAAGTAAAACTCATACTTAATAGATGAAATTCCAGACTTTAACATGTTCATGGAGTTAAAATGTTATCATATTCATGTAGAAAATCTAGAGAAAAGGAAAAAGTAATCAAGAAACTAACCTTGGATGTCATTATTGATGAAATTTTGGTGGAAGATGCTTGGAGAAAATTTTGAGAGAATGAAATAAGAAAGGCCAGCTGCTACTTGAGGAATAAAATGAAAAATCTAAAGTTTTCAAGAGATAAAATGAACTTAAAAGATATTTTTAAATTTTTGGTATAATTGCACATTGGTCCCTCAACTTTTCATAACTAACCATTAAGCCCTTAAACTTTTAATTTGTTCAATTTGATCCTTCCTTCTTTTATTTCCTTCATTTATAACTTCTTACCAATTTCCAAGTTTGCCCTTAAAATTTTTGGGGTTTGAATTTGCACGATCGTACGTAACCTCGGTTGTTACAACCTACCCCCCTTAGAAAAATTTCATCCTCGAAATTTACTTACCAATTTGATCGAACAAGTGAGGATATTGAGTCCGCATATCTTCCTCCCTTTCTCATGTACCTTCTTCATATGAATGATTCCTCTAAAAAACTTTCACTAATGGAATAGTCTTAGTCCTTAGAACTTTGTCCTTTCTATCCAAAATCTCAATCGGTCGCTCTTCGTAAGTTAAATATTTCTCAATTTGCATAGGCAAGTCCTTCAATATATGTGAAGAATCGAAAATGTACTTTCGGAGCATAGAAACATGGAACACATTATGAATTCGTGACAGTTCTTTCGGTAAGGCCAATCTATAAGCAACTGGGTCAATCCTTTCGATGATCTCATACGGCCCTATATATCGAAGACCCAGCTTTCCTCGTCTTCCAAACAGGATTACTCCTTTCCAAGGAGTCACTTTCAGAAACACCATATCACCAACTTCAAACTCTAAATCTTTTCTCCGGTTATCTGCATAAATCTTTTGCCGATCTTGAGCTATTTTTATCTTTTCCCGGATTACCTTTACTTTGTCTGTAGTGATCATAACAATTTCTGGACCTAGCAATTTCCTTTCATCTGTATCATCCCAACACACCGGAGTTCTGCACTTCCTTCCATACAAGGCTTCAAAATGAGCCATGTCGATGCTGGACTGATAACTATTGTTATATGCAAACTCTGATAGAGACAAGTGTTCATCCCAGTTTCCTTTGAATTCCATAATACAAAATCTGAGCATATCTTCCAGAATTTGAATTGTCCGTTCAGACTGTCCATCTGTCTGGGGATGAAAAATGGTACTGAACTTGAGTTTAGTGCCCATAGCATTCTACAAACTTGGCCAAAATCGAGATGTGAATCGGGGGCTCGATCAGATACAATCGATACTGGGGCACCATGCAACCTCACAATGTCGTTCACATAAAGTTTAGCTAGCCTTTCCAAGGAAAAAATCTTCTTGACTGGCAAAAAGTGAACTGATTTTGTTAGACGATCAACAATCACCCAAATGCTGTCATAACCAGATTGTGTTCTTGGCAATCCCGAAACGAAATCCATAGCAATATCTTCCCACTTTCAGTGAGGAATAGGTAGGGGGTTCAACTTCCCTGAAGGTTTTTGATGCTCGGCTTTAATTTGTTGGCATACCAAGCATCTAGAAACAAACTCAGCTATGTCCCGTTTCATTCCTTGCCACCAATAGTATTCTCTTAAGGTTCGATACATCTTCACACTACCGGGATGCAACACGTATGGTGCACTATGAGCTTCCTCCAAAATCACCTTTCGGAGTTCTTCATCCTAAGGCACACAAAGCCTATTTCTTATTATCAGTACATCATCATCCTTCATTTGAAAGTCAATCCTCACGCCATCCCTTACTTCCTGCTTTAACTTTACTAACATAGGGTCATTATTTTGTGCTTCATATATCCTATCAATATGAATTGATTTAACCTTCAAGTGGGCTACTAGGAGATCATTCTCATCAATCATCAATTCCAAAGGTAAAGACTTCAACTCATTTTGTAAAGGTTTCTGAATCGCTCGGATATGAGTAAGGGAACTAGAAGACTTTCGACTAAGGGCATCGACCACTACATTGGCCTTTCCTGGGTGGTAGTCAATCACACAGTCATAGCTTTTATAAATTCCAACCATCTCCTTTGCCTCAAATTCAGTTCCTTTTGATCCTTCAGATATTTCAGACTTTTATGATCAGTGTAGATTGTACATTTTTCTCCAAACAAATAATGCCTCCAAAGTTTCAGTGCAAACACCACTGTCGCCAACTCTAGATCGTGAGTGGGGTAGTTCTGCTCATGCTGTTTCAGTTGCCGAGAAGCATAAGCTATCACCTTTCCATGTTGCATCAAAACGCAACCCAAACCTCGCCTCAAGGCATCATTGTATACCACAAAGCTTCCAGTCCCTGATGGTAGTGTAAGAACTGGTGTTGTGGTCAATCTACGCTTGAGCTCTTGGAAAGCTTGCTCACATTCATCAGTCCACTCAAACTTAGCATGCTTCCATGTTAGCTTCGACAAAGGAGAGGTAATCAAGGAAAATCCTTCCACGAATCTTCGATAGTATCCTGCCAATCCGAGAAAGCTTCTAACTTTTGTGACATTCGTGGGTCTTTCCCAAGCAACTACAGCTTCTATCTTTTGTGGATCCATAAATATCCCTTCCTTAGATACTATGTGACCAAGGAATACTACTTTGTCCAGCCATAATTTACACTTGGAAAATTTAGCATAAAGTTGCTTTTCATGCATAGTCTGCAGCACCGTTCTCAAATGGCTTACATGATCATCCTCATTTCTAGAGTGAACTAGGATGTCATCGATGAACACAATGAAAAACTTATCTAAGTAGGGTCGAAACACCCTATTCATCAAATCCATAAAGACTGCAGGTGCGTTAGTTAGCCCAAAAGGCATAACTAAGAATTCATAATGACCATATCAAGTTCTAAAAGCAGTCTTTGGAATATCAGATTCTTTTATCTTCAATTGATGATAACCCGACCTTAGGTCTATTTTGGAGAATACACTTGAACCGTACAACTGATCAAACAAGTCATCAATCCTTGGCAAAGGATACTTGTTCTTAATGGTGACCTTGTTCAGTTGCCGGTAGTCGATGCACAACCGTACAGATCCATCATTTTTCTTTACAAACAAAACCAATGCTCCCCACGGTGAGGCACTAGACCGAATGAAACCTTTGTCAAGTAGATCTTGCAACTGTACTTTCAATTCCTTTAGCTCCGAGGGTGCCATTCTATTGGGTGCCTAAGAAATAGGAGCACTACCAGGGATTAAGTCGATAGTAAACTCTTATTCCCTGTCAAGAGGTAAACTGATCAATTCTTCAGGAAAGTTCTCAAGAAACTCTTTGACCACAGGTATGGTTTCCAATTTTACCTCATATATGTCTTTGTTAATCACATAAGCAAAGTAAGAGAATACCCTTTCTGCAAGCATCTATTGGCTGCCATCGTAGAGATAAGGCAAGAAGGTAAAACATTTCCTTTCTCCTTGAAAGGTGAACTCCAAGTCTCCCAACTTCTTAAAAGTCACAGTTTTGGAAAAGCAATCTATCACTGCATTATGCTTAGACAACCAATCTATTCCAAGAATCACATCAAAATCATACATTCCTAATGGAAACAGATCAACTGGTAATTCATGCTCCTGAACCATAACGATACAACCGGATAAACCACATCAATCTTCAAAGTTTCACCCATTGGGGTACTAACGACCATAAGAATGTCTAACCTCCTAGGTTCTCTATCCAAATGCATGACATATGAATTAGCAACAAAAGAATGAGTTGCACCCGGATCGATTAAGATTCTAGCATCTGCCTTAGAAACTAAGAGAATACCTGTAACCACTTCAGGAGTAGTCTGAGCCTGCTGTTGGGTCATAGCGTAAATTTTGGCTGCAGTTCGGTGCCTGCTAGGCTGTCCACTCTGTCAAGGACCAGTAGATGAACCAACTTGAGATTGTGCCCCAGTTCTATCTCTAATTATTGTCGGCTGAGGTGTAGTAGTAGGTTGGGTCCTTTCCCTTTAACCCGCTGATAACTGACTGCTAGCTCCCTTGTTCCCCAACTTGGGACAATCCTGTTTCATGTGTCCCAGTTCTTTGCAGTGAAAACATACACCCTGTAGTCTCCAACATTCACCATGATGATTCCTCCGATAGTGGGGACACTAAGAATAAGTCAAGGTTCGAGGTCCTCCTGACCTCCAGGCAGCGATCTGGTCTGCTGTTGAGGTCCAGTGGTAGGTCTACTAGAAGCACCACTAAAAGGTTTTCTGTCTGATCCCCCTTGGAATCTCGAGGGTTTGTAACTATTGGTACTGCTCTCTAAATAGCTTTTCTTCAGCCTCGCATCCTCATTGGAGGACTACCCTTTTCTTTTTCTGAACTTCTCTTATCTGTCTTTCATTTTTTTCAGATTCTGTTCAGCTTTGATTTCCATGTTGACCCATTTATTAAAGTCATCTGTATCCAAGGTCGTCAGCCTATCCCGAATACTAACATGTAGCCCATCTTGGAATTTCTTGCATCTGTCAACATCGTTGGCTACTACCGATGGAGCAAATTTTGATAGCTCGCTGAATTTCTACTCATACTCTGCTACTGACATACTACCCTGCTTTAGATTCATCAACTCAGTCCATTTCTTTTCCCTCAAAGCCCGAGAATAGTATTTTTCCTCAAACTCTCTTCGAAAGTATGCCCAGGTTCTGGTAGGATGTCCAGCATACCTTTGCACTGTAGTTTTCCACCAGGTGTATGCATGATCTTCCAAGAATTGTACCGCAAATGATAACCTCATGGGCATAGGAATCTGAAGAGTAATGGAAGTAGTCTCAATTTTCAATAGCAATGTCCAAGCTACGTCTGATTCCAAAGATCCCGTAAAAATCTTGCAACCCATATTCTTTAGGTCTTTACAATAATCAACTATCCCCTTTTCAGCAGGGGCAGTCAAAGCGGGAATTACTCTTGCCAAGGCCGCAACTGCCTCAGCTAAATTAAGGTCAACTACTGGGGGTGCCTTTGGGGTGCAGCAATAGAAAATGAACCAGCAGCTATAGCTTGTGCTCCAACTTGCTCATCAATATTCTCATTTCTATTCCTATCCCTATCTTGGGGTAGGGGATTGATTCTGGGCCTTCCTCTTCGATGTGGTTGCATCGTGTCTGATTTTCTGCACAAGTGCAATCTTTTAATACTTCAACAAACAGTTCCTAAGTCTACATGACCTATATCCTATGCTCTGATACCAAGTTGTGACACCCTGTCCGGATAATCTACCTAAAATCCGACAGAGTTTCCTTTCTATCTTAACTATAACCATCCTGCAAATGACATTCAATTTATATCCTCAACAAGTAATATTTCTCAATACAGATTATCACATTTATACATGCATATTCAAATATTATCCATGATCAATCTATATTCTTGTCAATACATATTGATTCATTGTCTCATAACTTCAAATATATACAATTTATCTAAAAGTAAACCTATCTCTAAAAAGGTTTACTAGATAAAAGACATCAAAAGAAACAAGACTTCTAGAGAGGTTTAAGTACGATGCCTACTACGTCAAAACACTATTGGAAGGGGAGAGTGGAGGAAGGCAGCAATCCCGACACCTAACCATAACCTGAAAATGAGAAACATGAAAGGTGAGATATATGAATATCTCAGTGAGTAAACAACTTTTAAAATATTTGAAAACAATGATGATAACCTTTAAAACATAATAGACGTTTCCAAAATAAATAATAGTAAAACTATAATGATTAATTCAAAGATATAGCGAAGTTTTCAAATATATAACAGTATTATAATTACAAATCAATGAATAAAATCTGTAGAGTAAATAAAGTTTCGTATAATTGGGCTCCAACTTACTGTCATGCATAAGATTTATCCATACATCCATGTAATAACCAGGTAATTTCCATGTAGGCATACTAGTAGCCGGCTCCAATAGCCAATATCACCATAGGATGCCCCAAAGGCATATGTGTCGCTATGATGCGCCCCCAAAAGGCTAATATAACGGGATAGAGACGCTGGAGGTGGCTCCTACCACAAAGGTGTAGCACGCAGCTCCCGTATTGCGATCAAGGTTATAATCTCATACATTAAGTCAGGTGGAGCTAAAACCATGTATGTCAAAATCTATGTATAATCATATCTTATAAATCATCCAACTTGCTCGATATAATATTTCTTGAAATACATGCACATTAATAACAAAATCAATTCATATGTTTATATATCGCATGTCTTTAATACGTAAAATAAATATCATGCTAAATAAATTATAATTAAAGGAACTCCAGATAACTATAGTTATAGTCTACTCACAGTCCTTGAGATGATCTCCCTATACAGCTTGGTTTGAAACCTCGGGATCCTCAAGTGATGTTGGATCTACGTGGCCTAGAGATTAACGATAATTAGTATTTATACATACTCAAAGCATTATGCAATTATGAATGCAACTTAAGTTCCATTAATCTACCCCAAAGTCAATACTAATTTCTCATACTCAAAACAACATATCCTTAATTTTTAATATCACTTCCATAATCATTTTCTCCATAATTCAACTCCATATTCATGTCCTTATCAAATTCCTTTCTAGTACTCCATGCCTTAGAGATTTCCATAATCCATAATCATCATTTAGTACTATATTTCTCTTAAGCAATGAATTCTTTACTTGAGTTTGGTAAGGAATTTTGTAGTGAATTCAATTGGTTTCTCTCAGCCAATAAGTCTACTTTCTGAAGAAAATAACTAACTTAGACAATTAAAACAAAATCTTGATCAAGTTTGATAAATCCCGAAACTATGCCAAGACAGGGGTCAAAACATAACAGCCAACTTCACCGAATTTTATGTTTTTATTCGCTTATCGGTTTTGGGTAATTCAAAAACCAAAATTCTCGTATTGAAGTCTAGTTTGTAGGAAAAATATCAAAAAAAATACAAAACCAACTGTACAGAAACCCAAAAAATTAGAACAGAAGGCATGCTCAATTCCCTTGTTTTGCTTTTTCTTCTCATTTTCTTGTTCATGCTTTCAAATCCTTTTAATTCTTACTAAAGGAAAGTAAAACTCATACTTAATAGATGAAATTCCAGACTTTAACATGTTCATGGAGTTAAAATTTTAGCATATTCATGTAGAAAATCTAGCGAAAAGAAAAAATTAATCAAGAAACTAACCTTGGATGTGATTATTGATGAAATTTTCGTGGAAGATGCTTGAAGAAAATTTTGAGAGAATGAGAAGAAGAAAGGCCGGCTGCTACTTGAGGAATAAAATGAAAAATCTAGAGTTTTCAAGAGATAAAATGAACTTAAAAGATATTTTTAAATTTTTGGTATAATTGCACATTGGTCCCTCAATTTTTCATAACTAACCATTAAGCCCTTAAACTTTTCATTTGTTCAATTTGATCATTCCTTCTTTTATTTTCTTCACTTATAACTTCTTACAAATTTCCAAGTTTGCCCTTAAAAATTTTGGGGTTTGACTTTGCACAATCGTACGTAACCTCGGTTGTTATGTATTTCAATTCATTTATATAATTTGTCATAGTGATTCGATTTTAACTCTAAATTCATTTACTTACATATTAAAACATAAAGAAATTATTTAATAGGATTCAACTTATATTTATTTATGATTGTTACTTTAAATAAAATTTTATAAATATTTAAAAAAAATCCCTTAGCGGATAAAAATTTGTGTTTTTGTTCTTTTTTCGTGTGTTTAAAATATTATAATTTTATATAAATTTTTACACGTTAATAATTTGTTTTATATATTTTTTGATACGTTCGTGTATATGTGTAGTGTTCATGTTATTTTTCATATTGTAGTGTTTTAATTATTTTTCTTATATTGAGTTCGTAGTCTTAATTCATTTCATATTTTGAATAGTTTGTCATTGTAATTCAATTTAGAAAAAAGATTGTGTGTTCGTATTGTATCTCAATTAATAACATATTTTATATAATTTTTTATAGTGATTCAATTTAGAGAAAAATGTGTGTTTTTGACGTGTTCGTGTTATTTTATTGTTTGTTTAAAGTATTATAAATGTATATAAATTTTTGTTAATAATTCGTTTTATACAAATTATGATACATTCATGTATTCGTATCGTGTTCATGTTATTTTTTGTGTCATGTCGTTTTTAATTATTTTCTCATGTTGTGTTTGTGTCATATCTCAATTCATCTCATATTTTGCATAATTTGTTATAGTGATTCAATTTTAATTCTAAATTAATTTACTTACGATATTAAAACATAAAAATTATTTAAATAAATAAAAATTATTAAATCTGATTCAACTTATATTTATTTATAATTATTAATTTAATTAAAATTTTATAAATATTAAAAAAAATCCCGAGCGAAGCGGGGAAAGAATTCTAATTTACGTATATAATGGGAATTTAATCCAACTAATTTAGGGCATGACACAACTCTCATGGAAAGAAATATGGAGTAGCTGTTAGAGCTCTTATACATGTTCTTATTGCCTGCTTACTACTACGCGTGGGAATGTTATGCCCTTAGGGCCCATTTGACTCCGCGAGCCCCGGTGCGGCGTGATAGAGCCTTCAATCGCGCCACTCCACCCATTTGGAAGCCAAGGACAGCATGGTGGAGAGCATTCTTATCGTATTGTAACTTCTCTGTGGGACTGGATTTAAATTTGATAATATTGGACACAACACGAACACGATACGAAAAAATAACTAAAATATAACACGACATGAAAAAAAAACGAACACGACACGAATAAATGAACATGTCAAAATCTATATAACACAAATTATTAACACATCAAAATTTATATAAATATAAAATACCTTAAACATGATTATGACACGAAAAAATATATGAACACAATATAAATATATAAATTATCAAGTCTAATTTGGACCCATGAGGATCTAGTGAAGAATTTCCCTTCGATTGCACTTCACTTTTCATTTTTGTCTTGTCTTTTTTTTTTTAGCTAAAATACTAAACGTCATGAATTTTGTCATATATTAAAGTAAGTTTTATATTTTTATCGTATTTAAATAAATTTTAATTTATATCTAAATAAAATTTATTTTCAATGAAAGATTGATTTTTATTATAGTCGATGTCAGTTGAATTTTTTTCTCACATAAAAGCTGATGTGATTGAAAATTAAAAAAAATAAATCTTTAAAAAATAAATAAATAATTTAAGTACAAATTAAAGGTTAAAAACTTATTTGGATAAAAATTCAAAATTAAAAGTTTATTTAAGTAAAAATTAAAGGTTAAAAACTTATTTGGATACAATAAAAGTATAGAGTTTATTTAGTGAAAGTGAAAAAACTCAAAGGCTTTTTTTCTTGTTATTTTACCCATTCTTTTTCTTGGCTTCAAACAAGTTTTAACACTCTTTTTTTTTTAAAATTTATTTTTTACTTAAAAATTTTCAAATTATTTATTAGTTCAATATAATAAATATATTTATGTAATTATATATAATAAATAAATAAGTAACTAACTAAAAGTATTTAAATAAATACATAAAATAATATATTTCAATATTTTAATTGTATAAAATTCTTAAGATTTTAAATATTAAATTATATTAAATTATACATAAAAATAATTTATCAATACATTTTAAATTTATGTCCTTAATCACAATTTTTCATTTTCACCTTATCGCCACTGTTATTTTGCTATCTAAACACCTACCACTGATTTTAATGACACTACTATAGTAACCAACTTCATTGTTACAATAGCTAATTTCTCTGCCATCATTATTTTTAATCTCATCATCTATCAAAACAGACCCTTAGTTTGATCCAAGTCCGACTATGGTGTTTCCAATATTTACACCTTAAGGCTTTGCTTGGTAGAGTGGAAAAAAAATTGAAAATATGAAAAATTAGAGGAGGAGAAAAATGGAAAGGTAGAAAACATATTTTTTATCATTGGTGTGCTTTGTAGGAAAATTGAAAAATAGAATGAATTTTTTTTTTTTTCATCTATTGCTTAGTAGAGTTGAAAAATAAGAGGATAGAAAATGAAAATTTATTATTTTACCATTATATCTTTTGTAAGTTAAGATAAAATTAAAAATGATGGATAATTTTTGTAAGTATGCACACTTAAGTCACATTTCTCTAATTTGTACTCTTCTTATTATTCCAATTTGGAATGATTTATTTTATGTATAAAGATGAAAAATAGTCATATTTCTTATTTTCTTTCCTCTCACTTTCTTTCTTACCAAACATACTCAAATTTTTTTTTTTTTTTTTTTTCAGTTTTTCGCCTCTTTTAAATCATTTTCCTTAAGGTAGGATAAAATATATAAAATGTTGATGAGGATGGAAAGGGCTCGGAAAGGACTGAAAATTTTAACATTTAGATTTTATAACCACATTTATTATTTCATCTTTCCTACTAAACGGGTGATGATAGAAGAGTAAGAAGCATCTGTCATTCACAGCTAGAGAATTTTTTTTTTTTTTTTTCTTTCTTTCCTCTTACATGGGGAAAGAGTAAAAGAAGTTTTTAAGTTCCATTAGCAGAGTCTTTAATGGTTGAATAAAAACTTTGCTGCAAAATCCTATCGCTACCAATTAAGGAAAGACCGAAAGAGAGTAAAGGGGGTGCAACTACCAACAGACCCAACTCGTTCCAACTAAGCCCACTCGAGACACTGAGGCATAGTCCCCCAAAGATCCAAAAGGCCCCATAAAATTTGATGCTACACATCCTTGGAGTACTGTTTGCATTGAACATCTAGTTTAAGAATGTATCCTGCTCTCCAATGGCTCAAATAATGGAAAATCTTGAAGCTTTTTTCTTTGGGGGAGGGGGGAAGAGATCTGGAATTCAAAGAACTGTTCCGTAAATTAACTTGAAAAGAAAATAAAAAAATTGCATGAAGCAGTCTCCTAGTAAGAATCATTGGTCTCAGAAGTTCTCACATTCCCACTCTGAGCTAAGGAAAAAGCATATTATAACTTTAGGCATCAGTCTATTAGAGGTAAAAGACTCTTTCAAACCTGATGGTCAAACCTTGTCCAAGAAAATAAGAAACCAAAGTCTAGAAGTTATCAAATAACAATGCATTTTCTGAATTCAATGTAATCTGTGTATTTCAAATTGTAATTATCTCTATAAGCATTATTTACTTGATTGTATAACACTTGTATTATAAATATATTTAATGCGAGAATGAAAGTTAAGACTTTCTTCTCCAATCTTCTATCTCATTATTCTTAAACTTTATTGTTTCTTATTATGGTATCATAATCTAGTTACCATGACTTGAACCCCTTAGTCGTGGACCTGTGCGTTTCCTATCATCTTGCCACATCCCGGGAGTTAAAGAAACTCAAATCCAATCTCAAAAGCTAGTTTGTAAAGTAGAGAGTCTAATAGAATATATAAACCACACTCGGATACAAAAAATAAACAATGTGAGATTTTTTACGCTGGAGATACATATTCAATTTAACTAATGCGAGAGCATGTTTTTTGCACAATGAAGCTCCCAAATCCAAACTTTACTAATAAGAGCTTGGTGTAGAGTGGTAGGAAAGTAAAAATAGGTGACCGTAGGAAATCGTCAATGTTAGATATCCAGACGGTAGAAATGAGTGACGAATTAAAGTTTTGTCTTGCTACACATACTTTCTGTAATGAAAATTTATGCATCACATAAAATTCGTCACTAATTGTGAAATTTGTTGCAGAGTGTGAACATCCACACTGTAATATCTATTAAGATTGTTCCTTTTGAGACGCATGCAATTAGGGATGGCAATGGAGCGAGGCAGTGGCGGAGTTTGCAGTATTCGCCCCGCCCCGCTATTGGATTGTTCTGCCCCGCTCTCCGTCCATTATGTCGTGGATGTTGAAATTTCAATATCATTATCACCTCCATGAACGGTGGTTACATCCATAACCACCCCGCTCCGTCGCATTCGATATTTATTAATTATTCTTATTTTTTTTTCAAATAATAAAGCATTGTAAAAAATTTAAAAATAAATTCAACATAAACGGGTTTTTAATCTAGGAAGAGAAAAAAAATAAAGTATTAGGTTTAGGTTTTAAAAATAATAATAATAATAATAAGTTTAGTTATATTACTTTATTATCCTTCTAAAAGCTAAATATTTAAGGGTAAAATAGTAATTTCAATATTCGAGGCGGGGCGGAACAGGCAATTACCACAACTGCTTCATTCTCGCCTTTCAAACAAAAAAAACAACCCTGCCCCACTCTGCCTCCATTGTTCAGAAAAAAATCTCCTTATTCGAAACGGATCGATTTGAAATCAATCGGATGATTCGAATTTTGCCATCCCTATATGTGACAAGTTCCAATCCAATGAAGACATGAAACTGTGCTATAAATTTGAAGTATCATGGTTGACATATGTGGGTGTCCCTACAAAAATCTAGATTTATTGCCACGGACCCAGGATTAATCGAAGATCTTGCTTTTGGAATGTAAATTATATTATTATAAATAAAGATTAAGATGTTATCATAAGTTAATCTTCATCTAATCAAAATGCATTGTTAACTAAAAATTTAAGAATGTCATGACAAAACAACTTTTTCCCTGAAAATGAACCCTCGGGTAAGTGGAAGACTGAGAAAAGTTAGGGATTTCGTATTTTTCAAAAATGAAAAAATGGTGCAATGTTTAGGCAGAAAAGGTGGCCCCATGAAAGCTCATTACGACCTATAAAGAAACATAACTATCAATTTCTTGCGGTCTCCAGTGACTGATGGGAGGAGCCCTTTTTGAAAAGATATTGTTAATGTGAAAACACTCAATTGCAATCATGGGAGGGAGATTTTGGGTAGTTTAGCATTATCATTTGAAAAAATTTGAATTAAAAATAAATTGTATTGAAAAAAAATATAATTTAAATTTTTTTAAATGTTTGGTATTGTTGTGAAAAAATATTACGAGGAGTTGAAATATAAAAAAAATATATATTTAAAATAATAAAAGCTTACAGATATGAAAATAATAAAGTGATTTTATTCAAAAGTCAATTTCTAAAATTCAAAAACTCTATTTTTTTTGGATTGTCAAACCATAATTTTAATGCAAAAAAAAAAATTTATCCGTTTAATATTGCGTTTGCAATAAAATAAAATTTTTAATTTAAAAAACTGTGTCAACAGTAATATTAAATGAGCTTTTAATCGTTCCCTCTCACCTGGCCCAACCACTACTCACCATTGCATTTTCCCCCCAAATTTTATATAACCTTTTAAGACTTTGAGCTATTTACTATACATTTGAGTTCGAGACTAGATTTTGATGTAATTATGGACCAAACAATCTTTGAAAGATGAATTCCCTCAAAATCTTGTTAGATTTTGGTGGAACTGCAATCCCAATGCTCAAATGTTTTAATAGTGACACATAATTGTCAATTTTTGAGAGAGAAATTTGGATAAAGAGAATCACAAGTTCTCTAATAATCAAGAAGGAAATGTATGTTTTAAGATAATAATTATGTAAAAAATTATGTCTATGAGGTTAGGGGTGTAAATGATTGTATATACTTTTGAGTTATTTGAGTTTAAGTAATTCGATTTTTATCTCGATTTAAGCATAAACTAAAAAATTAGAATTCGATTAAGTTTGAAATCGAATTTCAAACTACAAATTCCGAGTTAAGGTCAAACTCGAGTTTTTAATGTTTCAATTCGGCTCAGCTGCAACTCATATTAGCATTGTTTGTTGATTTCATGCCTAAATATGAATTTCTATTATGCTCTTAACTTGTTTATAGGTAATTAATACTCTTCTTAAGTTGTCTGCAAACTGTCCACTGTTAGACAATAATATTCTCAGTTACACTTATATCGATGGAAAATTGGTATGATTAATCCCTTCTATTGAAAGAGTTTGCCTTAAAGCAAAGTTAATTAGAAAGGGTGAATTAGCTTCTTCCAAAAAAAAAAAAAAAAAGAAAGCTTCAAATATTAGGAATCAAACTAATGAAATTTTCAAGATAGAAAATTCCTTTTGTTGGGGTGTTGATTTTTTTATTTTTTTTCTTCCGGCAGCTAAATTTTATACCAAAAGGATGTGATGAAACAGAAAATTAGAGACGTGTTCAAGGATCAAACTATTCGTTTGACTTAATAAGTTCAACCAGTATTAAGTCGGGATTGGACATAGATTTTCGTAATTCGATTTGGTTCGGCCCGACTCGAATTACTGTTTAATAATAATAAAAAAAATAAAAATATAAAAATAAAAATAAAAATAATTTTTAATATTTTAATAATTTTTAAATAATTAAATATTTTTTCAAGCTGAATCTAAAAAATGGGGCCGTGCCGCAGCCCGTAAACATCTTTATATTGGACATTTTAATTGGGAAGGGGCATGGCCATCCAAAGAAACTATGATTTATTATTAATTAGTACTTACTTTAGCCACATATATTGAACTTGCAATTGTATTATTGCATGAAAAAAAAAAAAAAAATGTGGGCGGCGTGCTAGGGCCATGGTAAGCAACTTGTGATACTTCTTTTTCTCAAAAAATATATGGAAGGAATAGATCAATTTAAAACTAGTAAGCTTCTCCAAGAATCATATTGATATGGAATATACAGAAGGTCAGAGGCAAACCAATGGAGAATCACAGGATTTTATGGTGAACCGGATATTAAGAGAAGAGGTGAGTCTTGGGACTTACTAAGACAGCTGGCGACTCAATCTAATAAACCTTGGCTTTGCTTAGGAGACTTCAATGAAATCATGTGGACCCATGAGACGTCGAGACACTGTCTACGTCCAGAGAGTCAAATGGAATTATTCCGAGAAGCATTAGAGGAGAGTGGTCTTGAAGACCTTGGTTTTACTGGAACATGGTACACTAGGGAGCGTGGTAACAATGAAAGGAACAATACAGGGAACGGTTGGACAGAGGGGTTGCTAAAAAAACTATGGTGGGAGATGTTTCCATCCTATGTTGTACGCCACACTACATCATCAATATCTGATCATAGTCCCATTGTGGTCGATACATAAAGGATCCAATATAGGAGGCAAAAAAAGAGAAGATATCGGCACTGTTTTGAAGCAATGTGGGTGTAGGATGTGGAATGTGAGAAGAAGACTGGTCATGCCTGGAACGCCTATCATAGCGATCATATCTTACTGAAGATAGATAATACAGGATTGAAGTTAAGGCAGTGGCATAAGACAAGGTTCCTGAATATGAGAGCTTGCACTGATAGATTAAGCGATGAGATTCACCAAATAAAAGAACTCCCTCCAGGGGACGTCAGTTTGACTAGAGAGAGACAGATTCAATATGAATTGAACCAACTTTTAGAAAAAGAAGAAACTTTCTGGTCACAAAGAGCTCGAGTGAACTGGCTTCGTGATGGTGATCAAAATACTGCCTTCTTTCATCCTAAGGCTAGTCAATGAAGACGTTTCAATTCTATAAAGGGTTTGGAGACTGATAAGGGAGAATGGTGCGAAGATGAATTGGGAGTACAGGAAATCGCCACTAGTTACTTCAAACAGCTCTTCCATTCCCAAGGACCTGGTCAGTGTGATGAAATTTTTGGGGCTGTTGAGAACCGAGTATCTGACGAGATGAATTCTTTCCTCCTAACAGAGTTCAAAGCAGAGGAAATACTACTAGCCATCAAGCAGATGCATCCTTCCAAAGCACCCGGACCTGATGGTATGTCTGCCTTATTCTTTCAAAAAAATTTGGCATATTATTGGTGGTGATGTCATTTCTTTTTGTCTTTCCTTCTTAAATGGTGAGGGAGACTTCAAGTCTATTAATAAAACCCACATAGTCCTGATCCCCAAAATTAAAAATCTTAAAAACATGACCCAGTTTAGACCAATTAGTCTTTGTAATGTCCTGTACAAAATAATTGCCAAAGTGCTTGCTAACAGGCTGAACTAGTGCTTCATTCCTGCATCAATGAGTCTCAGAGTGCATTTATTTCAAGTAGGTTAATCACAGATAATATTTTGGTGGCTTACGAACTATTGCATTCATTAAAAAAAAAAAAAAAAAAAAGAGGAGTGGGTGGAATGGTTTTTTTGCACTCAAATTGGATATGAGTAAAGCTTATGACAAAGTAGAATGGCATTTCATTCGTTTGATGATGGAGAGTCTAGGTTTCATTCTCGATAGATTTCTCTTATAATGTCATGTATTACTACTATTTCTTACTCGCTTATTATTAATGGCTGTATTACTGATGAGTTCTGCCCAAGTAGAGGTCTCCGTCAAGGGGACCCTTTATCTCCTTATCTTTTTTTTCTCTGTACTGAAGGTCTATCAGAGTTACTAGCTAAATCTCAAAGGGAAGGCCTGCTAAAAGGAGTACAAGCCAGTTGCAATGGACCGAGTGTCACTCGTCTCTTTTTGGCTGATGATAGCTTACTTTTTGCTAAGGCAAACAAGAGCGAGAGCGAAAGAGTGAAGCACGTGCTAAAGATATATGAAGAGGGCTTGAGCCAAAAAGTCAACTTTGACAAATCTGCTCTGTACTTCAGCAACAACGTTGATCATGATTCTAAAAGGCTCTGAAAGACATGTTCGAAATCCAAGCTACCACTAATTTAGATAAGTATTTGGGTCTGCCTAGCATGATTGGTTAGGGGAAGAAAAGAGCATTTAGGGATTTAAAGGAAAGGATCAAATCAAAGCTGCGTGGATGGAGTAACAAATGTCTCTCACAAGGGGGAAGGAAATTTTCATTAAGTCTGTGCTTCAAGCTGTTCCTACCTATGCAATGAATTGCTTTATGCTTCCCAAATCTCTATGTAGGGATCTAAATGGCATTATAAGTGGCTATTAGTGGAAACAACAAGGCATAGTAACAAAGGGAATCCATTGCTCAGTTGGAAAAGCTGTGTGTCAAAAGGAAAAGTTGGACTGGGATTTCGAGACATGGAGATGTTTAACAAGGCATTGTTGGCAAAATAGGGATGGCGCCTTATCAAGGAATCTAACACTTTGGAATTCCAAGTTCTAAAAGCGAAGTATTTCCCAAACTCTAATTTTCTGGAGTCGTCATTAGGAAGGAGTCCATCGCTAACATGGAGAAGCATCTGGGGAGCCAAGGGAGTACTCGACAAAGAAATAAGGTGGAGAGTGGGTAATGACCAACAAATTAGAGTCTGGAAGGATAAGTGGTTACCAACCACAAGGCCATTCATGGTTCAATCACTAAGGGGCACAATGGAAGAAAACATACTGGTTAAAGATCTGATAGATGAGCAGTAAATGCAGTGGAATAGGGATTTTATTTACTGTCTGTTTAATCCATCTGAGGCTGAAAATCATATGTGGTATAACTGTGTGTAGGTTGGGTTTGCCAGATGTGTTGGTCTGACATTTTGACCAGAAAGGCATCTAAACGGTGAAAAGTGGTCATAAAATGCTTTGTTATGAGGAGCAACGATATTTACATGGGTTGCTAAATCCTTTCCCTGATAACGGTAATGCTGCATGGAATAAATTATGGTCAATTGAAATTCCACCCAAAATTAAAGTCATGATATGGAGAGCTTGCCACGATGCTTTACCTGTAAAAGGGAACCTATATAAGAGGAAAATCTCTATGGAGCCTAGTTGCTCTCGGTGTAGAGGTGAAATGGAGTCTGTACTTCATGCATTACGAGACTGTCCTGTAGCAACAGGCATATGGACACAAATGGGACTAAATTGGGACAGACATGACAACCACTCCAACACTTTTGCAAAATGGTTTTACCACGTTAGTGTTTCTGCCAACCAAACTCAACTACAACTTTATACAACTACAGTCTGGACAATTTGGAGTGGAAGGAATAGTGAAGTACATGGTGAGGCTAGAAGAAATCCATATGAGACAAATAACTTTATTAGAAACTATGTTGCAGAATATAACAATGCTCAAACTAAGACAGCAAACCAGATTATTGATACACCCAAAAGAGTGTATCTTTATTAAACCTTGCAATTAATATGATCAATTATAGTAAAGTAGCATGCAAGGGTCGAATCTACAGAGATTGGTTTTTTAGTTTATAAATTACTAGTTTAAAACTTAAATTCGAGAACAATAAAAGAAAAAAGGGTTTTTAAAATCAGTTTAAACTAAAGCAAACAATAAAAGTAAGAAAGCAAGTAAATAAGAAGTAATCAGATATGAGAAAGGTATGCTTAAGGTTTCATTCTCCACCACTAGACATCATTGAGAATCAATAATCAGATCTATCAACATCAATTAACTATAAAAATTATCAACTGTATATAACAACAAGCTCTGTTACCCCAATCTTTCCTTAGTTCATCGTTAAATAGAACAAGCTCTCTATTTAATCTCTAACCACTAGACAACCTAGAATAAGCTCTCTAGATTTAATGTAATGGCAGCTTTATGATGAGAAAGATAGGTTGATCTAATCAACAACAAATAAGCTCGGATTGTTTAACCTATGTTATGTTCCACTTTGCAATTAGCGAAAACTCTAACATAATCATTAATCACAAATTGCCACTTATGAATAGAAAATCAAGACAATTACACTGATCAAGACTCATAAACTAGCATTAGATAATTATCAAGATCTATCTAGTGTGCACCCTAAACAAATCAAGACAAAGATCATGAACAATTCTTATAGAAAAACATAATTAACTTTGATAGAAAATTAATGATACATAAAATCTAAAAATCAATTACACAACATGTCTAGGGCTTTGAAATCACCCTTAACCAAAGAGAAGTTTAGCCTAGCATAGGCATAAAAATAAAAATAAAATAAAATAATGGAGAAGAAGAAGAATAATGATGATCCTTGAGTCTCCTCAAAGATGTCTAGTTTGTAGCTCAAAATAAGGTATTTATAGAGTTTTAAAACCTTAAACCCTTTCTTGCTGGTCAAGGAAGCTAAGAGACAAAATAGTGCAAATTTGGCAATTTTCAGATTTTTTATGATTTTTCCAGATTTTGGGTAGCCTGGCTAGCGCTGCAATGCCAACGGCCAGCGCTGTAGCGCTGACTTTCGGTCTTTTGGGCGTTGCGGCACCAAACTCCGGTGCCGCGGCACTGGTCGCTGATTTTTCTGACGCACTTTTTTGCACTTCCTTGGCTAATTTGGATGACCATTTTTGTCCGATTTGGGCGTGTAAACTACCGTTGGAAATTTATTCAAGTCATATTCAAATGTCAAGAAGGAAGTTTCTTCAAATAAGAACTTTAACATCATGATTTCTTAGCAACAAGCTTCGGAGGTCAAATCTGCCTTCTTGCTTTGCAACCAAAAATTATTTTTTTTGACTCCCAAGTCTTCTTCCATCTTGTGATTATGATTTTATAAGCTCTTTACCATCATTATTGACATCTTTTCACTTCATTCTCTTAAATATACCTAGAATTCAAAAACATAATATAAGTAAAAAAATAGAGATATAAGACATAACTAAAACTAAGAATAGAAAGGGCATAAAACGTGTATTTTATGACTTATCAAATACCCCCACACTTAGTTTTTTGCTAGTCCTCGAGCAAAACAAAATAAAAATAAAATAAGAAAATCTAATCTAATCCACTTTCGTAGGAAATCATGGTGGCACTTAGCATGTTACACAAGCCTTTAAACCCCTAGGTGTCCTTAGTGGACGAGTTTAGTCTCATGAGGATTTACTAGGACGATACCCACAAACGTTGGAAATATAAGAAAAACTAAGATATACTAAAAATATTTACTCCTAATCCTTTCAATATAAATTAGATAAAATCATTGGATAAATCTTATAAACTAATCAATAGCTTAGAGAAATTCATAAAAAATCATGCTTGAATGTAAATAATTTGAATTAAGCCAATATTAACATAACATATCTCCATCAAAATAATGCATATTCAAACTTAATCTCAACTTCTCACATGGGATACTCGCATGATTTTCACTCAATATAGTATTGGTACGGTGTTTACACTCAATCAATCTTATGAAAACAGTCCTACCATATACTTGCTTGTCCACCTATTCTCCACTATTTAGATCATATAACTTCATGAATCAAAAGGTCTTTATTCAAGGTTGTAATGGGGCCAAGGGGTAGTAATGTGATTAAAGAATAAAAGAAAAAGATATCACAAAGGTTCTACAGACTTCATAAAATTTAGAGACAAAATAAGATTTTGCAAATAAAATTTTCTCAATATTTTTTAGAAGTACATAATCACATAGGTTAGATATTTCATGTTGAGCCTTTGCTTCATTCTAATCAACTTTGTAACATTCTTTTTCTTTTCTTTAACTAGAAGTTCAAGAGATGATTCATTTTTTTTTCTTTTCATTTTTTTATGGGAATGTATTTTTACAATGTTCCCTTTTCTTTTTCTCTTGACTTTTTCCTTTCTCCTCCCCCACACTTATCTTTTGTTCTAATCCAAATTTTCAAAAAGTATCCCTTGTTTTTGCAATATGTCTCAAACATTCTAGTCCATTTTTAGAACAAGAGTAAAGATATAAATGTGTTTAGGCCAGGTGTAAGATGTGGTTACCAATAAAATAGCTTAATCAATATAGGCTCAAATTGGCTCAGTAGGGGGATGTTTTCTTGGAACATCAATAATGGATGGCTGTTTGGCCCTGGTTATAATCCTAATGACTCTATCATATTCATGTTGTCACATACATCAATATAGTCTCAAAAAGGTTTAAAGCAAGTTCTAGAGAATCATGTAATCATAAGAGCACTCAAGAAAGAAATTAGATTGATATGTATAATGCATCAATCATATAGGCTCAAAACTCACAAGGATGATTATACAAGTCAATATTAAGTCTAAACATACTTCTTTCTCAATCAACATATCATATTAACATTGGCTCATGAAAAATAGTATTCAAGCTCAATTCTCATAAAAATCTTCTCACTAATAAACCAGTTTTAGACCTATACAACTCATATCTCATCATTGTATTGAAAGAAACTAAAACACACTAAAAAAAAAAATAATAATAAATAAATAAATCCTAAATTCTCCCCCCCCCCCCACATTTAATTATTACATTGTCCTCAATGTAATACTATTATCCCAAATGAAAGAATCATGTGTAAGAGAAAAGAACTAATAAAAAAACAAAAACAAAAATAATAAAATATATATATATATATTAACAATTCAAAAAAAAAAAACAAACTAATAAAACCTAAACAAACCTAAAACATACATAAACAATAAAAAGAAAAAAATAATAGGAAAAAGAAAAGGAAAAGAAAAAAAAATCTGAATATGGCAGGTTGGCAATTTCTTCATTAATTGGGCTGCCTTCCCAATTAGCACTTGAGTTAGTGCTTTGAACCTAACCAACACCCCTTCTTGGCTTTTTGGGATCTTCCGGCTCAGACATGAGACTTCCCGGATTTGTGCGTTTGATAGGAGGCTTTCTTTGCACAACAGTGGATGCATTCTCCATCACAATTATTATTCTATCATCCATTGTAGTGCATTACTCATCGAGGAATGGAGCATATTTTGGTACTTATTGAATGGCATCCACTAACAAGCTATTTAAGGTTTCCCGCATGTGTTGTTCATATTCCTCCTCCTTGAACTTTGCGAATTTACTAGGAAAAGGTGGAGAAGAAACATTAGTAAAAATTGGAACCTTAAAAGTTACTTCACGTGCCGGAATACTCTCATTTGGAATTGAAGCTTTATTATCTTTAAGAAGTAAATCCATCTCTAGTTCTTTCTCATCCTCGGGTTCCCTTGGATTTTTTTATTCATCCTCAAGTTGTGTGACACTAACACTCTCATTTGGATCAATCATAGTTTAGGAAGGGAGTTCTTGAGATCTTTGTTCTACTAATTCCTCCATACTATTAACCAATTGGCTCATTTATGTTTCCAAACTCTGGATACTTGCCTAAAGACTTGCCCTTGTTTCCCTTGTTTCCTGTTGAAGTTGAAAATTATTAATGCAAAGAGAATTGACAAGACTTTGTAAAGAAGTACCTGAGTTTTGAGGTAGGGGCTGAAAAAGATCTGGTTCTTGAGACCATGATTGATTGAAGCTCGATGGATGAGTGTAATTGGCATAAGGATCTATTTCTTGATAATTTCCCGAGTAGCCATAATTAGTATGATCCCACCATTCCTCATTGTAAGTGTTTGAGTAAGGATCATACTGTTGTTCTTGGAACCCTTGTTGGCTTTAGTATCCTCTTAAATCATAGGTTGGTTCACAACTATCTTTTTGAAAGTATGGGCACCAATTTGTTGGATGATCCATCATGAAACACACTCCACACTGCTTTGATTGTTGAATCTTGCTTACGACCACTTGTTGAACTACGGAGATGAGATTGATTAGTTGGTTCTGAAGGTTTAATGTAGCACCTGCCATATCTTTTTGCTTGAATTCTGAAAGAAAAAACCTGTATGTACAAGAAAAATAAAATTAATTACAACTAAAAATAAGGATAAACCAAGTAACAAATAAACTAAATAAAGCAATCCCCGGCAACGGCGCCAAAAACTTGATGCACCCAAAAGAGTATATATTTATTAAACCTTGCAATTAATATGATCAATTATAGTAAAGTAGCATGCAAGGGTCGAATCTACAGAGATTGGTTTTTTAGTTTATAAATTACTAGTTTAAAACTTAAATTCGAGAACAATAAAAGAAAAAAGGGTTTTTGAAATCAGTTTAAACTAAAGCAAACAATAAAAGTAAGAAAGCAAGTAAATAAGAAGTAATCAGATATGAGAAAGGTATGCTTAAGGTTTCATTCTCCACCACTAGACATCATTGAGAATCAATAATCAGATCTATCAACATCAATTAACTATCAAAATTATCAACTGTATATAACAACAAGCTCTGTTACCCCAATCTTTCCTTAGTTCATCGTTAAATAGAACAAGCTCTCTATTTAATCTCTAACCACTAGACAACCTAGAATAAGCTCTCTAGATTTGATGTAATGGCAGCTTTATGATGAGAAAGATAGGTTGATCTAGGCAACAAACAAATAAGCTCGGATTATTTAACCTATGTTATGTTTCACTTTGCAATTAGAGAAAACTCTAACATAATCATTAATCACAAATTGCCACTTATGAATAGGAAATCAAGACAATTACATGGATCAAGACTTCTAAACTAGCATTAGATAATTATCAAGATCTATCTAGTGTGCACCCTAAACAAATCAAGACAAAGATCATGAACAATTCTTATAGAAGAACATAATCAACTTTGATAGAAAATTAATGATACATAAAATCTAAAAATCAATTACACAACATGTCTAGGGCTTTGAAATCACCCTTAACCAAAGAGAAGTTTAGCCTAGCATAGGCATAAAGCTAAAAATAAAATAAAATAATGGAGAAGAAGAGAAGAATGATGATCCTTGAGTCTCCTCAAAGATATCTAGTTTGTGGCTCAAAAGAGGGTATTTATAGAGCTTTAAAACCTTGAAAACCCTTTCTTGCTAGTCAAGGAAGCTAGAAAACAAAATAGTGCAAATTTGGCAATTTTCAGATTTTGGGCGCCGCGACACTGGTCAATGATTTTTCTGACGCACTTTCTCACACTTCCTTGGCTGATTTGGATAACCATTTTTGTCCGACTTGGGCATGTAAACTACCGTTGAAAAGGTATTCAAGTCAGATTCAAAAGTCAAGGGGAAGTTTCTTCAAATAAAGACTTTAACATCATGATTTCTTTGCAACAAGCTCCGGAGGTCAAATCTGCCGTCTTGCTTTGCAACCAGAAATTGATCTTTTTGACTCCCAAGTCTTCTTCCATCTTGTGATTATGATTTTATAAGCTCTTTACCATCATTATTGACATATTTTCATTTCATTCTCTTAAATATACCTAGAATTCAAAAACATAATATAAGTAAATAAAATAGAGATATAAGACATAACTAAAACTAAGAATAGAAAGGGTATAAAATGTGTATTTTATGACTTATCAATTAGTATGTTATCTCAGCAGTGGTCGCCACCGAACATGGAAGATTTTAAAGTGAACTTTTGATGGGGCATTTGATGCTATCAACAAAATTAGAGTGTAGGTGTTGTGATTCGGGACACGACCTGTTCAATAATCGAGGCTCTCTCTGCCAGAATATCTGAAATTCGGGATCCCTTCATGGTGGAAGTTGAAGCAGCAATGCGGGTACTTGACTTTGCTCACGATCTGGGTTCACAAAAATCATCCTTGAGGGAGATGCATTGGGGATTGCGAACAAGCTCAATGCCAATGATCAAGACCTTTCTCCAATTGGACCAATCATTGATGAAGGCAAATTGAAAATAACAGTTTTTCACAACTGCTGTATCAGACATACTAGGCAAATAGGAAATTCAGCTGCTCATGGCCTTGCCAAATATGGCCTCCAGATCTTGAATGATATAGTTTGGGTTGAAGAAACTCCTCATGTAATCTCTACTATCATAGCCAATAAATGTCATTTTTCATAATCAATGAAGTTCAATTTCTATTAAAAAAAAATCTTGAGAAGCCACTTGAATGAAACTTTTTTACATCTAAATAAGTATTTAGTTTTTAATTTGTACCCAAATAAGCACTTAACATTGTCGCAACCTAAAAAAATAACAACAAGTCTCATCGCGAGACTTTATATTCGTTAAGTGTGACATTAAAAAAAACCAAGGAAAAGTCGACTTAATTCCTCTTGAAAAATAAAGGTTTTGAAAATGACCTTGAAAAAGACATGGAGTCGCCACCAATCTTTTTTGGCTAGGTGTGATCGGCCACCTATTAAAACCGATTTTGTAAAACATTTTAAAATTAATTAAAACATTTTATTTAAAACCAATTTCAAGTCCGCGTTTTAAATCAGAGAAATCAAAGAAGTGGGTTCGGGACTCGGTTACGTGTGGGGAAGGATTAGCACCCCCACAATGCCCGTATAAAACGATACCTTATTAATCATGTGTTATCTCAAGTCTCGGTAAAAGTCGATTTTAAATTTGGTATTTTAAATTAATTCTCAATTTAAAGAAAAAAATAATTCCAATTTTAATTGAAAATGATCTGAAATTTATTAATTCAGAATTTTCCTATATTCCCCAACAAACGTGGTAAAATATAGAAACTTTTATTAACTTTGAAAATTTTTCGAATCATTCTCGTTTTAAAGAAGATATTCCGTTATTAATGATATCCTCCCCAGCAAACCTGGTAGAGAACTCATGAATTATTTTAACTCGGGAATATCTTTATTTTATTGAAAATCATTATCTTTTTCAAAACATTTTTAAAAAAATATGAATATGAACATGTATGACATAAATAAAATGACATAGCAAAGTCTAGATAATATAATGCAACCTAAATGGTATGATTTAATTTAAATTTCATAGCACATTCTAAATGAAATGAAATATCCTAAGTCACATGATATACTCTAAATAAAATCAAATATCCTAAGTAACATGATATATTCTATATGAAATGAAATGGCCTAGGTAACATGATATATTATAAATGAAATGAAATGATTTAAATGACATGGCAAATGTAAATGATATGGCATATTTTAAATGACATGGCATATTCTAAATAATATAATCAAATGACATGGAATATAATCTAAATGACATGAAATGACATGAAACATAAAATAATGCTATCATGAAATATGCATGAAAATAAAATAAAAATAATAATGCATGAACATAGTATATGCTAAATAATGTGACAAAAATAAATGACTAAATAAAAAGCATAGGATAGCATGAAACATTCAAAATCATATAACAAACAACATGACACCATAAAATAAAAATAAAAATAATAACAATACCATAGAAATTATCATAGCAACAAAAAAAAAAATCATATATTATACAATATGCATGATTATGGAAAATGCAATGCATGAAAATGTATATTTTTTCTTTAATTAAAGAAGTCCGTATATCTAAAAAGATATCCGGCTACCTTAGGAAAATATATCAAATTAAATTTTCTAAAAAAAAAAAAACTTTGTGATTGTTTGAAAACAATTTTGAGGAGAAACTTGAATGAAGATTAAAACCCTAGCCAAACCCTTTAAAAATGGCTCTAATTTCCTAAGTTTAAAATCATGGACTTGACCTCCCTTGACCCAAACTCTATAAAATTATTTTTTAAGTTTAAAATGGCCTAGAAACCACCCTAAGACAGTAGCTAAATCTCCTAATCAGCCCCCTCTAAGTAATTTAGCCAAAACAGAAAAATGATTTTTCTTCAAATTCAAATCTGACTCTACTGTCCAGTTTTAAAACACGATTTTTTTAAACTATTTTTAAAATTTCAGAAAAATCTAAAACAAATACTGGATACTCAGAACATGAAAAAATACACGGGAAAATTTTGGATTAATTTTATGATCAAAAATAACTTCCCAGAAAAATCAAGAAAATTCCAAAACTGGATGAAAAACTGTTTTGCCAAAACACATTTTTTTTGCCTTTGATAAAATCATTGAAAAATCAAAGTAAAAATGTTGAAGACTCTCCTAAAGACCTACAAACAGTAGCTAAAACATTTAAAAACCTTGGACAAAAATTGGCTAAGTAAAAAAAAAAATAAAGGTAAAATAATCAATTTGACAACTCTTTAATTTTCCACAAGTATGTTCAAGTGAGCATGACTTTGAGCCATTGATTGGCCTAAGTCACAAATCAAGTGGTATGACATGATATGCATGAACATACAACAAATTGAATGCATGAAATGCATGATTTAAAACCTAAATGGTATGAAAAATGCATGGCATACATAACATCCTAATGCCTAGCATGAGTTTGCATGGCAATAAATGCATAACCTAAGTATGCATGAGATGCATAATAGTGCAAATGAGACTTAGACCTAAAGTGACATGAACTGCATGGTAATACAAAGTGACCTAAGACCTAAATAGCATAGCAATGCATGGCAATACCAATATGATTCTAGATCTTATATGTATGGGAATATGCATGGCAATATTAAGATGGCCTAGACCTAAAATGTCATGAAAATGCATGAAAATGTCATGAACATATAATGACCAATAAACCTAACACTAATGCATGAATAAACAACAACTAATACACAATCTCATGGCATAATAATGCAAAGTAATGGTACCTAAACAAAATGCAAATGCACACACAAGTAAGAAACACATGCAAAGGCCGAATGGTTATTAAATAACCTAATGCAATCCTAGCTAGAAAATAACACAAACACATGGCAAACCAAGTCAAAATACACAATGTTATGGCATGAAATGCAAACCTATCAACTAAATAAGATGAAAATGCAGATGCAAAACATAGGAAATGGAGGAGGCCGAATGGTCACATGACAAAATATAAGATGCAAACATGGAAACATACAAGGTATGATACATGAGAAAAATGCAAAATATAATCAAGAAGAACACAAGGGCCGAAACCTAGAAGGAAATATCATTTCATGAAGAAAAAATATAAAAGCAAATATAGCACAAAAAATATAAAGAACATGATCAAAATAAGCATAGACATGCAAAGAAAATAACAAGAAAAATTAGTAAACAAAACAAGGAAAGTTAAGCTCCATGGTTGGTTCAAAATGGGCATAGCCTCTCCCCTAACCATAATCACTTGGTCTTGTCAAGATCATGAAGCCTTTCCATGTCAAAAACTCAGAAAATAAACCATGCTAATCAACAAAATAGAGGTGAGCTTCATGGTTGGTAAAAATGGGCACAGCCTCTCCCCTAACCATGGTCACTTGATATGTATCAAGATCATGTAGCCATTTCAACCTCTTTTGCTTCATTTTTTGTAAAAAAACCAGAACATTAAATACATAAATAAACCTTCCAAAATCATGTTTCCCGCAACAACATGCAAAGAAGAAAAAAAAGAAAAAAATCAAGGCAAGCATTCATGTCAAATTCGGCCAAGCAAAAACCTTGTAAAAAAAATTGTTTTCAACCATTTTTGATGAAGAAGGAAAGATGAGAATTTAAGTAAACATTTTAAAACTTTGATTTCTATGAGAAATGTAGTAGGAAAACAAAATGGAAAATCAAGAAAATCAACATGGAAAACAAGAAGAAAACCATGCTAGAGCTAGGTAGAAATGACTACCTTCATGCTCTTTTTAGAAAACCTTTCTTTCCTTTCTTTCAAAAACCTCTTCTTTGCCAAATTAGCTACTACCTTCCTTCATCAAATTACCTAGCCTATATGAAAGAAAAAACAATCATTCCCCTCTCATTCCTTCCTTGGCCGGTTGGCCTCTCAACCATAGGATAGATTGTGCACTTTTTCTCCTCAAATTTTAGCCCTTAGATTAGGATCTTTTGATGACACAATAAAAATACCTTCTTGCAAATTGATACCAGCCCTTAAGATGTGTACTCAACCCTTTTAATAACCTCAGCCATTAGATGAAATAAGGATACAATCCCATGCTCTCCTTTGCTTGGCCGAATGACCCTCTACCCTTGGATGAGTTATGCTCATCTTTCTTCTTCCATTCTTGGCCATTAGATGAGGATCTTTTCATGACAACATAAAAATGACATCTTATAAATTAATCCTAGCCCTTAAAATGTGTACTCAGCCCTTGTAAATGGCCTAAGCCATTGGATGAAAAGGACCAATTCCATGCTCTCCCTTGCATGGCCGAATGAACCTCTAACCTTGGATGAGTTGTGCTCATCTTTCCTCTTCCATTTTTGGCCATTGGATGAGGATTTTTTCATGACAAATAAAAATGTCATCTTGGCATTTAATCTTGGCCATTAAATGGTGTATTCAACTTTTCTACAAGGCACCTAAACCATTGGATGAAAGAGAGACCATTTGCAAGGTATTAGTGGAAGCATTTTGAGCTTGATAGTGACTAAGGAATTAAATTGATCAAACTTCCTTCCTCTCCTCTATGCTGGGCGGCCAAGGGAGAAATTATCTCAGCAAATCCTTCATATTTCATATTTTTCTTAATTACAAATTGGCCCTTTTCGGTTTCTTCGATAAAATGACCTTTTTGACCCCCAAACCTAAATAAATAGCAAACGGACTTCAAATTCAAATTTTATTTTTTTAGTACTTTCGAAATAATAAAAAAATGAATTCTGGAAGTTTTCAAATTTTTTCGAGTCCATTTGCTATTTTTTTGGATTTTTTCTTCCAAAATTGCCCTTTTAAGCACCCGAACTTTCACCATTTTTAAACGAGCTCCGAATCCAGATTTTTATTCACCAATCTCTTCCAAATAAATTAAAAGTGTGATCTGAAAGTTTTCATAATTTTTGGAGCTCATTTACTATTTTTTGGGGATTTATCTGCTTGAATTTCTACATAGTGGGCCCAAGATTTGGCCATTTTGTAAACGAACTCCGAATCCAGATTTTCTTTTGCCAATCTCTTCGAAATGATTTAAAAACGAAATCTGCAAATTTTCAAAATTTTTGGAGCTCATTTGCTATTTTCCCAAATTTTCCAGTTTTGCCCTTTTGCCTCCAAAGCCCGGTTTTGCTCAAAACAAGTTCGATTTTCAGATTTTCTTTTTTTGGGCCTTTTTTCATATATTGAATTGGAGTTGGTCCGAAAACACCAAAATTTTGCAATAAAATTCCCTTCCATTTTGATTTTTCCTCTTTTCAATATCAGAAATTTCCTTGTTTTTCCTCCAATCGGCTCTTTTCTCGGAATTTCTTCAAACTGAGCCTTGGGCTATCCTTGTTTAATCTCTCCTCATCAATTAAGGGCTTTAGTCTTACCGAATCGGGCCATTTCTGTAATTTTTCACAATTTCACCAAAATTCACTAAAAATCCTAATTCTCGGTTTCCTTCCGAGTTGACTTTTCCTTCAATTTTTCTTCCAAGTAGCTTCTCTATTACCCGTAGTCAGTGCTTATCTTTCATTTGGAACCTTCAATTCCGACCAATTTGATCATTTAAACACTTTTTCCCAAAATTTCCTCAACTAGGGTTTCCTTTCTACTGAATATCCGTAACCCAAGTTCCGAACTCCATATCTTTCAATGTAGACATCGGATTATCAAAATTCTTTCATCATTTTTCAATTGAACTTCAAATCTTGATTTTGAAAGTGGGTTGACTTTTTCAATAGTTGACTTTTTGAGGTTGACTTTTTTAATTTGACTTTTTATGTCTGCTTTCTTAAACTAAGTCTCGGAGTACCACCTGCAGGATGAGAAAAGTCTTTTTGCATTCTGAAATATCAATTTAAGAATAAAACATACATGTTTTAATGGTCCGGACAAAATTAGATGTCTACAAACATAAATCAATTTTTTATTTGAAATAAATACTTATTTGATTACAAATCGAAAAATAAAAATTTATTTGGATATAATAAAAATATAAAATTTACTTAAAAAAAATTAAGAGACTTTTCTAATATTTTAGTCAAAAAGAAATTAACTTTAAGGTGCAATTATATTGATCATAATTTCATAATTTAGCCGATGACTAATGAGGTGGTAAAGGGATAAAGTCAATGTAATTTTATTGACATTTAACCTATCTAATTTACATAGTAAGAAATTAAAGTACCTCAATTAAATATTGAGTTTAATAATAGGGAAGGGAGTCAATACTGCTAGAAGCGTTTGGTGTTTTAAATTAATTTAGCCATTTATAGATCCTATTTAATACTATATATATACTACTACGTTGATATTTGACATTGTGGATCTACTACAAATAGTTAGTAGAAACAAACTGAAAAAGCAATTGCCATGGATGGGACAGCCCAAAATTAATCCGATGATCTGATCTCTTTAGTGCATTAATATAATAATAAATAAAAAATCAATGTCCTAACTTCTAACAGAAAGCATGAAGCGGTGAGAGTTGTAAATGCCTTAAATTCGACGTACGTTACGCTTCATTTTTATTTTAAACTTGTAATATACCAATTAATTTATATCCTACATTAAAAGTTATTTTCAAACAAAATGAGGGCTCAATTTTAATTTTGGGTGCTCTTATTTAGGGATAATTAAATTTGAATATTAAAAGGGTTGGGAGGGATAGTTAAGATATTTTTAAGTTTTTATTTTTTATGAAGAAGGAAAGAAAGAAAGAGAAAGAGAAAGAGAAAAGTCATTTTCGTGTTCATATTATTTTTTCATGTATTTCAAATATTATAAATTTATATAATTTTTATATGTTAATAATTTATTTTATGTAGATTTTGACATGTTCGTGTATTTGTGTCGTGTTCGTGTTATTTTTTGTGTGTTTAAAATATTATAAATTTATATATTTTTTATAAGTTAATAATTCATTTTATGTAGATTCTGACACATTCGTGTCGTGTTCATGTTATTTTTCGTGTCGTGTTTATTTTTTTTTGTGTTCAAAATATTATAAATTTATATAAATTTTACATGTTAATAATTCATTTTATGTAGATTTTGACACGTTCGTGGATTTGTTTTGTGTTCATGTTATTTTGTGTTGTTTCGTATTTTAATTATTTTTTTCATGTTGTATTTTTGTCATGTTTCAATCCGTCTAAACATTTTGCATAATTTTTCATGTGATAACTCGTATAATTATATAGTTTTTAGTTATGTTTTATTATTGTTTTGTGTCAAATACGAGTTATTATTGCTTAGTCTAATTGTGTTTATGATATTTTATATTTTTATGTAATTTGGTGTTTTTCACGAGTTTCTTTGAGTGATTTCAGATTACTAGGTTAAATCAACAATTAAGGGCAAATCTAGTTCAGTTCCAGTTCCGACACCTTTTTCCATATCAGCTATATCTGGAGTTTCACTGAAGCAATAAGGCTGAATTTTTTACAGTGCAAAGTTAAGAGGTATATTTTGACCATCAAGTTGGCTGATGTGCAATGACGTCTGTGCTGACCTGTTTTGGTATTTTGACCATATCTTCCGATCCACATGAGCAAATGATCTGATTCCAACGGCTATGGATCCGTAACTGATAGGGGTATATTTTTCTAGAAGATCATTTTATCAGATCGAGCCTCCAACATTGACAAAATCGACCATCAAGCTGGCTGATCAGAATTGTCATACAATATGACGAAAATTGTTAGAAAAATGCACCCACCTATTATACCTACCTTTGAAATTTATAAAGCTTGTCTCTTGTCATTTAGCTCTCCAAAATGTGTATAAATAGAGGGCCTTGGATGAGTATTAAGATACATTGATACATTGGTAGGATATTAGCCATTGTAACAAAATTCTCTAAGTTTTCTTCTTCTTTCCTTTCTCTAGTTTTCTTTTTCTTTATTTACTTATGTTTCTTACATTTCTTTTCATTTTATTCATATCTAGTATGTGTTGCTAATCATATTGTTGAGGTGATGAGGTGAAGCTTTTGGTAAATGCTAAGGTTAGTCTCTTAAACATGAGCTAAAATGATTTATCATTTATAAACACTAGTATAGATAATATTTTCTTTTGGTTTAAAATCATACTTGCAAAGTAGAGATCTTGATTCATTATTGACAATGAAAATGGCACAGTAAATGCTTGGTTTCATAACCTTGATTTGTTGTAGACATATACCTTGGCATAAGGAATGCTTGGACTCTTTTTGTGAGTTTTGAGGACACCAAATGAACATAATATCATATGCTATGGACGTTGGACAATTTGGACTGAATTGCTAAACTTTCCGATTGGAATCTCCCTTATATGAGAATTTCAATTGTGTAATAAAATAAGGTTAATCTTAGCATAACACCAAGAGTGGATTCTCTAACCTCAACATCTTTTCTTATTGTTTTTTATATTTTGTTTAATTTCTTTTATGTTATTTTATTTATTTTGTTCTCTAATATCTTGTTTATTTTGTTTTGTTGTTGATTCCCTAATATCTTGTTTACTTTCTTTTTCTTATATATTTATAAACTTATACTTACTAATACGCTTCCCTGTGGTTCGACCTCAGACACCCGAGAATTTATTACTTGAACATAACCTGCACTTGGGTTTACAACTCTTAATTGAGTCTCCATCAAATTTTTGGCGCCGTTGCCGGGGAAGCAATACTAAGTATATAAGTTTATAAGTATATTTATTGGCTGGTTATACCGCTTAATTTTGTATATTTATTTTTATTGGCTGGTTATACCGCCTAATTTGTATATTAACTTTGTTTTATTTTTATTGGCTGGTTATACCGCCTAATCTGTATATTAACTTTGTTTTATGCTTGTTTGGCGACGTGATTTTAGATCTCGTCGTTTAGTTAGATTTTATTGTGAAACTTTTTCAGGTAATCTTTCTAATACAACTCCTACCATGGCTGACAATGAAAGTGTTCATGCTGAAGATGAGAACAGACAAGTACGCACCATGCGTGACTACTTGCAACCAACTCGAAGCTCATCACCCTCTTGTTTTATTTTTCCTCTCAATGCAAACAACTTTCGTTTTAAACCAGGTATGATAGCTTTGCTTCCAAATTTCCATGGGTTAGAATCGGAAAGTGCTTACTCGTTTCTAAAAGACTTCGAAGATGTATGTGTCACCTTTAATGACCAACAATGCACAAATGAAATTGTCAAGCTAAAATTATTTCCTTTTTCTTTAAAAGATAAAGCAAAAATTTGGCTTCATAATTTAAAACCAAGGTCAATTGGCACATGGCAAGAATTACAAACTGAGTTTCTAAAGAAATTTTTCCCAGCGCATAAAACTACTGCTTTGAAAAGACAGATTCAAAATTTCAATCAAAATCAAAATGAAGCATTCTTTCAGTGCTGGGAGCGTTTTAAAGATTTGTTAAGTTCTTGTCCACATCATGGTTTTGAAAAATGGCATCTTATTAGTTTCTTTTATGAAAGTTTAACTCCCGAAACTAAACAATTTGTTGAAACAATGTGTAACGGTGAGTTTCTAGAAAAAGAACCTGAAGAAGCCTTTGACTACCTAGACCATTTGGCAGATAACTCTCAAGCCTGGCACACAGATAATTCCTCTGAAAGTTTCAATAGATCTAATCTTGTTTCTAACAGAGGTAAATATCATTTTAGTCAAGAAGATGAGATAAAAGCTAAAGTAGCTAATTTGGCTAGAAAGATTGAAGCCATGGAACTTAGAGAAGTAAAAGAAGTCAAAACGGTTAAAAATGAAGAAAGTTGTGGAATTTGTGAAATCATGGGACACCCCACTTCTGAATGTCCAAACATTCCCATTCTTAAAGAAGCGTTGCATGATCAAGTAAATTCCATAAACACATTTAAAAAGCCTTTTCCTTCTCCTTACTCTGAAACGTATAACCCTGAATGGAGAAATCATCCCAACTTCAGTTGGCGGAATAATAATCATGTTCAGGTACCACAATCTCAAAAGTCGGGCAACACTTTTTCCTATCAACCTTCATGTGTACAAACCTTGGAAGAGACATTGCAAGCATTCATGCAAACACAAGCAAAGGTGAATAACCAAACTTCACAGGACATCAATGAGATCAAAAACACCTTGTCCACATTGACAGCTTCATTACGCACTCAAGAAAAATGTAAGTTTCCTGCTCAACCTCAGCCTAACCCTTCTACTCAATGTCTTGTTTCTTGCTACAATGAAACTCAACAGGAAAATGCCAGTTCTATCACAATTCTTCGAAGTGGAAAGGCAATTGACAAAAATATTCCATCAAAAGACCAAGATCCTCCTTCCCCTTCGAAAAGTAATGGTAAGAATGATGGTAAGTCTGAACTTCTTGAAAATTTGGACAAAGAAAAAGGTATGCATCCTGCTCCTTTTCCTCAAAGGTTGCAAACAATAAAGAATTTGAATCAAAATGCAGAAATTTATGAACTTTTCAAACAAGTTAAGATTAACATTCCTTTATTGGATGCAATCAAACAAGTTCCATCTTATGCTAAATTTTTGAAGGACATGTGCACAGTTAAAAGGAAACAAAATGTACAAAAGAAAGCATTTCTGACTGAAAGTGTGAGCTCAATCATTCAGCACCTTACTCCACCAAAATTCAAAGATCCTGGATGTCCAACAATCTCATGCATCATTGGAAACACTAGAATAGAACGTGCATTACTTGATCTTGGTGCTAGTGTTAATCTTTTGCCTTTTTCTGTTTATCAACAGTTAGGTTTAGGTGAACTCAAGGAAACACTTGTTACACTTCAACTAGCTGATCGTTCTGTAAAAATTCCTCGAGGGATAGTTGAAGATGTTTTGGTTCAAATTGATAATTTTTACTTTTCTGTTGATTTTATTGTTTTGGACACACATCCTGTTTCAAATCCAAATGTTCAAATTCCTGTTATATTAGGCCGTCCATTTCTTGCAACTTCTAATGCTCTGATAAATTGCAGGAATGGTATGTTGAACATTTCTTTTGGAAATATGACTTTAGAATTAAATGTTTTCAACATTTGCAAGCAACCTGGTGATGATTCAGAAGTACATGAAGTGGACTTCATTGAAGAACTTGTTCATGAACATCTCACCACTACCACATTCCATGATCCTTTAGAAGCTTATTTAATTGAATGTGAGTTTGATAATGCTTCAGAAATTTCACACACTGATTCTTTGTTAAATTCTTTTCAAGATAAGCATTGTTGGAAACAAAAGTTTGAGGAACTTCCATCACTCACAAATGTCACTATACCATCAACTATGGAACCACCCAAGCTGGATTTAAAACCATTGCCATCCGAGCTAAAATATTCCTTTTTGGGTGAGAATGAAACTTTTCCAGTCATAATTTCTTCACATCTTGATGAACTACAAGAAGGTAAGTTGTTACAACTTTTGAAGATGCACAAAAATGAATTAGGATGGACCTTATCTGACATAAAGGGAATAAGCCCATTAATCTGCACACATAATATTTATTTAGAGGAAAATGCTAAACCCTCTAGACAAATGCAACGAAGGCTTAATCCTAATATGAAAGAAGTAGTGAGAAATGAAGTCATTAAACTTCTAGATAATGGAATCATTTATCCTATCTCTGATAGCAAATGGGTAAGTCCTACTCAAGTCGTACCTAAGAAATCTGGAGTTACTGTAGTTAAAAATGAAAACAATGAATTAATTCCAACTAGGACTGTTACTGGTTGGCGCATGTGCATTGACTATAGGAAACTTAACTCAGTGACGAGGAAAGATCATTTCCCTTTGCCTTTCATGGATCAAATCTTAGAAAGAGTTGCAGGGCATGAGTTTTATTGTTTTCTAGATGGATATTCTGGGTATAATCAAATTGCCATTGCACTTGAGGACCAAGAGAAAACCACTTTTACATGTCCTTTTGGTACTTTTGCATATCGTAGAATGCCATTTGGATTATGTAACGCCCCTGCCACATTTCAAAGATGCATGCTTAGTATTTTTAGTGACATGATTGAACGTAATCTTGAGATTTTCATGGATGATTTTTCTGTTTCTGGTGATTCATTTGATGATTGCTTAGCCAATTTGAAAAATGTATTGATTAGGTGTGAAGAAAAAAATCTTGTTCTTAATTGGGGAAAATGTCATTTCATGGTCACTAAAGGTATTGTACTAGGTCACATTGTTTCTGCAAAAGGGATTGAGGTAGACAAGTCAAAAATTGAATTGATTGCTAATCTACCCACACCAAAGACAGTAAAGGACATTAGGTCATTCTTGGGACATGCAGGTTTTTATAGAAGATTCATAAAAGATTTTAGCACGATATCTAAACCTCTATGTAATCTTTTAATGAAAGACACTGCATTTGAATGGACTAAAGATTGTGAAGATGTTTTTGAAAAACTCAAAAATATGCTCACTACTGCTCCTATTATGAGATCTCCTTATTGGTCTTTACCATTTGAAATAATGTGTGATGCTAGTGACTATGTTGTTGGTGCTGTGTTAGGACAAAGGAAAGATAATAAACCACATGTAATTTACTATGCAAGTAAAACTTTAAATAGAGCCCAAATGAATTATTCCACTACAGAAAAGGAATTACTTGCAGTTGTTTTTGCATTGGATAAATTCAGATCTTACCTTGTTGGATCATCAATTGTTGTCTTTAGTGATCATGCAGCTTTAAAATATCTTCTCTCTAAGAAGGATGCAAAACCTAGGTTGCTGAGGTGGATCCTTTTGCTGCAAGAATTTGACATCACCATTCGAGATAAAAAAGGAGTAGAAAATGTGGTGGCTGATCATTTATCAAGAATTGTTTGTGATGAATCTTTTGGAACCTCACCAATAAATGATACTTTTCCTGATGAACAACTTCTAATTGTCTCCACGACACCTTGGTTTGCTGACATTGCTAATTTTCTTGCTACAGGAAAAATTCCTTCTCAATGGAGCACCCAAGATAAAAGGAAGTTTCTGAATGAGGTAAAGAAGTTCTATTGGGATGACCCTTACTTGTTCAAATATTGTCCTGATTAGATTTTTTGAAGATGCATTCCCGACAATGAGGTAAGTAGTGTAATTAAGTTTTGTCATTCTGAGGCATGTGACGGACATTTTTCATCAAAGAAAACTGCTGCAAAAATTTTACAGTGTGGATTTTACTGGCCAACTTTATTCAAAGATGCACATAATTTTTGCAAGTCATGTGAAAGTTGTCAAAAATTAGGTTCCATTTCGAAAAGAAACATGATGCCTTTGAACCCAATTCTTGTAATTGAAATTTTTGACTGTTGGGGTATTGATTTCATGGGACAATTTCCACCATCTTTTGGTTTCTTATACATTTTAGTTGCAATAGATTATGTTTCAAAGTGGATAGAGGCAATTCCATGTCGAAATAATGATCACAAACCAGTGATTAAATTTTTAAAAGAAAATATTTTGAGTCGATTTGGAATTCCTCGATCTATCATAAGTGATGGGGGAACACATTTTTGCAACAAGGTTTTTGAAACATTAATGAAGAAATATGCCATTACACACAAAGTTGCAACCCCTTATCACCCGCAGACAAATGGACAGGTAGAATTAGCAAATAGGGAGATTAAACAAATTTTGGAAAAGACGGTTAATCCAAATCGCAAAGATTGGTCTCTTAGACTTAACGATGCATTATGGACCTATCGAACAGCTTTTAAAACAGCATTGGGCATGTCTCCTTATAGGCTAGTTTATGGAAAACCTTGTCATTTACCTGTGAAACTTGAGCATAAAGCATATTGGGCCATTAAAATGTTCAACTCAAACCTTGATGACGCTTCTAATTTACGGAAATTACAAATAAATGAACTTGAGGAACTCAGAAATGATGCATATGAGAATTCTAAAATTCATAAAGAAAGAACTAAAGCCTTTCATGACAAGTTAATTTCAAGAAAAACATTTGATGTTGGGCAAAAAGTTCTACTTTATAATTCTAGACTTCACATATTTCCTGGTAAGTTGAGATCAAGATGGACTGGCCCATTTGTGGTTAAGCATGTGTATCATTATGGAGCAGTTGACATTGAGAATCCTCAAAATGGTAACGTATTCAAGGTAAATGGACAAAGACTCAAACTCTTTTTGGAAAATCATGTTACTCAAGAAGAGGTTGTTTTTCTTTCTGATCCTTATTTTGAAAATAACTAGATGTAAATATAATTTTTACTAATCTTCAAAAAAAAAATACATTTTTTTTAACCTCGGTTAAATGGCGGATAATGGTACTCCGTGATTATTTAAGTCGGTCCCATCAGCTACCCACAAAACTGATATTGTATATAAATTTCTCTTTCAATTTCTTTTTCATTTTTTTCAGGATGGATGATATTCTCAAAAGATTGCAGAAACGATTTCCTCCTTTTCCTCGAAATATTTTACTGAAGCTTTACCAAGTTCGATTTGAAAGATTAAGAATGCTTATGCACAAAGGGATTCCTGAAGACATACGTTGGATAATTGAAGCCAAGGTACGTGAAGATGAATATCTTCTTGTTTTGCATTTACCAGGTACAGGTAGAAGCACTTTTACAAAGAAGCGACGAGCAAAGCGCATGAGTTCAAATTGCCACAAATGTGCACGATGGACGTGTAACGGTAAATGTCGTTCTATTGGGATTCCGTCCTCTAATCGAGATGATAAAATTGAATTCATTAAGGATGGACTGAGTAAGGAGAATTTGGGTAATATCCAACTTTCTCTTGAGACGCATCCTAGTGGAGACGTACAAAGAGAAATTCTTGATTTATGGCCGCAATTCCAAAGGGAATAACAACATCTTGGGAATCTGATGTTAAAAGACCCTGTTTGCCAGCTTGTAAGAAAACTGGATGGGAAGCATATCCTCGACTCATAGAAGGCGATTAAGCCGTTTCTGGACGTAAAACCAGAGGAAGATGCCAAATACACTTTCGGCAACATTATTACTTTTGACTTTTACGGTTGATTTTTCTTCTCTTTTTGATTTTCTTCCTGAAATCACGCAAAAATCTTTTGTTAGGTTAACATTTTCTTCTGACAGGTCAGATACACTTTCGGCGACATTATTACTCTTGTCTGATTCACTACTCAGTCCTCTATATATTACACCATGTACTCATTCTCTTTCAGGCACTCGAAAAAGAAAAAAAATGGAAAGCACTTTGTCCCAGCGCATTAAAAAAATTTTGTGTCTTTGGAGGTGCTTATCCAGGGAAAAATAACATATTCGCTGATGAAGCCATAAGAGTTGGAGTAATACTTGCCCAACAAAAGATCCAGTTGATTTATGGAGGCGGTAGTACGGGTTTAATGGGAGCAGTCGCTACAGCAGCACACGTCGGAGGAAGTCCAGTTCTAGGAATCGTGCCAAAACTATTCACAGATTTTTGTGGACCTACCGTGGGTAAGGAAATACAAGTCTGGAGTATCCCTGAACGGATAACAATCATGTACCATTCTGCCGATGCATTCATTGCTTTACTAGGAGGTCTGGGTACATTGGAAGAAATAGCTTGCGTGGCTTCTTGGTCATCTTTGGTCACAAATAAGAAACCCATTGGTTTGCTTAATATTAATGGTTATTTTAGTAATTTGCTTTCATATTTAGATAATGCTGTGGAAAATGGATTCATGTTTTTAGAGGCAAGGAGAACCATAATTTCTGCTACAACCATTGAAGATTTACTCAAAAAGCTCCAAGCTTATGAGTATTTATCTGCTACGGTTGTTTCGCAAACGCTCGGAAAAAGAAAAAGAGATATGGACGAGCAAGGAGTGGATTGCACTTTGTCTTTGTGACATTATCTAACATTTGGTTTGTTGTGTCTCAGTTATAATAAGTGGTTAGCAACCTCTGCAGGTAATATGTCCCTTACCCCCTACTAAAAAAAAAAAATTTTTGTTGTGTTTTAAGACATTTAGAAGTATTCATTCTGAACAAGGTCTGAGTAAGGGAGACTTGAGACATACCTTGTCAGTTTGATTTTAATCTTTTTATGTTTACTTGTTAATTTTTGTTTAGTATTTTAGGATTATTTAGGTTGCATGAGTTTGTTTTGTTTTGAGTCTTAGTTGTTCCTATTCTTATGTTATTAGTTCTTTTCTCTTACACATGATTCTTTCATTTGGGTTAATAGACTTACATTGAGGACAATGTAAGAATTAAGTGTGGGGGGAATGATTTAGGATTTCTTTTATTTTTGTCTACTATTTTTTTTTATGAGTCTTTATTATTATTTTTTTTTTAGTGTGTTTTAGTTCCTTTTTAATACAATGATGAGATATGAATTGCATAAGTCTAAAACAGATTTATTAGTGAGAAGATTTTCATGAGAATTGAGCTTGATGTCAACCTTTTTATGAGCCAATGTTAATATGATATGTTGATTGAGAAAGAAGCATGTTTAGACTTAATCTGACTTGTATAATCATCCTTGTGAGTTTTTGAGCCTATAATGATTGATGCATTATACAAATCAATCTAATTTCTTTCTTGAGTGCTCTTATGATTACATGATTCTCTAGAACTTGCTTTAAACCGTTTGAGACTATATTGATACATGTGACAACATGAATATGATAGAGGCATTAGGATTATAACCAGAGCCAAACAGCCATCCATTATTAATGTTCTAAGAGAACATCCCCACTAGTGAGCCAATTTGAGCCTACATTAAATATGTTGTTTTATTGGTAACCACAACTTACACCTAGCCTAAATATACTTATATCCTTACCCTTGTTCTAAAGATGGATTATATATTTTGAGACATATTGCAAAAAAACAAGGGATATTTTTAGTTGAAAATTTGGGTTAGAAACAAAAGATAAGTGTGGGGGAAGAAAAGAAAAGAAAAAGTCAAGAGAAAAAGAAAGGGATCATTGTTAAATACATTCCCATATTCAAAAAAAAAAAAAAGATGTTACAAAGTTGGTTAGAATGAAGCAAAGGCTCAACATGAATATTTAGCCTATGTGACTATGTACTTGTAAAGAGTTTTGAGAAATTTCTTTGTATGATCTTATTATGTCTCTAAACTTTATGAACTCTTTGGAACCTTTGTGATATCTTTATCCTTTTGTTCTTCAACCACATTACAAACCCCTTGGCCCTATTACAACCTTGATTAAAGACCTGTTGATTTATGAAGTTGCATGATCTTTTAGTGGAGAATAGGTGGACAAGCAAGCATATGGTAGAACTATTTTCATGAGATTGATTGAGTGTAAACACTTTACCACTACTTTAAAGAGTGGAAATCATGAGAGTATCCCATGTGAGAGGTTGAAATTAAGTTGAATATGCACTATTTTGATTGAAATATGTTATGTTAATATTGGCTTAACTCATTTATTTACATTCAATCATGATTTTTTGTGAAATTCTTTGAGCTATTGATTAGTTTATAAGATTTGTTCAAAGATTGTCTCTAATTTATATTGAAAGGATTAGGAGTAAATATTTTTAGTGTATGTAGTTTACTTATATTTTAGTTTTTCAATGTTTGTGGGTATCGTTCTAGCAAACCCTCACGAGACTAAACTCGTCCACTAGGGACACCTAGGGGTTTAAAGGCTTGTGTCACATGCTAAGTGCCACCGTGATTTCCTACGAAAATGGATTAGATTAGATTTTCTTATTTTATTTTTATTGAGTCGTTGCTAGGGACTAGCAACAATCTAAGTGTGGGGGTGTGATAACTCGTATAATTATATAGTTTTTAGTTATGTTTTATTATTGTTTTGTGTCAAATACGAGTTATTATTTCTTAGTCTAATTGTGTTTATGATATTTTATATTTTTATGTAATTTGGTGTTTTTCACGAGTTTCTTTGAGTGATTTCAGATTACTAGGTTAAATCAACAATTAAGGGCAAATCCAGTTCAGTTCCAGTTCCGACACCTTTTTCCATATCAGCTATATCTGGAGTTTCACTGAAGCAATAAGGCTGAATTTTTTACAGTACAAATTTAAGAGGCATATATATCTTTTTCATGTTTTACACTTCTTGAAACGGAGTCGTTTTCCCTAGTGAAATCGACCATCAAGTTGGCTGATGTGCAATGACGTCTGTGCTGACCTGGTTTGGTATTTTGACCATATCTTCCGATCCACATGAGCAAATGATCTGATTCCAACGGCTTTGGATCCGTAACTGATAGGGGTATATTTTTCTAGAAGACCATTTTATCAGATCGAGCCTCCAACATTGACAAAATCGACCATCAAGCTGGCTGATCAGAATTGTCATACAATATGACGAAAATTGTTAGAAAAATGCACCCACCTATAATACCTACCTTTGAAATTTATAAAGCTTGTCTCTTGTCATTTAGCTCTCCAAAATGTGTATAAATAGAGGTCCTTGGATGAGTACTAAGATACATTGATACATTGGTAGGATATTAGCCATTGTAATAAAATTCTCTAAGTTTTCTTCTTCTTTCCTTTCTCTAGTTTTCTTTTTCTTTATTTACTTATGTTTCTTACATTTCTTTTCATTTTATTCATATCTAGTATGTGTTGCTAATCATATTGTTGAGGTGATGAGGTGAAGCTTTTGGTAAATTCTAAGGTTAGTCTCTTAAACATGAGCTAAAATGATTTATCATTTATAAACACTAGTATAGATAATATTTTCTTTTGGTTTAAAATCATACTTGCAAAGTAGAGATCTTGATTCATTATTGACAATGAAAATGACACAGTAAATGCTTGGTTTCATAACCTTGATTTGTTGTAGACATATACCTTGGCATAAGGAATGCTTGGACTCTTTTTGTGAGTTTTGAGGACACCAAATGAACATAATATCATATGCTATGGACGTTGGACAATTTGGACTGAATTGCTAAACCTTCCGATTGGAATCTCCCTTATGTGAGAATTTCAATTGTGTAATAAAATAAGATTAATCTTAGCATAACACCAAGAGTGGATTCTCTAACCTCAACATCTTTTCTTATTGTTTTTTATATTTTGTTTAATTTCTTTTATGTTATTTTATTTATTTTGTTCTCTAATATCTTGTTTATTTTGTTTTGTTGTTGATTCCCTAATATCTTGTTTACTTTCTTTTTCTTATATATTTATAAACTTATACTTACTAATACGCTTCCCTGTGGTTCGACCTCGGACACCCAAGAATTTATTACTTGAACATAACCTGCACTTGGGTTTACAACTCTTAATTGAGTCTCCATCATCATGGTGATTCAATTTAGAGAAAATTTTGTGTGTTTGTGTTGTGTCTCAATTCATTCCATATTTTGTATAATTTGTCATAATGATTCAATTTAGAGAAAATATTGTATATTCACAATGTGTTCGTGTTATTTTATCGTATGCTTAAAGTGTTATATATTTATATAAATTTTTACACGTTCGTGTATTTGTATCGTGTTCATGTTCATATTATTTTGTTATCGTGTTTTAATTTTTTTTTCATGTTCTATTCGTGTCGTATAATCATGTTTTGTTCAAAATTGTCAAGTCTAATTGACACTATCAAATAATTATCATTTTTGTGTCACGTGTCGTCGTATTCATGTTTTTTTTTTGTCATAATCAGGTTTAAGGTATTATATATTTATATAAATCTTGACACGTTAATAATTTGTTTTATGTAGATTTTTGACACGTTTGTATTTGTGTCATGTTCATATTATATTTTGTGTCATGTTGTGTTTTAATTATTTTTCTCATGTTATGTTCATATCGTATAATTATATTATGTCCGAAATCGTCGGATCGAATTGACCGTATTCAAATAACTCTCAATTTTATATCAGGTTTTATATAATGATGGGAGTTATTATTTTTCTAAATTATCTTTACTCCTCTTACTTTTTTATCTTTTAAATTTATTACAAAATATCAATTCAAATTTATATAACATATTCGCAATGAAGCGCATTTATCTAGTATGCATAAATTTGGTGGATTGATGTCTTAAACTTATAATATACCAATTAATATGCATAAATTTTGTGGATTGATCCTTATTCAATACTATTAGAAAAATGTTAAAGTGTCTTAAGAGTATTCCAATCTATGTTACTCGGACTCGGGTATGAGTGTCGGACACAGGTATGTGTCCAACATGGGTATGTTTGATTTATTCTAAGTTTTTTCATGTATTTGGAAGGTTTTGGGGGGATCATATCCCCATACTCATGTCCGGATATGCGTCGGACAGGGGTGTCGGACACGGGTACTTCAAGAAAATTGAAGAGTCGGAGCAACATAGATTCCAATCATCTTATTATTTATAAAAAATAATGCGAGATAAGATCCAACTTTATTATTATACTAGTATGTTAGCCCCGGCTTTGCCCAGGGATATTTTGTTTTAATATTTTATAAAAATGAATAATTTTAAAAATATAATAATAGTATTAATAATTTACTAATAATTACTTTACAATATTTCTTTAAATAATTTTTTTATTTATGTGTTGCTGTCAGAGTAAATTTTTTTTATAAATAATTCTTTTAAAAAAGAGTTAATTTTTCTATATCTTAATATATTATAATATAAATATAATCATATATCTATTGATTTAAAAATTATGTTAAAAGTAATTATCCATAAATTATATAATTTAAATGTATTTGAAAATTTTATATTTTAATACGTAATGTATATTGAATTAATGTGTTTTATTAATAATTTTTATTTTATTTTTTAATGTTTATTGAATTAATAATTTCGTTTTTCATATTTTTATTTTTAAAATAATTTATTCAATTAATAATTTTAGTTTTTTGAAAATTTATTATATTTATTTTTTATGACAATTAATTTATAATTTAAATTCATGCAAAAAATAAAATTAAATAGACAAAATAAAAATATAAAGAATAAGTTTTGAACATGATATTTATATTAATATATAACAGATGCGAATGTAATAATCCAATTCTTAAGTCAATGAACTTAGAGTTTAAATTGAATTACTATGGCAAATTATACAAAATATCCTCAATTGAGAACAACTTTTAAAGTAAGGTATAGATGCCTAACATTATCAAAATTAATCTAGACAAACAATAACTCTCAATCATTATACGACACTTGACACAAAATTGAGAGTTATTTGAATAATATCAATTAAACCTAGCAATTTCAGATACAACATGATTATATGACATGAACACAATTGGAAAAATAATTAAAACACGACACAAAAAATAACATGAGCACGACACGAAAACACGAACGTGTTAAAATCTACATAAAACGAATTATTAACGTGTCAAAATTTATAAAAATATCTAATACCTTCAAAACAATTATGACACGAAAAAATAACACACGTTCTTCTATTCGTGTTGTGTTCATGTTATTTTTCGTATCATGTCGTGTTTTAATCTTTTTTCCATATATACGTGTCATATAATCATGTTGTGTTCGAAATTTCCATGTCTAATTGACACTATTCAAATTGCGATGTCACAGGTGTCAAATACTGAAACCCACCTAAGGGTTTTTTTATCAGAATATAGCTAAAAAAATATTTACCGAAATACCGTTGTTTTGAGATTAATTCCTAAAATCCGCTTGTTTTAAAATCAGCTGAGAAATCGCCATCCTCCATGGTGATTTTCCCCCCCTCATTTTTTACAACTTATTTTACTTATTTTTCTTCTTTTTACAACCAATTTTTTTCTACCAACAAATTTTTTTTCTACAACAATATTTAAAATGGCTTCATCATCACTATTGAGGTTATAAGAAAATCACATATCCTCAGTTATATTTAAAGAGGTAAGTAAATTATTGTAATATTATTTGTATTACATTATCAATTGTTTGTAATTTTTTAATTATTATTATTTTGTCATTATAGTTTTATATGTTTTAATTATTATAGTTTTATCAATTTTTTAATTATTATTGTTTTTTCATTTTATAGTTTTATAATTATTTATTTTTTATATTGTTTAATTTTTTAATTATTATTGTTTTTTCATTTTATAGTTTTTTATTTTTTATATTATTTTATTTTTTATTATTATAGTTTTATAATTTTTTAATTATTATTGTTTTTTCATTTTATAGTTTTATATTTTTTATATTGTTTAATTTTTTAATAATTATATAAATAATTTTAAAATTTTATATTATTATTGTTTTGTTATTTTATAGTTTTATAGTTTTAGAATTTTTAAATTTTTATATTGTTTAATTTTTTAATTATTATAGTTTTATAATATATTAATTTTTATAATTTTATAATTATTTAATTTAATTAATTATCAACAGGATACTCGTCCCGTGTTAAGTTCGAGGAAATTTACATTGGAGGACCCGCATCCATCTATTATCGAGCACTTAAGAAGAGCTGGATTTTATCACAAAACTCAAATTCGACGATTTTTGCTACAACCCGACTTAATCAGTGCGTTGATCGAACGATGGAGACCCGAGACACACTTTTCATTTTCCATTTGGTGAATGCACGGTAACTCTAGAAGATGTTGCGCTTCAACTTGGACTTCCTGTCCATGGCAATGCAGTTACAGGTGAAAGCTTGCTAGATTGGAATGAAGAGTGTCAAAATCTATTGGGCGTGGTACTTCCAGATGAGTATTTATCTGGCTCAACGGTGAGACTAAATTGGTTGAAATTCTTTCCAAATCTTCCATTACACGCAACTGAAGAGCAAATACAATATGCTGCTAGACCATATATTTTACGTTTGATTGGAGGATTACTAATGCCTGACAAATCGAGCAGTCGTGTACATTTAATGTATCTTCCATTACTACGTGATTTAGAGCATGCGGCAAATTATAGTTGGGGTTCTGCGTGTTTGGCGGTTTTGTATAGAGAACTGTGCCGGGATACAGTTCCAAAAAGCCATGACATAGGTGGATGTTTAGTGCTTCTAGGGCTTGGTATCGGCTGTCATTTCTTGCTCCGCGCGTGGATGTTTCGGCTGTATACCCCCTCGCAAGCAGGTAATAATGTTTACTATTTTATTAATTTTGTACGAACTTGTATTTTTATAGGTCTATTAAGATTTTATATGCATTTTAATAGGTGGAGTAGGAGTAGAGATTTTACCGAGACTCCGACCGACCTTGCAAGTATAAGATTGCGACTAGATCGAGTAGGATATGATAAGGTAAATGTTTCGGTTGTTACATTCAAGTATTTTTGTATTTAATCCATATGAAACTAATAATTTGTAATAATTATTCGCAGTTTCTGTGGATGCCATATTCCTCAAGTGAAATTATGGCATGCCTTCCATCGGATGCCTACAATAATTGTAATATATGGAAAGCAAACACAGCATTGATATGCTTTTCATATGTAGAGTAACACCAAATTGACAGGGTGTTGCGACAGTTTGGGATGCAACAACTAATTCTGCAAGCACCGGTGAACCTTGATAAGCTTCACAAGATCGACATGTGTAGGCGTCATGAAGAATTCTGGCCTGAGAAGCATGAACATTGGATCCATTGGTGGAATATACGTTCTCAACGAATTCCGACAGGTTATCTGATTGTTGGTAATAATTTCAACTCATCTGATGATTACATATGATGGTATAAAAATGAAGGTCGGCCTTTTGTTTGTCCACCGTCGATGTATGAGGATGTTAGGAGTATGCCATTTACTGGACGAACTTCAACTCCTTCCCTCCTACACAGGATATGGAAGCTCCTAGACCTACCCGACAACGTGGGCAGAAGCGTCAACCGGCTTCATCGGAGTTCATTGCACCGAGATTGTCATTTAGTCATCCTGAACCTGAACGGGATCATGGAGTACCATCCAGTCATCGTTATTCCGTCAGTCACCCCGGATATGACGTTGATGAGTTTTACCGACCATCACCGCCAATGACGAGGTTAGCTGACCAGCTCCCCATCCTAAGTCCAAGTTCTGCATATCTAACATCAATGTATCAGTTTGGAACCCCTGCGTCAGCATTTGATGGTACATCATATATGGGTCCATCTAGTAGTCAGGTTCCCTTTATGGGTGAACTAGGTGTTGGCTTCTCCAGCAGTGGGTTTCAAATTTTTTATACAGAAGAAATGGCAGATGACATACAACCGAAATCAGTGGCGGTTACAGCAAGAGGTCGTGGTCGACTGCGAATACGTGCCACTGACGAAGTTGAACGACGTGTCCAACCACCACGCACTAGGAGAGCTCGACACTGTTGCTCTACACCACACAATAATTAGAATAAATGTACTTTTATCAATATAACGAGAATAATGTATTTTAAATTTGTAATATATAAATTTATATGTTTTGCATTTCATGTTATTTATTTTAAATTTGTTGGGAAATTAATTGTTATTTTTAATTTTTTTATTCAGCATATCTAACTAAAATGTTAATGTTGTTATTTAATTTATAAAAATGTAATTTAATTTGTTATTCAATATATTTTTATAAAATTTCTTAATTTTATATAAAATAATAATCCAAATTACATGATAAGTAGAAAAAAAACTTGCATAACATTTTTCCTTAATGGCAAAATATGTAAATATTACAGGTTATAAAAACATGTAATTCCTTTATTGTTGATGCGAACTCTTCCCCAATGTGCCAGATTGATATGGACATTTTCGACGGCTATGACCTTCATTTCTGCATAATCCACAATATTTTGGTTGGCCTTTCTCCCTGAGGTCCATTTCATTACGAATACGACTTGATTTTGACCAACCATGTGGATTTCTTCGCATTTCTTGATTGGGACACACTTCTGGGCCATCATATTGAGGCCAATAACTTTCATTTCCAACTGCTTCGAACTCATGTCTATAAACATTCAATATAGTTTTCAGTCTATAGACATTGTCCACATATTGCATGCAATCTACATGGACATGTGCACAAGCAGCAACTATATGTGAACAAGTGAACCTTTGTGCTTGAAACTTCCCACAGTCACACTACATGTCACTAAACTTGACTTTGTACTTCATTGCAGAAACACCCTCTTGTGGATCAACTAACTCTTCAATCATAAAAGATTGATTTGCTCGCGTAAAATTACGAACAAAGTGGGAGTTAGCTTTCCTGCGATTTTCTTGCATAGCCTGTGTGACTGTTTCATAGCATGTGTGCCCTCTCTCCATCATTGCAATTTGCTTGTTCCCCATCTTAACAAAAAGTGCAGCCAACCTATAATATGTTGATTGCACTAAAGCAGTAATGGGAAGACGACGCGTTCCTTCAACACCGAATTGATAGATTCAGCTAGGTTGGTTGTCATATGGCCATAACGTCTTCCCTGATCATATGATTGGGTCCACTTCTCCTTGGGGATCCTATCAAGCCAATAAGCCGCCTCTGCATTTTCTCCATTAAGATTCTCATACACGAAATGAAAATTCGGTCACCTCAACTCGTATCCTAATAAAATTAAAAACAAAAGACTTGTGAATTTCAGTATTATTTTAAATACTAAAGGAAATATAAGAGATAAAATAACTATAATTCGATTCCATACCCATGTTAACAATGTGTCGACGCAATTCCTTATTGTTAAACTTCTTCATAAAGTTAGCTGCAATATGTCTAATGCAGTACACTGAATATGCATGTGGAGGATTCCATCCACTACCATCGCGTCTGATCGCAGCTTTGATGGCTTCATGTCGATCAGACATCAAGCATATTCCAGGCTGTTTTGTCACATGTCTTCACAAATTAGTGAGAAAGAATGACCAAGCCTTCGTTGTCTCACCCTCCACAATGGCAAAGGCAATTGGCAGTATGTTTTGGTTGCCATCTTGTGCAATAGCTAACAATAATGTTCCTTTTATTTTCCATATAAGAAAGTATCGTCTATTTGCACAATAGGTTTACAATACGGATATCCTTCAATGCATGATTTGAACGTCCAAAAGAGTCGATAGAATATTCTCTTACCCTCAACCAGTCGATCACCGTGATATGCAGGTACCGTTTGCAATTCCACAATTGTACCAGGCACGAAATGTTGCATTGTATCTAAACATTTAGATAGCTCATTGTATGATCTATCCCAATCGCCAAAAACTCGAACAATTGCCTTTTGCTTTGCTTTCCACGCTTTCTTATAGGAGGTGATGTATCCATACCGGATTCCAATCTCAGCGATCAAAACTGAAACGGAGATCTCCTGATTTTCTTGGACCAATGACAGAATGTATGAACAGATCATGTTACAGTCTAACTTGCAATGATCTTGTGAAATCCTCCCCAATGTGCAAGTATGAGGCCCTTCATATTTTCTAATTTCCCATGCCTGTTTCTTCTTCATAAATGTTTCCCTTATTCTCCAATTGCACCCTTTTCCATACATTTGAAATTTGGCATAATATTTGGTCCGCTCAAATTCAATTACTTTGTAATCTACAGAGTTTTTGATGTTATAGTGCTTAATAGCTGAAAGCACAGCCTCTTTCATTGGAAATTGTAACCCAACACACAGATCAACTGTAGATGGATCAAATGTCAGAGGCGTAGCTAATGTATGAGCATATACAGGAAATTCTGGCACTTCTATTGCCTCCAGATTCAGGGTGTGAATATGGGATGCAGCCTCATATAGGGGAAGATCTCCATGAGTGTTTATCTCAGCAGCGACGACGTCTGGGTTAGAATCACTGTTGTCATCACTTGCGAATTCAGCATCCTCTTCCTGCTCACTAAAGTCACCAACATATTCACCATAGACTCCACATGGCGGAACAGGATCAACACTAGCTGGCTCATCTTCAAGGGAAGTAGGAATTGTTTGTGAGACTAATGAATTATGAAACGTTGTAGCTTGAGATAGCGGAACGACTTCTTCTGTGAGAACGTCGTATGTAGTGTGAACATAGAACGGCCCAGAATCATTATCTTCTGTGGGAAAGTTTTCTGTAGTGCGAACATTTGAAGGCCCACAATCATCGTGAACATCCTCTATGTCAGCATATAACTCAAGTACACCAACATTTACAAATGTCTCATGAGCATAAAACATGCATCTGACATCATCATCATCTTCAAGTGAAAATATTCTATATCGGACACATCCTTCACCAATAGAAAGATGATGCCTATACTTAATCTCTGAAACTTTTTTTCTATTTTCAGCTTTTAATTTTTGTATGAATTTGCATCTTCAATTCCTCTAATGTGACGTCTTCATCAACACGAAAGCTTTTAAGACGTCCACAATCAAAGGTAGCACCTTCATCAGTATTATGAATTTGGCCATTATAGTAGACCAATGCGACCATTCTATTGCTCGTGTTCTGTAGTAATGAAACTGAGAATGATGAGAATGGGGGTATTATCACTCAGCAAAAGAAAGAAGAAATAGAGAAGGATGAGAATGAGTAGGTATTAGTACTTAGAAAAAATCTAATTGAAAAATTGTTGTAGGAGGTATTGTAAACCTTCATCAGTATTATGAATTTATAATGGTTCATTGTGTTGTACCGGATGACAAATCCCATCCTTTGTACAGGATGAAATCTGATTCCCTTTTCTGGCTAGGGTTAATTGACTGAAAAACTGATAACTCATTCAATGCAAAAACTGATGATAAATCTCATCCTTTGTACCGGATTGTCCAATAGTCCCATCCATTGTAGAAGGAATCCAATTCCAATATTTTCTGCAGCATTTGATTGACTGGAAAATAACTTAAACCTATCCATAACCCTAAATCATTAGTCCCATCCATTGTAGAACGAATCCACTTTCAATATTTTCTGCAGCATTTGATTGACCGAAAAATGCTGAAACCCTAACCCTAAATCATTAGTCCCATCCATTGGAGAAGGAATCCAATTCCAATATTTTCTGCAGCATTTGATTGACTGAAAAATAGCTGAAACCCTAACCCTAAATCTAGTCAATAATCCCATTCATTGCAGAAGAAATCTAATTCCAATATTTTCTGCAGGATTTGATTCACTGAAAAATAGCTGAAACCCTAACCCTAAATCATTAGTCTCATCCATTGCAGAAGGAATCCAATTCCAATATTTTCTGCAGCATAAAATTAAAATAAGAAATAAATTTTAATTTAATATAAAATTCAAATAAGAAATCAAATTTTAATTTATATAAAATTTAAATAAGAAATTAAATTTTAATTTATATAAAATTTAAATAAGAAATCAAATTTTAATTTATATAAAATTTAAATAAGAAATAAAATTTTATTTTATATACAAATTAAATAAGAGATACATTTTTTTAAATAAAATTTTAATAAGAAATCAAATTGTATTTTATATAAAATTTAAATAAGAAATAAAAAAAATTTATATAAAATTTTAATAAGAAATATTTTTTTTATCATTTTAATAAGAAATAAAATTTTACTTTTTATAAAATTAAAATAATAAATTAAAATTTATTTTTTATAAAATTTCAATAAAAATTTAATTAAATTTTTAAAAAAATTAAATAAAATTTTTAAAAAATAAAAAAATTATAAAAATTATAAAATTTTAGTATATATATTTAAAAAAAATAAAAACAAACCAAGGTACTTTTTTTAATTTGATTTTTTTATACCCGTTTGTTACAAATCTCACATATAAAATTTAAATAAGAAATCAAAAAAATTATTTATATAAAATTTAAATAAGAAATAAAATTTTTTATATAAAGTTTTAATAAGAAATATAATTTTCTTTTTTAAATTTTAGTAAGAAATAAAATTTTATTTTTTATAAAATTTTAATAATAAATTAAATTTTATTTTTTATAAAATTATAAAATTTTAGTATATATTTTAAAAAAATAAAAAACAAACCAAGGTAATTTTTTTTTATTTAATTTTTTTTATACCCGTTTAAAATTTTTAAAATTAAATACAAAATTTAAAAACTAATTTGCAATTTTTTTTTCTAACCGTTAGAGTTTTAAATTTTAGTAAAAATTAAAAAATATACCACCAAGGAAAATCGTCACCTCCTATGGTGATTTCCCTTGGTGAAATTATAAAAAAAAAATAAATTCAATTTACATCAAGGAAAATCGCCATGGAGAGTGGCGATTTCCCTTGGTGTATTTTGAATTTTTAAAATACACCAAGGAAAATCACCACCACCCATGGCGATTTCCCTTTTTTTTTTTTTTTGGAATTTTTTAAAAAATTTACGTTGAGAAATCGTCATGGGGATGACGATTTTCCAGCTAATTTTAAGACAAACGAATTTTGAGAATTAATTTCAAAACAACGGTATTTCGATAAATAATTTGTTTTAGCTATATTGTGATAAATAAAAAAAAAAACCCCACCTAAGCCTCACAAACAAAAAGAGGAAAAAAAAAGTAATAGGTAAATCTCAAAAACAAAAGAGAAAAAAAAAAGATAAAAACATATAAGAAGCAATGTGATTATTACAATGCAAACTTATTTGATAAGAACCTATGCAAACTTTTGCTTTACACAAATTCCTATATTTTTTTACTTAAAAATGACTTACTTTTTTCATTTGTCTTTTTCTTGGCTTTTGATTGTTTAGCTCCAATTAGACAATGATAAAAATTACAAAATAAGGTAAAGCAACATACAAAAATATTTAATGCTTGCATTAATAAAAAATTATTTAATAAAAATGAAAGAAAAACTTGATAATTGCTAAAGAAAAAATTATCATTAGAAATGATAGAGATTTGAGATACTCAAATTCGATCAATATTTTATTTAAACTCGACCAAAAATTAATATTTAATATCTAAATTCAATTGCTAAATTTAACATATTAAATCATTAATAATATATATTTTTTTTATTTTATCCAACTCAAATAACGAAATTTAAAATAAAATTTAAATTTAAAGTCAATTTTTATACATATTATTAATGGAATTTAAATTAAAAAATTAAGTTAACTCAGAAAATAATTAAACTTAAAATCATATTTAGAATCATTACTGAATTAATTTTTTTTGCCAAAAATTAATGAATTAATTTAGTAAGTATTATATTAATAATAAATAATTTATATCAAAATATTAAATATTATTATTTAAAAGTTGAGTTGAATAGTATAAGGGTATTTGATATTAAAATATCCATTATCATCTGTAACTGTTATTATCATTTTACTTCAAATCATTTTTTTTGTTTCTTATTCAAGCCACGAGACTTGTCAATTAGGCGGGTCGGGTTGATTTCGAGACGGGTCAGTCGGGTCGTTTCAGGTTCGAATTATTTCGGATTCGGATCAATCGGGTTTGACACTTGAGTTTTTTGACTTCAGATCATTTGGGTTGGTTGGGCTTTTCGGGTTAGAATCAAGATTGACAGGTCCATCTGATAATCTTGTTGCTAGATTCAACAACTTTCGAGCTATATGTGGTCGTAGAAAGCATTAGTCGTAGAAATCTTGTTGCTAAATTTAATTGGATAATTAAATTAATTTTTAACTTAAAAAATTTGACCCCATTACATGGAAATAATTTTTTTTCTTGTAGTGTTTTTATCTATACTCATTTTATCATGAAAAAATTAAGTTAAAAGGGAGATCAAAACAACTTTTTTTATTTCTTTATTTCTTTAATTTTTTACTTTTTAATAAATATCTTTTGTTATTAATGCAAGCATAATTTTTTTCAACTCTTTATTTTTATTTTATTTTTTTTTGTAATTTTCATATAAAAATAAATTGTTCTCATAGTTCTCATTATAGTCATCGAAGCTAGCTGTCAACTTAATGTTAAAAGGCTTGGGGTAACTTTAATAATATGTTATAGTTATTAATAATGTTATAGATTTTACTGTTTGACTGTTTGTTCGGTGACTCTCTTAATGCAATTGGAAATCATTTTCATCGTGTTGCTGAAAAAAAAAAAATATAAACCAATGCCGATTAAGTTTTTATTAGAATTACGACACGATGTAAATAACTACATCGTATTGAAAGTTTCTGAACAGGGCCTTAAAGTATTGATATTAGACCTATTCAAAGGATGGAATTATTTATCTAAATTCAAAAATTTATCTGATATTTAAAATGTTTGGACAAAAATTAGATTCGAAATATGAATTTGGATAAAAAAAAAAAAACTCGTTTAGAAAATAGGTTGGACCTTAATTTCAATAATCAAGGTCTAAGCCCGATCCAGCTTGATCCATTTTTTATTTATATAATATATTATATTTAATAATATATATTATATAATTTATATCATATAATATAATATTATTATATAAATATTTAAAAATATATTAAATTATTCATGCTTTAAAATTTAATAAAAAAATAAAATTATTTAAAATTAAATAAAAATAACATATATTTTAAAAAAAAATATAGGTGGATCTAAACGGACTTTGACTATCTATTTACAAATATAAACGGATTTAAACAGAATTTAAATTTCATATTTTGAATCAGACCAAATTTAAATAAATATATATAATATTAATATCATACTTAAATCCAATCCAAATCGAGCTTGATCCCATAAACACTTCTAATTGACACCAAACACTTCTCATTGGCATTAATTACACTTCTCTAAAACACTCCGATTTGGACCATTTAATTGTATGTCTTCAATAGAAAACCCCAAACACAATAAATTTTCCAAAAAGGTGAAAATATCAGTACTGAACCTCCTACGAGTGGAAAGGCCTAGAAACAACAAATTTTCTTTTTATATGAATCCTAGCTAGCAGCATATGTTTCTTTAAAACCAGAAGAAATCTTATGAGAATTGTGTGCATATTATGTGCTACGTTATAGTTTTTTAAATGTGTGTTTGAATTAATCTTGGGCATGAAGATAAGCTTAAAAGATACTACTATTATAATAGCATATAATATTCTTTTATTTCAAATTCAATGTTTTAAATTTAAATTTTATATGGCATAGTAATAAATTAAACTTATTTTTATATAACATTAAAATTCATGATAATATATATATATATATATATATTTGCAAATAATAAGAAAAAGTGTGAAAATAATATATTATTCAAAATGAAACTCAATTAGATTTTCAAATTTTCACTTAGATCGTAAAATCTAATTGAGTTTGAGCCAAACTCAAATCTTAAAAACAAGACACTTTGAAACATCCAGTTATCCGACTAAGAACTCAAAAACCAGACAAATCCAAAAGGATAAATTAAAAAAAAAAAAATACTGTCAACAATTATTAAACAATCTAATAAAAAAATTATTTGAAACAAAATGAAAAATTTAAAAATTATTAAGAAAGAAATTGTAAAAATAAAATTGCCTTTGGCAAAAAAACATTTCTTCTCCTTTTTCTTTTATTTTTTAATTAAAAAATAATATTTTCTGAAAATAAAAAATTTTAATTTAAAAAAATAAATATTTTAATATTTTAATTTACTTTTTCTAATGAAAAGTTTTAAAAAATAAAAAAAATATTTTTTATTTTTTTAAAATTTTAAAAATAAATATTTAAATATTTTATTTTCTAAATTTATTTTATTTATTTTTAATTAAAATTAAGAAATTTTTTTTCAGATAATTTTATTTTTATAATTTCTTTAATAATTTTTAATTTATTTTAAATAATTATTTTTTATTATATCATTTTATAATTATTATATTATGTATAATATGTTTTTTAAATTTACCCAATCTAAAACCCCCAACATTATCATAGCTGGCAACAGTGATCTGATCTTGCTTTTATTTTTTCACGTCTTTACCCTACAAAGACACGTGTCTCTTTTTCACCTCATCGGTCACCATCATTCTATATTTCTATTCTCTCTTTAATCATCCTTCCACCACACGTGCCGTCTCTCCTTTTTCTCGCCGGGTTTTCCTCTTTCTAAACCCTAAAAATACTCTCAGATTATCTGACTCAGTTTCTCTCTCCCCAAACACTCGAAATCCCAAGAGAAATAAAGTTCTAATTTTTTTTCCCTACATTTTAAACGGTAGGAACCCATCAATATTTTCTTCTATTTTTCCACTGAAAAAAGTTTTAAAATTTTGAAAAATCCATCATTTTCTCCCTCCCAAAATATTGTACAGAAACCAGAAGAAAATAAAGTTTCCATTCATTTCGACATTTTAACCAAAAAAACAAAGAAAACCCATCAATATTTTCTATCTTTTTCTGTTTCCAGTGAAGAAATGTTGATGTTTTGAAACTCAAAAAAGGGTTGTTTTTATTTATTCTTTTTTTTTTTTTAATAATGGGAGGTGTGACGTCAACCATGGCAGCGAAGTTTGCATTTTTTCCGCCGAATCCGCCGTCGTATACGGTGGTGGAAAGTGGAGGGAAGCTGGTGATGAATGGGGTGGTGGCGAGGGAGAACGTCGACCTTTTAAAGGTGGGAACTAAGAGAGGGAATCAGGTGGTGGCAGTGTATATAAAAAACCCTGGAGCTGCGTTGACCTTGCTTTACTCACACGGGAATGCAGCTGATCTGGGCCAAATGTATGATCTTTTCAATGAACTTAGTTTACATCTAAGGGTTAACTTATTGGGGTAAGTTAAAAAGCTTTATTGAGACTTTTTATTTGTGAGTGATTTGCTTTTTTATCTTCCTTTTTATTTATTTATTTGCTTTTCGCAAATTGCAGGTATGATTATTCTGGATATGGGCAGTCAACTGGGAAGGTATGACAGCATATTTTTGTTCATTTTTGTTCTTTGTTTTCGTATGAATTATTTGTTTGGTTGGTAGGAAAGAGTGGAGTGAGGGCAGAAGTTTTTGAACACTGGATCTTTCATTTTATAAGATAGTAATTGAGAAAGTTGGGAAGTGGTGAGGGTAGGAGCTCCTGTCTTCAACTTTTATTTTGGTCATCAGTTTGCTTCTATGCTTGTTTTCTGATACTTTAGCTGTTAGAAAATTGAAGTATTTGATGAATCAGGAATTTAAGGCATTTTATTTTTTTGTTCTTTAAGGTTATCTTTGGGAACTTGTTTTGAAGGGAGGGATTTGAATTTTAATTTTAGTATAACTTTTAGGATAAACCTTATGAAAAACATGGTTTTTCGTGATTATAGTAATAGTAACCTCCATGGATTTGTTAATGCTAATTTGAAATATTTAAATAGAAAGTAAGTTCATTTTCTCATATTATCTTATGTACATCGGTTTGTTAAACCTTTACTCTTTTTTGTATGTACATAAGTATGTTAAAATTATTATATATGATGTCTACACTACACATTCTTTATAACAAACCAAATTCAAATTCACACTCTCATATTCATGATCTCAAACAAAGCATTAATCCCTTGAATTATTCCGCAAGGAAAGCAATATTGTAATACTTACTGTAGTTATTAGATTTGGTTCAATTCTGCACTTTGTAAATAAAAAAAGCCTAATGATGAAGCATATAATTTCATCTATATTTCCACAATTTGCTCTGCAGCCAACTCAAGTATTTATTTATTTGAAGAACTTTTCGTTGGAGAATTTGTAGAGTATCATTGAGTTATGATCTTTCCTTATTTTCCAATTTCCTGACAGCCAACTGAGCAGAACACCTATGCTGACATTGAAGCTGTATATAGATGCCTTGAGGAGAAATATGGAGTGAAGGAGGAAGATGTTATCTTATATGGTCAATCAGTTGGGAGTGGACCCACTCTAGATTTGGCAACTCGGTTACCTAAATTGAGGGCTGTGGTACTTCACAGCCCAATCTTGTCTGGTCTAAGAGTAATGTATCCAGTGAAGCGTACTTACTGGTTTGACATATATAAGGTTCCTTCCAACTATCAATGCACAGTTATATAACTTAATGTCTTAACTGTTTTCTTTATCTGGTGGTAACTTTTTCTCTCTTAATGTATCTTTCCCTGTTTGTGATGCAGAATATCGACAAAATACCATTTGTCAATTGTCCTGTTCTAGTAATCCATGTGAGTATTTCTTTGATTTGTTTGTAATAATTTACACTTTGTGGTTGTTGGATATTTGTAAAAGTTTGCAGGTTATGATATGGTTTGATCACATAAGAGTGATTGACTGTTCTAATTTTAAAGAAGAGGAAAACAGAGTGGTTGACGGAGCATCATTACTACAGCAACTGCTGCTGTAAACTTGCTTTGCATGCATTTATGTTTTCTAATATCTATCCTATTACTTTATTTTCTCTTGGGCCATGCATATTTCTAGTTTCCTATACATGGTTTGATCATGGGTTGCCATTCTAACAAATGATTGCATAGGAGCTTATATGCTTTTTGTGATTTGTGTGTTTCCCCTTGTTGGCAGTGTAACAAGTATGAGACCTACTATAGCTATTGGATTTTATATTAAATTACTTTTGATCAGGCATGCAAATGCTATGAATAAATTTTCAAGCCTGAAATCACTTCCTTTTTTACCAGACGATATAGAGACTGGAGTTAGGGTGGCTTCGATGGGGTAATTGGAAAATCCCAGATCTTTTGAAATGCTTCATTTTCAGATGCAGCATTTGATAATTAATTGTTTTGTAAATTTAGAAGTCACCCCAAAACCAATTGTCATATGTGGGATGTAACTTTAAGAATCCTGAGATTTGAAGAGTTGACTTGAGGAAATGTAGAGGTACAATAGAGTAAAATGGAGTGTGAAACAGTTATCTTGAGTTGGAGAGAGAAATGGAAAGTTCTGGTGATCAAGAGGAAGAAGAAAGGAAAAGAAAAAAATAACAATGGTAGAAATTGGGTTTTGTTGAAGTTGCTGGAGTTTGGAGAAGATGATGGTGTTTATGGGAAATGAGATTTGTGTCCAAAGATAAGCTTTGGTGGCTGGAGGTTTTTACATGAGAGCTTCTCTCTTTTGGCATTTTTGCCTGTTTCACAGGTTTGTTCTCATTTTGACATCTAGCCGCTGTAAATCAGATGTAAAGTGTGTATTTGGAGCCTTGTGCTACAAATACAGGGCAATTTGCCCAAATTATTCTCTTGCATTGCCACACATTGCATGAAATTTATTCTTGACATATGATCCCACTTCGAAGTACTTCATCAAAGTCTAATCACACCGATGCTCTCCTTGGATTAGGTTATTGTTGAGGGGAATTCATTTGTAAAAAGGATTTCAAAATTCTACAATGTCAACTTCATCTAAATGATACTGTTTTTCAGGCATTGAAAGACAATAATCCCAATTTGAGGGAACTCTTAACTCAAATAACAAATTTATAATTTCTAGTCTTTGAATTGCTGGTTTTATCTGCCTTGATTTATTTATTTTTAAAAAGAGAAATACCTCATCCAAACTCATTGTTAGCATATATTAGACCTTTGTCAGTTTGAAAAATACCTTCCTCAATGCTTCCTGCTTCATACTGTTTTCCAATGCTTTGCATAAGCTATCTTGTGGAATTCCTTAAATTTAACCCTTTTCTTAGGGCTCGGTAGATTTGAGGTTGACTCAAGGATGTCTCCAATGCCTTAATTTTATTTTTGAACATTATGGTCTTCCTGCATGGTGCCAACTTCTTGACGACTTCATGGTGTTCTATCTGGATTTCTTAGACATGTGGATCCATATATGGTGTTCATAAATAATGTGATCAGACAAATTGGCAAGATCTTGTGTGTATATGTCAATAAAGTTCTCCAAGCCTTCAAAAATCTTGTTAATAAGTGACTAAAAGCTCGAGAAGGTTATGATTTGGAGTTGGTAGATATCTTGTTAATAAGTGACACTTCCTTGTTCTCGAAATGATTGCTGTATGTTGACACACATGCTATTGACCCTTGTAATCTTGGAATGTATCGTTAATGTTTCCAGAAGTATGTGCATTGTGCAATCATTATTCCTCTGTTTTTGTTCTATTCCAGGGGACTGCTGATGATGTTGTGGATTGGTCCCATGGTAAGCAGCTTTGGGAACTTTGTAAAGAGAAATATGAACCTTTATGGGTTAAAGATGGGAATCATTGTGACTTGGAACTATATCCGCAATACATCAAGCATCTCAAAAAATTCATTTCAGCCGTTGAGAAATCTCATCTTAGAAACGGATCTGTTCCAGTTCCTGATCAACCAGAGAAGCCTCGGAACAGCACAGATTTTAGGGAGATATCCAGACCAAGCACGGATCAGAGAGAAAAGTTTAGGGCTAGTAGTGACCAAAGAGAAATGCCACGGTTAAGTACTGATCGTAGAGAGAAAGCAAGAACCAGCACTGATAAGAGAGAAAAATCAAGAAAGAGTGTGGATCGGCCTGACAAATTCTGTAATGGCTCAGACCAAAATGAGAAAGCAAGGAACAGCATTGATCGGTTAGTTTGAATTCATGCTACCAATTCCTTTACCTTTCTATTCCATGTTCTATTATTTTCTGCGTTAGTTGTGTCCTTATGATGGCATGAGTGTAAACAAAACTGGTTATATTGACTGTTGGAGTTGAAATCTGATGCAGCTTTGGGGAGATGATGAGATCAGTTGGATTGTGCAATATTGATTGTTTCAGGCCCACAGCAACAGCTGTCTGAGTAAGGGAAAGATCAGTCTACTTGTTGAGGTTGTATTTTATATCACTTTATTTAATTTTATTGGTCAATAGGGGTTGTTTGGGTGATAGGAAAAAAGCCTAATGTTTATTAGTCATATTTTAGAGTGAAAATAGGAAATCAATTTAGTCAGGGGAATTGTTTATCTTAATTGGTTGGTTGCCCTTTTGAGTTAATAAATCCATAATTTTACTGCCCCATGCTCTCACCTTGTCTCTATGAGTTTGTATGTGGAAATATGCATGTCTGTATGCCAGCACATGCATGAACCTTATTCATGTGTTGTTTTTTAATTAATATTTTCATAGAATGAAATGTTTTATTATCAGAGGTGTCTACTTTACTATGACAATGCTGAATTCAACATGCCCTCGTGATTGATTGGCTGGATTGCTTTTCATCTTTCAAGTGACAAAAAAGTTGTTGGAGGCTTGCCGTCCTTGTATGATTTCGGTATTTTCAGGCATGTCTGGTGCTATGATACCTAGATTCGGGTGTTATATACGGATAGATTCGGGTGTTATATACGGATATTTGTCTAATACGGGTGTACTTAATTTTTTTTATAATTTTTTTTCTTTCATATATTTGAAAGATTATATTCTCATATTTATATCGAATATGTGTCGAATACGAGTATCAAAAAAAAAATGGGAAAAATAGGGTAGTAGTCTCCTCATTTGCTTTACAAGCAAGAACCTATGGAGCACATGCATTTAAATAGTCTAATATCACATAAATTTTAAGATTAGCGCAGTTCAATTGAACTTTACGGCTTTTGTTTAAAGGGGCTTAAGATGTAATTATTTTTCCATGTTGATTAGGGCTGTAATCGAGCCGAGCCGAGCTCGAATACTGAGAAGCTCGAGCTCGAGCTCGATTCGAAACTCGAGGCTCGAAGCTCGGTTCGAGCTCAATCGAGTATCATTTTTTAAGCTCGAGCTCGGCTCGAGATAAAATCGAACTATTCGAGCTCGACTCGATTAGGCTCGTTTATATACTCGAGCTTGAGCTCGAATTAAGGGTTTTTAAGTATGTATATATATATTAAGGGTAAAATAGTAAATTAATAATAAAAATATTATAAATAAAAAGCTCGATTAGGCTCACGAGCTGCTCGAATCGGGTATTAAAATACTCGAACTCGGCTCGCTCGATAGCTCGAGCTGCTCGAGCTCGAGCTCGGCTCGATAATGACCGAATCGAATTCAAGTTTTTTTCAAGTCGAACTCGAGTAGCTTGCGAGCACAGGTTTCTGGTTTACACCCCTAATGTTGATGTTGCAACACAGAATAACTTGCGTTTTATAACCTTGTAGATTGTGCTTTATTTGGGAGAGGAAGCATATTTTTAGCATGGCTTCATTTAATCAATAACTACTAGCTATTAGAAGAATAGATTTGTCAATTGATCTTTTATAATTATTGTTTTTAGAAAATGAAGATGCTGCAAGTTATGATATCCGGATATATATATATATATTTTGAAGTATTTGTGTTCAATATTTATGTCTAATATAGATTGATATAAGTATGAGAGTATGATTTTTTATATATATGAAAAATTTTAGAAAAAAATATATTGTGTTGGATATATACTTATACTAGAAATATAACCTCGCGATGCGGGGTTGATTTTTTATTAATTTGATATTGATATTAAATTTATTTTTGTAATTACAAAAATACATATCATATTTAATTTTAAATATATAATAAGAATTATCCTAATAATAAGTCTCTGTCCATAAAAAAATTGAATCAAATTTTAAGGTGAAACTCATTTAAATTGAAAGACGATTAAAACTTTAAAATATTTAAAGGAGCATTTAAAAAAAAATAATTATTGTTGCATTTTTTTATTTAATTTATGTGTCATTCAAGACAAACATAATGTTTCTTTTATAAATTTTATGAAATCTAACCATTATATTCAACCATTATCTATTCCCGTTCTTATTAAATTTTTTGAAAATTAAAAGTGGACAAAATAAATGTTTGTGAATTAAAAATCAAATATTATCCCATGCAAAATTTTTAAATGCTATGTTATCAAAATTAAAAGCAGAATATTAACACCATTATGAATTATCCTTAAAGCACTTTTAATAAAAGTGCATGGGCTAAATTCATTAAAGTTGTAATAGAAGAATTGAAACAACATGATTGAGATAGTAAAGGGACCAACTTTCAATCGTGACAAATATTAATATAGTCATAGTATAATGATGAAATTGAGATAATATAATCATTTTACTTTAATTATCTAAATAACGATTTATTCATTTTGAAATAAATTTTTTTTTAACACATGATGGCTCAAAAAATATGTTGAAATATTCCATGAGTTTAAAAGGTGGAAGAATTGAGAAGTCGCGAAATTTGGTATGATCCACCTCTACTTATGTTTTAATTGTAGTAACAGAAGCCAAAAAAAAAATGATTGGTAAATTAAGAACTGATCAATTTATTTGAAAAAAAATAACATGCAGAATTCACTAATTATCTTGAATCATTACAATTCTAATGTTTGTCAAAATGTTAGTGATTATAATAAAATGGACCTAATTTTTATTCGTCAAGCCCGTTTAACTGATTTAATATTTTTGCCTAAACTCGTTTAATGGATTTAATATTTTTGCTCAAACTCTACCAAATATCGAGTGAATCTTCAAGTTTGAGCGGGTAGTCCGATTTTTTTACAGGTTTAAATAATATATATTAATTAGTTTATTAAATACTTTTAAATTTCTCATCAAAGTCAAATACAAAATTTATATAATAATAAGTTTATAATATTTTTGTAAACTTCAAATTAATAGATTGCTAAATTGTATAAAACATATATATAACATGTAACTATAATGAATATTTATTAATTAAAAAAAGTACGAATTAAATGATGAATCCATTTGTTAATAAAAACTATTAGTGATACATATTACAAAAAAAAAAAAAAAAAAAAAAAATCCATGAAAGTCATTTTAATTTAAAAAAAAAAAATTGTAATCAGCCACATTTGTTTAAGTTGCAAAAATTAAATTGGCATTAACCAGTAGCTAGCATGTTTTTTAAGAAAATAGCTATCATTGTCAAATGAATTAGTAATGTAAACATTATTGCAATTTTAGCTACTCATGAGGATTTTAAAAGATTTTGTATATGTATGATTATGTTTTTCATTAAATTAAGTTATCCAATTCAATCCGATGAAATTAGATTGAGAAAATGCAAAAATTTTAAAACACTATGGTACTTAAAAGTGACCAAACTTATTTCATGCTGCATTGCTATTTATTCATTATTAAAATAACAATTATTCATGATTTTTTCAGACAATTTTTATTTCTTGTCGCATTTTTTAATTTTTTGATAAAACTCATTGCATTATATAATTGCCTTTAATCAGTAAAAGTTGATTAAGAGTTCATTATCTCTATTTATTCATTAGCCCAAACAATTTTTATACCATTTTTATTCTTCAAATTTTGCATATGTATGAGATTATAAGGAATGTTGCAAGAAAAGATAAAAGTTATTCTTACAAATATTTTTTTAAACATTTTCTTTTCAAATTTTTTTTGATCAAATGCTAAATTGATTTCTTGTTTTCAATTCAAATAATCATTATATTTAGTATATAAAAAAATTAGGCCCTTTACTTAGCATAAACAAAAAAAATGAGATAAGGAAAAAAAAACATAATTCATATTTTTTTATAATTGTTCGAAGATGATTCTTAACTCTAATGAATCTTATAATTATATTAGCCTTTATGCATTAAGAAGCTCATAAATACAGAATTAAGACACAATAAATCATAGTTTAATTTGCTATTTTAATATCTAAAATTTACTCTAATCGTAAATTTATAACTTCTATCACATTCAAAAGAATTTAAAATACACATATAATGACATATAACACAATAACTCACATTTAAACTATGAAAATTTACAACAAAAATACAATTAGAACATATTTAAAACGAAATTAATTTCTATAGGATCAACATGTGTTAGACGGAAAAGAGATTTTAAAGGAGGAAATAGAGTTTTGGAAAATAGTCTCCCCTTTCTCTGTGGGAGGAATAGTGAGTCTTGTCATGCACAAGATGCTCCAGTCTCAGGAACTTTTATGGAGATCTCTGGGATCCTTTTCTTTTTTTGTTTTGCACACAAGGATTGTCAGCACTCTTAACCAGGCTTCAGACAAGGGGGGAGCTACTGGGGGTCCAAGCAAGCAGATCCGGTCCTAGAGTTAATCATCTTTTCTTTGCAGACGACAGTTTACTCTTTGCGAGAGCAAATAGGATCAATGGAGAAAAGATGAGGCACGTGCTAAAGTTATATGAAGAAAGCTTAGGGAAAAAAATCAATTTTGAGAAGTCCATCCTCTTTTTCAGTCCAAACACCACAACTGCACAAAAGGACGAACTTCAAAACTTGTTTGAAATTCATGTAGCAACCAACCCAGAGAAATATTTGGGGCTGCCAACAATGATTGGGAAAGGAAAAAGAAGGGTTTTCAAGGAAATCATCAACAAAGTGCAAGCAATAATCCAAAGTTGGAATCGTAGGCTTCTCTCGTTTGGGGGTAAGGAAATATTTATCAAAGCTGTGCTTCAGTCTTTACCATCTTATGCCATGAGTTGCTTTTTATTACCAAAGACACTGTGTGAGGAGATTACAAGCATTATACGAAGGTATTGGTCGAGTAGTAAAAAAGATGGCAGGGGACTACATTGGCTAAAATGGGACAAAGTGTGTACGCCTAAATTCAAGGGAGGACTTGGCTTTCGCAACCTACAACTGTTTAACAAAGCCCTGCTTGGAAAACAAGGTTGGCGATTGATCAACAATATTTCATCACTAAGTTCTAGAGTGTTAAAAGCCAAATACTATCCAGAGGTCTCCTTTTTGGATTCCAATTTGGGTTCATACCCCTCATTCATGTGGAGAAGCATTTGGATGGCTAAAGATGTGTTGACAGAAGGGGCGATGGGAAATCTATTAACATTTGGAAAGATAAATGGCTTCTAGGGAATGAGACACCCAACTATTTCTCATCAACAAGGTCACTGACATGGCAAGCAAAAGTAGAGATGTTAATTGATACTGATAACTTACAGTGGAAAGAAGAGCTCATCAGGAGGGATTTCTTAAAGGAAGATGCGGACACCATTTGCAACATTCCACTATACAAGAATGGAATAGCAGATAGACTAATCTGGCATTTCACTGAAAATGGGAAATACACAGTTAAAAGTGGATATAGAGTACTAGCTCAACATCAAACCCCTCAGGGTCCCCAAAGACACATATGGAGAGATCTATGGAAGGCAACAGTACCTCACAAAATAAAATTGTTCGGCTGGAGCCTGTGTCACGGCATCATACCAACTAAGGCCAACCTTGCTTCCAGGATCAAGGAACTAAATTCCAACTGTCCCAGATGTGGAACTGGGATTGAAACAGACATTCATGCTCTTAAGGATTGTGTCTTACCCAGAAGAATTTTTTATATAAGCCACTTACCCCAAATACTGGTTTCTAATCCAGCTGAGATGGTAGTAGATTGGCTAGAGTTTGCTGCTAAACATTTGAAGACCGATGATTTTGACAGTTTCCTCATCACTCTCTGGGCTTTCTGGAATGCCAGAAACATGAAGTAATTGGCAACAACAAACCTGATGAGAGAAGGATACTGGGTAGTATCAGAAGCTTGCAACAGGACTACAAAAATGCCCAATTGCTCAGTACCGTTAGTCCACTGAAAGGAACCAAACTTTATTGGCAACCACCACCAACACAGCAGCTTCTCAAAGTCAATTTCGACGGAGCCTTTGATGTTCAACAAAAGAAGGGTGGTATAGGGGTGATTATCAGGGATTTTGAAGGGTTTGTAATGGGAGCAGCTTCAATTAAACTGAACCACTGTCTAGATGCCTGTTCCTCTGAAGCCATGGCAGCAATTAAGGCAATAGAGGTTGCGACCCAAATGGGATTTCAGCAAATAATTCTTGAAGGAGACGCCCTGATGATTATCAAGAAACTACAAATGGAAGATGAGGATTTATCAAGTATCGGACCCATTGTAGAAGACGGGAGAAAGCAGATGAAAGATTTTGTTAGCTGCAGAATCCAACACACAAGCAGACAGAGGAATGAAGCTGCACATGCCTTAGCCAAACTTAGTTTCAAGCTTACTGAAGATAATTTATGGATAGAAGAATACCCTGACTCAATTCATCAAGTTGTAATGACTGATGCTATTAACATCTAATAAAATGAAAATTTCTTTCCAAAAAAAAAAAAAAAATGTGTTAGACGTATAATTGCAATTAATCCCAAATGGAGTTACAATATTCCCTAGTAAAAGCATATTAAATTCATTTAAAACAATGTGAAATCATGAATTCTATTTAAATATGCACATATAATAAAAAATATTCGAGATACAATAAATTATAATTAAATTATAGTATAATGAATTACTTATTAAAATATACATTAAAATAAACTTTAAATATAATTAATTTCTTGTATAATCTAAGTTTTGAAAGAAAAATTAAGACACAATAAATGATAATTATATAACAATGAATTGCTAATTAAAACCCAATTAAAACATATTATAAATCTATTTAAGTAAATAATAAAATGGTAAGCAATTAATTAACATTTGTATTTCACTTTTCATGCCATATATATATATATATATATATTTTGTTTATGTGAAACGTTTAAATATAGAAATTAAATGCTATATAATTCATAAATAAGGCGATGACGTTAATGAGGGTAAATTAATAAAAAATAATTATAGTATTTAAGTTAATGTCAAATACCAAAAGAGTTGATTATTCTCTAAATTTATTCAATTTGTCAATTTGAAATATCATAGGGCTAAAATATAAGAATTAAATGCATAACTTTAATATTGAGTAACGTTAATTAGGGTAAATTAATCATAAATAATTATAATATTTATGTAAATGTGAAAAACTAAAGATTTGATTGTCTATTTATATAAAAAAAGATTTGATTGTCTAAATTTATTTAATTTTAAATATCATGGGCTAGAATATAAAAATTAAATGACATCTTTAATATTGAGTCTAATATTAAGTCTTATCTCTTTAAATTTAAAATCGTAACTTACCTAATATTATATTAAACTATTAAAAAATTAGAATTAAAAGTAAAAGTAAAACGTCAGGTGTGACCAATCCAACAAACACGTTTTTTGGAACCAAACGTCTGATTGGGAGACGTTTTGATGATTCTCAGACACAGAAAGAAATGAAGACGGTATCTTACAAGATTGTTAGAGCTCCCAATGGGGATGCTTGGCTTGAAGCCAATGGAAAAACTTATTCCCCAAGCGAGATTGGGGCATTTGTTCTAACAAAGATGAAGGAAACTGCAGAAGCATACCTTGGTAAAACGGTGACCAAAGCTGTCATCACTGTTCCTGCTTATTTTAATGATGCACAAAGGCAGGCCACCAAGGATGCTGGGCGGATTGCTGGGTTAGATGTTGAAAGGATTATCAATGAACCAACTGCTGCCGCACTTTCGTACGGGATGAATAACAAGGAGGAGGTGGGACTTTTGATGTTTCTATATTAGAAATTTCTAATGGTGTTTTTGAGGTAAAAGCAACAAATGGAGACACCTTCTTGGGTGGAGAGGACTTTGACAATGCATTATTAGAGTACTTAGTGAGCGAGTTCAAGAGAACTGATAACATTGATCTCTCAAAGGACAAGCTTGCCCTCCAGAGGCTTAGGGAGGCAGCTGAAAAGGCTAAGATTGAACTGTCATCTACATCCCAAACTGAAATCAACCTTCCATTTATAACTGCTGATGCTTCTGGAGCAAAACATTTGAATATTACTCTAACCAGATCCAAGTTTGAGACTCTGGTGAGCAGCTTGATTGAGAGAACTAGAATTCCATGTAAGAATTGTTTGAAGGATGCTGGGATATCCATCAATGAGGTGGATGAAGTATTGCTTGTCGGTGGAATGATTCGTGTCCCCAAGGTGCAAGAAATTGTTTCAGAAATTTTTGGCAAGTCTCCAAGCAAAGGGGTTAATCCTGATGAGGCAGTTGCAGAGCTGCTATTCAAGGTGGTATCCTTCGAGGTGAGCTGCTTCTGTTGGATGTAACTCCTCTGTCACTTGGTATTATTGAAACTCTTGGAGGAATCTTCACTAGGTTGATCAACAGAAATACAACTATCCCCACAAAAAAATCACAGCAGACAACCAAACTCAGGTTGGAATTAAAGTTCTTCAAGGTGAACGTCACCTGGCAGCTGACAACAAGATTTTGGGTGAGTTTGATCTTGTTGGTGTTCGACCTGCACCTAGAGGCTTGCCCCAAATTGAAGTCACATTCGACATAGATGCCAATGGGATTGTAACTGTGTCTGCTAAGGATAAGGCAACCGGAAAAGAGCAGCAGATCACAATCCAGTCATCTGGTGGTCTTTCAGAGGATGAGATTGAGAAGATGGTAAAGGAGGCTGACTTGCATGCTCAGAGAGATGAAGAACTTTGATTGACTTGAGAAATAGTGCTGATACAAGCATATACAATATTGAGAAAAGCTTGAACGAGTACAGAGACAAGATTCCTAATGAGATTGCATCAGAGATAAGAGTCTGCTGTGGCAGATTTGAGGAAATCAATGGCTGGGGAAAATATAGATGAAATCAAGGCTAAATTGGATGTTGCAAACAAGGCTGTTTCAAAGATTGGAGAGCACATGAGTAAGGGTTCCGGTTCTGACGGCGGTTCCTCTGGAGGCTCCCCGGGCGAGGATCAGACCCCAGAAGCAGAATATCAGGAGGCCAGGAAATAAAAGCTCGAGTCAAGTACACATGATGTGTGACATATTTTTACAACTATTAATTTTATCATGATTTTGGCAAAGCTTGTATCTAATCTAGTTATAGATGTCATAAAAAAACTCAAGGTGGAGGATTGTGGATGCAATCCTTACATTATTTGTCAGTTCAGCAGGATTTTGAGATTGCGGACGTCATCTAGTTACAGATGTCATAAAAAAACTCAAGGTGGAGGATTGTGAATAAGAAGCTGTTTGGTTACAAGTAGAGATTTAAATTTAGGTAACAAACGCGCTTTTTTTGATTCGGACGTAATAAATATTATAATAATCAATTGTGATAAATATCGATTGTGAATATTAATAACGAAAGAGTCAAAATCATAAAATAATGATTATAATATTACGTTGCGACCGTTATTTAAAACCCTGGGTCACGAACCTGATTTTGTTTGAGAAACTTTGAAGAGCATTGCTGATAAAATCAGATGAAAGCTTGGTGGGTACAGCCATATTGCCAGGGACGAGGAGACTTTTAGTTGATTTATTTTTGCTTGCAGTATGTTTCCACCTGTATCAGGATTTTATGTTTTTTTTTTGGATAAATAAAATTTTAACTTATCGCAACCCAAAAAAAAAAAAAAAAAAAAAAAGAAAATAGGCAAGGAAAAAAGTAAACAGAGAGAGAAGTGCAATAATCTATATTTCTATATTTAAAACATCTCTTATTCTATTGACCATTATTTTGAAAACTGAAAATCGAAAGAATACATTAGAACATTTTAAAAAAAAAATGTACAAAATTTTAGTACCCAAGTTCTTAATGTATTAAGTCAAATTTATTTAAGGAAAAATATTATTTAATTACATTGATTTTATATTTTTTAACTGCTTATTTTTTAAAACTTTTATCCAATGTTGAAATAACCAAACTGGAGATCGAATCGGTCAGATCTTCGATTTAACCGGTTCAACCATTTCTAAAAAATTAAAAAAACCGAATAGAGAATTAGAAAAATAGTAAGGGTTTATATGAAAAATATGCCCCAATAGATGATTTATTTTTAAATGGTCATATATGTTAGAATTATTCATTAAAGGGAAATAGAAAAGTATGAAATTGTTATTAAGGAAATGATAAAGACAAAAAATCCTTAATGAGATTTTGATATCTCTAACCTTTCTCCTCTCATTAAGAAAATATTATTTTTTAAAAATTTTAATTAAAAATAATTTTTAAAAATAAAATATTTATTATTTTAAAATTTTAAAAAATAAAAAAATTTAATTTTAGAAATATTATTTTTTATTATTTAATTAAAAAACTAAATTACAAAATTACAAAATTAATTTTTTAACATTAAAAAAATTTATTTTCAAAAAATATTATTTTTTAGTTAAGAAATAAAAGGAAAAGGGAGAAGTTTTTTTTATTAAGGGATTTATGTTAGGGTATTTTAGTCTTTATCATTTTCTTAATAACAATTTTATACTTTTTTATTTTTTTTAATAAATAATTCTAACATATATCATCATTTAAGAATAAACCCTCTATGGAGTACATATTTTTCATATTAACCCAAATAGTAATAAGCCTTGGGCCTTCATTAAGCCTTCTTCTCTTCCTTTTCTTTTCCCCAAAAGGAAAGGAAAATCGTCTAACCTATTCAAGTTAAACTCAAGAAATCCTTTAAAATATAAAATAACAATTTCATAAAAAAAAAATCCCACAAAAATATATATATATATCTTCTTCGGACTGCTATATTTTTGGACTCTTTTAATATTTTTCATATTTTAAAACAATAATAATATATTTTCATATATATATATATATATATATATATGTGTGTGTGTGTAATAATATAAAAAATGAAAAAAATAAATGAGGGAATAGGCCTTGCCTATTAAAGAGCAAGCTTTGGAAATAGGCCGAAAGATCAAGGTAGTCAGTACCGTACCAATGTACGTATCGTTTTTGTTCTGATACTGGTACGTACCGGTATCGATGTATTTCGGTGTTCGTTTCGAGTTTACCAGTAATTTTAAAATATTTATATGTATAACCTATTTTCAAGTTTCTTAATAAAATATATATTATATACACATGCAAATATACATCCATTACATGCATATATATGTTTTTATGCAAATATAAAATTTAAATATTTAATATCTAAATTTTTTAAACATCAAATAGGTAAAATTAATATTAAAATGTTAAAAAATATAGTAAATTATTATTAATTATATTCAATAGCCTAATTTAATGAACATATTTGAATTTTAAATGTAATTATGAAAAAAATAAAAATAATCATGATACAAAAATTATTGAAAATGATTTAAAAAATCAAATAAGTGATTTCTTTTTTTTTTAAATTAAAAAAAATCGAAATCTTGTACCAACTGGTACGGACCGATACATACTAGTATTGACCAATACAGACCGGTACAGGCCGGTACCAAAATCGGAACGGAACTAAAGGATGCTTGTACCAGTTTAGTTAAAAACTGGGACGTACCGGCCGATACCATCGGTACCGAAACAGTAACGACCACCATGCGAAAGATACCCAAAATACTTTAGATCAAAATCCAAGTTAACCTCAACTTACCCACAATAAAAAATGTTGTCCATTCGATCCCCTTCTCAGCTGCTTCTCCGAACTTGTGGTTACTACTCTACGAATGCATTGGTGCGGTTGTAGAAGCTAAGAGAACAATCCGAGAAGGTCCTAGAATTCTAGACTGGGTCCTAGAATTCTAGACTGGACACGCCAACTGATCAAGTGATTCAAGTCCATCTACGATTCTCTTTTTCTTGATCTCCTTTTCCACGGAGTCTATTTCTCTCTCTTTGTAACAATCGAGGTTACGTACGACCGTGCAAAGTCAAACCCCAAATTTTTAAGGGCAAACTTGGAAAATGGTAAGAAGTTATAAGTGAAATAAATAAAAGAAGGAAAGATCAATGAACAAATTAAAAGTTTAAGGGCTTAATGGTTAGTTATGAAAAGTTGAGGGACCAATGTGTAATTATACCAAAAATTGAAAAATATCTTTTAAGTTCATTTTTATCTCTTGAAAACTCTAGAATTTGTATTTTCTTTGATAAGTGCTTAATTTCATACATTTTCCTATTTAATTTCTTTATACTTTGTGCTTTGATTCTTACTTCCTTGACATTTTACTAGGTTTTTATGCTTTGTAGGTATTTTGGAGGAGATGAAGTCAAAACATGTCAATTAGGATGTTAAAGAGCTCACAAAATCACAATCACAAGATGGAAAAAGAGTCGTGAGTCAAAAAGATCAAATTCTTGGTGCAAAGCAAGAAGACAGATTTGACCTCTGGAGCTTGTTGCAAAGAAAACATGATGTTAGACTCTTTATTCGAAGAAATTTCCTCTTGAATTTTCAAGATCACTTGATTACCTTTCCAACGGTTGGTCATGAGCCTAAATCGGATAAGAAATGGTCATCCAAATCGGCATTGGAATATCTCCCTAAAAACCCTAGTGGCAGAAAGAACCCTAGCCGCAAATCACATCTTTTTCTTAATACCTTAGCTGACATTTATGTTTATCCTTGTCAAATAAGTATTAGTGGTTGTCAACTTGCATTAATTGCATTAATTGCAAGTATCTTTCCTTAAAGCTAATCCTAGTCAAAGTAGGAGAATTAAATCAGCCAAGACTTTCCTTCCTTACACTTACTTTGGCTGCAAGAATATAATCTCTCTTCATTAAAGAGTGCTTTGACTAAAACTTTCCTACTTTATTCAAACTTGGCTGCCAAGGCTTATATCTTTCCTTAAAACACAAAAGTCAGCCACTTTTCCTTAACTTTAGCCACAAGTCAGCATTTATTGAAGGGAGAGAGCTGAAATTCACTTGTTTGATGCCCTAGCTATTGCCTATAAATAGAGACCAAGGGGCATACGAAATTGACACTTCCCCAAGCATCAAAGTTCTGATTTTTTCTTTGTTTCTTTGTTTTTGAGAGAGCAAGAGGCTGGATAATTAATATTCTTCTTCTTCTTTCTTTCTTTTATTTTCTTCTTAGATTCTCTTTAATTTTATGTTTATGTTTACAATGCCTATGTTAGGTGATGGAGACTCAATTAAGAGTTGTAAACCCAAGTGCAGGTTATGTTCAAGTAATAAATTCTCGGGTGTCCGAGGTCGAACCACAGGGAAGCGTATTAGTAAGTATAAGTTTATAAATATATAAGAAAAAGAAAGTAAACAAGATATTAGGGAATCAACAACAAAACAAGATAAACAAGATATTAGAGAACAAAATAAACAAAATAACATAAAAGAAATTAAACAAGATATAAAAAACAATAAGAAAAGATGTTGAGGTTAGAGAATCAACTCTTGGTGTCATGCTAAGATTAATCTTGTTTTATTACACAATTGGAATTCACACATAAGGGAGGTTCCAATCGGAAGGTTTAGCAATTCAGTCCAAATTGTCCAACGTCCATAGCATATGATATTATGTTCATTTGGTGTCCTCAAAACTCATAAAAAGAGTCCAAGCATTCCTTATGCCAAGGTATATGTCTACAACAAATCAAGGTTATGAAACCAAGCATTTACTGTGCCATTTTCATTGTCAATAATGAATCAAGATCCCTACTTTGCAAGTATGATTTTAAACCAAAAGAAAATATTATCTATACTAGTGTTTATAAATGATGATTCATTTTAGCTCATGTTTAAGAGACTAACCTTAGCATTTACCAAAAGCTTCACCTCATCACCTCAACAATATGATTAGCAACACATACTAGATATGAATAAAATGAAAAGAAATGTAAGAAGTATAAGTAAATAAAAAAAAAAGAAAACTAGAGAAAGGAAAGAAGAAGAAAACTTAGAGAATTTTATTACAATGGCTAATATCCTACCAATGTACAATAATACTCTTACAATCGTCCAAGGCCCTCTATTTATACACATTTTGGAGAGCTAAATGACAAGAGACAAGCTTTATAAATTTCAAAGGTAGGTATAATAGGTGGGTGCATTTTTCTAACAATTTTCGTCATATTGTATGACAATTCTGATCAGCCAGTTTGATGGTTGATTTTGTCAATGTTGGATGCTTGATCTGATCCAATTGTCTTCTAGAAAAATATTCCCCTATCAGTTTGTGATCCATAGCCGATGGAATCAGCTCATTTTCTCATGTGGATCAGAAGATATGGTCAAAATACGAAAACTAGTCAGAACAGACGGCATTGCACATCAGCCAACTTGATACCACATTTCGCTAGGGAAAACGACTCCGTTTCAAGAAGTGTAAAGCATGAAAAAGATAGATATGCCTCTTAACTTTGCACTGTAAAAGTTGCAGCCTTACTGCTTCAGTGAAACTCCAGATATAGCTGATATGGCAAAAGGTGTCGGAACTGGAACTGAACTGGATTTGCCCTTAATTCTTGATTTAACCTAGTAATCTGAAATCACTCAAAGAAACTCGTGAAAAACACCAAATTACATAAAAATATAAAAGATCATAAACACAATTAGACTAAGCAATAATAACTCGTATTTGACACAAAACAATAATAAAACATAACTAAAAACTATATAATTATACGAGTTATCACACCTCCACACTTAGATTGTTGCTAGTCCCTAGCAACGACTCAATCCTAGAAAAAATAAACAGGAAACAAGTTAAAGGGATCTCAAACAAACAAGCAAGATCAAGCGTAATAATTGGCAAGGCATCTAATTAAGTATCATTGGCATATTAAGTTCGAGTAAAGGGTCAATGAGATTAAAATTGAAGGCATTACCGTACGATTGAGGAACTTCCTTCTTGGCGATACTTTAGCTAGCCATGGAGGACTAGGCAAACTATAGCTTCATAAGTACACATGCTAAGATCCTTGTCACCGCAGTTCACAAGTGAACTTGACAAATCTGATCGGTGCAGAGATGAATCTGAGGCTTATGGACAAGTGAGGGGTGGAATGTTCAAACATAATCTGAGGTTTATCACAAGTTAGGCTCAAGAAATATAATAATAATGTGATCAATCCTCTCAAAATATTTCCATTCTCACTCATCCTTAGTCCTATGTTCAATATTAATATTTTGAAAAGAAAACAAAAAGCAAAAAAAGACTCGATCCAAAGAAAATAGAAAAGTAAAAACCTCTCTATAATGAAGAACCTCGAATCTTGAATTCTGATTTTTTTTTAAGCACAAGTGATTTTCTTTTGATTTGTGCCCTCATTGGGACATCTTTTATGCACAATCACATCTATTCATAATCATCATTCTTTTTTTTTTTTTTTTTTTTTTTTTCAGAAATCACATTGGATTCCATACTTTCTTTTTCTTTCTTTTCATTCAATTGATCAAACAAGATAGATTTTTATCAACTCTTTTTTTTCACCATCTTTTTCTCAACTCATCACAACATTGTTTTGGCATCAATAAGTTCGAAGTTCACGACTCTAAAAACAGTCACTCATTCTAACTACCCTCTTCTGCATTATTCCTTTTTTTTTTTTTTCAGATTTCAAAAGATAACAAAATAAACAAGAAGGAAAAACACAATCCCAAACCCAATGATCACAAATATTATCATAAAAGTATAAAGAGGGAATGGGGGTCGGAATCGTATCCGTTCACTTTGGCATAATTTATGGAGTTCATATCTAGGGATCCAACCCGAAGGTTTACAACCTATGGGCTCCGAATGTAAGGGGGAAAGATAAGGGGCTTTCTGGATAGTGACTTTGTTCTAAGATCAGATCATGTATAGATGCAAGCATCTATGTGATGACCTAAATCTGCATGTGGAATGAAGAGAAAAAGTAAACTTACTATGTCTTCCCAGTTTTCCGTGGCTTTCCAAAGGCTCACCATGAATTCACATTCCAACAAAAATGGAACCGATCTGCCAAAAACAATCTCAAAGACATTTGATCATCAAAAATATTCAATTTTCAGAAAACCAAATTGAAAATAACCTAGATAACTTAATCAAAGCCTTTGTAACTCTATTGCTTTATCCACATGCTTGCCAAGATTATACTAATACTCAAAAAAAAAAAAAATACATACACGAAAGTAGTAAAACACATGCAGATAATAAACGGACTAGATAGTGGTTTTTTTTTTGTTGAAAAGATTAAATCAAACTGACAAGGTATGTCTCAAGTCTCCCTTACTCAAACCTTGTTCATAATGAATACTTCTAAATGGCTTAAAACACAACATTTTTTTTTTTTTTTTTTTTTTTTTTTTTTTTTTTTTTTTTTACAAATTAGCAAAATATGTCCCTTACCCCCTACTAAAATATGACATTGTCCCCAATGTCAAATTTTAAAGGTAGAATTTAGGAGATATTACCTGCAGAGGTTGCTAACCACTTATTATAAATGAGACACAACAAACAAAATGTTAGATAATGTCACAAAGACAAAGTGTAATCCACTCCTTGCTTGTCTATATCTCTTTTTCTTTTTTCGAGCGTTTGCGAAACAACCGTAGCAGGTAAATACTCATAAGCTTGGAGCTTTTTGAGTAAATCTTCAATGGTTGTAGCAGAAATTATGGTTCTCCTTGCCTCTGAAAACATGAATCCATTTTCCACAACATTATCTAATTATGAAAGCAAATTACTAAAATAACCATTAATATTAAGCAAACCAATGGGTTTCTTATTTGTGACCAAAGATGACCAAGAAGCCACGCAAGCTATTTCTTCCAATGTACCCAGACCTCCTGGTAAAGCAATGAATGCATCGGCAGAATGGTACATGATTGTCATTCGTTCAGGGATACTCCAGACTTGTATTTCCTTACCCAAGGTAGGTCCACAAAAACCTGTGAATAGTTTTGACACGATTCCTAGAACTGGACTTCCTCCGGCGTGTGCTGCTGTAGCGACTGCTCCCATTAAACCCGTACTACCGCCTTCATAAATCAATTGGATCTTTTGTTGGGCAAGTATTACTCCAACTCTTATGGCTTCATCAGCGAATATTTTATTTTTCCCTGGATAAGCACCTCCAAAGACACAAATATTTTCAATGCGCTGGGACGAAGTACTTTCCATTTTTTTTTCGAGTGCCTGAAAGAGAATGAGTACATGGTGTAATATATAGAGGACTGAGTAGTGAATCAGACAAGAGTAATAATGTCGCCGAAAGTGTATTTGACCTGTCAGAAGAAAATGTTAACCTAACAAAAGATTTTTGCGTGATTTCAGGAAGAAAATCAAAAAGAGAAGAAAAATCAACCGTGAAAGACCAATGCAAAAAAAACGAGAATAATTACACAAATCGAACAACACGTAAATTAAACCGAAATGAAGTTATTGCAAATCAAACCAAAAGCTGAGAAGTCATTTATTGTAGTTGTGATTGTGGCTCACATCTTCCTCTGGTTTTACGTCCAAAAACGGCTTAAACGCCTTCTATGAGTCGAGGATATGCTTCCCATCCAGTTTTCTTACAAGCTGGCAAACAGGGTCTTTTAACATCAGATTCTCAAGATGTTGTCATTCCCTTTGGAATTGCGGCCATAAATCAAGAATTTCTCCTTGTACGTCTCCACTAGGATGCGTCTCAAGAGAAAGTTGGATATTACCCAAATTCTCCTTACTCAGTCCATCCTTAATGAATTCAATTTTATCATCTCGATTAGAGGACGGAATCCCAATAGAACGACATTTACCATTACACGTCCATCGTGCACATTTGTGGCAATTTGAACTCATGCGCTTTGCTCGTCGCTTGTTTGCAAAAGTGCTTCTACCTGTACCTGGTAAATGCAAAACAGGAAGATATTCATCTTCACGTACCTTGGCTTCAATTATCCAACGTATGTCTTCAGGAATCCCTTTGTGCATAAGCATTCTTAATCTTTCAAATCGAACTTGGTAAAGCTTTAGTAAAATATTTCGAGGAAAAGTAGGAAATCGTTTCTGCAATCTTTTGAGAATATCATCCATCCTGAAGAAAAAAAATGAAAGAGAAATTGAAAGAGAAATTTATATACAATATCAGTTTTGTGGGTAGCTGATGGAACTGACTTAAATAATCACGGAGTACCGTTATCCGCCATTTAACCGGGGTAAAAAAAATTATATTTACATCGAGTTATTTTCAAAACAAGGATCAGAAAGAAAAACAACCTCTTCTTGAGTAACATGATTTTCCAAAAAGAGTTTGAGTCTTTGTCCATTTACCTTGAATACGTTACCATTTTGAGGATTCTCAATGTCAACTGCTCCATAATGATACACATGCTTAACCACAAATGGGCCAGTCCATCTTGATCTCAACTTACCAGGAAATATGTGAAGTCTAGAATTATAAAGTAGAACTTTTTGCCCAACATCAAATGTTTTTCTTGAAATTAACTTGTCATGAAAGGCTTTAGTTCTTTCTTTATGAATTTTAGAATTCTCATATGCATCATTTCTGAGTACCTCAAGTTCATTTATTTGTAATTTCCGTAAATTAGAAGCGTCATCAAGGTTTGAGTTGAACATTTTAATAGCCCAATATGCTTTATGCTCAAGTTCCACAAGTAAATGACAAGGTTTTCCATAAACTAGCCTATAAGGAGACATGCCCAATGCTGTTTTAAAAGCTGTTCGATAGGCCCATAATGCATCGTTAAGTCTAAGAGACCAATCTTTGCGATTTGGATTAACCGTCTTTTCCAAAATTTGTTTAATCTCCCTATTTGCTAATTCTACCTGTCCATTTGTCTGCGGGTGATAAGGGGTTGCAACTTTGTGTGTAATGGCATATTTCTTCATTAATGTTTAAAAAACCTTGTTGCAAAAATGTGTTCCCCCATCACTTATGATAGATCGAGGAATTCCAAATCGACTCAAAATATTTTCTTTTAAAAATTTAATCACTGTTTTGTGATCATTATTTCGACATGGAATTGCCTCTATCCACTTTGAAACATAATCTATTGCAACTAAAATGTATAAGAAGCCAAAAGATGGTGGAAATGGTCCCATGAAATCAATACCCCAACAGTCAAAAATTTCAATTACAAGAATTGGGTTCAAAGGCATCATGTTTCTTTTCGAAATGGAACCTAATTTTTGACAACTTTCACATGACTTGCAAAAATTATATGCATCTTTGAATAAAGTTGGCCAGTAAAATCCACACTGTAAAATTTTTGCAGCAGTTTTCTTTGATGAAAAATGACCACCACATGCCTCGGAATGACAAAACTTAATTACACTACTTACCTCATTGTCGGGAATGCATCTTCGAAAAATCTGATCAGGATAATATTTGAACAAGTAAGGGTCATCCCAATAGAACTTCTTTACCTCATTCAGAAACTTCCTTTTATCTTGTGGGCTCCATTGAGAAGGAATTTTTCCTTCTTGTAGTTCATCAAGATGTGAAGAAGTTATGACTGGAAAAGTTTCATTCTCACCCAAAAAGGAATATTTTAGCTCGGATGGCAATGGTTTTAAATCCAGCTTGGGTGGTTCAATAGTTGATGGTACAGTGACATTTGTGAGTGATGGAAGTTCCTCAAACTTTTGTTTCCAACAATGCTTATCCTGAAAAGAATTCAACAAAGAATCAGTGTGTAAAATTTCTGAAGCATTATCAAACTCACATTCAATTAAATAAGCTTCTAAAGGATCATGGAATGTGGTAGTGGTCAGATGTTCATGAACAAGTTCTTCAATGAAATCCACTTCATGTACTTCTGAATCATCACCAGGTTGCTTGCAAATGTTGAACACATTTAATTCTAAAGTCATATTTCCAAAAGAAATGTTCAAAATACCATTCCTGCAATTTATCAGAGCATTAGAAGTTGCAAGAAATGGACGGCCTAGTATAACAGGAATTTGAACATTTGGATTTGAAACAGGATGTGTGTCCAAAACAATAAAATCAACAGGGAAGTAAAAATTATCAATTTGAACCAAAACATCTTCAACTATCCCTCGAGGAATTTTTACAGAACGATCAGCTAGTTGAAGTGTAACAGGTGTTTCCTTGAGTTCACCTAAACCTAACTGTTGATAAACAGAAAAAGGCAAAAGATTAACACTAGCACCAAGATCAAGCAATGCACGTTCTATTCTAGTGTTTCCAATGATGCATGAGATTGTTGGATATCAAGGATCTTTGAATTTTGGTGGAGTAAGGTGTTGAATGATTGAGCTCACACTTTCCGTCAGAAATGCTTTCTTTTGTACATTATGTTTCCTTTTAACTCTGCACATGTCCTTCAAAAATTTAGCATAAGATGGAACTTGTTTGATTGCATCCAATAAATGAATGTTAATCTTAACTTGTTTGAAAAGTTCATAAATTTCTGCATTTTGATTCAAATTCTTTATTGTTTGCAACCTTTGAGGAAAAGGAGCAGGATGCATACCTTTTTCTTTGTCCAAATTTTCAAGAAGTTCAGACTTACCATCATCCTTACCATTACTTTTCGGAGGGGAAGGAGGATCTTGGTCTTTTGATGGAATGTTTTTGTCAATTGCCTTTCCACTTCGAAGAGTTGTGATAGAACTGGCATTTTCCTGTTGAGTTTCATTGGAGCAAGAAACAAGACATTGAGTAGAAGGGTTAGGCTGAGGTTGAGCAGGAAACTTACCTTTTTCTTGAGTGCGTAATGAAGCTGTCAATGTGGACAAGGTGTTTTTGATCTCATTGATGTCTTGTGAAGTTTGGTTATTCACATTTGCTTGTGTTTGCATGAATGCTTGCAATGTCTCTTCCAAGGTTTGACCACGTGAAGATTGATAGGAAAAAGTGTTGCCCGGCTTTTGAGATTGTGGTACCTGAACATGATTATTATTCCGCCAACTGAAGTTGGGATGATTTCTCCATTCAGGGTTATACTTTTCAGAGTAAGGAGAAGGAAAAGGCTTTTTAAATGTGTTTATGGAATTTACTTGATCATGCAACGCTTCTTTAAGAATGGGAATGTTTGGACATTCAGAAGTGGGGTGTCCCATGATTTCACAAATTCCACAACTTTCTTCATTTTTAACCGTTTTGACTTCTTTTACTTCTCTAAGTTCCATGGCTTCAATCTTTCTAGCCAAATTAGCTACTTTAGCTTTTATCTCATCTTCTTGACTAAAATGATATTTACCTCTGTTAGAAACAAGATTAGATCTATTGGAACTTTCAGAGGAATTATCTGTGTGCCAGGCTTGAGAGTTATCTGCCAAATGGTCTAGGTAGTCAAAGGCTTCTTCAGGTTCTTTTTCTAGAAACTCACCGTTACACATTGTTTCAACAAATTGTTTAGTTTCGGGAGTTAAACTTTCATAAAAGAAACTAATAAGACGCCATTTTTCAAAACCATGATGTGGACAAGAACTTAACAAATCTTTAAAACGCTCCCAGCACTAAAAAAATGCTTCATTTTGATTTTGATTGAAATTTTGAATCTGTCTTTTCAAAGCAGTAGTTTTATGTACTGGGAAAAATTTCTTTAGAAACTCAGTTTGTAATTCTTGCCATGTGCCAATTGACCTTGGTTTTAAATTATGAAGCCAAATTTTTGCTTTATCTTTTAAAGAAAAAGGAAATAATTTTAGCTTGACAATTTCATTTGTACATTGTTGGTCATTAAAGGTGACACATACATCTTCGAAGTCTTTTAGAAACGAGTAAGCACTTTCGGATTCTAACCCATGGAAATTTGGAAGCAAAGCTATCATACCTGGTTTAAAACGAGAGTTGTTTGCATTGAGAGGAAAAATAAAACAAGAGGGTGATGAGCTTCGAGTTGGTTGCAAGTAGTCACGCATGGTGCGTACTTTCATTGTCAGCCATGGTAGGAGTTGTATTAGAAAGATTACCTGAAAAAGTTTCACAATAAAATCTAACTAAACGACGAGATCTAAAATCACGTCGCCAAACAAGCATAAAACAAAGTTAATATACAGATAATATATTTATATAAATATAAACTTTACAATATAAATATAAATATATAGAAAATTACGCGGTATAACCAGCCAATAAAAATAAATATACTTATAAACTTATATACTTAGTATTGCCTCCCCGGCAACGGCGCCAAGAACTTGATGGAGACTCAATTAAGAGTTGTAAACCCAAGTGCAGGTTATGTTCAAGTAATAAATTCTCGGGTGTCCGAGGTCGAACCACAGGGAAGCGTATTAGTAAGTATAAGTTTATAAATATATAAGAAAAAGAAAGTAAACAAGATATTAGGGAATCAACAACAAAACAAGATAAACAAGATATTAGAGAACAAAATAAACAAAATAACATAAAAGAAATTAAACAAGATATAAAAAACAATAAGAAAAGATGTTGAGGTTAGAGAATCCACTCTTGGTGTCATGCTAAGATTAATCTTGTTTTATTACACAATTGGAATTCACACATAAGGGAGGTTCCAATCGGAAGGTTTAGCAATTCAGTCCAAATTGTCCAACGTCCATAGCATATGATATTATGTTCATTTGGTGTCCTCAAAACTCATAAAAAGAGTCCAAGCATTCCTTATGCCAAGGTATATGTCTACAACAAATCAAGGTTATGAAACCATGCATTTACTGTGCCATTTTCATTGTCAATAATGAATCAAGATCCCTACTTTGCAAGTATGATTTTAAACCAAAAGAAAATATTATCTATACTAGTGTTTATAAATGATGATTCATTTTAGCTCATGTTTAAGAGACTAACCTTAGCATTTACCAAAAGCTTCACCTCATCACCTCAACAATATGATTAGCAACACATACTAGATATGAATAAAATGAAAAAAAATGTAAGAAGCATAAGTAAATAAAAAAAAAGAAAACTAGAGAAAGGAAAAAAGAAGAAAACTTAGAGAATTTTATTACAATGGCTAATATCCTACCAATGTACAATAATACTCTTACAATCATCCAAGGCCCTCTATTTATACACATTTTGGAGAGCTAAATGACAAGAGACAAGCTTTATAAATTTCAAAGGTAGGTATAATAGGTGGGTGCATTTTTCTAACAATTTTCGTCATATTGTATGACAATTCTGATCAGCCAGCTTGATGGTTGATTTTGTCAATGTTGGATGCTTGATCTGATCAAATTGTCTTCTAGAAAAATATTTCCCTATCAGTTTGTGATCCATAGCCGTTGGAATCAGCTCATTTTCTCATGTGGATCAGAAGATATGGTCAAAATACGAAAACTGGTCAGAACAGACGGCATTGCACATCAGCCAACTTGATACCACATTTCGCTAGGGAAAACGACTCCGTTTCAAGAAGTGTAAAGCATGAAAAAGATAGATATGCCTCTTAACTTTGCACTGTAAAAATTGCAGCCTTACTGCTTCAGTGAAACTCCAGATATAGCTGATATGGAAAAAGGTGTCGGAACTAGAACTGAACTGGATTTGCCCTTAATTCTTGATTTAACCTAGTAATCTGAAATCACTCAAAGAAACTCGTGAAAAACACCAAATTACATAAAAATATAAAAGATCATAAACACAATTAGACTAAGCAATAATAACTCGTATTTGACACAAAACAATAATAAAACATAACTAAAAACTATATAATTATACGAGTTATCATTAGGCTAAACTTTTATTTGGTTAAGGGTGATTTCAAAGCCCTAGACATGTTATGTAATTAATTTTTAGAATCTATCTATCATTGTTTTCTATCAAAGTTGCTTATGTTCTTCCATTAAAATTGTTCATGATGATGTTTTGATTTGTTTAGATGGCCAACTAGATAAATCTTGATAATTGTCTAATGCTAGTTTAGGAGTCTTGATCCGTAATTGTCTTGATTTCCTATTCATAAGTAGCAATTTGTGATTAATGATTATGGTCAAGTTTTCAATAATTGCAAAGTGGAACATAACCTAAGTTGAACAATCCGAGTTTATGTGTTTGTTGCTTAGATCAACCTATCTTTCTCATCATAAAGCTGCTATTAAATTGAACTTGGAGAGCTTATTCTAGGTTGTTTGATAGTTAGAGATTAAATAGAGAGCTTGTTCTATTTAACGACAAACTAAGGAAAGATTGGGGTAACAGAGCTTGTTGTTATCTACGGTTGTTAACTTTGATAGCTAATTAATGTTGATAGATATGAAATTGATTCTTAATGATGTCTAGTGGTGGAGAATGAAACCTTAACCATATTTTTCTCATATTTGATTACTTCTTATTTACTTGCTTTCTTCTTTGATTATAAGTCTTTAGTTTAAATGGATTTTAAAACCTCCCCTTTTATTTTGTTTTCTTTGAATTTAGGTTTTAGACTAATAATTCTTAAACTAAAACTCAATTCCTAAGGACTCGACCCTTGCTACTTACTATACTTAAAATTGATCTTTTTAGTGCAAGGTTAAATAGAGATACACTCTTTTGGGTGCATCAAATTTTTGGCGCCGCTGCCGGGGATTGCTTTCTTTAGTTTATTAGTTTATTGGTTTATTCTTATTTTCTGTTCTAATTATTTACTTTTTTTTTGTTTCTTTATTAGTGATGTTCCAAGCTCCCGAAGAAGACTTAAGACTTAGGAGAATTCGCGAATTGATAACTTCTCACCAACAACCAATTGAGGAGTTGATCCAAAATATCCAAGAGGAGAAAGGAGAGATGGCAGCTGCTGACAACCGAACTCTCAAGGAGCTAGCCGCTCCGGACTTGGGTCAACAACCATTATGCATTGAATATGCTAATCTTGAGGTAGCTTTTGAATTAAAATCTGGTTTGATTCATCTTCTCCCAACTTTTCATGGTTTTGCAGGAGAGGATCCAAATAAGCACCTCAAGGAATTCCATGTAGTTTGCTCAAGCATGAGACCAACAGGGATCACGGAAGAGCAAGTTAAGTTGAGAGCCTTCCCATTCTCTCTAGCTGATTCAGCAAAGGAATGGCTCTACTATCTACCATCCGGGACCATCACTACATGGAATGATATGAAGAAAGCATTCTTGGAAAGGTATTTCCTAGCATCTAAGGCTGCCAACATTAGGAAAGAGATATGTGGGATTCGGCAATACAACGGAGAGTCCTTATATGAATATTGGGAGAGGTTCAAGAAACTTTGTGCATCATGTCCACACCATCAGATAAGTGAACAACTTCTCATCCAATACTTCTATGAAGGTCTCATGCCCATGGAGAGAAGTATGATTGATGCCGCTAGTGGGGGAGCTCTAGTTGATAAGACTCCCGGGGCTGCTAGAACATTAATCTCCAACATGGCAGCCAATTCTCAACAGTTCTCAATGAGACAAGATCCACCACCACAACCCAAGAGAGTTAATGAGGTAAGTATATCATCCCTTGAACAAAAATTTGATAAACTGACTTCTCTTGTTCAACAATTGGCTGTAGGTAATATACAACAAATAAAGGCTTGTGGCATATGTTCAAATATAGGGCACTGATGCACCCAAAAGAGTGTATCTTATTTAACCTTGCACTAAAAAGATCAATTGTAAGTATAGTAGTTAGCAAGGGTCGAGTCCTCAGGGATTGGGTTTTAGTTTATAAGTTAATAGTTTATAACTTACGTTCAAAGAAAACAATAAAAAAAAGGGGTTTTTGAAGCCAGATTTAAACTAAAGTAAATAATAAGAATAAGATGCAAGGCGGTATAACCAGCCAATATATATATATATACTAAATTAGGCGGTATAACCAGCCAATATATATACTAAATTAGGCGGTATAACCAGCCAATATATATACTAAATTAGGCGGTATAACCAGCCAATAAAAATAAATATACTTTTAAAAATAAGCAAACTAGAAAAGTAAGAAAACAAGTAAGTAAGAAGAATCAAATATGAAAAATATGGTTAAGGTTTCATTCTCCACCACTAGACATCATTAAGAATCAATTTCAGATCTATCAATATCAACCAACTATCAAAGTTAACAACCGTAGATAACAACAAGCTCTGTTATCCCAATCTTTCCTTAGTTTGTCGTTAAATAGAACAAGCTCTCTATTTAATCTCTAACCATTAAACAACCTAGAATAAGCTCTCTAAATTCAATTTAATGGTAGCTTTATGATGAGAAAGATAGGTTGATCTAAGCAACAAACACATAAGCTCGGATTGTTCAACTTAGGTTATGTTCCACTTTGCAATTATTGAAAACTTGACCATAATCATTAATCACAAATTGCCACTTATGAATAGGAAATCAAGACAATTACACGGATCAAGACTCCTAAACTAGCAATAGATAATTATCAAGATCTATCTAGTTGTACACCTAAATAAATCAAGACAACATCATGAACAATTCTTGTAGAAGAACATAAGCAACTTTGATAGAAAATTAATGATAGATAGAATCTGAAAATCAATCACAAAACATGTCTAGGGCTTTGAAATCACTCTTAACCAAATAGAAGTTTAGCCTAGCATAGGCATTGTAAACATAAACATAAAATTAAAGAAAATCTAAGAAGAAAATAAAAGAAAGAAAGAAGAAGAGGAAGAATATTAATTATCCAACCTCTTGCTCTCTCTAAAGAAAAAGAAAACTAGAGAAAAGAAAGAAGAAGAAAACTTAGAGAATTTTATTAAAATGGCTAATATCCTACCTATGTACAATATGATCCCTTACAATCATCCAAGGCCCTCTATTTATACACATTTTGGAGGGCTAAATGACAAGAGACAAGCTTTACAAATTTCAAAGGTAGGTATAATAGGTGGGTGCATTTTCTAACAATTTTCGTCATATATGACGATTTTGATCAGCCAACTTGATGGTCGATTTTGTCAATTTTGGAGGCCTTATCTGATCACATGGTCTTCCAGAAAAATGTTACCCTATCAGTTACTGATCCATAGCAGTTGGAATCAGCTCATTTGCTGATGTGGATAAGAAGATATGGGCATAATACGAAAACAGGTCAGCACAGACGTCATTGCACATCAGCCAACTTGATGGTCGATTTCGCTAGGGAAAACGACTCCGTTTCAAGAAGTGTAAAACATGAAAAAGATAGATATGCATCTTAGCTTTGCATGGCTACAAATTTCAGCCTTATTTATTCAGTGAAACTCGAGATATAGCTGATATGGCAAAAGGTGTCGGAACTGGAACTGAACTGGATTTGCCCTTAATTCTAGTAATCTGAAATCACTCAAAGAAACTTGTGAAAAACACCAAAATACATAAAAATATAAAAGATCATAAACACAATTAGACTAAACAATAATAACTCGTATTTGACACAAAACAATAATAAAACATAACTAAAAACTACATAATTATACGAGTTATCACACCCCCACACTTAGATTGTTGCTAGTCCCTAGCAACGACTCAATAAAAATAAAATAAGAAAATCTAATCTAATTCACTTTCGTAGGAAATCACGGTGGCACTTAGCATGTGACACAAGCCTTTAAACCCCTAGGTGTCCCTAGTGGACGAGTTTAGTCTCGTGAGGGTTTACTAGAACGATACCCACAAACATTGAAAAACTAAAATATAAAAAAAAAACTACATATACTAAAAATATTTACTCCTAATCCTTTCAATACAAATTAGAGACAATCTTTGAACAAGTCTTATAAACTAATCAATAGCTTAAAGAATTTCACAAAAAATCATGCTTGAATGTAAATTGTTTGAGTTAAGCCAATATTAACATAACATATTTCAATCAAAATAGTGCATATTCAAACTTAATCTCAACTACTCACATGGGATACCCTCATGATTTTCACTCTTTAAAGTAGTGGTGAAGTGTTTACACTCAATCAATCTCATGAAAACAGTTCTACCATATTCTTGCTTGTCCACCTATTCTCCACTATTTAGATCATACAACTTCATGAATCAAGAGGTCTTTAATCAAGGTTGTAATAGGGCCAAGGGGTTTGTAATGTGGTTGAAGAACAAAAGGATAAAGATATCACAAAGGTTCCAAAGAGTTCATAAAGTTTAGAGACATAAAAAGATCATACAAATAAAACTTCTCAAAACTCTTATAAAGCACATAATAACATAGGCTAAATATTCATGTTGAGCCTTTGCATCATTCTAACCAACTTTGTAATATCTTTTTCATTACTTTAACTAGAAGTTCAAGAGAAGATTTTTTTTTTTTTAATATGGGAATGTATTTGACAATGATCCCTTTCTTTTTCTCTTGACTTTTTTTCTTTCTTTTCCCCCCACACTTATTTCTTGTTTCTAACCCAAATTTTCAATAAATCTTCTTTGCCTTTGCAACTTGTCTCAAAACATGCTAATTCATCTTTGGAACAAAGGTAAAGATATAAGTATATTTAGGTTAGGGACAAGTTATGGTTACCAAAGAAATAGCTTATTCAATGTAGGCTCAAATTGGTTCACTAAGGGTGTGTTCTCTTCGAACATTAATAATGGATGGCTGTTTGGCTCTGGTTATAATCCTAATGCCTCTATCATATTCATGTTGTCACATGTATCAATGTAGTCTCAAACGGTTTAAAGCAAGTTTTAGAGAATCATGTAATCATAAGAGCACTCAAGAAAGAAATTAGATTGATTTGTATAATGCATCAATCATTATAGGCTCAAAAACTCACAAGGATGATTATACAAGTCAGATTAAGTCTAAACATGCTTCTTTCTCAATCAACATATCATATTAACATTGGCTCATAAAAAGGTTGACATCAAGCTCAATTCTCATGAAAATCTTCTCACTAATAAATCTGTTTTAGACTTATGCAATTCATATCTCATCATTGTATTAAAAAGGAACTAAAACTTAAAAAAAAAAAAAATTAATAATAATAATAATAAAGAAAAAAAAATAGTAGACAAAAATAAAAGAAATCCTAAATCATTCCCCCCCACACTTAATTCTTACATTGTCCTCAATGTAAGTCTATTAACTCAAATGAAAGAATCATGTGTAAGAGAAAAGAACTAATAACATAAGAATAGGAACAACTAAGACTCAAAACAAAACAAAACAAAACCATGCAACCTAAATAATCCTAAAATACTAAACAAAAATTAACAAGTAAACATAAAAAGATTAAAATCAAACTGACAAGGTATGTCTCAAGTCTCCCTTACTCAGACCTTGTTCAGAATGAATACTTCTAAATTGCTTAAAACACAACAAACTTTTTTTTTTTTTTTTTGAAAAGAAGAAATCAAACTGACAAGGTATGTCTCAAGTCTCCCTTACTCAGACCTTGTTCAGAATGAATACTTCTTAAATTTTTTTTTTTAAATTAGCAAAATATATCCCTTACCCCTTACTAAAATATGACATTGTCCCCAATGTCAAATTTTAAAGGTAGAATTTAGGAGATATTACCTGCAGAGGTTGCTAACCACTTATTATAACTGAGACACAACAAGCAAAATGTTAGATAATGTCACAAAGACAAAGTGCAATCCACTCCTTGCTCGTCCATATCTCTTTTTCTTTTTCCGAGCGTTTGCGAAACAACCGTAGCAGATAAACACTCATAAGCTTGGAGCTTTTTGAGTAAATCTTCAATGGTTGTAGCAGAAATTATGGTTCTCCTTGCCTCTGAAAACATGAATCCATTATCCACAGCATTATCTAAATATGAAAGCAAATTACTAAAATAACCATTAATATTAAGCAAACCAATGGGTTTCTTATTTGTGACCAAAGATGACCAAGAAGCCACGCAAGCTATTTCTTTCAATGTACCCAGACCTCCTGGTAGAGCAATGAATGCATCGGCAGAATGGTACATGATTGTCATCCGTTCAGGGATACTCCAAACTTGTATTTTCTTACCCACGGTAGGTCCACAAAAACCTGTGAATAGTTTTGGCACGATTCCTAGAACTGGACTTCCTCCGGCGTGTGCTGCTGTAGCGACTGCTCCCATTAAACTCGTACTACCGCCTCCATAAATCAAGTGGATCTTTTGTTGGGCAAGTATTACTCCAACTCTTATGGCTTCATCAGCGAATATGTTATTTTTCCCTGGATAAGCACCTCCAAAGACACAAATTTTTTTAATGCGCTGGGATGAATTACTTTCCATTTTTTTTTCTTCGAGTGCCTGTCAGAAGAAAATGTTAACCTAACAAAAGATTTTTGCGTGATTTGAGGAAGAAAATCAAAAAGAGAAGAAAAATCAACCGTAAAAGTCAAGAGTAATAATGTCGCCGAAAGTGTATTTGACCTGTCAGAAGAAAATGTTAACCTAACAAAAGATTTTTGCGTGATTTCAGGAAGAAAATCAAAAAGAGAAGAAAAATCAACCGTAAAAGACAAATAAGAAAAAAGAGAATAATTACACAAATCGAACAACACGTAAATTAAACCAAAATGAAGTTATTGCAAATCAAACCAAAAGCTGAGAAGTCATTTATTGTAGTTGTGATTGTGGCTCACATCTTCCTCTGGTTTTACGTCCAGAAACGGCTTAAACGCCTTCTATGAGTCGAGGATATGCTTCCCATCCAGTTTTCTTACAAGCTGGCAAACAGGGTCTTTTAACATTAGATTCCCAAGATGTTGCCATTCCCTTTGGAATTGCGGCCATAAATCAAGAATTTCTCTTTGTACGTCTCCACTAGGATGCGTCTCAAGAGAAAGTTGGATATTACCCAAATTCTCCTTACTCAGTCCATCCTTAATGAATTCAATTTTATCATCTCGATTAGAGGACGGAATCCCAATAGAACGACATTTACCGTTACACGTCCATCGTGCACATTTGTGGCAATTTGAACTCATGCGCTTTGCTCGTCGCTTCTTTGCAAAAGGGCTTCTACCTGTACCTGGTAAATGCAAAACAGGAAGATATTCATCTTCACGTACCTTGGCTTCAATTATCCAACGTATGTCTGCAGGAATCCCTTTGTGCATAAGCATTCTTAATCTTTCAAATCGAACTTGGTAAAGCTTCAGTAAAATATTTTGAGGAAAAGGAGGAAATCGTTTCTGCAATCGTGTGAGAATATCATCCATCCTGAAGAAAAAAAATGAAAGAGAAATTGAAAGAGAAATTTATATACAATATCAGTTTTGTGGGTAGCTGATGAAACCGATTTAAATAATCACGGAGTACCGTTATCCGCCATTTAACCGGGGTTAAAAAAATTAAAAATTATATTTACATCTAGTTATTTTCAAAACAAGGATCAGAAAGAAAAACAACATAAAAAGACACAAAAACAAAACACTCTAAATAAAATCCTAAATTCTTCCCCCACACATAATTCTTACATTGTCATTAATGTAATGCTATTAATCCCAAATGAAAGAATCATGTGTAAGTGAAAAGAACTAATAAACAAAATAAACTTATGCAGCCTAAATGAACTTAGAAACACTAAACACAATTAGCAAAAAAAAAAAAACATAAGAAAAAGATAAAGAAAAAGAGAGCAAATCTGAGGATGGCAGTTTGGCAATGCTTTCACTAATTAGGCTGCCTCCCCCAATTAGCACTTGATTTAGTGTTTTGAACCTAACCAACACCCCTTCTTGGCATTTTAGGCTTGTCAGGCTCATACATGAAATTTCCTAAATTTATGCGTTTGAGAGGAAGCTTTCTTTGCACAACAGTGGATGCATTCTCCATTACAAGTATTATTCCATCATCCTTTGTGGTGCATATGTCATCGAGGAATGGAGCATATTTTGATACTTGTTGAATGACCTCCACAAACAAGTTGTTTAAGGTTTCCGGCATGTGTTGTTCATGTTCTTCCTCCTTGAGCTTTGCAAATCTACTAGGAAAAGGTGGAGAAGAAACATTAGTAAAAAGTGAAACCTTAAACGTTACCTCAGGTGCCGAAATACTCTTATTTGGATCTTTGGCTTCATTATCCTCAAGAATAGAATCCATCTCTAATTTTGTTTCATCCTCATCTTGTTCCTCATTCTTCAAGGTCACAATAGTAGCATTCTCCTTTGGGTTAACCATCGTTTGGGCTGGGAGTTCTTCAGATCTTTGTGCTACCCATCCCACCATACTACTAGCCAATTGGCTCATTTGCTTTTCCAAACTCTGGATGCTTGCCCTTGTTTCCTGTTGAAATTGCAAAGAATCAGTAACAAGAGAATAAACAAGATCTTCTAAAGAAGTACCTGAGTTTTGAGTCATATGTGGTGGTTGAAAAAGATCTGGTTCTTGAGACCATGATTGATTGAAGCTAGATGGATGAGTGTAATTGGCATAAGGATCTACTTCTTGGTAATTTTTCGAGTAGCCATAATTAGTATGATCCCACCATCCCTCATGGTAAGTGTTTGAGTAATGATCATACTGTTGGTCTTGGAACACTTGATGGCCTTGACATCCTCCCATGGCCAATTGTTGAACTGGGGAGGTGAGATTGGCTTGTTGATTCTCCATGTTCATGTATGCCACCAACTCTTCAAGTGTTAGATTGCTCAATTCCATTGTGTTTTTTTTTTTTTTAAATTTGAAAAGAAAAACTTGTATGTACAAGAAAATAAAACTAATTAGAACTGAAAATAAGAATAAACCAAGTAACAAATAAACTAAAGAAAACAATCCCCGGCAACGGCGCCAAAAATTTGATGCACCCAAAAGAGTGTATCTTATTTAACCTTGCACTAAAAAGATCAATTGTAAGTATAGTAGTTAGCAAGGGTCGAGTCCTCAGGGATTGGGTTTTAGTTTATAAGTTAATAGTTTATAACTTACGTTCAAAGAAAACAATAAAAGAAAAGGGGTTTTTGAAGCCAGATTTAAACTAAAGTAAATATTAAGAATAAGATGCAAGGCGGTATAACCAGCCAATATATATATATATACTAAATTAGGCGGTATAACCAGCCAATATATATACTAAATTAGGCGGTATAACCAGCCAATATATATACTAAATTAGGCGGTATAACCAGCCAATAAAAATAAATATACTTTTAAAAATAAGCAAACTAGAAAAGTAAGAAAACAAGTAAGTAAGAAGAATCAAATATGAAAAATATGGTTAAGGTTTCATTCTCCACCACTAGACATCATTAAGAATCAATTTCAGATCTATCAATATCAACCAACTATCAAAGTTAACAACCGTAGATAACAACAAGCTCTGTTATCCCAATCTTTCCTTAGTTTGTCGTTAAATAGAACAAGCTCTCTATTTAATCTCTAACCATTAAACAACCTAGAATAAGCTCTCTAAATTCAATTTAATGGTAGCTTTATGATGAGAAAGATAGGTTGATCTAAGCAACAAACACATAAGCTCGGATTGTTCAACTTAGGTTATGTTCCACTTTGCAATTATTGAAAACTTGACCATAATCATTAATCACAAATTGCCACTTATGAATAGGAAATCAAGACAATTACACGGATCAAGACTCCTAAACTAGCAATAGATAATTATCAAGATCTATCTAGTTGTACACCTAAATAAATCAAGACAACATCATGAACAATTCTTGTAGAAGAACATAAGCAACTTTGATAGAAAATTAATGATAGATAGAATCTGAAAATCAATCACAAAACATGTCTAGGGCTTTGAAATCACTCTTAACCAAATAGAAGTTTAGCCTAGCATAGGCATTGTAAACATAAACATAAAATTAAAGAAAATCTAAGAAGAAAATAAAAGAAAGAAAGAAGAAGAGGAAGAATATTAATTATCCAACCTCTTGCTCTCTCTAAAGAAAAAGAAAACTAGAGAAAAGAAAGAAGAAGAAAACTTAGAGAATTTTATTAAAATGGCTAATATCCTACCTATGTACAATATGATCCCTTACAATCATCCAAGGCCCTCTATTTATACACATTTTGGAGGGCTAAATGACAAGAGACAAGCTTTACAAATTTCAAAGGTAGGTATAATAGGTGGGTGCATTTTCTAACAATTTTCGTCATATATGAGGATTTTGATCAGCCAACTTGATGGTCGATTTTGTCAATTTTGGAGGCCTTATCTGATCACATGGTCTTCTAGAAAAATGTTACCCTATCAGTTACTGATCCATAGCCGTTGGAATCAGCTCATTTGCTGATGTGGATAAGAAGATATGGGCATAATACGAAAACAGGTCAGCACAGACGTCATTGCACATCAGCCAACTTGATGGTCGATTTCGCTAGGGAAAACGACTCCGTTTCAAGAAGTGTAAAACATGAAAAAGATAGATATGCATCTTAGCTTTGCATGGCCACAAATTTCAGCCTTATTTATTCAGTGAAACTCGAGATATAGCTGATATGGCAAAAGGTGTCGGAACTGGAACTGAACTGGATTTGCCCTTAATTCTAGTAATCTGAAATCACTCAAAGAAACTTGTGAAAAACACCAAAATACATAAAAATATAAAAGATCATAAACACAATTAGACTAAACAATAATAACTCGTATTTGACACAAAACAATAATAAAACATAACTAAAAACTACATAATTATACGAGTTATCATGCACCAAACTGATATGTGTCCAACACTTCAAGAGGACACCAATGAACATGTGAATGCCATGGGTGGATTTCAGAACCAATCAAGGAAATATGATCCCTACTCAAACACTTACAATCCAAGATGGAGGGATCATCCAAACTTCAATTATGGAGGGAACCAATCACAAACTATTCCTCCATAATTTGACAACAGGCCACCGGGTTTTCAGCAAAGAGTGCAACAACCATACCAAACCCGACAACAACTGCCACCCACCCAAAATTCAGGTACTTCTCTTGAAGATCTTGTTAAAGCTCTTTCTACTAATACAATTCAATTTCAACAGGAAACAAAGACAAGTATTCGAAATTTGGAGACTCAAATAGGGCAATTGGCAACAACCATGAGTCAAATGCAAGCAAGGGATTCTGGGAAATTACCTTCCCAAACCATAGTGAATCCAAGAGAGAATGCCAACACTATAACTTTAAGAAGTGGGAAACAGCTAGAGACACCACAAAATGATAGTGCTCAAGGGGAGAACAACACCATGGCATCCTCTTCACATCCCAACGAGCCACTAAAAAAGGTAATTCCTAAACCATCCTTTCCTTCTTATATAACTCCTCCAACTTTTCCTAGCAGGTTAGCAAAGTCCAAGAAGGAGGAGCAAGAGAAAGAAATTTTGGAAACCTTTCGGAAAGTAGAGGTGAACATTCCTTTACTAGATGCTATCAAGCAAGTGCCAAGATATGCCAAGTTCCTAAAAGAGTTGTGCATATCTAAACGGAAGTTGAAATGGAATGAAAAGGTAAGTGTAGGGGAGAATGTGTCAGCTGTTCTTCAAACGAAACTCCCACCTAAATGCAAGGATCCAGGTATGTTTACCATTCCTTGTAAGATAGACAACACCAGGTTTGAGCGTGCTATGCTAGATCTAGGGGCATCTATTAATGTCATGCCATATTCAATTTATGCTTCATTGAATCTAGGACCATTAGAGGAAACCGGTGTTATAATACAACTTGCTGACCGTTCTAACACTTACCCAAGAGGAGTTATAGAAGACGTTCTTGTACAGGTTAATGAATTGGTTTTTCCCGCTGACTTTTATGTTATTGAGATGGAAGATGAGATGTCTTCTAATCCCACACCTATTCTATTAGGGAGGCCATTCTTGAAAACAGCAAGAACTAAAATAGATGTACATGATGGCACTTTAACTATGGAATTTGATGGTGAAATAATTCGCTTTAACACTTTTGAGGCCATGAGATATCCTACTGATGTGCATTCTGTTTTTAGTATTGATATAATTGACTCACTAGTGCAGCAAGCTTATGAGCTAGATGGTGAAGATAGTGTGGAAATAGTCCTTAGCAAATATCTCGGAATGGGGAATGCTAAAGGGGAACTAGCCTTGAGTGACCATGTGGAAGGGGCACTAGAATCTTTACACTCGTTGCTACCTAAAGATGCAAGGTTTGATGTTTCATTTATTGATTTGCCTTTATCTAATGAGAAACTTCTACCTTCCATTTTGCAGGCACCAACTTTAGAGTTGAAACCACTACCGAACCACTTGAAATATGTGTTCTTAGGTGAAAAGGACACACTACCGGTCATCATTGCCAAAGAGCTCATACCTTTGCAAGAAGAGCGACTTATCCGGGTGCTTAGAGAGCATAAAATAGCAATTGGTTGGACAATTGCCGATATCAAGGGAATAAGCCCATCTATGTGCATGCACCGGATTTTGTTAGAGGAGGCGTCCAAACCAACAAGAAAAGAACAAAGAAGATTGAACCCTCCTATGATGGAGGTTGTGAAAAAAGAGATACTGAAGCTCCTAGATGTTGGAGTGATCTATCCTATCTCGGATAGCAAATGGGTGAGCCCGGTCCAAGTGGTTCCAAAGAAATCAGGTGTAACGGTGGTAACAAATAATGAGAATGAACTTGTTCCTACTAGGATTCAAACAGGGTGGCGAGTTTGTATTGATTATCGAAAACTTAATTCCACAACTCGCAAAGACCACTTTCCTTTACCTTTTATTGATCAAATGCTTGAAAGGTTAGCTAGCCATTCTCATTATTATTTTCTTGATGGTTTTTCAGGTTATAATCAGATTGCCATTGCTTCGGAGGACCAAGAGAAAACAACATTCACATGTCCATTTGGTACTTTTGCATACCGGCGTATGCCATTTGGTCTTTGTAATGCACCAGCTACATTCCAAAGGTGTATGGTTAGCATATTTTCAGATTATGTAGAGAACATCATAGAAGTGTTTATGGATGATTTTAGTGTCTATGGTGATTCTTTTGATAGATGTCTAGAGAACCTTACACTTGTACTTGAAAGATGCATGGAAACTAACCTTGTTTTGAATTGGGAAAAATGTCACTTTATGGTAGAACAAGGAATAGTTTTGGGCCATGTTATTTCTTCTAGAGGAATAGAGGTTGATAAATCTAAAATAGATATTATGCATTCTTTACCACCTCCCACAAATGTGAGAGAGGTTCGTTCTTTTCTTGGACATGCAGGTTTCTATAGGAGATTTATAAAAGACTTCTCAAAGATCACATTACCTCTTTGCAAGCTACTACAAAAAGATGTGGTTTTCCACTTTGATGATAAATGCAAAGAGGCGTTTGAAACATTGAAGGGACTCTTGACATCAGCTCCTATCATGCAACCACCAGATTGGAATATACCTTTTGAAATCATGTGTGATGCTAGTGACTATGCCATTGGAGCTGTTTTGGGCCAACGGGTTGGCAAAGCCTCACATGCCATTTATTATGCCTCCTGAACTCTTAATTATGCTCAATTGAACTATTCCACTACTGAAAAAGAACTTTTGGCTGTTGTATTTGCTTTAGAAAAATTTCGATCTTATTTAATTGGTACTAAAGTAATTGTATTTTCTGACCATGCTGCCCTTAGGTACTTACTCACTAAGAAGGAGGCCAAACCAAGGTTGATTAGATGGATACTTTTCTTACAAGAGTTTGATTTGGAGATAAAAGATAAGAGAGGTAGTGATAACTTGGTTGCGGACTATCTTAGCCGTTTCGTTCATGAAGAGGATGCACTACCCTTGAATGAGAACTTTTCGGATGAGCAACTTCTTTTTATAAGTACAACAACTCCTTGGGATGCTAATATTGTTAATTACTTAGTTACCAAGAAGTTGCCACAAGAGTTAACACAAGCTCAAAGAAATAAGATCAAGAGTGATGCCAAATACTACATATGGGATGATCCTTACCTTTGGAAGCATTGCTCCGATCAGATTAATAGAAGGTGTGTACTCAAAACTGAATTTCAATCTATTCTCACATTTTGTCACTCTTATGCATGTGGAGGACACTTTGGATCCAAAAGAACAGCCATGAAAGTTCTTGATTCTGGATTTTATTGGCCTACTATATTCAAAGATGCATACCTCTTTTGCAAGTCATGTGATCATTGCCAAAGAACAGGTAACTTAGGTGCTAGAAATCAAATGCCTCAAACTCCAATACTTATTGTTGAAATTTTTGATGTATGGGGCATGGATTTCATGGAACCTTTTCCTTCTTCTTTTGGTAATCTTTATATTTTACTTGCCGTTGATTATGTTTCGAAGTGGGTGGAAGCAAAAGCCACTAGGACTAATAACTCTAAAGTTGTTTTAGATTTTGTCAAGACTAACATCTTTGCTAGGTTTGGAACACCAAAGGCCATAATCGGCGATAGAGGTACTCACTTTTGCAATAGGACTATAGAAGCACTTTTGAGGAAGTATAACATCACACACAAGGTTTCCACCTCATACCATCCTCAAACTAGTGGGCAAGCTGAATTGTCAAATCGAGAAGTTAAGTTCATCCTTGAAAAGACAGTTAATCCAAATAGAAAGGATTAGAGTTCATGACTTGATGATGCACTTTGGGCTTATAGGACAGCATATAAGACACCCATTGGTATGTCTCCTTATCGACTTGTTTATGGTAAGCCTTGTCATCTTCCGGTTGAGTTGGAACATAAATCATATTGGGCTATCAAACAATGCAACATGGAGATGGATGAGACAGGTAAGCAAAGAAAACTTGACCTACAAGAATTAGAGGAGATAAGGAATGATGCCTATGAGAATTCTAGGATTTACAAGGAAAAGACTAAGGCATTCCATGACAAGATGATATCAAGAAAGGACTTTATTGTTGGACAAAAAGTTATTCTCTCCCATTCACGTCTTAAGTTATTTCCAGGTAAGTTACGTTCTCGTTGGGTTGGACCTTTTGTTATTACTAATGTATTTACTCATGGTGTAGTTGAAATCCAAAGCCCAAAAACAGATAAGGCATTCAAAGTGAATGGTCATAGATTGAATCCTTACTATGAGAACTTTCCAATACAAGATGTGGAGGAGTTACCACTTTTTGAGCCGAATTATGTTGAATAATAATGGCATGGGTCTAAGTCAGGCTGAGGACAATAAACCAAGCGCTTCTTGGGAGGCAACCCAAAAGGATGGAGAGCATTTATTATATCAGATTTGCGTATTCCTTACTCTCCATCATTCTATCTTTTATTGTTTTTCTTTTGTTTTGTTTAATAGTTGTTTTCTCTTACATATAATTCTTGCATTGGGGATAATAGCATTACATTGAGGACAATGTAAAAATTAAGTGTGGGGGAAAAAATTTAGGATTTTCTTTAGTGTGTTTTGTTTTTTTTTTATTTTTTTATGTTGTTTTTAGTGTGTTTTAGTTACTTTCAGTACTATGATGAGATATGAATTGCATAAGTCTAAAACAGATTTATTTGTGAGAAGATTTTCATGAGAATTGAGCTTGATATCAATTTTTTTATGAGCCAATGTTAATATGATATGTTGATTGAGAAAGAAGCATGTTTAGACTTAAATCTGACTTGTATAATCATCCTTGTGAGTTTTCGAGCCTATATGATTGATACATTATACATATTAATGTAATTTCTTTCTTGAGTGCTCTAATGATTACAAGATTCTCTAGAACTTGCTTTAAACCTTGTTGAGACTATATTGATGCATGTGACAACATGAATATGATAGAGGCATTAGTATTTTTAACCAGTGCCAAACAGACATCCCTTATTGATGTTCCAAGAGAACATCCCCCTTAGTGAACCAATTTGAGCCTACAATGAATAAGCTATTTCTTTGGTAACCATAACCTGTCCCTAACCTAAATATACTTATTTATATCCTTACCCTTGTTCTAAAGATGAATTAGCATGTTTTGAGACATATTGCAAAGACAAGGAAGATCTATTCAAATTTTGGGTTAGAAACAAGAAATAAGTGTGGGGGACGAGAAAGGCAAAAGTCATGAGAAAAATAAAGAGAATATTGCCAAATACATTCCCATGTGAAAAAAAAAGAATTTGAATAATCTCTTGAACTTCTAGTTAAAGAAAAGAAAAAGATGTTCAAAAGTTGTTTAGAATGAAGAAAAGGCCCAACATGAATATTCGGCCTATGTGATTATGTACTTGTAAAGAGTTTTGAGAAGTTTCTTTGTATGAATCTTATTATGTCTCTAAACTCTATAAAATCTTTGGAACTTTTGTAATATCCTTTATCTTTTATTCTTTAGCCACATTATTACCCCTTGGCCCCATTATAACCTTGCATAAAGACCTCTTGATTCATGAAGTTGCATGATCTAAGTAGTGGAGAATAGGTGGACAAGCAAGCATATGGTAGAAACTGTTTTCATGAGATTGATTGAGTGTAAACACTTCACCACTACTTTAAAGAGTGAAAATCATGAGGGTATCCCATTTGAGAAGTTGAGATTAAGTTTGAACATGCACTATTTTGATTGAGATATGTTATGTTAATTTTAGCTTAACTTAAACCATTTACTATCAAGCATGATTTTTTGTGAAACTCTTTAAGCTATTGATTGTTTATAAGACTTGTTCAATGATTATCTATAAGTTGTATTAAAAGTGAACTAGATTCGGTTTTCTTACCTTGTGTCTATTTGATTTTGCTCGAGGACTAGCAAAAGATTAAGTGTGGGGGAATTTGATAAGTGCTTAATTTCATACATTTTCCTATTTAATTTCTTTATACTTTGTGCTTTGATTCTTACTTCCTTGACATTTTACTAGGTTTATATACTTTGTAGGTATTTTGGAGTAGATGAAGTCAAAACATGTCAATTAGGATGTTAAAGAGCTTACAAAATCACAATCACAAGATGGAAAAAGAGTCGTGAGTCAAAAAGATCAAATTCTTGGTGCAAAGCAAGAAGACAGATTTGACCTCCGGAGCTTGTTGCAAAGAAAACATGATGTTAGACTCCTTATTCGAAGAAATTTCCTTCTTGAATTTTCAAGATCACTTGATTACCTTTCCAACGGTTGGTCATGGGCCTAAATCGGAATAGAAATGGTCATCCAAATCGGCATTGGAATATCTCCTTAAAAACCCTAGTGGCAGAAAGAACCCTAGCCGCAAATCACATCTTTTTCTTAATACCTTAGCTGACATTTATGTTTATCCTTGTCAAAGAAGTATTAGTGGCTGTCAACTTGCATTAATTGTAAGTTTCTTTCCTTAAAGCTAATCCTAGTCAAAGTAGGAGAATTAAATCAGCCAAGACTTTCCTTCCTTACACTTACTTTGGCTGCAAGAATATAATCTCTCTTCATTAAAGAGTGCTTTGACTAAAACTTTCCTACTTTATTCAAACTTGGTTGCCAAGGCTTATATCTTTCCTTAAAACACAAAAGTCAGCCACTTTTCCTTAACTTTAGCCACAAGTAAGCATTTATTGAAGGGAGAGAGCTGAAATTCACTTGTTTGATGCCCTAGCTATTGCCTATAAATAGAGACCAAGGGGGCATACAAAATTGACATTTCCCCAAGCATCAAAGTTCTGATTTCTTCTTTGTTTCTTTGTTTTTGAGAGAGCAAGAGGCTGGATAATTAATATTCTTCTTCTTCTTCTTCTTATTCTTTCTTTCTTTTATTTTCTTCTTAGATTCTCTTTAATTTTATGTTTATGTTTACAATGCCTATGTTAGGCTAAACTTTTATTTGGTTAAGGGTGATTTCAAAGCCCTAGACATGTTATGTAATTAATTTTTAGAATCTATCTATCATTGTTTTCTATCAAAGTTGCTTATGTTCTTCCATTAAAATTGTTCATGATGATGTTTTGATTTGTTTAGGTGGCCAACTAGATAAATCTTGATAATTGTCTAATGCTAGTTTAGGAGTCTTGATCCGTAATTGTCTTGATTTCCTATTCATAAGTAGCAATTTGTGATTAATGATTATGGTCAAGTTTTCAATAATTGCAAAGTGGAACATAACCTAAGTGGAACAATCCGAGCTTATGTGTTTGTTGTTTAGATCAACCTATCTTTCTCATCATAAAGCTGCTATTAAATTGAACTTGGAGAGCTTATTCTAGGTTGTTTGATAGTTAGAGATTAAATAGAGAGCTTGTTCTATTTAACGACAAACTAAGGAAAGATTGGGGTAACAGAGCTTGTTGTTATCTACGGTTGTTAACTTTGATAGCTAATAAATGTTGATAGATATGAAATTGATTCTTAATGATGTCTAGTGGTGGAGAATGAAACCTTAACCATATTTTTCTCATATTTGATTATTTCTTATTTACTTGCTTTCTTCTTTGATTATAAGTCTTTAGTTTAAATGGATTTTAAAAACCTCCCCTTTTATTTTGTTTTCTTTGAATTTAGGTTTTAGACTAATAATTCTTAAACTAAAACTCAATCCCTGAGGACTCGACCCTTGCTACTTACTATACTTAAAATTGATCTTTTTAGTGCAAGGTTAAATAGAGATACACTCTTTTGGGTGCATCATTCTTCCTCAAGTAGCAGCCGGCCCTTTCTTCTTTTCATTCTCTCAAAATTTTCTTCAAGCATTTTCCACCAAAATTGCATCAATAATCACATCCAAGGTTAGTTTCTTGATTAATTTTTTCTTTTCTCTAGATTTTTTACAGGAATATACTAAGATTTTAACTCCATAAACATGTTAAAGTCTAGAATTTCATTTATTAAGTATGAGTTTTACTTTCCTTTAGTAAAAATTAAAAGGATTTGAAAGCATGAACAAGAAAATGGGAAGAAAAAGCAAAACAGGAGAATTGAGCATGCCTTCTGTTCTGATTTTCTGGGTTTGGTACAGATGGGTTTGTATTTTTTTTGATATTTTCCCTAGAAACTATACTTCAATACAAGAATTTTGATTTTTGAATCACCCAAAACCGATAAGCGGTTAAAAAGATAAAATTCAGTGAAGTTGGCTGTGTTATTTTGACCCCTGTTTTGGCATAGTTTCGGGATTTATCAAACTTGATCCAGATTTTGTTCTAATTGTCTAAGTTAGTTATTTTATTCATAAATTAGACTTATTGCCTGAGATAAACCAATTGGAATCACTTCAAAATTCCTTACCAAACTCAAGTTATAATTTTTCTAATATAGTTTGATAGTAAGGAATTGATTGCTTAAGGGAAATATGGTACTAAATGATGATTATGGATTATGGAAATCTCTAAGGCACGGAGTACTAGAAAGGAATTTGATAAGGACATGAATATGGAGTTGAATTATGAAGAAAATGATTACGGAAATGATATTAAAAATTAAGGATATGTTGTTTTGAGTATGAAAAATAAGTATTGACTTTGGGGTAGATTAATAGGACTTAAGTTGCATTCATAATTGCATGATGCTTTGAGTATGTATAAATACCAATTATCGTTAATCTCTAGGCCATGTAGATCCAAAGTCACTCGAGGATCCCATGGTTACAGGCCCAGGCATATAGGGAGATCATCTCAAGGACTGTGAGTAGACTATAACTATAGTTATCTAGAGTTTCTTTAATTATAATTATAATTTATTTAGCATGATATTTATTTTACGTATTAAAGACATATGCGATATATAAACATATGAATTGATTTTTTTATTAATGTGCATGTATTTCAAGAAATATTATATTGAGCAAGATGGATGATTTATAAAATATGATTATACATAGATTTTGACATACATGGTTTTGACTCCACCTGACTTAATGTATGAGATTATACCCTTGATCAGAATAAGGGAGCTGCGTGCTACACCTTTGTGGTGGGAGCCACCTCCAGAGTCCTAATTCCGTGATATTAGACTGGTATATGGGAGCTGCGTGCTATGCCTTTGTGGTGGGAGCCACCTCTAGAGTCCCTATCCCGTTATATTAGCCTTTTGGGGGCATATCATAGCGACACATATGCCTTTGGGGCATCCTATGGTGATATTGGTCTTTGGAGTCGGCAACTAGTATGCCTACATGGATATTACCCAATTATTACATGGATGTATAGATAAATCTTATGCATGACAGTAAGTTGGAGCCCAATTATATGAAACTTGATTTACTCTACAAAATTTCATTTATTGATTTGTTATTATAATACTGTTATAAATTTGAAAACTTCGCAATATAATTTTACTATTATTTATTTTGGAAACGTTTATTATGTTTTAAAAGTTATCGTCATAGTTTTAAAATATTTTAAAAGTTGTCTAATCACTGAGATATTCATATATCTCACCTTTTCATGTTTCTCATTCTCAAGTTATAGTTAGGTGTCGAGATTGCTGCCTTTCTCCTCTCTTCGCTTCTAATAGTGTTTTGACGTGGTGGACATTGTACTTAAACCTCTCTAGAAGTCTTGTTTCTTTTGATGTCTTTTATCTAGTAAACCTTTTTGAGATAGGTTTACTTTTAGATAAATTGTATATATTTGAAGTTATGAGATAATGAATCAATATGTATTGACTTGAATATAGATTGATCATGGATAATATTTGAATATGTATGTATAAATGTGATAAACTGTATTGAGAAATATTGATTGTTGAGGATATAAACTGAATGTCATTTGCAGGATGGTTATAGTTAAGATAAAAAGGAAACTCTGTCGGATTTTAGGTAGATTATCCGGATAGGATGTCACAAACTCTCTCTCTCTCTCTTTCTCTCTCATAGAACGGCATTGCCGCTCTCTTTCCTGGCTCACAATCACTTAATCCAATTTCAAGACTTAACTTTATTTGTAGTCGGATGTTCAATTTTCTAATTTGATCACAAATTAGAAAATTCAAATCTCATCATTTATTGGGTTTTTACAGATTTTTTATTTTATTGAGTTTTTACCGGTTTTTTGATTCTCGATTCCCAATTTTTTACAGGTTCTGTGCGATTCATAAAATTTTGGGTTTAAATTATACCGTTGAACCGCCGAACCTGTCGGTTCTCGATTCAATCGGTTGAACCAGCTGGTCCGATTTTTAAATCATTGCTTTTATCAATTAAAAATAATTATAATTTTTATTTTATAAAATATTAAAAAAATTATTAACATTTACTATTATACCAAATGACTTTTTTTTTTTGTTGATAAAAAAAGAAATTCATTATAACTAAGAATCAAGATTATCAAAAAACTGCGGTAGAGACCTCCAGTACACTTTTTTCTCTCCACAGCACACTCTGTTGTAGCTAAACAATGAGCAAACAAATTAGTCTCTCTCTTAACATAGAAGAAGAGACAAGATCTAAAATCCATGGCTAAATCTAGAATATCCCTGACAATGTCGCCCCCCTCCTAAAAGGTTGCATTTAATCTATGCAATTCATTAACAGCCATCAGACAGTCACTTTCAACATGTATCTTTTCGAAACCCTTGTGTAGACACCGAATTTTGTCCGGACCACTAAAACAGGTATGTTTTCTTCCTAAATTGATGTTTCAGAATGAAAAGACTTTTTTTCATCTGGCAGGTGGTACTCCAAGACTTAGTCTAAGAAGACGAGCATAAAAAGTCAAACTTGAAAAGTCAACCCTAAAAAGTCAACTACTAAAAAAGTCAACCCACTTTCAAAATCAAGATTTGAAGTTCAATTGAAAAATGGCGAAAGAATTTTGATAATCCGAGGTCTACAAAAGATATGGAGTTCGGAAGTTGGGTTACGGAGATTCAATATAAAGGAAACCCTAGTTCGGGAAAGGCAAAAGTGCTTAAACGATCAAATTGGTCAAAATTGAAGGTTCCAAATGAAAGATAAGCACTGACTACGGGTAATGGAGAAGCTACTTGGAAGAAGAACTGAAAGAAAAGTCAATCCGGAAGAAAATCGAGAATTAGGGTTTTTGGTGAATTTCGGTCAAATTTGGAAGAATTACAGAAATGACCCGATTCGGTAAGACTAAAGCCCCTACTAGATGAGGAGTGATTAACAAGGATAGCCCAAGGCTCAGTTTGAAGAAAATCTGAAAATCAAACTTGTTTTGAGCAAAACCGGGTTTCGGAGGCAAAAGAGCAAAATTGGAAAATTTGGGAAAAATAGCAAATGGACTCCAAAATTTTTGAAAAATTGCAGATCTCATTCTTAAATCATTTCGAAGAGATTGGAGAAATAAAATTCGAATTCGGAGTTCGTTTGCAAAATGGCCAAATCCCGGGTCCTCTTTGTAGAAATTGAAGAAGATAAATCCCGAAAAAATAGCAAATGAACTCCAAAAATTTTGAAAATTTATAGATCTTATTCTTAAATTCTTTGGAAGAGATTGGAAAAATAAAATCCAGATTCGGAGTTCGTTTGCAAAATGGCCAAATCGCGGGCCCATTATGCAGTAAATCAAGCACATAAGTCCCGAAAAAATACCAAATGAGTTCCAAAAATTATGAAAACTTTTAGACCATACTTTTAAATTATTTGGAAGAGATTGTGGAAGAAAAATATGGATTTGGAGCTCGTTTAGAAAATGATAAAGTTTGGGAGCACAAAAGGGCAATTTTGGAAGACAAATCCAAATAAATAGCAAATGGGCTCAAATTTTTTTGAAAACCTCCAAAATTAAATTTTTTATTATTTTGAAAGTATTGAAAAAATAAAATGTGAATTTGGAGTCTGTTTGCTATTTATTTATGTTCGGGGGGCAAAAAAGTCATTTTACCCAAGAAACCGAAAAGGACTTTTCTTGCCTTTTGAAAGAATGGAGATTGGGCTGGAAGATAAGGGTCAGTCGGCCAAGGCCCAAGGGTGGGAAAATATTTTTTTATTTTTTAATCAAAAGACCAACAATGAAGAGGAAGGTAGTTATTTTTTGATCAAGCCTTTGTAATTAAGCCACATGGACCAATGCTTGAAGAGGGAGAATGTCAACATAATGGCTTAAGATTCTTGAACAGTTGTAATTGTGGATAGCTGATTACGTAATCTAAGGGTGATAATTTCACATTTTAAACATCTTGGATTAATAGCCTTTGGATCAAAATTGGTTGAAAGAAAAATGATAACATCCTAGCATCTAACAAGCCATTCGGCCACTACAAGGGAGGGGTCTCTCTCTTTCATTTTTCAGCGATTCACTCTTTATTCACTCTTGTTTGGCTGATTTTCTCTCCATTGTTGAAAGGCAAAAAGAAAAGTTCAGAAAAGAAAGTTAGAAGAGAAAAAGCTTGCAATATAGCTTCTAGAGGTTGCTGTAAGCACCATACTCTTGCACTTTCTTTGATTTTGCATTCTTGATTTGCCGTTTTCATTTGATATATGGTGAGTTTCTTTTGCTTTTTCTTTTTAAAATAAGTGTTTTTAATATTCTTCTTTAAGTTCCTTCTTGATTCTTTCTTCTAAAAAGCTTTTGAAAATTTTTTTCCTCTTATTTTTGAGTTCGCCGAATGGCCTATTGTTTTTGGTAGTTGCTGTTTTGCTTATTTCTTTCATGATTCTAGTGATGTTTAACAAGTTTGGATGCTCTAAATTTTCTTCAAATACATAAACATGAAGCTTGTTTTGATTTGGTTGCTTGCTTGTTTCCATTTTTGAGTCTATTATCTTATTATCATGTTTATTTTACTTGTCTTGCAATTTTGATTTTCTGTTTTCAAAATGTTTAAGTTTGTTTATGTTTTAGATTTTGTTAATCCATGTGTTTGTGAAAATGCCTATTGGTTTTTGATAACTCGTATAATTATATAGTTTTTAGTTATGTTTTATTATTGTTTTGTGTCAAACACGAGTTATTATTGTTTAGTCTAATTGTGTTTATGATCTTTTATATTTTTATGTAATTTGGTGTTTTTCACAAGTTTCTTTGAGTGATTTCAGATTACTAGAATTAACGGCAAATCCAGTTCAGTTCCAGTTCTGACACCTTTTGCCATATCAGCTATATCTGGAGTTTCACTGAAGCAATAAGGCTGAAATTTTAACCGTGCAAAGTTAAGAGGCATATCTATCTTTTTCATGTTTTACACTTCTTGAAACGGAGTCGTTTTCCCTAGCGAAATCAACCATCAAGTTGGCTGATGTGCAATGACGTCTGTCCTGAGCAGTTTTCGAATTTTGACCATATCGTCCGATACACATCAGCAAATGAGCTGATTCCAATGGCTATGGATCACTAACTGATAGGGGAACATTTGTCTAGAAGACCATGTGATCAGATAAAGCCTCCAATATTGCAGAAATCGACCATCAAGTTGGCTGATATGCAATGACGTCTGTGCTGACCTGTTTTCATATTTTGCCCATATCTTCTTCTCCACATCAGCAAATGAGCTGATTCCAACGGCTATGAATCAGTAACTCATAGGGGAACATTTTTCTAGAAGACCATGTGATCAGATCAGGCCTCCAAGATTGACAAAATCGACCATCAAGTTGGCTGATCAAAATGGTCATACAATATGACGAAAATTGTTAGAAAAATGCACCCACCTATTATACCTACCTTTGAAATTTGTAAAGCTTGTCTCTTGTCATTTAGCCCTCCAAAATGTGTATAAATAGAGGGCCTTGGATGATTGTAGAGGATCATATTGTACATAGGTAGGATATTAGCCATTTTAATAAAATTCTCTAAGTTTTCTTCTTCTTTCTTTTCTCTAGTTTTCTTTCTTTTCTCTAGTTTTCTTTTTCTTCAGAGAGAGCAAGAGGTTGGATAATTAATATTCTTCCTCTTCTTCTTTCTTTCTTTTATTTTCTTCTTAGATTTTCTTTAATTTTATGTTTATGTTTACAATGCCTATGCTAGGCTAAACTTCTATTTGGTTAAGGGTGATTTCAAAGCCCTAGACATATTTTGTGATTGATTTTCAGATTCTATCTATCATTAATTTTCTATCAAAGTTGCTTATGTTCTTCTACAAGAATTGTTCATGATGTTGTCTTGATTTATTTAGGTGTACAACTAGATAGATCTTGATAATTATCTATTGCTAGTTTAGGAGTCTTGATCCGTGTAATTGTCTTGATTTCCTATTCATAAGTGGCAATTTGTGATTAATGATTATGGTCAAGTTTTCAATAATTGCAAAGTGGAACATAACCTAAGTTGAACAATCCGAGCTTATGTGTTTGTTGCTTAGATCAACCTATCTTTCTCATCATAAAGCTGCCATTAAATTGAATTTAGAGAGCTTATTCTAGGTTGTTTAATGGTTAGAGATTAAATAGAGAGCTTGTTCTATTTAACGACAAACTAAGGAAAGATTGGGGTAACAGAGCTTGTTGTTATCTACGGTTGTTAACTTTGATAGTTGGTTGATATTGATAGATCTGAAATTGATTCTTAATGATGTCTAGTGGTGGAGAATGAAACCTTAACCATATTTTTCATTTTTGATTCTTCTTACTTACTTGTTTTCTTACTTTTCTAGTTTGCTTATTTTTAAAAGTATATTTATTTTTATTGGCTGGTTATACCGCCTAATTTAGTTTATATATTTTGTTTTATTTTTATTGGCTGGTTATACCGCCTAATTTAGTATATATATTGGCTGGTTATACCGCCTAATTTAGTATATATATTTTTATTGGCTGGTTATACCGCCTTGCATCTTATTCTTATTATTTACTTTAGTTTAAATCTGGCTTCAAAAACCCCTTTTCTTTTATTGTTCTTGAATTTAAGTTTTAAACTATTAACTTATAAACTAAAACCCAATCCCTGAGGACTCGACCCTTGCTAACTACTATACTTACAATTTATCTTTTTAGTGCAAGGTTAAATAAGATACACTCTTTTGGGTGCATCAAATTTTTGGCGCCGTTGCCGGGGATTGTTTTCTTTAGTTTATTTGTTACTTGGTTTATTCTTATTTTCAGTTCTAATGAGTTTTGTTTTCTTGTACATACGGGTTTTTCTTATCAAATTTTGAAAAAAAAAAAAAAAAAACGATGGAATTGAGCAATCTAACACTTGAAGAGTTGGTGGCATACATGAACATGGAGAATCAACAAGCCAATCTCACCTTCCCAGTTCAACAATTTGCCATGGGAGGATGTCAAGGCCATCAAGTGTTCCAAGACCAACTGCATGATCATTACTCAAACACTTACCATGAGGGATGGTGGGATCATACTAATTATGGCTACTCAAAAAATTTCCAAGAAGTAGATCCTTATGCCAGTTACACTCATCCATCTATCTTCAATCAATCATGGTCTCAAGAATCAGATCTTTTTCAGCCATCACATATGACTCAAAACTCAGGTACTTCTTTAGAAGATCTTGTCTATTCTCTTGTTACTAATACTTTGCAATTTCAACAGGAAACAAGGGCAAGCATCCAGAGTTTGGAAAAGCAAATGAGCCAATTGGCTAGTAGTATGGTGGGATGGGTAGCACAAAGATCTGAAGAACTCCCTGCCCAAACGATGATTAACCCAAAGGAGAATGCTACTATTGTGACCTTCAGGAATGAGGAACAAGATGAGGATGAGACAAAATTAGAGATGGATTCTATTCTTGAGGATAATAAAGCCACAGATCCAAATAAGAGTATTTCGACACCGGAGGTAACGTTTAAGATTCCAATTTTTGCTAATGTTTCTTCTCCACCTTTTCCTAGTAGATTCGCAAAGTTCAAGGAGGAGGAACATGAACAAGACATCCTGGAAACCTTAAACAGTTTATTTGTGGATGCCATTCAACAAGTACCAAAAGATGCACCATTCCTCGATGAGATATGCACCACCAAGGATGATGGAATAATACTTGTAATGGAGAATGCATCCACTGTTGTGCAAAGAAAGCTTCCTCTCAAACGCATAAATTTGGGAAATTTCATGTATGAGCCTGACAAGCCTAAAAAGCCAAGAAGGGGTGTTGGTTAGATTCAAAACACTAACTCAAGTGTTAATTGGGAAGGCAGCCCAATTAAAGATGAAATTGCCAACCTTCCATATTCAGATTTACTTTCTCTTTCTCTTTCTTTTCCTTTTTCTTTTATTATTTTTATTGTTTTTATTTTATTTCTTATGTTTCTTGGTTAATTGTGTTTACTGCTTTTAAGTTCATTTAGGCTGCATAAGTTTCTTTTGTTTAATAGTTCTTTTCTCTTACATATAATTCTTGCATTGGGGGATAATAGCATTACATTAATGACAATGTAAGAATTATGTGTGGGGGGGAGAATTTAGGATTTTATTTAGAGTGTTTTGTTTTTGAGTCTTTTTATGTTGTTTTTCTTTCTGATCCTTGTTTTGAAAAACACTAGATGTAAATATAATTTTTTTTTAACCCCGGTTAAATGGCGGATAACGGTACTCCGTGATTATTTAAATCGGTTCTATCAGCTACCCACAAAACTGATATTGTATATAAATTTCTCTTTCAATTTCTCTTTCATTTTTTTTTTCAGGATGGATGATATTCTCACAAGATTGCAGAAACGATTTCCTCCTTTTCCTCGAAATATTTTACTGAAGCTTTACCAAGTTCGATTTGAAAGATTAAGAATGCTTATGCACAAAGGGATTCCTGGAGACATACGTTGGATAATTGAAGCCAAGGTACGTGAAGATGAATATCTTCCTATTTTGCATTTACCAGGTACAGGTAGAAGCACTTTTGCAAAGAAGCGACGAGCAAAGCGCATGAGTTCAAATTGCCACAAATGTGCACGATGGACGTGTAACGGTAAATGTCGTTCTATTGGGATTCCGTCCTCTAATCGAGATGATAAAATTGAATTCATTAAGGATGGACTGAGTAAGGAGAATTTGGGTAATATCCAACTTTCTCTTGAGACGCATCCTAGTGGAGACGTACAAAGAGAAATTCTTGATTTATGGCTGCAATTCCAAAGGGAATGGCAACATCTTGGGAATCTGATGTTAAAAGACCCTGTTTGCCAGCTTGTAAGAAAACTGGATGGGAAGCATATCCTCGACTCATAGAAGGCGTTTAAGCCGTTTCTGGACGTAAAACCAGAGGAAGATGTGAGCCACAATCACAACTACAATAAATGACTTCTCAGCTTTTGGTTTGATTTGCAATAACTTTATTTTGGTTTAATTTACGTGTAGTTCGATTTGTGTAATTATTCTCGTTCTTTTTTTATTTGTCTTTTACGGTTGATTTTTTCTTCTCTTTTTGATTTTCTTCCTGAAATCACGCAAAAATCTTTTGTTAGGTTAACATTTTCTTCTGACAGGTCAGATACACTTTCGGCGACATTATTACTCTTGTCTGATTCACTACTCAGTCCTCTATATATTACACCATGTACTCATTCTCTTTCAGGCACTCGAAAAAAAAAAAATGGAAAGTACTTCATCGCAGCGCATTAAAAAAATTTGTGTCTTTGGAGGTGCTTATCCAGGGAAAAATAACATATTCGCTGATGAAGCCATAAGAGTTGGAGTAATACTTGCCCAACAAAAGATCCACTTGATTTATGGAGGCGGTAGTACGGGTTTAATGGGAGCAGTCGCTACAGCAGCACACGCCGGAGGAAGTCCAGTTCTAGGAATCGTGCCAAAACTATTCACAAGTTTTTGTGGACCTACCGTGGGTAAGGAAATACAAGTCTGGAGTGTCCCTGAACGGATAACAATCATGTACCATTCTGCCGATGCATTCATTGCTTTACCAGGAGGTCTGGGTACATTGGAAGAAATAGCTTGCGTGGCTTCTTGGTCATCTTTGGTCACAAATAAGAAACCCATTGGTTTGCTTAATATTAATGGTTATTTTAGTAATTTGCTTTCATATTTAGATAATGCTGTGCATAATGGATTCATGTTTTCAGAGGCAAGGAGAACCATAATTTCTGCTACAACCATTGAAGATTTACTCAAAAAGCTCCAAGCTTATGAGTGTTTATCTGCTACGGTTGTTTCGCAAACGCTCGGAAAAAGAAAAAGAGATATGGACGAGCAAGGAGTGGATTGCACTTTGTCTTTGTGACATTATCTAACATTTTGCTTGTTGTGTCTCAGTTATAATAAGTGGTTAGCAACCTCTGCAGGAAATATGTCCCTTACCCTCTACCTTTAAAATTTGACATTGGGGACAATGTCATATTTTAGTAGGGGGTAAGGGACATATTTTGCTAATTTAAAAAAAAAAAATTGTTGTGTTTTAAGCAATTTAGAAGTATTCATTCTGAACAAGGTCTGAGTAAGGGAGACTTGAGACATACCTTGTCAGTTTGATTTCTTCTTTTCAAAAAAAAAAAAAAAAAGTTTGTTGTGTTTTAAGTAATTTAGAAGTATTCATTCTGAACAAGGTCTGAGTAAGGGAGACTTGAGACATACCTTGTCAGTTTGATTTTAATCTTTTTATGTTTACTTGTTAATTTTTGTTTAGTATTTTAGGATTATTTAGGTTGCATGAGTTTGTTTTGTTTTGAGTCTAGTTATTCCTATTCTTATGTTATTAGTTCTTTTCTCTTACACATGATTCTTTCATTTGGGTTAATAGACTTACATTGAGGACAATGTAAGAATTAAGTGTGGGGGGAATGATTTAGGATTTCTTTTATTTTTGTCTACTATTTTTTTTTATGAGTCTTTATTATTATTATTATTTTTTAGTGTGTTTTAGTTCCTTTTTAATACAATGATGAGATATGAATTGCATAAGTCTAAAACATATTTATTAGTGAGAAGATTTTCATGAGAATTGAGCTTGATGTCAACCTTTTTATGAGCCAATGTTAATATGATATGTTGATTGAGAAAGAAGCATGTTTAGACTTAATCTGACTTGTATAATCATCCTTGTGAGTTTTTGAGCCTATAATGATTGATGCATTATACAAATCAATCTAATTTCTTTCTTGAGTGCTCTTATGATTACATGATTCTCTAGAACTTGCTTTAAACCGTTTGAGACTATATTGATGCATGTGACAACATGAATATGATAGAGGCATTAGGATTTTTAGCCAGGGCCAAACAGCCATCCCTTATTGATGTTCCAAGAGAACACACCCTTAGTGAACCAATTTGAGCCTACATTGAATAAGCTATCTCTTTGGTAACCATAACTTGTCCCTAACCTAAATATACTTATATCTTTACCTTTGTTCCAAAGAAGAATTAGCATGATTTGAGACAAGTAGCAAAGACAAGGGATATTTTTTGGTTAGAAACAAGAAATAAGTGTGGGGGGAAAAGAAAAGAAAAGTCAAGAGAAAAAGAAATGGAATACTGGCAAATACATTCCTATGTAAAAAAAAAAATATGAATCATCTCTTGAATTTGTGAAAAAAGAAAAAGATATTACAAAGTTGTTTAGAATGAAGAAAAGGCCCAACATGAATATCCGGCCTAGGTGACTATGTACTTGTAAAGAGTTTTGAGAAGTTTCTTTGTATAATCTTTTTATGTCTCTAAACTTTATGAACTCTTTGGAACCTTTGTGATATCTTTATCCTTTTGTTCTTCAACCACATTACAAACCCCTTGGCCCCATTACAACCTTGATTAAAGACCTCTTGATTTATGAAGTTGCATGATCTTTTAGTGGAGAATAGGTGGACAAGCAAGCATATGGTAGAAGTGTTTTCATGAGATTGATTGAGTGTAAACACTTTACCACTACTTTAAAGAGTGAAAATCAAGGGAGTATCCCATGTGAGAAGTTGAGATTAAGTTTGAATATGCACTATTTTGATTGAAATATGTTATGTTAATATTGGCTTAACTCAAACTATTTACATTCAAGCAAGATTTTTTGTGAATTTCTTTGAGCTATTGATTAGTTTTTAAGACTTGTCCAATGATTATCTCTAATTTATATTGGAAGGATTAGTTATAATTATTATTTTTAGTTTTTCTTATGTTTTCAATGTTTGTGGGTATCGTCCTAGTAAACCCTCACGAGACTAAACTCGTCCACTAGGGACACCTAGGGGTTTAAAGGCTTGTGTCACATGCTAAGTGCCACCGTGATTTCCTACGAAAATGGATTAGATTAGATTTTCTTACTTTATTTTTATTGAGTCGTTGCTAGGGACTAGCAACAATCTAAGTGTGGGGGTGTGATAACTTTTATAATTATATAGTTTTTAGTTATGTTTTATTATTGTTTTGTGTCAAACACGAGTTATTATTGTTTAGTCTAATTGTGTTTATGATCTTTTATATTTTTATGTAATTTGGTGTTTTTCACAAGTTTCTTTGAGTGATTTCAGATTACTAGAATTAACGGCAAATCCAGTTCAGTTCTAGTTCTGACACCTTTTGCCATATCAGCTATATCTGGAGTTTCACTGAAGCAATAAGGCTGAAATTTTAACCGTGCAAATCTAAGAGGCATATCTATCTTTTTCATGTTTTACACTTCTTGAAACGGAGTCGTTTTCCCTAGCGAAATCAACCATCAAGTTGGCTGATGTGCAATGACGTCTGTCCTGAGCAGTTTTCGCATTTTGACCATATCATCCGATACACATCAGCAAATGAGTTGATTCCAACGGCTATGGATCACAAACTGATAGGGGAACATTTGTCTAGAAGACCATGTGATCAGATAAAGCCTCCAATATTGCAGAAATCGACCATCAAGTTGGCTGATATGCAATGACGTCTGTGCTGACCTGTTTTCATATTTTGCCCATATCTTCTTCTCCACATCAGCAAATGAGCTGATTCCAACGGCTATGAATCAGTAACTCATAGGGGAACATTTTTCTAGAAGACCATGTGATCAGATCAGGCCTCCAAGATTGACAAAATCGACCATCAAGTTGGCTGATCAAAATGGTCATACAATATGACGAAAATTGTTAGAAAAATGCACCCACCTATTATACCTACCTTTGAAATTTGTAAAGCTTGTCTCTTGTCATTTAGCCCTCCAAAATGTGTATAAATAGAGGGCCTTGGATGATTGTAGAGGATCATATTGTACATAGGTAGGATATTAGCCATTTTAATAAAATTCTCTAAGTTTTCTTCTTCTTTCTTTTCTCTAGTTTTCTTTCTTTTCTCTAGTTTTCTTTTTCTTCAGAGAGAGCAAGAGGTTGGATAATTAATATTCTTCCTCTTCTTCTTTCTTTCTTTTATTTTCTTCTTAGATTTTCTTTAATTTTATGTTTATGTTTACAATGCCTATGCTAGGCTAAACTTCTATTTGGTTAAGGGTGATTTCAAAGCCCTAGACATATTTTGTGATTGATTTTCAGATTCTATCTATCATTAATTTTCTATCAAAGTTGCTTATGTTCTTCTACAAGAATTGTTCATGATGTTGTCTTGATTTATTTAGGTGTACAACTAGATAGATCTTGATAATTATCTATTGCTAGTTTAGGAGTCTTGATCCGTGTAATTGTCTTGATTTCCTATTCATAAGTGGCAATTTGTGATTAATGATTATGGTCAAGTTTTCAATAATTGCAAAGTGGAACATAACCTAAGTTGAACAATCCGAGCTTATGTGTTTGTTGCTTAGATCAACCTATCTTTCTCATCATAAAGCTGCCATTAAATTGAATTTAGAGAGCTTATTCTAGGTTGTTTAATGGTTAGAGATTAAATAGAGAGCTTGTTCTATTTAACGACAAACTAAGGAAAGATTGGGGTAACAGAGCTTGTTGTTATCTACGGTTGTTAACTTTGATAGTTGGTTGATATTGATAGATCTGAAATTGATTCTTAATGATGTCTAGTGGTGGAGAATGAAACCTTAACCATATTTTTCATATTTGATTCTTCTTACTTACTTGTTTTCTTACTTTTCTAGTTTGCTTATTTTTAAAAGTATATTTATTTTTATTGGCTGGTTATACCGCCTAATTTAGTTTATATATTTTGTTTTATTTTTATTGGCTGGTTATACCGCCTAATTTAGTATATATATTGGCTGGTTATACCGCCTAATTTAGTATATATATTTTTATTGGCTGGTTATACCGCCTTGCATCTTATTCTTATTATTTACTTTAGTTTAAATCTGGCTTCAAAAACCCCTTTTCTTTTATTGTTCTTGAATTTAAGTTTTAAACTATTAACTTATAAACTAAAACCCAATCCCTGAGGACTCGACCCTTGCTAACTACTATACTTACAATTTATCTTTTTAGTGCAAGGTTAAATAAGATACACTCTTTTGGGTGCATCAGTTTTCATGCCTTTACTTTATATTTGTATGATTTGAGTATTATTCTTTAGCTATGCATGTTAGTATATCATGTGTTTGTGAAAATGCCATGCTCATTTTTATGGGACCATTCAACCACCCCTCATATTTTATGCTTTGCATGTGCATTTTCATCATGCTAGTTGATAGGTTTGCATTTTCATGATATTTGGTTGTGTATTTTATTTAAGCATGCTATAAGTTTGTGTTATTGCCATGCATTCTTTAGGTTTAGGATTGATTTTCTTTGCCATGCATATTCATACATTTTAGGCCTATGTTGCATTAAATGCCATGCAAGTTGATTTAGGTCTAGGTCATTTTATTGATGCCATGCATTTTTCATGTCATTTAGGTTTTAAATCATGCATTTCATGCATCATATTTGCTGTATTTTCATGGATTTCATGTCATTGCCACATGACTTATGACTTAGGCCAATCAATGGTTCAAAGTCATGCTCATTTTGAGCATACTTGTGTAAATTAAAGAGTTGTCAAATTGATTATTCTACCTTTGTGATTTTTTTTACTTTAGCCAATTTTTGTCTAACTTTTCAAAAGTGTTAGATACTGTTTGTGAGTCTTTAGGAGAGTCTCTAACATTTTTACTTTGATTTTTAAATGATTTTATCAAAGGCAAAAAAATATGTTTTGGCAAAACAATTTTTTCACCCAGTACTCGTACTTTCCCGATTTTTTTGGGTAGTCATCTTTAATCAGAAAATTAAACCAATTGTTTTCCGTGTAGTGTTATATGTCTTGAGTCTCCAGTTTATTTTTTAGATTTTTTTGAATTTTTGAAAATATGGAAAAAAATCGTGTCTTAAAATTGGACAATAGAGGCAGAATTGAATTTGAAGGAAAATCATTTTTCTGTTTTGGTTAAGTTACTTAGAGGGGACTGATTAGGAAGTGTAGCTACTAACTTAGGGTAGTTTCTAAGCCTTTTTAAACTCTAAAATGATTTTTTTAAATCTCGGGTTAAGGGTGGTCAAGTCCCAATTTTAAACTTAGGAAATTAGAGCCATTTAAAAAAGGGTTTACCTAAGTTTTTATTTTTAATCTAAGCTTTTCAAAATTGTTTTCAAACAGTCACAAAGCATTTTGGTTTTAAAATATTTAATTTGATATATTTTCCTAAGGTAGCCATATATCTTTTTAGATATACGGATTTTCTTAATTAAAGGAAAAAATGCATTCTCATGCATTGCATTTTCCATATCCATGCATACTATATAATATGTGATTTTTGGTATGTTAATTTTCATGATGGTGTTATTGTCCTTGATTTAAATTTTTGATATTATATTAATTGTTATATGGTTTTGAATATTTCATGATATCCTATGCTTTTTATTTAGTCATTTTTGTCATATTATTTAGCATATACTATGTTCATGCATTATTATTTTTATTTATTTTCATGCATATTATATGTTAGCATTATTTTATATTTCATGTCATTTCATATCATTTAGATTATATGCCATATCATTTATATTTGCCATGTCATTTAAATCATTCTATTCCATTTAGAATATATCATGTGACTTAGGTCATTTCATTTCATTTCATATAGAATATATTATGTTACCTAGGTCATTTCATTTCATGTAGAATATATTACGTTACTCATTTCATTTAAAATATATTATGTCACTTAGGATATTTCATTTCATTTAGAATATATCATGTGACTTAGGATATTTCATTTCATATAGAATATATCATGTTACTTAGGATATTTCATTTCATTTAGAATATATCATATGACTTAGGATATTTCATTTCATTTAGAATATGCTATGACATTTAAATTATATCATACCATTTAGGTTGCATTATATTATCTAGACTTTGCTATGTCATTTTATTTATGTCATACATATTCATATTAATATTTTTTTTAAAAATGTTTTGAAAAAGGTAATGATTTTCAATAAAATAAAGATATTTCCGAGTTAAAATAATTCATGAGTTCTCTGCCGGGTTTGCTGGGGACGATATCATCAATTATCATTAATAACGGAATATCTTCTTTAAAATAAGAATGATTCGAAAAGTTTTCCAAACTAATAAAATTTCTATATTTTGCCACGTTTGTTGGGGAATATAGAAAAATTTTGAATAAATAAATTCCTGATCATTTTCAATTAAAATGGAATTATTTTTCTTTAAATTGGGAATTAACTTGAAATATCAAATTAAAAATCGATTTTTTACCGAGACTTGAGATAACACACGATTAATAAGGTACCATTTTATACGGGCGTTGTGGGGGTGCTAATCCTTCCCTACACGTAACCGAGTCCCGAACCCTCTTCTTTGATTTCTCTGTTTTACAACGCATACTTGAAATTGGTTTTAAAAAAATATTTTAATTAATTTTAAAATGTTTTATAAAACCGGTTTTAATAGATGGCCGATCACACCTAGCCAAAACAGATTGGTGGCGACTCCATGTTTTTTCAAGGTTATTTTCAAAACCTTCATTTTTCTAGAGGAATTAAGTCGACTTTTCCTCAGTTTTTTTAAATGTCACGCTTAACAAATAATAAAGTCTTGCGATGAGACTTGTTATTTTTTAGGTTGCGACAGCTTGGCGACTCCACTGGAGACTTTTTGAGAGTTAGGCCCAGAATTAGTCGTGTGTTATCAAAGTCTCGGTTTTGTTGGTTTAATTGGTATTTAATTTTAATTCCCATATTTTTTTAATAAGGAGAATTTTGAAAATAATAAAATGTTTTTAAATATGTCCATACTCATGTGCATGCATTTTATTATTGTTCTCTAGTTATTTAAGATTGTATATTATAATTACTTGTTGGTTAATGCGTTACACTATTCTTGAATATTCTTTTAATAAATTGTTAAGGCATTTAGAATAAAGGGCGTAGAATAGGTGATGAAAGGTTTGTTGTTCCTCCACACATACTGCACTTGCATTGGCATATCATGAGCCCTATACTCGGGTTCCGTCCTTTTAGGTGGGAGCAAATTAACTAAGCCTTCATGATTAACAATCCGCATGGGCTAGTGAAACACTTCTGGAGTAATAAATTACCTAAGCCTTCGTGATTAACAATCCACATGAGCTAGGAAAATAGACTCTAACGAATTGAACTCACTTTTATTGGGGTGCCTTACTATCTTTCACCGGTGACAGTGAGGAGCAATTCGAGGCCTTTAGAACCAATTCACCCTCATATAGTGAACCTAGGTGAAGACATGCTGGATTTTTGTTAAATGCACCGAAGTTAGGACCACTTGGAGGAATGCTTCTGATCTTTTACCATGTATCTCTACATTTGGAATAAGCATGGCAGATAGGGCAACAATGTACGTATATCGCCGGTAATAAGTTTAATACCCCGTCCCAAAGGCATCGTGATGCCTAAGTGAGTCGATACTATTGGGGCAAGTGTTCATAAACTTTTTAAAATTGAAAATGTCAAAACATTCTTTTTCAAACATTTTTGCATTTTGCACATTTCATGCATGTGTGAATAGAGCATGTAAATTCATGGTTATACTTTTGATCTCATTCTTTGCAATAAACAGTTGGTAATCTCATTTGATGATTTCATAAACATTCATTGGTTGAATAAGAATTGTAGACCGGTAATGTTGAATGAACATTTGGACATTGTACTATAGTAGGATCCACTACCCCGAAATTCTTTTGAAAATAATATGATTGGTTTTTCACGGAGAAAACATGTTTCAAAAAATCATAGATTAAATTTGTTTGCAAATTTTGCATAATGAGATTTTTGAATAATCAAGATTTAGGTCCTACCAATTTCGTGTAATCATTGGTTAACTTCTTTGTGTATACCTTTGTGTTAATTCATTTATTCTTTGCATGTATCATTTTGGCATCATGTTACAGTCCTAACATGCATGGTTACTCATTATAGAATACATTTGTGATGTATATGGTCATTCTTTGTATCTACCTTTGTGTTAATTCATTTTTTTTTCTTTGCATGTATCATTTTGACATCATGTTACAGTCCTAACATGCATGGTTACTCATTATAGAATACATTTGTGATGTATATGGTCATTCTTTGTATCTACCTTTGTGTTAATTCATTTATTCTTTGCATGTATCATTTTGACATCATGTTACAGTCATAGCATGCATGGTCATTCATTGCAGAATACGTTTATGAGATGCATAGTCATTATTTGTATATATACCTGTGCATCAATTTATTCATTTTTTAAATACATCATGTTGGCATTAGATTGCATCCATGGCATACATAGTCATCATAATTTCTCTATATATGTTCATGCATTAATCATCAGTATATTTATGTATATAGGAATAGAGCATGTACATTCATAATTGTATTCTTAATCTCATGACATTTTCATTTGCATGAAAGGGGTTCGAGATATGAGGAAAGAATCAGAGGAACAATTGGGTGCTTTGGAATGAAATCAAGAGGAGTTTGGACATAAAATCCGGGAAGTGAAAGAACAACTAGCCAAATTGCTGAAAATGTTTGAGGATATGGGTAAGAGTAAGGGGGAACTTTCTCAGGGCTCTGTATCACCTTCGGATCAACCAAAACCATTAGGTCCAGAACATACAATCCCTACTAGATCCTGTACTTGTCAATGCCACAAAGGTTGCAATCTTGATGAAATTGTGGACAAACTCGTGAAAATGATTAAACCCGAGAGTCTGATACCAAGGATAGAAACCTCAGATCCCCAAAAATCCCTGCACTTGGTCCTAGATCCAAACCAGTATGCTCACCCTACTATGGCCCAATTATCTACTAGGATGATCACTATGGGACCCTTGAATCCCACTCCATTACCACCAATTGGCAGTTCGTATTGCTCCCCTCATTAATCATCTTATCCAGCATCTGGGATAGGAACCTCGAGCTATGTACAACCTCCAAAGGCCCCGTGTCCAAATCCATACCCTTGTCTTGTTATTCCACCATCTCCCTATGTAAACACTCCGGTTCGAACCTTAGTTCCACTGCCAAGTGCCCCATCTCCTAGGCTCTATGTGACTAAGAAACAACCCCAGGATAAGACCTAAAGGCATTTTGATCCCCTTCCAATCAGCTATCAAGTGCTTTTCCCAATGTTAGCCTGAAATGACCTGGTTGCCTATGTGTCGTTGAAACCCCTATCACCACCATACCCAAGGTGGTATAATTCGAATACAAGATGTGATTGTCACTATGGAATTGTTGGGCATAGCATTGAGAACTGTAATGCACTCAAGAACAAAGTACAATCCCTTATAGACCGCCAAGTGGTTGGATCCAACGACACTGATTGACAGAGGACTAGAAAATGGTAACTAGGATTGTGAGATCTACAACAATGATGTAGAAGGACTTCGGTCTGATATGATGTAGTAGGATTTCACTTTTTCAGTAGCCGGCTCTTATAGCCTTAGGATGCTAGGAAAAATAAAGTGCTTGTAAAAGACAGTTGTAACCTCTACTCAGATTTTGTAAACATGGTTTATACCATTGTGAACATTGATATGGGAATGAATTGGTTGTGCTTCAAATTTATGAGATGTTGATGATTAAGTTCCTCCGATTCTTATTTCCTCCGTGATATCTTCCCCTTTGCATTTTGCATCCGATCAATTATTTGTCATACCATACTTTCATACATGCATCTTGGTAGCATCAGGTGGTATTCATGACAAACATAGTCAGCATGATTTTTCTGTATATGTTCATGCACTAATTTTCTTATTACATACATCATGTTAGCATTAGGTCGCATTCATGGGACACATGGTCAGTATGATTTTCTTTGTATATACTCTATGTCAATCATTCATTGTTTACATGCATCATATTTAACATTGTGTTGCATTCATAGTGTATACGATCATTCATTGGGAAATATGATGAAATATACATGGTCATTCATTGCATATATCCATGCGTTGATTTGTTTATTTTTTGCTTGCAGCATGTTGGCATCGTGATTGCATTTATTACATATATAGTTAGCATGTTTCCACTGTACATGTCCATACATCATATTGTTTATGTTTCACGTGCATCAAATTGCATTCATGACTCCTTCATCATGACATACATTTAAGGAAATAAAATAGAAGTTGGCTTGGCTTTAAAAGTCTTTGAAAGAATTTCCATTTCAAATCAGAGGTATAAGAAGTACTAAGTACCTTTTTAATATAGGCTAGAGCTATGGAGAATGAACAAATTGCCAGAATGGAAAGAATGGAAAGGGCACATGAAGAATTGCGAGAACAACTGGCAAAGTCTCAAGCAGAATCTAAGGATCAGATGACTAAATTGATGGAGCTAATGTCTGCTGTAATCAAGGGAAATAGATACACTGAAAACTTGGCCGTCAGAGAAGGGTTAGAGGCACAAGAGGGTCAGAGTGAGGTCGTGATGTTAAATGGCCAGAATACAGTTAATCCTAGCAACATTCTGAATTTAGATGATCTAGCTAAACAGGAAAAACTGAAAATGGTTGAGTCGAGCGAGGCTGAGTTGGCAGATTCCCAAGGAAAATATCAGTTGCTAGATGAAAGGCTTCAAGCAGTAGAAAATACAGACATATTCGGGAGTGTGGATGCGAAAGAACGATGCTTGGTCCTCAATTTAGTCATTTCTCCTAAATTCAAGGTCCCTGACTTTGTAAAATATGACGAGACGATCGATCCATCAAACCACATCACTATGTTCTGTCGAAAGATGGCAAGTCACATAGATAATGATAAGCTTTTGATTCACTACTTTCAGGATAGCCTCAGCGGCACAATGATTAAACTAGTTATCCCATGTCCCAAAGAAAATCCGTTTTTGAGTCATATTTTCCTTGTCTCTTCAAAGAACTCATATTTGAAACTCAGCATTTTCAAAGTAGACCTAGACCTGCTATGTTCCTCGTTGATACAAATTCTCATGGTTAATCAAATTGGGGCATCATATGTGGAAATGATGGTTATATGGTGAAAAAGGATGGGACTAACGCATGAATCATTAAGGGCATCCGATAAAGAAAAAGAACAAATTGGTATATCATGCATATGAGAATTCGGATGATTCCAAACTGTAAAATGAAATTTCGATTATCTATTTCCCTTGAGGATTGCTTTTCAATGAGAATAATTGTGCTTGATATGATGAATGACCATCTTTCATATCCCTTTCACAAGAAGAAATTATCCGTAGTCACCCTTTTTGAGCCAGAAGATTTCTTTCTTCTTGGAACCTTGATCAATGATCACCCTTTACACTGGGGGCAAATGCGAGGAATGATTTTCTCAAAGATCATGAAAAAATGAGTCTTAGCTCAAATATAAATACAAAGCAAATGGAACCCCGAATGGATATGGGCTCACTCTGTCAAAAGGAAAAGGAAAAGATGGCAAAATGGAAGACAAGAAAAAAACAAAAGAAAAACACACAAAAAAGTGTGTGAAAAAGTGATGGCGAAATGGAAGCCAAAAAAAAAAAAAAGCAAGGAAGAAAAAGAGCAAAAGTCAAAAAGGAATGAAAAGTCCAAAAAGAGATAAATGCTTCGAAAAGGGAATCCTCCTCCAGAATTGATCATTGATCTGATTACTCTTAAACACAAATTCTAGGTCTATTTATCCTTTCTTTCTGAACCCCGAGCCATGGCTTACATTACGTGCTTTAAAAGCCCATTGTGATCAAGCATGAATATTCAACTTGAAGGGTTTTTCCTCAGATTTTATCCCATCTCATCGAATTCTCATTTCACTAAGGAAGAATTTAGAATTCTCAAGTGCATGGTAAAACCAAAAAAAAAAATGAAAAAAGAAAAAATTGGAGAGAATGGGACTCTAAGGCGAAAACCCAAAAACGGGCGATTTAGAGTAAAATGGAAATTTCTGATGCCATCTATGATAGTGTCGATACCACAAAAGAGAATATCATCTTAAAGAAGTGTTTATAGAGGAACATCTAGGAATTCTTGGACCTCCCAAATTGTCAGCTCTCATTTGGATGATTGATTTCAAAAACTGAAACTTTTTTTCTCCAAAATCAACTTTCCAGTTTAAACATCCCAGCCAATCTTGACGCTTGTCAAAATACCTTGATATGGAAACTAAAAGAATGTAGAACTTGTTTGGTTCTCAATGAATTCATGATTTATAAAACCTGTTCCATTTGTGAGCTTAGAAGGGACATACATTTTTTGTTGTGAAGTTTTCCTGGAAAAACCAAAATCATGTTATACCAAGCCTTGTCAATTCAAGTTGAAAAACTCAAATTGACACTTAGAAAAATTTCTAACAGTGATCATCAGTCTTCAAAAGATTTGTATATTACACACCGTGGGGTTAAAATTTTTGACTCAGAAGTTTTCATTAAATAAGAAAATTGTTTTTGAAATACCCATTTTTGATGTTGTCATGAGAGAAGAGTTTTTCTAATCCAAAGGTGTGAAATTACTAGGGATAACCTTGACTTCCAAATATGAAAAGAAGAAATAAAACTCAGCTAGCAGATTTCTGTTGATAAGAGTTTGAAAATTGCTGGGGCAAAAAGAATAGCCAAAGATTGAAAAAGGAGTTGAAAATATATTCTGATTTGAAAAGAAAAAATGAATGGGAAAGGCTAAGCCAAAGTTTAAAAAAACGATTGGAGGCATTTGCATCATTCATGAACACTCATCTCTCTATTAAGCTTTGTATCTGCACCGTGTCAGCAAGCATTTGCATCATTCGTGGATATTTGCATTAGCACTATTCCATGAGCATCTGCATTCTACCTTTACAAGAACATCCTTCATAGATATTTGCATTCGCATCACCTCAAGCAAGTGCATCATTTCTAGGATCATTGCATCTTCATTGTAGCTATAATTACACCATTCATGAACCACTTACATGAACATGATTCGTAGAGGCATTTGCATTAATCCAGGACATCTGTATCATTTCAAGAAGCATTTGCATCAATCCAAGACATTTGCATTTACACCATCAAGTATTTGCATCCTCTCTCAAATCCTTTAGGTTAATTTCCAGGCCATTTTAAGTTCTGGTTTCACCCAGATCTTTTTCAATTTTTTGGTTTCACCCATGCCTTTTTATTCTCTAGTTCCATCCAGATTTTTTTCAAATTTCTAGTTTCATCCATGCAATTTTTTAATCTCTGGTTTCAGCCAGATCTTTTTCAATTTCTGGTTTCATCCAGATCTTTTTCAATTTTTGGTTCCATCAAGATCACTTTCAAATTTCTGGTTTCATCCATGCCTTTTTTAATCTCTGGTTGCATCTAGATCTTTTTCAATTTCTGGTTTCACCCATGCTTTTTAATTTATGGTTTCATCCAGATCTTTTTCAAATTTTTGGTTCCATCCAGATCACTTTCAAATTTCTGGTTTCATCCATGCCTTTTTTAATCTCTGGTTTCATCTAGATCTTTTTCAATTTTTGGTTTCACCCATGCTTTTCAATTTCTGGTCCGATCCAGATCACTTTCAAATTTTTGGTTTCATCTATGCCTTTTTTAATCTCTGGTTTCATCCAGATCTTTTTCAATTTCTGGTTTCACCCATGCTTTTCAATTTCTGGTTTCATCCAGATCTTTTTCTGGTTTCACCCATGTTTTTCAATTTCTGGTTTCATCCAGATCTTTTTTAAATTTCCATTTTCATCTATATCTTTTTCTGGTTTCACCCATGCTTTTCAATTTCTGGTTTCATCCATATCTTTTTCAATTTTCGATTTCACCCATGCTAGTAAGGTTAGCACAAGACAGGATAAGACCCCGAGACCATGGTCGAGGTCTTTCTTATATTGCAAATCGAACCCGTTTCCTTAAGATGGGTCGAGCCATGATTAATTAGGGAATTCAATTTAAGGACAATATCATTTATTTATAGCTTTTTTTTCAAAAAAAAAATTTTAAAAATGAAAAATGAAAAAATAAACCCCCTTTCCATTCTCTTCACATGTGATTTCACTAACTGGACAAAATTAATGTTTGTTTATCTTTGCCTGATTCCTGATTCTCAGCAATAGCCAAAGTCTGTAGACACATAATTTTGTCCGAACCACTAAAACATGTATGTTTTTACCTAAATTGATGTTTCAGAATGTAAAAAGACTTTTTTCATCCTGCAGGTGGTACTCCGAGACTTAGTCTAAGAAGGCGAGCATAAAAAGTCAAACTTGTAAAAGTCAACCCCAAAAAGTCAACTATTAAAAAAGTCGACCCAGTTTCAAAATAAATATTCGAAGTTCAATTGAAAAATGGCGAAAGAATTTTATAATCCGAGGTCTACATCAAAAGATATGGAGTTCGAAAGTTGGGTTATGGAGATTTAATAGAAAGGAAATGCTAGTTCGAGAAATTTAGAGAAAAGTGGTTAAACGATCAAATTGGTCGAAATTGAAGGTTCCAAATGAAAGATAAGCACTAACTACGGGTAATGGAGAAGCTACTTGGAAGAAAAACTGAAAGAAAAGTCAATTCGGAAGAAAACCGAGAATTAGGGTTTTTGGTGGATTTCGATCAAATTTGGAAAAATTACAGAAATGACACGATTCAGTAATACTAAAGCCCCTAATGGATGAGGAGTGATTAAAAAAGGATAGCCCGAGGCTCAGTTTGAAGAAAATCTGAAAATCAGACTTGTTTTGAGCAAAACCGGGTTTCGAAGGCAAAAGGGCAAAATTGAAAAATTTGAGAAAAATAGCAAATGGACTCCACAAATTCTAAAAAATTGCATATCTCATTCTTAAATCATTTCAAAGAGATTGGAGAAAGAAATTTGGATTCGGAGTTCGTTTGCAAAATGGCCAAATCTTGGCTCCCCTCTGTAGAAATTCAAGAAGATAAATCTCGAAAAAATAGAAAATGAACTCCAAAAATTCTGAAAATTTGTAGATCTGATTCTTAAATTATTTGGAAGATATTGGCAAAAGAAAATCCGGGTTCGGAGTTCGTTTGCAAAATGGCCAAATCCCGGGCCCACTACGTAGTCATTCAAGCAGATAAATCCCAAAAAATACCAAATGAGTTCCAAAAGTTATGAAAACTTCCAGATCATACATTTAAATTATTTGGAAGATATTGGTGAAGAAAAATCTAGATTTGGAGCTCGTTTATAAAATGGTAAAGTTTGGGAGCACAAAAGGGCAATTTTAGAAGAAAAAATCCAAATAAATAGTGTCAGCCGACCAAGGCCCATGGGTGGGCAAATAGTTTTTTGATTTTTTAATCAAAAGGCCAACAATGAAGAGGAAGGTAGTTATTTTTTGATCAAGCCTTTGTAATTAAGCCACATGGACCAATGCATGAAGAGAGAGAATGTCAACATAATGGCTTAAGATTTTTGACCAGCTGTAATTGTGGATAGCTGATTACCTAATCTAAGGGTGATAATTTCACATTTTAAACATCTTGGATTAATAGCCTTTGGATCAAAATTGGTTGAAAGAAAAATGACAACATCCTAGCATCTAACAAGCCATTCGGCCACTACAAGGGATGGGTATCTCTCTTTCCCTTTTCAGTGATTCACTCTCTATTCACTCTTGTTTGGCTGATTTTCTTTCCATTTTTGAAAGGCAAAAAGAAAAGTTTAGAAAAGAAAGTTAGAAGAGAAAAAGCTTGCAGTATAGCTTTTAGAGGTTGCTTTAAGCACTATACTCTTGCGCTTTCTTTGATTGTCCATTCTTGATTTGCTATTTTCATTTGATATTTGGTGAGTTTCTTTTGATTTTTCTTTTTAAAATAAGTGTTTTTAATATTCTTCTTTAAGTTCCTTCTTGATTCTTTCTTGTAAAAAGCTTTTGAATTTTTTTTCCTCTTATTTTTGAGTTGGCCGAATGGCCTATTGTTTTTGGTAGTTGCTGTTTTGCTTCTTTATTTCATGATTCTAGTGATGTTTAACAAGTTTGGATGCTCTAAATCTTCTTCAAATACATAAAAATGAAGCTTGTTTTGATTTGGTTGCTTGCTTGTTTCCATTTTTGAGTCTATTATCTTGTTATCATGTTTATTTTACTTGTCTTGCATTTTTGATTTTCTGTTTTCAAAATGTTTAAGTTTGTTTATGTTTTACATTTTGTTAATCCATGTGTTTGTGAAAATGCCTATTGGTTTTCGTGCCTTTACTTTATATTTGCATGATTTGAGTATTATTCTTTAGCTATGCATGTTAGTATATCTTGTGTTTGTGAAAATGCCATGCTTATTTTTATGGGACCATTCGGCCACCCCTCATATTTTATGCTTTGCATGTGCGTTTTCATCATGCTAGATGATAGGTTTGCATTTTCATGATATTTGGTTGTGTATTTTATTTAAGCATGCTATATGTTTGTGTTATTGCCATGCATTCTTTAGGTTTAGGATTGGTTTTCTTTGCCATGCATATTCATACATTTTAGGCCTATGTTGCATTAAATGCCATGCAAGTTCATTTAGGTCTAGGTCATTTATTGATGCCATGCATTTTTCTTGTCATTTAGTTTTTAAATCATGCATTTCATGCATCATATTTGCTGTATTTTCATGGATTTCATGTCATTGCCACATGAATTATGACTTAGGCCAATCAATGGTTCAAAGTCATGCTCATTTTGAGCATACTTGTGGAAAATTAAAAAGTTGTCAAATTGATTATTATACCTTTGTGATTTTTTTAGTTACCCAATTTTTGTCTAACTTTTCAAAAGTGTTAGCTACTGTTTCTGAGTCTTTAGGAGAGTCTCTAACATTTGTACTTTGATTTTTAAATGATTTTATCAAAGGCAAAAAATGTATTTTGGCAAAACAGTTTTTACTCCAGTACTCGTACTTTCTCGATTTTTCTTGGTAGTCATCTTTAATAAAAAAATTAAGCCAATTTGTTTTCGTGTAGTTTTACATGTCTTGAGCCTCTAGTTTGTTCTTTTTAGATTTTTTTTTTTGAATTTTTAAAAATAGGGTAAAAAAATTGTGGTTTAAAACTGGACAGTAGAGGCAGAATTGAATTCGAAGGAAAATCAGTTTTGGTTAAGTTACTTAGAGGGGTCTGATTAGGAAGCTTAGCTACTGACTTAGGGTAGTTTCTAAGCCTTGTTAAACTCTAAAAATGATTTTTTAAATCTTGTGTTAATGGTGGTCAAGTCCGGGATTTTAAACTTAGGAAATTAGAGCCATTTAAAAAAGGGTTTAGCTAAGTTTTTATTTTTAATCTAATCTTTTCAAATTTGTTTTCAAACAGTCACAAAATATTTTGGTTTTAAAATATTTAATTTGATATATTATCCTAAGGTGCCAGATATCTTTTTAGATATACGGATTTTCTTAATTAAAGGAAAAAATACATTCTCATGCATTGCATTTTCCATATTCATGCATACTATATAATATGTGATTTTTGTTATGTTAATTTTCATGATGGTGTTATTGTCTTTGATTTAAATTTTTGATATTATATTAATTGTTATATGGTTTTGAATATTTCATGTTATCCTATGCTTTTTATTTAGTTATTTTTGTCATATTATTTAGCATAAACTATGTTCATGCATTATTATTTTTATTTTTATTTTCATGCATATTATATGTTAGCATTATTTTATATTTCATGTCATTTCATATCATTTAAGTTATATGCCATATCATTTATATTTGCCATGTCATTTAAATCATTCTATTCCATTTAGAATATATCATGTCACTTAGGTCATTTCATTTCATTTCATAGAGAATATATTATGTTACCTAGATCATTTCATTTCATGTAGAATATATTATGTTACATAGGTCATCTCATTTCATTTAGAATATATTATGTCACTTAGGATATTTCATTTCATTTAGAATATATCATGTGACTTAGGATATTTCATCTCATATAGAATATATAATGTTACTTAGGATATTTCATTTCATTTAGAATATATCATATAACTTAGGATTTTTCGTTTCATTTAGAATATGCTATGACATTTAAATTATATCATACTATTTAGGTTGCATTATATTATTTAGACTTTGCTATGTCATTTTATTTATGTCACACATATTCATATTAATATTTTTTTTAAAATGTTTTGAAAAAGGTAATGGTTTTCAATAAAATAAAGATATTCCCCAGTTAAAATAATTCATGAGTTCTCTGCCGGGTTTTCTGGGGAGGATATCATTAATTATCATTAATAACGGAATATCTTCTTTAAAATAAGAATGATTTGGAATGTTTTCCAAACTAATAATATTTATATATTTTGCCACGTTTGTTGGAGAATATAGAAAAATTTTGAATTAATAAATTCCGGATCATTTTCAATTAAAAATGGAATTATTTTTCTTTAAATTAAGAATTAACTTGAAATATCAAATTAAAAATCGAGTTTTTACCGAGACTTGAGATAACACACGATTAATAAGGTACCATTTTATACGGGCGTTGTGGGGGTGCTAATCCTTCCCCACACGTAACACAGTCCCGAACCCGCTTCTTTGATTTCTCTAGTTTACAACGCAGACTTGAAATTTGTTTTAAAAAAATGTTTTAATTAATTTTAAAATATTTTATATAACCGGTTTTAATAGGTGGCCGATCACACCTAGCCAAAAAATATTGGTGGCGACTCCATGTCTTTTTCAAGGTTATTTTCAAAACCTTCATTTTTCTAGAGGAATTAAGTCGACTTTTTCTCGGTTTTTTTAATATCACGCTTAACGAATAATAAAGTATTGCGATGAGACTTGTTATTTTTTTAGGTTGCAACGCCTTGTCTTCTGCTAATTGGACAACAAAAAGTAGAGCCATCATCTCAGCACAAAACGGATTGTCAACTAGGCTTACCTTAGAGATAGCACAAAAACAAACCCTTTCTATATGATTCCGAGCGACCATGCCTAATGTTGCAGTGTTATTCCCAACATAGAAGCCTGCATCCACATTTATCTTCATTACATCCTCCGACGATCTCGTCCAACTCACATTCCCCAATCCATTACTACCAAAGAGAGATTGACTATCATTTATATTTTGAAAATCTTCAACCATTCTGCTTGCCTGGAAATTAATAGTTGACGACGTAGCACAAATTTTATCATGCAGACAACGATTTCGGTTTCTCCAAATTAGCCAACAGATAAAAGACACCACTCAAGGACTCCCTAGCCAACTGCACAAGTTAGAAAAAGATTCCAAAACTCATCATACGCCAAAGAGCTATTAAAAATAGGAACCAACCATTCATTCTCTCTATTCCAAATAGTCTTACTAAAGGCACATTCAAACAACACATGATACCATGATTCTCCCCCTGTACCACATACTGCGTAGTAATTCTCAATCTAAATTTCCTTCATATTTAGAGCTCGATTTGTAGGTAAAATTGAATGCAACAAACGTCACATCAAAAATTTCATCTTAGGAAGAACCCGAGCTTGCCAAAGAAAACTCCACTTAGGACTCCTATTACTACCCATCATCTCTTCACCACAAAGTATGCAGAACAGATAATGAACTATCCTAATGCCAAACCATTCCATATAAATCGAGCATGGGAATTTTACTCAAAGGTATTTGCAGGACAATCTACGTCAGTAGGTTCAAAGATTTCAAGCACCATATCTCTTCGCCAACTTTGATTAGTATGATGAATCAATAGAGACACTGCATAGGGGTAGGATCCAAAACCTTCTGCATTGTTACTCAAAATCTGGTGGCTTCTTCACCCATCTGTCCTTCTAAATGTCTATCTTCTCACCATCACCCACTCTCCACCGTGACCCTCTCCACACAACCTCTTTACCCTCCATCAGGCTTCTCCACAAGTAGAAAGGGTTATGTCCCAAAGATGCATCCATAATAGGTTCAAACTGGAAGTATCTTGCTTTAAGAACTCATAAACATAAAGAGCTCTCATTATGAGCCAATTTCCACCATTGTTTAGCAAGCAAAGCAAGAGGTAAAGCTTCAAAATCCTTAAACCCTAACCCACCATCCAACTTTGAGCAATAAAAGTCAGTCTATCGAATCCAATGTACATTTTTTTTACTAGATCTCTGCCCCCCACCAAAATCCTACTATTATCATATTGAGCTCATGAACAAAACTTTTAGGAAACTTAATGCAGCTCATATAATATAAAGGTTTTAATTGAGCAATAGCTTTTTTTAAAACTACCTTACCAACGTAGGAAAGCATTTTACCCCCCAACATTTTACCATTGCCCAGATCCTTTCTTTTAGCAACTAAAAATCATGCTTCTTAGAACGTCGACCCATCAACAAAAAAAAGACCCAAATACCTGTAATGGCCACAAAATTTTTTATTTGGTTATTTTATTACATGCATCTAGCCCATTTGCTACAATTTTATTTTAGGCCTAATTTAGGGTTATTAGTGATTCTTGCTTTAACCAAATAACAATTAAGGCTTAACTTTTTACCTTTTGTATTGTGAGACAGAGTTGGGGAATTAGGGAGAACCTAACCCTAAAGAATGGAAGATAGGCAAAAGAAGGGCAAATCTATTTTGAAAACACTGATTAAGGTGAGATTTTGCTTAGATTCCTTTACATTTTTATGTTTTGAATCATTTTGTACAAAGTCCAAACTTTTATTTTGAACCATTTTAACTTTTTAAAAATTCTGACGACAATCCGGTGACTTTCCAATGACATTGTGGGTACCTGTAGAAAGGTCTCTCCAAATCTTTCTAATCATATATGTGATATTTCACTTGGTTGAGTAATTTATGAGAAATTTTTTTGAAGTTTGTTGGTTTTGGGTTTCTGATAGTTTTGACGAGCCAACTTTGGATCGCCGAAAATCCATTTTTCGGTTGTCATTTTTTTTTTTCGAATCTTGGATGCTTTTTATAGTATGAAATGTGATCTTTCTATTGGTATATGTATCTTGATAAGATGATTTTTATGTTAATATAATTGAAGTCCCAAAGTGTGCTCCATGAAACTGGAAACCTAGAAAACCCAAATAAATCTAAGTAGTTTGTGATTATTTTCAAAATTTTGACCCCCGAAACTTAGGCTTCATGTAATCAATTTTATTGAAATAAATTTCTATGATATACTATTACATTCCTACTTTTAATTAGTGTTTTAAAAATTACTGGGAACCTCACGGATTAGGAGTTTTAATAGCTTAAAGTAAGCCAAATGATCATGAAGAATGAAAATTTCACAATTTGAAAATTTTCATTTTTATTATTTTAAAAATTATTTTTGGCCAAAATTAAATATATTTAGTTAAAAATCATATTAATTTCAGTTATATTAATTTTAGTGAATTCTTACATATATTAATATATATTTTTTATAAAAATGTCTTTATTTTGTTTGTTATTGTGAAAAGCTTATTTAATTATATATATTAATAGGAAATTCATTTAATGTTGTAATTATATTTTCATCAAAATCGTATTGATTCTTATTTTATGTTTTAACTTGTAAATTTCCATTTTACTTAGTATCGAATATTTTTATTATTAAGAAAGAAATGTTTTAATAAAAGTTTACATTACCAAATACTTTCAGTTTGTTATGAAGGTCGTCATACAACCTAAATGTCTTAGGATGACTAACAGGAAGTCGTACTTGTTAAGTTTATTTTTTTTCTTCTGATTTTTCAATATTTTCTTATAATTTTAGGCTACTAGGAGATTTGTGTGATTTGCTATTTAAGTGTCGGTTTAGCGAATCAGGTAAGTGACTTGATATCCCTTCGGTGTTTTACACCGTAAAAATCAGCGTCGATATGCTTAAATTTTGTACATAATATATATAATATTATATCCCATGTTTTATTAAATTGGGTTAAGCATGAAAGCTATAGTTCTTTGAATCGATTATGAAAATAAATTGTGCTAATTATATGTATACCTTAATGACTTTAATTTTACTACATGATTTATGCGAAAGAAGTATGCTTATGAAATATATTTTTGTATAAAGTGTGTTTTGTTTTCTTATAAAGAAAATAAAATTATGGTACATTATGGGTAATTTGAATTTTTGAGTGTTTTGAGTGCTCTCTTGATATGTTATGTTCTGACCCTATCAACGGGGGTTAAACGTTGATCATGTCGATATGTACTTTGTGATAGAAATCGATTTCAACTTTGCCACCGGTTTAGAACAGTGGTTTTTGTGATATTTGATATGCGCAACCACTGGTTGCGCTCGATATATTTTGACCCATTCTACTGGGGTTAATTGTGGCTTTTGTTATGAATTCTGACCTTTGTCATCGAGATTAAGAGTTTTTGGAAACTTAAAATTTATATTTTTGTTTAGTTCTGTTATGATATATGATTTTGAAGTAAGTTACCTACAAATATAAGATTACCCAGAATTTTTGCATTATTAAATTCAATTAGTTATTTTGGCCTAAATGTTTTGAACTTGCTTAAACCAGCTGAGAGAATGTCGGTTGTTTGCTGAGTTGTTGTACTCGTTATCTTCTTTAACATTTTGAAGGTTCTGAATTTGGCCATGCACACGAGAATTTTGGGGAGTAACGTTTCAGACTTTAGTGCAAGTTTCTAGGACTTTTAGGGTGTTTCCAATACTTAGAACTTCGAGACTATTCTTGATAGACTATTCGAGACATTATGTTTTTATTTGAATTTGTATGGATTTCTTTAAATATGTTTCGAAACCCTGTTTTCAAGTTCACAATTTATGAATCTTTTATAAACATTGTGATTTCATTCTTTATATTTTTAAACATTTGATTCTTTCGAATTTCAGATAGTCAGTTTGTTGTTTGCATGTTTGTGAGATTATTTCTCACAGACGTGTGCATCTGTTATGCCTCGGTTTGGGGCATGACAATGCCTGTCCCTATCAAAAATTTTATGTACCCCTAACAAATTCGTAATCCCGTTCTTTACCTCTATCTTGGTATTCGAACTAAAGAAAATTTCAGATTTCTCAATATTCACTAACTGACCGGAAGCTTTCTCATAAGTTCGAAGAATATTTTGAATAGCCCTGCAATCATCTAAGGTAGCTCAAAAAAGAGTAAATTGTCATCTGCAAACAAAAGATGGGTTGGACATAGGACATTTTATTGGGATTCGACCTCAGGCTCAAACATTAATCGAATTAAAGAAGAACATGAACGCAGCGAAATAATAAACAAAGAGATAGCCGAATCTAACAGGACCATGATTGTAAAATTTTAATGCATCTTGTAATTTTATAGCATACATCTGATTAAGATTCATACCTTAATTCAAAGATCTAGTAATCTTGAGTTTGCAAACAGCCCATTCAATCTTGAACACCAAGCAGTCAATCCGAGACTTCAAGCCACAGAAGTGTCTGGCTTATAACGGTAATCCACACAAGATGATCAAGAGAACCTTCATAAGGTAGGAATGGAGTCCTGTCAAAAACCATGCTAGTGGTTTAGGTTTCAAAAAACCTCTCCCCATCTAAACATCTATGGCTGAATGCTTCATAAGCATCAAGAAGAAGAAGAAAACGTTTTTCTTCTTCCTCCGGATTTGGTGCGCCAACCACAAGGATTATCTTGATCTTATTTCTTCTTCACTCTATGCCTTTGCTCTCTTGAAAGAAAACGTTTTTCTCTCTAGCAATCCATGAAGAGGCAAGGAGGAAGAAAGGAATCAAGAAGACTACACCAAAAGTTCAAAGTGTTGGTGTATGCCCTAGAGCCAAGCAGATTGAGCTTGGGATACACAGTCAATAAAGCATACCCTTCACTATGAAGATAGTGATACAAAGTTTTCCTTCATGGTAGTAAAATGATAAGGAGTTATTAAGTACTAATCTGATGAAGCTTATGGAACATAATGGCCTTGAAAAGGAATTATAAAGAGTTATAATTATGAGATCCTTATGGATCAAAGCCTTGTTCCTTAAACTGTTCTTGGTCATCGTATTGCCAAGATCGGGCATTGGCAATGCTCAAAGACTAGTATATGTTAAGCCTCCTTACTTATGAACTAAGCTACCGATCTCATACAAGTTGAAGTATGGGATACTTGGGATAACATATAGGTGCTTGTCTGTAGAACAAGTTCACTGAACATGGCCCGCCAAGAGAACTTCATTTGGTAATATCACTCCAGTGTCTATGATAATGTTCTCTTAGTACCAGTCGTGTAAATTAGTCCTCAGACTTGTGATACCAGGACATCTTGTATAGAGACTGTCATACTTAGATTCCATCACGAACGGGTCCCAAACACGAGGATTCTTATAGTAGGGTGTTATTGGGTATGACATGAACCATACAAAGGTGAATGAGTGATCCAGAGAGGACTCACCACTCCCTGTGATAATGGAGACGTATCTCGTTTGTTCTTGACTACAATTAACTTGATTAATTCTTTGGCCAAAGCATGATGGATTTAGGCGAAAGTTGTTTCTCTAAATTCATAAGGTTAATCATAAGTTTTGAAGAACTAATATGGATTGATCATGAGTAGACACTGCACCATGCTCATACGCTATCCAGGATATATGGTGAAAGGACCGTATTACATTGACAGGCTGGTTTCTAAAAGGTATCTAAAAGGTCACGATGACTTCACAATATTTGGGTGGTCATGATGGGTTGTAGATCCCTCTCATGATCTATGAAAACAAGTTAATGAGATTAACTTATGTTCATTGCCAACATATTGGAACTTAGAGGGTCACACACATAAGAACAAATATGTATGGATTAAACATAGTATTCTATTAAGGTAAAACTTAATGGAATAAAAGATCTATATGTTGGTATATGCCCTAAAGCCAATCAGATTGGACATGGAATATATAGTTAATAATGCAAACCTATGACTATTCATTAGTGATACAAGGTTTTCCTTCACATTAGTACAACGATAAGGAGTTATTATGTACTACTTGGATGAAGCCCATGAAACACAATGGCCTTGCAAAGGAATTGTAAAGATTTACAATTATGAGGATCTTTATGTATCAAAGCCGTGTTCCTAAAATGGTTCCTGGTCATCGTATTGCCAAGTCGGGGCATTGGCAATGCTCAAAGATTGGTACATGTTAAGCCTACTTACTTAGTAAGCAACTGATCTCACGTGTTGCAGTATAAGAGATACTTTAGGATAACATGTAGGTGCTTGTCTATTGAACAAGTTCATTGAACGTGGCCTGCTATGAGAACTCCATTTCGTGTTGTCACTCAAGTGTCTATGGAAACGTTCTCACGTGTCAGTTATGTAAGTAGTCCTCTGACTTGTGATACCAGGTCATCTTGTATGGTGAGTGTCATACTTTGATTCCATCACGAACGTGTTCCAAACAAGAGTGATGCTTATGGTAGGGTGGTTTTGGGTATGACATGAACCATACGAAGATGGATGAGTGATCCAGAGAGGATTCACCACTCCAAGTGACATCGGAGACATATCTCATAAGTTCTTGGTTTAAGTTAACTTGATCGAATCTCTGGCCAAAGTGTGATGAATGTAGGAGAAATAGTTTCTCTAAGTTCACAAAGTTAACAAATATTTGCAAGAACTAATATGGATTGAACATGAGTAGACACTGCACCATGCTCATGGTCTTTCCGGGATATTTGGTGAAAGGATCGAATTACACTGATAGACTGAACACGAAAGGTTATGTCGAGACTACTTTGACTCTCCAGTATTTGGGTGGTCATGATGGCTTTCTAGAGTCCGATCATGATCTATGAGTATAAATTAATTAGATTAAATTATATTCATTGCCATCATATTAGAAGCATAATGGGTCACACACAAAAAGGTGAATTAAGAGATTAAAATGGAAAGAGCCTTATTGATTAATTTGAGAATTTAATAAATAGGGACTTAATTAAATAGTTTAATTAAGTGGAAGAAATTAAGAGCAAATACATAAGAGTTATGTTATAGCACTTAGTCCAAACCCTGGAGTGTTGCCGCCCCTATAAAAGAAACATTATAGCTTGGCCGAATTTAGCATGGCATGCAGCACATGAGATGTGCTTTGTGATTGGCGTCTTCTTGATTTCTTTCTTCTTTCTTGCCTCTTTAAGGATTGCTAGAGAGAAAAGGTTTCTCTCAAGAGAGCAAAGGCTTAGAGTGAGAAGAAAGAAGATCAAGATCTTGTCTTTGGTTAATGCTCCAAACCCTGTGAAAAAGAAAGAAGATCAAGATCTTCATTCTTGGTTGGTGCACCAAACCCTGTGGAATGTAGAAAAGCATTTTTTCATTCTTGATGCTTATGAAGCATTCGACCATGGATATTTAGATGGGGATAGGTTTCTTGAAACCTAAACCACTAGCATGGTTTTTGGTAGGTGATAACTCGTATAATTATATAGTTTTTAGTTATGTTTTATTAATGTTTTGTGTCAAATACGAGTTATTATTGTTTAGTCTAATTGTGTTTATGATCTTTTATATTTTTATGTATTTTGGTGTTTTTCACAAGTTTCTTTGAGTGATTTCAGATTACTAGAATTAAGGGCAAATCCAGTTCAGTTTCAGTTCCGACACCTTTTGCCATATCAGCTATATCTCGAGTTTCACTGAAGAAATAAGGCTGAAATTTGTAGCCATGCAAAGCTAAGAGGCATATCTATCTTTTTCATGTTTTACACTTCTTAAAACGGAGTCGTTTTCCCTAGCGAAATCGACCATCAAGTTGGCTGATGTGCAATGACGTCTGTGCTGACATGTTTTCGTATTATGCCCGTATCTTCTTATCCACATCAGCAAATGAGCTGATTCCAACGGCTATGGTTCCTTAACTGATAGAGGAACCTTTGTCTAGAAGACCATGTGATCAGATCAGGCCTCCAATATTGAATAAATCGACCATCAAGGTGGCTGATGTGTAATGACATCTGTGCTGACATGTTTTCGTATTTTGCCCATATCTACTTAACCACATCAGCAAATGAGCTGATTTCAACTGCTATGGTTCCGTAACTGATAGGGGAACCTTTTTCTAGAAGACCATGTGATCAGATCAGGCCTCCAATATTGACGAAATCGACCATCAAGTTGGCTGATCAAAATCGTCATATACCTACCTTTGAAATTTGTAAAGCTTGTCTCTTGTCATTTAGCCCTCCAAAATGTGTATAAATAGAGGGCCTTGGATGATTGTAAGGGATCATATTGGAGATTGGTAGGATATTAGCCATTTTAACAAAATTCTCTAAGTTTTCTTCTTCTTTCTTTTCTCTAGTTTTCTTTTTCTTTAGAAAGAGCAAGAGGTTGGATAATTAATATTCTTCTTCTTCTTCTTTCTTTCTTTTATTTTCTTCTTAGATTCTATTTAATTTTATTGATTCTTCTTACTTGTTTTCTTACTTTTCTAGTTTGCTTATTTTTAAAAGTATATTTATTTTTATTGGCTGGTTATACCGCCTAATTTGTATATTAATTTTGTTTTATTTTTATTGGCTGGTTATACCGCCTAATTTAGTATATATATTTTTATTGGCTGGTTATACCGCCTAATTTAGTATATATATTTTTATTGGCTGGTTATACCGCCTTGCATCTTATTCTTATTATTTACTTTAGTTTAAATCTAGCTTCAAAAACCCCTTTTCTTTTATTGTTCTTGAATTTAAGTTTTAAACTATCAACTTATAAACTAAAACCCAATCCCTGAGGACTCAACCCTTGCTAACTACTATACTTACAATTGATATTTTTAGTGCAAGGTTAAATAAGATACACTCTTTTGGGTGCATCAGTAGGACTCCATTCCTACCTTATAAAGGTTCTCTTGATCATCTTGTATGGATCACCGTTAGAGGCCAGACACTTGTGTGGCTTGAAGTCTCGGATTGACTGCTTGGTGTTTAAGATTGAATGGACTGTTTGTAAACTCAAGATTACTAGATCTTTGAGTTAAGGTATGAATCTTGATCAGATGTATACTTTATAATTATAAGATTGCATTAAAATTTTACAAGTATGATCCTATAAGATTCGATTATCTCTTTATTCATTTTTCCGCTGTGTTCATGTTCTTCTTTAATTTGATTATTGTTTGAGCATGAGGTCGAATCCCAACAGTGGTATCAGAGCCTAGGGCATCACCTTAATGGAACCTAGAGAGTCATACACATAAGAATAGATATGTATGGATTAAACATGGTATTCTATTAAGGTAAAACTTAATGGAATAAAAGATCTATATTGAGGACTTAATTGAAGAAGTTCAATTGAGAGAGATTAAGACATAATTGAGATTTGAGAAATCCAAGGACAATGTCTTAATGAGATAAGAGGAATCAAGAAGTCTTATATACACTAGTATAGTCGACTTTGACATGATAATGTGCAAGGTGTATCTCGAATGACTATGCTATATTGGATTAATGTCATGGGATGATATTAATAGATTAATGACATGAATTGTTATGAGGAGAAAGAAAATTAATTGAGAATTAAATTACTTTGGTTTAGAAATTAATCTATCCAATAAATAAGCATGATAAATTAGAATAGGTCCAAAGTGAATATTCTAATTTAGGACTGTCCACTAAGGATGGTTGGCCCAACTTAAGGCATTAAGGTTAATGGACCATTAATAATATTAGATAATATAATGGGCCTATTGATCCATCTTAGAATTAAATATTTTAAGTCCAAGTGGATTAATGAAAATCTTGTGCAACAAAGCCACAGGGGCTGGCCAAGCTTAGGGAGAGGGGGTCAGGGTTTGCGCCTACTTATATATCAGATATAGAGGCTGTAGCCGCATCTTAAGCTTGTAATTCTAATTTAGATATTCTGATTTTTCTTGAGAAAAAGTTTGGTTTCAAGAAGAAAACTCTAACCTAGGAATATATTGATATTGCCACTTCCTTACAGAAATTGTGTTTTGACGCAATTCCTCTTCCTCTTGGTGTTTTCTTGCCACTTCTCTTCCTTGTTGAGTGAGATTGATTTAGGGAGAAAAACATAAGAGATAGATCTTTTGATTGTGATCTTAGGATCAACTTGCTAGCACAATTGAATCACTATACCTTAGAGAAGGATCCATCAGCTGCTCCTGTGGACTAGCTCTAGAGGAAGGACAATTGTGCTTCTTGTGATCTTGTTCGAATTGGATCTTGGCTTGAGAAAACTTTTCGACTTGGATCTACAACTTAAGGTTACAATATCTTAAGTAGGTAACTTCTAAATCATATGGGTGATTTATTTTATTTTTGAATGTTATAAACCTATGCTAAACACAAGCCTAAGATCCTGTTGTACTTCGGGTGCTTCTTTGTTTACTTTCGCTGCACTTTGATTATTATGTTTAAGCATGAGCCCAAGGTAGAGTAACCCAACAGTGGTATCAAAGGCAAGGTTCTGTTGTTTACATGAGGTTTGTGCAGGTCAATTCTTGGTGATATACAAGTTATTGTGTTGTGTATTGATTTTGGCATGATTTTGGTTCCTAAGGATTTAAAAGAAAAAAAGTTTTCTTTAATTTTTTTAAATCTGTAAAGCAGCTATATAATGACTTTAATCATGTTTAAAATTGTTTAAATGATAGATTAAAATTGTTTTAATCAACAAGAATTAAAGCCATGACATGTCTTAGTAAACCCGACAAATTTTGATGTCAAAAAAACATAGTTTTGATGTCAAAAAAACATAGTTTTGAGTCAAGCTTTGTAAGCTGATTTGGGGATGATATAAAATTGATTTTTTAGATGTTTCAGATCTGAAAATTTTATATTACATGCTGCCATTGAAGTTACAAAATTGTTTGAGCTTAAAACATTTAAGCAAAGTTGTTTTTTGGCACGAAACACTGTTACTACAATGCTGAAATTTTCTGGACTGTTTTGTAGGTGTTTGCATGCCATAAATTCGAGCATGAGTGTGGAAACGTTCCACATGTTTGCTAGGAATTTTGGTTAGCATATAAGGTGAATATGATTCATCTATGATGGTTGGTTTAGGCATGGAACATGATCGGTTAAAACGGTAATTGTTGCTGCACGCTAGTAGGCCAAACTGCAGCACCAAAGAGGCAATTGTTGCATAAATGAGTGCAGCTGTAAGGGGCGGCCAACAAGCTCTTTTAGGGCATCCAGTAGCCATTGCAGATGGCATACAATAGTCTGATCACGGGCTGGCAGCGGCCATTCGATGGCTAAAGAGATTGCCTGCGCCTAGGACACTAAGAGTATGAGTCCTACTTTAACAAAGAAACCGTTTCCTAGTGGGAGTGTGAATCGTAAATGTTAGGAGAGACTTGTAGTATGATTAGGTAAGAGTTACCTAATGAGATTTTAAGTTTCCAAAGAGTTAGGATGAATTGCCAACTTAAAGACTCGGTATAAGACAATGAGATGTCCTAAAATGTTTAGGATGTTTGAGCATGCTAGAATGTTTTGTCCTAATTAAGACAAGCAACCTAAAAGTTAGGTAAAGTCCGATTTGAAGATAGCTTTCTTAATTGTTAAGATTTTATTAAAAGTGTTTTAATAAGTTGGAATCGAAATTGCTAGAATGATTTGATAAATTGTCTCAAATTCATTTGGTGACATTTATACAAATAGTACACAAGATCACCAAGTGATATTGACTATGCATGTTTTTAATTCATGCTTATAATTATGATTATGTATGCATGAAGGATGGTTATGAACTAGATCTTAGTATGGCTAGGGAATGTATGGTTGAATTTTCTTATTGGTATTTTATAAATAGGGTCTGAGTACCCTGCCTTCTCTTTTTCATTATTGAGTTGTAAATTCTCTTCTCATCTAACTCCCCTCGAATGTAACTCGAGGTTTCTAATAAAGCAATGTAATTGTTATATTCTTTATAGATTTAGATATAGGATAGGAAGTTGAATTTATGTAAGTTCCAAATTTGTAAGGAGATATGGCGCCAAGAAGAAGTAACCAAGGAGATTACCAAGAAAGCTTTCAAAGACTATGTATGGTATCCCTTAGGAATTTGACCAACTAGTTTTCTAATGGCTCAAGGAAACTAGATTATAATTAAGTCCATAATCATCCTAGTAGATTGCATATGACAGATTTATTTTGAATTATATATATGTGATGTATGTAATTAAATGAATGCTATGCATGCCAATCGAGTATGAAATCAATGAGACCTATATAAGAGTTAAATGAAAATCCCTTATTAAATTATATTGAATCGATGTTACGCATGATAAGTTGCCTTCCACCATCATAACAAGATAAATAGAGTTCTTCCATTTGGAGGCTTGTTGAATCACTCAAGGTCAAACTTATGTACGAATATGTTTGAGTTATAGAAGGTGGGTCTTATTACTCAAGTAGGTGTTATGTTATCCGGATGCTTTAAAACTTGATCGCATGACATTTATAGGTAAAGTTAGGCAAAATGCATATGATGTATTTAGGCAAAGAGTTGTCACCTAATTGGATCTAGGAGTTGCATAGAGATGTAATTGGTAAACTAAGCTACCTACTCAATTAGTTTCAACATAGCTTGTTGAGTCACTCAAGGTTATACTGGAATGAAAGGGGTCCTAGCTCATTAAGAAGTTTAAGAGTTAAATTTCTTGAGATAGTAGTAGAGGGCTATTATTTTGCTAAAGTAATAAGAATAATCATTTAAGTATTAAAGCCTGACATAAATGATTACTACTTGCTATTTATTGACTATTAAATGTTTTGATTCATATAGGATATAAACGCTAAAATGGCAAATGCATTATCACTGAGAAGCATACTTGATGCTAATAAATTAACTGGGCCAAACTTTGTTGACTGGTTTCGCAAAGTTAAGATTGTCTTGACACAGGAAAGGAAAGCTTATGTTCTTGATGAGCCTATCCCAGATGAGCCTGCTGCTGATTCAACTAAGGAAGAGAGGGTGGCCTATAGAGTTCATAGAGATGATCTCATACAAGCAACATGTGTGATGTTGGCTAGTATGGCACCCGATCTCCAAAAGCAGCATGAGACCATGAATGCTCAGGATATCATCCTTAACCTTAGAGAACTGTTCGCTAAGGAGAATCGCACTGAGAGATTTGACATCTCAAAGGAATTGTTCCAAACAAAGATGTCAGAGGGAAGCCCAGTAAGGCCTCATGTGCTTAAAACGATAGGGTATATTACCCGCTTGGAGCAGATTGGATGGGTTATGGATCATGATCTAAGCATTGATATAATCCTTACTTCACTACCTGATAGTCATTCGCAGTTTGTGTTGAACTTTAACATGAACCACTTGGAGGCTACCCTTTCTGGGTTGCTGAATATCCTCACACAAGCCAAACAAACCATTGTTATGGACAAGTCATATGTCCATTTAGTTTCTTCCTTTAAACCGAAAGGTAAGAAAAAAAGAAAGACTAGATGGGATGTACCTCCTGCTTCAAAGAGTTTGAAGCCCGATGATGGTGTTGTGAAGGAAACAAAGGATAAAGATAATGCTAACAAAGCTTGCTTTCATTGTGGGAAAACTGGTCATTGGAGGCGCAATTGCAAGAAGTACCTTGAGTCTAACAAGGGAAAGAAGCTGAAAAGAGTTTCAACTTCAGGTATAATAGATTCACTCTTCTTGGTATATGATACCTATCATTTGGTACTAAATATGTATCACATATTGTAGGGACCAAAGGAAAGGAGCAGGGAAGCTGGACCATGAAGATGGCAACCGAGTTTGATGCTACATCAGAGCTTGCCGATCTTATGGATTTAGAGTAAGACATTTATTTATGATTTATTTAGAAACATTTGATGTTTTATTGGCATTATGGGCCAATGTTGAGGATATTTAATTTATGTTTTCGAAACATATTACTTTGCTGGCATAGGATGTTATGCTTATTTAATTTCCTCTTAACTAAATCAGTTATAGAATAGTTCTAAAACATAGTCTTATATTATACAACTTGCAAAGTATTATGAATACCATTTAGCTTAGTGATATGGAATTCGAATTGTTATTGAATTAATCCCTTAACATCTACCAATGTAGGATTTAGTGGGAGCTATTAATAACTCTTTGAATGATAAAAGGTTAAGATAAATTACCATTTTTTGAAAATGCATTTAGTTGGAAACGTTCCATAATTGAAAGATTGCACGTTTATAATACAGGTTTTTAAGACTAATTCTTTTGTTTTGGCTTGCAAAAGAAGTTATATTTGGATCATTAGCTATTTGCTAATAAGTTGATTCCAATAGTTGTTATAAAACAACTGAGCCATTTGAATAGAATCTAGGTCTCGTTGTGATCTGAATTATTAACCTTGATAATAAGATTGTCATGAATGTGACAAAGCATATTCTCAATGCATTTAAACTATGTCCTTGTAGAGACACAATTGCTAATCGAAAGAGTTCAGCATCAGATGCGTTAGTGATTGGCTTAGTGCAAGTGGGAGATTGTTGGTGTATGCCCTAGTGCCAATTATATTGAGCTTGGAATACACAGTCAATAAAGCATACCCTTCACTATGAAGATAGTGATACAAGGTTTTCCATCAAGTTAGTACAATGATAAGGAGTTACTAAGTACTAATCGGATGAAGCCCATGGAAAATAATGCCCTTGCAAAGGAATTATAAAGAGTTATAATTTTGAGATCCTTATGCATCAAAGACTTGTTCCTCAAACTGTTCCTGGTCATCGTATTGCCAAGACGGGGCATTGGAAATGCTCAAAGACTAGTATATGTTAAGCCTTCTTACTTATGAACTAAGCTACCGATCTCATACAAGTTGAAGTATGGGATACTTGGGATAATATATAGGTGCTTGTCTATTGAAAAAGTTCACTGAACATGGCCCACCAAGAGAACTTCATTTGGTAATATCACTCCAATGTCTATGATAATGTTCTCTTAGTACTAGTCGTGTAAATTAGTCCTCAGACTTATGATACCAGGTCATCTTGTATGGAGAGTGTCATACTCAGATTCCATCATGAATGGGTCCCAAACACGAGGATGCTTATAGTAGGGTGTTATTGGGTATGACATGAACCATACGAACATGAATGAGTGATCCAGAGAGGATTCACCACTCCCTGTGATAATGGAGACATATCTCGTTTGTTCTTGACTACGATTAACTTGATTAAGTTTTTGGCCAAAGCATGATGGATTTAGGAGAAAGTTGTTTCTCTAAATTCATAAGGTTAATCATAAGTTGCGAAGAACTAATATGGATTGATCATGAGTAGACACTGCACCATGCTCATGCACTATTCAGGATATATGGTGAAAGAACCGTATTACATTGACAGGCTGGTTGCTGAAAGGTATCTAAAAGGTTATGATGACATCACAATATTTGGGTGGTCATGATAGGTTTCTAGATCCCGCTCATGATCTATGAAAACAAGTTAATCAGATTAACTTATGTTCATTGCCAACATATTGGAAACCTAGAGGGTCACACACATAAGAACAAATATGTATAGAGACATGGTATTCTATTAGAGTAAAACTTAATGGAATAAAAGATCTATATTAAGGACTTAATTGAAGAAGTTCAATTGAGAGAGATTAAGACATAATTGAGATTTTAGAAATCCAAGGACAATGTCTTAATGAGATAAGAGGAATCAAGAAGTCTTATATAAACTAGTATAGTCGACTTTGACATCATGATGTGCAAGGTGTATCTCGAATGACTATGCTATATTGGATTAATGTCATGGGATGATATATTATAGATTAATGACATGAATTGTTATGAGGAGAAAGAAAATTAATTAAGAATTAAATTACTTTGGTTTAGAAATTAATCTATCTAATAAATAAGCATGATAAATTAGAATAGGTCCAAATTGAATATTCTAATTTAGGACTGTCCACTAAGGATGGTTGGCCCAACTTAAGGCATTAAGGTTAATGGACCATTAATATTATTAGATAATATAATGGGCCTATTGATCCATCTTAGAATTAAATAGTTTAAGTCCAACTGGATTAATGAAAATTTTGTGCAACAAGCCACAGGGGCTAGCCAAGCTTAGGGAGAGGGGGTCAGGGTTTGCGCCTACTTATATATCAGATATAGAGGCTGTAGCTGCATCCTAAGCTTTTAATTCTACTTTAGATATTCTGATTTTGCTTGAGAAAAAGTTTGGTTTCAAGAAGAGAGCCCTAATCTAGCAAAATAGTGATATCGCCACCTCCCTAAAGAAATTGTGTTTTGTCGCAATTCCTCTTCTTCTTGGTGTTTTTCTTGCCGCTTCTCTTCCTTTTTGAGTGAGATTGATTTTGGGAGAAAAACATAAGAGATAGATCTTTTGATTGTGATCTTAGGATCAGCTTGCTAGTACAAGTGAATCACCATACCTTAGAGAATGATCCATCAACTGTTCGTGTGGACTAGCTCTAGAGGAAGGACAATTGTGCTTCTTGTGATTTTGTTCGAATTGGATGTTGGCTTGAGAGCAATTTGCGACTTGGATCTGCAACTCAAGGTTAAAATATCTTAAGTAGGTAACTTCTAAATTAAATGGGTGATTTATTTTGTTTTTGAATGTTATAAACCTATGCTAAACACAAGCTTAAGATCCTATTGTACTTTGGGTGCTTCTTTGTTTACTTTCACTGCACTTTGATTATTATGTTTAAGCATGAGCCCGAGGTAGCATAACCCAACACAAAGCACATCTTATGTGCGGCTAAGGGCTATTTCCGAATAGGTGGCAACGTGTTTCTTTATATAGGGGAACGGGAACACTCCAATGTTTGACAAAGGGCTATAAAATAACTCTTATGTATTTGCTCTTAAGTCTTTCCACTTAATTAAACTATTTAACTAAGTCCTTACTGATTAAATTCTCAATTTAATCAATTAGGCTCATTCCAATTTAATCTCTTAATTCACCTTTCTGTGTGTGACCCATTTGGCTTCCAATATGTTGGCAATGAATATAAATTATCTAATTAATTTATACTCATAGATCATGAGCGGACTCTAGCAAGCCATCATGACCACCCAAATACTGGAGAGTCAAGTTAGTCACAACATAACCTTTCATGTTCAGTCCATCAGTGTAATTCGATCATTTCACCAAATATCCCGGAAAAACCATGAGTATGGTGCAATGTCTACTCATGTTCAATCCATATTAGTTCCTACAGCTATTGGTTAACTTTGTGAACTTAGAGAAACTATTTCTCCTAAATTCATCATACTCTGGCCAGAGATTCAACCAAGTTATTGATGAGTGCGTAATTGCATACATTTTCATGTATTATTTCCTTATACTTTGTGCTTTAATTCTTAAGTTCCTTGATAAATTATTATATTTTTATGAATTATAGGTATTTTTGAAGAGATGAAGTCAAAACATGTCAATTATGATGATAAAGAGCTTATAAATTCACAATCAGAAGATGGAAGAAGACTTGGGAGTCAAAAAGATCAAATTCTTAGTGCTAGATGATTAAGCAGGTCTGACCTCCGGAGCTTGTTGCTAATAAATCATTTTGTTAAAGACACTATATGAAGAAACTTCCTTCTTGACTTTTGAAGATGACTTGAATACCTTTCCAACAGTAGTTTACATGACTAAATCAGACAACGAATGGGAATTGAAATCAGCTGATGAAGTTCGAGATAGTGCATTAGTCGCGAAAGTAAAGTCAGCAAGCAAAATTGAACAAGCAGAAAGTTGGCACCACGGCGCTTGGCCGCGGTGCCGAGGTTCTATTTCCAAATCCGAGAAAAACTGGAAAAATCTTAAAATTTCCAAAATTGCCATATTTTTACTCTTAGCTTCCTTGAAGAGCACGAAAGGGTTTCCAAGACTTTAAAGCTCTATAAATATCATCTTTTGAGCCACCAACTATGTCATGCTTTTGATTTTTTATCACTATTTTTCTTCTTATTACTATTCTTCTCTTAGTTTTATTTTATTTTTGTTCTTAGTTTCTTTTGAATATTCATGTTTATGTTGACAATGCTTATGCAAGGCTATACTTTTATTTGGTTAAGGGTGATTTCAAAGCCCTAGACAAGTTGTGTAATTGATTTTTAGATTTATCTATCTTTAGTTTTCTATCAAAGTTGATTATGTTCTTCCATAAGAATTGTTTATGATCTTTGTCTTGATTTGTATAGGTCGCGAACTAGCTAGATCTTGATAATTGTCTATTGCTAGTTTAGGAGTCTTGATCGGTGTAATTATCTTGATTTCCTATTCATAAGTGGCAATTTGTGATTAATGATTATGGTCAATTTTTCGCTAATTGCAAAGTGGAACATAAAATAGGTTAAACAATCCGAGCTTATGTGTTTGTTGCCTAGATCAACCTATCTATCTCATCATAAAGCTGCCATTACATTAAATCTAGAGAACTTATTCTAGGTTGTCTAGTGGTTACAGATTAAATAGAGAGTTTGTTCTATTTAACGACGAACTAAGGAAAGATTGGGGTAATAGAGTTTGTTGTTATCTACGATTGATAATTTTGATAGTTAATTAATGTTGATAGATGTGATTATTGATTCTCAATGATGTCTAGTGGTGGAGAATGAAACCTTAACCATACTTTTCTCATATTTGATTACTTCTTATTTAGTCGCTTTCTTATTTTGATTGTTTACTTTAGTTTAAACTGATTTTAAAAACCTCCCTTTTTTTTGTTTTCTTTGAAGTTAAGTATAAATTAATAATTATTAAACTAAACACCAATCCCTGTGGTCTCGACCCTTGCTTATTGCTATATTTTACAATTGATATTTTTAGTGCAAGGATTAAATAAGATATACTCTTTTGAGTGCATCAAGTTTTTGGCGCCGTTGCCGGGGATTGCTTTCTTTAGTTTATTAGTTATTTGGTTTATTCTTATTTTTTGTTTTAATTAGTTTATTTTCTTGTATTCTTTTTCAGTGAATGTCCTAATCTCTCAAAGAAGAAGAACCTTACTTCGGACTTAGGAGAATTTGGGAATTCATAGCCGCCAACCAAAGAACAAACGAAGAGTTGATCTAAACTATCTAAGAGGAGCAAGGAGAGATGGCAGCAAACAACCGAACTCTTAAGGAGATAGCCACTCCTGACTTGGATCAACAACCATTGTGGATAGAGTATCCTACTCATGAGGTAGCATTTAAATTAAAATCTGGCCTGACTCATCTTCTTCCAATTTTTCATGGTTTTGCAGGAGAGTATCCAAATAAACACCTCAAGGAGTTCCATGTAGTATGTTTTAGCATGAGACCAACCGGAATAATGAAAGAGCAAATAAAGTTAAGAGCATTCCCATTCTCTCTAGCTGATTCGGCAAAGGAATGGCTCTACTACCAACCATCCGGGACTATCACTACATGGAATAGGATGAAAGAGGCATTCTTCGAAAGATATTTCCCTGCATCTAAGGTTGCCAACATTAGAAAGGAAATATGTGGGATTCGGCAATATAACGGAGAATCCTTGTATGAATATTGGGAGAGGTTCAAGAAACTTTGGGCATCAAGTCCACACCATCATATAAGTAAACAACTGCTCATCCAATATTTCTATGAAGGTCTCTTGCCCATGGAGAGACGCATGATAGATGCAGCAAGTGGGGGAGCACTAGTTGATAAAACTCCCGAAGCTGCTAGACTTCTCATCTCCAATATGGCAGCCAACTCACAACAGTTCAACATGAGAGATGAACTACCACCACAACCAAAGAAAGTGAATGAGGTAAGTATATCATCCCTTGAACAAAAATTTGATAAACTGACTTTTCTTGTGGAACGAATGGCTGTATGTCAAATACAACAAATTAAGGCTTGTGGTTTATGTTCAAACATGGGGCACCAAACTGATGTGTCCAACATTTCAAGATGATCCAAATGAACATGTTAATGCTATGGGTGGATTTTCGGGCCAACCAAGAAAGTGTGGTCCCTACTTAAACACTTAGAATCCAGGATGGAGGGATCATCCAAACTTTAATTATGGAGGAAACCAATCACAAGTTGCTCCTCCACCCTTTAATGATAGACAACCGGGTTTTCAGCAAAGAACGCAACAACCATACCAAACCCGAGAACAAGTGCCTCCATCTCAAAATTCAGGTAAGTCTCTTGAAGACCTTGTCAATTCTCTTGTTACTAATAATTTGCAATTTCAACAGAAAATGGAGGCAAACCTTCAGGAAACAAGGACAAGTTTTTTGGCAAGTATCCGCAATTTAGAGAATAAAATGGCAACAATAATGAGTCAATCACAAGCAAGGGATTCTGGGAAATTACCTTCCCAAACCATAGTGAATCCCTGAGAACATGTGAATGCCATAACTCTAAGCAGTGGAAAACAGCTTGAGACACCACAAAATGATAATGCTCAAAGGGTGGACAACACCAATGCATCATCTTCACAACCTAATGAGCCAATTGCTAAGGTAATCCCTAAACATTATTTTCCTTCTTATGTAACTCCTCCACCTTTTCCAAGCAGGTTAGCAAAGTCCAAGAAGGAGGAACAAGAGAAGGAAATTTTGGAGACCTTCGAAAAGTTGAGGTAAACATTCCTCTACTAGACGCCATAAAGCAAGTGCCACATATGCAAAGTTTCTCAAAGAAAAGGGAATAAAAATATAAGTATAGGAGAGAATGTCTCGACTGTTCTTCAAAAGAAACTCCCACCTTAATGCAAGGATCAAGGTATGTTCACCATTCCTTGTAAAATAGGCAACACTAGGTTTGCACATGCTATGCTAGACTTAGGAGCATCTATCAATGTTATGCCATACGCAATTTATGCTTCTTTGAAACTAGGACCATTAAAAGAAACCAGTGTTATTTTACAACTAGCTGATCGTTCTATTACTTATCCAACAGGAGTTGTAGAAAATGTTCTTGTGCAAGTTAATGAATTGGTCTTTCCAGCTAACTTTTATGTGCTTGACATGGAAGATGAGATCTTTTCCAACCCAACACCTATTTTATTAGAGAGACCATTCTTAAAAATAGCCAAGACAATAATTAATGTTAATGATGGCACACTCACTATGGAATTTGATGGTGATGTAATCCTTTTTAATATCTTTGAAGCCATGAGATACCCTAGTGATGTACATTCTGTTTATGCTATTGATACATTTGACTCTTTAGTGCAGCCACCTTTTGAGTTAAGTAGAAAGAACATAGACATTAACAAACACCTTGGCATGGAGATCTCTAAAGATGAACCTGTTTTAAATGAACATGTAGAGGAAGCATTGGCAACTTTGCAAGTGTTGCCACCTTGTAATAAACGGTTTGATGTTTCATCTATTAATCTTCATTTATCTAATGAGAACCATCTATCTTTTCTTTTGTAGGAACCAATATTGGATTTAGAACCACCAGCGGATCATTTGAAATACTTAAGAATACGGTGTGGATGATGGCATAAGGCTAAGTAAGGTTGAGGACAATACACTAAGCGCTTCTTGGGAGGCAGCCCAAAAGAATGGAGAGCACATATTATAATCAGATTTGCTATTCTTTACTCTCCATTATTCTATCTTTTATTGTTTTTCTTTAGTTTGTTTTAATTAGTAATTCTTTTCTTTTACACATGATTATTACATTTGGGGATAATAGAATTACATTGAGGACAATGTAAGAATTAAGTGTGGGGGGAAGAATTTAGGATTTCCTTTGGTTTAGTTTTGTTTTTAGTTTGCTTTTAGTGTGTTCTAGTTACTTTCCATACTATGATGAGATATGAATTGAATAGGTCTAAAACTGATCATTAGTGATAAGATTTTCGTGAGAATTAAGCTTGATATCACTATTTTAGATGAGCCAATGTTAATATGATTTGTTAATTGAAAAAGAAGCATGTTTAGACTTAATATTGACTTGTATAATCATCCTTGTGAGTTTTGAGCCTATATGATTGATGCATTATACATATCAATCTAATTTCTTTCTTGAGTGCTCTAATGATTACATGATTCTCTAGAACTTGCTCTAAACCTTTTTGAGACTATAATGATGCATGTAACAACATGAATATGATTGAGGCATTAGGATTATAACCAAGGCCAAATAGCCATCTATTCTTGATGTTCCAAGAGAATATCCCCCTAGTAAGCCAATTTGAGCCTATATTGAATATGCTATTTAGCAACCCGGCAAAGTTTTAAAAAAATCTCTTTTCATACGGCACTGTATATAATTATATTTTGGATGTCTTGTCCAGAGAAAATTTTGGATGTCTTGTCCAAAAGGTTTGGATGTCTTGTCCGAAAGATCTGATTGTCTTGTCCAGAAAGATTATATAAATGACATGTGTTAGGATAATCGAATTCCACGGCAACCTGGCAGAGTTTTCAAAAAAATCTCTTTTCACATGGCACTGTAGATAATTTTTTTTTGGAAAGGAATTATGTTATGGATGTCTTGTCTAGAAAAATTTTGGATGTCTTGTCCAAAATGTTTGGATGTCTTGTCCGAAAGATCTGGTTATCTTGTCCAGAAAGATTATATATATGACATGTGTAAGGATAATCGAGCTCTACGACAACCCGGCAGAGTTTTCAAAAAATATCTTTTCACACGGCACTTTATATAATTTTTGGGAAGGAATTATGTTCTGGATTTCTTGTCCAGAAAAATCTTTGATGTCTTGCCAAGAGGTTTGAATGTCTTGTCCAAAATAATTACATAAATGACATGTGCCAGGATAATCGAGTTCCCCGGCAACCTGGCAATTTTCGAAAAATCTCTTTTGACAAGAAGCTTCATCTATGACCACCAAAGACTTTTTTTTAAACAGTAAAATTATGGATATCTCCTCTAGAAGCTTCGGCTATCACCACCAAGGACGGAGAAATTCTTAAAATAGTAAAATTCTGGATATCTCCACCAGAGGCTTCAGCTATCACCACCAAAGACTTATTCATTTTTAAAATTGTAAAATTCTAGATATCTCCTCCAGAAGCTTCGGCTATCACCACCAAAGACTTGTTCATTTTTAAAATAGTAAAATTATGGATATCTCCACCAGAAGCTTCGGCTATCACCACCAAAGACTTGTTTATGTTTAAAACTCTGGGTATTGGTTCTTGAAAACGTGTTGAAAATTATACCCGAAAGCTTTGAGAGAAGATGCAAATGCTTCATGATGCAGATGCAAATGTCTTTAACAAGATGCACATGCTTCATGGTGGAAACGTAAATGGCTTGGATTGATGCAAATGCTTCTTGGTGCATATGAAGATGTTGAATAAGATGCAGATGCTTCATGGTGCAAATGCAAATATCTTGGATTGATGCAAATGTTCTTGGTGCAAATGCAGATGATGAATAAGATGCAAATGCTTCATGGTGCAAATGCAAATGGCTTAGATTGATTCAAATGCTTCTTGATGCAGATGCAGAGATTGAATAAGATGTAAATGCTTCGTGGTGCAAATGCAAATGTCTTAAATTGATGCAAATATTTCTTGATGCAGATGCAGACGTAGAGATTGAATAAGATGCAAATGCTTCGTGGTGCAAATGCAAATATCAACATTTTGCAAATGCTTTTGAATGATGCAAATGCAAAGATTAGCAGTGTGCAAAATGCTTCTAAGCGATGCAAATGCAAAGATCAATAGTGATGAAAATGCTTCATGAAAAGATACAGATGCCTCTATGAATCATGTTCATGTTAGTGGTCCATGAATGGTGTAATTGCAGTTAGTACACAATTGTGAAGATACAATGGTCCTAGAAATGATGCAATTGCTTGAGATAATGCAAATGCAAATATTCATGAAGGATGTAAAAGTAATGGTAAAATGCAGATGCTCATGGAATGATGCAACTGCCTATACCTATAAATGATGCAAATGCTTGCCGACATGAGCTTAATAAAGAGGTAAGTGCTCATGGATGATGCAAATGCCCCCCATTATTTTTTTTCTAGATTTTGGCTTAGCCTTTTCAATTCATTATTTCTTTTCAAATCAAAGTGTATCTTGAATACTCATACCCCATAAGAGATCATTTCCTTTTCATTCTTTGGCTATTCTCTTTGCCACAACGGTTTTCAAACTCTTATTGATAGAAGTCTGAGCTGAATGTTCATTCATTCTTCACATTTTCGAAAGTCAAGATCTAGCTCAATAGTCCCATACCTTTGGGTTAGAAAAACTCTTGTCTCATGTCCACATCAAAAAATGGTTATTTCAAAAAATATTTTTATTTATTTTCCCTTTTTGAAAAGAATTACTCATTTAACGAAAACTTCTGAGCCAAAAATATTAACCCCTTAATGTGTGATGTACGAATCTCTTGAAGACTGATGATCACTGTAAGGAATTTTTCTAAATGTCAATTTGGGTTCTTCAACTTGAATTGAAAGTCTTGGTACAATAGGATTTTGGTTGATCCAAGAAAACTTCTCAATAAAAATGTATGTCCCTTCTAGGTTCACAAATGGAACAGGTTCTATAAAACACGAATTCCTTGAGAATCAAGCAAATTCACCGTTATTTGTTTTCCAAATCTTGGCGTTTTGACAAGCGTCAAGATTAGCCGGGATATTCAAGGTTAGAAAGTTGATTTTAGAGGAAAAAGTTTCAATTTTTGAAGTCAATCCTCCAAATGAGAGCTGGCAATTTGGAGAGATTCTGAAATTCCTAGATGTTCCTCGATTTATTCAATATGATCTCTTCTTTTGTTGTGGCATCGGCACTGACATGGATGGCATCCAAAATTCCCATTTTACTCTAGACCGCCCATTTTTGGGTTTTCGCCCTAAAGTCCCATTCTTTCCATTTTTCTTTCTTCTTTTTTATTGCTCTACCATTCACTTGAGAATTCTAAATTCTTCCATAGTGAAATGATAATTCGATGAGATGAGATAAAATCTAAGGAAAAACCTTCAAGTTAAATATTCATGCTTAATCAAAATGGACTTTTAAAGTATGTAATGTAGGCCATGGTTCGGGGTTCAAAAAGGAAGGATAAATAGGCCCAAAATATGTGCTTGAGGTTAATTAGATCAAGGATCATTTCTTGAGGAGGATTCCCTTTGAAGCATTTGTCCTTTTTAGACTTTTCTTTCCTTTTTGACTTTGCTTTTTTTCTTCTTTGTTCTTGGCTTTTATTGGCCATACTTTTTTGTGTGTGTTTTTTCCTTTCCTTTTGTTATGTTCTTGGCTTTCATTTAACAATCTTTTTCTCTTTTTCTCTTTTTCTTTTGCATCTTCATTTCGACAGAGTGTGCTCACATTTATTTGGGAGCTCAATTTGTTTTGTTTCTGTCTTTGAGTTAGGGCTCATTTCTTCATGATCTTTGAGAAAATCTTTCCTCGCATTTTCTCCCCAATGTAGAGGGTGATCCTTGATCAGGGTTCGAAGATGAAAAAATTCTTTCGGCTCAAAAGAGGTGACTATGGATAAATTTTTTTTTTGTGTGAAAGAGATATGAAAGATGGCCATTTCTCATATCAAGCACAAATATTCTCATTGAAAAGTAATCCCCATAGGGAATAGATAATCAAAATTTCATTTTGCACTTTGGAATCATCCGAATTATCATATGCATGATATTACAATTTTTTCTTTTTTCTTTTTTTGTCGCATGCCCCAATGATTCATGTGTTAATTTCCCCTTATCCACCATGTATCATATGATGCCCCAATTTGATTGACCATGGGAAGCTATATCATTACGAGGAACATTGCAAGTCTAGGTTTATATTGAAAAGGCTGAGTTTCAATCTTGGGTTTGTTTGAAGTGACAAGGAAAATATGGCCCAAAAACAGGTTTTCTTTGGGATATGGGATAATCTGGTTTAGTCACTGCCCTGAGGTGTCAATCATGAAGTGACACTTGGGCAAATGGTGTTTTGAGATTATTAGAAAAGCTGTGAATGGTTTTGACACAACTTTGACACACATCAAATTACCATGATCTAGATTCTTGAAAGAACATCTCATTTGTTTGAGTTTCCAAGGAGCTCGGAAAATTTTCAAAAAGTTCATTCCATTGTTCATAGCCTAAACTAGGATCCATATCTTTGCTTATTTTGTAGTGACAATGGTTTATGAAGTTCAATCATTCATATTCCTTTAAGCATTAGGTCTTTCAAGTGGTCTCGGTTCAAGGGATTTTAGGCATAGGGAAGCCCGAAAGAGAGAGGGAGAGTATTGGGTCATTTCTAACAATGATCATCGATATTCTTGAGACTGTCCATTACTTCATTAATGCTTGTTTTTGTATATTCAAATTATTGTTAAAACACAACAAACATAGCATTTAAAATTCAAAATTCATTTAATTCATATGGATGTCGACATGAGACAAGTGCTTTCATCATGAGGTATGAAACTACATGCATCAGAATGCTCCTATTGACATCCTTCAAAGGTAGTAATTCTCCTCCTAAAATCCTGAAAGAAACTGATTTATGGCCAAGCGAACTTCCATTGTTCGATAAGCTCTAGAGTCAAAGTGCCATCGTGGACAAGACTTTCAATCCTTTCTTTCAGTTGTCTGCATTTTTCAATTGAATGCCCAATTATCCCCATGTGATACTCACATTTGCTGTTAGGGTCATAACTCCTTGCTAATGGGTTTGGAATTGTTTTCAAAGGCACAGGGGTAAGGTACTGGTTCTTTATTAGCAATGGCAGTAAGTCAAGGATTGGATCAGAATCTTCTCTTGGTTGTCCCGTGGTTGTTTTTGAGAAGGAAGCCTTTCATAACACTTGGTCTTCCTTTCTTCAAAACTTAGCAAGCCAACTTTGATGAGTTCCGTGACCTTGTATTTCAAAGATGGGTAGTTCTTGGTTGAGTGGCCTTGGTTACTAGAATGGTAATTGCAATGCGCACTAGCATTATACCAGCTTGGGTACGGGGGCTTTAGAGGCTCCAGTTGCTTGGGTGTTAGGAGGCGATTCTGGGTAAGTTGAGGTAGCAGCTCACTGTACGATACAGGAATCGAGTCAACTTGATTTCTTTCTTGCTTCATAAACCCATGTGTGCCTTTCTTTCCCTTTTTGACATCCCCATAAATGAAGACTAGATTATTCCCGTTATCTGATTTTTGTTTCTTCTCAAAACCTATCTGCCCATTATCGATTAGTGCTTGAACCTTTCATTTTAGAGACAGACAATTTTCTGTGGAATGACCTCAAATTCCGCAATTATAATCGCAAAATGTATTCTCGTCGTACCAGCTCGGGTATGGGGGTTGATTAGGCTTCACTGGCACTCGAGTGAGAAGTCAGCTTTCAACAAGCTGGGGTAACAACTCAGAGTAAGAGATGGAGAGTGGCTTAAACTGATCTCTTTTTGGATATTCTTTGACTTTCTTTGGCTTGCCTGAGGTTGAAGATTAGTCAAATCATTATATTGAGAGGCCATCAGGCATGAGTGAGGACCACGATATACATTATTCATGGAAGGGCAAAATGGTTGGTATAAGGGTTGTGGAGGATATGGGGTAAAGCTTCCCATCCATTGTTTACCATAGGTCATAGATTGGACATCTTTTACATTTTTCTGGGGTATCTAATTTCCTTTGGCACCAGATGTCTCACTTTTTTTGAATTTCCCATTCTCAGCTGCCTTTTCCATAATCTCTTTTAGGATCACCATATCCTCAGAATTCCTCGTGGCGTTACCAGCGAGTTTAACATAGTGTGGGGTCTGTAGTCTATTTGCAAATAGGATAGCAGCTTCTTCCTTAGTTAAGGGCAGTTGTACCTGGGTAGGTAGATCTCTCCACCTATGAGAGTACTCTTTGAAGCTTTCAATAGCTTTCTTCTCCATATTTTACAGAATGAGATGAGTCAGTGCCATATATTGCTATTGGCCAAAGAAAGCTTTACCTAAATCCTTCCAAGAACAAATCTAACCCCTACTCAACTGATTGTACCACTTACTCACGGACCCTTCGAGGCTAAACTGAAAATAGTGGATCAATAACTCATCCTTACTTGTATGGTCTGTCATCATTCGGCAAAACATTTTGAGGCGGGTCATTGGATCATTTGCCCCACTGTATATCTCGAAGTTTGGAACTTCGAATTCAGGTGGAATAACTAGATCGGGAACCAAGCTAAATTCTCTTAGATCCCATTCCCAAATCTCTCTGTTTCCCCCAATACAAAAAGTTTCCTTCTCTAACAGTGTATCTTACGGCTATGTACCTTGAAGATTTTGCCCTTTGTTTACTGTTTTCCCAAACGGGCAAGGGAGGCAATTCTTCGAATCATTTCCCAAGGCTTTCGATTTTCCTTTTGTAGTAGAATTCTCAACTTGCCCCTTTCCTTTGATAGTAGTGGGCATCAACTCCATTAATTTAGCCATTTGCTCTTGGATTTCTTCCTAAGTTCTAATCACTTCTTCCCTCATCTTTTGCTGAACCTGTTCCATTCTCTCTATTCTAGCCAAATACTTGACCTCCACGGCTCTTTCTTTCTCAGCAGAGTCCTCAACATGCTCTTTGCCTTTGACAGTGGTAGACATCAATTCTATTAGTTTAGCCATTTGTTCTCGGTAATCTTCCTGGTTTCTAATTAGCCTTTCTTGGGTCTCCTGCAAAGCCTGTCTCATTCTTTCTATTTTATATGAGTTCTCGCCGTCCATGAATCCTGACAAGTGTTGTACAAGTTCTCAGTAACCCTCATACCTCTGATTTGAAAGAAAATTTCTTTGAAAGCTCTTTAAAGCTAAGCCAATTTCTAGTTCATCTAGTTAATGTGTTTCATGATGAATGAGCTATGAATGTCATGAATGCAATTTGACACATGTAAAGAATAAACTCAACGCATGGGTATACACAGAGAAAAATGTTGACTATGTATATTATAAATGCAAAGCTATGCCAACATGATGCATGTAAAGAATAAGAAAAATCAATGCATGGATATATGCAATGAATGACAATGTATGTTTCAGATGCATTTTCCAATGAATGATCATATACACTATGAATGCAACACGATGTCAATATGATGTGTGTAAAGAATAAATGATTGACACAAAGTATATACAAAGAAATCATGCTGACCATGTATGTCATGAATGCAACCTGATGCAAATATGACAAATTAATGCATGAGAATATACAGAGAAATCATGATGACTATGTATGCCATGAATGTAACCTGATGTTAACATGATGCATGTAAAGAATGAACAAATTAATGCATGAACATATACAGAGAACTCATGCTGACTATGTATGCCATGAATGCAACCTGATGTCCACATGATGCAGGTGAAGGATACACAAATCAATGCATGAACATATACAAAGAAATCATGATGGTTGTGTTTGTCATGAATGCAACCAGATGCTAACATGATGCATGCGAAGAATAAACAAATCAATGCATGAACATGTACAGAGAAATCATGATGGCTATGTATGCAACCTGATGTCAACATGATGTATGTAAAGAATGAGAATTAACACACGGGTATATCAATGATTAAGCGAAATTAGTGGGACCCATATCTATTATTCAAAAATCTCATTATACAAGATTTGCCCCCAAATTTAATCCATGATTTTTTTTTTGAAACAAGTTTTTCCCCGCAAAAATTCACATTTCATTGCTCAAAAGAATTTTGGGGTACTGGATCCTATCATGGCACAATGTCCAAATGTTTATTCAACATTACTGATCTACAATTCTTATTCAATCAACGAATGCTTATGAAATAATCAAATGGCATTATTATTATCATCTGTTTATTGAAAAGAATGATATAAAAACCATGGATGTACATGCTTTATTCACATATGCACGAAATGTGCAAAATGCAAAAATGTTTGAAAAAGAGTTTTTATATTTTCAATTTCAAAAAGGTCAATGAACATTTGCCACAACAGTATTTACTTATTCAGGCATCACAATGCCTTTGGGAAGAAAATTTAAATTTATTACAGGTGATACGATGTACGTTCATCATTGCCTGATTTATGAATCTTGTTCGGGATACACAATAGATAGCAAAGGGTCAGAAGTGTTCCTCCACGTGTTCCTAGCTTCGGTACCTTTAATAGAAATTTGGCATGGCTTCGCCTAGGTTCACTTATGGGGTTGCGTTAGGTTCTAAAAAGGCTCCAAATTGCTCCTTACTATCGTCGGTGAAGGCTAGTAAGGCACCCCGATAAAAATGGGTTCTGTAACACCCTGTCCGGATAATCTACCTAGAATTCGGCAGAGTTTTCTTTCTATCTTAACTATAACCCTCCTGTAAATACACTCAGTTCATATCCCCAGCAAGCAATATCTCTTAATACCATTATCACATTTATACATGCATGCTCAAAAAAAATTCATGATAATTTATACTCAAGTCAATACATATTGATATATTGTCTCATAACTTCAAATATATATACAATATATCTAAAGTAAACCTATCTCAGCAAGGTTTACTAGATAAAACATCAAGAGATGAAAACTTCTAGAAATTTAGGTATGATGCCGACCACGTCAATATACTCTTTGAAGCGAAGGGTAGAGGAAGGTAGCAATCTCAACACCTAATTGTAACCTGAAAATTTAGAAACATGAAATAGGTGAAATATGTAAATAACTCAGTGAGTAGACACCTTTTAAAATGTTTGAAAATTATAATGGTAACCTTTAAAGCATAATAGACATTTTCAAAAATAAATAATAGTAAAGCTATAATGATTAATTCGAATATATAGCGAAGTTTGCAAATGTATAACAACATCATAATAACAAATCAATGTATAAAATCTTTAAAGTAAATCAAATTTCATATAATTGGGCTCCAACATACTATCATGCATAAGATTTATCCATACATCCACGAAAAAACAAGGTAATATCCATGTAGGCATACTAGTAGCCGGCCCCAAAGGCCAATACCACCATAGGACGCCCCAAAGGCATATGTGTCACTATGATGTGCCCCCAAAAGGCTAATATAATGGGATAGGAACTCTGGAGATGGCTCCCACCACAAAGGCATAGCACGCAGCTCCCATACCCTAGTCTAATATCATGGAATTGGGACTCTGGAGATGGCTCTCGCAACAAAGGCGTAGCATGCAGCTCATGTTTTTTGATCAAGGGAATAATCTCATACATTAAGTTAGGTGGAACCGAAACCATGTACGTCAAATTCTATGTATAATCATATTTCATAAATCAACCAACTTGCTCGATATAATATTTCTTGAAATAAATGTACTTTAATAACAAATCAATTCATATGATTATATATCGCATATACCTTTAATACGTAAAATAAATATCATGCTAAAAAAAATTATAATTATAATTAAAGAAATTTCAAATAACTATAGTTGTCGTCTACTCACAATCTTTGAGATGATCTCACTGTACACCTCGATCTAAAACTTCAGGATCCACAGGTGACTTTGGATCTATGTGGACTATAGATTAATGATAATTAGTATCTATACATAATCAAAGCATTACACAATTATGAATGCAACTTAAATCTCATAATCTTCCCCCAAGGTTAATACTAATTTCTCATACTCAAAACAACATATCCCAAAATTTTAATATAATTTCCATAATCATTTTTTCCAAAATTCAACTCCTTATTCATGTCTTTATCAAATTCCTTTCTAGTACCCCTTGTCTTAGAGATTTTCATAATCCATAACCATCATTTAGTACTATATTTATCTTAAGCAATAAATTCCTTACTCTCAAGCGAGATTAGAAATTTATAACTTTAGTTTGGCAAGGAATTTTGAAGTGATTCCAATTGGTTTATTTCAATAAATAAGTCTAATTTATTAATAAAATAACTAACTTAGACAATTAGAACAAAATCTTGATCAAATTTGATAAATCCCGAAACTATGTTGAAACAGGGGTCAGCACATAACAGCCCACTTCACCAAATTTTATCTTTTTAACCGCTTATCGGTTTTGGGTGATTTAGAAACCAAAATTCTCATATTGAAGTCTCGTTTCTAGGAAAAATATCAAAAAAAAAAAGAATACAAACACAGCTTTGCTTAAACCAGAAAATTCGAACAGAAAGCTTGCTCAACTTCCCCTGTTTTGCTTTTTCTTCCCATTTTCTTGTTCATGCTTTCAAATCCTTTTAATTCTTACCAAATGTGAGTAAAACTCACACTTAATACATGGATTTCAGACCTTAACATGTTTATGGAGCTAAGATCTTAGCATGCTCAAGTAGAATATCTAAAGAAAAGGAAGAATTTATCAAGAAACTAACCTTGGATGTGATTGTTGATGAGATTTTTGTGGAATACTTGAAGAGAATTGTTGGAGAGGATGAAGAGAATTTGAGAGAATAAGAGGGGAGGGGTGGCCGGCTAGCACATAAAAAAATAAGGAAGAATTTATAGAATTTTCAAGATATAAAGATAATTATAAAGATATTTTTCAATTTTTGGTATAATTGCGCATTGGTCCCTCAAATTTACATAAATAACCATTAAGCCCCTAAACTTTTTAGTTTGTTCAATTTGATCCTTTCTTCTTTTATTTCTTCACTTTTAACTTCTTACCAACTTTCAAGTTTGCCCTTAAAAATTTTTGGGATTTAACTTTACATGATTGTACGTAACCTTGGTTGTTACAACCTACCCCCTTAAAAAAATTTCGTCCTCGAAATTTACTTACCAACTTGATTGAACAAGTGAGGATATTGAGTCCGCATATCTTCCTCCCTTTTTTATGTAGCTTCTTCATATGAATGATTACTCCAAAGAACTTTCACTAATGGAATAGTCTTAGTCCTTAGAATTTGGTCCATTCTACCCAAAATCTCAACTGGTTGCTCTTCATAAGTTAAATTTTCCTCGATTTCCATAGGCAAGTCCTTCAATATATGTAAAGAATAAAAAATGTACTTTTGGAGCATAGAAACATGGATTATGAATTCGTGACAATTCTTCCGGTAAGGCCAATCTATAAGCAACTGGGCTAATCTATTCGATGATCTCATACGGCCCTATATATTGAGGACCCAGCGTTCCTCGTCTTCCATACCATATTACTCCCTTCCAAGGAGTCACTTTCAAAAATACCATATCACCAACTTCAAACTCTAAATATTTTTTTCGGTTATCTGCATAGCTCTTTTTTCGATCTTGAGCTATTTTTATCTTTTCTAGGATTACCTTTACTTTGTCTGCAGTCATCATAACAATTTCTGGACCTAACAATTTCCTTTCATCTGTATTATCCCAACACACCGAAGTTCTGCACTTCTTTCCATACAAAGCTTCAAACGGAGCCATGTCAATGCTGGACTGATAACTATTGTTCTATGCAAACTCTGCTAGAGGCAAGTGTTCATCCCAATTTACTTTGAGTTCCATAATACAAGATATGAGCATATCTTCCAGAATTTGAATTGTTCGTTCAGATTGTCCATCCGTCTAGGGATGAAAAGCGGTATTGAACTTGAGTTTAGTGCCTATAGCATTCTGCAAACTTGGCCAAAATTGAGATGTGAATCGGGGGTCTCGATCAGATACAATCGATACTGGGGCACCATGTAACCTAACAATGTTGTTCACATAAAGTTTAGCCAGCCTTTCCATGGAAAAAGTCTTTTTGACTGGCAAAAAGTGAGCTGATTTTGTTAGACGATCAACAATCACCCAAATATTGTCATAACCAGACTGTGTTCTTGGCAATCCTGAAACGAAATCCATAGTAATATTTTCCCACTTCCATTAAGGAATAGGTAGAGGGTTCAATTTCCCTAAAGGTTTTTGATGCTCAGCTTTAATTTGTTGGCATACCAAGCATCTAGAAATAAACTTAGCTATGTCTCATTTCATACCCTGCCACCAATAATGTTCTCTTAAGGTTCGATACATGTTCACACTACCGGGATGTAAAGCGTATGGTGTATTATGAGCTTCCTCCAAAATCACTTTTCGGAGTTCTTCATCCTGAGGCACAAAAAAGCCTATTTCTCATTATCATTACATCATCATCCTTTATTTGAAAGTCAGTCCTCACGCCATCCCTTACTTCTTGCTTTAACTTTACCAATATAGGGTCATTATTCTGTGCTTCACGTATCCTATCAATATGAATCAATTTAACCTTCAAGTGAGCTATTAGGAGATCATTCTCATCAATCATCAATTCCAAAGGTAAAGACTTAAACTCAATTTGTAAGGGTTTCTGAATCGCTCGGATATGAGCAAGAGAACTAGAAGACTTTCGACTAAGAGCATTGGCCACTACATTGGCCTTTCCCAAGTGGTAGTCAATTACACAGTCATAATCTTTTATCAATTCCAACCATCTCCTTTGCCTCAAATTTAGTTTCTTTTGATCAATCAGATATTTCAGACTCTTATGATCAATGTAGATTGTACATTTTTCTCCAAATAAATAATGCCTCCAAAATTTGAGTGCAAACACCACTGCCACCAACTCTAAATCATGAGCGGGATAGTTCTGCTCATGCTATTTCAGTTGCCGAGAAGAATAAGCTAACACCTTTCCATGTTCCATCAAAACGCAACCCAAACCTCGCCTTGAGGCATCACTGTGTACCACAAAGCTTCCAATTCCTGATGGTAGTGTAAGAACTAGTGCTGTGGTCAATCTATGCTTGAGCTCTTGGAAAGCTTGCTCACATTCGTCAGTCCACTCAAACTTAGCATGCTTCCTAGTTAGTTTCGACAAAGGAGAGGCAATCTTGGAAAATCCTTGCACGAATCTTCGATAGTACCTTGCCAATCCGAGAAAGCTTCTAACTTCTGTGACATTCGTGGGTCTTTCCAAGCAACTACAGCTTCTAAATGCTACTTTGTCCAGCCAGAATTCACACTTGGAAAATTTATCATAAAGTTGCTTTTCACGTATAGTCTGCAGCACTGTTCTCAAATGGTTTACATGATCATCCTTATTCCTGGAATAAACTAGGATGTCATCGATGAACACAATAACAAACTTATCTAAGTAGGGTCGAAACACCTTATTCATCAAATCCATAAAGACTGCGGGTGCATTAGTTAGCCCAAAAGGCATAACTAAAAATTAATAATGACCATATCGAGTTCTGATAGCTGTCTTTGGAGTATCAGATTCTTTGATCTTCAATTGATGATAACCCGACCTTAGGTCTATTTTGGAGAACACACTTGCACCTTGCAATTGATAAAAAATCATCAATCCTTAGCAAATGATACTTATTCTTAATGGTGACCTTGTTCAGTTGCCAGTATTCGATACACAATTATAAAGATCCATCATTTTTCTTTACAAATAAAATCGGTGCTCCCCACGGTGAAGTACTAGACTGAATGAAACCTCTGTCAACTAGGTCTTGCAACTTCACTTTCAATTCCTTTAGCTCTGAAGGTGCCATTCTATAAGGTGGCTGAGAAATAGGAGCACTGTCAAGGATTAAGTCAATAGTAAACTCCAATTTCCTGTCAGGAGGCAAACCGACCAATTCTTCAGGAAAGATCTCAGGAAACTCTTTGACCACAGGTATAGTTTCCAACTTTGCCTCATGTATGTCCTTGTTAATAACATAAGCAAGGTAAACAGAATACTCTTTCTGCAAGTATCTATTGGCTGCTATCTTGGAGATAAGGCAAGAAGGTAAAACTTTCTTTTCTCCTTGAAAGGTAAACTCCAAGTCTCTCGACTTCTTAAAAGTCACAGTTTTGGAAAAGCAATCTATCACTGCATTGTGTTTAGACAACCAATCCATTCCCAAAATCACATCAAAATCATACATTCCTAATGGAAACAAATTAACTGGTAATTCATGATCCTGAACCATAACGGTACAATCCGGATAAACCGCGTCAATTTTCAAAGTTTCTCCCACTGGGGTACTAACGACCATAGGGATGTCTAACCTCCTAGACTCTCTACCTAAATGAATGACATATGAATTAGCAACAAAAGAATGAGTTGCACTCGAATCTATTAAGATCCTAGCATTTGCCTTAGAAATTGGGAGAGTACCTGTAACCACTTCAGGAGTAGCCTGAGCTTCTTGTTGGGTCATAGCATAAAGTTTGGCTGTAGTTCGAGGTCTACCAGGCTGTCCACTCTGTCGAGGGCCAGTAGATGAACCAACTTGAGATTGTGGCCCAGTTCTATCTCTAACTGCTGTCGGCTAAGGTGCAATAGTAGGTTTGGTCCTTTCCATTTGACCCACTGATAACTGACTAGTAACTCCCTTGTTCTCCAGCTTGTGACAATCCCGTTTCATGTGTCTCGGTTCTTAGTAAAAACACACACCCTGTAGTCTCCAACATTCACCAGGGTGATTCCTCCCACAATGGGGACACTGAGGATAAGTCAATGTATAAGGTCCTCTTGACCTCCCAGGCAGCGATCTAGGTTGCTATTGAGGTCCGATGGTAGGTATACTAGAAGAACCATTCAATGATTTTCTGTCTAATCCTTCTTGAAATCTCGAGGGTTTGTAACCACTGACACTACATAACTTTTCTTAGGCCTCACTGGAAGACTGCCATTTTCTTTTTCTGAACTTCTCTTCTCTATCTTTCATTTCTTTCAGATTCTGTTAAGCTTTGATTGCCATGTTGACCCATTTATTAAAGTCATCTATATCTAGGGTCGTCAACCTATCTCGAATACTAACATTTAGCCCATCTTGGAATTTCTTGCATTTGTCAGCATCGTTGGTTACTACTGATGGAGCAAATTCTGATAGTTAACTGAATTTCTGCTCATACTCTACTACTGACATACTATCCTGTTTTAAATTCATAAACTCAGTCCATTTCTTTTCTCGCAAAGCTCGAATAGTATTTTTCTTCAAACTTTCTTCGAAAGTCTGCCCAGGTTATGGCAGGACATCCAGCATACTTTTGCACTATAGTTTTTCACCATGTGTGTGCATGATCCGCCAAAAATTGCATCGTACATGGTAACCTCATAGGCTCGGGAATGTAAAGAGTAATGGAAGTAGTCTCAATTTTTTGTAGCCATGACTAAGCTAAATCTGATTCCAAAGATCCCGTGAAAATCTTGCAACCCATATTCTTCAGATCTTTACAGTAATCAACTATCCCCTTTTCAGCAGGGGCAGTCAAAGCGGGAATTACTCTTGCCAAGGCCGCAACTGCCTCAGCTAAATTAAGATCAGATGCTGGGGGTGCTGCTGAGGGTGCAACAACAGAAGATGAACCAGCAGCTGAAGCTTCTTCTCCAATTTGCTCATCAATATTCTCATTTCTATTCCTATCCCTATTTTGGGGTAGGGATTGATTCTAGGCCTTCCTCTTCGACGTGGTGGCATCATGTCTGATTTTCGTCACAAGTGACAATTGTCGCAACCTAAAAAAAAAAATTAACGACGAAGTCTCATCGCAAGACTTTATTATTCGTTAGGCGTGACATTAAAAAAAATCGAGGAAAAGTCGACTTAATTCCTCTAAAAAATACTTTGTGATTGTTTGTGATTGTTTGAAAACAATTTTGAAAAGCTTGAATTAAAAATAAAAACTGGGCTAATTTTTTTTAAAAAGGCTCTAATTTCCTAAGTTTAAAAAATCCGGACTTGACTAACCTTAACCCGGGACTTGAAAAACCATTTTTAGAATTTAAAAAGGCTTAGAAATCACCCTAAGTCAGTAGCTAACCCTCCTAATCAGCCCACTCTAAGTAAATTAACCAAAACAGAAAAATGGTTTTTCTTTAAATTCAATTCTGACTCCACTGTCCAGTTTTAATCCACGATTTTTAACCTATTTTTAAAAATTCCCAAAAATTTTGAAAAAAATACTGGAAACTCAGGACATGTAAAACTACACAAAAAAAAATCAGTTTAATTTTCGGATCAAAGATGAATTCCCAGAAAAATCATAGATGTACGAGTTTTTTGGAGGAGAAAAAACTGCTTTGTTTTTCTTTAAATTCAATTCTGACTCCACTGTCCAGTTTTAATCCACGATTTTTTACCCTATTTTTAAAAATTCCAAAAATTCTGAAAAAAATACTGGAGACTCAAGACATGTAAAACAACACGAAAACAAATCGGCTTAATTTTATGATCAAAGATGAATTCCCAGAAAAATCAGAGATGTACGAGTTTTCGGAGGAGAAAAAAAACTGCTTTGTTTTTCTTTAAATTCAATTCTGACTCCACTGTCCAGTTTTAATCCACGATTTTTTACCCTATTTTTAAAAATTCCAAAAATTCTGAAAAAAATACTGGAGACTCAGGACATGTAAAACTACACGAAAACAAATCGGCTTAATTTTCTGATCAAAGATGAATTCCCAGAAAAATCAGAGATGTACGAGTTTTCGGAGGAGAAAAAAAACTGCTTTGTTTTTCTTTAAATTCAATTCTGACTCCACTGTCCAGTTTTAATCCACGATTTTTTACCCTATTTTTAAAAATTCCAAAAATTCTGGAAAAAAATACTGGAGACTCAGGACATGTAAAACTACACGAAAACAAATCGGCTTAATTTTCTGATCAAAGATGAATTCCCAGAAAAATCAGAGATGTACGAGTTTTCGGAGGAGAAAAAAAACTGCTTTGCCAACACATTTTTGCTTTTGATAAAATCATTTAAAAACCAAAGTAAAAATATTTGAAACTCATAAAATGACTTGAAAGCAGTAGCTAGGACTCTTTGAAAGTTAGATAAAAATTGGCTAAATAAAAAAATCACAAAGGTAGAATAGTCAATTTGACAAACTTAATTTTCCACAAGTGTGCTCAAGAGAGCATGACTTTGAACCATTAATTGGCTCAAGTCATTATTCAAGTGGCATGAACATGAAATGCATGAAACAATGCAGCAAACATAATGCATGAAATGCATGGATCTAAACCTAAATGTAAGGAAAATGCATGACATAAATAATATGGCCTAGACCTAACATGAACTTGCATGGCATTTAATGTAACCTAGACCTAAGACATGCATGGCATTTTCACAAACACAAGGCATGCTTAATTCAAAAATCCAACCAAATATCATGCAAATGCAAAAACCTAACAACTAGCATGACAAAAAATACAACACACAATGCAAAACACATGGAGTAGCCAAATGGCCCCAAGCTCCAACAAGCATGGCATTTTCACAAACACTTGGTATGCTAGCATGAAAAACTAAGTCATAACACAAAAATCACACAAGCATTTTCACAAACACCTAATATACCAAATCTAAAACATGCTCACTAAGATATAAAACAAGAATCATGCAAAGAATCACACAAGCATTTTCACAAACACTTAATATGCTAACTCTAAAACATGCTCAAATTTAAACAACATGAAAACAGAAAATTAAAAATGCAAAAACATGATATCTAAGACATAAATGGCAACAAACAAAGCAACCAAATTAAATATAACTTAAGAACATGAAATAACATAACACTTAAAACATCAAAAACAAAGAAAATAGCATAAACAATATGGTAAAATGAATTGAAACAACAACTTAAAATAAATAATGTAGGCCATTTGGCCATGGTGAGTTTATTGTAAAAACAAAATGTAAAAAAAAAAATATATATACTTAAGAAAGGAAATGAAGGAAGAACAAGAAACATTATTTTAAAATGAAAACTCACCAAGTAGAGATTAAAATAGCAAAAAACAAGAATAGAAAATGAAAGTGCAAGAGTTGGTGCTCAAGAGCAACCTCAAGAAGCTAATATTTCAAGCTTTTCTCTTCAAACTTTCCTTTTTTTCTAAACTTTTCTTTTTTTTGCTCTCAACCAAGAAGATAAAAACTAAGAAAAACTAAGAGAAATCAGCCAAAATGGAAAAGAAGAAACCAAAATCTCCCTCCTCCCCCTTAGGGCTAGCCTTAATGCATGGTTATATAGCCTCCAAGATGTTGTCATTTTTGTGTAACCTAATTTCCATCAAATGGCCAATAATTCAAGATGAAAAGTCATGAAATTACCACCTTTAGATTAGCATCTCAGCCCTCTCAAATTACAGCTATGCAAAAATAATGTTGACATCTTTCTTAACCTATGTGGTTTAATCACCATGGCTTGATCAAAGAGAATGGTTAACTAACTCTTGATTTTTAACCACTTGATTAAAAAAAAAATTAGAAGCTTCCTCCTTTCTTTGGGCTTGGGCATGCCAGCACTTCTCTTTTCCAGCCCAACTCAGATTTTTTTGAAGGGCCAAAAAAGCCCTTTTCGGTTGCTTGGGTGAAATGACCATTTTGCCCCCCGGATGCAAATAAATATCAAACGGACTCCAAATTCAATTTTTCTTTTTTTAATACTTCCAAAATAATAAAATATTGAGTTCTGGAAGTTTTCAAAATTATCCGAGTCCGTTTGCTATTTATTTGGATTTTTTCTTCCCAAAAATGCCCTTTTATGCCCCTACATTTTACCATTTTTTAAACGAGCTCCAAATCAAGATTTTTCTTTACCAATCTCTTCAAAATAATTAAAAAGTGTGATCTGGAAGTTTTCATAATTTTTGGAGCTCATTTGGTATTTTTTTTGGGATTTATCGGCTTGAATTACTGCATAGGAGGCCCGGGATTTGGCCATTTTGCAAACGAACTCGGAATCAAGATTTTCTTTCGCCAATCTCTTCCAAATAATTTAAAAATGAGATTTGCCAAATTTCAGAATTTTTGGAGTCCATTTGCTATTTTTCCGGGATTTATCTTTTTGAATTACTGCATAAGAAGCCCGGGATTTGGCCACTTTGCAAACGAACTCGGAATCAAGATTTTATTTCTCCAATCTCTTTCAAATGATTTAAGAATGAGATTGACAAATTTTCCATAATTTTCGGAGTCCATTTGCTATTTTTCCCAAATTTTTCCAATTTTGCCCTTTTACCTCCGAAACCCGGTTTTGCTCAAAACAAATCCGATTTTCAGATTTTCTTCAATCTGAGCCTTGGGCCATCCTTTTTAATCATTCCTCATCCATTGGGGGCTTTGGTCTTACCAAGTCGGGCCATTTCTGTGATTCTTCCCGATTTCACCGAAATCCACTAAAAACCCTAATTCTCAGTTTTCTCCCGGATTGACTTTTTTTTTCGGTTTTTCTTGCAAGTGACTTCTCCATTACCCGTAGTCAGTGCTTATCTTTCATTTGGAACCTTCAATTTCGACCAGTTTGATCGTTTAAGCACTTTTCCCCAAATTTCTCGGATTAGGGTTTCCTTTCTACTGAATCTCCAAATCCCAACTTCCGAACTCCATATCTTTCAATGTAGACCTCGGATTATCAAAATTCTTTCGCCATTTTTCAATTGAACTTAAAATCTTGATTTTGAAAGTGGGTTGACTTTTTCAGTAGTTGACTTTTTCGGGGTTGACTTTTTCGGGGTTGACTTTTTTTCAAGTTTGACTTTTTGTGCTCGCCCTCTTAAACTAATTCTCGGAGTACCACCTGCAGGATGAAAACAGTCTTTTTACACTTGGGAACATCAATATGGGAAGAAAACATACCTGTTTAGTGGTCCGGACAAAATTAGGTGTCTACAACAATATTTTAATACTTCAACAAACAATTCCTAAGTCTACAAGACCTATAACCTTGCTCTGATACCAATTTGTAACACCTTGTCTAGATAATCTACCTAGAATCCGGCAGAGTTTCCTTTCTATGTTAACTATAACCCTCCTGCAAATACACTCAGTTCATATCCATAGCAAGCAATATCTCTCAATACCATTATCACATTTATACATGCATGCTCAAAAAGTTTCCATTATCAATTTATACTCAAGTCAATACAGATTGATCTATTGTCTCATAACTTCAAATATATATACAATATATCCAAAAGTAAACCTATCTCAGCAAGGTTTACTAGATAAAACATCGAGAGATCAAAACTTCTATAAATTTAGGTATGATGCCCACTACGTCAATATACTCTTTGAAGCGAACGGTAGATGAAGGTAGCAATCCCAACACCTAATTGTAACCTGAAAATTTAGAAACATGAAATAGGTGAAGTATGTGAATATCTTAGTGAGTAGACAACTTTTAAAACGTTTGAAAACTATAATGGTAACCTTTAAAGCATAATAGACATTTTCAAAAATAAATAATAGTAAAACTATAATGATTAATTCGAAGATATAGCGAAGTTTGCAAATGTATAACAGCATCATAATAACAAATCAATGTATAAAATCTTTAAAGTAAATTAAATTTCATATAATTGCACTCAAACTTACTGTCATGCATAAGATTTATCCATATATCCATGAAATAACCAGGTAATATCCATGTAGGCATACTAGTAGCCGCCTAAAGGCCAATACCACCATAGGACGCCCCAAAGGCATATGTGTCACTCTGATGTGCCCCCAAAAGGCTAATATAATGGGATAGGGACTCTGGTGGTCGCTTCCACCACAAAGGCGTAGCATGCAGCTCCCATACTCCAGTCTAATATCACAGAATTGGGACTCTAGAGGTGGCTCTCGTCACAAAGGCGTAGCATGCAGCTCCCGTATTTCGATCAAGGGAATAATCTCAGACATTAAGTCAGGTGGAGCCAAAACCATGTACGTCAAATTCTATGTATAATCATATTTCATAAATCAACTAACTTGCTCGATATAATATTTCTTGGAATAAATGTACTTTAATAACAAATCAATTCATATGATTATATATCGCATATACCTTTAATACGTAAAATAAATATCATGCTAAAAAAAGTTATAATTATAATTAAAGAAATTTCAAATAACTATAGTTTTCATCTACTCACAATCCTTGAGATGATCTCACTGTACACCTCGATCTGAAACTTTGGGATCCACAGGTGACGTCAGATCAACGTGGCCTAGAGATTAATGATAATTAGTATCTATACATACTCAAAGCATTGCACAATTATGAATGCAACTTAAATCTCATAATCTTCCCCCAAGGTTAATACTAATTTCTCATACTTAAAACAACATATCCCAAATTTTTAATATCATTTCCATAGTTATTTTCTCCAAAATTCAACTACATATTCATGTCCTTATGAAATTCCTTTCTACTGCTCCAAGCCTTAGAGATTTTCATAATCCATAACCATCATTTAGTACTATATTTCTCTTAAGCAATAAATTCCTTACTATCAAGCGAGATTAGAAAATTATAACTTTAGTTTGGCAAGGAATTTTGAAGTGATTCCAATTGGTTTATTTCAATACATAAGTCTAATTTGTGAATAAAATAACTAACTTAGACAATTAGAACAAAATCTTGATCAAATTTGATAAATCCTGAAACTATGCTGAAACAGGGGTCAACACAGAACAGCCCACTTCACCGAATTTTATCTTTTTAATCGCTTATCGGTTTTGGGTGATTCATAAACCAAAATTCTCATATTGAAGTTTAGTTTCTAGGAAAAATATCAACAAAAAAAAAATAGAAACCCAGCTGTGTCGAACCCAAAAAATTCGAACAAAAAGTTTGCTCAACTTCCCCTGTTTTGCTTTTTCTTCCCATTTTCTTGTTCATGCTTTCAAATCCTTTTAATTCTTACCAAAGGTGAGTAAAACTCATACTTAATAAATGGATTTCAGACCTTAACATGTTTATGGATCTTAGCATGCTCAAGTAGAATATCTAAAGAAAAGAAAGAATTTATCAAGAAACTAACCTTGGATGTGATTGTTGATGAGATTTTTGTGGAATACTTGAAGAGAATTGTTGGTGAGGATGAAGAGAATTTGAGAGAATGAGAGGGGAGGGGTGGCCGGCTAGCACATAAGAAATAAGGAAGTATTTATAGAATTTTCAAGATATAAATATATTTTTCAATTTTTGGTATAATTGCACATTGGTCACTCAACTTTTCGTAAATAACCATTAAGCCCCTAAACTTTTTAGTTTCTTCAATTTGATCCTTTCTTCTTTTATTTCCTTCACTTATAACTTCTTACGAACTTCCAAGTTTGCCTTTAAAATTTTCGGTATTTAACTTTACACGATTGTACGTAACCTTGGTTGTTATAGGTTCAATTTGTTAGAATACATTTCCCAGGCTTATGCGGAGGTTAACACCTCATGAAGCGTAGGTAATTTGTATCCTAAGAATGTTTCGCTAGCTTATGCGGAGGTTATCACCTCACGAAGCGTAGGTACTTCATTCCACCTAAAAGGATGGAACCCGGGTTGAGGGCTCATGTTATGCAAATGCAAGTATAGTGTGTGAGGCGGAACAACAAACCTTTAACCAACTATTTTACAACCATTAATCCAAATGCCCCAACAATTTATTAAAATAAAGATCAAGCCTAGTGTAACGCATTTAAAAACATTTTATTATTTAAGGAAAATCTTTTTTAAAAAATAAAATAAATAAAATGGGAATTATAATTAAATACCAATTAAAACCTACCAAACTGAGACTTTCGGTAACACCCGACTAACTTTAGGCCTGACTCTCTAAAGTCCCCAGCGGAGTCGCCAAGCTGTCGATACGTGATCCCGTCGCGAGGACCCGTACGAGTCTAGAGGGAGAAAAATAAAGGCGGAGGAAACGACGACTTAATTCCTCTTGGGATAAAATGGTCAAGGGTTTGAAAACAACCTCGAAAAAAAGAAATGGAGTCACCACAAATACTTTTTTGCTAGGTGTGATCGGCCACCTATTAAAATCAGTTTTTATAAAAAAAACATTTTAAAATTAATTAAAACCTTTTTAAAACCAATTTTGTAGTCTGCGCTTTGAACCAAAGAAAACAAGTGCGAGTTCGGGAGTCGGTTACGTGTGGGGAAGGATTAGCACCTCCGCAACGCCCGTATAAAATGATACCTTATTAGTTATGTGTTATCTCGAGTCTCGGTGAAAAGTCGGTTTTAGATTTGGTATTTGAAAATAATTCCTATTTTAAAAACAATCCTATTTTTGTTGGAGAATGATCCAGAATTTGTTATTGCAAAATTTTTCTATATTCCCTAGCAAACCGATAAAATATAGATTTTTTATTGATTTTAGAAATCTCCACATCATACTCTTTTTAAAAGGGTATTCCTTTGTTAATATAGTTGATGAAAATTCCTCGGCAACCTAGAGAAGAATTCATGAATTATAATAACTCGAGGATATTGCCTTATTTTATTAAAAAAATCTCAATTTTCAAAAAGTTGGATGAACATGAATGTGCAAATTAAAATCAAAACTTGAAGGTATAACATGCATGATTAACATGGCATGGCAAACAAGTTATTATGACATGACAAAATTTAAATGACATAGCCAAAGAATAAATTACATGAAATATGAATGACATGGCATAAGAATGAATGTCATGTGAATGAAATCGACATGGCATACAAATGTCATGTCATATGAATGACATGTGACATGAATGAATGTCATGTGAATGAAATCGACATGGCAAACAAAATGACATGGCGTACGAATGATATGGCATATGAATGAATGTCATGTGAATGAAATCGAGATGGAAAATAAAATGACATGGCATGAGAATGAGAATGAGTTTCATGTGAATGAAATCAACATGGCAAACAAAATGACATGGCATGAGAATGAGAATGAGAATGAATGTCATATGAATGAAATCGACATGGCAAGCAAAATGACATAGCATATGAAGACATGGCATAAGAATGACATAGCATGAACATGAATGAGTGAGATATACATGACCTAATATATGGCATGAGCAAATGGTGACATGGCCGAATGAACATGGCATACTAAATGAATGACGTGGCATAAACTAAATGACATGACAAAATTTAAATGATATGGTATGTGAATGACTAACATGACATAATCTAGACGACATGACACATGAATGAATGAATGAATGACATGGCATGTGAATGAATGACATGGCATAATCAAGATGACATGGCATGTGAAAGAATGACATGACATAATCTAGATGACATGGCATGTGAATGAATAACACGGCATAATCTAGATGACATGGCATGTGAATGAATGCCACGGCATAATCTAGATGACATGGCATGTGAATGAATGACACGGCATAATCTAGATGACATGGCATGTGAATGAATGACACGCCATAATCTAGATGACATGGAATGTGAATGAATGACATGACATAAACTAGATGACATGGCATGTGAATGAATGGGATGGCTCTTGAATGACATGGCACATGAATGAATGACATGGCATGCTATACATGGTAAAATCTAATTAAGGCAACATGAACATAAAATGACATCAACATGGAATATTCATGGACATATAATTTTCACGTGAGGAATCATACAAATAGCATACATCGAAAAATATTACCACACTCTCCTGCAAACCTGGCAAAGCTCGGAAAATATTTCTTCCTTACGATATTTATATGATTTCGAATAAAACAAAATCCAATATCTTTCAATTTCATAAACACGTGCGTTGAAGAATTTCCTAACCTCCCCGGCAACCCAGCAAAGATTAAGAACTAATTCTTGCCAAATGTTTAGAAAATCGAAACACAAGTTTTATGTTAAATTAAAATTTAAAACATTTTAAAAATGCAATGCATGGAGATGTATTTCTTCCTTAGAGTAAGGACATCCGTATACCTAAAAGGTATCCGACTACCTTTGGAAGAGACTTAAATCGGATTTTCAAAATCGAAAGACTTTGGGCTCGGATATATAAAAAATTAGATTTTTTTTATTAAAATGGCCTCATAGCCGAACCCCCTCTTTAAAAGGCTCTATTTTCCTAGTTTTGAAATCCGTGTTGACCACCCTTGAACCGACATTTATAAAATCAAATTTTATGATTGAAATGACTTGGAAATTAACCTAAGGCAATAACTAAGATCCCAAATCAGCCCCCTCTATGTATCCTAACAAAAACAGAAAATTATTATCTCTAAAAGAACAAATCTGACCCTCACTATCAGTTTTGAAAACCTATTTTTTTGCCCTTCTAAAAAATTTTAGAAAAATCTGAAAACATTATGGTAGACCTAGAACAAAACTGCATTGTCAAAATCTATTTTTCCACCCATGATAAAAAAAATCTAAAAATCATGAGAAAAATACCATGGCATCCTTTAAATGACGACTACTGAATGTGGTAAAAAAATCAATTTATTTTGACCATGGATGAGTAGTGAAAAAAATCCCAAAGTCAGAATACCCAATCTAAACTCCCTTTCTCTCAACTAGCATGGGCAAGGATTTTTGGCTTGAGATCATTAGTTGATCTTGGCCAAAAACCTAGTTGAAATGTCATGAAATGCATGATTTTCAGCCAACCAAACATATGACAATAGATCAAACATGAGTCAAAAGCATGAACACAACCAAGCAAGAAAAAAAAAATCAAGTAAGAACAAGCACAAAGCCATCCTACACCATTCGGCTATTTCATGAAACATGTAATTTTTTTTGACAAACTTGGTTATTTGATAGAGAATGAAAAACAAAGGATAGAAAACCTTTAAAATTTATTTTTGAAAACCTTTTTATTTATCAAAAAGTTTACAAATCACATGATAAAAAGAAGAAAAAGAATCACAACATCAAAGAAAACATTAAAGAAGAAGAAAGGAAAAGATATTCACCTAGCTTTTGCTTTCCAAATCAAGAGCTCTCAATTTTTTTCTCACTTTTCTTTCTCTTCTACTTTTTTCCCTCTCTTTTCTCTCAAGAACGAAGTGCCTTCTAAAAAAAATGAACCTCCCCCTTTCCTTTCCCTTAATGGCCGGCTGCCTCTAATTAGTGGAGAGTGTGTGCTTTTCATTTTTTCACCCTTCATGCTTCTCCAACATCCTTTGCCCTTGGATGATATGTGCTCATCTTTTCTCCACAATCTAAGTCATTCGATCAAACATATTTTCATGACAATAAAAATGACATCTTTCCATTTGATCTTGGCCATTGAAGGATGTACTCATCTTTTTACAAAGCACCTAGGCCATTGGATGAGCAAGGGCACTTAAAAATGTCATCTTGCAATTTGATAGTGACCATTGGATGAATTTAATCAAATCCCCACCCTTCTCCCATAAGCTGGCTGGCCAAGGGCCTGGAATATTCCAGGAATCCCTTCATTATTTTCACCTTTTTAATTTTGCAAAATTGGCCCTTTTCTATTTCTTCGGTAAAACTACCTTTTAGCCCTCGAACTTAAGTTAATTGCAAATGAACCCAATTTCGAATTTGTCTTTTCCAACTCATCCCATTCAATATAAAACTTGGTTCTGGAGGTTTTCACATTGTTCCCAGCTCATTTGCTATTTTTCTCTGATTTTTCTCTAAAGTTTAATTTAGCGCCTCCAAAATTTAGCCTCTTTCATTTGAGCTTCAATTTCGGATTTTTCTTCACCAATACCTTCCAAAAATTATAAAACTCAGATCTGAAAGTTTTCATAATTTTCCGAGCTTGTTTGCTATTTTTTCTGGAATTATCGTTTGGAATTTTGGGTTAATGCACCCGAATTTTGTCCTTTTTCAAATGAATTTCAATTCTTGATTTTTCTTCACCAATACCTTCCAAAGATTATGAAACTCAGATCTAGAAGTTTTCATAATTTTTCGAGCTCGTTTGCTATTTTTCCCGAAATTATCTTTTGGAATTTCGGGTTAGTGCACTCGAACATTGCCTTTTTTTAAATGAGCTCCGATTCCAAATTTTTCTTCACCAATGCCTTCCAAGAATTATAAAACTCAGATCTGGAAGTTTTCATGATTTTTCAAGCTCATTTACTATTTTTTTTTTTAGAATTTTCTTTGGGATTTTTCGGTATTGCCCTCCAACCTTCGAAACCTCGATTTTACTCAAAACGGGTCTGATTTTTGGATTTTCTTTTTCTACTTCCTTTTTCCTTTATTGAATTTGAATTGGTCCAAAAATGCCCAAATTTTACGATCAAATTCTCCTCTGATTTAGTTTTTCCTTTTTAACCTTAGGAATTTTCTCGTTTTTCCGTTTATGCTCCAACCGGCTTTTCCTTGGGATCCACTTCAAACTAGGACTTGTGATATTTTTGTTTATTCATTCTTTATCAACTGAGGGTTTCAATTTCATCGAATTGGGCCATCTTTGTAGTTTTCCCCAAATTTGGCGGATTAGGTCTTCCCCTATATAGAATTTCCACAACCCATCTTTCGAACTCTATATCTATCATTTTAAACCTCGGATTATCAAAATTCTTTCTCCATTGTTCAATTCAACTTTGAATCTTGATTTTGACTAAGAGTTGACTTTTTAGTGGTTGACTTTTTAAGGTTGACTTTTTTGGTTTGACTTTTTTCGAGTTGATTTTTTATGCTGACCTCCGAAATAAAGTCTTGGGGACCCATCTATGGAATGGTGGAAGTCTCCTTACGTTTCGGGGAGTTGAAAAGGAGAATCTGCTTGATTTAAGGGGCCCAGACAAAATTAGGTGTCTACAGCGACAACGACAGAGGTCGGTAGTGGCGCGATCGGACGACGATGGTGGACTTGGATCGGACGACGACAGGAGGACTGAGCAGGGTGACTGGATTTGAAATTGAGAAAGAGAGAAAAGGTAAAGAGAAAAAAAGATAAGAGAGAAAAAAAAGAAGGAGGAGAAAAGAAGAAGTCTCGGCCATTTAAATGCCCGAGACTTTTACCGACGAAATTCCATTATTATCGATGGAATTTTCGTCAGTAATACTTTTGGTGGACGATTCAAATTTTGTCCGTCGATATTATCCAATTTCGTCGGTGATGTTTTGCCTACGAAATTGTGTTTTATCGACGGATTAATAATTTCTGGCCGTTTAGTTTTAAATTTTCATTTATTGTGTGTGAGAATCCGTGAAGAGTTTTTACCGACAGATAATTTCGTCGATAATACTAGTAAATTCATCGGTATTATCCAATTTCGTAAGTGATGTTTTGCAGACGGAATTGTGTTTTACCGAAGAATTATGCCTATTACCGATGGATAATCTGTCGGCAATAGTTTCTTACCATTTAGTTTTAAATTTTCATTTATTGCTTGTGAGAATCCGTGAAGAGTTTTTACCAACGGATAATTTCGTCGGTAATACTTTGGCGGGAAAGACTTAGCTACCCGCTAAAGTATTACTGATGAAAATTACCGATGCAATTATTCGGTCGTTGAAAATCCATCGATAATATACGTTTTTCGTCGATAATACTCAAAATATCCGTCGATGATTCCCAAAAACATTATCAACGAAATTTTGTTGGTAATTATCAACATTCCGTCGGTAATATTCTGTTTTATCGATGGATATTTTGTGTCAGTAAAGAATCCGTCGGTAAATCGACGTCCTCTTGTAGTGATCCTAGTAGAAAGCATGTGATAGATTTATTTTTTGAATTTATATATATGTGATATATACAATTGAAATAAATGTTATGCATGCCGATCAAAGCAATGAGACCTAATAATTAATGAATTAAATCCCTCATTAAATTATATTGAGTCCGTGCTTTGCATGATTAGTTGCCTTCCACCATCATAACAAGATAACCAGAGTTCTTTTAATCAGAGGCTTAGTGTGACGATCACAAGTCAAACTTTTATACGAATATGTTTGAGTTATGAAGGTGGGTCTTACTCAACTAAAAGTTGTGTTGTCCAGATACGAGAAATTTGACCACATGACATTTAGACGCAATGGTTAGGCGAAATGATTATAATGCATTTAGGCAAAGATTTGTCCCTTAACTGATCTAGGAGTTGCATAGAGATGCAATTGGTAAGCTAAGTTACCTACTCAATTAGTTTCTACATGGCTTGTTGAGTCGCTCAAGGTCATGGAAAAATGAAAGGGGTCCTAACTCATCAAGAAGTTTAAGAGTTAAATTTCTTGAAATAATAGTTGTGGGCTATTATTTTGACAAAATGATGAGAATAATTATTAGAGTATTAAAACCTGACATTAATGATTACAACATGCTATTATTAACTATTGAAATGTTATGGTTCATATTGGATATAAACTCAACATGGCAAATAAACTATCACTAAGAAGCATAATGATGCGAATAAGTTTAATGGGCCAAACTCCATTGATTAGTCCCACGATATTCAAATTGTCTTAATATAAATGAAAAGGCTAAATGCTTCCAAGGTAAAAATGACAATTCACAAGATGGGATGAAATCTGAGAAAAATCCTTCAAGTTAAATACCCATGCTTGATCAAAATAGACTTTAAAAGTATGTAATGTAGGCCAAGGTTATGGTTTAGAAAGAAAGGATAAATAGGCCCAAAATGTGTTTAAGGGTGTTTAGATCAAGGATCCTTTCACGAGGATGATTCATTTTCGAAACATTCATCCTTTTTGGACTTTTCTCCTTTGAATTTTTTATTCTTGTTTCTTTTCATTCTTGGCTTTCATTTGCCATTCTTTGATTTCACACATTTTTTTTTGTGTTTTTCTTTTTGATTGCTCTTTTCGCCATAAAGATTTTTTTGTTTCTAATGTCTCCTTTTGCCATGATTTTTGGAGGAGATTTTTCCTCGCATCTGCCCTCCAGTGTATAGGGTGATCCTTGATCAGGGTTTAGAGAAAGAAAAAATTCGTAAGGCTCAAAGGGGTGACTAGGGATAATTTTTTCTTAGTGGCAGGAATATGCAAAATGGCCATTTATCATATCAAGCATGTATATTCTCATTGAAAAGCAATCCTCAGGGGAAATAGACATATAGAATTTTTCATTTTTACATTTGGAATAATTCGAATTCTCAATTGCATAGTATCACACTTTTTCTTTTCTTTTTTTCATTCTTTTTCTTCTTCAAGCATAGTATTTCTTCAATTCATTGGCATTCACGGGATTTCTCAAGTCATCACTGTCCATCCGATTTAAAATCAATGCTCCTCCAGAAAAAGCATTTTTCACCATATAGGGTCCTTCCCAATTCGGAGCCCATTTTCCTTGAGGATCTTTCACAATAGGGAGAACTTTTCATAATACCAACTTTCTCTCTCGAAACTAACCGGGGAGAACCTTTTTGTTGTGGGCTCAAATCATCCTCTTCTAATACATCTGCCTATGACAAATTGCTTTCAGCCTTTTCTCCTCAATGAGATTCAACTGTTCATAGCGAGCTCTAACCCATTCTACCTCTTCTAGGCCTACTTCCATCAATACACAAAGTGAAGAGATTTCAACCTTAATAGGCAGCACTGCCTCTATCCTGTATACCATTGAAAATGGCATGGCACCCGTAGATGTACGAACTGAAGTATGATATTCATGGAGCAAAAGGCAAGATCTCATGCCAATCTTTGTACACATCAGTCATCTTTTCAACAATCTTCTTGATATTTTTATTGGCTGCTTCTATTGCCCCATTCATTTTTGGACAATAAGGTGCTGAATTATGATGCTTGATCTTAAATTGGGTACATATTTCCCTCATCATCTTGTTGTTCAGATTGAGAGCATTGTCCGAGATTATTCTCTCCAGGAGTCCATATCGGCACACAATATCTTTCTTGACAAATCTGCACACCACTGATTTTGTTACATTGTCATAAGAAGCTGCTTCTACCCACTTTGTGAAGTAGTCTATGGCCACCAGGATGAAACGGTGTCCATTCGAAACTTTCGGGGTAATGGGCCCATCATATCCATTTTCCACATTGAAAATGGCCATGGAGCTGTTATGACATGCAGCGGCGATGGCGGCACATGAATCTTTTCGGCATATATCTAGCATTTAGGCACTTCCAGGAATAATTAATGTAGTCCCCTTCCATGGTTAGCCAATAGTATCCTGCCCTCATAATTTGTTTAGCCAGCATGTGGCCATTGGCATAAGTACCACATATCCCTTCGTGGACCTCTTCGAGGATTCTCTGTGCTTCAGCAGAAGTAACACATCTCAATAAAACCTGGTTTTCCTTTTCTTGTAAAGGATTTCACCATCTAAGATAGAACCCATTGCCATTCTTCTCAGGGTTTTCGTATCATTTTTCGTTGCTCGCTCAGGGTACTATTGATTCTTGATGTATTGCAAGATGTCGTAATACCAAGGGTGACCATCTACTTTTTCTTCTATACTCAAGCAGTGGGTAAGAGACTCATATATGGTCATCTTGATTGGCACAACTTCGGCCCTTTCATTCACTTTAAACATTGACGATAAAGTGGCTAAAGCATCTGCCATTCGATTCTCTTCTCAGGGTAGGTAATTAAAAACCACTTCTTCAAATTCCCCAATCAAGCTTAGTATAAGTTCTCAATATCGAATTAACTTTGTATCTCGGGTTTCCGATTCTCCGCGCAGTTGGTATATTACCAGGGCTGAATCTCCGAAGACCTCTAGTGTTTTGATCTTGATAGCACGAAGACCCATAGTACATGCTTCATACTCAACAGTATTGTTTGTACAATCAAATTCCAATCTGGCGGTGAAAAGATAATAATTTTTCTCAGGGAATATGAGCACTGCACCAATCCCGTACCCCATGGCATTAGATGCACCATCAAAATACATTTTCCAGGTTTTCTTCTCAGAGGAAGTCCTTTCTGCTTGTGAAACACACATTAGGTCTTCATCAAGGAAATAAAAATACAGAGGCTCGTAATCCTCCATTGTTCGGCTTGCTAGGAATTCGGCTACTGCGTTACCCTTTATAGCCTTTTGACTTACATACACGATATCATATTCGGAGAGCAACACTTGCCATCTTGTCATTCTTCCTGAAAATGAAGGTGTTTCGAATACGTATTAGAGGGGATCTAACTTGGCAATCAGCTAGGTCGTGTGATACAACATGTACTGCCTGAGCCTCTGGGCAGTCTAGGCTAGGGCACAACAAAGCCTTTCTACCAATGAATACTTCAACTCGTATTCAGTGAACTTCTTGCTGAGATAGTAGATGGCTTGTTCCTTCTTTCCAGTTTCATCATGTTTCCCCAACACATATCCCACAGACCTTTCAAATACTGACAAGTACAATATCAGCGGCTTCCCTAGGATTGGTGGTATTAGTATCGATGGGTTTGACAGATAATGCTTGACCTTATCAAAGGCTGTCTAGCATCCTTCATCCTATTCCCCTGGATCACGTTTTCGGAGTAGCTTGAAGATTGGGTCACACTTATCGGTCAGTTGAGAAATAAATCGAGCGATATAATTCAGCCTACCCAAAAAGCTTCTTACTTCCTTCTGAGTACGAGGTGAAGGCAAGCTCTGAATAACTTTTACTTTACTCGGATCAATCTCAATCCCTTTCTGGCTAACAATGAAGCCCAGTAGCTTTCCTGAGGTGACTCCAAAAGTACACTTTGCCGAGTTGAGTTGAAGTTGGAACTTTCTCACCCTCTCAAAAAGCTTTTTAAGATTCGCAATATGTTCGTCCTCTCCTTGCGACTTTGTGATCATATCATTGACATAAACTTCGACTACTTTATGCATCATGTAATGGAACAAAGTTACCATGGCTCTTTAATATGTTGCCCCAGTGTATTTCAACCCGAATGGCATCACCTTATAGTAGAAGGTTCCCCACATCATCATGAATGTGGTTTTCTCCATATTCTCCGGTGCCATCTTAATCTGATTATACCTTGAGAACCCATCCATGAATGAAAACACAGAATTGTTGGCAGCATTATCAACTAGAGTATCAATGTAAGGCAACGAGAAATTATCTTTAGGGCTTGCCCTATTCAAATCCCGATAATTGACACACATCTGTACTTTGCCGTCTTTCTTCAAAATTGGGACAATGTTTGCTACCCACTCCGGGTATTTTGCCACTTCCAAGAATCCAACATCGACTTGCTTTTTCACTTCTTCTTTCACTTTTAACAGCATTTTGGGCCTCATTCTTCTCAGTTTTCGCTAATTCGGCTTGCAATTTTGTTTTAACGGGAGTTTGTGAACCACGATATTAGGGTCCAACCCAGGCATGTCTTGGTATGACCATGCAAACACATCCACGTATTCCCGGAGTAGACTTATCAAATCTTGCTTTATCGATGGTGAAATGGAAGTCCCAATCTTGACTTTCTTTATTCTTCTCCATTCTCCAAATTTATCATTTCCAACTGCTCTTTATAAGGCAATACTTATTTTCCCTCTTGTTCTATTATTCTCAACAATTCTAGAGGCAACTCACAGTCCTCGACATCTTTGTTAGTGTCAAAATCACCCGTACAAATGGGTTTTTCAAAATCAATTTCAGAATTATTGACAGGACAGTCCTCATATTCTGTATCTGAGCACCTGTAAATAGGCGGGGGAAAAAATAGAGGAAGGCATATAGGCAATAATAATGCAAGTGAAAGAATGTAGACACATTAATATGAAGAAAATGCATAGTGATTGTTATTTATTCAAATAATAAGTTTTAAACATACGCCCATACAAAGGATTCTTAATACCTTTGGGCAGAGATAATTAAGGTTGATTTAGAGTATTACACTAGAGTAGACCTAAAAACTATGGAAAGTTCAGTCACACTCCAGTTGGTCAATTCATAACCCGGAGGGCACAGACGCACCATCCGACTAGTGCCTTCCTTTCCCAGCTCCTCTATTTCGGTCATGCCGACCATCATTCCCTGTGGCTGCTTATCTTCAAACCCGTAAAACTTCTCAAAAGCTTGTTCCAGCATTACCATTATATCCTCGAAATTCTTGTCACCAAACTGGTGACCTGCTGATCGAAAACTGTGAAGGATTGGAAGGAAAGTCATGGTTTCCCAATCCACATCCATACCTGAAAGTCGGGCCACCCTCCTCTTTCGATTCTTCTCAACTTGTTTTCTTTTCTCGTGGGCCTTAAAGAGGTACCCAAGACCGAAACGGTCTTTCTTTCTGGCCACTTTTATTACTCTGGCCATTCCCTAGAGATGTTTTCCTAGTCCTTTTTTCGGCTCGACAACCTTTTCCAACTGTCGTTTTCACCCCAACCTGGTATTCTTGGATAGCCCTAGCTCTAGAATCTTATATCCTTCGATGACGAACATAGCGTTGACAAATTCCAGTGACCTGAAAAAGCATTCTATAGCATCTTCATTTACTTCTATGTAAGAGGTATCTGTAGATGTAGAGGCTACAATATCTTCTTCCCCTGATATACTGACCAAGCACCCTTCCATCACAAATTTTAGCTTTTGATGGAGAGAAGATGGCACAGCCCCAGAAGCGTGAATCTACGGCCTTCCCAATAAACAATTGTAAGATGGTGTAATGTCCATTACTTGGAACTCAATCTTATATGTACAAGGACCTATCTGAAATGGGATTTTGATACTTCTCATCACCTCCCAGCGAGTGCCATAAAAGGCTCTAACAACTGTATGACTCGACAACATGTAGGTCATATCAACCGGTAGCTTGGATAAGGTTGCCAAATGTATCACATTCAGAGAAAATCTATTGTCAAGGAGTACTCAGGGTAGAATGTGCCCCTTACAAGTAGTGGTAATATGAAGAGCCTTAGTGGATCCTATTCCATTTGGAGGTATCTCATCATAACTGAAAGAGATATAATCATTTGTTGTGATATTTCCCACCAATCGGTCTAACTTCTCCATCGATATGTTGTTAGCCACATAAGCCTGGTTCAAAATTCTCAGCAGAGCATTTCGGTGTGGCTCTGAGTTCAACAGGAATGAAAGAACTAAAATCCTCTCCGGTTGGCAGTGCAATTGCTCTACCATATTGTACTCGCTGTGTTTGATGAACTTTAAGAACTCGCAGGCTTCCTTCTAATTCACTATTTCTTTTACTTTACTAGCTGGAGTTGGATCTTTTTCTAGCTCGCCAAGTTGTTCTACCTCCATAGGGTCTGATTCCACTGCCCTTTTTCCTTTATCAGGTTTTCCTGTCTTTCTGATTTGACCCTGCTCCACTATCCTCGGGGTATAGTATCTACCTCTTCGAGTTAGATGCCCCACTCCAGTCATATCTACGTCAGTTGTGTGATGGTTCAAAGATCCCAACATTGCCATACTGCATTCATAGTTCCATGGAATCGTCTTATCCCCTTTGTAAGGAAAATGTGACGACAATTCTATGATTATCTTCAGAATGGGTCCCTCGACTACTAGAATAGCCTTTACCTTAGGCTTATCATAGTATATGACTAGGGGTCTGTCCACCCCATAACCGACTTCATTCATACTGATTTTAGGATCCTCTACCTTTTCAAAAAATTGGGCCTCGCCCATATCCATCATCTTTTGAACCTTTGCTAGGAACTCTTCGCAGCCCTGAATGGCATGCCCCTTACACTCATGGTATTGGCAAAAGTCCTCTGACTGGTTGACTATTTTCCTCATATCTAATTTTGGCTTAATTAGCCCTGCCTTGACCATCTCTACCCAGACTCTGATTATTGGCGTTTTTACTTTTCTGACATCCGTTTCACCTTTTCAAACTCTCCCGACATTATCGCATTAACCTTGGCCTCCGTATGATTAGGCAATGGGTTACCCGTGATATTAGGGCCATTTTTTGGTCCAAATTTCAAAATTCCTACGTCAATAAGGCTCTGGACTTTGCACTTAAAATCAGTGCAAATCTTGGTTGAATGTCCTTGGATCTTTGCATGGTATACGTAATGAGTGTTGGTATCATACCACTTGGGATAAGGAGGTTTTAAAGGCTGAAGATAGATAGGTGTTGTCCTTGTAGGAGTTTAGGGTATAACTCATTGTAAGTAGTGAGGATGGGGTCATATTGAGGCTTTTGGGTATTCCTCACATGCCTTTGATCATTTTGGGGAATGTTTTGAGTGTTTGGGGTAGTGTTTGAGGGAATGGCTATCTGAGAAGACAAGCCAGCCGAATATGGTTGTTGTGGTATGGCTGTATAGGGAAAAGGGTTTTGAGTGAGGCTGTTTATAGTCGGATAGTATGGATTGTAGGTTGGGTAAGTTGTATAGGATGCTGGAGGTGCAAAAGATCGGTTATTAAAACTGACTACGAGAGCCTCCTTTTCTTTTTTCTTGGTAGGAGTTGTTTTCTTTTGGGCTACTTGTTCCCCACTTCCCATCTTTCAGCTTTTGATGGCGGTTTCAATCATCTCTCCAGATATGACCATATCTGCAAAATTTTTAGTGGCATTCCCCACCAACTTCTCATAGTACGGTTCCTTCAGAATGTTGATGAAGAGGATCATAGTTTCTTTATCAGTCAACGGCGGCTGCACCTGGGTAGCCATGTCTCTCCATTTCTTGGCATATTGTTTGAAGCTCTCAGTAGCTTGCTTCTCCATTTTTTGCAGGGATAGTCTGTTAAGTACCATGTTAGATACGTGCTTGTAGTGTTCCAAAAAGGCCCTAGCCAAGTACGTCCAGGAACAGATCTTGCTTTGGGTGAGCTGATTGTACCATCGAGTGGTAGACCCAATAAGGCTATCTTGGAAGCAATGGATAAGAAATTTCTCATCACTATCGTGCTCGGTTGTCTTCTGACAATACATTGTCAAATGTAAGGAAAGATTGGTAGTCCCGTTGTACTTCTCAAAATCTAGTGTTTTGAACTTAGGTGGGATCACGAAACCGGAGACTAAACTCATCTCTTTAGCATCGAGGCTTCCAAACAGTTCAGCCCCTTCCACGGCCCTCAGCCTTTCTTCTAATAGCTAATACTTCTTTTGTGATTCAGCCGTTTCAACCCTTTTCAGTTTCGCCATTTTCCTCTTTTCTTGTTCGACAAGATCATCTAGATTTGGGACCTCGCTAGGGTTTGACGGGATTTCCCCAAGATTAACGTAGATTGACATTTACTTCTGTGCCCCGGTGTTAGTTTGAACATACACGAAAGGTATTTCAGTTGTAGGTGGTGGAATTTTTGTATTCTGCAAAGATTGGCCGTTTGTCAGTACAGCTTCTTGCTAAACTTCTTTGCCCCCTTGATTTCCTGATTCTAATCCTAGGGCTGAATTCTCTGTGTGTCATTTTCCCTTAACTGCGACGGACATTAGTTCCATTTGCTTAATCATCTGATCCCTCGATTTGGACTGAGATTTGACCAACTGTTCCCTTAACTCATCTGTGCCTTTTCCATTCTCTCCATCTGAGCAATCTGTTCATTTTCCATGATCCTGACTTGCAATCGAGTATTATACTGATGCGGAGTGCTTCTCTCTGGAAGTTTTGGTGGACGCCCAATTATTAAACCTTGGTGTAAATACCATGGATTAGAATTTCATGGCATATTATTCCTTTTTTATTTATTAAATGTGTGCAAGGAATGAATAAATGAATCAATGCATGACTAATCAAACAAATGAATGTATGCTTCTATAATGAAATGATGCAAGTAATGGTATTTGCCTTAAGATCAAATTCCAACACAAAGGTTTTTCATTAATTCATAGAAACTTGTTACATATCTCTCCTAATCTCGGGTTATATAGAGCGTCTGGTTGACATCTTGTCTCAAAGTCTTCACTTTTTTCACCATCTCTTTTGCCTTAATCACAGCCTTGCTAATCTGCTTGGTCAGGTGATCTATATATTGTTGTCTCTCCAAAGTTTCTGTCTTTCACCTCATCCTAGCATTTATAGCTAAATCATTTGCCTGGCTCCACTCAGATTCTCTTGGCATTCTCGAATGATGGCAGAGATGTCAGCCTTTTAGACTTGTAACTGATGCCCTAGGGTCTAAATGGTCACATGGAGCGTCTTATTCTCCTTGCAGAGCATGGATTTTTTTCCCTCTCATTTCCCAATCTGGCTTTCAACTTCTCATTCTCTTGCAAGCATCTTTCCAACTTGGTCAAAACCAATGAGCGTGCATCACACCATTTCTGCCACTCATGAGCAAATCTGGACTAATTTCCTTAGCCTTGCCCTTCCAGAATTCCAATTTCTTCTTAAGCTTTTTTATTTCTTTCTCATGTGTACCAAGAGGTCTACTAGTCTCAGTAAATTTTCCTTTGGCTCTTAGCTTCTTGTTTTCTTGATGTAAATCCTTTATGTCGAATTCTGCCGTGTCTCGCTCCTTGGCTACTCTCCGTGTCTTGGCCTCTTGGATCTCAAGGTTGGTCCTCAAATCATTGATTTCCTCTTGAAGCTTATCATAATGGCACTTCAGTTTCCCTTTGTCCTTTTCCAACTCTTGCCTGACAATCTCAACTTCTGTTGGCACTACGGGTCCTAGCTGAAGTGTTATCAGATGAACAGAGGTGTCTTCGGCAGGAAGCATAATGTCACGGACCCTCTTGACTCTCCATAGCTGATATGTCAAAGTGGCATTGTCAGTGTACCTACCTACTTGCGATCGGTGTAGTTTCTTCCATGCTTTGATAACTTCACGTATTTTTCCCATATATCCAGACCCACCATAGGACAACCCCATCGAAATAAGCTCGTGAGTCATCGGGATAAATTGTTCGGATCCATATTCCTCCATACTAGTAATGGTGCATAGCTAATGGCCCCCCAGATTCCCAATAGTGGAACTCATAAATTCTCACCACTACGGTACAAGATCGACCTAAGTGGCATCCACGGAGCCCTCCAAGTTATATCTTCTCTACCTAAGTGACGAGGAGTCCTGAACCATTGCTTCTTATCCCCTCTCCTCGATCATTTTTCCTTGTTGAACTCTCAGAGGGGACTAAAAGTGTTAATGTAAGGGCGAAGTCTTCCACCATCATCACCCCAAAAGTGGCTCTGAATCCAGACATACAGAAGTTGTCCACAACCCTCAAAACGTCCCCTACCTTTTCTTCGACAATAACTGAGTAACCTGATCATTTCAACAAGAATGGCAGGGGAAAGGTCAATTTGTTTGTCCAAATGATCGAAGAGGTCTACTACTGCTGCTTCGATGTGACCTTCCATCTTTGGGAATAGGACTAAATCGTAAACCGCGAAGGCAAAGACGTCCATAACACGGTCATCATCCGGGTTATTATTGATATAGTTCAGCAAAACTACCCAAGGAATGCAGTCACTCGAACCCTTCCTCTTTAGATATGGAGAATCAATCGAAAACTCTATACCCATCACTTTGGAAAACTTCTTCTGACAGCTTGATGTCTTCTGCTCTTTCCAATAGATTTTATCCGGATTCGCTGACTCAACACGGAGCAAGATAGAATATTCCTCAATGGTGGGCACCATATGTTCCTGATTAAAAGTGAAGCATCAGTATGAAGAATCCCAAAACTATACTATGGCCTTGATCAACTGCTCGTCCATCTTGATCGAAAGGAGTAAAGCTATGTCACAATATTTCCCGATGAATTCATCTTTCTTTGCAACTCCTCACTGTCTCCAAATTTCTTTTAACCCTGCTAAGTCGTTCTGAACAAAATCCAAGTGAACCAACTCAGGAAATGCAGACACAAAACCAGCGGCCAAACACTCTCCTTTGTCCTCCTGATTTTTTCGTCGAACTCAACCCTGACCTCTTGATATGTCTTGCTAACTACTGATACCGGTAGAAGATCTTGATGTTCCATGATTATACTGAAAACCCCTTTGGTTGGCACTCGGCTTAAGGCAAATACCCCTTAAATGATCATGATGCATAGGATAAAAACCAAAACAAATAGACCACGAGTCAGTATGGGGATAAGAGTAATCATAATAGTGTCATAAAATAAATAGTAAAAGGTGAGAGATGTTCCTCCAAGTGTTTTTTTAACTTCGGGATATCTAACAGAAAACGGGCATGGCTTCACCTAGGTTTACTATATGGAGTGGTATTAGGTTCTAAGAAAAGGCTCCAAATTGCTCCTCACTGTCGCCGGTGAAGGCTAGTAAGGCACCCCGATCAAAACAGGTTCAATTTGTTAGAATACATTTCCCAGGCTTATACGGAGGTTAACACCTCATGAAGCATAGGTAATTTGTACCCCAGGAGTGTTTCGCTAGCTTATGCGGAGGTTATCACCTCACGAAGCGTAGGTACTTCACTCCACCTAGAAGGATGAAACCCGGGTTGAGGGCTCATGTTATGCAAATGCAAGTATAGTGTGTGAGGAGGAACAACAAACCTTTCACTACTATTTTACAACCCATAATTTAAAAAATACCCCAACAATTCATTATATAAACAAAATGAATCAAATAAAAGAAAGAATTAGTCAATCAAAGAATAAGGATAATGCACAACAATTAAATAAACGAAGCACAATAATAATATGTATGCTCATGAAGATGAAAAGAAAAATTTTGTTATTTTCAAAATTCTTTTTATTTTACAAAAATGGGAATTATAATTAAATACCAATTAAAACTGACAAAATCGAGAATTTCGATAACATGTGACTAACTCTAGGACTGATTCTCTAAAGTCCCCAGCGGAGTCGCCAAGCTATCGATACGTGATCCCATCGCGAGGACCATTCGAGTGAGGGAAAAAACAGGCAAAGGAAAAGACGACTTAATTCCTCTTAAGTTAACATTGGGAGGTTTCGTGAACGGCCTCGAAAAAGAAATGGAGTTGCCACCAGTATTTTTTGGCTAGGTGTGATCAGCCTCCTATTAAAACCAATTTTTATAAAATATTTTTAAAACCAATTTTGTAGTCTGTGCTTTGAACCAGAGAAAAACAAGTGCGGGTTCGGGAGTCGATTACGTGCGGGGAAGGATTAGCACCCCCGCAACGCCCATATACCCATTGGTACGAGTGATTTCGACGTCAACAAAGATGCCGAAGATTATGGTCTGCCCCCAGATTTATTAAGAATAATAGAACAAGAGGAGAAGCAAGTATTGCCTCATAAAGAGCCGTTAGAAATGATAAACCTGGTAAGTGGAGAAGAAATAAAGGAGGTCAAAATTGGGACCTCAGTGTCACCATTAACAAAGTGTGAACTGATAGCCTTACTCCGAGAATATGTCGATGTATTTGCATGGTCACACCAAGACATGCCAGGGTTGGTTCTTGATATTGTGGTTCACAAGCTCCCTCTAAGGCCGGATTGCAAGCCAATTCAGCAGAAATTAAAAAGAATGAGGCCTGACATGTTGTTAAAGGTAAAAGAAGAGGTGAAAAAGTAGTTTGACGCCGGGTTCTTGGAAGTGGCAAAATATCCGGAATGGGTAACGAATATTGTCCCAGTTTCGAACAAGGATGGCAAAGTACGGATGTATGTTGATTACCGAGATCTAAATAGGGCCAGTCCTAAATATAATTTCCCTTTGCCTTACATTGATACCTTGGTGGATAATACAACAAAAAGCTCTATATTTTCCTTCATGGATGGATTCTCAGGGTACAATCAGATTAAGATGGCATTGAAGGATATGGAGAAAACCATGTTTGTGACGATGTGGGGAACATTTTGCTATAAGGTGATGTCGTTTGGATTGAAAAGTGTTGGGGCAATATACCAGAGAGCCACGGTAACTTTTTTCATGATATGATGCATAAGGAGATCGAAGTCTATGTTGATGACATGACCGCAAAGTCACAAGGAGAAGATGAGCATGTTGCTAATCTTAAGAAGCTCTTCAAAAGACTAAGAAAGTTTTGACTCAAACTAAACCCGACAAAATGCACTTTCGGAGTCACTTCAAGGAAGTTATTAGGTTTTGTCGTCAGTAAGATGGAATCGAGATTGATCCAGATAAAGTACAGGCCATCCAGAACTTGCCACCACCTCATACTCAAAAGGAAGTGAGAGGGATTCTAGGAAGATTGAATTACATTGCTCGGTTTATCTCTCCGCTAACCGAAAATTTGATCCAATATTTAAGCTATTTAGAAAGCGTGATCCGAGAGAATAGGATAAAGGGTGTCAGATCGCCTTTGATAAAGTTAAGCACTATCTATCCAACCCACCAGTGCTAATGTCGCCTGTTCTGGAGAAACCAATGATATTGTATTTATCAGTATTTTAGAGATCTATGGGTTGTGTATTGGGGCATCATGATAAGACCGGGAAGAAAGAACAAGCAATTTATTACCTCAGCAAGAAGTCCACAGAGTATGAGCTAAAGTATTCATCGGTAGAAAAGCTTTGTTGTGTCTTAGCTTGGACTGCTCGAAGGCTCAAACAATACATGTTGTACCACACGACGTGGTTGATTGCTGAACTAGATCCCATTAAGTATATGTTGGAAGCACCCTCCCTGTCAGGAAGAGCGGCAAGATGGCAAGTTTTGTTGTCAGAGTACGACATTGTGTATGTGAGTCAAAAAGCTATAAAGGGCAGCGCAGTAGCCGAGTTCTTAGCTAGTCGGGCGATTGAAAATTATGAGCCTTTGAACTTTGATTTCCCTAATGAAGACTTGATATGTGTCTCGCAAGAAGATGGATTCCCCCTAAACAAAAAATATGGAAAATGTACTTTGATGGCACATCTAATGCCATGGGCACGAGATCGGCGCAGTGCTCATATTCCCTTAGGAAGATTATTATCCTTTCACTGCCAGATTGGATTTTGATTGTACAAACAATATCGTTGAATATGAGGCGTGTACTATAGGCCTTCATGCTACCGTAGATAGAAAGATCAAAACACTAGAAGTTTTCGAAAATTCAGCCCTAATGATATACCAACTACGGGGAGAATGGGAAACCCGAGATGCAAAGTTAATCCGATACCGAGAGCTCATACTGAGTCTGATAGAGGAATTCAAAGAAGTGAGTTTCAACTACTTCCCCCAAGAAGAAAACCGAATGGCAGATACTTTAGCCACTTTATCGTCAATGTTTTAAGTAAATGAAGGGGCCGAAGTTTTGCCAATAAAGATGAGCATATACGAGTCTCCCGCCCATTGCCTGAGTATCAAATAAGAAGCGGATGGCCTCCCTTGGTATTACGACATCTTGCAATACATCAAGAGTCAACGGTATCCTGAACAAGCAATAGAAAATGATAAGAGGACTTTGAGAATATTGGCAATGTTTTTGTCCTAGATGGTGAGATTCTCTACAAGAAAGGGAAAGACCAGGTTCTATTGAGGTGTGTCGAGTCTACCGAAGCTCGGAGAATCATTGAAGAAATCCACGAAGGGATATGTGGCACTCATGCCAATGGTTACATGCTTGCTAAACAGATTATGAGGGCAGGATACTATTGGCTAACGATGGAAGGAGATTGCATTAGTTGTTCCTGTAAGTGCCATAAATGTCAGATATATGCAAATAAGATTCATGTGCCTCCATCACCATTGCGTGTCATGACTGCACCATGGCCATTTTCAATGTGGGGAATGAATATGATCGGGCCTATTACCCCAAAATCTTCAAACGGACACCGTTTCATCCTAGTGGCCATAGATTACTTCACAAAGTGGGTGAAAAAGCCGCTTCTTATGCTAATGTAACGAAGTTAGTGGTATGCAGATTCGTCAAGAAGGAAATTATATGCCAGTATGGATTTCCAGAGAGAATTATTTCAGACAATGCTCTCAATCTGAACAATAAGATGATGAGAGAACTGTGTACTCTACTCAAGATCACTCATCATAATTCGACACCTTATCGTCCAAAAATGAATGGGGCAGTAGAACTAGCCAATAAGAAAATCAAGAACATCGTTGAAAAGATGACCGATGTGTACAAAGATTGGCATAAGATCTTGTCTTTTGCTCTTCACACATACCGTACCTCTGTCCGCACATCTATGGGTGCCACGCCATTTTCTTTGGTATATGGAATGGAGGCAGTGTTACCTATTGAGGTTGAAATCTCTTCCCTTCGTGTTTTGATTGAGGTTGGTTTAGAAGAGGCAGAGTGGGTTAGAGCTCGCTATGAATAGTTGAATCTCATCGAAGAGAAAAGGATGAAAACAATTTTCCATGGGCAGATGTATCAGAAAAAGATGATTCAAGCCCACAACAAGAAAGTTCGTCCTAGGCAGTTTCGAGAAGGAGAGTTGGTACTAAGAAAAGTTCTCCCTATATTGAAGGATCCGCGAGGGAAATGGGCTCCAAATTGGTAAGGGCCCTATGTGGTAAAGAGAGCTTTTTCTGGAGGAGCATTGATTCTGACTCGGATGGATGGGGATGACTTGAGAAATCCTATGAATGCTGACGAATTGAAGAAGTACTATGCTTGAAGAAGAAAAGGAATAAGAAAAAAAAGAAAAGAAAAGTGTGATACTGTGCACATGGAAATTCGAATGATTCCAAATGTAAAAATGGAAGTTCTATATATATATTTCCCCTGAGGATTGCTTTTCAATGAGAATATTCATGCTTGATATGATGAATGTCCATCTTTAATACTCCTTTCACTAAGAAGAAATTATCCCTAGTCACCCCTTTAAGCCTTAGGAATTCTTTCTTTCTTTGAACATTGATCAACGATCACCCATTACACTGGAGGGCAGATGCGAGGAAAAATAACTTCCTAAAACTCTTGGCGAAAAGAGTCATATAAAAAAACACAAAAAATGTGTGAAATCAAAGAATGGCAAATGAAAGCCAAGAATGAAAGAAACAGATTCCAAAAAAGAAGAGTAAAGTCCAAAAAGGACAAATGTTTCAAGAATGAATCCTCCTCATGAAATGATCCTTGATCCAATCACCCATAAACATATTTTGGGCCTATTTACCCTTTTCTTTCTAAATCCGAACCTTGGCCTATATTCGTGCTTTTGAAAGTCCATTTTGATCAAGCATGGATATTTAATTTGAAGGATTTTTTCTCAAATTTCATCCCATCTTTTGAATTGACATTCTTACCTTGGAAGCATTTAGAATTCTTAGATGCATGGTAGAGTAACAAAAAATGTAAAAGGAGAGGTTTAAGCCGAAAACCAGCAAAGGGCGACTCGATACCGAATTGGGGATACTTGGATTGAAAACCCACAAAGGGTGGCTCAAGTACTAATAAAGGATTGAATCAATGCTCCGTGTAAAGGGGGAGAAAGTATCAAAAAATCAGAAGAAAGGGGAAAAAGTCAATCTGACGCAACTATGGAAGTTGAGAGATTACCCAAATAAATTGCTCATTCAAGAGAAATTTCAGATGAATTGAAGAAAGAAAGGTCCAAGATATTCCGCATCTGGGGCATCTACAACCTACAACTCTACATTTGTTTCTTGTATCCTTGATATTCACCTCTGTCATCTAAAACATTATTGCAATAAATTCTTGTTTCCCTTTTATGATATTTGGTTGTTTCATACCTTCTTTCATATATTTTGTGATGCATTTTGATTGTTATTAAATTGAATGATGTTTAGTAAACATAAAAATCTTTAAACAAAATGATTTCAGTGTATTACTAAGAAGTAGATTTAAATTTTAGAAGAGGTTTGGAAACCACTAAATTTTGGAAGCACAACAGCAAATCATGATGGGAAAATTCACCAAGTAGAGGTAAACACCGAATGTGTTGAAGATTTTGTCACGAAGTCAGAAAATTTGTGAATTTCAGTGAAGTCATAAACTGGGACTTTTTGACAATTTATCTTGATTGAAGGCTCCTTAAGTGGGGCGTCAGTGAAAAGTTGAAGACTCTGTCATGAAGTCAGACAGTCCGTGAACCTCAAAGAAATCATGGATTAGAAATCATGACACAATCATTTGATTGCATCCATCCTTAGCGAACATACATCCTACAAGAATTTGCAAAACATGTCATTTTCATCACTGCATTCGGCTAACATTACAGGAATCGTGGAAATTTTGCTCTCCCAAATCGAACTCGTTCTACTTCCAAAATGAGTCGAGCCCAGAGATCGCCGTCGAGGAATCGTGGAAATGTTGCTCTCCCAAATTGAACTCGTTCTACTTCTCAAATGAGTCGAGCCCCGAGACCACCATCGAGGTATTTTTTATTAAAATCGAACTCGTTCTACTTCTCAAATGAGTCAAACCCCGAGACCACCATCGAGGTATTTTGTTTTTAAATCGAACCCTCTTCTTCTCAAATGAGTCGAGCCCCGAGGCCACCGTCGAGATATTTTCTTTTGTTTAAATCGAACTTGTTTTTAAAAATGAGTCGAGCCCCGAGACCACTATCGAGGTATTTTCCTTTTCAAATCGAACTTGTTTTCTAAATGAGTCGAACTCAGGATTGACGTTAAGGCATTCCTTTTGTTTTTAAATCGAACTCGTTTTGCTTCTCAAATGAGTCGAGCCCCGAGACCACCATCAAAGTATTTTCTATTTAAACCCAACACAGCTGACACCAAGACAAGATAAGGCCCCGAGACCACCGTCGAGGTATTTTATTCTCTTATAAATCGAACTCGTTTCCTTAAGACGGGTCGAGTCTTGATTAGTCAGGGAACTCAATTTAAGGACAAAATCTTCTACTTACAGCTTTTTTTAAAATAAAAAAAATTATGAAATAAATGGAAAAGAAGAATAAAACAAACTCTCTTTCCTTTTTTTACATGTGATTTTACTAACCGGACAAAATTATTGTCTATTTATCTTTTCCTGATTCCTGATTCTAAGCAATAGCCAAAGAGGGGTAGCTCTAGACACCTAATTTTGTCCGGGCCCCCCTAAACCAGGTAAATCATCTCTTGTACTTTTTTAGAATGCAGAAAATCTCTTCTCATCTTGCAGATGGTCCTCCAAGACTTGTGAATTGGAGTTCAACATGAAAAGTCAATCCAAAAAAAGTCAACTCCAACAAAGTCAACCATTGAAAAAGTCAACCTTAGTCAAAATCAAGATTTGAAGTTGAATTGAACAATGGTGAGAGAATTTTTGATAATCCGAGGTCTACAACGAAAGATATGGAGTTCGAAAGAGGGATTGCGAAAATTTTAGTGTAGGGGAAGCCCTAATTCGAAAATTTTGGGGAAAAGTGCTTAAACGATCAAATTGGTCAAAATTGGAGGTTCCACATGGAATATAATTAATTACTACGGGTATTGGAAGGGCCAACTGGAAGCAGAACCAAAGAAAGAGTCAATTTGGAAGAAAAATCGAAAATTAGGGTTTTGATTAAAAAGGGTGAATTTTGTAAATTTGGAGAAAACTACAAAGATGGTCTGATTCAGTGAAATTGAAGTCCCCAATTGATGAATAATGAATAAACAAGGGTACCCCAAATCCCACTTTGAACTGAATCCAAAGGAAGAGCCGATTGGAGGAGCAACGGGAAAAACGGGAAAATTTCCAATTTTGGAATAAAAAGTAATAAACTAAGTCGGAGAGGAATTCGGGTGTAACAATTAGGCGCTTTTGGACCAACTCCAATTCAATATAGGACAAAGGCAAATAAAAAAGAAAATTTAAAAAATGGGCCCGTTTCGAGTAAAACCGAGGCTTCGAGGGTTAAAGGGCAATTTTAGAAATTTTTGAAAAAATAGAATTCGAGCTCAAAATTTTTTGAAAATCTCCAAGTCTCAATTTTATATTATTTGGAAGATATTGGTGAAGAAAAATCCAGAATCAGAGCTCAAATGGAAAATGGTGAATTTCGGGTGCCATAACCCAAGAAATCCAAAAGAAAATTCCTGGAAAAATAGGAAAGGAGCTCGAAAAAATTTTGAAAACTTCCAGATCCCAATTTTATATTTTTTGGGAGAGATTGGTGAAGAAAAATCCGGAATCAGAGTTCAAATGAGAAAGGTGAATTTTGGGTGCCCTAACTCGAAAAATCCAAAAGAAAATTCTGGGAAAAATAGGAAACGAGCTCGAAAAATTCTGAAAATCTCTCAATATTATATTTATTTGGATGGATTGGAGAAAGAAAAAACTGATTTGGGTTCCATTTGCAATAAAATCAAGTTTGGGGAACAAAATGTAATTTTACAGAAGAACTCAAAAAAGGCCAATTTTGCAAAATTAAAAATTGAAAAAATGAAGAAAATTCTAGAAGATACTAGGCCCTTGGCCGGCCAGCATAGGGGAGAATGGGTGGGGATTTAATCAACCTCATCCAATAGTCATTATTTAATGGCAAGATGTCATTTTTACTATCTTGGATTGTCCTTACTCATCCAATGGCCCAAGTACCTTATGAAAAGATTAGTACATCCTTGAATGGCCAAGATCAAATTGCAAGATGACATTTTTATTGTCATGAAAATGTCCTCATCCAATGGCCAATATTGGTGGAAGAAAGATGAGCACAAGTCATCCAATGGTTGGAAATGCATGTAGCCAAATGAAATGTCCTTGCTCATCCAATGGTTTAGGCACCTTAGGAAAATATGAGTACATCCTTGAATGGATAAGATCAATTTGCAAGATGACATTTTTTTTGTCATGAAAATATCTTGGATCCAAGGGCTTAGATTGTGTAGGGCAATTAAATGAATTAACCTCCACCCTTCACCAAGACACCATGGGGTTCGACCAAGGCTAGGGGGGTTTCATTCTTTCAAAAAAGGTTGGCTGATTTTGAGGCTTGTGCAGTAGCTAAAACCTTAGAAAAAATATTTTTTGAAAGGAAAGAAAGAAAGCCTTTAATAAGGTAGCCATTCTACCTTTGTTCCTACTTTTTTCTTATTCTTCCTCACGCTTTATTTCTTGATTTCCATGTGATTTCCTACCATTTTCTTTGCTTAATAAATCTTTCTTGTTGTTCTTGCTTTTCAAAATTAAATAAAACAATGGTTAGGCTTCATGATCTTGATGAGAATCAAGTGATAATGGTTAGGGTGGACTTTGTCCAACATCCCAACCATGGAGTTCATTTCCATATATTTTTTTATTTACCTTAGTTATTTTATGATTTAGAGATTAAAAAGGCTTCATGATCTTGATGAAAATCAAGTGATAATGGCTAGGGTGTGGACTTTGTCCAATATCCCAACCATGGAGCTCATCTCTTTTTTATTTATTTGCTTACTTTAACTTGCTTATTTCTATTATTATTTATTTTTATGTGTATTTCTATTCTTGCTAACCATTTTGTTCTTTTGATTTATGACATACTTTTGCATCTTGTGGCTATTGTCATATAGTTTAGGTCATTTTCATTTTTCATATCATTTTCGATAGCATTTAGTTAGGTCATTTTCCATGACATTCTCACAACATTTTGGCTCCTAGGTCATTCGGCCATGTAGTTTTTTGTAAGGTTTAGGTCATTTTTTAGGGCCATGATATTTGCTATTTCATTTAGGCCATTTTCATATGCCATGTCATTTTACATATCATTTAGACATTAGGTCATGCATATTCCATATCATTTATTTCATGCATTTTTGCATTTACTACTTGAGTTTTGACTTAAGCCAATCAATGGCACAAAGCCAAGCTTTAATGAGCATAATTGTGGAAATTTTAAATTTGTCAAAGTTGGATTTTCTAATTTTATGATTTTTTTCTCATTAGGCAACCTTTGTCAAAATTTTTAGAAATTTTTGCCACTGATTGTAGGACTTTAGAGGAGTCTCTATTATTTTTATTCTGATTTTTGGACCTTTTTATCAAAGGTTTAAAAATATTTTTTGGTTAAACAGTTTTTTGCCCACTGTTCTATCTTTTCATGCATTTTCGGATAGGTCATCCTTAGTCTAAAAATTAAGCTGATTTTTTCTCATGGATATCAACATGTTCTAGGTTTGCCCTAATTTTTTCAGAATTTTTTGAAATTTTTTAGAAGGAAAATCGAGTTACAAAACTAATCAGAAAAGTCAGATTTGTTTTTAAGAACTAATAATTTTCTGCTTTATTTAAGCCATTAAGAGGGGGCTGATTTGGGACATTAGTTATTGTCTTAGGTTAATTTCCAAGTCATTTCAATCATAAAATTTGATTTTATAAAAGTCGGGTCAAGGGTGGTCAATCTCGGGTTTCAAAATTAGGAAAAACTAGAGCTTTAAAAAGGTGGGTTCAGCCAAAACTTCTTTTCACTCAAAAATCCCAAATTTTTTAAATCCGAGTCCAAAATCAGAGTTAGAAAATCAAACTTAGGTCTCTTCCAAAGGTAGTCGGATGTCTTTTTAGATATATGAATATCTTTATTTCATGGAAGAAATACATTTTCACGCATTTGCTTTTTTCATATTCATGCATATTTTATGATATTTACTTTTATTACCTTAGTTATATAAATTCTATATGTACGAATATTCCATAGTGATGTCATTGCTTTGATTTAGATTTCATGTTGTCATTTTGATTATGACATAATTATAAATATTCTATGATAATGTTTGCCATTTAATTTAGATTTTTGCTATGTCATATGGATTTCTAATATGTCATCTAGGTTTTATCATGTCACTAATTATTGCCATTTAATTTAGATTTTTGCTATGTCATATAGATTTCTAATATATCATCTAGGTTTTATCATGTCATTAATTCTTGTCATTTTTAAGACCTCCAGGCACTATTTTTAAGACCTCCGGGCACAATTTTCATTTTGAAAATCAAACTCGTTTCCTTAAGACGGGTCGAGCCTTGATTAGTCAGGGAACTCAATTTAAGGACAAAATCTTCAATTTACAGCTTTCTTTTTTCAAAAAAAAAAATGAAAAAATGAAACCCCTTTCCCTTCCCTTCGCATGTGATTTCACTAACCGGACAAAATTAGTATTTGTTTATCTTTGCCTAATTCCTTATTCTCAGCAATAGCCAAAGAGGGACAGCTGTAGACACCTAATTTTGTCCGGACCACTAAAACAGGTATGTTTTCTTCCTAAATTGATGTTTTAGAATGTAAAAAGACTGTTTTTTCATCCTGTGGGTGGTACTCCGAGACTTAGTCTAAGAAGGCGAGCATAAAAAGTCAAACTTGAAAAAGTCAACTTCAAAAAGTCAACTACTAAAAAGTCAACCCACTTTCAAAATCAAGATTTGAAGTTCAATTGAAAAATGGGGGAAACAATTTGATAATTCGAGGTCTACATCGAAAGATATGGAGTTCGAAAGTTGGGTTACAGAGATTCAGTAGAAAGGAAACCCTTATTCAGGAAATTTGGGGAAAAGTGCTTAAACGATCAAATTGGTCAAAATTGAAGGTTCCAAATGAAAGATAAGCACTGACTACGGGTAATGGAGAAGCCACAGTTAGTATATGCCCTAGAGCCAATCGGTTTGGTCAGGCATAAACTACCAATAATGCAAACCCATCACTATATCTTAGTGATACAAGGTTTTCCTTCATGTTAGTACAATGATAAGGAGTTATTAAGTACTAATCGGATGAAGCCCATGGAACATAATGGCCTTGCAAAGGAATTATATATAATTGTGAGATCCTTATACATCAAAGCCATGTTCCTAAAATGGTTCCTAATCATCATATTGCCAAGACGGGGCATTGGAAATGCTCAAAGACTGGTACATGTTAAGCCTACTTACTTGGTAAGCAACTGATCTCACGTGTTGAAGTATATGATATACTTTAGGATAACATGTAGGTGCTTGTCTATTGAACAAGTTCACTGAACATGGCCCGCTGTGAGAACTCCATTTGGTATTGTCACTCAAGTGTCTATGGAAACGTTCTAACATGTCATTCGTGTAAGTAGTCCTCTGATTTGTGATACCAGGTCATCTTGTATGGGGAGTGTCATACTTTGATTCCATCACGACGGGTCCCTAACACAGAGTGATGCTTATGGTAGGGTGGTTTTGGGTATGACATGAACCATACGAAGATGGATGAGTGATCCAAAGAGGATTCACCACTCCAAGTGACATCGGAAACATATCTCATATGTTCTTGGCTTAAGTTAACTTGATGGAATCTCTGGCCAAAGTATGATGAATTTAGGAGAAATAGTTTCTCTAAATTCACAAAGTTAACCAAAAATTGCAAGAAATAATATGGATTGAGCATGAGTAGACACTACACCATGCTCATGGTCTTTCCGAGATATTTGGTGAAATGACTGAATTACACTGATAGACTGAACACGAAAGGTTATGTCAAGACTAACTTGACTCTCCAGTATTTGGATGGTCATGATGGCTTGCTAGAGTTCGCTCATGATCTATGAGTATAAATTAATTAGATTAATTTATATTCATTGCCAACATATTGGAAGCCTAATGGGTCACACACAGAAAGGTGAATTAAGAGATTAAAATGGAAAGAGCCTAATTGATTAATTTGAGAATTTAATCAATAGGGACTTAATTAAATAGTTTAATTAAGTGGAAGGACTTAAGGGTAAATACATAAGAGCTATTGTCCATAGTCCAAACCCTAGAGTGATTGTCGCCCCTATAAAAGAAACATGATAGCTTGGCCGACCTCCCTATGGCCCCCCCAGCCGCATATGTGATATGCTTAGAGGCTTTGGTGTCTTATTGATTTCTTGACTTCCTCCTTGCCTCTTCATGGATTGCTAGAGAGAAAAACATTTTCTTTCAAGAGAGCAAAGGCATAGAGTGAAGAAGAAAGAAGATCAAGATAATCCTAGAGGTTGGCGCATCAAACCCGGAGAAGCAAGAAAAGCGTTTTCTTCTTCTTGATGCTTATGAAGCATTCGGGCATGGTATGTTTAGATGGGGAGAGGTTTCTTGAAACCTAAACTACTAGCATCGTTTTCGGCAAGACTCCATTCCTATCTTATGAAGGTTTTCTTGATCATCTTGTGTGGATTACCGTTAGAGGCCAGACACTTGTGTGGCTTGAAGTCTCGGATTGATAGCTTGATGTTCAAGATTGAGTGGGCTATTTGTAAACTCAAGATTACTAGATCTTTGAGTTAAGGTATGATTCTTGATCAGATGTATGCTTTATAATTACAAGATCGCATTAAAATTTTACAAGCATGATCCTGTTAGATTCGACTGTCTCTTTATTTTTTATTCCACTGCGTTCATGTTCTTCTTTAATTCGATTATTGTTTGAGCATGAGGTCGAATCCTAACAGCCACTTGAAAGAAAAACTGAAAGAAAAGTCAATTCGGAAGAAAATCGAGAATTAGGGTTTTTGGTGGATTTCGGTGAAATTGGAAAGAATTACAGAAATGGAATGATTCGGTAAGACTAAAGCCCTTAATGGATGAGTGATTAAAAAAGGATATCCCAAGGCTCAGTTTGAAGAAAATCTTAAAATCGGACTTGTTTTGAGCAAAATCGGGTCACGGAGGCAAAAGAGAAAAATTAGAAAATTTGGAAAAAATAGCAAATAAACTCCAAAATTTTTGAAAAATTGCAGATCTCATTCTCAAATCATTTTGAAGAGATTGACGAAAGAAAATCTTGATTCGGAATTTTTTTACAAAATGGCCAAATCCCGGGCCCACTATGTAGTAATTCAAGCAGATAAATCCCGAAAAAATACCAAATGAGTTTCAAAAATTATGAAAACTTCCAAATCATACTTTTAAATTATTTGGAAGAGATTGGTGAAAAAAATCTGGATTTGGAGCTCGTTCAAAAAATAGTAAAGTTTGGGAGCACAAAAGGGCAATTTTGGAATAAAAAATCCAAATAAATAGAAAATGGGCTCGAAAAATTTTGAAAACCTCCAGAATTCAATTTTTTATTATTTTGGAAGTATTGAAAAAATAAAATTTGAATTTGGAGTCCGTTTGCTATTTATTTATGTTCGGGGGGCAAAAATATCATTTTACCCAAGAAACTGAAAAGGGCTTTTCTTGCCTTTTAATAAAATAAAGCATGGGTTGGAAGAAGAGGGGTGAGCCGGCCAATGCCCAAAGGATGGCAAATATTTTTTGATTTTTAATCAAAAGGCCAACAATAAAGAGGAAGGTGGTTATTTTTTTTTTATCAAACCTTTGTAATTAAGCCACATGGACCAATGCATGAAGAGGGAGAGTGTCAACATAATGGTTTAAGATTTTTGAATAGCTATAATTGTGGATAGCTGATTGCCTAATCTAAGGGTGATAATTTCACATTTTAAACATTTTGGATCAATAGCCTTTGGATCAAAATTGGTTGAAGCAAAAATGATAACATCCTAGGTCAATAAGGCCATTCGGCCACACTAACGGGAGGGGAGCTCTTTTTTCATTTTCAGATTCACTCTCTATTCTCTGTTGGTTTTGGCTGATTTTTTTCTCCATTGTTGAAAGGCAAAAAAAAATGTTTAGAAAAGAAAAGAAAGTTAGAAGAGAAAAAACTTGCAATATATCTTTTAGAGGTTGCTTTAAGCACCATACTCTTGCACTTTCTTTGATTTTCCATTCTTGATTTGTTGTTTTCATTTGATATTTGGTGAGTTTCTTTTGATTTTGATCAGTAAGTGTTTTTAAGCTTTCTTTTCAAGTTCTTCCTTCATGCTTTCTTAAAAAACTATGGGAAATCAATTTCTTTTCTATTTTTCTCTAAGTGGCCAAATGGCCTAGTGTTTTTGTAGTTGCTGTTTTGCATTTTTATTTCATGTTATTCTTGATATTTAACAAGTTTTGATGCTTTAAATCTTCTTCTAATACATAAACATGAAGCTTGTTTTAATTTTGGTTGCTTGCTTGTTACCATTTTTGAGTCTATTATCTTGTTATCATGTTTATTATTCTTGTCTTGCATTTTTTATTTTCTGTTTTAAAAATGTTTAAGTTTGATTATGTTTTACATTTTGTAATCCATGTGTTTGTGAAAATGCCTATTGGTTTTCATGCCTTTACTTTTATATTTGCATGATTTGAGCATTATTATTTACTTATGCATGTTAGTATATCATGTGTTTGTGAAAATGCCATGCTCATTTTAAGCATGAGACCATTCGGCCACCCTATGTTGTATGCTTTGTGTGTGCATTTTTGTTATGTTAGTTGATAGGTTTCCATTTACATGATATTTGGTTGTGTATTTTATTTAAGCATGCCATGTGTTTGTGTTATTGCCATGCATTCTTTAGGTTTAGGTTTGGTTTGCTTTGCCATGCATATTCATGCATTTTAGACCTAGGTTGCATTAAATGCCATGCAAGTTCATTTAGGTCTAGGTCATTTTATTGATGCCATGCATTTTTCATGTCATTTAGGTTTTAAATCATGTATTTCATGCATCATATTTTCTGTATTTTCATGCATTTCATGTCATTGCCACATGATTTATGACTTAGACAAATCAATGGTTCAAAGTCATGCTCATTTTAAGCATACTTGTGAAAACTTAATGACTTGTTAAATTGATTATTCTATCTTTGTGATTTTTTTTTTTACTTAGCCAATTTTTGCCTAACTTTTCTAAAGTGTTAGCTACTGTTTGTGAGCCCTTAGTAGAGTCTCTAACATTTTTACTTTGATTTTTAAATGATTTTATCAAAGGCAAAAAAATGTGTTTTGGCAAAACAGTTTTTTTTTACCCAGTACTTATACTTTCTCGATTTTTCTGGGCAGTCATCTTTAATCAAAAAATTAAGTCAATTTTTTCGAATGTAGTTTTACATGTCTTGAGTCTCCAATATGTTTTTTAGATGTTTTTGAATTTTCAAAAATAGGGTAATAAATCGTGCTTTAAAACCGGACAGTGGAGTCAGAATTGAATTTGAAGAAAATTCATTTTTCTGTTTTGGCTACGTTACTTAGAGGGGGCTGATTAGGAAGTTTAGCTACTGTCTTAGGGTAGTTTCTAAACCTTTTTAAACTCTAAAACTGATTTTATAAACCTCGGGTTAAGGGTGGTGATCACTCGTATAATTATATAGTTTTTAGTTATGTTTTATTATTGTTTTGTGTCAAATACGAGTTATTATTGTTTAGTCTAATTGTGTTTATGATCTTTTATATTTTTATGTAATTTGGTGTTTTTCACAAGTTTCTTTGAGTGATTTCAGATTACTAGAATTAAGGGCAAATCGAGTTCAGTTCCAGTTCCGACACCTTTTGCCATATCAGCTATATCTGGAGTTTCACTGAAGCAATAAGGCTGAAATTTGTAGTCGTGCAAAGCTAAGAGGCATATCTATCTTTTTCATGTTTTACACTTCTTGAAACGGAGTCGTTTTCCCTAGCGAAATCGACCATCAAAGTAGCTGATGTGCAATGACGTCTGTGCTGACCTGTTTTCGTATTTTGCCCATATCTGCTTATCCACATCAGCAAATGAGCTGATTCCAATGGCTATGGATCCGTAACTGATACGGGAACCTTTGTCTAGAAGACCATATGATCAGATCAGGCCTCCAATATTGACGAAATCGACCATCAAGTTGGCTGATGTGCAATGACGTCTGTGCTGACCTGTTTTCGTATTTTGCCCATATCTTCTTATCCACATCAGCAAATGAGCTGATTCAAATGGCTATGGATCCGTAACTGATAGGGGAACATTTTTCTAGAAGACCATGTGATCAGATCAGGCATCCAACATTGACGAAATCGACCATCAAGTTGGCTGATCAAAATTGTCATACAATATGACGAAAATTGTTAGAAAAATGCACCCACCTATTATACCTACCTTTGAAATTTGTAAAGCTTGTCTCTTGTCATTTAGCCCTCCAAAATGTGTATAAATAGAGGGCCTTGGATGATTGTAGAGGATCATATTGTACATTGGTAGGATATTAGCCATTGTAATAAAATTCTCTAAGTTTTCTTCTTCTTTCTTTTCTCTAGTTTTCTTTTTCTTTAGAAAGAGCAAGAGGTTGGATAATTAATATTCTTCTTCTTCTTCTTTCTTTCTTTTATTTTCTTCTTAGATTCTATTTAATTTTATGTTTATAATGCCTATGCTAGGCTAAACTTCTATTTGGTTAAGGGTGATTTCAAAGCCCTAGACATGTTTTATAATTGATTTTCAGATTCTATCTATCATTAATTTTCTATCAAAGTTGCTTATGTTCTTCTACAAGAATTGTTCATGATGTTGTCTTGATTTGTTTAGGTGTACAACTAGATAGATCTTGATAATTATCTATTGCTAGTTTAGGAGTCTTGATCCGTGTAATTGTCTTGATTTCCTATTCATAAGTGGCAATTTGTGATTAATGATTATGGTCAAGTTTTCAATAATTGCAAAGTGGAACATAACCTAAGTTGAACAATCCGAGCTTATGTGTTTGTTGCTTAGATCAACCTATCTTTCTCATCATAAAGCTGCCATTAAATTGAACTTAGAGAGCTTATTCTAGGTTGTTTGATGGTTAGAGATTAAATAGAGAGCTTGTTCTATTTAACGATAAACTAAGGAAAGATTGGGATAACAGAGCTTGTTGTTATCTACGGTTGTTAACTTTGATAGTTGGTTGATATTGATAGATCTGAAATTGATTCCTAATGATGTCTAGTGGTGGAGAATGAAACCTTAACCATATTTTTCATATTTGATTCTTCTTACTTACTTGTTTTCTTACTTTTCTAGTTTGCTTATTTTTAAAAGTATATTTATTTTTATTGGCTGGTTATACCGCCTAATTTGTATATTAACTTTGTTTTATTTTTATTGGCTGGTTATACCGCCTAATTTAGTATATATATTTTTATTGGCTGGTTATACCGCCTAATTTAGTATATATATTTTTATTGGCTGGTTATACAGCCTTGCATCTTTTTCTTATTATTTACTTTAATTTAAATCTGGCTTCAAAAACCCCTTTTCTTTTATTGTTTTCTTTGAACGTAAGTTATAAACTAATAACTCATAGATTAAAACCCAATCCCTGAGGACTCGACCCTTGCTAATCATTATACTTACAATTGATCTTTTTAGTGCAAGGTTAAATAAGATACACTCTTTTGGGTGCATCAAATTTTTGGCGCCGTTGCCGGGGATTGCTTTCTTTAGTTTATTTGTTACTTGGTTTATTCTTATTTTCAGTTCTAATTAGTTTTATTTTCTTGTACATACAAGTTTTTCTTATCAAATTTTCAAAAAAATAAAAAATAAAAAATAAAAAAACGATGGAATTGAGCAATCTAACACTTGAAGAGTTGGTGGCATACATGAACATGGAGAATCAACAAGCCAAGCTCACCTCCCCAGTTCAACAATTGGCCATGGGAGGATGTCAAGTCCATCAATGGTTCCAAGACCAACAATATGATCATTACTCAAACACTTACCATGAGGGATGGTGCGATCATACTAATTATGGCTACTCGAAAAATTACCAAGAAGTAGATCCTTATGCCAATTACACTCATCCATCTAGCTTCAATCAATCATGGTCTCAAGAACCATATCTTTTTCAACCACCACATATGACTCAAAACTCAGGTACTTCTTTAGAAGATCTTGTATATTCTCTTGTCACTAATACTTTGCAATTTCAACAGGAAACAAGGGCAAGCATCCAGAGTTTGGAAAGGCAAATGAGCCTATTGGGTTAATTTTTGTTTAGTATTTTAGGATTATTTAGGAATGTATTTTCCAGTATTCCATTTCTTTTTCCCTTGACTTTTCTTTTCTTTTCCCCCCACACTTATTTCTTGTTTCTAACCAAAAAATATCCCTTGTCTTTGCAACTTGTCTCAAATCATGCTAATTCATCTTTGGAACAAAGGTAAAGATATAAGTATATTTAGGTTAGGGACAAGTTATGGTTACCAAAGAGATAGCTTATTCAATGTAGGCTCAAATTGGTTCACTAAGGGTGTGTTCTCTTGGAACATCAATAAGGGATGGCTGTTTGGCTCTGGCTATAATCCTAATGCCTCTATCATATTCATGTTGTCACATGTATCAATATAGTCTCAAACGGTTTAAAGCAAGTTCTAGAGAATCATGTAATCATAAGAGCACTCAAGAAAGAAATTAGATTGATTTGTATAATGCATCAATCATTATAGGCTCAAAAACTCACAAGAATGATTATACAAGTCAGATTAAGTCTAAACATGCTTCTTTCTCAATCAACATATCATATTAACATTGGCTCATAAAAAGGTTGACATCAAGCTCAATTCTCATGAAATTCTTCTCACTAATAAATCTGTTTTAGACTTATGCAATTCATATCTCATCATTGTATTAAAAAGGAACTAAAACACACAAAAAAATAATAATAATAATAATAAAGACTCATAAAAAAAAATAGTAGACAAAAATAAAAGAAATCCTAAATCATTCCCCCCACACTTAATTCTTACATTGTCCTCAATGTAAGTCTATTAACCCAAATGAAAGAATCATGTGTAAGAGAAAAGAACTAATAACATAAGAATAGGAACAACTAAGACTCAAAACAAAACAAACTCATGCAACCTAAATAATCCTAAAATACTAAAGAAAAATTAACAAGTAAACATAAAAAGATTAAAATCAAACTGACAAGGTATGTCTCAAGTCTCCCTTACTCAGACCTTGTTCAGAATGAATACTTCTAAATTTCTTAAAACACAACAAACTTTTTTTTTTTTTTGAAAAGAAGAAATCAAACTGACAAGGTATGTCTCAAGTCTCCCTTACTCAGACCTTGTTCAGAATGAATACTTCTAAATGGCTTAAAACACAACAATTTTTTTTTTTTTTAAATTAGCAAAATATGTCCCTTACCCCATACTAAAATATGACATTGTCCCCAATGTCAAATTTTAAAGGTAGGATTTAGGAGATATTACCTGCAGAGGTTGCTAACCACTTATTATAACTGAGACACAACAAACAAAATGTTAGATAATGTCACAAAGACAAAGTGCAATCCACTCCTTGCTCGTCCATATCTCTTTTTCTTTTTCCGAGCGTTTGCGAAACAACCGTAGCAGATAAATACTCATAAGCTTGGAGCTTTTTGAGTAAATCTTCAATGGTTGTAGCAGAAATTATGGTTCTCCTTGCCTCTGAAAACATGAATCCATTATCCACAGCATTATCTAAATATGAAAGCAAATTACTAAAATAACCATTAATATTAAGCAAACCAATGGGTTTCTTATTTGTGACCAAAGATGACCAAGAAGCCACGCAAGCTATTTCTTCCAATGTACCCAGACCTCCTGGTAAAGCAATGAATGCATCGGCAGAATGGTACATGATTGTTATCCGTTCAGGGATACTCCAGACTTGTATTTCCTTACCCACGGTAGGTCCACAAAAACTTGTGAATAGTTTTGGCACGATTCCTAGAACTGGACTTCATCCGGCGTGTGCTGCTGTAGCGACTGCTCCCATTAAACCCGTACTACCGCCTCCATAAATCAACTGGATCTTTTGTTGGGCAAGTATTACTCCAACTCTTATGGCTTCATCAGCGAATATGTTATTTTTCCCTGGATAAGCACCTCCAAAGACACAAATTTTTTTAATGCGTTGGGACGAAGTACTTTCCATTTTTTTTTTCTTTTTCGAGTGCCTGAAAGAGAATGAGTACATGGTGTAATATATAGAGGACTGAGTAGTGAATCAGACAAGAGTAATAATGTCGCCGAAAGTGTATCTGACCTGTCAGAAGAAAATATTAACCTAACAAAAGATTTTTGCGTGATTTCAGGAAGAAAATCAAAAAGAGAAGAAAAAATCAACCGTAAAAGACAAATAAAAAAAAACGAGAATAATTACACAAATCGAACAACACGTAAATTAAACCAAAATAAAGTTATTGCAAATCAAACCAAAAACTGAGAAGTCATTTATTGTAGTTGTGATTGTGGCTCACATCTTCCTCTGGTTTTACGTCCAGAAACGGCTTAAACGCCTTCTATGAGTCGAGGATATGCTTCCCATCCAGTTTTCTTACAAGCTGGCAAACAGGGTCTTTTAACATCAGATTCCCAAGATGTTGCCATTCCCTTTGGAATTGCGGCCATAAATCAAGAATTTCTCTTTGTACGTCTCCACTAGGATGCGTCTCAAGAGAAAGTTGGATATTACCCAAATTCTCCTTACTCAGTCCATCCTTAATGAATTCAATTTTATCATCTCGATTAGAGGACGGAATCCCAATAGAACGACATTTACCATTACACGTCCATCGTGCACATTTGTGGCAATTTGAACTCATGCGCTTTGCTCGTCGCTTCTTTGCAAAAGTGCTTCTACCTGTACCTGGTAAATGCAAAACAGGAAGATATTCATCTTCACGTACCTTGGCTTCAATTATCCAACGTATGTCTCCAGGAATCCCTTTGTGCATAAGCATTCTTAATCTTTCAAATCGAACTTGGTAAAGCTTCAGTAAAATATTTCGAGGAAAGGGAGGAAATCGTTTCTGCAATCTTGTGAGAATATCATCCATCCTGAAAAAAAAAATGAAAAAAAAAATTGAAAGAGAAATTGGAAGAGAAATTTATATACAATATCAGTTTTGTGGGTAGCTGATGGAACCGATTTAAATAATCACGGAGTACCGTTATCCGCCATTTAACCGGGGTTAAAAAAAATAAAAATTATATTTACATCTAGTTATTTTCAAAACAAGGATAAAAAAAAAAACAACATAAAAAGACTCAAAAATAAAACACTCTAAATAAAATCCTAAATTCTTCCCCCCACACATAATTCTTACATTGTCATTAATGTAATGCTATTATCCCCCAATGCAAGAATTATATGTAAGAGAAAAAAACTATTAAACAAAAGAAACTTATGCAGCCTAAATGAACTTAAAAACAGTAAACACAATTAACAAAGAAACATAAGAAATAAAAATAAAAACAATAAAAATAATAAAAGAAAAAGGAAAAGAAAGAGAAAGCAAATCTGAATATGGAAGGTTGGCAATTTCATCTTTAATTGGGCTGCCTTCCCAATTAACACTTGAGTTAGTGTTTTGAATCTAACCAACACCCCTTCTTGGCTTTTTACGCTTGTCAGGCTCATACATGAAATTTTCCAAATTTATGCGTTTGAGAGGTAGCTTTCTTTGCACAACAGTGGATGTATTCTCCATTACAAGTATTATTCCATCATCCTTGGTGGTGCATATCTCATCGAGGAATGGTGCATCTTTTGGTACTTGTTGAATGACATCCACAAACAAACTGTTTAAGGTTTCCAGCGTGTCTTGTTCATGTTCATCCTCCTTGAACTTTGCGAATCTACTAGGAAAAGGTGGAGAAGAAACATTAGTAAAAATTGGAATCTCAAACGTTACCTCAGGTGCTGAAATACTCTTATTTGGATCATTGGCTTCATTATCCTCAAGAATAGAATTCATCTCTAATTTTGTCTCATCCTCATCTTGTTCCTCATTCCTCAAGGTCACAATAGTAGTATTCTCCTTTGGGTTAATCATTGTTTGGGCAGGGAGTTCTTCGGATCTTTGTGCTACCCATCCCACCATACTACTAATCAATTGGATCATTTGCTTTTCCAAACTCTGGATGCTTGCCCTTGTTTCCTGTTGAAATTGCAATGTATCAGTAACAAGAGAATAGACAAGATCTTCTAAAGAAGTACCTGAGTTTTGAGTCATATGTGGTGGTTGAAAAAGATCTGGTTCTTGGGACCATGATTGATTGAAGCTAGATGGATGAGTGTAATTGGCATAAGGATCTACTTCTTGGTAATTTTTCGAGTAGCCATAATTAGTATGATCCCACCATCCCTCATGGTAAGTGTTTGAGTAATGATCATACTGTTGGTCTTGGAACACTTGATGGCCTTGACATCCTCCCATGGCCAATTGTTGAACTGGGAAGGTGAGATTGGCTTGTTGATTCTCCATGTTCATGTATGCCACCAACTCTTCAAGTGTTAGATTGCTCAATTCCATCGTTTTTTTTTTTTATATATTTTTTTTTCAAAATTTGATAAGAAAAACCCGTATGTACAAGAAAATAAAACTCATTAGAACTGAAAATAAGAATAAACCAAGTAACAAATAAACTAAAGAAAACAATCCCCGGCAACGGCGCCAAAAATTTGATGCAACTTCATAAATCAACTAAGTTTTCTTTAGTTTGATTGCTCAACTCCATCGTTTATGTGTTTGTTGCTTAGATCAACCTATCTTTCTCATCATAAAGCTGCCATTAAATTGAATTTAGAGAGCTTATTCTAGGTTGTTTAATGGTTAGAGATTAAATAGAGAGCTTGTTCTATTTAACGACAAACTAAGGAAAGATTGGGGTAACAGAGCTTGTTGTTATCTACGGTTTATTCTTATTTTCAGTTCTAATTAGTTTTATTTTCTTGTACATACAAGTTTTTCTTATCAAATTTTGAAAAAAAAAAAAAAAAACGATGGAGTTGAGCAATCTAACACTTGAAGATTTATGAAGTTGAGCAATCCGTGTAATCCGAGCTTATGTGTTTGTTGCTTAGATTTAAGATTGATGGAGTTGAGCAATCCGAGCTTATGTGTTTGTTGCTTAGATCAACCTATCTTTCTCATCATAAAGCTGCCATTAAATTGAATTTAGAGAGCTTATTCTAGGTTGTTTAATGGTTAGAGATTAAATAGAGAGCTTGTTCTATTTAACGACAAACTAAGGAAAGATTGGGGTAACAGAGCTTGTTGTTATCTACGGTTGTTAACTTTGATAGTTGGTTGATATTGATAGATCTGAAATTGATTCTTAATGATGTCTAGTGGTGGAGAATGAAACCTTAACCATTGTCTTGATTTCCTATTCATAAGTGGCAATTTGTGATTAATGATTATGGTCAAGTTTTCAATAATTGCAAAGTGGAACATAACCTAAGTTGAACAATCCGAACTTATGTGTTTGTTGCTTAGATCAACCTATCTTTCTCATCATAAAGCTGCCATTAAATTGAATTTAGAGAGCTTATTCTAGGTTGTTTAATGGTTAGAGATTAAATAGAGAGCTTGTTCTATTTAACGACAAACTAAGGAAAGATTGGGGTAACAGAGCTTGTTGTTATCTACGGTTGTTAACTTTGATAGTTGGTTGATATTGATAGATCTGAAATTGATTCTTAATGATGTCTAGTGGTGGAGAATGAAACCTTAACCATATTTTTCATATTTGATTCTTCTTACTTACTTGTTTTCTTACTTTTAGTTTGCTTATTTTTTATATTTATTTTTATTGGCTGGTTATACCGCCTAATTTGTATATTAACTTTGTTTTATTTTTATTGGCTGGTTATACCGCCTAATTTAGTATATATATTTTTATTGGCTGGTTATACCGCCTAATTTAGTATATATATCTTTATTGGCTGGTTATACCGCCTTGCATCTTATTCTTATTATTTACTTTAGTTTAAATCTGGCTTCAAAAACCCCTTTTCTTTTCTTGTTTTCTTTGAACGTAAGTTATAAACTATTAACTTATAAACTAAAACCCAATCCCTGAGGACTCGACCCTTGCTAACTACTATACTTACAATTGATCTTTTTAGTGCAAGGTTAAATAAGATACATACAAGTTTTCTTTAGTCTATTTGTTACTTGGTTTATTCTTATTTTCAGTTCTAATTAGTTTTATTTTCTTGTACATACAAGTTTTTCTTATCAAATTTTGAAAAAAAAAAAAAAAAACGATGGAGTTGAGCAATCTAACACTTGAAGATTTATGAAGTTGAGCAATCCGTGTAATCCGAGCTTATGTGTTTGTTGCTTAGATTTAAGATTGATGGAGTTGAGCAATCCGAGCTTATATGTTTGTTGCTTAGATCAACCTATCTTTCTCATCATAAAGCTGCCATTAAATTGAATTTAGAGAGCTTATTCTAGGTTGTTTAATGGTTAGAGATTAAATAGAGAGCTTGTTCTATTTAACGACAAACTAAGGAAAGATTGGGGTAACAGAGCTTGTTGTTATCTACGGTTGTTAACTTTGATAGTTGGTTGATATTGATAGATCTGAAATTGATTCTTAATGATGTCTAGTGGTGGAGAATGAAACCTTAACCATTGTCTTGATTTCCTATTCATAAGTGGCAATTTGTGATTAATGATTATGGTCAAGTTTTCAATAATTGCAAAGTGGAACATAACCTAAGTTGAACAATCCGAGCTTATGTGTTTGTTGCTTAGATCAACCTATCTTTCTCATCATAAAGCTGCCATTAAATTGTTTAGTATTTTAGGATCATCAATAAGGAATGAGGAACAAGATGAGGATGAGAAAACTTGACCATAATCATTAATCACAAATTGCCACTTATGAATAGGAAATCAAGACAATTACACGGATCAAGACTCCTAAACTAGCAATAGATAATTATCCAGATCTATCTAGTTGTACACCTAAATAAATCAAGACAACATCATGAACAATTCTTGTAGAAGAACATAAGCAACTTTGATAGAAAATTAATGATAGATAGAATCTGAAAATCAATCACAAAACATGTCTAGGGCTTTGAAATCACCCTTAACCAAATAGAAGTTTAGCCTAGCATAGGCATCATAAACATAAAATTAAATAGAATCTAAGAAGAAAATAAAAGAAAGAAAGAAGAAGAAGAAGAATATTAATTATCCAACCTCTTGCTCTTTCTAAAGAAAAAGAAAACTAGAGAAAAGAAAGAAGAAGAAAACTTAGAGAATTTTATTACAATGGCTAATATCCTACCTATGTACAATATGATCCCTTACAATCATCCAAGGCCCTCTATTTATACACATTTTGGAGGGCTAAATGACAAGAGACAAGCTTTACAAATTTCAAAGGTAGGTATAATAGGTGGGTGCATTTTCTAACAATTTTCGTCATATATGACGATTTTGATCAGCCAACTTGATGGTCGATTTTGTCAATGTTGGAGGCCTTATCTGATCACATGGTCTTCTAGAAAAATGTTACCCTATCAGTTACTGATCCATAGCCATTGGAATCAGCTCATTTGCTGATGTGGATAAGAAGATATGGGCATAATACGAAAACAGGTCAGCACAGACGTCATTGCACATCAGCCAACTTGATGGTCGATTTCGCTAGGGAAAACGACTCCGTTTCAAGAAGTGTAAAACATGAAAAAGATAGATATGCCTCTTAGCTTTGCATGGCTACAAATTTCATCCTTATTGCTTCAGTGAAACTCGAGATATAGCTGATATGGCAAAAGGTGTCGGAACTGGAACTGAACTGGATTTGCCCTTAATTCTAGTAATCTGAAATCACTCAAAGAAACTTGTGAAAAACACCAAAATACATAAAAATATAAAAGATCATAAACACAATTAGACTAAACAATAATAACTCGTATTTGACACAAAACAATAATAAAACATAACTAAAAACTATATAATTATACGAGTTATCACACCCCCACACTTAGATTGTTGCTAGTCCCTAGCAACGACTCAATAAAAATAAAATAAGAAAATCTAATCTAATCCATTTTCGTAGGAAATCACGGTGGCACTTAGCATGTGACACAAGCCTTTAAACCCCTAGGTGTCCCTAGTGGACGAGTTTAGTCTCGTGAGGGTTTACTAGAACGATACCCACAAACATTGAAAAACTAAAATATAAATAAACTGCATATACTAAAAATATTTACTCCTAATCCTTTCAATACAAAGTAGAGACAATCTTTGAACAAGTCTTATAAACTAATCAATAGCTTAAAGAATTTCACAAAAAATCATGCTTGAATGTAAATTGTTTGAGTTAAGCCAATATTAACATAACATATTTCAATCAAAATAGTGCATATTCAAACTTAATCTCAACTACTCACATGGGATACCCTCATGATTTCACTCTTTAAAGTAGTGGTGAAGTGTTTACACTCAATCAATCTCATGAAAACAGTTCTACCATATTCTTGCTTGTCCACCTATTCTCCACTATTTAGATCATACAACTTCATGAATCAAGAGGTCTTTAATCAAGGTTGTAATGGGGCCAAGGGGTTTGTAATGTGGTTGAAGAACAAAAGGATAAAGATATCACAAAGGTTCCAAAGAGTTCATAAAGTTTAGAGACATAAAAAGATCATACAAATAAAACTTCTCAAAACTCTTATAAAGCACATAATAACATAGGCTAAATATTCATGTTGAGCCTTTGCATCATTCTAACCAACTTTGTAACATCTTTTTCTTTACTTTAACTAAAAGTTCAAGAGAAGATTTTTTTTTTTAATATGGGAATGTATTTGACAATGATCCCTTTCTTTTTCTCTTAACTTTTTTCTTTCTTTTCCCCCCACACTTATTTCTTGTTTCTAACCCAAATTTTCAATAAATCTTCCTTGTCTTTGCAACTTGTCTCAAAACATGCTAATTCATCTTTGGAACAAAGGTAAAGATATAAGTATATTTAGGTTAGGGACAAGTTATGGTTACCAAAGAGATAGCTTATTCAATGTAGGCTCAAATTGGTTCACTAAGGGTGTGTTCTCTTGGAACACTAATAATGGATGGCTGTTTGGCTCTGGTTATAATCCTAATGCCTCTATCATATTCATGTTGTCACATGTATCAATATAGTCTCAAACGGTTTAAAGCAAGTTCTAGAGAATCATGTAATCATAAGAGCACTCAAGAAATAAATTAGATTGATTTGTATAATGCATCAATCATTATAGGCTCAAAAACTCACAAGGATGATTATACAAGTCAGATTAAGTCTAAACATGCTTCTTTCTCAATCAACATATCATATTAACATTGGCTCATAAAAAAGTTGACATCAAGCTCAATTCTCATGAAAATCTTCTCACTAATAAATCTGTTTTAGACTTATGCAATTCATATCTCATCATTGTATTAAAAAGGAACTAAAACTCACAAAAAAATAATAATAATAAAGACTCATAAAAAAAAATAGTAGACAAAAATAAAAGAAATCCTAAATCATTCCCCCCACACTTAATTCTTACATTGTCCTCAATGTAAGTCTATTAACTCAAATGAAAGAATCATGTGTAAGAGAAAAGAACTAATAACATAAGAATAGGAACAACTAAGACTCAAAACAAAACAAACTCATGCAACCTAAACAATCCTAAAATACTAAACAAAAATTAACAAGTAAACATAAAAAGATTAAAATCAAACTGACAAGGTATGTCTCAAGTCTCCCTTACTCAGACCTTGTTCAGAATGAATACTTCTAAATTGCTTAAAACACAACAAACTCTTTTTTTTTTTTTTTTTGAAAAGAAGAAATCAAACTGACAAGGTATGTCTCAAGTCTCCCTTACTCAGACCTTGTTCAGAATGAATACTTCTAAATGGCTTAAAACACAACAATTTTTTTTTTTTTAAATTAGCAAAATATGTCCCTTACCCCCTACTAAAATATGACATTGTCCCCAATGTCAAATTTTAAAGGTAGAATTTAGGAGATATTACCTGCAGAGGTTGCTAACCACTTATTATAACTGAGACACAACAAACAAAATGTTAGATAATGTCACAAAGACAAAGTGCAATCCACTCCTTGCTCGTCCATATCTCTTTTTCTTTTTCCGAGCGTTTGCGAAACAACCGTAGCAGATAAATACTCATAAGCTTGGAGCTTTTTGAGTAAATCTTCAATGGTTGTAGCAGAAATTATGGTTCTCCTTGCCTCTGAAAACATGAATCCATTATCCACAGCATTATCTAAATATGAAAGCAAATTATTAAAATAACCATTAATATTAAGCAAACCAATGGGTTTCTTATTTGTGACCAAAGATGACCAAGAAGCCACGCAAGCTATTTCTTCCAATGTACCCAGACCTCCTGGTAAAGCAATGAATGCATCGGCAGAATGGTACATGATTGTTATCCGTTCAGGGATACTCCAGACTTGTATTTCCTTACCCAAGGTAGGTCCACAAAAATCTGTGAATAGTTTTGGCACGATTCCTAGAACTGGACTTCCTCCGGCGTGTGCTGCTGTAGCGACTGCTCCCATTAAACCCGTACTACCGCCTCCATAAATCAACTGGATCTTTTGTTGGGCAAGTATTACTCCAACTCTTATGGCTTCATCAGCGAATATGTTATTTTTCCCTGGATAAGCACCTCCAAAGACACAAATTTTTTTAATGCGCTGGGATGAAGTACTTTCCATTTTTTTTTTCTTCGAGTGCCTGAAAGAGAATGAGTACATGGTGTAATATATAGAGGACTCAGTAGTGAATCAGACAAGAGTAATAATGTCGCCGAAAGTGTATCTGACCTGTCAGAAGAAAATGTTAACCTAACAAAAGATTTTTGCGTGATTTCAGGAAGAAAATCAAAAAGAGAAGAAAAATCAACCGTAAAAGACAAATAAAAAAAATGAGAATAATTACACAAATCGAATAACACGTAAATTAAACCGAAATAAAGTTATTGCAAATCAAACCAAAAGCTGAGAAGTCATTTATTGTAGTTGTGATTGTGGCTCACATCTTCCTCTGGTTTTACGTCCAGAAACGGCTTAAACGCCTTCTATGAGTCGAGGATATGCTTCCCATCCAGTTTTCTTACAAGCTGGCAAACAGGGTCTTTTAACATCAGATTCCCAAGATGTTGCCATTCCCTTTGGAATTGCGGCCATAAATCAAGAATTTCTCTTTGTACATCTCCACTAGGATGCGTCTCAAGAGAAAGTTGGATATTACCCAAATTCTCCTTACTCAGTCCATCCTTAATGAATTCAATTTTATCATCTCGATTAGAGGACGGAATCCCAATAGAACGACATTTACCGTTACACGTCCATCGTGCACATTTGTGGCAATTTGAACTCATGCGCTTTGCTCGTCGCTTCTTTGCAAAAGTGCTTCTACCTGTACCTGGTAAATGCAAAACAGGAAGATATTCATCTTCACGTACCTTGGCTTCAATTATCCAACGTATGTCTCCAGGAATCCCTTTGTGCATAAGCATTCTTAATCTTTCAAATCGAACTTGGTAAAGCTTCAGTAAAATATTTTGAGGAAAAGGAGGAAATCGTTTCTGCAATCTTGTGAGAATATCATCCATCCTGAAAAAAAAATGAAAAAAAATTGAAAGAGAAATTGGAAGAGAAATTTATATACAATATCAGTTTTGTGGGTAGCTGATGGAACCGATTTAAATAATCACGGAGTACCGTCATCCGCCATTTAACCGGGGTTAAAAAAAATAAAATAAAAATTATATTTACATCTAGTTATTTTCAAAACAAGGATCAGAAAGAAAAACAACATAAAAAGACACAAAAACAAAACACTCTAAATAAAATCCTAAATTCTTCCCCCCCCACACATAATTCTTACATTGTCATTAATGTAATGCTATTAATCCCAAAGGAAAGAATCATGTGTAAGTGAAAAGAACTAATAAACAAAATAAACTTATGCAGCCTAAATGAACTTAGAAACACTAAACACAATTAGCAAAAAAAAAAAAAACATAAGAAAAAGATAAAGAAAAAGAGAGCAAATCTGAGGATGGCAGTTTGGCAATGCTTTCACTAATTAGGCTGCCTCCCCCAATTAGCACTTGATTGATTGTTTTCAGCCTAGCCAATTCCCCTTCTTGGCTTTTTAGGATCTTTTGTCTTAGACATCAAACTTCTCGGATTTTTGCGTTTTGGAGGAAGTTTTCTTTGCAAAACAGCCAATGCCTTCTCCCCCACACGTATTATTTCATCATTCTTGGTGGGGTATAGCTCTTTGAGGAATTGTGCATATCTTGGTACTTGTCTAATGGCATCCACAAGCAAGCTGTTTAAGGTTTCCAAAAATTGTTGTTCATGTTCCTCCTTTTTGGACTTTGCAAATCTGCTAGGAAAAAGTGGAGAAGGAACATTAGTAGAAATAAGAACCTTAAAAGCTACCTGAGGTGTCAAAGTACTCTCAATTTGAATGGTGGCTTCATTATCCTCAAGAAGTGAATCCATCTTTGGTTTTGTCTCATCCTCATCTTGTTCCTCATTTCTCAAGGTCACAATAGTAGCATTCTCCTTTGGGTTAATCACCGTTTGGGAAGGGAGTGCTAGAGATCTTTCTGCTACTAATTCCACCGTACTACTAGCCAATAGGCTCATTTGCCTTTCCAAACTCTGGATGCTTGCCCTTGTTTCCTGTTGAAATTGCAAAGTATTAGTGACAAGAGAATATACAAGATCTTCTAAAGAAGTACCTGAGTTTTGAGTCATATGTGGTGGTTGAAAAAGATATGGTTCTTGAGACCATGATTGATTGAAGCTAGATGGATGAGTGTAATTGGCATAAGGATCTACTTCTTGGTAATTTTTCGAGTAGCCATAATTAGTATGATCGCACCATCCCTCATGGTAAGTGTTTGAGTAATGATCATATTGTTGGTCTTGGAACCATTGATGGACTTGACATCCTCCCATGGCCAATTGTTGAACTGGGGAGGTGAGCTTGGCTTGTTGATTCTCCATGTTCATGTATGCCACCAACTCTTCAAGTGTTAGATTGCTCAATTCCATCGTTTTTTTATTTTTTATTTTTTATTTTTTTGAAAATTTGATAAGAAAAACTTGTATGTACAAGAAAATAAAACTAATTAGAACTGAAAATAAGAATAAACCAAGTAACAAATAAACTAAAGAAAGCAATAAGGATGAAATTTGTAGCCATGCAAAGCTAAGAGGCATATCTATCTTTTTCATGTTTTACACTTCTTGAAACGGAGTCGTTTTCCCTAGCGAAATCGACCATCAAGTTGGCTGATGTGCAATGACGTCTGTGCTGACCTGTTTTCGTATTATGCCCATATCTTCTTATCCACATCAGCAAATGAGCTGATTACAACGGCTATGGATCAGTAACTGATAGGGTAACATATTTCTAGAAGACCATATGATCAGATAAGGCCTCCAACATTGACAAAATCGACCATCAAGTTGGCTGATCAAAATCGTCATATATGACGAAAATTGTTAGAAAATGCACCCACCTATTGTACCTACCTTTGAAATTTGTAAAGCTTGTCTCTTGTCCTTTAGCCCTCCAAAATGTGTATAAATAGAGGGCCTTGGATGATTGTAAGGGATCATATTGTACATAGGTAGGATATTAGCCATTGTAATAAAATTCTCTAAGTTTTCTTCTTCTTTCTTTTCTCTAGTTTTCTTTTTCTTTAGAAAGACCAAGAGGTTGGATAATTAATATTCTTCTTCTTCTTCTTTCTTTCTTTTATTTTCTTCTTAGATTCTATTTAATTTTATGTTTATGATGCCTATGCTAGGCTAAACTTCTATTTGGTTAAGGGTGATTTCAAAGCCCTAGACATGTTTTGTGATTGATTTTCAGATTCTATCTATCATTAATTTTCTATCAAAGTTGCTTATGTTCTTCTACAAGAATTGTTCATGATGTTGTCTTGATTTATTTAGGTGTACAACTAGATAGATCTTGATAATTATCTATTGCTAGTTTAGGAGTCTTGATCCGTGTAATTGTCTTGATTTCCTATTCATAAGTGGCAATTTGTGATTAATGATTATGGTCAAGTTTTCAATAATTGCAAAATGGAACATAACCTAAGTTGAACAATCCGAGCTTATGTGTTTGTTGCTTAGATCAACCTATCTTTCTCATCATAAAGCTGCCATTAAATTGAATTTAGAGAGCTTATTCTAGGTTGTTTAATGGTTAGAGATTAAATAGAGAGCTTGTTCTATTTAATGACAAACTAAGGAAAGATTGGGGTAACAGAGCTTGTTGTTATCTACGGTTGTTAACTTTGATAGTTGGTTGATATTGATAGATCTGAAATTGATTCTTAATGATGTCTAGTGGTGGAGAATGAAACCTTAACCATACTTTTCATATTTGATTCTTCTTACTTACTTGTTTTCTTACTTTTAGTTTGCTTATTTTTAAAAGTATATTTATTTTTATTGGCTGGTTATACCGCCTAATTTGTATATTAACTTTGTTTTATTTTTATTGGCTGGTTATACCGCCTAATTTAGTATATATATTTTTATTGGCTGGTTATACCGCCTAATTTAGTATATATATTGTTATTGGCTGGTTATACCGCCTTGCATCTTATTCTTATTATTTACTTTAGTTTAAATCTGGCTTCAAAAACCCCTTTTCTTTTATTGTTTTCTTTGAACGTAAGTTATAAACTATTAACTTATAAACTAAAACCCAATCCCTAAGGACTCGATCCTTGCTAACTACTATACTTACAATTGATCTTTTTAGTGCAAGGTTAAATAAGATACACTCTTTTGGGTGCATCAAATTTTTGGCGCCGTTGCCGGGGATTGCTTTCTTTAGTTTATTTGTTACTTGGTTTATTCTTATTTTCAGTTCTAATTAGTTTTATTTTCTTGTACATACAAGTTTTTCTTATCAAATTTTCAAAAAAATAAAAAATAAAAAATAAAAAAACGATGGAATTGAGCAATCTAACACTTGAAGAGTTGGTGGCATACATGAACATGGAGAATCAACAAGCCAAGCTCACCTCCCCAGTTCAACAATTGGCCATGGGAGGATGTCAAGTCCATCAATGGTTCCAAGACCAACAATATGATCATTACTCAAACACTTACCATGAGGGATGGTGCGATCATACTAATTATGGCTACTCGAAAAATTACCAAGAAGTAGATCCTTATGCCAATTACACTCATCCATCTAGCTTCAATCAATCATGGTCTCAAGAACCATATCTTTTTCAACCACCACATATGACTCAAAACTCAGGTACTTCTTTAGAAGATCTTGTATATTCTCTTGTCACTAATACTTTGCAATTTCAACAGGAAACAAGGGCAAGCATCCAGAGTTTGGAAAGGCAAATGAGCCTATTGGCTAGTAGTACGGTGGAATTAGTAGCAGAAAGATCTCTAGCACTCCCTTCCCAAACGGTGATTAACCCAAAGGAGAATGCTACTATTGTGACCTTGAGAAATGAGGAACAAGATGAGGATGAGACAAAACCAAAGATGGATTCACTTCTTGAGGATAATGAAGCCACCATTCAAATTGAGAGTACTTTGACACCTCAGGTAGCTTTTAAGGTTCTTATTTCTACTAATGTTCCTTCTCCACTTTTTCCTAGCAGATTTGCAAAGTCCAAAAAGGAGGAACATGAACAACAATTTTTGGAAACCTTAAACAGCTTGCTTGTGGATGCCATTAGACAAGTACCAAGATATGCACAATTCCTCAAAGAGCTATACCCCACCAAGAATGATGAAATAATACGTGTGGGGGAGAAGGCATTGGCTGTTTTGCAAAGAAAACTTCCTCCAAAACGCAAAAATCCGAGAAGTTTGATGTCTAAGCCAAAAGATCCTAAAAAGCCAAGAAGGGGAATTGGCTAGGCTGAAAACAATCAATCAAGTGCTAATTGGGGGAGGCAGCCTAATTAGTGAAAGCATTGCCAAACTGCCATCCTCAGATTTGCTCTCTTTTTCTTTATCTTTTTCTTATGTTTTTTTTTTTGCTAATTGTGTTTAGTGTTTCTAAGTTCATTTAGGCTGCATAAGTTTATTTTGTTTATTAGTTCTTTTCACTTACACATGATTCTTTCATTTGGGATTAATAGCATTACATTAATGACAATGTAAGAATTATGTGTGGGGGGGAAGAATTTAGGATTTTATTTAGAGTGTTTTGTTTTTGTGTCTTTTTATGTTGTTTTTCTTTCTGATCCTTGTTTTGAAAATAACTAGATGTAAATATAATTTTTATTTTATTTTTTTTAACCCCGGTTAAATGGCGGATGACGGTACTCCGTGATTATTTAAATCGGTTCCATCAGCTACCCACAAAACTGATATTGTATATAAATTTCTCTTCCAATTTCTCTTTCAATTTTTTTTCATTTTTTTTTTCAGGATGGATGATATTCTCACAAGATTGCAGAAATGATTTCCTCCTTTTCCTCGAAATATTTTACTGAAGCTTTACCAAGTTCGATTTGAAAGATTAAGAATGCTTATGCACAAAGGGATTCCTGGAGACATACGTTGGATAATTGAAGCCAAGGTACGTGAAGATGAATATCTTCCTGTTTTGCATTTACCAGGTACAGGTAGAAGCACTTTTGCAAAGAAGCGACGAGCAAAGCGCATGAGTTCAAATTGCCACAAATGTGCACGATGGACGTGTAACGGTAAATGTCGTTCTATTGGGATTCCGTCCTCTAATCGAGATGATAAAATTGAATTCATTAAGGATGGACTGAGTAAGGAGAATTTGGGTAATATCCAACTTTCTCTTGAGACGCATCCTAGTGGAGACGTACAAAGAGAAATTCTTGATTTATGGCCGCAATTCCAAAGGGAATGGCAACATCTTGGGAATCTGATGTTAAAAGACCCTGTTTGCCAGCTTGTAAGAAAACTGGATGGGAAGCATATCCTCGACTCATAGAAGGCGTTTAAGCCGTTTCTGGACGTAAAACCAGAGGAAGATGTGAGCCACAATCACAACTACAATAAATGACTTCTCAGCTTTTGGTTTGATTTGCAATAACTTTATTTCGGTTTAATTTACGTGTTATTCGATTTGTGTAATTATTCTCATTTTTTTTATTTGTCTTTTACGGTTGATTTTTCTTCTCTTTTTGATTTTCTTCCTGAAATCACGCAAAAATCTTTTGTTAGGTTAACATTTTCTTCTGACAGGTCAGATACACTTTCGGCGACATTATTACTCTTGTCTGATTCACTACTGAGTCCTCTATATATTACACCATGTACTCATTCTCTTTCAGGCACTCGAAGAAAAAAAAAATGGAAAGTACTTCATCCCAGCGCATTAAAAAAATTTGTGTCTTTGGAGGTGCTTATCCAGGGAAAAATAACATATTCGCTGATGAAGCCATAAGAGTTGGAGTAATACTTGCCCAACAAAAGATCCAGTTGATTTATGGAGGCGGTAGTACGGGTTTAATGGGAGCAGTCGCTACAGCAGCACACGCCGGAGGAAGTCCAGTTCTAGGAATCGTGCCAAAACTATTCACAGATTTTTGTGGACCTACCTTGGGTAAGGAAATACAAGTCTGGAGTATCCCTGAACGGATAACAATCATGTACCATTCTGCCGATGCATTCATTGCTTTACCAGGAGGTCTGGGTACATTGGAAGAAATAGCTTGCGTGGCTTCTTGGTCATCTTTGGTCACAAATAAGAAACCCATTGGTTTGCTTAATATTAATGGTTATTTTAATAATTTGCTTTCATATTTAGATAATGCTGTGGATAATGGATTCATGTTTTCAGAGGCAAGGAGAACCATAATTTCTGCTACAACCATTGAAGATTTACTCAAAAAGCTCCAAGCTTATGAGTATTTATCTGCTACGGTTGTTTCGCAAACGCTCGGAAAAAGAAAAAGAGATATGGACGAGCAAGGAGTGGATTGCACTTTGTCTTTGTGACATTATCTAACATTTTGTTTGTTGTGTCTCAGTTATAATAAGTGGTTAGCAACCTCTACAGGTAATATCTCCTAAATTTTACCTTCTTAAAAAAAAAAAGTTTGTTGTGTTTTAAGCAATTTAGAAGTATTCATTCTGAACAAGGTCTGAGTAAGGGAGACTTGAGACATACCTTGTCAGTTTGATTTCTTCTTTTCAAAAAAAAAAAAAAAGTTTGTTGTGTTTTAAGCAATTTAGAAGTATTCATTCTGAACAAGGTCTGAGTAAGGGAGACTTGAGACATATCTTGTCAGTTTGATTTTAATCTTTTTATGTTTACTTGTTAATTTTTGTTTAGTATTTTAGGATTATTTAGGTTGCATGAGTTTGTTTTGTTTTGAGTCTTAGTTGTTCCTATTCTTATGTTATTAGTTCTTTTCTCTTACACATGATTCTTTCATTTGGGTTAATAGACTTACATTGAGGACAATGTAAGAATTAAGTGTGGGGGGAATGATTTAGGATTTCTTTTATTTTTGTCTACTATTTTTTTTTATGAGTCTTTATTATTATTATTATTTTAGTGTGTTTTAGTTCCTTTTTAATACAATGATGAGATATGAATTGCATAGGTCTAAACTGGTTATTAGTGAGAAGATTTTCATAAGAATTAAGCTTGATACTAATTTTTATGAGCCAATGTTAATATGATATGTTGATTGAGAAAGAAGCATGTTTAGACTTAATCTGACTTGTATAATCATCCTTGTGAGTTTTTGAGCCTATAATGATTGATGCATTATACAAATCAATCTAATTTCTTTCTTGAGTGCTCTTATGATTACATGATTCTCTAGAACTTGCTTTAAACCGTTTGAGACTATATTGATACATGTGACAACATGAATATGATAGAGGCATTAGGATTTTTAGCCAGGGCCAAACAGCCATCCCTTATTGATGTTCCAAGAGAACACACCCTTAGTGAACCAATTTGAGCCTACATTGAATAAGCTATCTCTTTGGTAACCATAACTTGTCCCTAACCTAAATATACTTATATCTTTACCTTTGTTCCAAAGATGAATTAGCATGTTTTGAGACAAGTTGCAAAGACAAGGAAGATTTATTGAAAATTTGGGTTAGAAACAAGAAATAAGTGTGGGGGGAAAAGAAAGAAAAAAGTCAAGAGAAAAAGAAAGGGATCATTGTCAAATACATTCCCATATTAAAAAAAAAAATCTTCTCTTGAACTTCTAGTTAAAGTAAAGAAAAAGATGTTACAAAGTTGGTTAGAATGATGCAAAGGCTCAACATGAATATTTAGCCTATGTTATTATGTGCTTTATAAGAGTTTTGAGAAGTTTTATTTGTATGATCTTATTATGTCTCTAAACTCTATGAACTCTTTGGAACCTTTGTGATATCTTTATCCTTTTGTTCTTTAACCACATTATAACCCTTTGGCCCCATTACAACCTTGAATAAAGACCTCTTGATTTATGAAGTTGTATGATCTAAATAGTGGATAATAGGTGGACAAGCAAGCATATGGTAGAAGTGTTTTCATGAGATTGATTGAGTGTAAACACTTTACCACTACTTTAAAAAGTGAAAATCAAGAGAGTATCCCATGTGAGAAGTTGAGATTATGTTTGAATATGCACTATTTTGATTGAAATATGTTATGTTAATATTGGCTTAACTCAAACAATTTACATTCAAGCAAGATTTTTTGTGGATTTCTTTAAGCTATTGATTAGTTCTTAAGACTTGTCCAATGATTATCTCTAATTTATATTGGAAGGATTAGTTATAATTATTATTTTTAGTTTTTCTTATGTCTTCAATGTTTGTGGGTATCGTCCTAGTAAACCCTCACGAGACTAAACTCGTCCACTAGGGACACCTAGGGGTTTAAAGGCTTGTGTCACATGCTAAGTGCCACCGTGATTTCCTACGAAAATGGATTAGATTAGATTTTCTTATTTTATTTTTATTGAGTCGTTGCTAGGGACTAGCAACAATCTAAGTGTGGGGGTGTGATCACTCGTATAATTATATAGTTTTTAGTTATGTTTTATTATTGTTTTGTGTCAAATACGAGTTATTATTGTTTAGTCTAATTGTGTTTATGATCTTTTATATTTTTATGTAATTTGGTGTTTTTCACAAGTTTCTTTGAGTGATTTCAGATTACTAGAATTAAGGGCAAATCGAGTTCAGTTCCAGTTCCGACACCTTTTGCCATATCAGCTATATCTGGAGTTTCACTGAAGCAATAAGGCTGAAATTTGTAGTCGTGCAAAGCTAAGAGGCATATCTATCTTTTTCATGTTTTACACTTCTTGAAACGGAGTCGTTTTCCCTAGCGAAATCGACCATCAAAGTAGCTGATGTGCAATGACGTCTGTGCTGACATGTTTTCGTATTTTGCCCATATCTGCTTATCCACATCAGCAAATGAGCTGATTCCAATGGCTATGGATCCGTAACTGATACGGGAACCTTTGTCTAGAAGACCATATGATCAGATCAGGCCTCCAATATTGACGAAATCGACCATCAAGTTGGCTGATGTGCAATGACGTCTGTGCTGACCTGTTTTCGTATTTTGCCCATATCTTCTTATCCACATCAGCAAATGAGCTGATTCAAACGGCTATGGATCCGTAACTGATAGGGGAACATTTTTCTAGAAGACCATGTGATCAGATCAGGCCTCCAACATTGACGAAATCGACCATCAAGTTGGCTGATCAAAATTGTCATACAATATGACGAAAATTGTTAGAAAAATGCACCCACCTATTATACCTACCTTTGAAATTTGTAAAGCTTGTCTCTTGTCATTTAGCCCTCCAAAATGTGTATAAATAGAGGGCCTTGGATGATTGTAGAGGATCATATTGTACATTGGTAGGATATTAGCCATTGTAATAAAATTCTCTAAGTTTTCTTCTTCTTTCTTTTCTCTAGTTTTCTTTTTCTTTAGAAAGAGCAAGAGGTTGGATAATTAATATTCTTCTTCTTCTTCTTTCTTTCTTTTATTTTCTTCTTAGATTCTATTTAATTTTATGTTTATAATGCCTATGCTAGGCTAAACTTCTATTTGGTTAAGGGTGATTTCAAAGCCCTAGACATGTTTTATAATTGATTTTCAGATTCTATCTATCATTAATTTTCTATCAAAGTTGCTTATGTTCTTCTACAAGAATTGTTCATGATGTTGTCTTGATTTGTTTAGGTGTACAACTAGATAGATCTTGATAATTATCTATTGCTAGTTTAGGAGTCTTGATCCGTGTAATTGTCTTGATTTCCTATTCATAAGTGGCAATTTGTGATTAATGATTATGGTCAAGTTTTCAATAATTGCAAAGTGGAACATAACCTAAGTTGAACAATCCGAGCTTATGTGTTTGTTGCTTAGATCAACCTATCTTTCTCATCATAAAGCTGCCATTAAATTGAACTTAGAGAGCTTATTCTAGGTTGTTTGATGGTTAGAGATTAAATAGAGAGCTTGTTCTATTTAACGACAAACTAAGGAAAGATTGGGATAACAGAGCTTGTTGTTATCTACGGTTGTTAACTTTGATAGTTGGTTGATATTGATAGATCTGAAATTGATTCCTAATGATGTCTAGTGGTGGAGAATGAAACCTTAACCATATTTTTCATATTTGATTCTTCTTACTTACTTGTTTTCTTACTTTTCTAGTTTGCTTATTTTTAAAAGTATATTTATTTTTATTGGCTGGTTATACCGCCTAATTTGTATATTAACTTTGTTTTATTTTTATTGGCTGGTTATACCACCTAATTTAGTATATATATTTTTATTGGCTGGTTATACCGCCTAATTTAGTATATATATTTTTATTGGCTGGTTATACAGCTTTGCATCTTTTTCTTATTATTTACTTTAATTTAAATCTGGCTTCAAAAACCCCTTTTCTTTTATTGTTTTCTTTGAACGTAAGTTATAAACTAATAACTCATAGATTAAAACCCAATCCCTGAGGACTCGACCCTTGCTAATCATTATACTTACAATTGATCTTTTTAGTGCAAGGTTAAATAAGATACACTCTTTTGGGTGCATCAGGTGGTCAAGTCCGGGATTTTAAACTTAGGAAGTTAGAGCCATTTAAAAATGGGTTTAGTTAGGTTTTATTTTTAATCTAAGCTTTTCAAAATTGTTTTCAAACAATCACAAAGTATTTTGTTTTTAAAATATTTAATTTGATATATTTTCTTAAGGTAGCCGGATATTTTTTTTAGATATACGGATTTTCTTAATTAAAGGAAAAAATACATTCTCATGTATTGCATTTTCCATATTCATGCATACTATATAATATGTGATTTTTGCTATGAAAATTTCCATGATGTTGTTATTATTTATTATTTATATTTTGATGCTAAGTTGTTTATTATATGGTTTTGAATATTTTATGATATCCTATGCTTTTTATTTAGTTAGTTATTTTTGTCACATTATTTAGCATATACTATGTTCATGCATTATTATTTTCGTTTTAATTTTCATGCATATTATATGAAAGCATTATTTTATGTTTCATGTCATTTAGATTATATGTCATATAATTTATATTTGTCATGTCATTTAAATCATTTTATTCCATTTAGAATATATCATGTGACTTAGGATATTTCATTTCATATAGAATATATTATGTTACCTAGGTTATTTCATTTCATTTAGAATATATTATGTTACATAGGTCATTTCATTTCATTTAGAATATACCATGTGACTTAGGATATTTCATTTCATATAGAATATATTATGTTACCTAGGTCATTTCATTTCATTTAGATATATTATGTCACTTAGGTCATTTTATTTCATTTAGAATATATTATGTCACTTAGGATATTTCATTTCATTTAGAATATATCATGTGACTTAGGATATTTCATTTCATATAGAATATATTATGTCACTTAGGACATATCATTTCATTTAGGATATTTCATTTCATATAGAATATATCATGTTACCTAGGTTATTTCATTCCATTTAGAATATATCATATGACTTAGGATATTTCATTTCATTTAGAATATGCTATGACATTTAAATTATATCATATCATTTAGGTTGCATTATATTATCTAGACTTTGCTATGTCACTTATGTCACACATATTCGTATTCATATTTATTATTAAAATATTTTGAAAAAGATAATGATTTTCAATAAAATAAAGATATTCCCGAGTTAAAATAATTCATGAGTTCTCTGACGGGTTTGCTGGGGAGGATATCGTCAATTATCATTAATAACAGAATATCTTCTTTAAAACGAGAATGATTTAGAAAGTTTTCCAAACTAATAAAATTTCTATATTTTGCCACGTTTGTTGGAAAATATAGGAAAATTTTGAATTAATCAATTCCGGATTATTTTCAAATAAAAATGGAATTATTTTTCTTTAAATTGGGAATTAACTTGAAATACTAAATTTAAAATCTACTTTTTTACCGATATTTGAGATAACACACGATTAATAAGGTACCGTTTTATACGGGCTTTGTGGGGGTGCTAATCCTTCCCCACACATAACCGAGTCCAGAACCCGCTTATTTGATTTCTCTGGTTTAAAACGCAGACTTGAAATTGGTTTTAAAAATGTTTTAATTAATTTTAAAATATTTTATAAAATCAGTTTTAATAGGTGGCCGATCACACCTAGCTAAAAAAGATTGGTGGCGACTCCATATCTTTTCAAGTTCATTTTCTAAGAGGAATTAAGTCGACTTTTCCTTGATTTTTTAATGTCATGCTTAACGAATAATAAAGTCTTTTGATGAGACTTGTTATTTTTAGGTTGCGACAGCTTGGCGACTCCACTGGGGACATTTAGAGAGTCAGGCCTAGAATTAGTCGTGTGTTATCAAAGTCTCGGTTTTGTTGGTTTAATTGGTATTTAATTTTAATTCCCATATATTTTTTTTTTTAAAAAAAAGAGAATTTCGAAAATAAATTATCTTAAATATGTCCATATTCATGTGCATAGAAATTATAATTGTTCTCTGATTATTTTGGTGCATATATTCATTTATCGATTAATTGATAATTTATGTTGTTTAATTTTATCGAGCCATTTAGAATAAGGATTGTAGAATAGGTGGTGAAAGGTTTGTTGTTCTTCCTCACACACTACACGTGCATTTGCATATCATGAGCCCTATACCCGGGTTTCGTCCCTTTAAGTGGAAATAAAGTAGCTACACTCCCGTGATTAACAATCCGCATGGGTTAGCAAAATATTTTCGGAGTATAAATTACCTAAGCTCCCGTGATTAACCACCCGCATGGGCTAGAGAAATATACTCTAACGAATTGAACCCGCTTTTATTGGGGTGCCTTACTAGCCTTCACCGGCGACAATGAGGAACAATTCAGGGCCTTTAGAACTTCGTTCACCCACATATAATGAGTCATAGAGCCAACATAGGCAAAGCCCTGCTGAATTTTTATAGATATACCGAAGTTAGGAACACATGGAAGGACATTTCTAACCTTTTGTTACCTATTTTACATTCCGGTTAAGTTTTGCAAAATCGGGCAGTGATGAATGTACATCGTTTTGCCCATAATAAGTTAAGTACCCCGTCCCAAAGGTGTCGTAATGCTGAATTTTCATTGGGATATTTGTTATATTATTTTGTTATTATTTGGTTTCTTCACCTTTACTGACTTGTTTGTTTTTCATGCATTTTTTGTGTCATCATAATGTATAGGGAAAATTATTGGCCTAGGGAAAGGGCTTTCATGAAGGGTCAGGCTAGTTTGATAGTGGAAGAACATGCAGGGGCACGACAATGGTCGGAGTCAAAGCAGCGAAGAGATGGGGATTGTTTAATGAGGGATATATATCAGTATTGCCAGAAAGAGTAGATTTAGTTTACCAGCAAAATGATCTCCGGGGGTTGATGGATATTTGGAGTCAATGGGATGTGTCAAAAAAGAGGATTTTCACTCAGATATATAGAGACATAGCATTGTTGATTCCGATTAAGATTAACAGTGAGTTGATTTGGGCTATGGTACATTTTTGGAATCCAGCATACCGATGTTTCACCTTCAACAGAGAAGACATGACACCGACCATAGAGGAATATTCGGCTTTGTTACGTATTGAGGATGCTATCCCTGATCGAATTTATTTAAAGGATTCAAAGACATTAGGGTTTAAGAAGAAAATTAGCTAGGATCGTCGGAATGGATAGTGAATAGGTCGATGCACATGTGGTTAAAAAAGAGAAAAGTGAGTGTATTACTTGGGATGCACTCCAATCTTTGATCCGAAGTCACCCAAATAGAGAGACTGCGAGGGATATTTTTGCTTTAGCTGTATATGGTTTGGTTATTTTCCCGAGGACACTGGGACGTATCGAGTTGGCCATAGTTGACCTTTTTGAGAAGTTAAGACATAAGATAGATCTGTCTCTAGCCATACTAGCAGAAACTATTCGATCTTTGAATTTTTGCAAAAGGAAAGGAAAAGGAAGATTCATGGGATGTATGCAACTCCTCTATGTTTGGATTCAGAGTCATTTTTGGAAGAGGGGGGATGTTTCTTTCAAACCATATTTGAAAACCCTAGTACCAATCAATGAGTTCTTTAAGATAGATTGGCCCGAAGACAAAAATGAAGAGCAGTGGATCAACCTGTTCTGAAATCTTAAGAGTGAATTGATAACTCGAAGAGCTCCATGGATGATTCCTATGCCGATATTATACAAATGTGGAGACAAGTCAGGGGTTCCCCTACTCGGGATTTGGAGTGCCGTGAGCTACGCACCTCTGTTGGTGCAAAGACAGGTTGACTCTCGGCAGTTCACACCAGTGACTCATGGTCTGGCTCTATTACAGTTCACCTATGGAGAAGAAGGTTACTCAAGAAAGGTGCGGGGAATAATTTAAGCACGGAAAAAGACCCGTCGGATAAAGGTAGCCAGATATGAAGACATCGTCACACCCGACTACCTAGCATGGAGAGAAAGGAGGATTAATGACAGGTTGTTGGCATCTAATGGGGAAGAAGTTCAATTCTTGAGTTCGCCATCGAAGGAAGTGCCATCAGAGTTAGAAATTGCAAGGGCAGAATTCGAAAAAGAAAAGGCCCAAATGTGCAAAGAGTTTGCCCAGCTGTAAGAAGAGCTTGAGGACATGACAAATAAGGAATCAACTCGAGAAAGAGAAAAGGAAAAGATCAAGAGAGAAAGGGACACTGCTAAGAGCGATCTTCAGGAATTACACTTGGAGAACAAGAGGTACCACTTTGAGCTCAGATTTGAGGGTACCCTCAAGACTTCCGGGGAATGGGAGCAAGAGGTCAGAAACCTCAAGAAGGAGAAGAACTATTGGCAAGAGAGAGAAAAGCATGAGGAAGCCCGAGCCAATCAACTGGAGAAACAAGTTAAGGAAAGCTTACACGGTGATGCTTCTACTGACATGTCAAAGGGCCGTAAACAAGTAGGGGTCAGATTGAAGAGCAAGCCAATCAAAAGAGGACAGTAAAAAAGGTCCAAGATCCAAGGGAGTTACTGTAGAACCGATGTTTTGCAATAGCATTTTTGAATTAGGATAGACAGATTATCAGATTGTCTTAAGAAGTAATCTTTTATCTTTGATGTATTTAGTTCCAGGAAATCAATGAAAGACCGTTTGGTTGGAATTATCCCAGGGCCAATACTTTTAAATGCATTCATCATTCATTTGTTCTTTCCTATATATATTTTGTTTGTTGATTCATTTATTTATATTTATAATCATTCATTCATTTATTCTTTATAAATTATTCATACACTTAGTCATTTATTTATTTGTCCATTCATTTATTCTTTATAATTATTCATTCATGTTCATACACTTAGTCATTTACTTATTTGTTCATTAATTAACATTTAGTCATTTATTTATTCATTCATTTTTATAAAATAAAAAAATGTGTTAATAATTTCTAATTCATGGTTTTTTAAAAACTAAAGGTACAATTGGTCGCACTCAGAAAGAATCAGATTTTCGATACCCTTACAATACATATTCTCAAGCCAGAGCTATGGAGAATGATCAGCTTGCTAGAACTAAAAGGATGGAAAGAACTCAAAGGGAACTGCAGGAACAGTTGGCTAAGTCTCAAGAGGAGTCACGGGAACAAATGGCCAAACTCATGGAGATGATGAATACCATGATGAGGCAGAAATGGCCAGGGGACAATTCAGTTACAGGAATGGGGGCAGTAAACCAGGAAGGCTGACCAGAGGTGGTACAGCAAAATGGCCAGGCAGCCCAGCATGTCGGAAATGAACTTCCAACTGGGGTAGCATCCTATGTTTACATCCAACCAGCGGCTAAAGCACAAAATTTTGGTCCTAAAAGGGGTAATATTGGGGTTGATCCAATTGATGTGGATGTTCCAGACTTTGAGGAACTGGCTGAAAAGGAAAGGGCAAAGATGACTGAGCTGAAGAGGGTTGAAACGGCAGAATCCCAAAAAAAAATATCAGCTGTTGGAGGAAAGATTTAGGGCAGTTGAAGGGGCAGAGCTATTTGGTACTCTGGATGCCAAAGAAATGAGTTTAGTGCACGGTCTGGTGATTCCTCCAATGTTCAAAGTATCAGACTTTGAAAAATATAACGAAACTACCAACCCATCAGCGCATCTGACCATATACTGCCGGAAGATGACCGGACATGATGAAGATGAAAATTTGCTTATCCACTGTTTTCAGGATAGCTTAATAGGGTTCGCAACTCGGTGGTATAACCAGCTTACCCGTACTAAAATCCGTTCCTGGATGGATCTAGCCAAAGCTTTCATGGAACAATACAAGCATGTGATGGACATGGTACTTGACCATCTAACTCTGCAAAACATGGAAAAGAAAGTTACTGAAAGCTTTAAATAATATTCTCAGAGATGGAGAGACATGGTTACACAAGTACAACCTCTTTTGACCAACAAGGAAACTGCAGTGTTTTTCATCAATACCCTGAAAGCACCTTATTATGATAAATTGGTGGGGAGTGCCACCAAGGACTTTGCAGATATGGTAATCTCCGAGGAGATTATACAGTCTGCCATTAAGAATAGGAAAATAGAAGGGGGTGAGTCTGCTACCCCGAAGAAGGTTTTCCCTGCAAAGAAGAAAGAGGAGACCCATGCAGTTAGCTTCAATCAATACCCTTATGCACCTCCTACACACTATACACCTCCCAGGCCCTATACTCCTCTCACATCTTATGCACCTCCTACACCTTACACACCTTATCCGGGGTATAATCCTTACTATCCCAATGTGAACCACCTCACCCAAAATACATTCCCCTATACCAATATACCACAACAGCATTTTCCAACTGGCATATCCCTACAGATAAATCTTCCCCGAAACAATGTCCCAAACACTCAAGGTGCTGGACGCAATGATCAACGTTCACCAAGGAATGATCAGAAATCCCAATTTGATCTGATTCCTACCACCTATGGTGAACTATATCCTAAACTGTTGCAAAGTCAACTTGTTGCACCTGTATACCTCAAACCTTTGACACCATATCCAAGGTGGTACAATGCAAATGCTAGCTGCGCATATCATGCAGGGATCCAGGGGTATTCGACTGAGGACCGTATTGCCTTTAAGAATAAAGTCCAAAGTTTGATTAATACTGGGGTGGTGAAGTTCGGGACAAGGAATGGGTCGAATGTAGCAGGAAATCCGTTACCCGATCATGCTGAGAATCAGGTAAATGCAGCATTGACAGGGGAAGAAAGAAGGTTGAAAAAACATGTCAGTGAAGTCAAGACCCCAATGATAAAAGTGTGGGTCGAAATGGTAAGAGCGGGAATGGTGGAAGATGGTGACAGTTAAAAATGGTTGCAAACAGGGTGGAGGATTGGTGCCCGTTCCATGGATGTAAAGGTCATATCATACAGGAATGCGCGGACTTTCTAGCTAAAGTCCAAAAGATGATGGATGAGGGAGAAGCCCAGTTTTATGAAGAAATAGAGGATGAAGTAGAGGTTATTGAGAATGCGGCTAGTTATGGAATAAGAAGACCTTTGATCATCTATTACGATGAACCAGAGAAGACTACTCCGATTGTTGAGGAAATAGCGTCTAAGCTAATCATAGATTTGCCTTCTTCCTTTTTATATAAGGAAAACAAAACTGCACCATGGAAATATGACTGTAACATGGTTATGCTAAGGTCTTCAAGTCAGCAGGATATTACAGGTGTGGGGCACTTAACACGAAGTGGAAGGTCTTATGCCCTTGAGGTTGTTGCACATGGATCAACAAGGAAAGATGGAGGAATAGACAAAGGGAAGAAAGTAGTTGAACCAATCCATATTGAGATGGATTTGTCAGAAGAAGAAAGGGGATCAGCCCCGATAAACAGGATAAAAGAGCCGGTGAACGAGAAGAAGGCCTGCGAGTTCTTAAAATTCATAAAGCATAGTGAGTATAGTGTGGTTGAGCAATTGCAGCGTCATCCAGTAAGAATCTCCATCTTATCTTTGGTATTAAACTCGGAGCCACACAGAAATATCCTATTGAGAGTGTTGAATCAGGCATACGTGGCTAACAACATATCGGTAGAAAAATTAGACAGGCTGGTGGGAAACATTGCGGCAGACGACCATATATATTTCAGTTATGATTAAATACCACCCAATGGTGTTGGGTCCACAAAGACTCTTCACATAACAACCACCTGCAAGGGGCATATACTACCAAGGGTGCTTCTGGATAATGGTTATTCATTAAATGTAATGCCCTTGGCAACCCTGTCTAAGTTGCCAGTTGATATGTCTTATATGTTACCGAGTTGCATAGTAGTCAAGCTTCTAATGGTACTAGGAGAGAGGTAATGGGAACTATTGAGGTTTCTTTGGAGATAGGCCCATGCACCTATACAGTGAACTTTCAGGTCATGGATATTAGTCCGTCCTATAATTGATTGTTGGGAAGACCGTGGATATATTCAGTAGGGGCTGTACCCTCATCTCTCCACCAAAAGCTGAAATTTGTGATGGAGGGCCGTTTGGTCACTATATCAAGAGAAAAAGACATAATAGCTTCTGCATCTACTGAATCTCCTTATGTTGAACCCAATAAAGATGCCGTAGAATGTTTTTTTTGGTCTTTGGAGTTCGTAAATACGATTTTCGTCGCTGAATGACGAAAAATTCCAAAACCAAGGTTGTCCACGAACACAAGGCTGGGAGTAAGAACTACAGTGGAAAAGAGCTGCAGGGCTGGAAAAGGTCTTGGAAAATATCTTCAAGGGATGGCCCGAGCAATGGAAGTAGTAGTAAAGAAAGACCGGTTTGGCTTAGGGTATCTTTCGAAAGCCCATGAGAAGAGGAAGCAAGTTGAAAAGAACCGACAAAAGAGGATGGCCCATCTCGGGGGTATGGATATTGAGTGGGAGCCTATGACTTTCCCAGCAATCCTTTACAGCTTCCGCTCTGCTGGTTTTCTATTCGGAGAAAAGAATTCAGAAGATGTACTCATAATGATCAAGCAAGCTTTTGAAAAGTTCCATGTGAATAAGGGTGGGCAGATTCAGGATATGGTAATTTGCATGACTGGGAAAGAAGGGATGAAAAGTGACAATGCAAATTGGATGGTGCGACCTTGTCGACCAGGATATATGATAACTCGTATAATTATATAGTTCTTAGTTATGTTTTATTATTGTTTTGCGTCAAATACGAGTTATTATTGCTTAGTCTAATTGTGTTTATGATCTTTTATATTTTTATGTAATTTGGTGTTTTTTTCACGAGTTTCTTTGAGTGATTTCAGATTACTAGGTTAAATCAACAATTAAGGGCAAATCCAGTTCAGTTCCAGTTCCGACACCTTTTGCCATATCAGCTATATCTGGAGTTTCACTGAAGCAATAAGGCTGAAATTTTAACCGTGCAAAGTTAAGAGGCATATCTATCTTTTTCATGTTTTACACTTCTTGAAATGGAGTCGTTTTCCCTAGAGAAATCGACCATCAAGTTGGCTGATGTGCAATGACGTCTGTGCTGACCTGTTTTGGTATTTGGACCATATCTTCCGATCCACATGAGAAAATGATCTGATTCCAACGGCTATGGATCCGTAACGGATAGGGGTATATTTTTCTAGAAGACCATTTTATCAGATCGAGCCTTCAACATTGACAAAATCGACCATCAAGCTGGCTGATCAGAATTGTCATACAATATGACGAAAATTGTTAGAAAAATGCACCCACCTATTATACCTACCTTTGAAATTTATAAAGCTTGTCTCTTGTCATTTAGCTCTCCAAAATGTGTATAAATAGAGGGCCTTGGATGAGTGTAAGAATACATTAATACATTGGTAGGATATTAGCCATTGCAATGTAATTCTCTAAGTTTTCTTCTTCTTTCCTTTCTCTAGTTTTCTTTTTCTTTCTTTTTCTTTTCATTTTCTTCATATCTAGTATGCGTTGCTAATCATATTGTTGAGCTGATGAGGTGAAGCTTTTGGTAAATGCTAAGGTTAGTCTCTTAAACATGAGCTAAAATAAATCATCATTTAGTATAGATAATATTTTCTTTTGGTTTAAAATCATACTTGCAAAGTAGGGATCTTGATTCATTATTGACAATGAAAATGGCACAGTAAATGCTTGGTTTCATAACCTTGATTTGTTGTAGACATATACCTTGGCATAAGGAATGCTTGGACTCTTTTTGTGAGTTTTGAGGACACCAAATGAACATAATATCATATGCTATGGACGTTGGACTGAATTGCTAAACCTTCCGATTGGAACCTCCCTTATGTGTGGATTTCAATTGTGTAATAAAACAAGATTAATCTTAGCATAACACCAAGAGTGGATTCTCTACCCTCAACATCTTTTCTTATTGTTTTTTATATTTTGTTTAATTTCTTTTATGTTTTGTTGTTGATTCCCTAATATCTTGTTTACTTTCTTTTTCTTATATATTTATAAACTTATACTTACTAATACGCTTCCCTGTGGTTCGACCTCGGACACCCGAGAATTTATTACTTGAACATAACCTGCACTTGGGTTTACAACTCTTAATTGAGTCTCCATCAAGTTTTTGGCGCCGTTGCCGGGGAGGCAATACTAAGTATATAAGTTTATAAGTATATTTATTTTTATTGGCTGGTTATACCGCCTATATTTATTTTTATTGGCTGGTTATACCGCCTAATTTGTATATTAACTTTGATTTATTTTGGCTGGTTATACCGCCTAATTTTCTATATATTTATATTTATATTGTATATTAACTTTGTTTTATTTTTATTGGCTGGTTATACTGCCTAATCTGTATATTAACTTTGTTTTATGCTTGTTTGGCGACGTGATTTTAGATCTCGTCGTTTAGTTAGATTTTATTGTGAAACTTTTTCAGGTAATCTTTCTAATACAACTCCTACCATGTGCACGATGGACGTGTAACGGTAAATGTCGTTCTATTGGGATTCCGTCCTCTAATCGAGATGATAAAATTGAATTCATTAAGGATGGACTGAGTAAGGAGAATTTGGGTAATATCCAACTTTCTCTTGAGACGCATCCTAGTGGAGACGTACAAAGAGAAATTCTTGATTTATGGCCGCAATTCCAAAGGGAATGGCAACATCTTGGGAATCTGATGTTAAAAGACCCTGTTTGCCAGCTTGTAAGAAAACTGGATGGGAAGCATATCCTCGACTCATAGAAGGCGTTTAAGCCGTTTCTGGACGTAAAACCAGAGGAAGATGTGAGCCACAATCACAAATACAATAAATGACTTCTCAGCTTTTGGTTTGATTTGCAATAACTTTATTTCGGTTTAATTTACGTGTTGTTCGATTTGTGTAATTATTTTCGGTTTTTTTTTTTTTGCATTGGTCTTTTACGGTTGATTTTTCTTCTCTTTTTGATTTTCTTCCTGAAATCGCGCAAAAATCTTTTGTTAGGTTAACATTTTCTTCTGACAGGTCAAATACACTTCCGGCGACATTATTACTCTTGTCTGATTCACTACTCAGTCCTCTATATATTACACCATGTACTCATTCTCTTTCAGGCACTCGAAAAAAAAATGGAAAGTACTTCGTCCCATCGCATTGAAAAAATTTGTGTCTTTGGAGGTGCTTATCCAGGGAAAAATAAAATATTCGCTGATGAAGCCATAAGAGTTGGAGTAATACTTGCCCAACAAAAGATCCAGTTGATTTATGGAGGCAGTAGTACGGGTTTAATGGGAGCAGTCGCTACATCAGCACACGCCGGAGGAAGTCCAGTTCTAGGAATCGTGCCAAAACTATTCACAGGTTTTTGTGGACTTACCGTGGGTAAGGAAATACAAGTCTGGAGTATCCCTGAACGGATAACAATCATGTACCATTCTGCCGATGCATTCATTGCTTTACCAGGAGGTCTGGGTACATTGGAAGAAATAGCTTGCGTGGCTTCTTGGTCATCTTTGGTCACAAATAAGAAACCCATTGGTTTGCTTAATATTAATGGTTATTTTAGTAATTTGCTTTCATATTTAGATAATGCTGTGGAAAATGGATTCATGTTTTCAGAGGCAAGGAGAACCATAATTTCTGCTACAACCATTGAAGATTTACTCAAAAAGCTCCAAGCTTATGAGTATTTATCTGCTACGGTTGTTTCGCAAACGCTCGGAAAAAGAAAAAGAGATATGGACGAGCAAGGAGTGGATTGCACTTTGTCTTTGTGACATTATCTAACATTTTGCTTGTTGTGTCTTAGTTATAATAAGTGGTTAGCAACCTCTGCAGGTAATATCTCCTAAATTCTACCTTTAAAATTTGACATTGGGGACAATGTCATATTTTAGTAGGGGGTAAGGGACATATTTTGCTAATTTAAAAAAAAAATTGTTGTGTTTTAAGACATTTAGAAGTATTCATTCTGAACAAGGTCTGAGTAAGGGAGACTTGAGACATACCTTGTCAGTTTGATTTAATCTTCTTCTTCTTCTTCAAAAAAAAAAAAAAAAACATGTTTAGACTTAGTGTGTTTTAGTTACTTTCAATACTATAATGAGATATGAATTGCATAAGTCTAAAACAGATTTATTAGTGAGAAGATTTTCATGAGAATTGAGCTTGATATCAACCTTTTTATGAGCCAATGTTAATATGATATGTTGATTGAGAAAGAAGCATGTTTAGACTTAATCTGACTTGTATAGTCATCCTTGTGAGTTTTTGAGCCTATAATGATTGATGCATTATACAAATCAATCTAATTTCTTTCTTGAGTGCTCTTATGATTACATGATTCTCTAGAACTTGCTTTAAACCGTTTGAGACTATATTGATACATGTGACAACATGAATATGATAGAGGCATTAGGATTATAACCAGAGCCAAACAGCCATCCATTATTAATGTTCTACGAGAACATCCCCACTAGTGAGCCAATTTGAGCCTACATTAAATATGCTGTTTTATTGGTAACCACAACTTACACCTAGCCTAAATATACTTATATCCTTACCCTTGTTCTAAAGATGGATTTTATATTTTGAGACATATTGCAAAAAAACAAGGGATATTTTTAGTTGAAAATTTGGGTAAGAAACAAAAGATAAGTGTGGGGGAAGAAAAGAAAAGGAAAAGTCAAGAGAAAAAGAAAGGGATCATTGTCAAATACATTCCCATATTAAAAAAAAAAAAATCTTCTCTTGAACTTCTAGAAAAAGATGTTACAAAGTTGGTTAGAATGATGCAAAGGCTCAACATGAATATTTAGCCTATGTTATTATGTGCTTTATAAGAGTTTTGAGAAGTTTTATTTGTATGATCTTATTATGTCTCTAAACTCTATGAACTCTTTGGAACCTTTGTGATATCTTTATCCTTTTGTTCTTTAACCACATTATAACCCTTTGGCCCCATTACAACCTTGAATAAAGACCTCTTGATTTATGAAGTTGTATGATCTAAATAGTGGAGAATAGGTGGACAAGCAAGCATATGGTAGAAGTGTTTTCATGAGATTGATTGAGTGTAAACACTTTACCACTACTTTAAAGAGTGAAAATCAAGAGAGTATCCTATGTGAGAAGTTGAGATTAAGTTTGAATATACACTATTTTGATTGAAATATGTTATGTTAATATTGGCTTAACTCAAACTATTTACATTCAAGCAAGATTTTTTTGTGAATTTCTTTAAGCTATTGATTAGTTTTTAAGACTTGTCCAATGATTATCTCTAATTTATATTGGAAGGATTAGTTATAATTATTATTTTTAGTTTTTCTTATGTCTTCAATGTTTGTGGGTATCGTCCTAGCAAACCCTCACGAGACTAAACTCGTCCACTAGGGACACCTAGGGGTTTAAAGGCTTGTGTCACATGCTAAGTGCCACCGTGATTTCCTACGAAAATGGATTAGATTAGATTTTCTTATTTTATTTTTATTGAGTCGTTGCTAGGGACTAGCAACAATCTAAGTGTGGGGGTGTGATAACTCGTATAATTATATAGTTCTTAGTTATGTTTTATTATTGTTTTGCATCAAATACGAGTTATTATTGCTTAGTCTAATTGTGTTTATGATCTTTTATATTTTTATGTAATTTGGTGTTTTTTTCACGAGTTTCTTTGAGTGATTTCAGATTACTAGGTTAAATCAACAATTAAGGGCAAATCCAGTTCAGTTCCAGTTCCGACACCTTTTGCCATATCAGCTATATCTGGAGTTTCACTGAAGCAATAAGGCTGAAATTTTAACCGTGCAAAGTAAAGAGGCATATCTATCTTTTTCATGTTTTACACTTCTTGAAATGGAGTCGTTTTCCCTAGAGAAATCGACCATCAAGTTGGCTGATGTGCAATGACGTCTGTGCTGACCTGTTTTGGTATTTGGACCATATCTTCCGATCCACATGAGCAAATGATCTGATTCCAACGGCTATGGATCCGTAACTGATAGGGGTATATTTTTCTAGAAGACCATTTTATCAGATCGAGCCTTCAACATTGACAAAATCGACCATCAAGCTGGCTGATCAGAATTGTCATACAATATGACGAAAATTGTTAGAAAAATGCACCCACCTATTATACCTACCTTTGAAATTTATAAAGCTTGTCTCTTGTCATTTAGCTCTCCAAAATGTGTATAAATAGAGGGCCTTGGATGAGTGTAAGAATACATTAATACATTGGTAGGATATTAGCCATTGCAATGTAATTCTCTAAGTTTTCTTCTTCTTTCCTTTCTCTAGTTTTCTTTTTCTTTCTTTTTCTTTTCATTTTCTTCATATCTAGTATGCGTTGCTAATCATATTGTTGAGCTGATGAGGTGAAGCTTTTGGTAAATGCTAAGGTTAGTCTCTTAAACATGAGCTAAAATAAATCATCATTTAGTATAGATAATATTTTCTTTTGGTTTAAAATCATACTTGCAAAGTAGGGATCTTGATTCATTATTGACAATGAAAATGGCACAGTAAATGCTTGGTTTCATAACCTTGATTTGTTGTAGACATATACCTTGGCATAAGGAATGCTTGGACTCTTTTTGTGAGTTTTGAGGACACCAAATGAACATAATATCATATGCTATGGACGTTGGACAATTTGGACTGAATTGCTAAACCTTCCGATTGGAACCTCCCTTATGTGTGGATTTCAATTGTGTAATAAAACAAGATTAATCTTAGCATAACACCAAGAGTGGATTCTCTACCCTCAACATCTTTTCTTATTGTTTTTTATATTTTGTTTAATTTCTTTTATGTTTTGTTGTTGATTCCCTAATATCTTGTTTACTTTCTTTTTCTTATATATTTATAAACTTATACTTACTAATACGCTTCCCTGTGGTTCGACCTCGGACACCCGAGAATTTATTACTTGAACATAACCTGCACTTGGGTTTACAACTCTTAATTGAGTCTCCATCAATATAGACTGACCAATTGGAGTACGACTGAGTTGCCCATAGTTTTTAAGTCTATTCCAAAGTAATACTTCAAAATAACAATCTTAATTATCTTTACCCAGAGATATTAAGAGTTTTTTTTTGTAATGAGCTTTTTGTTTAAACATTTTCATTCAATAAAATAACAAGCACGATGCATTTTATTCATATTGATGTATCCATATTCTTTCATTTTTGCTATTTATTTTGTTTTCATTATATATATTTTCCTATATTGTTTCTTCCCCACTTATTTACAGGTGTAAGGATGCGGAATATGAGGACCTTCCTGTCAGTAATTCTGAAATTGATTTTGAAAAACCCATTTGCACGGGTGATTTTGAGGCTAACAAAGATACTGAGGATTATGGTCTACCTTTGAATCTATTAAGGAAAATAGAACAAGAGGAGAAACAAGTACTTCCTCATAAGGAATTATTGGAAATAATGAGGAGATAAAGGAAGTCAAAATCGGGACTTCATTGTCATCATCAATAAAGGGTGAATTGATAGCTTTGCTCTGGGAATATGTGGATGTATTTGCATGGTCTTACCAAGACATGCCAGGGTTGGATCTGGATATTGTGGTTCATAAGCTCCCTTTAAGGCTAGAATGCCAGCCAATTCAGCAAAAGTTAAGAAGAATGAGGCCAGACATGCTGTTAAAGATAAAAGATGAGGTGAAAAAACAATTTGATGCTGTATTTTTAGAGGTGGCAAAATATCCATAATGGGTGGCAAATATTGTTCCAATACCAAAGAAGGATGCCAAGGTGTGGATGTGCGTTGATTACAAAGATTTGAACAAGGCTAGCCCCAAAGATAATTTCCCTTTGCCCCATATCGATACTCTGGTGGATAATACGGCGAAGAGTTCTTTATTTTCTTTCATGGACGAATTCTCGGGATATAATCAGATTAAGATGACACCGGAAGATATGGAGAAAACCATATTTGTCACAATTTGGAGAACATTCTGCTACAAGGTAATGTCGTTTAGGTTGAAGAATGCTGGGGCAACATATCAGAGAGTCGTGGTGACCTTATTTCATGATATGATGCATAAGGGAATTGAGGTATATATTGATGATATGATTGCAAAGTCACAAGGAGAAGAGGAGCATATTGCGAATCTTAAGAAGCTCTTCGAACGACTAAGAAAGTTTCGACTCAAGCTAAATCTAGCAAAATGCACTTTCAGAGTCACCTCGGGAAAATTGCTGGGTTTTGTCGTCAGCAAAAAGGGAATTGAGATTGACTCGGATAAAGTGAAGGCCATTCAGTATTTGCCACCCCCACGTACTCAAAACAAAGTAAGAAGCTTTCTGGGGAAATTGAATTATATTGCCCAGTTTATTTCTCAGTTAACCGACAAATGTGATCCAATATTTAAGCTACTTCGAAAATGTGATCCAGGAGAATGGGATGAAGGTTGTCAAATCGCCTTTGAAAAGGTTAAACATTATCTATCCAATCCACCAGTGCTAATGCCACCTATTTCGGATAAACCAATGATACTGTATTTATCAGTATTTGAGAGATCTATGGGTTGTGTTTTGGGGCAGCTTGATGAGACTGGAAAGAAAGAACAGGCAGTTTACTACCTCAGCAAGAAGTTCACAGATTATGAGATGAAATATTCGTCGGTAGAAAAGTTGTGTTGTGCCTTAGCTTGGACTGCTCGAAGACTCAGACAGTACATGTTGTACCACACAACGTGGTTGATTGCCAAGCTAGATCCAATCAAGTACATGTTGGAAGCACCTTCTTTATCAGGGAGAACACCAAGATGGCAGGTTTTATTGTCAGAATACGATATTGTATATGTAAGTCAGAAAGCTATCAAGGGCAGTGCAGTGGCTAAATTCTTAGCAAGTCGGGCAGTGGAAGATTATGAGCCGTTGAACTTTGACTTCCCAGATGAAGATTTGATGTATGTTTCGCAAGCAGATGAGGCTCCCCTGAAGAAGAAAGTATGGAAAATGTACTTTGATGGTGCATCCAATGCCATGGGGCACGGAATTGGTGCAGTCCTCATATCCCTAGAAGAAGATTATTATCCTTTCACTATAGAAGTGAGTAATTTAATCCTTGTATGTTTGAATTTGATGCAAAAAAATAAAATTGGTAACAATGTTAATGAAAAACCGTCTAAATGCTGACGTGGATATGTAAAAATGACAGAATAGATGACTTGAAAAAAAAAATGATGACGTGTCAAATTTTTTTTGCTCAGGTGAAATTTAGAAACTAATAGAATAAATGACTTCGAAAAAAATGATGACATATTTTTACGGATAAGGGAGGGATTTGGGTAAAAAAATTATGTTTTTCTAAATTTCACTTAAGTAAAAAAATTTGACACGTCATCAATTTTTTTCAAATCATCTTTTCTGTCAGTTTCACATATTCATGTCAATATTTAGATGGTTTCTCATTAACACTGTTACCAATTTTACTTTTTTTCACCAATTTCAAATGTACAAGGATTAAATACTCACTTCTATAGTACAATAACTAAAATGCATTTTTAACTATAGTACAAGGACTATTTAAATGCTTTAACCTACCACATGCAAGGATATTAAAGGAAGCTGGCCAAAACGTTCAACAAAAAGGTGAAACATCGAACCATCAAAGAAGGAGGCCTTCAACCCAAGGGGAAAATTCAAGTCGAATTAGGGAGTGTCATATTTTGTGTAGAGGATCTTCAGCGAAAGAGTTGCAAAGATAACAAATCTAGATGGTAATGAATTCACTGAGCCTATCAATCTATACCATCTAAAGAGATAAAAGTTCCCATTGAATTGAAAACTCGAAGGGGCAACTTAGGCAAAAATTAGGGAAATTCCGCTAAGTTGAAAACTCAAAAAACGAGTTGGGCAAAAAAAAAAATTGTGCCTACAAGATTGAAAACTCAAGGCGATATTAGCATAAGTTAAGAAGAAGAAGAAAAAAAATTAGTGGAATTTAAAGAGCATGACATGTATAAATCCAAATCATCTTTTTATTCATCAAGCTTGAAGGCTAAAGAGATTACATTTCTAAAGGAAGGGTGGGAATTAACTTAAACTGATTTGCTTCCCAATGAAAATATAAAAGGTCTACTCCTAAGGTTCCTAATCCTAAAAAAGGAAATTGATAAGAGCAAAATTCCATGAAAGTGATTTTTGTGTAAAGGGATTTAAAGCCTCCGAGTCTTCCTCTCCTCGCCATAAACCTCATCGAACCTTGAAAAGTCTCATCCATGAATATTCCTTTGGCAACTTGTTTTCCGTCCCAAGCCAAGATTATAGCAATAACAATCCTCAGATTGAGCGGACTAATAGAGAAAATGGTCAAGGAACTCTTGAAGAATAAAGGCTCTCCATACTGGTGGCTAACCCATAGAACAGTGTAGAAAGATCAGACCATGGAAGCAATGAATACACAGTTCCGACTGCAGGCTCTTACAATCACCGTAGAGATCCTCTACCAAGGCGCTACCCAACGAATTTTGGTACATAAGGTTAGCCTGAACTTCTCAATCCAAACTTCTTCGAAAGCCCTTTCAATGGTCATCTTTTGATTCCAAGTGTTTTGGCTTGTAAAAGCCAAGAGAAATCATAAATTGACATACTACAAACAAATTGTCATATACCAATAGTCAAAAAACTGTTGGTAAAATCAAAAAATCCATCGAAGTTCGAAAACCTTATACCGACGATCATGATGGCTATTCCAACAAAATTTTAAGCATCGGTATAACCCTTGTCGATATAGATCTATACCAACGAAAAAAACAACTGTCGGAATAGGATTTATGGTCTATACCGACAGTTTTATGCATCAATAATGTTATTACCGTTGGTATAGACTCTGTTGTGTTAGTTTATTTAATTGTCTATATTGACGACGCGTCCGACGGTATAGATCTACCGACGGTAAGGTCCGTCGGTATAATTCTAATTGTTAAATATGTAACTAAACGTATAGCGACGGCTTTATTGTAGCTTTACCGACGGTCCGCTCCGTCAATATACTACACATTACTGTTGATATATAATATGTCAGAGTTTAAAGCATCGATAAAAGTAAAATTTTATTATATTTCCAATTTCTAATATTAATTTATTTATAGTCCTAATCCAACATATTTCATATAAAGTAAAAACATCATGAGAAAGTATAAAATGTTTAATAATAATAGAAATAAAATTATAAATAAATTGCCTTAATTATATCACTTTCACAAACTAAAGAAAGGTCACAAACTAAAGCCATAACATAGTCTTAAAATTGAAAATAAATAGTCCAAATACATAAAGTAAATAAGCATTTGTCTAAATGTACATGATCCCTTTCATATTCTTATGGTGCAGCTTCTGCATAAAATTGACAATTATTACAATTAAAAATAATTAAATAGTGAAATCAATGTAGAAGCATAAAGTAATGAAAAAGTTTACCATCTCTATTTTGATTAAGTTGAAAACTTGAAGACCGGATTTCTTGCACATGGTGACAAATTTGAAGCACTAACAGCATCATATACCTAAAAAGTATTACAAAGAAAATTTAGCAGTTCAAGATATGTTAAATTGTTAAATAAAAGTAGAAAGGAAAATTTTTCCCTTCCTTGGAATAATGTGCCACCATGTCTTTTATCGTAGAAGGGACAATTATTTTTCCCTATCGGAGAAGATGACATCCATTTCTGGAGACAATGTCTCCACCAGATTCTATAGAAGTCATGCCATGTTCATAGCCCCTATCTAAAGGTTATAGTTCTCACCATTCTCCACCTTTCATGTTCCGTGGGTTCTAACCCATGATAAGCCTTATGTTGCATGGACAGCTTGATAATAGGTTCAATTAAGCAATACATCAGTCCTATGGAGCCTCATTATGACAGTTTGGCTAAATCAGTAATTAAGGACCTGAAACTACTTCAAAGTTCTTTCTATAGTTCTTAGACAGTCTGCAGAAACTTAGTCACCAACAAACTCTAGATAATGCCCTACTGGCAGCAGCTAAAAACTAACTCAATTCATTCAATCAACTATCTTTTCTAGTAGTATTACTTATAGGGGAAAATCCGGGGAATTTGCAGTGCAATATAAAATTAAAAAAATATATATTTTTTGCAGGGAGGATTAGAACTTACATAGTTCAAGGCAGTAGAGAAGGATCGATACGCCTGCGGAACGGGAAAAAAAGAGGGGAAATGAGATCGAGAAGTGTTTGGATGAGCAGAAAGTAAGGGAAAATGAAAAAGAAAAATAAGGGAATACCTTAGAAGATTGACGGAAAGCTTGACGGATCTCGAGAAGACGTTGGGACGCAAGTTGAGCAAGCATTTTTGAGAGGAGTTTTTAAGACCCTCCTTCGTTAAACTCAAGAATGAGTAAAAAAAAAATGAGAGATTTGGCAAGAAGAAGAAAGAAAGAGCATACAAGTAACAAATTAACAAGTGCCCTCAATTGGTAACATTTACGCTTTGGGGATTTGGAGAGAAAAAAAAGGTTTGGAGAAAAGAGGGTTCGAATGATTCATTCCCCCAAATAAAATTTACATTACCTATAGCAACGGATGAATCAAAGTATCTTTTTATGGAAAAAAAAAAATTAAAATCGAAAATAAAATAAAATCGCCAGCTAAAAAAAGGCGGATTTTTTTTTTCACGAAGTGCATATACTGACGGTCGAAATAAAACCGTCAGTATACATCATACCTATACTGACAGAAAATGCTCAACTGTTACAATAGATATAACCTATATCGACATAAAAAAGAAGTGTCGGTATATATTATACATTTTCTGACGGATCAAAAATCCGTTAGTATAGACTTGATTTATTGACGGAATTTGATTGTCAGTAAAAATCAACGTCAGTATATGACAATTTGTTTGTAGTTGATAACTCTAGAAAATATATTTATTTTGCTACCTTTTATGCTTTGGAATCGACTAAGTCTTTGAGGATTTGATTAGGATTTGATTAGTTTTAGATGTTTTTATATTTATTTTATTTATCCATTTTATGTTTAAAATATTTATTTAGTTGTTATTTATGTGTTTTTATAGGTCCAACGTGATCTGGAGCTTCGAGGTGCAAAACGACAAAAAACGGTGCATTCCAATGAGCAGGCAGATTCGACCTCCGGAGCTTCTTTCAAGAAAAACATGATCTTAAAGACTTCATTTGAGAAAACTCCCTTCTTGACTTTTGAAGCTGACTTTCATACCTTTCCAACGGTGTAAGGCTTGCCAAAATCGGACAAGATTTGTCCAGTCAAAACAGCTGACGAAATACGAGAAGACGGCAGGAACCAATTCAGACAAACGGAGGAGAAACACCAAGGAGACAGAATAGGTGGCGCCGCGGCGCCAATGATGAACAGTAAAGTCACAAAAAAATATAAAAAAGCCTATTTTGACGTCGTTGCTTGGGCACGAAGCTTTGGACTCCAAGAGGCCTTGAACACTTTAAATAGGACTTTTTTAAATCAGAATAAAGGGGATTGGATACTTAGAAACCTAATTCTCTCTGAAGAAGATAGTTGCCATCAAATTCTCTCAAGAAGATTTGAAGATTCAAGAACTGACAACTCTTAGTTTTCTTTTTTCTCTTCTTTATTTTTTTTCTTGTGTTGTTGATGATGGTGAAACTATTTGAATATTTGTTTTCATTAATTAGGTTTAAGTACCCACATAGTTCCTGTACTGTAGTGAAAAGAGTAATTTAGTCCCTGTACTGTAAAAGTGAGTAATTTAGTCCTTGTACAATTAAAATAGGTGCCAATAAGTAAATTGATAACGGTGTCAAACTGTCAAAGAAAAACCTTTAAAATGCTGACGTGAACTCGTAAAATCTAACAGAATTAATGACTTGAAATAAAATATGACTTGGAATATATCTAAATCTGTTAGATTTTACAAGTCCACGTCAGCATTTTAACGGTTTTTCATTGACACCGTTATCAGTTTTACTTATTTGCACCTATTTCAATTGTACAATGACTAAATTACTCACTTTTACAGTACAGGAACTAAATTACTCTTTTCACTACAGTACAGTGACTATGTGGGTACTTAAACCCATTAATTATCATGAACTAATTTTCTTTTACTAGGATTTCAATGGAACTCAACACATAGCTTGAATTTACTTTCTCTCTCTAGCTTGATTTAATGGTATATTGAGTTGTTTGTTTAATCTTGTTCTTAATGCTTTTAGTTGATTGGCCACCAATTAGATTGATTTGTTAACCTAAACATAACTTGAAAAAGGGAATTTAGTGTTAGACATGGATTGAATGACATATTTTTCATATTTATTTATTAGGATGAATTGATCTGCAGGTAGGGTAGGAATACACTTACTTATCATGTGTAACCATTGTTAGAGCCTAAGCTTAATGAGTTCTTTTTAAATTCAATTATCATAGGAATATAGTTAATTGGTTAAGAGATATATTTTTATGAGACCATCGGAAGATTCTTATAAATAAGATAGAACTCTAGGTTAACAACTCAGGATCATTAATCAAGCGAAGAGCTAGAGAGAGATTCAAGCGAAGTGTTGACGGAAGTTGTAATCCTAGGCTTTTATAATTAATTGAATTCGCCCTTTTTAATTTACTTGCTGTCAGTATTAGTTTCTTTTAATTTTAGTTTTTAATTACTGTCTTTATTTAATTGTTTAGATAAGATTGAGTGTGTTAATTTTTGTATTTAGCAAAATTAATAGCAATTTCTCGTGGGATCGACACTTTACTTTTCACTTTATTACTTGTCAACGATACGTGCATTTGCGTGATTAAAATCGACAACAGTAGTGACAGCATAATCATTAAGAAAAAACACAAATTTTACAATTTTATGTTACTTGCAGTGAAATATCAAAGAGAAATCATCAAAGAAAATTCCAGTTACTATTTACCTTGTGATTGGAGCTGCACTAACATTTGTTTTGCTACCATTGGAGCCTATATGCTATGTGCAGCATAACTGAAACCCAAGCACTGAGCCTTAATCAAAGTCCAAGAAGCCATCTTTAAACTGAATTACAATCAGCAGTAACTAGTCAGCTGCGAAAATTGAATTGGCTATGAATCTTGATATCAGAAATTTTAAGGTTAGAACTTTTAACTCATTGAGAAAAAGTTTGAGATAGAGATCAAAAGAAAAGAAAAAGTAGAAAGAGAGAACAAAGAGTCTTATTTTCAGACTTCTGTAGTATGCTATTTGCATGGTTGAAAAAACCGGACCGGAGATCAAACCAGTGTGATCTCCGATTCTCGGTTTAATCGGTTAGACCGGATAGACCCTTTAAATAAGATTTTTAAATTTTTTTAAAATAATTTTAATGTTAAATAAATATTAAATATAATAAATAATTAATAAAAATAAGCATTTAGCTTATTAATATGGTCTTTAGTATAATTCCAAGAGGTTATGGATTCAAATCTCATCACTTACAAAAATTATTTTTGAAAAAAAATAATAATTAAAAATAAAAAACGGTTTATTCCCGGCTTTTCCAGTTTTTGGCCGGTTCGATTAAATCCGGTTTTATTACACCCGCCGAACCGGATAGGCCACCGGTTTCCAATTCAACCGGTCTGACAGGTCGGTCCGGTCCCGTTTTTTATTCAATGGCTATTAGGTATAATTTTGAAAACATGATAATTCATTAATGGGAGAGATTCAAACATAAGAAAATTACAAAATTTGGGCACCAAGTTCCTTACGGATTTTTTTCAACTTCAAGCATCCTCTCTTTGCTCCACTTTTCCCTTAAATAGGGAGAACACCTTTTGCAGCAACCTGTGAGATAAAATAAAAGGAAATGAAGCAATAAGCAACCATCAGGAAAAAATAAAAGAAGAATTCTTCAAAGAAATTCAGCACTTAACTCTTGAAAAGAAATTTCTTATTCTTTTTTGGTAACATTAAATAATAATGGAGAAGTAAAAGGTTTCATTTTCTCAAACAATGGCATGCCATTTTTTCCTAATGGAAAACAATTTATATAGGAAGCAGAATCATATTCTGGTTATAAGTAATTTTTCTATCAAAATATAGAGAAAATGTAAAGCTATTACCTTTTCAATAGAAAATAATTTGATTGGAGATTTTGCGGTCATTAGGCATTAACAACAGTTATTATTGGGAGATTTAGAAACTAAGAACAATTAAATACCTATTTCTATTATATCATATGCATTATGTTGAGAATTTACTATAAAAAAATGGTAGCAAAAAGTAACTAATATCACAAATTAAATCAATACACACTCCTATGCATATCCACTTACCTTTGAAGGCCATCAATCAAGAGAAATGCAATAGTTTTAATCTTATTAGGCTCTGGTTCATGGTCATTATCAGGGCTAAAATTTCTTTGATCTTCCTCAGAGCTAAAATTTCTTTTGTGCCCAATATCTTCTTCAGTGTGGAAAGTTTCACTGGATTCAGCATCATCAGAGAGCTGGACCTTTGGCTGAATTCTGTCTGCATCCATATAGAATACATGAACACCACAGTTCTTCACCTTGATACCATATCCCATGTTAAATTGAAATGATGCCTCCACGTAAGGCATGGCTTCGTGAAGCATATTGCGATCAAAGAAAATGTAGTGTGTGTTCTCGAAGTACCTCCAACTCCAATATTCTTGTGGTTCATAATCAAAAATAGATGATGGTAACCAACTCCAGAAATTCATGAAATTATGATAATCACCACTTGTGGTTTTCAGTTGGCATTCGCACTGAAGATGCCCAGGATCTTGCCTTTTATAACCGTATATGAAATTTTGATCAAAGACAATGCATAAAGCAAAACCCAATAATCTACTACTACATATAACTGGATCTAGCTCCACAGTTATTGAAGAATCCCTGCTCTGATGCTCGAACTGTTCTAAAATTTGACAGCCAGGTAAATAACAAATCAATCCCTCTTTGTAATGACTTGTTCTATAAATTTTCCCATCATTGTACTCTTCCTCTACTGCCTCCTTTGCCAATTCCACTGTCGATCTCTCTAGCAATTGCTTTGCAATGCACTGAATTCTGAGCAGTGCATTAGCCACAATATTGTTGACTGCGTCTCGACTCAGTTTGAAGCAACTATCGAATGCAATCAAGTCATGTTTATAGCCCTCGCGTGATGTACATTGATATTCATCTGTAAATGACACTGTTTCTAATGACATGCAACCATTTGCATTTAATTTTTGCAGAAGTGGTGGGAGCTCTGGCAATGATTTAAGTCTTTCACAGTGTGCCACACTCAATGTTTTAAGGCTTTTAAGGCTAGAGATTGATGGGGGGACTTCTTTAATTGAAGTCTTGTCCAAAGTTATTTCTTCTATCTTCTCTGGAACATTGGGAAAGTTGGAGATGTTGGGACACTCAGAGAGATTAATATGCTTAAGGGCATCCAACTCAACAATACTGCTCGGAAGATTTTGGATCCTTGAGTAGCTCATATCTAAATGTTGAAGTTTACTTAGAAACCTGATAGAGGATGGCACTTCTTCTATTCGTGTCCTAACCACATATAATTTCAATAGATTTCTGGGAATTTCTGGAAATTTGGTGATTTGGCAGTCAGAGAGATATAGATCACTAAGAGATTCCAACTTAGAAAGATTGCTTGAAACATTTATAATGCTTGAGGAACTCAAAGACAACTCTCTAAGTTGGAGGAGACGGGCGATTGAATCTGGCACTTCTTCTATCCCAATGTCACTTAAACCTAAATTATTTAAATGACTTGGAACCTCAGGAAAAGTTTTCAGATTTGAACAATATGAGAGATCTAGCAATTTAAGAGACGTCAAGCGTTTCATGCAAGGAAGTTCAACCAAATTCTTGCAGCTGAAACACCTTAATTCCTCAAGTTTTATGGCTCTTGAGAGATTTGGGATCTTTCGTAAATTCTTGCATTTACTTAGATCAAGCACTCTTAACTTTACTAGATTCTGTACGAAAATGGAAGATAACTTATATTAGTTTTAAAGTCTAAATATGTTATGGGATATAATAAACGTGAAAAAAAAGGGGGAAAAAAGAGAAGCAACTAATAAACATATTTGAATGAATAAGACATTAAATAAGAATACCTGGTCTCCACTCCAAAGTAGTTCGATTTCGCTATATGGTAATCTTAATTCAACAAGGTTCTCTGGACTAAAGTTTGATGGCAAAGATTTAAAAGGATAATACTCCCAATGAAGATAGCATAGCTCATCAGAAAAGAAATTCCAGATCTTGGCTCAAAACCCGCACGTTACACTTGTCAGCATTCCGAGGATGATGATAGAGCTTGATAAATCGGAGATTAGTCATCTTTTCAAAAGCAGCAGGACATAATTTTAGCTCAAAACTGATATTTTCATAAGAATGAAAGAATAGTAGCTCATCAGTATTCTCTTCAGAAGTAGTAGGATAATATTGTGGATGTTGAAACATATTAAAGGATATCCCTTTAACTGATTCTGTCACCTATTAATCAACAGCAAATTATCAAGCATCAATGTAAAGAAATTTACATATACAACATATACATATGGAAAAGAAAAAGGTGTGTATAAAAAGCAATTAGCTATTACCTTATTATCTTTTAACACGATACGAGCATCTTCAGGTCTCCATAACCTGCTACGTTTTCTAGGATCCTCTGATTCTTGGCGAACGATATCCCAACCCATTTCTTGTAGCAAATCATGCATCCACAGAGTATTCTTATATGTAGAAATATCAACTAGGCACTTGTCGACTAGCTTGGTTATTGCAGATTGTGCACCTTTATAACAACTGCCCAGTATTTTGTTACACGCTCTCTATTTTCCCCTTTAAAGAAGAAAGCAATATCAAGAAATATATTCCTTTCTAACTCACCAAGTCCATCAAAACTGATCTTCAAGTTATAAAAAACTTTTTCTTCGGGATAATCCTTTAGCTTATCCATTTCACTTTCCCAATCTTCTCTAGGCTTTTGATATAGTGCAGAACCCAAAACTTTAAGAGCAAGTGGGAGGCCTCTAGCATAATTTGCTACCATATCTGATAGATCCCCAAATTCAGCAACAGGATTCAATTGCTTAAAGGCAAATTTAGAAAAAAGTTGAAGAGAGTGATCGTCATTTAACTTCTTTACCTCATATATTTGATCAACTCCATTCCTAAGTACTTGCTGATCTCTAGACGTTACAATGATTTTACTTCCAGGACCAAAATGTTTAACACCTAAATGTTCTATTTGGTCTGAATCATTAACATCATCAAGGACAACAAATACTCGTTTACTCCAGAGCCTATCTTTGATCAAATTGGATGATATAAAGGGAGTGTCTATTTGGGTTTTTTGGTTTAATACTCTGCAAAGAAATTCATTTTGTACAGATTCCATTCCATGTTTTTCTGATTTTTCTCGCACATTCTGAAGAAAGTAATGATCATCAAACTCAGAAGAGACTTCATTATAAACAGCTCCAGCAAGAGTGGTTTTGCCTATACCACCCATTCCACAAATTCCTATTGTTCGAATTTGATGCATATGTACCAAAGATATAATATTCTCCTTCTGATCATTTATCCCAACTAATTCCTCATAATCACTTAGAGACTTGCCATTCAACTTCTCTATAACTTTTTCAATGATTTCCTCAATGTATTCAGGTTCAGATCTAATAACAAAATTGAATGTAATCTTTTTTTCATAAAGAAAACAAAAACTTTGTTCAACAAACATATACAATATGAAATCAAGGAATTACAAGTTTCGACAAAAAACTAGTTGAAAAACTAAAGGAACAAAATTGAGATAAGATCATAAAACCAAATCAAGAAGAGGAACAAATATTTACCTGTCTGAGAAGTTTCCCACTATATGCCACCCGCTTAATTTGCCTACTTCAGCAAAAGCATCTTTCCACCGCTGTACTTCATCGGCCGGCTTCTTTCTTTGATGCTCGTGAAAGGATTTTCTAAAATTTCCACCACGTTTCCGCACATCCGATGGCTCGATATGGTAGAAAATGGGCAGCACAATAAGCTGTCCCTTAGTGTACCATTCCATGATTTCAGAGAGTTCTCTCAAGCACCATGAGGAAGAAGCATATTCTTTAGATAAAATGACTACGGCGATCTGGGATTCTGCTATTGCTTTCAACAGTGCTTCAGAAAGTTCCTCCCCTTTTTCTAGTTTTTGTTCATCGAAGAAGAAGTTGATTCCCCTGTCTTTTTCCAAAGCCTTGAGTAGATGACTGGTGAAGTTTTTGCGAGTGTCACCTCTGAAGCTCAGAAAAACTTGATGCTTTGGTTGATGAAAGGAGGAAGAAGAAGAAGCCATGAAAGAGTAAGACTGTCAGACAAAAGAGAGCAAAAAAAAAGGAAGGGAGGTTTGCTACTCTTGTTTTATTTTTCAAACCTTTGAAGAGCAAAGGTTTTTATACTATTGAACCCACGGTGACAGACAATTTTTTTTTTTTTTTCGCATTGCATTTGTTATGACGTAATAAATACTACAACGATTGGGATTATAGCTGCTCATGGCCGGGCCGCGGCCCCCTATTTTATATTTTTTCTATTCAAATCCGGTTTTGAGTCGGTTCGGTCCGTTCGTTTAAGCTCGAAACACTGTTTATTAGAATAAAAAAATAATTTTTTTATTTTTTTAATTTTTTATAATTAAAATTAAATAAAATAATATTATTATAATAAAAATTACTGTTCCGGGTCGGGTGGGCTGCCCGGCCCGTGAGCAGGTCTAATTGGGATGGTAAATATCGATATTGACAAAAGTTAAAATCGTGATTAAAATATCGTTATTTAATATTTGATTTCATCAAATAAAAATATAAAAAAATTAAAAAATATATATCATATTAAATAAAAATATAATGATAATTATAAATTTATCTTTAATTTCAAATAAATTCAGTGGTGGTAATTCATCGTGTTTAAAATTTCAATAGAAAATTCTCTATAACTCAAATTGTTAAGTGAAAATTTGGATCCTTGAAAGGATTCAGTTATTCCCCAATGATACTTGTGGCCGGATTCTATTGCAAAAATCCAACAGGAATAAAAGGACTTGAATTTGATATGGTAACTAGAAAAAAATCTTATTTTGTCGGGGTATTTTTAATTTTTTTATAATTTTTAATTAATTAATAATAATAAATTAATTTTAAATTATATTTTTTTTAATAATAATTATTTATTTAAATATTTTATTTTTTAATTATAATAATATTAATATAATAATATTTTATTAATTATGAAAATTAAATTTTTTAAAATTATTTATTTATAAATTTAAGTAATATAAATGTATTTTTAAATTTATTTATATATACTTTTAAAAAATATTTAGATTTATTGTACTATGTATATGAGCTATGTCGTCCTACTTCCTTCAATGTCTATTCTCAAATTCAGCAGGAGGTGAACATTTATGACTATGACTTATAGGACTAATATGAAAGCCCTCTCAGCTCCATTAATTTCCTATATATGGTTTTTGTTGTAAATACAGATAATATATATTCATAGATTGTAGTACAATATAATATAGAAGGTAAAAATTAATAAATGAAAAATAAGAAAATAAAATATTGGTTTTTATTTTATTCTTTCATAGGATCGATTTTTTCACATATGTTAGCAGCAAGTTCATTTTTTTTTTCGAGCGGGTTGGGTACGAATCCTAAATCGATCTACGAGTTAACGTGCACACCAACCCCTTTAAATATATCATTTAAAATTAAAATAAAATAACTTTTTTTAACTTTTTCCCGAGCCGGTCAGATACGGATCATAAATCGATTCGCGAGTTAACGTGCGGACCAACCTTTTTAAATACATTATCTAAAAATAAAATAATAAAATGAATTTCTTTTTTTAACTTTTTTTTCGTACAAGTCTGGTACGATCCTAAATCGACCACGATTCAATGTGCGGACCAACCTTTTAAATGCGTCATTTAAAAATAAAATAAAATAAACAACTAAAAATAATTAATAAAATAAAAAAAAATTCGAGTGGGTCGGATACGGATCTTAAACTGATCCACGAGTGAACTTGTGGGCCAACCATCATTTAAAAATAAAATAAAATATTTATTTTAGCTTTTTTTCTCTAACGGATCGATTACGAATCCTAAATCGACTTGCGAGTCAATGTGCAGAGTGCAGATCAATCTCTTTAAATACATCATTTAAAAATAAAATAAAACTAAAAAAACAATAAAATAAATTTTTTTTTCGAGCGAGTCTAATATGGATCCTAAATCAACCCGCGAGTCAACGTGATGACCAACCCCTTTAAATATATCATTTAAAAATAAAAAATTTAATTCATAAAATATATATTTTTAACTTTTTTACCGTGCGGTCGGGTATGGATCCTAAATTGACCCATAAGTCAACGTGCGGAGCAACCCCTTTAAATACATCATTTAAAAATAAAATTAAAAATAATTAATAAAATTATTCTTTTTTTCGAACGAATCGGATACGGATTTGAAATCGATTCATAAGTTATCGTGCAGACTAACCGCTTAAATATATCATTTAAAAATAAAACTAAAAAGTTTATAAAAAAACTAAAAATATATAATATGGTAGGATAAAAATATCCCTAGAACATTTAAAAAATACCTCATGACTCAAAAATAATTATCAAGTAGATTTCCATGAAAATCATATTCATGGCTTTAATTTTTTTTTTTTTTCCTTTTTGTTTCTATGTTATTTTTGTCAGCCCCAAGGAAAAGTTTCTTTCTTGTTTCAAGTAAACTTTCGTAAACTTTCTATGTTCTGTATTTACGATTTAGGACACCTTAATGGGTTAATGAAAAAATAACGTTAAAGTACTTGGACGGTATTTGTATTATAATAAAAAGTGTAATTTAATTTATGTATTGAAGATGTGAGTAATTTAATTCTTTATTTTTGAATTTAGTGTAAAAGAGTAAAATTAATAATAATGTTAATAAAAAAATCGTGAAAATATTGACGTGTACAGTTGTTGAAAACTGGCGAATTAGATGACGTGAAAAAAAAAGTGATGATGTGTCATTTTTCAAACATAAAATTTTTACTGAGTTGAATTTTTTTTAAAATATTGTTTAAAAAAAATATTTTTTTATCCTAAATTCTTTACTAAACTCGAAATCCCTCAAGGTGTGTTTGGGTGAGAGATTTCAAAATTTTGAAGAATTTTGAAATGCTAACATTTCAAAATTCTATATTTCAAAAATCCAAAATTTTAAAAAATTTATGTTTGGCTAACTATTTTAAAAATTAGAATTTGCAAAAAGAAATTCCCAAATTCATTGTTTAGATGCATCATTTGGTTGTGGAATTGTTTTAGACTTATTTTTTTACAATATAAATTAAAAGTCTCATTAATGCCATCACATTATTGAAACCATTTATCCAGTGGCTTGTGTAACATAATTTTAAATCATTTTGTAGAACTAACTTCTGTAGATAGTTAAGAAAGCAAAGAGATACTTACAAAAAAAAAGTTTCATTATCTATAAGTAAAAAAAAAAAAAAAAAAATTGTCAAACTAAAAAGTTCCTTCACCATAAAGTAATCTAGTAAAAAAATCTCAAGTAAAAAAATTTACATAATAATAAGTTAAGGCATAAACATCAAAATGTAATCTTTTTTTTCATCTAGAGGTAAACTCTTCACAACAGAAAATTGAGTCTCATTTTCTGTTAACCATTTCAAAGCTTTTAGCCTTTGTTGGCGATCAAAATCTGATAACATGTTCAAATCATTCAAGACTTCCTTCACATCTATTTTTTTCTCAGATGAACGTATATATTCTATGAAAGATTCAGCTATCTTACCCACAACAATTGCTAATTCATCCTTATCTTCAATTCTTTTCTCTTGAGATGGTGTGGTTGAAGAAGCTATAGATTCACTTCTTTTCCTTTGAACATGAATAGGAAGAGAAGCGTCACTTTGGCTTTCAACGTTTAACTCATCCAAACCTTGAAAACCACCTAGGCAATCAACTTCACATTCTTCACTACTCTTTCCATCCTTCAGTTCAGAACTCATAATGTCATTAATATCTATAGCAGTTTCGGCACCATGTCCAATGGCTCTATCCTTTGCACATTAATCCACAATATCATCCCAATTTGGAATCACTTTGAATCGAAAACAATTAGCATCTTTATGTAACTACAAAACAAAATAGTAGTTATAACAACTAAAACAAACTTACTATGTATAAGCAAATTGTATAACATACCTTAACATATTCATTCCAAGCGCTTTCATTATCAACAATAATCATGCATTTTGTCCCATCCCAATCGAATCCATTTTGACTGAGTATGTCACTTACAGTTCCATACCATTTTTTCCATAGCTTAATGCGATGTTTGACATTGTCTCCAAGAATAGAAACTTTAAATTGGGTTGACAATGCAGAATCAACAGTATTATACGCTATCAATTTCCAACCATCATCATTTTTGTTACCCAGATTGTGTTGGTCCTTTAGTATATCAGCCAACATACATCCATTTCTAAAGTCCAAGAAACATAACCTCATGCAACATCATTCTCGTCATTGGTTTCTGCTTTCTTCTTTGCTTTTCCTTTTGCATGTGTTTGCTTATCTTTTACTTTGTTTGCATCCATTGAACTCAATACTCTTTGTATGAATAAAAATTAAAAGAAAATCCATTAAAAGAAAAATATATTCATTTATAAAATAAACAAATGTCATACGTATGAATTTTGAATAATACATTACTGAAAGAAACACAGAAAAAAAATAACAATATGAGAACACTCATATAGCATTTCCAAGTCTTCTTGCTTGGTAATCAGCAAACATATTTATTGCCAAGTTATCTCGAAATGCAGTCCATTCATTGGTTACTTGAACAAATGTAATTTGTATCTCTATCTTCAATTTAATTTATTTCTTGATCAACTGAATCTAGAAACTCCAAATCAAATGCCTCTAAGATTGGATCATTATCTTGCTCTATTTTTATAATATTATGAAGTATAAGACATGTTAGGTACCAGAGTGACGGAATAGTGTCTCACAACTAAAATAAGAGATGAGAAAATAGGAACTGAACACACAAAAGAAACACAGATATTTTACGTGGTTCGGCCAATATACCTACGTCCACGGGAGGAGGAGCAAAGCTTTGTATTTAATCGGAGATGGAGTACAAACCGGATACAAACCGGCTACATATTACAAGTGCTCTTTCTAGCACACACTCAACACCTCAATACACAAGCATCTAACAGGCAGCTACTGCCTCTAAACTCTCTCATCACCTCTACCGGGAGGGGCTCCCTCTGGAGCTCTCACTATGCCTCAACCGGGAGGGAGCTCATGGAGCTCACCTTTGGAGCTCTAGCTCATTTCTCCTCTGCTCTCAACTCCTCTCCTTGCATGGCCTTTTATAGGCCATTCATGTGGTGTGAATACACCAGCCACCAGCCACCATACAAAGGCTGCCAAAAACGTAGCAAACTTTGCTACAAATTCTGCAGTAAACATTCAAGAAGAGTTTAGAAACCTTGGCAGCTTTGGTTGACTAAAGGGCTTGAGAATTTCAAGCCACTTTTCCAACAAATCTCCCACTTGAAGATTTGATTAAACTAATCATATCTTCACACCACTCTTTCTGTCTTGCCATTCCATGTTGCTTACGTTTCTGATAGACCATAGGAGGATCGACACCAAATAAACTTGTCAGTGTTGATTGGCTTTGTCATAACATCTGCTAGGTTGTCTTTGGTGTGAATCTTTTGCATATCCACACTTCCTTCTTCTACTACTTCTCGAACAAAGTGATACTGTATACCTATATGCTTTGTCCTGGAATGAAAGGCTGGATTCCTTGCAATGTGCAAGGCACTCTGACTGTCACAATACACAATAATCTTCTGCTGCTTGTGCCCGAGTTCTTCCATTAACCTTTGTATCCATATTGCTTCCTTGCATGCTTGGGTAGCTGCCATGTACTCAGCTTCTGTAGTAGACAAAGCTACAACAGTCTGTAACTTAGATAACCAGCTTACCGCTCCTCCTGCAAGTGTGAACACATAGCCAGTAGTGGATTTCCTTTTATTAAGATCACCTGCAAAATCTGAATCAACATAACCCCTGACAACAAGTTCTGATCCTCCAAAACATAATGCAACATCTGAGGTTCCTTTAATGTATCTAAAGATCCTCTTAACAACATTCCAATGCTCTCTACCAGGATCTGCCATAAATCGACTGACCGCTCCCACTGCTTGTGCAATGTCTGGTCTTGTACATATCATAGCATACATAAGGCTTCCCACCGCTGATGCATACGGTACTCGAGACATTTCCATCCTCTCTGCTTCATTGCTAGGACTCATACCTGAGGATAATTTACAATTGACAGGAAGTGGGGTAGATATTGGCTTACAGTCTTGCATGTTGAAGCGTCGCAAGACCTTCCTCAGATAATTCTTTTGAGAAAGCCAAATTTTCCTGTCTTTTCTGTCTCGGTGAATTTGCATCCCTAAAATCTTGTTTGCGGGTCCCAAGTCCTTCATATCGAACTCCCTAGCCAACTGTGCCTTCAAATCTTGGATTCGATCTTTGTTGGGGCCTACCACCAACATGTCATCCACATACAACAGCAAAATAATGAAATCATTATCATCAAACCTCTTGTAGTACGTACAATGGTCTGAACTCAGTCTGTTGTATTCAAGGCTAATTATGAAAGAATCAAATCTCTTGTACCAACATCTGGGCGCCTGCTTTAGACCGTACAGAGATTTGGTCAACCTGCAAACCAAGTTTTCTTTGCCTGTTTCAACAAAACCTTCTGGTTGGAGCATATAAATTTCTTCTTCAAGCTTTCCATGTAGAAAAGCCGTCTTTACATCTAGTTGTTCAAGATGTAAATCAAATGCAGCACACATAGCCAACACTACTCTGATAGTAGTAAGTCTGACAACTGGAGAAAATATCTCGTTGAAGTCAATACCTTCTTTCTGAGCATATCCTTTTACAACCAATCTAGCACGATATCGTTCTACTTGATCATTGCTATCCCGCTTGATCTTGTAGACCCATTTGTTACCAATGGCTTTTCTGCCACGTGGTAATTCCACCAGTTCCCATGTCTCGTTCTTGTGAAGAGCTTCAATTTCTTCCTGCATTGCTGTCATCCACAGAGAAGCATCTGGGCTACTAGTAGCTTCATGAAAAGTTGATGGCTCTCCATCCTCTGTTAAAAGACAGTATGCAACATTGCTCTCCGTAACATACTCCGTGTGCCAATTTGGAGGCCTTCTCTCACGAGTTGACCGTCGAACTTCTACAGCCTCGGACTCAACTGGTTCTGGTACCTCATGCTCTGGTTCTGCTTCAGAAGAATCATCTTCTTGAGAATTTCTATCCATCTGCACTGTAGCAGTCTCTTTTGAAGTGCTGTCATTTGTTTGCTCACTTTGCAGTTCATTTTCTGCAAAAAACTACATCTCTGCTGACAACAACCTTGCGGGCAGTGGGATCCCACAGGCGATACCCCTTAACACCGTCAGCAGAACCCAAGAATATACATTTTCTGGATTTTGGATCCAGCTTTGTTCTTTCTTGGGAGTTGTACATCACGTATACAGGACATCCAAACACATGTAGAGAAGAATAATCAGCTGGCTTTCCTTTCCACATCTCCATAGGCGTCTTCAAACCAATCGCCGTTGATGGTGATCGATTTATCACATAACAGGTGGTTTTGACTGCTTCTGCCCAGAAAGATTTGGCCAATCCCGCTGTTCTCAGCATGGCTCTTGTTCTATCTAGGAGAGTTCTGTTCATCCGCTCTGCTACACCATTCTGTTGAGGCGTATGTGCAACCGTGAATTGTCTCATAATACCCTCTTTCTTACAGAATGCTAGAAAGTTACCGTCTACATATTCTCCTCCATTGTCTGTCCTCAAGCACTTGATTCTTTTCCCAGTTTCAAGCTCTACTTGTGCTTTGAACTCCTTGAATACTGGAAACACATCTGACTTCTTCTTGATTGGGTACACCCATAATCTCCTGGAATAGTCATCAATGAATGATACAAAATACTTTGCTCCACCCAGGGATATTTCTGGTGACTCCCACACATCAGAATGGATTAAGTCCAGTATGTGTTTGCTTCTTGTAGTTACTTTAGCAAACTTCAATCTATGCTGCTTGCTTATCACACAGTGCTCACAGAAAGGTACATTGACCATCTTGAGCCCGGGCAGGAGATTGCGTTCTGCAAGGACTTTCAAGCCTCGCTCTGACATATGGCCTAATCTGCGATGCCACATCATCGTCGTTTCTTCTTGGCTGGCTGCTGCAACTGATGCATCTGCCTCTTGCAACGTCTCTCCCAAAAGCATGTATAGATTGCTTGTGATCTTCAATTTCCACAAGGAGAAATTTCTCCCACTGAACTTCTCTATCTCGAATTTTGCTGCCATGGTTGTACACGAACTGAAGCGCGTTACACTATTTCACCGTGAATAGTACCGTATATGTGAACAGTATTGTACATATGTCGTACACTAGAACAAATCCAGTATACGTTAACAATTACTGCAAAAGTATACAACCACACGTATGAATAGTAACCGTATCTGTGAATAGTGACCGTATACTGGAACAGTGACCGTAGCCCGTGAATAGTGCACCAGGTAGGTTCCCAGGAAAGAGAGGTGGGTCACTGATAGACACACTTAAATACCAAGTCTTTCCTAGCCAGAACTTCCCTAGACACTTTCACACTACCACACTTTATTTCCAGCAACAAGAATAATTCTTTTCTGATGTGGAAGATCAGACAATACTGCAACCACAGAGCATACTAAGAACCAACACTTTCACTGCAGCGGAATAAGGACCACGAACCAATGGCTCTGATACCACTGTTAGGTACCAGAGTGACGGAATAGTGTCTCACAACTAAAATAAGAGATGAGAAAATAGGAACTGAACACACAAAAGAAACACAGATATTTTACGTGGTTCGGCCAATATACCTACGTCCACGGGAGGAGGAGCAAAGCTTTGTATTTAATCGGAGATGGAGTACAAACCGGATACAAACCGGCTACATATTACAAGTGCTCTTTCTAGCACACACTCAACACCTCAATACACAAGCATCTAACAGGCAGCTACTGCCTCTAAACTCTCTCATCACCTCTACCGGGAGGGGCTCCCTCTGGAGCTCTCACTATGCCTCAACCGGGAGGGAGCTCATGGAGCTCACCTTTGGAGCTCTAGCTCATTTCTCCTCTGCTCTCAACTCCTCTCCTTGCATGGCCTTTTATAGGCCATTCATGTGGTGTGAATACACCAGCCACCAGCCACCATACAAAGGCTGCCAAAAACGTAGCAAACTTTGCTACAAATTCTGCAGTAAACATTCAAGAAGAGTTTAGAAACCTTGGCAGCTTTGGTTGACTAAAGGGCTTGAGAATTTCAAGCCACTTTTCCAACAAGACATTCATTAATTATCCTTATTTGAGTTTTTAAATCAAAGAAAGAAGGACCTCTCAATACAGCCTATCGTTTCTTTAATAATCTAAATGATCTCTCAATTATATTTCTTGCACTTGAATGACGAAGGTTGAATAACTCTTTGTAGTTTTCAGGATTATTTCCAATCCATTCATTCAAATGATATCTAGTCCCTCGATAAGGTGCTAAGAATCTTGGGTCGTTGGTATATCCTGTATCCACTAGAAAGTATTTATCTACAACCATAAGAAGAAAAAAAAAATTCATTTACTAAATTTCAACTAATTTAGTAATATTTCATTTATCACTTATGTAAACAAATCATTACCATTTGGAATATGGAAACGATCACGTCTACGTAAGACATCTCGCAAAACTCGAGATTAACCTGCGGGTCCTTCCCATCCAGGTAATACATATATGAATTTCATATCTGGAGCACAAACCCCTAATACATTTGTTGAGATATCACATTTCCTATTTCGGTATCTAGGCCTATCTTCAGCATTCACAGTTACTGGAATTTGAGTTCCATCAAGAGCTCCAACATAATTCTATTAATATATATATAATTAATTTTTATAATTTAACATTTTAATTAAATTAATTTAAAATAATATATACCTCAAACCATTTCCATTTGATGGTGTCTGATTCTTGAATATTGCACTTGTGAAACTTCAAATATTCTTTAGCCACTCTCATTATAGCTCGCAGCACGTTGTTGAACTGCCTACTTATTGTTTCTTTTGATCGATAAAAATCAAATTGGATAACTCTATATTTCAAACCATGAGCAAGAATATGCAGAAACATTGTGACAGCTTCACTTATAGGGACATGCCTTTTTCTAACCAATCCACCCCGCTCAGATAATATCTTGCAACTATTTTTGCACTTATCCAAGAGGCATTGTTGAGGATGTGTTGGTAAAGGTTGAGAAATTCATTTTTCCTGCGTACTTTATTGTACTAGACATGGAGGAGCATAATGAAATACCAATTATTATTGGAAAACCATTCTTAGCTACCGGTAGAACTCTCATTGATGTGCAAAAAGGAGAACTTACCATAAGGGTTCAAGACCAAGAGGTAACCTTTAAAGTTTTCAAAGCTATGAATTTTTCTAATGAATCTAATGAGTATTTGGCAGTCAATGTAGTGAAAAGTGTTACCAAGAATCTGATGAATGCTTTAAAGTTTCCAAAAAGAAGGCATGATAAGAAGATTATTGAGTGTCACTTTGAGCCAGTGAAGGTAGCTGAAGAATGTTTCGAACAACAAGTTCAAAGTGAATGGGAAGTGTTTAAAATATTATTGGGGAGGCAAATTTTGTTTCCAAAAGTTCTCAATCACTTTAGCCAACCCAAAATAACAATGAAGAAGTCAAGCCGATGGCTATGAATCAAGCAATTCATGGGAGGCAACACAAGTTTTTAAATCTCTTATTCTTTTCTTTAATTTCGCATTATAATCTTTAGTTAGGACATTCTCATTAATTTTTTTTTCTTTTGTCTCTATTTCTTTTGCAGCCACCCACCCAATTTGAACGAGCATGATGAGGTCGAAGAGGAAGATTATAGCTTCTTCCGTGTTGCCTTCGTCGACAGGGGAGTTTTTTTGTTCTTACTCTTTTTATTTCTACACATTGAGGAAAATGTTTATTTTAAGTTTTTTTTTTTTGGGGGGGGAGGGGGTTCTTTAGCTTATTGGTTTCTTTTATTTTGTGTGATCTTTTTATTTTAGTTTGTTTTGTGTGTGTTCTCTGTTTTCTGTGATATTTTTATTTTGTTTTGTGTGTGTTCTCTTTAATTTCTTTGCTATGCTTGTAATTTTAGGAGTCTAGTTTGTCTAAAGCTTGAGATGTTTTATACTTATTCAAATGAGGCCCTAGTCTAATGATGAGATTATGATTATTTTATTATCTTGCAAATCTTATAGAAAAGAAAAAAATGATACTACTACATAAAGAAAGAAGAGAAGTCACAAAAGGAACTGTGGTCGAGGAATGGGGACGAAACTGTGATAAGGGATGTTTCAATAAGAGGGATTTCTGGGTAAAGGGGAGGATGCTCAAATGGAGGGATTTAGGGTTTATCAGATTTGGAGTTAAAATGTCTAAGGGATTTCGGGTTTAGTAAAGCATTTGGGGTAAAAATAATAAAATTTTAGTAAAACAATAAGTTTTTTAAAATTCCAGCTAAAAAAAATTCTATTTAAAAAATAACACGTCATCACTTTTCTTCCATGTCATCTAATTTGTCAGTTTTTAGATGTACACGTCGGCATTTTCACGGTTTTGATTAACATTGTTATTAATTTTATTTTTTTTGCACCAAATTCAAATGTACAAAGATTAAATTACTCATATTTTTAGTACAAAGACTAAATTATACTTCTGACTATAATACAAGGACTGTCTAAGTATTTTAACCAAAAAAAAACACTTGTGAATTATTGTCAAGGGATAGTATCTAAAAAAAATAAAATCAAGGGTGGCTATTAGAGTTATTCAAATTCGAAATTTCTATTAATCTCGTATGAATCTGAATTCGATTCAATCCGATTTTATCAAAAAAAAAATTTAACAATTTGAATTTATCCAATCCAAAACCGAAATAATCCGAACTTAAATTAATCCGATTCTTAAATGATTTAAATCTAATTGACTAAAAAATTTAATATAAAATAATTTAAAATTAAATTGATTTGATTTGAAAACTTAATAGTTTGGATTTGAAATGATCCAAACCCTAATATTTTTGATCTTTTCAATTGAATAAGATGACAGCAAACACTAAAAATAACAGTTGTTTCAACAAATCAATTAATCTTCGCATTGTACAACAATATAGTTGATCTTTCCACAGCTCCAGCCAATTCATGAAAAAATATATTCTTATACATATATATTCACTTTAACTAATACACTTTCATAATTTGATATAAAAGAGACCGTAATCTAAAAATAAAAGAAGAGATTATAGGTGTTGGGATTTTAAATTCAAATCTATTGAATGCTACCTCTTAAAAATGATTATATAAACTAATTGGACTAAACTCGAATTTTGCACTTTCATAATTTTGCTATCACGTTAAGTGTAATATATATATATATAACTTATTATAAATTTTTTATTGGTTCTAGAATGTAGACAAATTCTAAAAACCAAATTTTCTATACTTTAAATTAAATATTTGACACACACACATATATATATATATAACCAAGTTTTTGTTAAATTCTAATTTCTTTATTTGAGTAAATGAAAATAAATTAATAAGCTATTTCAGCATTTTGTGTATGTATCAGTATTTATAAAGAATTAATTTTATGAAATGAATTTTTAGTATACTAACTTGTTTTACAAATGTGTGTTATTCTTTTTTCTTTCTTTCTTTTTTTTTTTTTTAATTTATTGGTTATTAAGTTTTCATGACTCTTGTGATCAATAAGCATTGAATTGCTTTTTGGCAAATTAAATTGTGGTGAATACGATGAAAAAGGAAGTAGTTGGAACCCTCAAAGTCAAGGTCTTCGAACGGGAGTGGGACGACCTAACTTTAATTTCTTTGTCTTCGTTTTGATTCATGAATGGGACATTACAAGAATAATTAGGTCGAATATCTTTTCAATTCAGTACTTAATTTGAAAGGAGAATGACAAACACTGGTGAAATATATTATTTATATACTGTAAAGGGATATTGACAGCTAAGAACCATATAAATTAAGGGTTGTAATTCATTGTGTTGAAATTTCAATGAAAAAAATATCTCTGTTAGTTTGTCCGGACCTTTTAAAATCAATTTTGTTTTATCTTCCATTCCGGTTTAATATTTTGTAGATATTACGGTCGTAATTTTAAAATATTTTAAATTATATATTTTTTTTTAATTTTAATTATTCAAATAAAACCGGATTGTAAAATTATCAATTTTCAAATTTAATTTAAACCCGATGTGAAAAAAGTTAAATCTTGAGCTTTAATTAGACTTGCTCAACGGTCGGGTACCCGCCCAACCTCGAAGGCCTCAAATATTTTGAAGGGTTTGGACAAAAATATTAGGCCTGAAATATGGGTTTGGACAAAAAAAATGAGACCCATTTAGAAAATAGGACGGGCCTTGGCTCCAACAATCAAGGCCCGAACTCGGCCCGGCCCATTTTTCATTTATGTAAAATATTATTTTTATATTTTATGTAATTTATATCATATAAAAAATAAATATATAATATTATAGTGTAAATATTTTAAAAATACTAAGTTATCCATGTTTTAAAACTTAATAAAATAAAGAAAAAAGATAAAATTACTAAAAATAAATAATAAAATAATATTTGTTTAAATTTTTAAAAAAAAAAGATAATATGGACGGGTCTAAACAGGCTTAGACTATCTATTACAAATATGGACGGGTTTGGATAGAATTTGAGGCTAATATTTCGAGTCGGGCCGGGCTTGAACAAATATATATGATGTTGATACCATGTTTAAGCCCAGCTCAAAATCTGCCCGGCCCGACCCATGAGCATCTCTAGCTTTAATATTGATCTCTTTTAGATTTTTAAAATAAAAATCTTAATTAAAAACATTTGAAAAAAATGGGTAAAAGAAAAAAATCAAAAAAAAAAAAGAAGACTTGAAAAGAAAAAAGGATGGAAGGGTATTTTAGTCCCTTCATTTTTGGTTTAATCTAAATCATTTATCTTTTTTATGTCTAAGGATCCATAAAAAAATAAGATTAAAAAATATATTTTAAAAGATACTTAAAAAAAAAAAATTGTGAATCTTTTGAGCATGATCCAAGTATTCACATTTAAGTTATTGGAGGGGTTATGAAAGGATCCACTTAAAAGAAGGATAGGGAGGCCGGTTGATTTTTGGAGAAAAGGGGAGGCGGCAAGTTAAAGGAAAAAAGGGAAAAGGGTTAAAAAAAAATTATAGAATCCGGAGGGGAACGGTTATTGGTTTAAAAAAAAAATAAAAAGAGATAGAATCTAGCGGGAGGCAGCTAGTCTTAGCTCTTAGGTAGTAAAAAAATAAAAATAAAAAGATGATGGAGGTGCAGTGATGGGGAATCTGGAAGAGTTTTTTTTTTTTTTTTTTTTTTAAGACTTTGAAATAAAAAAAATAGAAAGGGGCTTTAGCATGATGACTTAGAGATTAAAGAGAAAAAAAAAATTCTTAGAAGATGATGGTAGCTTAAGGAGACATTTGAGATGATTTTTTTTCTTCTTTTATGTTTATTGTGTTTGTCTTGGTTATTGTTTATTTTTTAAGTATTTATTTAGTTTTAATAAAATTAATTTTCAAAAGCAAAGAGAGATCATGAGCTTGATGATCCATGGCTATTTTGGTACTAAGTGATAGTTGAGCCGCATTAAGTTTTACGTTGCTAACTTTGAGCCAACCTGTTGCTTCCAAAAAAATTATTTTCAAACTTCTCCCGATTGCCTCTCAAAAAATGATTTTCAAAACTCTCTCGTTTGATCTTTGGCTAGGTTTTAATTCATTAATCAATGGCATTAGTAAAAAAATTCACAAAAGATAAAATGAATAATGTAACTTAGTGGAACAACTTTGGAACCTCTGCTAGGTTGCTGGGGAGTTCTTTCGTGGTCTTTCACAAAGGAGCATTATTCTTGTTTTTTGGGGTATTGTGGAAATTTTCAGGCGAAAGAATAATTTCCTAAATTTTGTCAGATTGCTGGGAAGTTTAGGAAATTCTTCAACACAAGTAATTTTCATGATATTCGATCGTAATCAAATAATTGTGAAATTAAAAATGAATAAAGTTGAGATTCCACTTTTGAAGTTTTGTTATTTATTTATTCAGCTAGGCTTCCTTTATTTATCTTTTAAGTGTCTTTATTTGTTGATCATTTATTTATGTCCGACATGTTCATTACATTCTTTTGACAATATATTGATAAAATTTTTTTTTTTAATTGATAAAATTATGTTTTAAATGGAATTGTATAGCTTTGGAAAATAAAATAAGGCCATATCCCCAAATGAAAGTGATTCTTGAGTTTTTGCCAAGTTGGTGGGAAGAATTTCAACAATTCTTATCCTTTAAAAGAAATAAAATGGATAATTTTAATTCAAAAAAAATAATTCTATATTCCACCAGATTGCTGGGAGTGTAAAAAAAATTATTGTGACAAAAATCTCTATTTCACTCTCAAATAATCTGATTTCTTTTATGAAATTTAATTAAGGGAATTATTTTTGAACATCGAAATTAAAATCCGTTTTTATCAGAATCAAAGATAACACATGATTAATAGGTATCGTTTCTAAACGGGCGTTGTGGGGGTTCTAATACCTTTCTCACATGTAACCGACTCCCGAACCCGCAATGATTTTCTCCAATTTTATTCGCATACCTTAAAAACTATATTTTAAAAAGATTTTATTAATTTTAAATTTTTTATAAAAGATAAATTTTTATAGAGGACCAATCACATGTAGTCTGAAAAGATTAGTGGCGATTCTTTTCGTGGTTTTTCAAAACTCCCTTTTAAAATTCTTTCTAAACATCTAGCAGTCTAGAGATCGTTACGATAGCTTGACGACTCCACTGAGGAGTATTTTAAAGGGTCTGGCCCGAGATCAATTATGTGTTATCTTAAATCTTGATTTGGTAATTTTAATTGGTATTTGACCATAATTCCTTTTTTTTAAATAAAAAGAAAGCAAATTTTTATGATTTTTTTTTTTTTGAATAAATACATTTACATCCATGTTATTTAGTTATTCTTTTACTTATGTTAATTATTTCCCCTTAAGTTATTTTTTTAATAAACTATTGAGGGAATTTAGGATACTGGTTCTAGAATAAGTGATTAAAGATTTGTTTGTTCCTTCCCACACACTTTACATGTGCATTTGCATAACATGAGCTTTATACCTAGGCTCCATTCCTTTTAGGTGGGAGTAAAGTACTTACGCCCACGTGATGATCCTCCGTATGGGCTAGCGGAGCACTCATAGGGTGTAAAGTACCTAAGCCTTCGTGATAATCCTCCATATGGGCTAGCGAAATACATCCACTCAAATTGAACCCTTCCCCGTTTGAAGCTTGTCTTGGGTGAGGATCGAGGTGCCTTATTAGTCCTCGTGGATGACAATGAGGAGTAATTTGAGAACTTTTAAAACTGCGTCAATCTCAACCACATGTAATGACCCATAAAGAGATAGCCTAGGTAGAGCCATGCCAGAATTTTTAGAAGTTACCATACTAGGATCACATGAAGGAACACTTCTTAATTTTTACTGCTTTTTTTTTTATGATGAAATAAGATTTGTTTACCAGTAATGTTGAATAATCATTTAGATAGTCGTGATAGAATAAACACACTGCTTCAAATACGCTGTAACACTTGCAAAAAAAAATTGGTGAAAAGTTGTTGTTTTGAAAAATAAAATGTTTGACTAAGTTCTAATTTTGTGAGGGAAAACCTATGTTTGAAAAATAAAATGTTTGAATCAAATTTCAATTTTTTGGGACAAATCCTGTATTTTAAAATTAACGATTTTTTAATAATAATATTAAAGATTGTCCCATCAATTTTACTTAATTATTGTATGATTTCTCTTAATATGCTTATGTATTAACTTGTTTTTTCTTTACATGCATCATGTTGGCATCGTATTGCATTCCTGACATACATGGCTCATTCATCGTAAAATGCATTTAGAAGACAAAATAAAAGTTTGCTTAGCTTTAAGAGTTTTCTGAGGAAATTTCTCTTTCAAATCAGAGGTATAAGAATTACCGAGCACCATTATAACACCTGTTGCAAACTAGGATCATGAAAGGAGAGCATTTGGCTAGAATAGAGAGGATGGAACGAGCTCAGTAGGAGATGTAGGAAAGGATGATCAGAAATCAAGAGGAGGCCCGAGAACAAATGGCTAAGATAATGGAATTATGAGTATGGCTAAAAGCAAATGAGCTGCTAAAAATCCCATTGCAAGGGATGAGTCAAGATCTCAAAATGATGGCCCTAGAGAAAATCTTCCACATCCAGTAGGATTTACCTCACCCCACAGACAAACTTCTCAAGGGGAATTTCCTCAAGTAATACCACCAACAGGTGGAATACCTTTCACTTATACACACCTATTGGTAGGACAACAACAACAAAGACAGGGACCAGTAGGATCAAATCTAAGAAATAATTTGATTAATCCCGTTGTCATTCCAAACTTGGACGATCCTGTTGAACAAGAAAACTTGAAGGGAGATGTGACTGGACATTTGAAGTTTATGGGGGCGCAATATAAGTATAACCTACTAGAAGAAAGGCTCAGGGTAGTGGAAAGCACGAACATGTTTGGAAGTATTGATGCAAGTGAATTCAGTTTAGTTCTAGATTTAGTGATTCCACACAAGTTTAAAGTCCCAGAATTTGAACAGTACAATGGGACAACAGATCCATCAGCTCATCTGACCATGTTCTGTCATAAGATGACTGGCTATACGCATGACAACAAGCTGCCCATACATTGCTTCCAAGATAGTTTAACTGCGTCCGCAGCTAGATGGTATAATCAACTCGATCGAGCTCATATCCGATCTTGGAATGATTTAGCAAGAGCTTTCTCAGCCCAGTACAAGTATATGACAGACATGGCTCCAGATTGTTTATCTCTACAAAATATGGAGAAAAAAACCACTGAAAGTTTCAAAGAGTATGTCTAACAATGGAAAGTTATGGCAGTTCAAGGGCCACCGCCCCTCACTGAGAAAGAAACGACAAGGATTTTTGTCAATATCCTTTCAGCATCTTACTATGACAAGTGTCGCAACCTAAAAAAATAACGAGTCTCATCGCAAGACTTTATTATTCGTTAAGTGTGACATTAAAAAAATCGACGAAAAGTCGACTTAATTCCTCTAGAAAAACGAAGGTTTTGAAAATGACCTTAAAAAAAGACATGGATTCGCCACCAATCTTTTTTAGCTAGGTGTGAACGGCCACCTATTAAAACCGGTTTTACAAAATATTATAAAAATTAATTAAAACATTTTTAAAACCAATTTCAAGTCTGCGTTTAAACCAGAGAAATCAAAGAAACGGGTTCGGGACTCGGTTACGTGGGGGGAAGGATTAGCACTCCCACAACGCCCGTATAAAACGGCACCTTATTAATCATGTGTTATCTCAAATCTCGGTAAAAAGTTAGTTTTAAATTTAGTATTTCAAATTAATTCCCAATTTAAAGAAAAATAATTCCATTTTTAATTGAAAATGATCCGAAATTTATAAATTTAAAATTTTTCTATATTCTCCAACAAACGTGGTAAAATATATAAATTTTTATTAATTTGAAAAACTTTCCAAATCATTCTCATTTTTTGAAAGAAATATATTCTTTTATTAATGATAATTGATGGTATTCCCTCCAGCAAACCCGGTAGAGAACTCATGAATTATTTTAACTCGGGAATATCTTTATTTTTTATTGAAAAATCATTATCCTTTTGAAAACATTTTAAAAGGTATGAATATGTATATGCATGACATAAATAAAATGACATAGCAAAATCGAAATAATATAATGCATCCTAAATGATATAATATAATTTAAATGCCTTAGCATATTCTAAATGAAATGAAATGTCCTAAATTATATGACAGATTCTAAATGAAATGAAATGTCCTAGGTAACATAATATATTCTATATGAAATGTAATATCCTAAGTCATATGATATATTCTAAATGAAATGAAATGACCTAGGTGACATAATATATTCTATATGAAATGTAATATCCTAAGTCATATGATATATTCTAAATGAAATGAAATGACCTAGGTGACATAATATATTCTATATAAAATAAAATAACCTAGGTAACATAATATATTATATATGAAATGACATAATTTAAATGACATGGTAAATATGGATGATATGGCATATAATCTAAATGAAATGGAATATAAAATAATACTATCATATAATATGCATGGAAATAAAAATGAAAATAATAATGCATGAACATAGTATATGCTAAATAATTTAACAACAAAAAAATAATTAAATAGAAAGCATAGGATATCATGAAACATTCCAAGTCATATAATAAACAATATAACATAACTCAAAATCATAACAATATCATAGAAATTATCATAGCAAAAGTCACATATTATATAAAATGCATGACTATGAAAAATGCATGCATGAAAATGTATTTTTTCCTTTAATTAAGGAAATCCGTATATCTAAAAAGATATCCGGCTACCTTAGGAAAATATGTCAAATTAAATATTCTAAAACCAAAATACTTTGTGATTGTTTGAAAACAATTTTGAAAAGCTTGAATTAAAAAAAAAAATTGGGCTAAATGTTTTTTAAAATGGCTCAAATTTTCTAAGTTTAAAATCCCGGACTTGACCACTCTTAACCCGAGACTTAAAAAATAATTTTTAGAGTTTAAAAAGGCTTAGAAACTACCCTAAGTCAGTAGCTAACCTTCCTAATCAGACCCCTCTAAGTAACTTAACCAAAACAGAAAAATGGTTTTCCTCCAAATTCAATTCTGACTCCACTGTCTAGTTTTAAGCCACGATATTTTATCCTATTTTTAAAAATTCAAAAAATTCTGAAAAAAGAACTGGAGACTCAAGACATGTAGAACTACATAGAAAACAATCACCTTAATTGTTTGATTAAAGATGAATGCCAAGAAAAATCGGGAAAGTACGAGTACTGGGTGAAAAAACTGTTTTGCCAAAATACACTTTTGCCTTTGATAAAATCATTTAAAAATCAAAGTAAAAATATTTAAGACTCACAAAATGACTCAAAAACAGAAGCTAGGACTTTTTGAAAGTTAGATAAAAATTGGCTAAGTAAAAAAAAAAAAAAATCACAAAGGTAGAATAATCAATTTGACAAAACTTAATTTTCCACAAGTATGCTCAAGAGAGCATGACTTTGAACCATTAATTGGCCTAAGTCATTATTCAAGTGGTATGAACATGAAATGCATGAAAAAATACAGAAAATATAGTGCATGAAATGCTTGAGTTTAAACCTAAATGTCATGAAAAAATGCATGGCATCAATATAGTGACCTAGACCTAAATGAACTTGCATGGCATTTAATGCGACCTAGGTCTAAAATGCATGAACATGCATGGAAAATAAACCAAACATAATCACTAAAATATGCATGGCATTTTCACAAACACAAAGCATGCTTAAACCAAAAACTCAACCAAATATCATGCAAATGCTAACCTATCAACTAACATGGCAAGAATGCACATACAATGCTAGAATTCAAGGAGTGGCCGAATGGCCTATGGTTCCTAACAAGCATGGCATTATCACAAACACTTGGTACACTAACATGCAAAACTAAATCAAATGTCATGCAAATGCAAAACCTACCAACTAACATGGCAAAAATGCAACACACAATGCAAAACACATGGAGTAGCCGAATGGCCTCAAACTCCAACAAGCATGGCATTTTCACAAACACTTGATATACTAACATACTCAACTAAAATATAACACTCAAAACATGCAAACACAAAGTAGAAATACTAAAACCAAACAAACATTTTCACAAACACTTGATATGCTAACATGCTCAACTAAAATATAAAACTCAAATCATGCAAACACCACACAAGCATTTTCACAAACACTTGATATACTAAATATAAAACATCAACAAATTTAAACATTATGAAAACAGAAAATTAAAATGCAAGAACATGATATTTAAATCATAAATGGCAACAAACAAAGCAACCAAATTAAAATATGACTTAAGTATGAAGTAGAATAACACTTAAAACATCAAGATTAAAGAAAATAACAATAATAACATAATAAAATAAACAAAACAGCAACCTTAATAAAAAAAATGTAGGCCATTCGGCCATGGTGAGAAAAATGTAAAAAAAATTGTAAAAAATATTTAAGAAAGAGATGAAGAAAGAACTTAAGAAGAACAACAAAAAAAAAACATTTATTTAAAAAGCAAACTCACCAAATAGTAATCAAAATAGCAAAAACTAGAATGGAAAATCAAGACAGTGCAAGAGTTGGTGCTCAAGAGCAACCTCAAGAAGCTATATTTCAAGCTTTATCTCTTCAAACTTTCCTTTCTTTTCTAAACTTTTTCTTTTTGCTTTCAACCAAGGAGAGAAAAACTAAGAGAAATCAGCAAAATGAAAGTGTGAAAAATGAAATTCTGCCTCCCCCCAATAGTGCTGGCCGAACCCCCCTTTAGTGAGCTAGGATGTTGTCATTTTGGTTCTAACCAATTTCCATCAAATGGCTAATAATTCAAGGTGAAAAATCATGAAATTACCACCCTTAGATTAGCATGGTAGTTGTCCATAATTACAGCTATTCAAGAATAATGTTGACACTCTCCCTTGGCCTATGTGGCTTAATCACAATGGCTTGATCAAAAAGAATCTCTAACAACTCTTAATTCTTGGTCATTTGATTGAAAAATCAGAAGATTCCTTTTCTCTTTGGGCCTTGGTAGGCCAGCACTTCTCTTTTGCAGCCCAAGTCTGATTTTTTGAAAGGACAAAAGAAGCCATTTTCGGTTGCTTGGGTGAAATGACCGTTTTGCCTCCCGGATGCAAATAAATATCAAACGAACTCCAAATTCAAATTTTTTTTAATACTTTCAAAATAAAGAAATATTGAATTCTGGAAGTTTTCAAAATTTTCCGAGTCCGTTTGCTATTTATTTGGATTTTTTTCCAAAAATGCCCTTTTATGCCCCCACATTTTACCATTTCTTAAACGAGCTCCAAATCAAGATTTTTCTTCACCAATCTCTTCCAAATAATTTAAAAGTGTAATCTGGAAGTTTTCATAATTTTTGGAGCTAATTTGGTATTTTTTTCGGGATTTATCGGCTTGAATTACTGCATAGGAGGCTCGGGATTTGGCCATTTTGCAAACGAACTCCGAATCAAGATTTTATTTCGCCAATCTCTTCCAAATAATTTAAAAATGATATTTGCAAATTTTAGAATTTTTGGAGTCCATTTGCTATTTTTTTAGGATTTATCTTTTTGAATTATTGAATAGGAGGCCCGGGATTTGGCCATTTTGCAAACAAACTCCGAATCAAGATTTTCTTTTGCCAATCTCTTTCAAATGATTTAAGAATGAGATTTACAAATTTTTAGAATTTTCGGAGTCCATTTTCTATTTTTCCCAAATTTTCCAATTTTGCCCTTTTGCCTCCGAAACCCGGTTTTGCTCAAAACAAGTCCGATTTTTAGATTTTCTTCAAGCTGAGCCTTGGGCTATCCCTTTTTAATCATTACTCATCCATTGGGGCTTTATTCTTACCAATTCGGGCCATTTCTGTAATTCTTCCCGATTTCACTAAAATCCACCAAAAACCCTAATTCTCGGTTTTCTCCCTGATTGACTTTTCTTTTAGTTTTTCTTTCAAGTGGCTTCTCCATTACTCGTAGTCAGTGCTTATCTTTCATTTGGACCCATCAATTTCGACCAATTCGATCGTTTAAGTACTTTTCCCTAAATTTCTCGGATTAGGGTTTCCTTTCTATTGAATCTCCAAATCCCAACTTTCGAACTCCATATCTTTCAATGTAGACCTTAGATTATCAAAATTCTTTCGCCATTTTTCAATTGAACTTCAAATCTTGATTTTGAAAGTGGGTTGACTTTTTCAGTAGTTGACTTTTTTAAGGTTGACTTTTTCGAGGTTGACTTTTTTGAGTTTGACTTTTTATGCTCGCCTTCTTAAACTAAGTCTCGGAGTACCACCTGCAGGATGAAAAAAATCTTTTTACATTCTGAAACCTCAATTTAGGAAGAAAACATACATGTTTAGTGGTCTGGACAAGGTGTCTACAGCTGCCCCTCTTTGGCTATTGTTGAGAATCAGGAATCAAGCAAAGATAAACCAACACTAATTTTGTACAATCAGTGAAATGACATGTGAAGGAAAGGGAAAGGAGTTTCTTTTTCATTATTCTATCATTTTTTTTGTTGAAAAAGCTGTAAATTGAAGATTTGTCCTTAAATTGAATTCCCTGACTAATCAAGGCTTGACCCGTCTTAAGAAAACGGATTCGATTTTCAAAAGAAAAAATTATGCCCGAAGATCTTAAAAATAATGCCCGAAGGTCTTAAAAAAAATGGTGTCCGAAGATCTTTAAAATGGTGCCCGGAGGTCTTTAAAACTGATGCCCGAAGGTCTTTAAATTTGGTGCCCGAAGGTCTTTGAAACTGGTGCCCGAAGGTCTTTAAAATTGATGCCTGAAAGTCTTTAAATCTGGTGCCTGAAGGTCTTTAAAACTGGTGCCCAAAGGTCTTTAAAATTGGTGCCCGAAGGTCTTAAAAGTTGGTGCCCGAAGGTCTTTAAAATTGGTGCCCGAAGATCTTTAAAATAGGTGCCCGAAGGTCTTTAAAACTGGTGCTCGAAGGTCTTTAAAATTGGTGCCCGAAGGTCTTTAAAACTGGTGCCCGAAGGTCTTTAAAATTGGTGCCCGAATGTCTTTAAAATTGGTGCTCGAAGGTCTTTAAAATTGGTGCCCGAAGGTCTTTAAAACAAGGATTAAAAATATCTTGACGATAGTCTCAAGGCTCAAATCGTGTGATAAACAAAATGAATTCGATTTAAAACAGAAAGAAATACCTTGATGGTGGTCTCGGAGTCTAAATCTTTTGAGAAGCAAAACGAGTTCTCTTTGAGGAAGTCCAAGTTTCCCTGATTTCTGCACTGTTAGCTAAATGCAATGATGAGAATGTCATGCTTTTGCAAATGCTTGTATGTTTCCTAAAAATAAATGCAATCAAATGATTATGCCATTATTTCTAATCCATGGTTTCTTTGAGGTTCACAGATTATCTGACTTCATGATAGAGTTTTCAATTGTTCATTGATGCCCCACTTAAGGAATTCTTCACTCAAGATATCTTGTCAGATAGTCCCAGCTTCTGTCTCTCGCTGAAGTTCATAGATTTTTTGACTTCGTGATGGAGTTTCCACCACGTTCACTGTTTTCTTTTCTTGGTGAACTTTCCAAACCTTTCCCAAGATTTAAATCTATTCCTTAGTAATACTTTGAAATCTTTAAAGATTTTTATTACTAATCATCATTCAATTTAATAACAACCATAATGCATCTCAAAAGTATATGAAAAAGAATATGAATCAAGCAAAAATTGTCATGAAAAGGAACAAGAATTTATTGCAAGAAATGTTTTTGAGATAATAAATATCAAGGATATAAGAGACAAATGTAAGGTTATAGGCTGTAGATGCCCCGGATGCGGAATATCTTGGACCCTTCCTTTTTCAAACCATCTAAAATTTCTCTTGAACGAGCAATTCACTTAGGTAACCTCTTAGCTTCTGTAGTTACATCAGACTGAGTTGTTCCCCTTTTCTCTGATTGTCAGATACTTTCTCCCCCCTTACACGGAGCATTGATTTAAGCTTTCATCAGTACTTGAGCCGCCCTTTATGGGTTTTCAACTCAAGTGTCCTCCATTCGGTATTAAGTCACCCTTTGCGGGTTTTCGTCTTAAACCTCTCCTTTTACATTCTTTTTTCATTTCTATTTTTTATTCTACCATACATCTGAGAATTCTAAATGCTTCCAAGGTAAAACTATTAATTCAAAAGATGGGATGAATTCTGAGAATAACCTTTCAAATTAAATATCCATGCTTGATCAAAATGGGCTTTTAAAGCATGTAATGTAGGTCAAGGTTTAGGTTTAGAAAGAAAGGATAAAATAGGCCCAAAGTGTGTTTAAGGGTGATTGGATCAAGGATCATTTCCTAAGGAGAACTTTTTCTTGAAACATCTGTCCCTTTTTGGACTTTTTTCTTCTTTTTTGCTTTGTTGGCTTTCATTTGCCACATTTTTCAATGGCTTTCTTTTTGCCATGATTTTTGATTATCTTCCTCGCATTTGCCCTCCAGTATAGAGGGTGATCCTTGATCAAGGTTTAAAGAAAGAAATAATTCCTAAGGCTCAAAGAGGTGACTAAGGATAATTTCTTCTTAGTGAAAGGAATATGAAAGATGGCCATTCAACATATCAAGCATGACTATTCTCTTTGAAAAGCAATTCTCAGCGGAAATAGATATATAGAATTTATATTTTTACACTTGGAATCATTCGAATTTTCCTGTGCACAGCATCACACATTTTTTTTTCAAGCACAATACGCCTTCAGTTCATCACCATTCACGGGATTTCTGAAATCTTCCCCATCCATTCTAGTTAAAATCAATGCTCCTCCAGGAAAAGCTCTTTTTACCACATAGGGTCCTTACCAATTCGGAGCCCATTTTCCTTTCGGGTCCTCCACTATAGAGAGAATTTTTCTCAGTACCAGCTCCCTTTCTCGGAACTGTCTAGGGCGAACCTTGTTGTGGCTCGAATCATCCTTTTTTGATACAACTGCCCCTGACAAATTGCTTTCAATCTTTTCTCCTCGATGAGATTCAACTGTTCATAACGAACTCTAACCCATTCTGCTTCCTCTAGGCCAACTTCCATCAAAACCTGAAGTGAAGGGATCTCAACTTCAATAGGTAGCACTGCTTCCATCCCGTATACCAAAAAAAACGGTGTTGCCCCTGTAGATGTACGGACTGAAGTACGATATGCATGAAGAGCAAACGGCAAGATCTCATGCCAATCTTTGTACACATTGGTCATCTTCTCGACAATCTTCTTGATATTCTTGTTAGCTGCTTCTACTGCGCCATTCATCTTCGGACGGTAAGGTGTTGAATTATGATGTGTGATCTTGAATTCAGTACACACTTTTCTCATCATCTTATTGTTCAAATTGAGAGCATTATCCGAAATAATTCTTGCTGGCAACCTGTAATGGCATATAATTTCTTTCTTGATGAATTTGCATACCACCGACTTTGTTACATTCGCATAGGATGCAACTTCTACCCACTTTGTTAAATAATCTATGGCCACCAAGATGAAACGATGTCCATTTGAAGCTTTCGGGGTAATAGGCCCGATCATATCCATTCCCCACATTGAGACGGGCCATGGTGCAGTCATGACATGTAATGGCGATGGCGACACATGAATCTTATCTGCGTATAACTGGCATTTATGGCACTTCCGGGAATAACTGATGCAATCTCCTTCCATCGTCAAGCAATAGTACCCTGCCCTCATAATCTGTTTAGCAAGCATGTGACCATTAGCATGAGTGCCACATATCCCTTCATGGACCTCTTCTATGATTCTTCGAGATTCGGCAGACCCGACACATTTCAATAGTACTTGATCTTTCCCTTTCTTGTAGAGAATCTCACTGTCTAGAACAAAACCCATTGCTAGCCTTCTCAGAGTGCTCTTATCATTCTCTGTTGCTTGTTCTGGGTATTGTTGATTCTTAATGTACTGCAAGATGTCATTATACCAAGGAAGGCCATCTGCTTCTTCTTCAATACTCAAACAGTGGGCAGGAGACTCATATATACTCATCTTGATCGGCACAACTTCCGCCCCTTCATTTACTTTAAACATTGATGACAAAGTAGGCAGAGCATCTTCCATCCGATTTTCTTCTCAAGGAAAGTAATTGAAATTCACTTCTTCAAACTCCTTCAATAAACTCAGTATGAGTTCTCGGTATCGGATTAGCTTTGTATCTCGGGTTTCCCATTCTTCTCGTAGCTGGTAAATCACTAGGGCTAAGTCTCCGAAAACTTTCAATACTTTGATCTTTCTGTCCACTGCAGCACTAAGGCCTATAGTACATGCTTCATACTCGGCAGTATTGTTTGTACAATCAAAATCCAATCTAGCAGTGAAAGGATAAAAATCTTCTTCTGGGGATATAAGCACTGCATCGATTCCATGCCCTATGGCATTAGATGCGCCATCAAAGTACATTTTTCGTACTTTTTTCTTCAGGGGAAGATCATCTGCTTGCAACACATACATCAAATCCTCATCTGGAAAATCAAAGTTCAATAGCTTATAATCTTTCACTGCCCGACTTGCTAAGAATTCAGCCACTGCACTACCCTTGATAGCTTTTGGCTTACACATACAATGTCATATTCTGACAATAAAACCTGCCATCTTGCCGTCCTCCCTGACAAAGAAGGTGCTTCCAACATGTACTTGACTGGATCCAGCTTGGCAATCAGCCACGTTGTGTGATACAACATATACTGTTTGAGTCTTCGAGCAGTCCAAGCTAAAGCGCAACACAACTTCTATACTGATGAATATTTCAACTCATAATCTGTGAACTTCTTGCTGAGGTAGTAAACTGCCTGTTCTTTTTTTTTTTTTCAGTTTCATCAAGCTGTCCCAAAACAAAACCCATGGATCTTTCAAATACTAATAAATACAGTATCATTGGTTTATCCGAAATAGGTGGCATTAATACTGGTGGGTTTGATAGATAATGCTTAACCTTTTCAAAAGCAATCTGACACCCTTCATCCCATTCTTCTGGATCACGTTTTCGAAGTGACTTAAATATTGGATCACATTTGTCGGTTAACTGTGAAATAAACCGAGCAATGTAATTCAATCTCCCCAAAAAGCCTCTTGCTTTCTTTTGAGTACGAGGTGATGGCTGATTCTGAATAGCCTTCACTTTATCCGGGTCAATCTCAATTCCTTTTTTGCTAACGATAAAACCCAATATTTCTTCGAGGTGACTCCAAAAGTGCATTTCGTCGGATTTAGCTTGAGTCTAAACTTCCTTAGTCGTTCAAAGAGCTTCTTAAGATTCTCAATATGCTCTTATTCTCCTTGTGACTTTGCGATCATATCATCAACGTAGACCTTAATTCCCTTATGCATCATATCATGAAACAAGGTTACCATGGCTCTTTGGTATGTTGCCCCAGCATACTTCAACCCAAATAGCATTACTTTATAGTAGAAGGTTCCCCACTTGTAACAAATGCGATTTTCTCTTTATCTTCCGGTGCCATCTTGATCTGATTGTATCCTGAGAACCCGTCCATGAAAGAAAATAAAGAACTTTTTGTCGTATTATCCACCAAAGCATCAATGTGGGGCAAAGAGAAATTATCTTTAGGGCTGGCCTTGTTCAAATCTTGGTAATCAACGCACATCCGCACCTTGCCATCCTTCTTTGGTACTGGAACAATATTTGCCACCTATTCTGGATGTTTTGCCACCTCAGGAATCCAGCATCAAATTGCTTCTTCACCTCTTCTTTTATCTTTAACAGCATATCAGGCCTCATTCTTCTCAACTTCTGCTGAATTGGCTTGCATTCTGGCTTTAAAGAGAGCTTATGAATCACAATATCTGGATCTAACCTTGGCATGTCTTGGTAAGACCATGCAAATTTATCCACATACTCCTAGAGCAAAACTATCAATTCACCTTTTATTGATGATGACAATGAAGTTCCAATTTTGACTTCTTTTATCTCTTCACCATTTCCCAGATTTATCGTTTCCAATAATTCCTTATGAGGAAGTACTTGCTTCTACTCTTGTTCTATTTTCCTTAATAGATCTGGAGGTAGACCATAATCCTCAATATCTTCATTAGCCTCAAAATCACCCGTGCAAATGGGTCTTTCAAAATCAATTTCAGAATTATTGACAGAAAGGTCCTCATATTCCGCATCCGCACACCTGTAAATAGGTGGAGAAGAAACAATATAGGAAAATATATAATGAAAACAAAATAATAAAAAAAATGAAAGATTATGGACATATCAATATGGATAAAATGCATTGTGCTTGTTATTTATTGAATGGAAATGTTTAAAAAGCCCATTACAGAAAAAACTCTTAATATCTATAGGTAAAGATAATTAAGATTGCTTTTTAAAAGTATTACTTTGGAATAGACTTAAAAACTATGGGCAACTCAGTCGCACTCTAATTGGTTAGTCTATATCCCGGTGGACAAGGTCGCACCATCCAGCTAGCATTCTCTCTTTCAATTTTGTTTTCCTCAGTCGTGCAGATCTCCACATCATACATCTGCTCATCGCTATTCACCTGGAATCTCTCGAAGGCTTGCTCTATCATTACAAGCACATCATCAGAATTCTTTTCTCCTAACCGGCTGAGCGAAAGATGTGAAGGATAGGTGGGAATGTCATAGGTTTCCATTCCATATCCATACTCGTAAGACGGGCCATCCTCCTTTGTCGGTTCCTTTTAACTTGTTTCCTTTTTTCATGTACCTTCGAAAGATATCCTAGGCCAAACCGATCTTTCTTTCCTTTTACTTCCATTGCTCGAGCCATCCCCTGAAGATATTTCCCGAGACCTTTTCCAGCCCTGCAGCCTTTTCCCATGGTAGTTCTTATCCCCAACCTTGTGTTCTTGGACAGCCTCGGTTTTGGAATTTTTCATCCTTCAGCGATGAAAACTGCATTTACGAATTCCAAAGACCGGAAAGAACACTCTACGGCCTCTTCATTGGGCTCCACATAAGGAGATTCAGTAGATACGGAGGCTATTATGTCTTTCTCCTCTGATACTATGATCAACCGACCCTCCATCACAAATTTCATCTTTTGGTGGAGAGACGAGGGTACAGCCCCAGCTGAATGTATCCACAGCCTTCCCAACAAGCAGTTATAAGATGGATTAATATTCATGACCTGGAAGTTCACTGTATAAATGCAAGGGCCTATCTCCAGAGGAACTTCAATGGTTCCCATAACCTCTCTCCTTGTTTCATCAAAAGCCCTGACCACTATGTAACTTGGTATGATATAGGATATATCCACTGGCAATTTGGATAGGGTTGCTAAAGGTATCACATTTAGTGAAGAACCATTATCCAAAAGGACCCTCGATAATATGTGCCCCTTACAAGTGGTAGTTATATGGAGAGCTTTCGTTGATCCAATATCGTTGGGTGGTATCTCCTCATAGCTGAAAAATATGTAGTCATCTGCTGCGATGTTTCCCACCAACCTATCCAGCTTTTCCACTAATATATTATTAGCCATGTATGCCTGATTCAATACTTTTAACAGGTCATTTTTGTGTGGTTCTGAATTCAAAAGCAAGGATCAGATTGAGATCCTAGTTGGTTGACGTTGCAGTTGTTCAACCACACTATACTCATTATGCTTTATAAATTTCAAGAACTCACAGGCTTTCTTCTCACATACTGGTTCTTTTATTCTGTTAACCGAGGCTGATCCCCTCTCTGTTTCCTTTGGCAAATCCATCTCAATATGGATTGGCTCGAATATCTTCTTCCCTTTATCAGTTCCTCTATCTTTCCCTGCTAACCCCTGTTCAACGATCTCCGGAGCATAGCACCTCCCGCTTCAGGTTAAATGCCCCACGCCTGTGATATCCTGCTAGCTTGAAGACCCAGGCATAACCATGCTGCAGTCATATTGCCATGGTGTAGCCTTTTTTTCCTTGTATGGAAAGGAAACAGGTAGATCAATGATTAATTTGGGCGCATTTTCTTCAATGACTGGCATAACTTTTTCCTCCGGTTCATCATAATAGATGATCAGGGCTCTTCCTATCCCATAGCCACCTACATTTTCAATGACTTATATTTTTCCCTCTATCTCTTCGTAGAATTGGGCTTCTCCACTATCCATCATCCTTTGGATTTTAACCCGAAAGTCCCAGCAGTTCTGTATGTCATGGCCTCCACCCTTATGGAACGGGCACCAATTATGCACCCTTTTTGCAACCATTTTCAGACTGTCTGTATCTTCCACCAATCCTGCCTTGACCATTTCAACCCATACTGTCAGCATCGGAGTCTTAACCTCTCCAATATCCCTTTTTAATCTTTAGCTCTCTCTGATCAATATTGCATTTATCTGATTCCCAGCATGATTGGGCAATGGGTTTCCAACTACGTTTAGCCCATTTTTTTTATCCAAACTTCACAACCCCATCATTGATCAGGCTTTGGACTTTTTTTTTGAAGGTCAGGCAATCTTCAATTGAATGTCCTTGGATTCTCGCATGGTATGCACAGTTAGTGTTTGCATTGTACCATCTTGGATATGGAGGTGTCAAAGGTTTTAGGTACACGGGTGCAACAAGTTGACCCTGCAATATTTTTGGATATAGCTCACCGTAGGTAGTGGAATCAGATCAAATTGGGGTTTTTGATCATTCCTTGGTGAACGTTGGTCATTGCGCGCAGGCCCTTGTGTGTTTGGAACAGTATTTCTAGGAAGAGTGATTTGAGGGGATATGCAGTTGAGAATGGCTGTTGTGGTATATTGGTGTAGGGGAACAGGTTTTGGGTAAGGTGATTGACATTGGGGTAGTAAGGATTATACCCCGGGTATGGTGTGTAAGGTGTCGAAGGTGTATAAGGTGTGGTAGGAGTATAGGGCATTGGTGGTGTGTATGGTGTAGGAGGTGTACAAGGGTATTGGTTGAAGCTTACTGCATGGGTTTCCTCCTTCTTCTTTGCAGGAAAAGCTCTCTTTGGGGTAGCAGACTTACCCTCTTCCATCTTCCCGTTTTTAATAGCTGACTCAATCATTTCCCCAAATATTACCATATCCGCAAAATCCTTGGTAGCGCTTCCCACCAATTTGTCATAATAGGATGCTTTTAATGTGTTGATGAAAAGCACCATGGTTTCTTTGCTAGTTAAAGGGGGTTGCACTTGTATGGCCAGATCCCTCCTCCTCTGCGAATACTCTTTGAAAGTCTCATTGGACCTTTTCTCCATATTTTGTAATGACAGCCTATCGGGTACCATGTCAGACACATGCTTATAATATTCCATAAAAGCCCTGGCCAAATCTATCCATGAACGAATCTTGGTACGACTCAGTTGATTGTACCATCGGGTGGCTGACCCTGTTAAGCTGTCTTGGAAGCAATGAATAAGCAATTTCTCATCATCTTCATGCCCTGGCATCCTTCTACAGTACATGGTCAGATAAGCTGATGGGTTGGTGGTCCCATTATACTTTTCAAAGTCTAGTACTTTGAACTTCGGTGGAATTACTAGATCATGTACCAAGCTCATCTCTTTGGCATCTAGACTGCCAAATAACTCTGCTCCTTCCACTGGCCTTAGCCTTTCTTCCAACAACTGATATTTCTTCTGAGATTCAGCGGTTTCGACCCTCTTCAGTTCAGTCATTTTGGCCCTTTCCTCTTCTGCCATTTCTTCGAAGTCTGGAACCTCAACCTCAATTGGGTCAACTCCGATGTTACCCCTTTTTGGACCGAAATTCTGTGCTTCGGCCGTTGGTTGAATGTAAATGTAGGAAGCTGCTCCAGTTGGAGGTTCATTTCCCACAGGTTGGGATGTCTGACCATTCCTCTGTACCACTTCTGGTCGATCTTCCTGATTCACTGCCCCTATTCCAGTAACTGAATTCTCTCCGGGCCACTTCTGCTTCATCATAGTGCTCATCATCTCCATGAGCTTTGTCATCTATTCTCGTGTCTCCTCTTGAGACTTAGTCAACTGTTGTTGTAGTTCTTTCTGGATTTTTTCCATTCTCTCAATTCTGGGAAGCTCATCATTTTCCATAGCTTTTGTTCGAGATCGAGTATTGTAAGGGTGTTGGAAGTCTGGTTCTTTCTGAGTGCTACCAATTGTACCTTTAGTTTTAAAAACCATGGATTAGAAATTATTGACACATTTCTGATTATTATTTTATAAAAAATGAATAAATGAATGAATGAATGTTAGTGAATGCTCAACTAAGTAAATGACTAAGTATATGAACTTAGATGACTAATTATAAAGAATAAATGAATGAACAAATAAATAAATAAATAAATGACTAAGTATATGAACAATTTATAAAGAATAAATGAATGAATGATTATGAATATGAATGAACAAATAAAATATATAAAAGAAAGAACTAGTGAATGATGAATGTATTTAAAGTATTAGCCCCGGGATAATTCCAACCAAACGATCTTTCATTGATTTCCTGGAACTAAATACATCAAAGAAAAGATCCCTGCTTTAGACAACATTATAATTTGTCTATCCTAAAAACTATTACAAAATACTGGTCCTATAATCATTCTCTCGAATCCTGGACCTTCTTCACTGTCCTCTATTGATTGCCTTGCTCTTCCATATTGCTCCGAATTGCTCCTCACTGTCGTCGGTGAAGGCTAGTAAGGCACCCCGATAAAAACGGGTTCAATTCGTTAGAGTATATTTTCCTATGCCCGTACGGAGGATTATCACGAAGGCATTAGGTATTTTATACTCCGGAAGTGTTTCACTAGCCCATACGGAGGATCAATCACGAAGGTGTAGTTACTTTACTCCCACTTAAAAGAACGGAACCCGGGTAGAGGATTTATGTTATGCAAATACAGTGTGTGCGGAGGAACAAAACAAACCTGTCACCACCTATTCTACAACCCTTATTCTAAATACCCCACTAAAATCAAATAAAGCATCAGTCAAGCAAACATATAAATATACGCAACAAAATAACCAGAGAACAAATAATAATATGAATGCATATGAATATAGACATGTTAAAACATTTTCTTTTTATTCTCAAAATTCTCTTTTATTTTAAAAATATGGGAATTAAAATTAAATACCAATTAAACCAACAAAATCGAGACTTTGATAACACACGACTAATTCTAGGCCTGACTCTCTAATTTTCCCTAGTGGAGTCGCCAAGTTGTCGCAACCTAAAAAAATAACGAGTCTCATCGCAAGACTTTATTATTCGTTAAGTGTGACATTAAAAATATTGAGGAAAAATCGACTTAATTCCTCTAGAAAAACGAAGGTTTTAAAAATGACCTTAAAAAAAGACATGGAGTCGCCACCAATCTTTTTTAGCTAGGTGTGATCGGCCACCTATTAAAACCGATTTTACAAAATATTTTAAAAATTAATTAAAACATTTTTAAAACCAATTTCAAGTCTGCGTTTAAACCAGAGAAATCAAAGAAACGGGTTCGGCACTCGGTTACGTGCGGGGAAGGATTAGCACTCCCACAACGCCCGTATAAAATGGTACCTTATTAATCGTGAGTTATCTCAAATCTCGGTAAAAAGTTAGTTTTAAATTTAGTATTTCAAATTAATTCCCAATTTAAAGAAAAATAATTCCATTTTTAATTGAAAATGATCCGGAATTTGTAAATTCAAAATTTTTCTATATTCCCCAACAAACGTGGCAAAATAAAGAAATTTTTATTAATTTGGAAAACTTTTCGAATCATTATCGTTTTTTGAAAGAAAGATATTCCTTTATTAATGATAATTGATGATATTCCTTCCAGCAAACCCGGTAGAGAACTCATGAATTATTTTAACTTGGGAATATCTTTATTTTTTATTGAAAAATCATTATCCTTTTGAAAACATTTTAAAAGATATGAATATGTATATGCATGACATAAATAAAATGACATAGCAAAATCTAAATAATATAATGCATCCTAAATGATATAATATAATTTAAATGCCTTAGCATATTCTAAATGAAATGAAATGTCCTAAATTATATGACATATTCTAAATGAAATGAAATGTCCTAGGTAACATAAAATATTCTATATGAAATGTAATATCCTAAGTCATATGATATATTCTAAATGAAATGAAATGACCTAAGTGACATAATATATTCTATATGAAATGTAATATCCTAAGTCATATGATATATTCTAAATGAAATGAAATGACCTAAGTGACATAATATATTCTATATGAAATGTAATATCCTAAGTCATATGATATATTCTAAATGAAATGAAATGACCTAGGTGACATAATATATTCTATATGAAACAAAATAACCTAGGTAACATAATATATTCTATATTAAATGACATAATTTAAATGACATGGCAAATATGGATAATATGGCATATATTCTAAATGAAATGGAATATAAAATAATACTATCATATAATATGCATGGAAATAAAAATAAAAATAATAATGCATGAACATAGTATATGCTAAATAATTTAACAACAAAAAAAATAATTAAATAAAATGCATAGGATATCATGAAACATTCCAAGTCATATAATAAACAATATAACATAACTCAAAATCATAACAATATTATAGAAATTATCATAGCAAAAGTCACATATTATATAAAATGCATGAATATGAAAAATGCAATGTATGAAAATGTATTTTTTCCTTTAATTAAGAAAATCTGTATATCTAAAAAGATATCCGGCTACCTTAGGAAAATATGTCAAATTAAATATTCTAAAACGAAAATACTTTGTGATTGTTTGAAAACAATTTTGAAAAGCTTGAATTAAAAATAAAAACTGGGCTAAATCTTTTTTAAAATGGCTCAAATTTCCTAAGTTTAAAATCCCGGACTTGACCACCCTTAACCCGAGACTTAAAATATCATTTTTAGTGTTTAAAAAGGCTTAGAAACTGCCCTAAGTCAGTAGCTAACCTTCCTAATCAGCCCATTCTAAGTAACTTAACCAAAACAGAAAAATGATTTTCCTCCAAATTCAATTATGACTCCACTGTCCAGTTTTAAGCCACAATTTTTTACCCTATTTTAAAAAATTCAAACAATTCTAAAAAAAGTACTGGAGACTCAGGACATGTATAACTACATGGACAAAAATCAGCTTAATTTTTTGATTAAAGATGAATGCCCAAAACAATTGGGAAATTACGAGTACTTGGTAAAAAAACTATTTTGCCAAAATACATTTTTGCCTTTGATAAAATCATTTAAAAATCAAAGTAAAAATATTTAAGACTCACAAAATGACTCACAAACAGTAGCTAGGACTTTTTGAAAGTTAGATAAAAATTGGCTAAGTAAAAAAGAAAATCACAAAGGTAGAATAATCATTTTGACAAAACTTAATTTTCCACAAGTATGCTCAAGAGAGCATGACTTTGAACCATTAATTGGCTTGAGTCATTATTCAAGTGGTATGAACATGAAATGCATGAAAAAATTCAGCAAATATAGTGCATGAAATGCATAAGTTTAAACCTAAATGTCATGAAAAAATGCATGGCATCAATATAGTGACCTAGACCTAAATGAACTTGCATGGCATTTAATGCAACCCAGGTCTAAAATGCATGAACATGCATGGCAAATAAACCAAACCTAATAACTAAAATATGCATGGCATTTTCACAAACACAAAGCATGCTTAAACCAAAAACTCAACCAAATATCATGCAAATGTTAACCTATCAACTAACATGGCAAGAATGCACATACAATGCTAGAATTCAAGGAGTGGCCGAATGGCCTATGGTTCCTAACAAGCATGGCATTTTCACAAACACTTGGTACACTAACATGCAAAACTAAATCAAATGTCATGCAAATGCAAAACCTACCAACTACCATGGCAAAAATGCAACACAAAATGCAAAAAACATGGAGTAGCCGAATGGCCTCAAGCTCCAACAAGCATGGCATTTTCACAAACACTTGATATACTAACATGCTCAACTAAAATTATCAACAAAAAAAAAATACTCAACTAAAATATAACAATCAAAACTTGCAAACACAAAGTAGAAATACTAAAACCAAACAAACATTTTCACAAACACTTGATATACTAACATGCTCAACTAAAATATAAAACTCAAATCATGCAAACACCACACAAGCATTTTCACAAACACTTGATATACTAAATATAAAACATCAACAAATTTAAACATTATGAAAACAGAAAATTAAAAATGCAAGAACATGATATTTAAATCATAAATGACAACAAACAAAGCAACCAAATTAAAATATGACTTAAGGATGAAGTAGAATAACACTTAAAATATCAAGATTAAAGAAAATAACAATAATAACATGATAAAATAAACAAAACAGCAACCTTAATAAAAAAATGTAGGCCATTCGGCCATGGGGAGAAAAATGTAAAAAAAATTGTAAAAAATATTTAAGAAAGAGAAGAAGAAAGAACTTAAGAACAATATACAAAAAAATTTATTTTAAAAGGAAACTCACCAAATAGTAATCAAATAGCAAAAACAAGAATGAAAAATCAAGAAAGTGCAAGAGTTGGTGCTCAAGAGCAACCTCAAGAATCTATATTTCAAGCTTTATCTCTTCAAACTTTCCTTTCCTTTCTTTTCTAAACTTTTTCTTTTTGCTTTCAACCAAGGAGAGAAAACTAAGAGAAATCAGCAAAATGAAAGTGTGAAAAATGAAATTCTGCCTCCCCCCAATAGTGCTAGCCGAACCCCCCTTTAGTGAGCTAGGATGTTGTCATTTTGGTTCTAACCAATTTCAATCAAATGGTAAATAATTCAAGGTGAAAAATCATGAAATTACCACCCTTAGATAAGCATGGCAGCTGTCCATAATTACAGCTATTCAAGAATAATTTTGACACTCTCCCTTGGCCTATGTGGCTTAATCACAATGGCTTGATAAAAAAGAATCTCTAACAACTCTTAATTCTTGGCCATTTGATTGAAAAATCAGAAGCTTCCTCTTTTCTTTGGGCCTTGGCAGGCCAGCACTTCTCTTTTCTAGCCCAAGTCTGATTTTTTGAAAGGCCAAAAGAAGCCCTTTTCGGTTGCTTGGGTGAAATGATCGTTTTGTCCCCCGGATGCTAATAAATATCAAACGAACTCCAAATTCAACTTTCTTGTTTTTAATACTTTCAAAATAATAAAATATTGAATTCTGGAAGTTTTCAAAAATGTTCGAGTCCGTTTGCTATTTATTTGGATTTTTTCTTTCAAAAATGCCTTTTTATGCCCCCACATTTTACCATTTTTTAAACGAGCTCGAAATCAAGATTTTTCTTCACCAATATATTTCAAATAATTTAAAAGTGTGATCTAGAAGTTTTCATAATTTTTAGAGCTCATTTGGTATTTTTTTCGGGATTTATCGACTTGAATTACTACATAGGAGGCCCGAGATTTGGCCATTTTTAAAACGAACTCTGAATCAAGATTTTCTTTTGCCAATCTCTTCCAAATAATTTAAAAATATATTTGCACAATTTTAGAATTTTTGGAGTCCATTTGCTATTTTTTTCGGGATTTATCTTCTTGAATTATTGCATAGGAGGCCCGGGATTTGGCCATTTTGCAAACGAACTCCGAATAAAGATTTTATTTTGCCAATCTCTTTCAAATGATTTAAGAATGAGATTTACAAATTTTCAGAATTTTCGGAGTCCATTTGCTATTTTTCCCAAATTTTCCAATTTTGCCTTTTTGCCTCCGAAACCCGATTGTGCTTAAAACAAGTCCGATTTTTAGATTTTCTTCAAGATGAGCCTTGGGCTATCCCTTTTTTATTATTCCTCATCTATTGGGGCTTTAGTCTTACCAAGTCGGGCCATTTCTGTAATTCTTCCCGATTTCACCGAAATCCATAAAAAACCCTAATTCTCGGTTTTCTCCCGGATTGACTTTTCTTTCAGTTTTTCTTTCAAGTGGCTTCTCCATTACCCATATTCAGTGCTTATCTTTCATTTGGAACCATCAAGTTTGACCAATTCGATCGTTTAAGCACTTTTCCCTAAATTTCTCGGATTAGGATTTCCTTTCTACTGAATCTCCAAATCCCAACTTTCGAACTCCATATCTTTCAATGTAGACTCGTATTATGAAAATTCTTTTGCCATTTTTCAATTGAACTTCAAATCTTGATTTTGAAAGTGGGTTGACTTTTTCAATAGTTGATTTTTTTGGGGTTGACTTTTTTGGAGTTGACTTTTTTTAGGGTTGACTTTTTTGAGTTTGACTTTTTATGCTCGCCTTTTTAAACTAAGTCTCGGAGTACCACCTGCAAGATGAAAAAAATCGTTTTACATTCTGAAACCTCAATTTAGGAAGAAAACATACCTATTTAGTGGTCCGGACAAAATTAGGTGTCTACAACAAGCTTATGGGAAATGCCACAAAGAATTTTGTTGATGTGGTAATCTCTGGGGATATGATAGAGAATGCCTCAAAAATCAAAAAATTGAAGTAGGTAATACGCCTAATTCAAAGAGAAAAAGGGTGAATGAGGAGGAAAAGGATACGCAAGCTGTCATTATGCAAACCAGCCGCTCGAGAATTCCAGTCATTACCCTTATTTGACATGTCAGCCATACGACCCTACCCTGAACAACGTTTCTCAAGGTTCATATCCTTATCAACCAATGTTTGCAATCAGGTCAACATTCACATCTTTCTATCAGCCAAATACCTATGGGAATAATCAAATAGGGCATAATAAGCAAGAAATAAATCAGGTCAACCTGATTCCCATGTTGTACTCTGAGTTGCTACCTAAACTTATTTAGAATCACCTTTTAACACCCATGCAACTGGAGCCTCTAAAGTCTCCGTACCCAAGCTGGTATGATGCTAATGAGTGTTGCGATTATTATTTCGACAATCAAGGTCACTCAACAGAGAACTGCCTCGCATTGAAATACAAGGTCAGGGATCTCATCAAAACTGGGTTGCTAAGTTTCAAAGAAGAGAGAGCCAAGTGCCATGGGAAACAAGGTGCCTGATCATGATAGGAAAAATAAGGATATTATAATGAGAGGTATACAAGGTTAAAAGGAGCATTAAGGAATATCTAATTTTGTATTAAGGGAATTCATGTCAATAGAAGAATTTTTTGTGCATGTATTTCTGCTTGAAACACCTCATGATAAAGAAAACACTTGTCTCATGTTGACATTCATATGAAATAAATAATTTTTTAGTTTAAAGATTTGGTGGCATATCATGTTTTAGCATTAAACTGAATATGCAAAGACAAACTTTGATAGGTGGTGTTTGAAAATTTTGATTTTATTTTTTTCAAAAAGAAAAGAAAAACAAAGGGATTAAGAGAATAAACAAATCAATCTATAATTATTTGAAAATAAATCCCCACATAATCCTTTTATAGATTATGAAAAAAGTGTACAAGATTGAAAAGGGTAATGTATTTTTGAAGGATAAAGGAAAGATCTTTATCATAATAAGAGGTGATAAAGAGTCTTGGAAGAATTGGTAATCATTGTTAGAAACAAGCTAATTTCGGTAAATATCCTCACCCTTTTTTTGGGACTTCCTCATGCTCGAATCCTTTGAATCAAGACCACTTGAAAGACCTATTGCTTCAAGGAACATAAATTTTGAATTTCATAAACCATGGTCACTACAAAATAAGGAAAGATGTAAATTCTGGCCTAGGCAATGAACAATGGAATGAACTTTTGAAAACCTTTTGAGCTCCTTGGAAAATCAAACAAATGAAATACTCTTTCAAGAATCTAGACCGTGGTAATTTGATGTGTATCAAGATTATGCCAAAACAACCCATATCCTTTTTAAATAACCATAAAATACAAATTTCTAAACCATTTCACGAAAATCACCTATGACTCATATCTCGGGGCATAGTGACCGAAACAGGTTTGTCCAATGCCATTAGGAAATCCTAATTTGTGGCATACACTTTCCCCTTATTCTGAGCAACCCAAGATAAAAAAAAAATTAGCTCTTTCAATATAAACCTTGAAAGATGAGACTTGAGATGTTTCTCATAACAAGAATTTCACAATCATATGAATTCTCATTTGTACGACCAATCAAAATGGGGCATCATTTGTAGATGTGGTGGATAAGGATGAATTAATGCATGAATTTTTGGGGCATGCAGCAAAAGAAACAAAAGAAAACAAGAAAATGCAAAAATTGAGCGCGGCATCATGTGTTTAAGAAGAAAAAAGGAATGTTTTCAACAATGTTTCCTCCAAGGAGAGAATCTTCAATTTAAGTAGTTGTGTTTAAAATAAAAAATGGTCATTTTTCACCATCCTTTCACAAATATAAAAATTATATCCTTTAAGCCTAATTAATTCATTCTTATTTAAATCCTAATTAAGGATCACCCTTTACATTGGGGGGCAAATACGAGGAAGGATATTTCCAAAGATCACGAATGATTGAGTCCTGGTTTAAAGAAAAAAGAAAGAATGTTTCAAATCAAAAAGCAAATATAAGGCAAATTGAGTTCCCAAACAAGTATGGGGCTCACTCAATTAAAGTGGAAATGAATAAAGAAGGAAAAAGAAAGAAAAAAATGTGAAAAAAAAATGTGAAAAAAAAATGGCGAAATGAAACCCAAAAAGAGAGAAAAAATCAAAAGACGAAAAGATGAAAAGAAAAGTTCAAAAATGACAAATATTTCGAAAGAAATATTTCTCATGAAATGATCCTTAAACACATGATTTGGGACTGTTTATTCTTTCTTTTCGAACCCCGAACGTTGGCTTACGTTACGTGATGGAGACTCAATTAAGAGTTGTAAACCCAAGTGCAGGTTATGTTCAAGTAATAAATTCTCGGGTGTCCGAGGTCGAACCACAGGGAAGCGTATTAGTAAGTATAAGTTTATAAATATATAAGAAAAAGAAAATAAACAAGATATTAGGGAATCAATAACAAAGAAAGTAAACAAGATATTAGAGAACAAAATAAACAAAATAACATAAAAGAAATTAAACAAGATATAAAAAACAATAAGAAAAGATGTTGAGGTTAGAGAATCCACTCTTGGTGTTATGCTAAGATTAATCTTGTTTTATTACACAATTGAAATTCACACATAAGGGAGATTCCAATCGGAAGGTTTAGCAATTCAGTCCAAATTGTCCAACGTCCATAGCATATGATATTATGTTCATTTGGTGTCCTCAAAACTCATAAAAAGAGTCCAAGCATTCCTTATGCCAAGGTATATGTCTACAACAAATCAAGGTTATGAAACCAAGCATTTATTGTGCCATTTTCATTGTCAATAATGAATCAAGATCCCTACTTTGCAAGTATGATTTTAAACCAAAAGAAAATATTATCTATACTAGTGTTTATAAATGATAATTCATTTCAGCTCATGTTTAAGAGACTAACCTTAGCATTTACCAAAATCTTCACCTCATCACCTCAACAATATGATTAGCAACACATACTAGATATGAATAAAATGAAAAGAAATGTAAGAAACATAAGTAAAGAAAAAGAAAACTAGAGAAAGGAAAGAAGAAGAAAACTTAGAGAATTTTATTACAATGGCTAATATCCTACCAATGTATCAATTTTTTCTAATACTCATCCAAGGCCCTCTATTTATACACATTTTGGAGAGCTAAATGACAAGAGACAAGCTTTATAAATTTCAAAGGTAGGTATAATAGGTGGGTGCATTTTTCTAACAATTTTCGTCATATTGTATGACAATTCTGATCAGCCATCTTGATGGTCGATTTTGTCAATGTTGGAGGCTCGATTTGATCAAATGGTCTTCTAGAAAAATATACCCCTATCAGTTACGGATCCATAGCCGTTGGAATCAGATCATTTTCTCACGTGGATCGGACGATATGGTCAAAATACCAAAACGGTGCAGAACAGACGTCATTGCACATCAGCCAACTTGATGGTTGATTTCGCTAGGGAAAACGACTCCGTTTCAAGAAGTGTAAAACATGAAAACGATAGATATGCCTCTTAGCTTTGCACGGTTAAAATTTCAGCCTTATTGCTTCAGTGAAACGCCAAATATAGCTGATATGGCAAAAGGTATCGGAACTGGAACTGAATTGGATTTGCCCTTAATTCTTGATTTAACCTAGTAATCTGAAATCACTCAAAGAAACTCGTGAAAAACACCAAATTACATAAAAATATAAAATATCATAAACACAATTAGACTAAGCAATAATAACTCGTATTTGACACAAAACAATAATAAAACTTAACTAAAAACTATATAATTATACGAGTTATCATTACACACCTTGAAAATACCATTTTGATCAAGCATGGCTATTTGAACTTATGAGCTTATTCCTTGAGAAATTTTGTAGAAAAATGTGAGGCTTCGATCTCATTTCTTTGTTAAAACTATTCTTCTTGAATAATTTTTTAATTATTAAATGCATGATCAATCAATCAATGAAAAATGAAATGAAAAAATGGAAAGAATGAGACTCTAGGGTGAAAACCCAAAAATGGATAGTCTAGAGCAAAATAGGAGAGTTTTTTTCTATGCCACCCATGGTATTGCGGAGGTCATGACAAAAGAAGAAGTTATCTTGAAGAAATTGATGAACATATAGGAATTCCTAAATATCCCAAAGTGTTAGCTCTCGTTTGAGGGATTGACTTAGATGACTAAACCAATTTTACCCTCCAAACGAACTTTCAATCTTGAACCTGTCACAACTGACCTTGACGCTTGTCAAAACTCCATGATTATGAAACTAGAAAGGGTATTAGATTTTTTTGATCTTTAAGAAATTCATGTTTTTATAAAACTTGTTTCATTTGTGAGCCTAGAGGGGGCATACATCTCTCTTTTTATGAAGTTTTCTTGGATCAAGTGAAATCCTATTGCACCAAGCCTTTCAATTCGATTTGAAAAGGCAAAATTGGCAGTCAAAAGAATTTCTTACATAGATCATCAGTTTCAAGAGACTTGAATATCACATATTGTGGTGTGATATTTTTGGCTTAGAATTTTTCACAAGATGAGCATTTACAAAAAAAAAAAAAAAAAAAAAAAAGACAATGAAAATACTTTTGTCCAATAAAGCGGCCATTTTGAGAAAATGGATGAAAATGGTATTTTGAAAAAAGACAAGGGTTCTTATGATCAAAAGGTACAAAACCATTAGGATGAATCTCGATTCTCTGGAACGGGAGGAAGAGAAAGAAAATTTGGCACATACTTCTCTTGATAAGAATTTGGAAACTATCAAAGCAAGGAAATAGTAAAACATTTAAAGGGGAATAATATCTTACGGTGCACGAGTGTTCAGGATACACTCTAATTTAAAAAGAAAATTTGATTGGAATGGCTAAACCGAACTTGAGAGAAAACCAGTCGAGGGCTTTAAAGGGCTACGATCATCTCATTTGCAACGTTCATGAGCATTTGCATCATTTCGATCATTGAAGTCGCATCATTCTTGATCATATGCATAATTGTGCACTTGCACCTACACCATTCAATGGGCATTTACATCATTTCGATTATTACATTTGTATCATTTGTTGAATTTCTTGAGCAATTGCAACTTTTCTGGGATCATTGCATTTTCATTATTGATTGGTAATTACAGTTACATCATCCATTGATCATTTGCATAAACATGTAAACAATCAGTTGAGATTGTAAATTTTGAAGAAAGAAATGGTAAAATGAAATTGTAAATTATCACATTTGCATGTGATATTAGAATTTACATCTTGCAGTTTGCATCTTTTGCAAGATAATTTGTAGAGGCATTTGCATCTTTGTAATTGATAGTTGCATTGACATTTGCATCTTATAAGGAATAGTAGCATCACCCGAGGAAGACATTTGCATTTGCTTCTTGGTAATAAACATTTATGTTTCAATCATTAGGATAGGATGCGCATTTGCATCTTGATTGAGAGCATTTACATTCACATAATTGCATACGTGGAAAAGAAGAGAAATCGTGAGGCAGGAAAATGAGAAAAGAAGCACAATTAAAAAAAAAATAGAATGAAGAATTTTCATTGAAGATCTTTTGAATTATTCATTTCAAATGATGAATTTTCAAAAATGAATAATATTTAAAGTGGGAATTTCCAGTCTTTGGAAGTGATATAGAAAGATTCTGCAGGTGATACTCAGAATTTTATGTGATCAAGTCTTCGTTGGTGATATTCTAAGCTTCTAGTGGTGATATTCAGAATTTTCCTAGACAAGTCTTTGGTGGTGACATCCAAAGCTTCTGGTGATATCCGTAATTTTATTATGATAAGTCTTTGGTGATGATATCCAAAGATTCTGATGGTGATATCTAGAATTTTATGTGCTCGAGTCTTAAGTGGTGATACCCGAAGATTCTGGTGGCAATATTCAAAATTTTATTATGACAAGTCTTTGGTGGCGATATACGAAGCTTCTGGTGGTGATATCTAGAATCTTTATTCCCCTCGATTCTTCGATGGCGATATCCGAACTCCTTTTATTAAGTTTTCGGTGGTGATATCTGAAACTTCCAATGGTGATATTATTTTATCTTTTAAAATTGAACTCGTTTTCTTAAAAATGAGTCAAGCCTTGGTATCATAGTCAAGGTCTTTTCTCTTTTTCAAAATCGAACTTGTTTTCTTAAAATGGGTCAAGTCTTGGTATCGTAGTCAAGGTATTTTCTTTTATAAAATAGAACTCGTTTTCTTAAAATAGGTCGAGCCTTGGTATCGTAGTCAAGGTATTTTCTTTTTTAAAGTCAAACTCATTTTCAATAAATGGGTCGAGCGTTGGTATTGTAGTCAAGGTACTTTTTTTTTAAATCAAACTCGTTTTCTTAAAACTGGTCGAGCCTTGGTATTATAGTCAAGGTATTTTCTTTATAAAAAATCAAACTCATTTTCTTAAAATGGGTTGAGCCTTGGTATCGTAGTCAAGGTATTTTCTTTTTAAAATTGAACTCGTTTTCTTAAAATAGGTCGAGCTTTGGTATTGTAGCCAATATATTTTCTTTTTAAAATTGAACTCCTTTTTTTAAAATGGGTCGAGCCATGCTATCTTAGTCAATGTATTTTTGTTTTTTAAAATCGAACTCGTTTTCTTAAAATGGATCGAAGTCAAGGTATTTTCTTTTTAAAATCGAACTCGTTTGAAAAAAAATGCAGTCAAGGTATTTTCTAATAAAAAAGCAACGAAAAAAGAAAACAACAAAAACAAAAATAACTTTTTCACCTTTCCTTCAAAAGTCAAACTCCTTTTCATCAAAATTGACCACTATGGCTGGGCAAATTTATTATCTATTTGTCTTTGTCCAATTCCTGATTCTCAGCAATATACAAAGAAGGGTAACTGTAAACACCAAATTTTGTCCGAACCTTTTAAAACCAATTTTGATTTGTCCTTTACTCGGGTTTAATATTTTGTAGATGTCACGATCGCGATTCTAGATTTTTAAAATGTTTTAAATTATATATCATTTTTTAGCTTTAATTATTCAAATAAAATCGAACCGTAAAATTATCAATTTCTAAATTCAATTTAAACATGAGGTGAAAAAAAGTTTAATCTTAAACTTTAATGTTGATCCTTTTTAAATTTTTAAAATAAAAATCTTAATTAAAAATATTTATAAAATAGATAAAATCAAAAAATAGAAAACTTGAAAAGATAAAGGATGGAAGGGTACCTTAGATAGACATTACCCCACCTCTTTTTATTTGGTTTAATCTAAGATAACTTATTTTCTTAAATCTAAGGATCTATAAAATATGAGATTAAAAGAAACATATTTTAAAAGATATTTAAAAGAAATAGTTGTGAGCCCTTTGATCACATGATCCAAGGATTCACATTTAGGTTATTGAAGGGGTTATGAAATGGACCACTTAATAGAAGGATAGGGAGGCCGGTTGATCTTTGGAGAAAAAGGGAGGCAGCAAGCTAAAGGAAAAAGGGTAAAAAGGAACCAACATTTGATTGGTTGGAGTGGTAAAGTGGCTTCAACCCTCAACATGAGAATCAAAGTTCGAATCTTGGGAGTCATCAATGTTGGGAGGGTTTTACCATTACACTCCTGGCCCAACAGGGATTAGTCTTTCATCAACCATAAAATAGGGATGGGAGGAACACCTTGCGTTTAGACACAAAAAAAAAAGGTAAAAAAGAGGGTTAAAAAAATTTATAGAATTCGGAGGAAAATGGTTATTGGTTTTCAAAAAAAAAAATATATATATATATATCTAGAGAGAGGTAGCTAGGTCTTAGCTCTTAGGTAGTAGAAAAATAGAAAAAGGATGATGGAGGTGAAGTGATGGGAAATTGGAAGAGTGTTTTTTTTTTTTGGAGTTTTGAAATAAAGAAAGTAGAAAGGGGTTTTAGCATGGTGGCTTAAAGATTAAAGAGAAAACAAAATTTAAAAGGTGACGGTAGCTTAAGGAGTCACTTGAGGTAAATTTTTTTTCCTTTCCTTTCCTTATGTTTATTGTGTTTATCTTGGTTATTGTTTATCTTTTAAGTATTTATTTATTTTTAGTAAAATTGATTTTTCAAAAGCAAAGAGAGGTTTATGATCCATGTCCATTTTGGCACTTGATAATAGTTGAGCCGGATTAAGTTCCACGTGGCTAATTTTGAGCCAACCCGTTGCTTCCAAAAAATTTATTTTCAAACTTCTCCCGATTGCCTCCCCAAAAAAAGATTTTTAAAACTCTCCTGGTTAATCTTTGACTAGGTTTAAATTCATTAATCAATGGCACTAATAAAAAAAATCCACAATAGATAAAAAGACTAATGTAACTTAGTGGAACGGCGTTGAGACCTCCGCCAGGTTGCTGGGGAGTTCTCTCATGGTCTTTTACAAAGGAGCATTATTTTTGTTTTATGGGGTATTGTGGAAATTTTCGGGCGAAAGAATAATTTCCTAAATTTCGTTACGTTGTTGGGGAGTGTAGGAAATTCTTCGGCGCAAATAATTTTCATGATATCCAGCGTAATAAAATAATTTTGAAATCAAAACTGAATAAAGTTGAGATTCCACTTTTGAAGTTTTGCTATTTATTTATTTATTTATTCAATTAGGCTTCCTTTATTTGTCTTTTAAATGTCTTTATTTCTTGATAATTTATTTATGTCACGACATGTTCATTACATTCTTTTAACAATATATTGATAAAAATATTTTTTTAATTGATAAAATTATTTTTTAAATGGAATTATATAGCTTTGGAAAATAAAATGAAGCCATATCTGTTGGGAAATCCGGACTCATGCTTTAAACATAAAAACATTAAAGTAGTGCAGCGGAAGTAAACAAAGAAACACCCGGATTACCGCAGGATTTATGAATCGTGATTTACATAGGTTTACATGGCATTTAAAACTTAAATCAATCATATGATCAGAATCATACCTACTCGCGAATTCGTAATTCCGAGTGTGTCGATCCCTGCAACAAGGCAGTAACTCGATGGTCACCGAACGGCTTCTCTGAGACCACGAGCAACACAAGTGTCTTGCCTCCAACAGTAACCCACACGAACAATTGTTGACACCTTCGAAAGATCTCAGGATTTCACTGTACTAGTAGTTCGATCTTCCGATCAATAATCAAAAGGTTTACTCCTTTTATATTCTCGCTAGCCCGAAATAACTAGAACAATTCTATGATGTTTAATCAGCTAGAAAATCGAAGGATCATAATGATTCGGCAATTTCAATTATCATTAGCCAAGGCCGAAATTACGTTGTATTTTCTCAGGGAAGAAAGAACAATTTTTTTTCTTTCTTTAAAACTACCTAAACCGTGAATAACAAATCCGTTTAATGTATTCCTTATTTGCACAATTTTTCAAGAAAGAAAAATCACCACAAACGTGAAATACAATTCCATGCTCAATTGTTCTTTTCACGATTTCCAAGAAAACATATCACATAAACCGTGAGTCACAAACCACCTATAATTCTTTCTATTTCTTTTTGTGTCATTAAAACCCACTAAAAGAAATTCTTCTTCTCATTAGCGTAAAAGCCAACTACAAAAAGGAATCATATTCCTATTGTTTTTCAGCATAAAAGAAAAAGTAGAATTCTAATGTTAATTAATCACTTGGCCGGTCATGACATATGGGATTAGATAGTGTCTTCTTTTTATTTAAAAACCTATCATAAAGAGAACTCTTTTCTTTTAAAAGTAATCTAGTTGTAACAATCGAGCTTACGTATAATCATGTAAAGTTAAATCCTGAAAATTTTAAGGACGAACTTGGAAATTTGTAAGAAGTTATAAGTGAAGGAAATAAAAGAAGAAAGGATCAAAATGAACATATTAAAAAAGTTTAGGGGCTTAATGGTTATTTATAAAAAGTTGAGGGACTAATATGCAATTATTCAAAAAACAAGAAAAATATCTCTTATCTTCCTTTTATCTCCCGAAAACACTAGAAATTTTTCATGGTTTCTTCATGTGGCAGCCGGCTCCCACCCTCTCTTTCTCTCAAAATTCTCTTCAAACAACAACACCAAAAATCTCAACAATAATTACATCCAAGGTTAGTTTCTTGATAAATTCTTCCTTTTCTTTAGATATTCCACTTGAGCATGCTAAGATCTTAGCTCCATAAACATGTTAAGGTCTGAAATCCATCTATTAAGTATGAATTTTACTCATTTTTGGTAAGAATTAAAAGGATTTGAAAGCATGAACAAGAAAATGGGAAGAAAAAGCAAAACAGGGGAAACTGAGCATGCTTGCTGTTCGGATTTTCTGGGTTCGGCACGTTAGGGTTTGTATTTTTTTGATATTTTTCCTAGAAACTAGACTTCAATACGAGAATTTTGGTTTTTGAATCACCCAAAACCGATAAGCGGTTAAAAAGATAAAATTCGGTGAAGTTGGCTGTTCTGTGTTGATCCCTGTTTCAGCATAGTTTCGGGTTTTATCAAATTTGACCAAGATTTTGCTCTAATTGTCTAAGTTAGTTATTTTCTCTATAAATTAGACTTATTGGTGCCAAAATCAAGTTATGATTTTCTAATCTAACTTGATATTAAGGAATTTATTGCTTAAGAGAAATATAATACCAAAGGATGGTTATGGATTATGAAAATCTCTAAGGCATGGAATACTAGAAACGAATTCGATAAGGACATGATTATGGAGTTGAATTATGGAGAAAATGATTATGGAAATGATATTAAAAATTAAGGATATGTTGTTTTGAGTATGAGAAATTAGTATATGGGGTAGATTAATGGGACTTAAGTTGCATTCAAAATTGTATAATGCTTTGAGCATGTATAGATACTAATTATTGTTAATCTCTAGGCCACGTAGATCCGACGTCACCTGTGGATCCCGAGGTTTCAGGTCGAGGTGTACAGTGAGATCATCTCAAGGATTGTAAGTAGACGACAACTATAGTTATTTGAAATTTGTTTAATTATAATTATATATATATATATATATATTTAGCATATATATTTATTTTACGTTTTAAAGGTATATACGATATTTAATCATATGAATTGATTTGTTATTAAAGTAGTTTTATTTCAAGAAATATTGTATCGAGTAAGTTGGTTGATTTTATGAAATATGATTTTACATAGAATTTGACGTTCATGGTTTTGGCTCCACCTGACTTAATGTATGAGATTATTTCCTTGACCGGAATACGGGAGCTGCGTGCTACGCCTTTGTGGCAGGAGCCACCTCCAGAGTCCCCATTCCGTGATATTAGACCGGAATACGGGAGCTGCGTGCTACGCCTTTGTGGCGGGAGCCACCTCCAGAGTCCCCATTCCGTGATATTATACTGGGGTATGGGAGCTGCGTGCTACGCCTTTGTGGTGGGAGCCACCTCCAGAGTCCCTATCCCATTATATTTGCCTTTTGGGGGCACATCATAGCGACACATATGCCTTTGGGGCGTCCTATGGTGGTATTGGTCTTTGGGGCCGGCTACTAGTATGCCTACATGGATATTGCCTGATTATTTCATGGATGTACTCTTATGCAGGACAGAAAGTTGGAGCCCAATTATACGAAACTTGATTTACTTTACAGATTTTATTCATTGATTTAATATTATAATATTGTTATACGTTTGAAAAGCTTGCTACATCTTCGAACATTATGGTTTTATTATTATTTATTTTGAAAATGTCAATTATGCTTTACAGATTACCATTATGGTTTTCACACGCTTTAAATGTTGTCTACTCACTGAGATATTCATATATCTCACCTTTTCATATTCTCATTTTCAGGTCATAGTTAGGTGTTGGGATTGCAACCTTCCTCTTTTCTCTGCTTCAAATAGTATTTTGACGTGGTGGGCATCATATTAAAAATTTATTGAAGTCTTGATCTTTTGATGTTTTTATCTAGTAAACCTTGCTGAGATAGGTTTACTTTTGGATATATTGTATATATTTGAAGATATGAGACAATAGATCAGTATGTTTTGACTTGAGAATAAATTGATCATGGATAATTTTTGAATATGATGGATATATGTGATAATAGTATTGAGAAATATTGCTGGTTGAGGATATGAATTGAGTGTTATTTGCAGGAGGGTTATAGTTGAGATAGAAAGGAAACTCTGCCGGATTTTAGGTAGATTATTCGGAAAGGGTGTTACAATTTGGTATCAGAGCAAGGTTATAGGTCCTGTAGATTTAGGAACTGTTTGTTGAAGTATTAAAATATTGTCGCTTGTGTAAGAAATCAGACACGATGCCACCACGTCGAAGAGGAAGGCCTAGAATCAATCCCCTAGCCCAAAATAGGGATAGGAATAGAAATGTGAATATTGATGAGCAAATTGGAGAACAAGCTTCAGCTGCTGGTTCATCTTCTATTGCTGCACCCTCAGCAGCACCTCCAGCAGCTGATCTTAATTTAGCCGAGGCAGTTACGGCCTTGGCAAGAGTAATTCCTGCTTTGACTGCCCTGCTGAAAAGGGGATAGTTGATTACTGTAAAGATCTGAAGAATATGGGTTGCAAGATTTTAACGGGGTCTTTGGAATCAGATTTAGCCTGGTCATGGCTACAAAAATTTGAGACTACTTCCATTACTCTTCAGATTCCCGAGCCTATGAGGTTACCATGTGCAGTGCAATTTTTGGAGGATCATGCACACACATGGTGGAAAACTACAGTGCAAAGGTATGCTGGACGTCCTGCCATAACCTAGGTAGATTTTCAAAGAGAGTTTGAAGAAAAATACTATTCTCCGGCCTTGAGGGAAAAGAAATGGACTGAGTTTATGAATTTAAAACAGGGTAGTATGTCAGTAGCAGAGTATGAGCAAAAATTCAGCGAACTATCGGAATTTGCTCCATCAGTTAGCCAACGATGCTGACAGATGCAAGAAATTCCAAGATGGGCTACATGTTAGTATTCGAGATAGGTTGACGACCCTGGATACAGATGACTTTAATGAATGGGTCAACATGGCAATCAAAGGTGAACAGAATCTGAAAGAAATGAAAGATAGAGAAGAGAAGTTAAAAAAAAAAAAAGGGCAGTCCTCGAGTGAGTACGTGAGGCCTAAGAAAAATTATGTAGAGAGCAATGTCAATAGTTACAAACCCTCGAGATTTCAATAGGGATTAGACCGAAAACCTTTTAGTGGTTCTTCTAGTAAACCTACCATCGGACCTCAACAGCAGACTAGATCGCTACCTAGGAGCTCATGACCTCGTACATTGACTTATTCTCAGTGTCCCCATTGTGGGAGAAATCACCCTAGTGAATGTCGGAGAAACTTTGAAAATTGATGTGGTTTATCCGGATTGTACTGTTATGGTTCAGGAGCATGAATTACCAGTTAATTTGTTTCCATTAGGAATGTATGATTTTGATGTGATTTTGTGAATGGATTCGTTGTCTAAACACAAGGCAGTGATAGATTGTTTTTCCAAAACTGTGACTTTTAAGAAGTATGGAGACATGGAGTTTACCTTTCAAGGAGAAAGGAAAGTTTTACCTTCTTGCCTTATCTCCAAGATGGCAGCCAATAGATACTTGCAAAAAGGGTATTCTGCTTACCTTGCTTATGTAATTAACAAGGAAATACATGAGGCAAAGTTGGAAACTATACCTGTGGTAAAAGAGTTTCCTGAGATCTTTCCTGAAGAATTAGTCGGTTTACCTCCTGACAGGGAATTGGAGTTTACTATTGACTTAATCTCTGGCAGTACTCCTATTTCTCAGGCACCCTATAGAATGGCACCTTCGGAGCTAAAGGAATTGAAAGTGCAGTTGCAAGACTTAGTTGACAGAGGTTTCATTCGGCCTAGTACTTCACCGTGGGGAGTACCGGTTTTATTTGTAAAGAAAAAGGATGGATCTTTACGATTGTGTATCGACTATTGACAATTGAACAAGGTCACCATTAAGAATAAGTATCCTTTGTCAAGGATTGATGACTTGTTTGATCAGTTGCAAGGTGCAAGTGTGTTCTCCAAAATAGACCTAAGATCGGGTTATCATCAATTGAAGATTAAAGAATCTGATATTCCAAAGACTGCTTTTAGAACCCGATATGGTCATTATGAATTCTTAGTTATGCCTTTTGGGCTAACTAATGCACCTGCAGTCTTTATGGATTTGATGAATAGGGTGTTTCGGTCCTACTTAGATAAGTTTGTTATTGTTTTCATCGATGACATCCTAGTTTATTCCAGGAATAAGGATGATCATGTAAGCCATTTGAGAACGGTGTTGCAGACCATGCGTGAAAAGCAACTTTATGCTAAATTTTCCAAGTGTGAATTTTGGCTAGACAAAGTAGCATTCCTTGGTCATGTAGTATCTAAGGAAGGGATTTTTGTAGATCCACAAAAGATAGAAGCTGTAGTTGCTTGGGAAAGACCCACTAATGTCACAGAAGTTAGGAGCTTTCTCGGATTGGCAGGGTACTATCGAAGATTCGTGGAAGGATTTTCCATGATTGCCTCTCCTTTGTCAAAATTAACAAGGAAGCATGCTAAATTTGAATGGACTGACGAATGTGAGCAAGCTTTCCAAGAGCTCAAGCATAGATTGACCACAACACCAGTTCTTACACTACCATCAGGGACTAGAAGCTTTGTGGTATACAGTGATGCCTCGAGGCGAGGGTTGGGTTGCGCTTTGATGCAACATGGGAAGGTGATAGCTTATGCTTCTCGACAACTGAAATAGCATGAGCAAAACTATCCTACTCATGATTTAGAGTTGGCGGCGGTGGTGTTTGCACTGGAAATTTGGAGGCATTATTTATTTGGAGAAAAATGTACAATCTACACTGATCATAAGAGTCTGAAATATCTGATGGATCAGAAAGAATTAAATTTGAGGCAACGGAGATGGTTGGAATTGATAAAAGATTATGACTGTGTAATTGACTACCACCCAGGAAAGGCCAATGTAGTGGCCGATGCTCTTAGTAGAAAGTCTTCTAGTTCTCTTGCTCATATCCGAGCAATTCAGAAACCCTTACAAAATGAGTTGAAGTCTTTACCTTTAGAATTGATGATTGATGAGGATAATCTCCTGATAGCCCACTTGAAGGTTAAACCGATTCATATTGATTGGATACGTGAAGCACAGAATAATGACCCTATGCTGGTAAAGTTAAAGCAAGAAGTAAGGGATGGTGTGAGGACTGACTTTCAAATAAAAGATAAGGATGTACTGATAATGAAAAATAGGCTTTGTGTGCCTCAGGATGAAGAACTCCGAAAGGTGATTTTGGAGGAAGCTCATAATGCACCATACACGTTACATCCTGTTAGTGTGAAGATGTATCGAACCTTAAGAGAACATTATTGGTGGCAAGGTATGAAACGGGACATAGTTGAGTTTGTTTCTAGATGCTTGGTATGCCAACAAATTAAAGCCGAGCATCAAAAACCTTCTGCGAAATTGAACCCCCTACCTATTCCTCAATGGAAGTGGGAAGATATTGCTATGGATTTTATTTCGGGATTACCAAGAATACAGTCTGGTTATGATAGCATTTGGATGATTGTTGATCGTTTGATAAAATCAGCTCACTTTTTACCAGTGAAGAAGACTTTTTTCATGGAAAGACTGGCTAAACTTTATGTGAACGAAATTGTTAGGTTACATGGTGCCCCAGTATCGATTGTATCTGATCGAGACCCCTGATTCACATCTCGATTTTGGCCAAGTTTGCAGAATGCTATGGGCACTAAACTCAAGTTCAGTACTGTTTTTCATCCTCAGACAGATGGGCAATCTGAACGGACAATTCAAATTTTGGAAGATATGCTCAGATCTTGTATTATGGAATTCAAAGGAAACTGGGATGAACACTTGCCTCTAGCAGAATTTGCGTATAACAATAGTTATCAGTCCAGCATCGACATGGCTCCGTTTGAAGCTTTGTATGGAAGGAAGTGCAGAACTCCGGTGTGTTGGGATGATACAGATGAAAGGAAATTACTAGGTCCAGAAATTGTTATGATGACTGCAGACAAAGTTAAGGTAATTCGGGAAAAGATAAAAATAGCTCAAGATCGACAAAAGAGCTATGCAGATAATCGGAGAAAAGATTTAGAGTTTGAAGTTGGTGATATGGTGTTTTTAAAAGTGACTCCTTGGAAAGGAGTAATCCGGTTTGGAAGACGAGGAAAGTTAGGCCCTCGATATATAGGGCCGTATGAGATCATTGAACGGATTGGCCCAGTTGCTTATAGATTGGCCTTACCAGAAGAATTGTCACGAATTCATAATGTGTTCCATGTTTCCATGCTCCGAAAGTACATTTTTGATTCTTCACATATATTGAAGGATTTGCCTATGGAAATTGAGGAAAACTTAACTTATGAAGAGCAGCCAGTTGAGATTTTGGATAGAAGGGACCAAGTTCTAAGGACTAAGACTATTCCATTAGTGAAAGTTCTTTAGAGGAATCATTTATACGAAGAAGCTACATGGGAAAGGGAGGAAGATATGCAGACTCAATATCCTCACTTATTCAATCAAGTTGGTAAGTAAATTTCGAGGACGAAATTTTTCTATGGGGGGTAAGTTGTAACAACCGAGGTTACGTATAATCATGTAAAGTTAAATCCCGAAAATTTTAAGGACGAACTTGGAAATTTGTAAGAAGTTATAAGTGAAGGAAATAAAAGAAGAAAGGATCAAAATGAACATATTAAAAAAGTTTAGGGGCTTAATGGTTATTTATAAAAAGTTGAGGGACTAATATGCAATTATCCCAAAAACAAGAAAAATATCTCTTATCTTCCTTTTATCTCCCGAAAACACTAGAAATTTTTCATGGTTTCTTCATGTGGCAGCCGGCTCCCACCCTCTCTTTCTCTCAAAATTCTCTTCAAACAACAACACCAAAAATCTCAACAATAATTACATCCAAGGTTAGTTTCTTGATAAATTCTTCCTTTTCTTTAGATATTCTACTTGAGCATGCTAAGATCTTAGCTCCATAAACATGTTAAGGTCTGAAATCCATCTATTAAGTATGAATTTTACTCATTTTTGGTAAGAATTAAAAGGATTTGAAAGCATGAACAAGAAAATGGGAAGAAAAAGCAAAACAGGGGAAACTGAGCATGCTTGCTGTTCGGATTTTCTGGGTTCGGCACATTAGGGTTTTTATTTTTTTGATATTTTTCTAGAAACTAGATTTCAATACGAGAATTTTGGTTTTTGAATCACCCAAAACCGATAAGCGGTTAAAACGATAAAATTCGGTGAAGTTGGCTGTTCTGTGTTGATCCCTGTTTCAGCATAGTTTCGGGTTTTATCAAATTTGACCAAGATTTTGCTCTAATTGTCTAAGTTAGTTATTTTCTCTATAAATTAGGCTTATTGGTGCCAAAATCAAGTTATGATTTTCTAATCTAACTTGATATTAAGGAATTTATTGCTTAAGAGAAATATAATACCAAAGGATGGTTATGGATTATGAAAATCTCTAAGGCATGGAATACTAGAAACGAATTCGATAAGGACATGATTATGGAGTTGAATTATGGAGAAAATGATTATGGAAATGATATTAAAAATTAAGGATATGTTGTTTTGAGTATGAGAAATTAGTATATGGGGTAGATTAATGGGACTTAAGTTGCATTCAAAATTGTATAATGCTTTGAGCATGTATAGATACTAATTATTGTTAATCTCTAGGCCACGTAGATCCGACGTCACCTGTGGATCCCGAGGTTTCAGGTCGAGGTGTACAGTGAGATCATCTCAAGGATTGTGAGTAGACGACAACTATAGTTATTTGAAATTTGTTTAATTATAATTATATATATATATATATATATTTAGCATATATATTTATTTTACGTATTAAAGGTATATACGATATTTAATCATATGAATTGATTTGTTATTAAAGTAGTTTTATTTCAAGAAATATTATATCGAGTAAGTTGGTTGATTTTATGAAATATGATTTTACATAGAATTTGACGTTCATGGTTTTGGCTCCACCTGACTTAATGTATGAGATTATTTCCTTGACCGGAATACGGGAGCTGCGTGCTACGCCTTTGTGGCAGGAGCCACCTCCAGAGTCCCCATTCCGTGATATTAGACCGGAATACGGGAGCTGCGTGCTACGCCTTTGTGGCGGGAGCCACCTCCAGAGTCCCCATTCCGTGATATTATACTGGGGTATGGGAGCTGCGTGCTACGCCTTTGTGGTGGGAGCCACCTCCAGAGTCCCTATCTCATTATATTTGCCTTTTGTGGGCACATCATAGCGACACATATGCCTTTGGGGCGTCCTATGGTGGTATTGGCCTTTGGGGCCGGCTACTAGTATGCCTACATGGATATTGCCTGATTATTTCATGGATGTACTCTTATGCAGGACAGAAAGTTGGAGCCCAATTATACGAAACTTGATTTACTTTACAGATTTTATTCATTGATTTAATATTATAATATTGTTATACGTTTGAAAAGCTTGCTACGTCTTCGAATTACTCATTATGGTTTTATTATTATTTATTTTGAAAATGTCAATTATGCTTTACAGATTACCATTATGGTTTTCACACGCTTTAAATGTTGTCTACTCACTGAGATATTCATATATCTCACCTTTTCATATTCTCATTTTCAGGTCATAGTTATGTGTTGGGATTGCAACCTTCCTCTTTTCTCTGCTTCAAATAGTATTTTGACGTGGTGGGCATCATATTAAAAATTTATTGAAGTCTTGATCTTTTGATGTTTTTATCTAGTAAACCTTGCTGAGATAGGTTTACTTTTGGATATATTGTATATATTTGAAGATATGAGACAATAGATCAGTATGTTTTGACTTGAGAATAAATTGATCATGGATAATTTTTTAATATGATGGATATATGTGATAATAGTATTGAGAAATATTGCTGGTTGAGGATATGAATTGAGTGTTATTTGCAGGAGGGTTATAGTTGAGATAGAAAGGAAACTCTGTCGGATTTTAGGTAGATTATTCGGAAAGGGTGTTACACTAGTTGTACCCAAATTTTTATCACATAACTTTTGGATGAATCTAGTCTCCATTGTGTCCACATTCGGCCAACATGGGATAGGATATGATAGGATAGGAGTTTGATTTAAATCAAACAACCTAGTTGAGGTGAAACTCTTTTACTCTCAAGCATCCTAGTTCGACTGAAACTCTAACTCTTAAAGCCGAGGTCGAACCCATCTCGGATTATTCCAATGTTAGTAGCTCGGTTTCACAAGGATAAGAATTTGATTCTAAATCAAACTCTTAGAATCCTAATTGAACTCAACCAGCTCTGATTAACAGAGTCTTTTTTCAAGTGAAACTCTTTCACTTAACAAGTGTTAGAGTCCTAGTCAAACTCTAACTCTTAGTGCAGGACTCGGACTTAGACATGATAGAATCAATGTTCGGTTTAGTGAAATACGAGAAGTCAGAATTTGATTCGTAACCAAACTCCTCTAAAACGAAAAACTTTTTCTCATTTCGAACCACTTCTTATTTTCGGCCAAGACAACTTTATCTTAAGACATGTCTAAATTCAGACATGATCTGCTTAAGATAAGTTTATCCACATTGCCTTATTAAGACATTTTTATTTGGATTTCTCAAATCCAAATTATGTCTTAACCTTCCTAATTTAAAAATATTATTCAATTAGGTCCTCCAATTTGACCTTTTATTCAATTAAGTCATTACTTAATTAAATCCCAAGCTTAAGCCAACAATTCCGTCTTTGTGTGTGACCCATTAGGTTCCTAACATGTTGATAATGCGTATAAATTAATCTGATTAATTTGTACCCGTAGATCAAGAGCTGGATCTAGCAACCCATCATGACCACCCAAACGTTGAGAAGTCAACGTGACCTCATTGAAACCTTTCAGTAACCAGTTTATCAGTGTAATACGGTCCTTTCACCAAATATCCTAGAATGCCCATGAGCATGATGCAGTGTCTACTCATATTCAATCCATGTTAGTTCTTGCAATTCATGGTTAACCTTATGAATTTAGAGAAACAATTTCTCCTAAATCCATCATGTTTCGGCCAGACACTTAACAAGTTAACCGAAGCCAAGAACAGATGAGATATATCTCCGATGTCACTTGAAGTGGTGAATCCTCTCTGGATCACTCATCCATCTTCGTATGGTTCATGTCATACCCAAAAACCACCCTACCATAAACATCCCTTCATTTGGGACTCATTCATGATGGAATCAAAGTATGACACTCCCCATACAAGATGACCTGGTATCACAAGTCCTAGGACTAATTTACACAACTGGCACATGAGAACATTTCCATAGACACTTGAGTGACCATACAAAATGGAGTTCTCACAGCGGGCCATGTTCAGTGAACTTGTTCAACAGACAAGCACCTACATGTTATCCCAAGTATCCCTCATACTTCAGCCCATGAGATCGGTTGCTTACTTTACAAGAAAGAAGGCTTAACATGTACTAGTTTTTTAGTATTGCTAATGCCCCGTCTTGGTAATACGATGACCAGGAATAGTTTAAGGAACAAGGCTTTGATGCATCAGGATCTCACAATTATAACTCTTTATAATTCCTTTGCAAGGCCATTATGTTCCATGGGCTTCATCCAATTAGTACTTAATAACTCTTTATCATCGTATTAACATGAAGAAAAACCTTGTATCACTAAGGAATAGTGATGGGTTTGCATTATTAACTGTATATCCCTTGTCCAGTCTGATTGGCTCTAGGGCATATACTAACAATATCCCCAAATGAAAGTGATTCTTGAGTCTCCGCCAAGTTGGTGGGGAGAATTTCAATAATTATTTATCATGACGAAATATCCTTTTAAAGGACTGAAATGGATAATTTTAATTCGGAAAAATAATTCTATATTTCGCTAGATTGCTGGGGAGTATAGACAAATTTATTGAGACAAAAAACTATATTTCACTCGCAAATAATCTGATTTCTTTTATGAAATTTAGAAAAGGGAATTATTTTTGAACATAGAAATTAAAACCAGTTTTTTATTAGGATCAAGGATAATACATGATTAATAGGTACCGTTTTTAAACGGGCGTTATGGGTGCTAATACCTTCCCCACACGTAACCGACTTTCGAACTCGCAATAATGTTGTTCGGTTTTATTCGCAGACCTTAAAAACTATCTTTCTAAAAGATTTTAATTAATTTTAAATTTTCTTATAAAAGATAAATTTTTATAGGTGGTCCATGACACTTAATAAAAAAAAGATTGGTGACGACTCTTTTCGTGATTTTTCAAAACTCCCTTTTAAAATTCTTTCTAAACATCTAGCGATCGAGAGATCGTTACGACGCATATTTTTCGTTATTTTATTTTTATGTTATTTTTGTCTACCCAAAGGAACAGTTTCCTTTGATTTTATTATCAATATTATTATTTTTTATTAGTATTATTATTATTATCTATAATATTATATAATTTAAAATTTTTTAATAATTTTTTTTTTAATATAAATTTTCTCCCTGTAAAGAGGGAGACTTGTTCTAGTATATCTTATAACATAATATGAAAGGAATCCCTTTCAATTGAAGGGATTTCTTTCTTCCATTGCTTGCCACTCGGCAAGCAATTGATTTAATTTTTTTTTGAATTTGACAAAAAAAAATAAAAAAAAAAAAGAGAAGAAGAGGAAAAGAAATCGGGAAAGAAAGGAAAGGAAAGAAAAGAAAGAAAAAAGGAGAAAAATATTTAAATATTTGTGTCATATTCGTGCTATTTTTTTATATTATAATTGTATTCAATATATTATATATCTTATAAAATAAAATGAAAGTTATCACCTCAATTGATTCAATCAATTGAGGGGACAATTGCTTGCCACGTGTGGCAAACAATTGTTAATTTTTTTTTTTATTTATCATTATCACGTATTGTATTTGTGTTATTTTTTTTATATTATAATCGTATTCAGGGTATTATTGAAAGTTATCCGCTCAATTGATTGAATCAATTGAGGGGTCAATTGCTTGCCATTTGTGACAAGCAATTGTTAAGTTTTTTTTAATATAATTATCACGTACACTACAAACAAATTGCCATATACTGACGCTTACCTATACCGACGGTCGAAATCCGTAGGTAAAAAGTATCTATTCCGACGGATTTTTTTAACCGTCGGAATATACATAACATATACCGACGCCCCAATAATCCGTTGCTATAGGTATACCTATACCGACGGTCAATGAAAAACCGTTGGTATATACTACAAACAAATGGTAAAATACTGACACTCATCTATACCGACGGTCGCAATCCGTAGGTAAAAAGTTTCTATTCCGACGGATTCTTTTAACCGTCAGAATATACATAACATATACCGACGCCCAAATTATCCGTTGCTATAGGTATACCTATACCGACGGTCAATGAAAAACCGTTGGTATATGTGTAATTTTTACCAACGGTCACTACAAACAATTTGCCATATACTGACGCTTATCTATACCGACGGAATTTTGTTACCGTCAGAATATGTTTACCTATACCGACACTTTATATTCCGTTGCTATAGATATCCCGTATACTGACGGGTTTTCGTTGACCGTCGGTATAGGTATGATTTTTACTGACGGTTCCTTCTCCTTCCGTCAGTATATTTGCTGGAAAAAAAAACCCGCTTCTTTTTTAAAATGGCGGGGAAATTTTACATTTTTGTTTATTTTTTTAATTAAATAAATTTATAGCAACGGCTGTTGTATTTTTTGACCGTCGGTATAGATATAGGTTATATAACTTATATTGAGGTTTGGATTCTTCTCTTTTTCTTTCATTTTTTTAATTTCTAACCTAATCTAAAACCCCTCTTCCTTTATTTCCTTCCTCATCCATCGCGCGTTTCTCCTTCCTCTTCCGTAAATCAACTATTCCGAACCTCAATTTTTCTGTCTAACAAGTGAACCCAACATTCAGATTTATATTTTTGAATGTTTTTGTCTAACAAGTGAACCTCAACCATCGGTATGTTTCTGTCTACCATTTAGATTTCGGTCTACCATTTCAACTTTTCTTTAATTGTCTAACATTCAGATTTCTATGTTTTTGTTTACTTTTTAGGTCAAGTGCTGAGATCTTGATTGTTTGGTTGGTTTGGGGATTTTCCACTTGACATTGAAGGTTTGTTCTCATTTTTTATTTTTTTTTCTTTTATGGAAGATTTGTTTTATCCTTCGAAGGTTTTGATTAAGGGATACTCTCTCTGGTTCTGTGACTATGAATTTGTCACTATGAACTTGACACGCAAAGACCCATCGGTATGTATCTTTTGGTTGTACACTTCACTGTCTCTTTCTCTCAAAGGTCACTCGTATTCGTGACTTGGTGAACCAAAATTTGTAGGCCAAGATAGAGGGTTTAGGTCCATAATTGCTTAAATTTGCTATTAATTAGTTGGTCTTGGTAGGGAGTTGAAAGTGAAAAGCGTGAAGAAAATGCAACATATATATATATATATATATTTAGAATGTCTTTGCTGCTTTATTAGAATTTATTTACTATTACTTGTATTACTTGCTAATACAGTAAGTTTAGAGTTTGTTTTTAACACATATTACTTGTATTCATTTTGTATCTTGAAAGTTGGAGGTTTTGAGTTGTCCCATAAGTTGGAAGTTTTGAGCTGTCCTATTCTTCATTTCTTAGTGCAAAAACAGAGAAGTTCTGAGGTATTTTAATCCTATTTGGGCAATTTGCAACTTTTAGATCCATTCAAAGTCTAGTATTTTGTACCTTTTTTATATATAGATTGTTTTCTCATTTGAACATAAGGAAGTTGCTGCTTGAATTGCAAACTGGTTGATGTCAAATGGGTGTTCTGTTTTATGCAAATTCAGAAACAGAAACGAAATAGTTGCCAGGTCTTCAACTCTTAAACTCTGAAGCCTTTGGTTTATCTCACAAATGGGTTCAGCCATTTGGTTACTTTTGCTAGTTGTTTTTATTCAAATCTATATCATAGCAGCTGCAACTGATGCTGGTGATTGTAAGTTTGCCTCTAATCAGTACTTATTTTGTTTTCTTATAGCATAGTTCTGTTGTTCTTTAGGTTTGCTTAGGAGAGAATGTGGTTGATTATATATATATATGCTATCCAAGTTTCTTAACTTATTGCAAAGATGAAATTTTCTTGAAGATTGCACATTCTCATATATAAAATGTATATTAGTGATTAAGTTGAGCGGATGAGGATATGTATCTACCTATATTTGCCTTAATACCAATAGTATTCTTCCTAGGCTTGCAAATAACTCAGAACTGAATAATGGAAGTTAGTCAAACCTTTTGGGAAGGAGGAATTCTTCTAATTTCTTAATAATGGAGATGCCTAATCATAAAGATTTCGTTGCTTGTTTAAATGACTGTTTCAATCAGAGGGAACTTGGAGGCATCATATCTTTAAAAACAAAAACTTTGTGTTGGTTACGCATTCAAATGAGCTGAGAAAGTTCATCATGACCCAGAATTGAACTAACTATATTATTCTGTCAAGTCTCTCTTTATTATTATTATTATTATTATTATGAATTTGTGATACTTTTGTTATAGCGGCCATTAATGATACCAGAAGAAGGTTCCAAAAAAAAAAGTAGTTTAGTTTATCAATATGGATACATCCTAGAGAATCTTATATAATTGATTGCAGTAGTTGATTGAAGATGTAGAACTGTGGAAGGTTTAATCGAGTTTAGAAAGAAGCCAGCTGAAAATTTGTCTGAAGGTTCCTTAAATGCCATCGGATGAATATGCTTTTAATGTAAATTGTAACAGGTGAGAGTAGAATGATTTTGAAGAGTAAGCAATGTGTGATTGAAGCTGCCTGCTGAAGGCTTGTTTGAAGAACATATTCTGTTGTAGTGGCTTGCTAATTGAACTCATTGAAGGGACATAATCCAACCATTTATTTGTCAGAAAACAAAAAAATTATATTTTTATTCCTTCCATGCAAATTTATTTCGAATGATTTGGAATTGCTACCTCAGAATTCAGCTTTGGTTTCTGATAAAGGGAAACTGTTGTCCAATTCTTCTGCAGCTACTGCTCTAAGATCCTTGTAGTGATGGCTGGGTTGGAATGGGGTGCACTGGTTCACGCGTGACCTCATTGTAAGTTGTTGGTGCTTCTACCTTTTCAAACATTGTTTAATTTGGTTTTTCCAGCTTTGGGGTTTTATCTAACATTGATCTATTTCAGAACATTGCCAAACAGGAACTTGGAGGGAGAGCTATCAGGAGATGTTTCGTTCTTATCTAAATGCGCAGGCAAAGGGATGAATTTTCTAAACAACAGTAAACTACTTTACTTTTTCCTCCATTGCATTATATTTTGAATGATCTTTTGGTTACATTTTTAGTTTTATCTTTTGTATATATATCATTCTACCCTTTTATAGATGGAGATTGCTGATTGGGTTAGTATTGCTCAAAAAGACAGTGATTTTAGTCTATGTTACTCGGAACGATTATGTATCTAACATGGGTATATTCAATTTTTTAAAGTTTTTTCATGTATTTGAAGGATCTTTGGAGGGTCATATCTTCATTCCCATGTCCGGATATGCGTTGGACGCAGACACTTTAAAAAAAATGCAAAATCAGAGCAACATAGGTTTCAATGCTAATCTAAAATCGAATGCTTTACTGTCTTTCCAGCTATATTAATCATACAAACACTCTGATTGTGTACATAAATTTATTAGAATTTAACTAGTTCGACTTAATTTTGCTTTGTTTTTGATGAATTTTGGTCATGAAGCTTTTTTATACTTTTCATTTTATGTTCTATTGTTAGTTGGTTAAACCTAGATATGATACATTTGGATACGACACGAAAAAATATTAATTGTATAATATTTGTCAATTTTATGCAGATGCTGCTCCATAAGATTGTTTAGGAGATTTGGACTGCTATTTCACTTTATGTATTTGGATTGCTTATTTACTTTGTGTTTAGACTGCTAATTTTTAATTTTAAGACTATATTATTACTTTAGTTTGCGACTTCTATTTAATTTGTAAAAGTTATATAATTAAGATAATTTATTTGTAATTTTATTTTTAATATTATTAAATATTTTGTACTTTCTTATGATGATTTTTTTGTATGAAATATGTTGGATTAAATTATAAATATATCAATATTAGTAATTGAAAATGTGATAAAATTTTATTTTTATCGACGCTTTGACCTTTATATTGACAGTTCATGTAACAACAAAAAATGTATAATATACTGACGGAGTAAACCGTCGGTAATATTACGACAAACCGTCGCTATAGGTAAATTATATATTTTACAGTTTCATCTATACCGACGGACGCGAAAAACAATCTGTCGGTATACGTACACCAACAGTATCTATACCGACGGAAACTAAATCCGTCAGTACATCTATAGCGACGGACGCGAAAAACAATCTGTCGGTATACGTACACCAACAGTATCTATACCGACGGAAACTAAATCCGTCAGTACATCTATAGCGACGGACGGCAGAACCGTCAGTATAGGTAAAAGCAAAAGGGACTAAGCCAACATAGGCTATACCGACGGTAGTAACATTAGTGACACCTAAAACCGTCGGTATAGGTTATACATCCTATTCCGACAGTCGCTTTTTCCGTCGGTATAGGTCTATACCGACGAGGGTTTTACCGTCGCTTAATTTTGTGTCGGAATAGACATTTTGACCGTCGGTATAGGGTTTTATGACTTTTAGCGACGGATTTTTGAGTTTTACCAACGCTTTTTGAACCGTCACTATATGGCAATTTGTTTGTAGTGGTAGTGTATTTGTGTTATATTTTCGTGTTATAATCGTATTCAAGTATTATATATATATATATATATATAAATTTTGACACATTAATAATTAGTATTATATAGATTTTGACAATTTTTGCATTCGTGTCGTGTTAGTGTTATTTTTTTGTGTTGTATTGTGTTTTAGTTATTTTCTCGTGTTCGTGTCGTGTCCGAAATTGCTAGGTCTAAATGGCACTATTGAAATAACTCACAATTTTGTGTCATGTTATTTTTGTGTTGTGTTTTAGTTATTTTTTTTCGTATGTAGATTTTGACACGTTCATCTATTTGTGTCGTGTTCATATTATTTTTTGTCATATTGTGTTTTAATTATTTTTCCGATGTTGTGTTCGTGTTATATAATCATATTGTAGCCAAAATTGCTAGGTCTAATTGATACTATTCAAATAACTTCAATTTTTGTGTGGCGTGTCGTATAATGATTGTGATGTATTATTTGTCTAGATTAAATTTGATAATTTTAGACATCTATACCTTATTTTAAAAATTATTCTCGAATGAGATATTTTACATGATTTTTCATAGTAATTCAATTTAAACTCCAAAATTATGAAATTTTTTCGTTTTATAATCGTATTCAATTTATTATCAACAACAATAAAATTAAAATATCACGAGGATTCAACACTTGTATAATATAATAATAACTTTAGATTAAAGAAGGGTTTGGAGGTGTATTAGTTGACAATGGGTAGCTCAATTGACTACCTTTTCCATGACATTCCTTTTTAATTTTTTTTAAAGGAAAGAAAAAATATTTTTTTAAAAGAAAAAAAATAAAAGAAAAACAATTTTTTTATTTATTTTCTTTTCAATTTTTAGATAAATATTTTTCATGAAAAAATATTTTTTGACATTAATATACATCTTCCCACTAAGAAGATAAGAAATATACAAATTTCTATAGACTTGCGAACTGTGGAGGAACTATGAACATCTGTATAGGCGGTAGGCCTATTTTGTTAGGTAAACAGCTGGGGAATTTATTAGTCTGGAAGTTCAATCCTCCCTTTGTGCCTATAGGAACCCCGCTACCTTTTCCTCAAGACAAAAAGAAATAGAAAAGGAAAAAAAAGGTTTTCTGTATAATTGAACTTCACAGTTCTAAATCTTCAAAAAGTTGAAGCAGCCTCTGTTGTAGTTGTACTAGTGTTTTCTTGAGTTCCTTTCTCTCCATGTGGGATAAATATACGCACACCCAGCTAGCTTGAGAAACAAAGATGTAAAAGGTTGCAATTGAAACTAATCTTAAACTCCATGTTCATTCCACAAGTTCCAAAATGGGGCAACTTTTGCAAATTCTGGATTACATAATCCTTTGATGAATCTGGAGAAAAAAGGGCCGTGAGGATGCTAAAAATCATAATGAGTCAAAGGTTACTCACCTCTCAAGCAAAGACTGAATTGCCAGGAGTCAGGGTGCCTCAAAAAGTCCAAAAACCAGAAAAAAAGCTTCAAAAAAATGACTTCATATTTGCGTTGAACCAAGATGAATGAGATCAAGAAGGCAAATTTGTTGACAACTTGCATTGCCTCAAAATCTCAATCCAAACACAAGTATAAAGCAAGCATTCAGTGAAAGAAATTGAAGCTCTTAAAGCTTAGTCGTTCCTCCTTTTTAGAGCTAAATTTAACTTCAATTCCGCTGTGATATCGTTCTAGCAGTAGGGTCATCATGGTCTTTCTTAATATCTGCCATTCCCTCTTGACTCTCTGTTTTGTCATCTGTTTTTCTTAGACCAATCACTTGCATCTTCATTCCCTTCATAGTAGCAAATTTGGAAAATCAAAGCTTAATCTCTAGGTTTTGACCATCTTCATAAAATTATTCACATGTTTTGTGCTCGAGTATAAAACTTCATAGACTAACAATCTGCACAAGCATAAAGTTTCGTTTTTTAGTTTAGCTCTCGCTATTCTCAATGATGGTGGTGTGTTTGGTTCTTTCTACTATGAAGGATAACGGCAGACAACGCATCGATACAAATAAATTAACACTAATGAATACTGCTCCAAATTACTGATGCAACTTTAGAAAAGAAAATGAAATTGATTAAGATTCAAGACCATATGGAAGTTAAAGATTTGATGTTATGCTTCAGTTATGTATTCTTAAGGGGGGGGGGGGGGGGAAGCTTCCAACATTGCCTAGTTATAGAAGCCAATTTTACCTTGAAGATATAGAACTGCAGGGGCAGTGGCAATAACACGGTTCCAACAAGGGATGCAAATTCTCTACCTTGATAGCATCGTAACTGATATTAAGTCGCATTGAGCTTTGTAAGTTGGAAAAAAAAAAAGGTATCTATAATGTGAGAAAAAAGTTTGACTTTAAGACCAGATATTTCGTGGGAAATTCTTTTGCCGGTGAGAAAGAAGATATCAGAAACACCTATAATCTGCAGGTTCAGTAGTATCAAATCAGGCTATGGCTGAGTTTTCTTGATAGTTCCACAAATCTGCAGACCAGTCATAATTATAAAATGCAGAAGGAAAATAAGTTCATAATGCACCATGGAAAGTAAATTCTCCACGTTGATAACACCAAAACAGATATTGAGTCATACTGAAGGTAATCTATGTAATTTAGCAAAATGGTGGTACATTCTTAATTTGAGGGAAAAAATGCATTGGTTACAACCTTGACTTTAGAACCAGATATGTAACAGAACTTTTTCTGCTGGTGACAAAGAAGATACTTGAAACACCCATTGTCGATACGTGATCCAGGGGACCTGTTCGAGTGTGGGGAAAACAACAGGCAGAGGAAAAAATGACTTAATTCCTCTTGAAATACAGGTCGAGAGTATGAAAACATCCTCGGAAAAAGAAATGGAGTCGCCACCAATCTTTTTTGGCTAGGTGTGATTGGTCACTTATTAAAACCGGTTTTATAAAAACATTTTTTAAAACCAATTTTGAGGTCTGCGCTTTAAACTAGAGAAAACAAGTGCGGATTCGGGAGTCGGTTACGTGCGGGAAAGGATTAGCACCCCTACAATGCCCGTATGAAACGGTACCTTATTAGTCGTGCATTCTCGAATCTCAGTAAAAAAAAGTCGGTTTTGAATTTGGCGTTTATAAATAATTCCCTTAAAAATTCATATTTTATTTGAAAAGGATCCGGAATTTACCAGCATAAAATTTTTCATATTTTCCGACAAACTTAGCAAAATATGGAATTTTTCATTGATTTTAAAATTCTCCGAATCATTTTCATTTTAAAAAGAGTATTCCGTTATTAATGATAATTGATGATATCCTCTTCGGCAGACCCAGCAAAGAATTCATGAATTATTTTAACTCGGGAATAATCTTAATTTACAAAAACATCCCTTGTAAAAGCATAGAAAATGATTATGCAAAAATGTTAGCAAGATAACAATTAAATAATTATGCATACTTATCATGTCATGATAAACATTTTATTGTGATCTAATAATAGACATAATAACATGACATATGATTGACATAGCACACAAAATGACATGTGAACAAAACCGACACAACATATGGATGACATGGCATAAAAATGAATGTCATGTGACATGGTATAAAAATGACATGACATGTGAATGGAATCGACATGACATAAAAAATGGCCTATGGATGGCATGACATAAAATGTGACATGGCATAAAATGACATAGCATGTGAATGAAATCGACATGGCATAAAATGACAATGGCATGTGACATGGCATAAAATGACATGGCAAATGAATGAAATCGACACGACAAGCAAGATTACATGACAGATGAAATGGCATAAGATGACATGGCATAAAATGACATGGCATGGGAATAAAATCGACATGACAAGCAAGATAACATGGCATATGAAATGGCATAAGATGACATGGCATGTGAATGAAATCTACATGACAAGCGGAATGACATGACATATGGATGGCATGACATAAGGTGATGACGTAGCATGTGACGTGGCATAAAATGACATAGCATGTGAATGAAATCGACATGACAAGTGAGATGACATGGCCGTTGAAGTGGCATAAGATGACATGGCATGTTACATGACATAAAATGACATGGCATGTGAATAAAATCGACATGACAAGTAGAATGACATGGCATGTGACATGGCATAAAATGACAATGGCATGTGACATGGCATAAGATGACATGGCATGTTACATGACATAAAATGACATGGCATGTGAATAAAATCGACATGACAAGTAGAATGACATGGCATGTGACATGGCATAAAATGACAATGGCATGTGACATGGCATAAAATGACATGGCATGTGAATGAAATCGACATGACAAGCAAGATGACATGGCATATGGATGGCATGATTTAAATAGATGACATAAAATGAAATGGCATGTGAATGAAATCGACAAGACAAGCAAGATGACATGGCATATGAATGGCATGAGATGACATGGCATGTGACATGACATAAAATGGCATGTGAATGAAATTGACATGTCAAATAAAATGACGTGGCATATGGATGACATAAAATGACATGGCATGTGACATTGCATAAAATGACATGGCATGTGAATGAAATCGACATGGCAAGCAAGATGACATGGCATATGGATGACATAAAATGACATGGCATGTGACATGGCATAAAATGACATGGCATGTGAATGAAATCGACATGGAAAGCAAGATGACATGGCATATGGATGACATAAAATGACATGGCATGTGACATGGCATAAAATGACATAGCATAGATGAATTTGTTTGAGAATGACTCGGAATTTATTAATACCAAAAATCTTTTCATGTTTCCCGGCAAAACATAGAAAGTTTTATTTATTTCGAAATTTAGAATCATTTTCCTTCATTAATAATTGATGATAACCTCTCTGGCAGACCCAGCAGAGAAAACCATGAATTATTGAAACTCAGGAATATTGCCTCATTTATTAAAATGTTATGAATATCATAGCATGATAATAGAGGCATGTGAATGGCCGAATGTATGGTGATGGCATATGGATAATATGACATGAGATGCACCTAGACTATAAATGACATAGCTATATGACCTAATATGCATGACATAGGCAAATATAATGCAAAGCATGACCTAGACCTAAAATGCATGGGAGGTCCGAATGGTACATGACCTTATGCGCAATATAGATCATGCTAAAGGTGCAAGATATGATACATGGCAAAAATGCAAGATACAAACATACTTAACATGCAAGACATGGCAAAATGCAAGTCATAACCAAAAATGTATAGGGATGGCCGAATACTATATAGCAAAAATGCAAGATATGATACATGGCAAAAATGCAAGTCATAACCAAAAGTACATGGATGGCCGAATGGCTATATGGGAAAAATGCAAGACGCAAACATGCTTAACATGCAAGTTATGGAAAAATGCAAGACATCACCCAAAAATACAAAGATGGCCGAATGGTAAAAGGGAACTATTACTACATGAAAATGATGTAAAAGCCAATATAGCATAAAAATAATGCAAAGAACATGATCAAAATAAACATGGACATGCAAATGAAATAACAATAAAAATTAATAAACAAAACAAGGAAAGTTAAGCTCCATGGTTGGTACAAATGGGCATAGCCCTCCCCTAACCATAATCACTTGATATTGACAAGATCATGAAGCCTTTCCAACCCACAAATTAAAAAATAAACCAAGCTAACAACAAAATGGAGGTGAGCTCATGGTTGGTACAAATGGGCATAGCCCTCCCCTAACCATGGTCACTTGATGTTTATCAAGATCATGTAGCCATTTCAACCTCTTTTATTTCATTTATTTAAAAAAAAAAATCAGAATAAAAAATGACTAAACCTTCCACAATCATGTTTCTCACAACCAAAAGGCAAGACAAAAATAAAGGCAAGCACTAATGCAAGTTTCGGCCATGTTGAAAAGTTGGTAATTTTTTTTTCTTCCATTCTTGATGGAAAAGGAATAGATGAAAGCTAAAAAAAAAAAAATTCAAAACTTTTATTTTCATTAAAAAAAAGAGATGGAAATCACATAGGGAACAAAGAAAACTACATGAGAAATGAAGAAGAAAATCATGCTAGAGCTAGGTAGAAATAGCTACCTTCTAAGCTTTTTGATAAAATCTTTCTTCTTTTCTTTCAAAAACCTCTTTTTTTTCCAAATTAGCTACTGCCTCTCCCCTCTCAAATGACCAGCTTCTTAAGGTAATAAAACATTCCCCTCTCCCTTTCCAAAGCTTGGTCGGTTGGCCTCCTATCCATTGGATGGATTTTCCTCATTTTTTATCAATTCTAGCCCTTTGATTGGGATCTTTTCATGACAACATAAAAATATCATCTTGCAAATAGATCTTAGCCCTTAAAATGTGTACTCATCTTCCACAAATAACCTAGGACATTGGATGACACAAAATCCCTTGCATGCTCTCACATTGGCCGAACCATCCCTCACCATTGGATGGTTTGTGCTCATCTTTCTTCCTCCACTCTTGGCCATTGGATGAGGATCTTTTCATGACAAATAAAAATGTCATCTTGGCATTTGATCTTGGCCATTGAAGGGTGTACTCATCTTTTCTTCAATGTATCTAGGCCATTGGATGAAAGGGGGGACCATTTGCAAGGTATTAAAGATGGCATTTTAATATGATAGTGACTAGTGAATTAAATTGATCAAGCTTTTCTCCTCCCTCCTATGCTGGCCGGCCAAGGCATGGAATGTTCAAGAATTTTCTTCATTTTTCACATTTTTCTTAATTGCAAAATGGCCCTTTTTGGTTCTTTCGGTAAAATTGCCTTTTAGCCCTTTCGAACTTAATTTATTTGCACAAGGGCCCCAATTTTGGATTTGTCTTTTCCAACCCATCCTATTCAGTATAAAACTTAATTTTGGAGGTTTTCACACTTTTTCAAACTCATTCGCTATTTTTTCCGGAATTATTTTTGGCATTTTCAGATTTGTGCACCCGAAATTCACCTTTTTCATTTGAGCTCCGATTCTGAATTTTTCTTCACCAATCTCTTCCAAAAATTATAAAACTCAGATCTGGAAGTTTTCATAATTTTTCGAGCTCGTTTGCTATTTTTCTCAGAATTATCTTCTGGAATTTTTAGCTTAGTGCACCCGGACTTTGCCATTTTTCAAATGAGCTTCGATTCCAGATTTTTCTTCACCAATCTCTTCCAAAAATTATAAAACTCAGATCTAGAAGTTTTCATAAATTTTTGAGCTCGTTTGCTATTTTTCCCGAAATTTTCTTTTGGAATTTTGGTTTGGCGCCCTTTAATCTCCAAAACCTCGGTTTTGCTCAAAAGGAGTCCGATTTCTACATTTTCTTTTTCTACTCCCTCCGTCATATATTGAATTTGAGTTGGTCCAAAAAGGCCCAATTTTTGTGATCAAATTCACTGCCAATTTAGTTTTCCCTAAATTTGCCGGATTAGGTCTTCCTCTACACTGAATTTCCACAACCCATCTTCCGGACTTCATATCTTTCATTGTAGATCTCAGACTGTCAAAATTCTTTAACCATTGTTCAATTCAACTTCAAATCTTGATTTTGACTAAAGATTGACATTTTTAGTGGTTGACTTTTTGGGGTTGACTTTTTAAGTTGACTTTTTTGGAGTTGACTTTTCATGCTAAACTCTGAATCATAAGTTTTGGAGGACCATCTGCAAGATGAGAAAAATATTTTTTGCATTCTAAAAAAGTACAAGAAAGAATTTACCTGGTTTAGGGGGCCCAAAAAAAATTAGGTGTCTACAGCTGCCCCTCTTTGGCTATTGTTGAGAATCAGGAATCAGGCAAAGATAAATAGACAACAATTTTGTCCGGTTAGGGAAATCACATGTAAAGAAAAGGCAAGAGAGTTTGCTTTATTCTTCATTTCCATTTTTTTTTGAAAAAAGCTGTAAATAGAAGATTTTGTCCTTAAATTGAGTTCCCTGACTAATCAAGGCTCGACCCGTCTTAAGGAAACGAGTCCGATTTGCAAGAGAATAGAATACCTCGACGGTGGTCTTGGGGCCTTATCTTGTCTTGGTGTCAGCTGTGTTAGGTTTAAACGGGAAATACCTCGACGGTGGTCCCGGGGCTCGACTCATTTGAGAAGCAGAACGAGTTCTATTTAAAAACAAAAGGAATGCCTTAACGTCAATCCTGGGTTCGACTCATTTAGAAAATAAATTCAATTTGAAAATGAAAATACCTCGACGGTGGTCACGGGGCTCGACTCATTTGAGAAGCATAACAAATTCTATTTTAAAACAAAATACCTCGATGGTGGTCTTGGGGTTTGACTCATTTGAGGAGAAGAATGAGTTCGATTTAAAAACAAAATACCTCGATGGTGGTCTCAGGCTCGACTCATTTGGGAAGCAGAACGAGTTCGATTTTAAAACAAAATACCTCAACGGTGGTCTCGGGGTTCGACTCATTTGAGGAGCAGAACGAGTCTGATTTAAAAACAAAATACTTCAACGGTGGTCTCAAGGCTCGACTCATTTAGTAAGCAAAACGAGTTCGATATAGGAGTGCAAAATTTCCACGATTCCTGTAATGTTAGCCGAATGCAGTGATGAAAATGACATGTTTTGCAAATGCTTGTAGGATGTATGTTCCCTAAGGATGAATGCAATCAAATGATTATGTCATGATTTCTAATCCATGATTTCTTTGAGGTTCACGGACTATCTGACTTCATGACGGAGTCTTCAACTTTTCACTGACGTCCCACTTGAGGAGCCTTCAACCAAGATAAATTGTCAAAAAGTCCCAGTTTATGACTTCACTGAAATTCACAAATTTTTTGACCTCAGGACAAAGTCTTCAACACATTCACTGTTTACCTCTACTTGGTGAATTTTTCCATCATGATGTGCTGTTGTGTTTCCAAATTTTAATGGTCTCCAAACCTCTTCTAAAATTTAAATCTACTCCTTAGTAATACACTGAAATCCTTTTGTTTAAAGATTTTTATGTTTACTAATCATCATTCAATTTGATAACACTCAAGAACGCATAACAACATATATAAAAAAGATGGTATGAAACAGCCATATGTCCCAAAAGGGCCAACATGAATTCATTGCAAAGGGTTCAGGTAACAAAGATGAATCTCAAGGATTAAAAGGAAAATGCAAAGGAGAAGGTATAGATTCTCCAAACGCGGAATACCCTGGACCCTTCCTGTTTTAATTCCTCTGAAATATCTTTTAAGCTTGCCATTCGCTTGGGTGATTTCTCGGCTTTCGCTATTGTTTCAAATTGAGCTTTACCCTTTCTTTTTTTCAATTTTTTGATGTTTTCTCCCCCTTTACATGAAGCATTGATTCAATCTTTGATCAGTACTTGGGTCGCCCTTTGCAGGTTTTCAATCCAAGTGTCCGTCGTTCGGTATTAAGTTGCCCTTTTCGAGTTTTTGACTTAAACCTCTCCTTTTTTTTGGTGTTTTATGATGCATCTGAGAATTCTAAATGTTTCCAAGGTAAAAATGTCAATTCAAAAGATGGGATGAATTCTGAGAAAAAAAACCCTTCAAATTAAATATCCATGCTTGATCAAAATGGACTTTTAAAAGCACGTAATATAGACCAAGGTTTGGGTTTAGAAAGAAAGGGTAAATAGGCCCAAAATGTGTTTAAGGGTGATTGGATCAAGGATCATTTCATGAAGAGGATTCATTCTTGAAACATTCATTTTTTTTTGGACTTTCCACTTCTTCATTTTTGGAATCTGTTTATTTCATTCTTGGCTTTCATTTGCCATTCTTTGACTTCATACGTTTTTTGTGTGTGTTCTTTTCCTTTTTCTTTTCTTCTTTCTAATGGTTCTTTCTGCCATGATGATTTTTGTTTCCAATGGCTCTTTTTGCCATGATTTTTTTTGCCGGAGGATTTTCCTCGCATTTGTCGTCTAGTGTAGAGGGTTTGATCGAGGTTCAAAGAAAGAAAGAATTCCTAAAGCTCAAAGGGGGTGACTAGGGATAATTTCTTCTTAGTGAACGGAATATGAGAAATGGCCATTTATCATATCAAGCACGAATATTCTCATTGAAAAGCAATCCTCAGGGAAAATAGATATATAGAATTTTCATGTTTACATTTGGAATCACTCGAAACCTCTCATGCACAGTATCACACTTTTTTTTTCTTTCATTTTTTTTTCTTTTCTTCTTCAAGCATAGTATTTTTTCAATTAGTCGACATTCACGGGACTTCTCAAGTCGTCACCGTCCATCTGAGTTAAGATCAATGCTCCTCCAAAAAAAGCTCTTTTCACCACATAGGGTCCTTCCTAATTTGGAGCCCATTTTTCACGGGGATCTTTCACAATAGAGAGAACCTTCCTAATTACCAACTCCCCCTCTCGAAACTGCCTAAGACGAAACTTTTTGTTGTGGGTTGGAATCATTCTTTTCTGATACATCTGCCCATGAAAAATTGCTTTCATCTTTTTCTCCTTGATGAGATTCAATTGTTCATAGCAAACTCTAATCCATTATGCCTCTTCTAGGCCCACTTCCATCAAAACACGAAGTGAAGGGATTTCAACCTCAATAAGCAGTACTACTTCCATCCTGTATATCAGAGAAAATGGTGTAGCCCCTGTAGATGTGCGAACCGAAGTACGATATGCATGGAGAGAAAAAGGCAATATTTCATGCCAATCTTTGTACACATCAGTCATTTTTTCAGCAATCTTCTTGATGTTCTTATTGGCTGCTTCTACTTCCCTATTCATCTTCGGACGACAAGTTTCCGAATTATGATGGTTGATCTTGAACTGGGTACATATTTACCTCATCATCTTATTGTTAAGATTGAGAGCATTGTCTGTGATTATTCTCTCTAGGAGTCCATATGGGCATATAATCTCTTTTTTGACAAATCTGCACACCACTGACTTTGTCACGTTGTCATAAGAGGCTGCTTCTACCCACTTAGTGAAGTAGTCTATGGCCACTAGGATAAAGTAGTGTCCTTTTGAAGCCTTCGGGGTAACGGGTCCGATCATATCCATTCCCTACATTGAAAATGGCCATGGAACTGTCATGACATGCAACGACGATGGCAGTACATGAATCTTGTCGGCGTATATCTGGCATTTATGGCACTTTCGAGAATAATTGATGAAATCGCTTTCCATGGTCAGCCAATAGTATCCGGCCCTCATAATCTATTTAGCCAGCATGTGTCCACTTGTGTGGGTGCCACATATCCCTTCATGGACTTCTTCGAGGATTCTCTGAGCTTTCGCAGAAATGACATACCTCAACAAAACCTGGTCTTTCCCTTTCTTGTAAAAGATTTCACCGTCCAAGACAAAACCCATTTCCATTCTTCTCAAGGTTCTCTTATCATTTTTCGTTGCTTGTTCGGGGTACCTTTCACTCTTAATGTATTGCAAGATGTTGTAACACCAAGGTTGACCATCTGCTTCTTCTTCGATACTCAAGCAGTTGGCAGGAGACTCATATATGCCCATTTTGATTGGCATAACTTTGGCCCCCTCATTCACTTTAAACATTGAGGATAAAGTGGCTAGAGCATCCACCATTCGGTTTTCTTCTCGGGGGAAGTAATTGAAACTACCTCCTCGAATTCCTCAATCAAACTCAGTATAAGCTCCTTATATCGGATTAGCTTTGTATCCCGAGTTTCTCATTCTCCGCGCAGTTGGTATATCGCCAAGGGTGAATCTCCAAAGACTTCTAATGTTTTGATCTTTCTTTCTATGGCGGCACGAAGACCCATATTACATGCTTCATACTCAGCAGTATTGTTGGTACAATCAAAATCCAATTTGGCAGTGAAAGGATAATAATCTTCCTCAGGGGATATGAGCACTACACTGATTCCATGCCCCATGGCATCAGATGCGCCATCAAAATGCATTTTCCAGGTTTTTTTCTCATAGAAAGTCCCTTCTTCTTACAAAACACACATTAGGTCTTCGTCAGGGAAATCAAAGTCCTAGGCTCGTAATCCTCTACTGCTCGACTTGTTAGGAATTCAACTACTACGCTACCCTTTATAGCCTTTTGGTCACATATACAATATCATATTCGAAGAGCAACACTTGCCACCTTGCCGTTCTTCCTGACAGCGAAGGCGTCTCGAATACGTATTTGAAGGGATCTAATTTTTACAATCAACCATATCGTGTGATACAACATGTACTGTCTGAGCCTTTAGAGGTCCAGGCCAAGGCACAACAAAGCCTCTCTACCAATAAGTATTTCAACTCGTACTGAGTGAACGTTTTGCTGAGGTAGTAGATGGCCTGTTCTTTCTTTCCAGTTTTATCATGTTGTCCCAACACACACCCCATGGACCTTTCAAATACTGACAAGTATAATATCAACGGTTTCCCTGGGACTGATGGCATTAGTACTGGTGGATTGGACAGGTAATGCTTGACCTTATCAGAGGCTATCTGTAATCCTTCATGCCATTCCCCTAGATCACACTTTCGGAGTAACTAGAAGATTGGGTCGCACTTATTGGTCAGATGGAAGATGAACCGAGCGATATAATTCAGCCTACCCAAAAAGCTTCTTAATTTTTTCTGTGTACGAGGGGGAGGCAAGCTTTGAATGGCTTTCACTTTATCCGGATCAATCTCGATCCCTTTTCGGTCAAGAATGAAGCCCAAATATCCTTCCCGAGGTGACTTCGAAAGTACACTTTGCCGGGTTGAGATTAAGTTGAAATTTTCTCAACCTTTCAAAGAGCTATTTAAGATTCTCAATGTGTTCGTCTTCTCCTTGCGGTTTTACGATTATATCATTGACATAAACTTCGATTCCTTTGTGCATCATGTCATGGAATAAAGTTACCATAGCCCTTTGATACATTGCCCTAGCATTTTTCAACCCAAATGGCATCACCTTATAACAAAAAGTTCCCCACATTGTCACGAATGTGGTGTTCTCCATATCCTCTGGTGCCACCTTTACCTGATTATACCCTAAAAACCTGTCCATGAAGGAAAACACGAAATTCTTGGTAGTATTATTGACTAAAGTATCAATGTGAGGCAACGGGAAATTATCCTTGGGGCTTTCCTTGTTCAGATCCAGGTAATCGACACAAATCCATACTTTGCCATCTTTCTTTGGAATCGGGGCAATGTTCGCTACCCACTCCTGGTATTTTGCCACTTCCAAGAATCCGGCATCGCATTGCTTCTTCACTTCCTCTTTCACTTTTAATAGCATTTCGGGCCTCATTCTTCTCAGTTTCTGCTGAATCAGCTTGCATTCTGGTTTCAACGGAAGTTTGTGAACCAGGATATTAGGGTCCAACCCAGGCATGTCTTGGTACGACCATGCAAACACATCTGTGTATTCCCATAGTAGACTTATCAATTTTTGCTTTGTTGAGGGTGAAATGGTAGTCCCAATCTTGACTTCTCTTATTTCTTTCCCCTCCCCTAAATTTATCACTTCCAACTGCTCCTTGTGAGGCAATACTTATATCTCCTCTTGTTCTATTATTCTCAACAAATCTGGAAATAAATTACAATCCTCGACATCTTCGTCGGCGTTGAAATCACCCGTACAGATAGGTTTTTCAAAATCAATTTCAGAATTATTGATAGAGCCCTCATATTCCGTATCCGGCACCAGTAGATAGGTAGGGAAGAAACAATATAGGAAGGTGATAACTCGTATAATTATATAGTTTTTAGTTATGTTTTATTATTGTTTTGTGTCAAATACGAGTTATTATTGCTTAGTCTAATTGTGTTTATGATATTTTATATTTTTATGTAATTTGGTGTTTTTCACGAGTTTCTTTGAGTGATTTCAGATTACTAGGTTAAATCAAGAATTAAGGGCAAATCCAATTCAGTTCCAGTTTCGACACCTTTTGACATTTTAGCTATATCTAGAGTTTCACTGAAGCAATAAGGCTGAATTTTTTACAGTGTAAAGTTAAGAGGCATATCTATCTTTTTCATGTTTTACACTTCTTGAAACGGAGTCGTTTTCCCTAGTGAAATCGACCATCAAGTTGGCTGATGTGCAATGACGTCTGTTCTGCACAGTTTTGGTATTTTGACCATATCTTCCGATCCACGTGAGCAAATGATCTGATTCCAACGGCTATGGATCCGTAACGGATAGGGGTATATTTGTCTAGAATACCATTTGATCAAATCAAGCCTCCAACATTGACAAAATCGACCATCAATCTGGATTATCAGAATTGTCATACAATATGACGAAAATTGTTAGAAAAATGCACCCACCTATTATACCTACCTTTGAAATTTATAAAGCTTGTCTCTTGTCATTTAGCTCTCCAAAATGTGTATAAATAGAGGGCCTTGGATGAGTGTAGGAATACATATGATACATTGGTAGGATATTAGCCATTGTAATAAAATTCTCTAAGTTTTCTTCTTCTTTCCTTTCTCTAGTTTTCTTTTTCTTTATTTACTTATGCTTCTTACATTTCTTTTCATTTTATTCATATCTAGTATGTGTTGCTAATCATATTGTTGAGGTGATGAGGTGAAGCTTTTGGTAAATGCTAAGGTTAGTCTCTTAAACATGAGCTAAAATGAATCATCATTTATAAACACTAGTATAGATAATATTTTCTTTTGGTTTAAAATCATACTTGCAAAGTAGGGATCTTGATTCATTATTGACAATGAAAATGGCACAGTAAATGCTTGGTTTCATAACCTTGATTTGTTGTAGACATATACCTTGGCATAAGGAATGCTTGGACTCTTTTTGTGAGTTTTGAGGACACCAAATGAACATAATATCATATGCTATGGACGTTGGACAATTTGGACTGAATTGCTAAACCTTCCGATTGGAATCTCCCTTATGTGTGAATTTCAATTGTGTAATAAAACAAGATTAATCTTAGCATAACACCAAGAGTGGATTCTCTAACCTCAACATCTTTTCTTATTGTTTTTTATCTTGTTAATTTCTTTTATGTTATTTTGTTTATTTTGTTCTCTAATATCTTGTTTATCTTGTTTTGTTGTTGATTCCCTAATATCTTGTTTACTTTCTTTTTTCTTATATATTTATAAACTTATACTTACTAATACGCTTCCCTGTGGTTCGACCTCGGACACCCGAGAATTTATTACTTGAACATAACCTGCACTTGGGTTTACAACTCTTAATTGAGTCTCCATCAAGTTTTTGGCGCCGTTGCCGGGGAAGCAATACTAAGTATATAAGTTTATAAGTATATTTATTTTTATTGGCTGGTTATACCGCCTAATTTAGTATATTTATTTTTATTGGCTGGTTATACCGCCTAATCTGTATATTAACTTTGTTTTATGCTTGTTTGGATACGTGATTTTAGATCTCGTCGTTTAGTTAGATTTTATTGTGAAACTTTTTCAGGTAATCTTTCTAATACAACTCCTACCATGGCTGACAATGAAAATGTTCATGCTGAAGATGACAACAGACAAGTACGCACCATGCGTGACTACTTGCAACCAACTCGAACATCTTCACCCTCTTGTTTTATTTTTCCTCTCAATGCAAACAACTTTCGTTTTAAATCAGGTATGATAGCTTTGCTTCCAAATTTCCATGGGTTAGAATCGGAAAGTGCTTACTCGTTTCTAAAAGACTTCGAAGATGTATATGTCACCTTTAATGACCAACAATGCACAAATGAAATTGTCAAGCTAAAATTATTTCCTTTTTCTTTAAAAGATAAAGCAAAAATTTGGCTTCATAATTTAAAACCAAGGTCAATTGGCACATGGCAAGAATTACAAACTGAGTTTCTAAAGAAATTTTTCCCAGCACATAAAATTACTGCTTTGAAAAGACAGATTCAAAATTTCAATCAAAATCAAAATGAAGCATTTTTTCAGTGCTGGGAGCGTTTTAAAGATTTGTTAAGTTCTTGTCCACATCATGGTTTTGAAAAATGGCGTCTTATTAGTTTCTTTTATGAAAGTTTAACTCCCGAAACTAAACAATTTGTTGAAACAATGTGTAACGGTGAGTTTCTAGAAAAAGAACCTGAAGAAGCCTTTGACTACCTAGACCATTTGGCAGGTAACTCTCAAGCCTGGCACACAGATAATTCCTCTGAAAGTTCCAATAGATCTAATCTTGTTTCTAACAGAGGTAAATATCATTTTAGTCAAGAAGATGAGATAAAAGCTAAAGTAGCTAATTTGGCTAGAAAGATTGAAGCCATGGAACTTAGAGAAATAAAAGAAGTCAAAACGGTTAAAAATGAAGAAAGTTGTGGAATTTGTGAAATCATGGGACACCCCACTTCTAAATGTCCAAACATTCCCATTCTTAAAGAAGCGTTGCATGATCAAGTAAATTCCATAAACACATTTAAAAAGCCTTTTGCTTCTCCTTACTCTGAAATGTATAACCCTGAATGGAGAAATCATCCCAACTTCAGTTGGCAGAATAATAATCATGTTCAGGTACCACAATCTCAAAAGCCGGGCAACACTTTTTCCTATCAACCTTCACGTGTACAAACCTTGGAAGAGACATTGCAAGCATTCATGCAAACACAAGCAAATGTGAATAACCAAACTTCACAGGACATCAATGAGATCAAAAACACCTTGTCCACATTGACAGCTTCATTACGCACTCAAGAAAAAGGTAAGTTTCCTGCTCAACCTCAGCCTAACCCTTCTACTCAATGTCTTGTTTCTTGCTCCAATGAAACTCAACAGGAAAATGTCAGTTCTATCACAACTCTTCGAAGTGGAAAGGAAATTGACAAAAACATTCCATCAAAAGACCAAGATCCTACTTCCCCTCCGAAAAGTAATGGTAAGGATGATGGTAAGTCTGAAATTCTTGAAAATTTGGACAAAGAAAAAGGTATGCATCCTGCTCCTTTTCCTCAAAGGTTGCAAACAATAAAGAATTTGAATCAAAATGCAAAAATTTATGAACTTTTCAAACAAGTTAAGATTAACATTCCTTTATTGGATGCAATCAAACAAGTTCCATCTTATGCCAAATTTTTGAAGGACATGTGCACAGTTAAAAGGAAACATAATGTACAAAAGAAAGCATTTCTGACGGAAAACGTGAGCTCAATCATTCAGCACCTTACTCCACCAAAATTCAATGATCCTGGATGTCCAACAATCTCATGCATCATTGGAAACACTAGAATAGAACGTGCATTGCTTGATCTTGGTGCTAGTGTTAATCTTTTGCCTTTTTCTGTTTATCAACAGTTAGGTTTAGGTGAACTCAAGGAAACACCTGTTACACTTCAACTAGCTGATCGTTCTGTAAAAATTCCTCGAGGGATAGTTGAAGATGTTTTGGTTCAAATTGATAATTTTTACTTCCCTGTTGATTTTATTGTTTTGGACACACATCCTGTTTCAAATCCAAATGTTCAAATTCCTGTTATATTAGGCCGTCCATTTCTTGCAACTTCTAATGCTCTGATAAATTGCAGGAATGGTATGTTGAACATTTCGTTTGGAAATATGACTTTAGAATTAAATGTGTTCAACACTTGCAAGCAACCTGGTGATGATTCAGAAGTACATGAAGTGGATTTCATTGAAGAACTTGTTCATGAACATCTCACCACTACCACATTTCATGATCCTTTAGAAGCTTATTTAATTGAATGTGAGTTTGATAATGCTTCAGAAATTTCACACACTGATTCTTTGTTAAATTATTTTCAGGTTAAGCATTGTTGGAAACAAAAGTTTGAAGAACTCAGAAATGATGCATATGAGAATTCTAAAATTCATAAAGAAAGAACTAAAGCCTTTCATGACAAGTTAATTTCAAGAAAAATATTTGATGTTGGGCAAAAAGTTCTACTTTATAATTCTAGACTTCACATATTTCCTGGTAAGTTGAGATCAAGATGGACTGGCCCATTTGTGGTTAAGCATGTGTATCATTATGGAGCAGTTGACATTGAGAATCCTCAAAATGGTAACGTATTCAAGGTAAATGGACAAAGACTCAAACTCTTTTTGGAAAATCATGTTACTCAAGAAGAGATTGTTTTTCTTTTTGATCATTGTTTTGAAAATAACTAGATGTAAATATAATTTTTACTAATCTTCAAAAAAAAAAACATTTTTTTTAACCCCGGTTAAATGGCGGATAACGGTACTCCGTGATTATTTAAGTCGGTCCGATCAGCTACCCACAAAACTGATATTGTATATAAATTTCTCTTTCAATTTCTTTTTCATTTTTTTTCAAGATGGATGATATTCTCACAAGATTGCAGAAACGATTTCCTCCTTTTCCTCGAAATATTCTACTGAAGCTTTACCAAGTTCGATTTGAAAGATTAAGAATGCTTATGCACAAAGGGATTCCTGAAGACATACGTTGGATAATTGAAGCCAAGGTATGTGAAGATGAATATCTTTCTGTTTTGCATTTACCAGGTACAGGTAGAAGCACTTTTACAAAGAAGCGACGAGCAAAGCGCATGAGTTCAAATTGCCACAAATGTGCACGATGGACGTGTAACGGTAAATGTCGTTCTATTGGGATTCCGTCCTCTAATCGAGATGATAAAATTGAATTCATTAAGGATGGACTGAGTAAGGAGAATTTGGGTAATATCCAACTTTCTCTTGAGACGCATCCTAGTGGAGACGTACAAAGAGAAATTCTTGATTTATGGCCGCAATTCCAAATGGGATGGCAACATCTTGGGAATCTGATGTTAAAAGACCCTGTTTGCCAGCTTGTAAGAAAACTGGATGGGAAGCATATCCTCGACTTATAGAAGGCGTTTAAGCCGTTTCTGGACGTAAAACCAGAGGAAGATGCCAAATACACTTTCGGCGACATTATTACTTTTGACTTTTACGGTTGATTTTTCTTCTCTTTTTGATTTTCTTCCTGAAATCACGCAAAAATCTTTTGTTAGGTTAACATTTTCTTCTGACAGGTCAGATACACTTTCGACGACATTATTACTCTTGTCTGATTCACTACTCAGTCCTCTATATATTACACCATGTACTCATTCTCTTTCAGGCACTCGAAAAAGAAAAAAAAATGGAAAGCACTTCGTCCCAGCGCATTAAAAAAATTTGTGTCTTTGGAGGTGCTTATCCAGGGAAAAATAACATATTCGCTGATGAAGCCATAAGAGTTGGAGTAATACTTGCCCAACAAAAGATCCAGTTGATTTATGGAGGCGGTAGTACGGGTTTAATGGGAGCAGTCGCTACAGCAGCACACGCCGGAGGAAGTCCAGTTCTAGGAATCGTGCCAAAACTATTCACAGATTTTTGTGGACCTACCATGGGTAAGGAAATACAAGTCTGGAGTATCCCTGAACGGATAACAATCATGTACCATTCTGCCGATGCATTCATTGCTTTACCAGGAGGTCTGGGTACATTGGAAGAAATAGCTTGCGTGGCTTCTTGGTCATCTTTGGTCACAAATAAGAAACCCATTGGTTTGCTTAATATTAATGGTTATTTTAGTAATTTGCTTTCATATTTAGATAATGCTGTGGATAATGGATTCATGTTTTCAGAGGCAAGGAGAACCATAATTTCTGCTACAACCATTGAAGATTTACTCAAAAAGCTCCAAGCTTATGAGTATTTATCTGCTACGGTTGTTTCGCAAACGCTCGGAAAAAGAAAAAGAGATATGGACGAGCAAGGAGTGGATTGCACTTTGTCTTTGTGACATTATCTAACATTTTGTTTGTTGTGTCTCAGTTATAATAAGTGGTTAGCAACCTCTGCAGGTAATATGTCCCTTGCCCCCTACTAAAAAAAAAATTGTTGTGTTTTAAGACATTTAGAAGTATTCATTCTGAACAAGGTCTGAGTAAGGGAGACTTGAGACATACCTTGTCAGTTTGATTTTAATCTTTTTATGTTTACTTGTTAATTTTTGTTTAGTATTTTAGGATTATTTAGGTTGCATGAGTTTGTTTTGTTTTGAGTCTTAGTTGTTCCTATTCTTATGTTATTAGTTCTTTTCTCTTACACATGATTCTTTCATTTGGGTTAATAGACTTACATTGAGGACAATGTAAGAATTAAGTGTGGGGGGAATGATTTAGGATTTCTTTTATTTTTGTCTACTATTTTTTTTATGAGTCTTTATTATTATTATTATTTTTAGTGTGTTTTAGTTCCTTTTTAATACAATGATGAGATATGAATTGCATAAGTCTAAAACAGATTTATTAGTGAGAAGATTTTCATGAGAATTGAGCTTGATGTCAACCTTTTTATGAGCCAATGTTAATATGATATGTTGATTGAGAAAGAAGCATGTTTAGACTTAATCTGACTTGTATAATCATCCTTGTGAGTTTTTGAGCCTATAATGATTGATGCATTATACAAATCAATCTAATTTCTTTCTTGAGTGCTCTTATGATTACATGATTCTTTAGAACTTGCTTTAAATCGTTTGAGACTATATTGATACATGTGACAACATGAATATGATAGAGGCATTAGGATTATAACCAGAGCCAAACAGCCATCCATTATTAATGTTCTAAGAGAACATCCCCACTAGTGAGCCAATTTGAGCCTACATTAAATATGTTGTTTTATTGGTAACCACAACTTACACCTAGCCTAAATATACTTATATCCTTACCCTTGTTCTAAAGATGGATTATATATTTTGAGACATATTGCAAAAAACAAGGGATATTTTTAGTTGAAAATTTGGGTTAGAAACAAAAGATAAGTGTGGGGGAAGAAAAGAAAAGAAAAAGTCAAGAGAAAAAGAAAGGGATCATTGTTAAATACATTCCCATATTCAAAAAAAAAAAAAAAAAAGATGTTACAAAGTTGGTTAGAATGAAGCAAAGGCTCAACATGAATATTTAGCCTATGTGACTATGTACTTGTAAAGAGTTTTGAGAAATTTCTTTGTATGATCTTATTATGTCTCTAAACTTTATGAACTCTTTGGAACCTTTGTGATATCTTTATCCTTTTGTTCTTCAACCACATTACAAACCCCTTGGCCCTATTACAACCTTGATTAAAGACCTCTTGATTTATGAAGTTGCATGATCTTTTAGTGGAGAATAGGTGGACAAGCAAGCATATGGTAGAAGTGTTTTCATGAGATTGATTGAGTGTAAACACTTTACCACTACTTTAAAGAGTGAAAATCAAGAGAGTATCCCATGTGAGAAGTTGAGATTAAGTTTGAATATGCACTATTTTGATTGAAATATGTTATGTTAATATTGGCTTAACTCATTTATTTACATTCAAGCATGAATTTTTGTGAAATTATTTGAGCTATTGATTAGTTTATAAGACTTGTTCAAAGATTGTTTCTAATTTATATTGAAAGGATTAGGAGTAAATATTTTTAGTGTATGTAGTTTACTTATATTTTAGTTTTTCAATGTTTGTGGGTATCGTTCTAGCAAACCCTCACGAGACTAAACTCGTCCACTAGGGACACCTAGGGGTTTAAAGGCTTGTGTCACATGCTAAGTGCCACCGTGATTTCCTACGAAAATGGATTAGATTAGATTTTCTTATTTTATTTTTATTGAGTCGTTGCTAGGGACTAGCAACAATCTAAGTGTGGGGGTGTGATAACTCGTATAATTATATAGTTTTTAGTTATGTTTTATTATTGTTTTGTGTCAAATACGAGTTATTATTGCTTAGTCTAATTGTGTTTATGATATTTTATATTTTTATGTAATTTGGTGTTTTTCACGAGTTTCTTTGAGTGATTTCAGATTACTAGGTTAAATCAAGAATTAAGGGCAAATCCAATTCAGTTCCAGTTCCGACACCTTTTGACATATCAGCTATATCTGGAGTTTCACTAAAGCAATAAGGCTGAAGTTGTTACAGTGTAAAGTTAAGAGGCATATCTATCTTTTTCATGTTTTACACTTCTTGAAACGGAGTCGTTTTCCCTAGTGAAATCGACCATCAAGTTGGCTGATGTGCAATGACGTCTGTTCTGCACCGTTTTGGTATTTTGACCATATCTTCCGATCCACGTGAGCAAATGATCTGATTCCAACGGCTATGGATCCGTAACTGATAGGGGTATATTTGTCTAGAAGCCCATTTGATCAGATCGAGCCTCCAACATCAACAAAATCGACCATCAAGTTGGCTGATCAGAATTGTCATACAATATGACGAAAATTGTTAGAAAAATGCACCCACCTATTATACCTACCTTTGAAATTTATAAAGCTTGTCTCTTGTCATTTAGCTCTCCAAAATGTGTATAAATAGAGGGCCTTGGATGAGTGTAGGAATACATATGATACATTGGTAGGATATTAGCCATTGTAATAAAATTCTCTAAGTTTTCTTCTTCTTTCCTTTCTCTAGTTTCCTTTTTCTTTATTTACTTATGCTTCTTACATTTCTTTTCATTTTATTCATATCTAGTATGTGTTGGTAATCATATTGTTGAGGTGATGAGGTGAAGAGGTGAAGCTTTTGGTAAATGCTAAGGTTAGTCTCTTAAACATGAGCTAAAATGAATAATCATTTATAAACACTAGTATAGATAATATTTTCTTTTGGTTTAAAATCATACTTGCAAAGTAGGGATCTTGATTCATTATTGACAATGAAAATGGCACAGTAAATGCTTGGTTTCATAACCTTGATTTGTTGTAGACATATACCTTGGCATAAGGAATGCTTGGACTCTTTTTGTGAGTTTTGAGGACACCAAATGAACATAATATCATATGCTATGGACGTTGGATAATTTGGACTGAATTGCTAAACCTTCCGATTGGAATCTCCCTTATGTGTGAATTTCAATTGTGTAATAAAACAAGATTAATCTTAGCATAACACCAAGAGTGGATTCTCTAACCTCAACATCTTTTCTTATTGTTTTTTATCTTGTTAATTTCTTTTATGTTATTTTGTTTATTTTGTTCTCTAATATCTTGTTTATCTTGTTTTGTTGTTGATTCCCTAATATCTTGTTTACTTTTTTTTTCTTATATATTTATAAACTTATACTTACTAATACGCTTCCCTGTGGTTCGACCTCGGACACCCGAGAATTTATTACTTGAACATAACCTGCACTTGGGTTTACAACTCTTAATTGAGTCTCCATCAGAAGGCATATAGACAATAATAGTGAAAGAATGAAAGAAGAAAAAAATGAAAAAATGTGGACTCGTTAATGTGAAGAAAATGCATCATGGTTGCTATTTATTAAATGATAATCTTTAAACATAAGCCCGTACAGAGGACTCTTAATGCCTTCAGGCTAGGGCAATTAAGGTTGATTCGAGCATTACACTAGAGTAGACCTATAAACTATGGGAAGTTTAGTCGCACTCTAATTGGTTAGCTCATAACCCGACGAGCAAGGACGCACCATCCAACTAGTGCCCTCCTCTATCTGTTCCTCTATTTCAGCCATACTGACCATCATTTCATATGGTTGTTTGTATTCAACCCCATAAAGTTTCTCAAAAACCTATTCTCGCAAGACCATCACATCCTCAGAGTTCTTACTCCCAAACTCAAACCAAGCCGAGTGGAAGATATGAAGGATTGGCGGGAAAGTCATGGGCTCTCACTCCATATCCATACCCGCAAGACGGGCCATCCTATTTTTACGGTTCTTCTCAATCTGTTTCCTCTTCTCGTGAGCTTTAGGGAGATATCCGAGACCGAATCGATCTTTCTTCCCAGCCACTTCTATTGCCCTGGCCATCCCCTGCAGATATTTTCCTAGTCATTTTCCTGCCCTGCAACATTTCCCAACTGTTGTTCTCACCCCCAACTTGGTATTCTTGGAGAGCCTTGGCTTTGGAATTTTATGTCCCTCAGTGACAAACACGGCATTGACAAATTCCAGTGACCGGAATGAGCATTCTACCACATCTTCGTTTATCTCTATGTAGGGGGTATCAGTAGATGCAGAGGCGATGATATCCTCTTCTCTTGATATGCTGATCAAGCACCCTTCCATTATAAATTTCATCTTTTGGTGAAGAGACGACGGCACAGCCCCAGTAGAGTGAATCCACGATCGTCCCTGCAAGCAATTGTAAGATGGGGTGATGTCTATCACTTGAAAATCCACCTTATAGGTATAGGGACCTATCTAAATTGGGATCTCAATGTTTTCTATCACCTCCCGATGAGTGCCATCGAAAGCTCTGTAATGGTATGACTCGGCAGCATGTAGGACATATCCGTCGGCAGTTTTGATAAGGTAGCTAAAGGTACCACATTCAAAGACGATCCATTGTCAAGGAGTACTCGAGGTAGAATGTGCCCTTTGCAGGTGGTATTGATATAAAGGGCCTTGGTGGATCCTATTCCATTCGGCGGTATCTCATCATAGCTGAAGGAGATGTAATCATATGCTGTGATGTTTCCCACCAACCGATCTAATTTCTCCACAGATATAATGTTGGCTGCATAAGCCTGATTCAAAATTCTCAACAGAGCATTTCGCTGCGGCTTTGAGTTTAACAGCAATGAAAGTACTAAAATTCTTGCCGGTTGGCGATGCAATTGTTCTACCACACTGTACTCACTGTGCTTGATAAATTTTAAGAACTCACAGGCTTTCTTTTCATTTACCGGTTCTTTTACCTTACTAGCTGGGGTTGGATCTTTTTCAACTTCAACTGATTGTTCTACCTCCATAGGGTCTGGTCCCATAGTCCTTTTTCCTTGGTCAAGCCCCCCATGTCTTTCCAATTTCAACTGCCGTAGGGGCATAACATCTACCACTCTGAGTAAGGTGCCCCATATTGGTTACATCCACGGCTGCTTCCTGATGGTTTGAAGATCCTAGCATTGCCATGCCGCATTCATACTTCTATGGAATCGTCCCGTTTCCTTTGTAAGAAAAAGGTGACGGTAATTCTATGATCATCTTTGGAGCGGGTTCCTCGACTACTGGGCTAGCTTTTACCTCGGGCTCATCATAGTATATAATTAGGGGTTTATCCACCCCAAAATCGGTCTCATTTATACTGATTTTCGGCTCTTCTATATTTTCAAGAAATTGGGCCTCGTCCATATCTATCATCTTTTGAACTTTTGCTAAGAACTCTCCACAGTACTGAATGATGTGCCCCTTGCATTCATGATATTGACAAAAATTCCCCGTCTGGCTAACTATTTCCCTTACATATGTTCTTGGCTTAAACAACCCTGCTTTGACCATTTCAAACCAAACTCTGATCATAAGCGTTTTTACTTCCCTGACATCTTTTTTTACCCGTTTAGCCTCCCCTAACATGATGGCGTTGACCTTGGCCTCCGTATGATTAGGCAACAGATTTCCCACGACATTAGGTCCACTTTTCGGCTCGAATTTCAAGATTCCTGTATCAATAAGGCTCTGAACCTTGCATTTAAAAGCAACACAAGTCTCGTCGAGTTTCATTGGATGCCCGAATGGTACGTGCAGTGAGCGTTGGAATCGTACCACTTGGGATAAGGAGGTTTTAAAGGTTGGAGGTAGACAGGCGCAATGAGTTTATAAGAGCTTCGGATATAACTTATTGTAAGTAGTGGGGATAGGGTCATGTTGAGGCTTTTGGTTGTTCCTTACAGGCTTTTGGTCATTTCGGGGACTGTTTTGCATGTTTGAGGTAGTGTTTGGTGGAATTGCTAACTGAGGAGATATGCCAGTCGTATATGGTTGTTGAGGGATAGCCGTGTAAGGAAAAGGGTTCTGAGTGAGGCTGTTTATAGATGGATAGTAAAGGTTATAGGTCGGGTAAGGTGCATAGGGTGTTGGAGGTGAGAAAGGTCGTTTATTTAAACTGACTGCGTAAGCCTCCCCTTCCTTTTTCTTGGTACGGGTCGTTTTCTTTGAGGGGACTTGTTCCCCGCTTCCCATCTTTCCGCTTTTAATCGCAATTGTTGCAACCTAAAAAATAACAAGTCTCATTGCGAGACTTTTTACTCGTTAAGCGTGACATTGAAAAACAGAGGAAAAGTGACTTAATTCCTCTTGAAATAAAATGAGAGTTTGAAATCGACCTCGAAAAAGACATGGAGTCGCCACTAATCTTTTTTGGCTAGGTGTGATCGACCACCTATTAAAACCGGTTTTGTAAAATATTTTAAAATTAATTAAAACATTTTAAAAACCAATTTCAAGTCTACGCTTTTAAACCAGAGAAAATCAAAGAAGCGGGTTCGGGACTCGGTTACGTGCGGGAAGGATTAGCACCCCCACAACGCCCGTATAAAATGGTACCTTATTAATCGTGTGTTATCTCAAGTCTCGGTAAAAAAGTCGATTTTAAATTTGGTATTTCAAATTAATTTCCAATTTAAAGAAAAATAATTTCATTTTTAATTGAAAATGATCCGGAATTTATTAATTCAAAATCTTCCTATATTCCCCGACAAAATCGGCAAAATATAGAAATTTTTATTTATTTGCAAAATTTTCGGAATCATTCTCGTTTTTTGAAAGAAAGATATTCCTTTATTAATGATAATTGATGATATCCTCCCCAGCAATCCTGGTAGAGAACTCATGAATTATTTTAACTCACGAATAACTTTGTTTTATTTAAAATCATTATCTTTTTTAAAAACATTCTAAAAAGAATGAATATGAACATGTGTGACATAGTAAAATATGACATAGTAAAATCTAAATGACATAATATAATCTAAATGACATATTATATTCTAAATGACATAATATATTCTAAGTGACATGAAATGATATGAAACATAAAAATAATATTATTATGAAATGTGAATGTGAATAAAAATAATGCATGAACATAATAAATTCTAAATGATGTGACAAAAATAAATGACTAAGTAAAAATCATAGGATAACATAGAATATTCATAACCATATAACAAACAATATAACACCATAAAATATAAATCAAAACAATAATATTATCATATAAAAATTCATAGCACAAATCATATATTATAATATGCATGAACATGGAAAATGCAATGCATGAAATTGTATTTTTTCCTTTAAATAAGGATATCTGTATATCTAAAAAGATATCCGACTATCTTAGGAAAATACATCAAATTAAATTTTCTAAAATAAAAAATACTTTGTGATTGGTTTGAAAATAATTTGAAAACTTTGGATTAAAATGACTCATGACCGAAATCCCCTTTATAAAATCATCTTTTAGGATTAAAATGACTTAGAAATCAACCTAGGACAGTAGCTAAGGTTCTAAATCAGCCCTCTCTTAATGTCTCAGCCAAATCAGAAAATTATTTTTCCCTTAAAATCAAATCTGACTTTATTGTCCAGTTTTATAATGTGATTATTTAACCTATTTTTAAAATTTTAAAAAAATCTGAAAAAATTATTGGAGACTCAAAACATGTCAAAATCTATGGGAAAAAAATTGTTTAATTTGTAGACTAAGGATGACCTACCAGAAAAATCATGAAAGTTAGAACATTGGGTGAAAAACTGTTTAGCCAAAAAATATTTTTAAACCTTTGATAAAATCATTCAAAAATCAGAATAAAAATATTTGAGACTCCTCTAAGGACTTACAAACAGTAGTAAATTTTTCTAAAATATTGGACAAGGATTGCCTAAGAAAAAAAAAATCACAAAGGTAGAAAATCCAACTTGACAATCTCTTAATTTTTCACAAGCATGCTTGTAGACACCTAATTTTGTCCCGGCCACTAAACAGGTATGTTTTCTTCCCATATTGATGTTTCCGAGTATAAAAAAACTGTTTTCATCCTGCAGGTGGTACTCCGAGACTTAGTTTAAGAGGGCGAGCATAAAAAGTCAAACTTGAAAAAAAGTCAACCCCGAAAAAGTCAACCCCAAAAAGTCAACTACTGAAAAAGTTAACCCACTTTCAAAATCAAGATTTTAAGTTCAATTGAAAAATGGAGAAAGAATTTTGATAATCCGAGGTCTACATTGAAAGATATGGAGTTCGGAAGTTGGGATTTGGAGATTCAGTAGAAAAGAAACCCTAATCCGAGAAATTTGGGGAAAAGTGCTTAAACGATCAAAATGGTCGAAATTGAAGGTTCCAAATGAAAGATAAGCACTGACTACGGGTAATGGAGAAGTCACTTGCAAGAAAAACCGAAAGAAAAGTCAATCCGGGAGAAAACCGAGAATTAGGGTTTTTAGTGGATTTCGGTGAAATCGGGAAGAATCACAGAAATGGCCCGACTTGGTAAGAACAAAGCCCCCAATGGATGAGGAATGATTAAAAATGATGGCCCAAGGCTCAGATTGAAGAAAATCTGAAAATCGGACTTGTTTTGAGCAAAACCGGGTTTCGGAGGTTAAAGGGCAAAATTGGAAAATTTTGGGAAAAATAGCAAATGGACTCCGAAAATTATGGAAAATTTGTCAATCTCATTCTTAAATCATTTGAAAGAGATTGGTAAAAGAAAATCTTGATTCCGAGTTCGTTTGCAAAATGGCCAAATCCCGGGCTTCTTATGTTGTAATTCAAAACGATAAATCCCGGAAAAATAGCAAATGGACTCCAAAAATTCTGAAATTTGGCAAATCTCATTTTTAAATTATTTGGAAGATATTGGCAAAAGAAAATCTTGATTCCGAGTTCGTTTGCAAAATGGCTAAATCCCGAGCTTCCTATGCAGTAATTCAAGCCGATAAATCCCGAAAAAATACCAAATGAGCTCCAAAAGTTATGAAAACTTCCAGATCACACTTTTTAATTATTTTGAAGAGATTGGTGAAGAAAAATCTTGATTTGGAGCTCGTTTAAAAAATGGTAAAAAGTAGGGGCATAAAAGGACATTTTGGGAAGAAAAAATCCAAATAAATAGCAAACGGACTCGGATAATTTTTAAAACTTCCAGAACTCAATATTGTATTATTTTGGAAGTATTAAAAAAAGAAAAATTGAATTTGGAGCCCGTTTGATATTTATTTTGCATCCGGGGGGCAAAATGGTCATTTCACCCAAGCAACCGAAAAGGGCTTTTTGGGCCCTTCAAAAAATCAGAGTTGGGCTGGAAAAAAGATGTCAATATTTTTCTTGGACAGCTGTAATTTGAGAGGGCTGAGATGCTAATCTAAGGGTGGTAATTTCATGACTTTTCATCTTGAATTATTGGCCATTTGATGGAAATTAGGTTACACAAAAATGACAACATCTTGGAGTCCATATAAGCATCATTTTCTGCCAGCCCTAGAGGGGAGGGAGGCAGATTTTGTTTTTTCTTTTCCATTTTGGCTGATTTCTATTAGTTTTTCTTAGTTTTTATCTTCTTGGTTGAGAGCAAAAAAAGAAAAGTTTAGAAAAAAAGGAAAGTTTGAAGAGAAAAGCTTGAAATATTAGCTTCTTGAGGTTGCTCTTGAGCACCAACTCTTGCACTTTCATTTTCTATTCTTATTTTTTGCTATTTTAATCTCTACTTGGTGAGTTTTCATTTTAAAATGATGTTTCTTGTTCTTCCTTCATTTCCTTTCTTAAGTATTTTTTTTTTATTTTGTTTTTACAATAAACTCACCATGGCTAAATGGCCTACATTATTTATTTTAAGTTGTTGTTTTGGATTCATTTTACCATATTGTTTATGCTATTTTCTTTGTTTTTGATGTTTTAAATGTTATGTTATTTCATGTTCTTAAGTTATATTTAATTTGGTTGCCTTGTTTATTGCCATTTATGTCTTAGATATCATGTTTTTATATTTTTAATTTTTTGTTTTTATGTTGTTTAAATTTGAGCATGTTTTAGAGTTAGCATATTAAGTGTTTGTGAAAATGCTTGTGTGATTCTTTGCATGATTCTTGTTTTATATCTTAGTGAGCATGTTTTAGATTTAGTATATTAGGTGTTTGTGAAAATGCTTGTGTGATTTTTGTGTTATGACTTAGTTTTTCATGCTAGCATGCCTTGTGTTTGTGAAAATGCCATGCATATCTTAGGTCTAGGTTACATTAAATGCCATGCAAGTTCATGTTAGGTCTAGGCCATATTATTTATGTCATGCATTTTCCTTACATTTAGGTTTAGATCCATGCATTTCATGCATTATGTTTGCTGCATTGTTTCATGCATTTCATGTTCATGCCACTTGAATAATGACTTGAGCCAATTAATGGTTCAAGATCATGCTCTCTTGAGCACAGTTGTGGAAAATTAAGTTTGTCAAATTGATTACTCTACCTTTGTGATTTTTTTATTTAGCCAATTTTTATCTAACTTTCAAAGAGTCCTAGCTACTGCTTTCAAGTTATTTTATGAGTTTCAAATATTTTTACTTTGGTTTTTAAATGATTTTATCAAAAGCAAAAATGTGTTGGCAAAGCAGTTTTTTTTTCTCCTCCAAAAACTCATACATCTATGATTTTTCTGGGAATTCATCTTTGATCAGAAAATTAAGCCGATTTGTTTTCATATAGTTTTACATGTCCTGAGTCTCCAGTATTGTTTTTAGAATTTTTGGAAGTTTTAAAAATTGGGTAAAAAATCGTGGATTAAAACTGGACAGTGGAGTCAGAATTGAATTTAAAGAAAAACAAAACAGTTTTTTTTCTCCTCCAAAAACTCGTACATCTATGATATTTCTGGGAATTCATCTTTGATCAAAAAATTAAGCCGATTTGTTTTCGTGTAGTTTTACATGTCCTGAGTCTCCAGTATTGTTTTTAGAATTTTTGGAATTTTTAAAAATAGGATAAAAAATCGTGGATTAAAACTGGACAGTGGAGTCAGAATTGAATTTAAAGAAAAACAAAGCAGTTTTTTCTCCTCCAAAAACTCGTACATCTCTGGTTTTTCCGGGAATTCATCTTTGATCAAAAATTTAAGCCGATTTTTTCTTGTATAGTTTTATATGTCCTGAGTCTCCAGTATTTTGTTTTGAATTTTTGGAATTTTTAAAAATAGGGTAAAAAATCGTGTATTAAAACTGGACAGTGGAGTCAGAATTGAATTTAAAGAAAAACTAATTTTCTGTTTTGGTTAATTTACTTAGAGTGGGCTGATTAGGAGGGTTAGCTACTGACTTAGGATGATTTCTAAACCCTTTTAAACTCTAAAAATGGTTTTTCAAGTCCCGGGTTAAGGGTAGTCAAGTCCGGATTTTTTAAACTTAGGAAATTAGAGCCATTTAAAAAAATTTAGCCCAGTTTTTATTGTTAATTCAAGCTTTTCAAAATTGTTTTCAAACAATCACAAACTATTTTGGTTTTAGAATATTTAATTTGACATATTTTCCTAAGGTAGCCAGATATCTTTTTAGATATACGGATTTCCTTAATTAAAGGAAAAAATAAATTTCATGCATTGCATTTTTATTTTCATGCATATTATATGATAGCATTATTTTATTCCATGTCATTTAAATTATATGCCATATCATTCATGTTTGCCATGTCATTTAGGTTGCATTATATTATTTAGATTTTGCTATGTCATTTTATTTATGTCATGCATATACATATTCATTTATTTTAAATGTTTTCAAAAAGATAATGGTTTTCAATAAAAATAAAGATATTCCCGAGTTAAAATAATTCATGAGTTCTTTACCGGGTTTGCTGGAGGGAATATCATCAATTATCATTAATAAAGGAATATTTTTCTTTAAAAAAAAAAGAGAATGATTCGAAAAGTTTTTCAAAACTAATAAAAATTTCTATATTTTGCCACGTTTGTTGGGGAATATAGGAAAATTTTGAATTTATAAATTCCGGATCATTTTCAATAAAAAATGGAATTATTTTTAAATTGGGAATTAACTTGAAATACTAAATTTAAAACCAACTTTTTTACCGAGACTTGAGATAACACACGATTAATAAGGTACCGATTTATACGGGCGTTGTGGGGGTGCTAATCCTTCCCCACACGTAACCGACTCCCGAACCCGCTTCTTTGATTTCTCTGGTTTAAAACGCATACTTGAAATTGGTTTTAAAATGTTTTAATTAACTTTTAAAATATTTTATAAAACCGGTTTTAATAGGTGGCCGATCACACCTAGCTAAAAAAAGATTGGTGGCGACTCCATGTCTTTTTCAAGGTCATTTTCAAAACCTTCATTTTTCTAGAGGAATTAAGTCGACCTTTCCTCGGTTTTTTTTATGTCACGCTTAATGAATAATAATGTCTTGCGATGAGACGTCGTTATTTTTTTTTAGGTTGCAACAGCTTGGTGACTCCACTGGGGACATATTAGAGAGTCAGGCCTAGAATTAGTCGTGTGTTATCAAAGTCTCGATTTTGTTGGTTTAATTGGTATTTAATTTTAATTTCCACATTTTTTTTAATAAGGAGAATTTTGAAAATAATAAAATGTTTTTAAATATGTTCATACTCATGTGCATGCATTTTATTTTTGTTCTCTAGTTATTTAAGGTTGTATATTATAATTGCTTGTCGGTTAATGCGTTACACTATTCTTGAATGTTTTAATTGCTAGGGCATTTAGAATAAGGTTTGTAGAATAGGTAGTGAAAGGTTTGATATTCCTCCACACACACTACACGTGCATTTGCATAACATGAATCCTCTACCCAGATTCCGTCCTTTTAAGTGGAAGTAAAGTAACTACGTCTTCGTGATTGATCCTCCGTATGGGCTAGTGAAACACTTCCGGAGTATAAAGTACCTAATGCCTTCGTGATGATCCTCCGCATGGGCATAGGAAAATATACTCTAACGAATTGAACCCGCTTTTATCGGTGTGTCTTACTAGCCTTCACCGGCAACAGTGAGGAACAATTCGGGGCCTTAGAACCGATTCACCCTCATATAGTGAACCTAGGCGAAGCCATGCCGGATTTTCGTTAGATGTACCGAAAATAGGAACACATGGAGGGACATTTCTAAACCTTTTGTTACCTATTTTACACTCCGAATAAGTGTGGTAGATCGGGCAACGATGTACGTACATCGCCCGTAATAAATGTGATACTCCGCCTCGAAGGCATCGTGATGCCTAAATAAGCAGATATTGCTGGGGCAGATGTTCATTAGCTGTTTTTTAAAATTAAAAAAAAAAAATCTTTTTTCAAGCATTTTTACATGTTGCACATTTCATGCATGTGTGAATGGAGCATGTACATTCATAATTGTATTCTTAATCTCATGACATTTTCATTTGCATGAAAGGGGTTCGAGATATGAGGAATGAATCGGAGGAACGATTGGTTGCTTTGGAACGCAATCAAGAGGAATATGGACATGAAATCCGAGAGGTGAAGGAACAACTTGCCAAATTGCTGAAAATGGTTGAGGATATGGGTAACAGTAAAAAGGAACTTTCTCAGGGCTTCGCATCATCTTTGGATCAACCAAAACCATTAGGTCCAGAACATACAATCCTTGCTGGATCCTGCACTTGTCAATGTCACAAAGGTTGCAATCCTGATGAAATTGTGGACAAAATCATGAAAATAATTAAACCTGAAAGCCTGATACCAAAGACAGAAACCTCGAATCCAGTACCATACCTGCAAACTGTTCTAGGTCCAAACCAGTATCCCCACCCTACTATGGTCCAATCGTCCATTGGGATGACCACTACGGGATTCCAAAATCCCACCACATCACCAACAACTGCCAGTTCATACTATTTCCCTCATCAATCACCTTATCCAGCATCTGGGATAGGAACCTCGAGCTATGTACAACCTCCAAAGGCCCCGTGTCCAAATCCATACCCTTACCATGCTGTTCCGCCACATCTCCATGTAAACACTCCGGTTCGGACCTTAGTGCCACCACCAAGTGCCCCAACTCCTAGGCCATGTGTGACTAAGAAACGACCCCAGGATAAGACCCAAATGCCTTTTGATCCCATTCCAATCAGCTACCAAGAGCTCTTCCCTATACTGATCCAAAATCACATGGTTGCCTGTGTCCCATTGAAACCCCTGTTACCACCATATCCAAGGTGGTATAATCCAAATGCAAGATGTGATTATCATTGTGGAATTGTTGGCCATAACGTTGAAGACTGTATGGCATTCAAAAAGAAAGTGCAAACTCTTATAAATGCCAAGTGGTTGGATCCCACGACACTGATAGATAGAGGACTGGGAAAGCGTCATTAGGATTGGGAGATTTACATCATTGAGGTGGAAAGACTTCGGTCTTATATGATGTAATAGGATTTCACTTTTTCAGTAGCCGGCTCTTATAGCCTTAGGATGTTAGGAAGAATAAAGTGCTTGTAAGGATAGTCTTAACCACTGTTCAAGTTTTGTAAAACATGGTTTATACCATTGTGAATGTTGATGTGGGAATGAATTGATTATGTTTCAAATTTATGAGAGGTTGATGATTAAGTTCCTCTGATTCTTATTTCCTCCTTGATATCTCCCCCTTTGCATTTTGCATCCCATCAATTATTTGTCAGGTTGCATTCATGCATTCATAATCAGCATGATTTTTTCTGTATATATCTATGCATTAATTTTCTTATTACATACATCATAATTAGTGATAACTCGTATAATTATATAGTTTTTAGTTATGTTTTATTATTGTTTTGTGTCAAATACGAGTTATTATTGTTTAGTCTAATTGTGTTTATGATCTTTTATATTTTTATGTAATTTGGTGTTTTTCACAAGTTTCTTTGAGTGATTTCAGATTACTAGAATTAAGGGCAAATCCAGTTCAGTTCCAGTTCCGACACATTTTGCCATATCAGCTATATCTGGAGTTTCACTGAAGCAATAAGGCTGAAATTTGTAGCCGTGCAAAGCTAAGAGGCATATCTATCTTTTTCATGTTTTATACTTCTTGAAACGGAGTCGTTTTCCCTAGCGAAATCGACCATCAAGTTGGCTGATGTGCAATGACGTCTGTGCTGACCTGTTTTCGTATTTTGCTCATATCTGCTTATCCACATCAGAAAATGAGCTGATTCCAATGGCTATGGATCCGTAACTGATACGGGAACCTTTGTCTAGAAGACCATATGATCAGATCAGGCCTCTAATATTGACGAAATCGACCATCAAGTTGGCTGATGTGCAATGACGTCTATGCTGACATGTTTTCGTATTTTGCCCATATCTGCTTATCCACATCAGAAAATGAGCTGATTCCAACGGATATGGATCCGCAACGGATAGGGGAACCTTTTTCTAGAAGACCATGTGATCAGATCAGGCCTCCAACATTGACGAAATCGACCATCAAGTTGGCTGATCAAAATTGTCATACAATATGACGAAAATTGTTAGAAAAATTCACCCACCTATTATACCTACCTTTGAAATTTGTAAAGCTTGTCTCTTGTCATTTAGCCTTCCAAAATGTGTATAAATAGAGGGCCTTGGATGATTGTAGAGGATCATATTGTACATAGGTAGGATATTAGCCATTTTAATAAAATTCTCTAAGTTTTCTTCTTCTTTCTTTCCTCTAGTTTTCTTTTTCTTTAGAGAGAGCAAGAGGTTGGATAATTAATATTCTTCCTCTTCTTCTTTCTTTCTTTTATTTTCTTCTTAGATTTTCTTTAATTTTATGTTTATGTTTATAATGCCTATGCTAGGCTAAACTTCTATTTGGTTAAGGGTGATTTCAAAGCCCTAGACATGTTTTGTGATTGATTTTCAGATTCTATCTATCATTAATTTTCTATCAAAGTTGCTTATGTTCTTCTACAAGAATTGTTCATGATGTTGTCTAGATTTATTTAGGTGTACAACTAGATAGATCTTGATAATTATCTATTGCTAGTTTAGGAGTCTTGATCCGTGTAATTGTCTTGATTTCCTATTCATAAGTGGCAATTTGTGATTAATGATTATGGTCAAGTTTTCAATAATTGCAAAGTGGAACATAACCTAAGTTGAACAATCCGAGCTTATGTGTTTGTTGCTTAGATCAACCTATCTTTCTCATCATAAAGCTGCCATTAAATTGAATTTAGAGAGCTTATTCTAGGTTGTTTAATGGTTAGAGATTAAATAGAGAGCTTGTTCTATTTAACGACAAACTAAGGAAAGATTGGGATAACAGAGCTTGTTGTTATCTACGGTTGTTAACTTTGATAGTTGGTTGATATTGATAGATCTGAAATTGATTCTTAATGTTGTCTAGTGGTGGAGAATGAAACCTTAACCATATTTTTCATATTTGATTCTTCTTACTTACTTGTTTTCTTACTTTTCTAGTTTGCTTATTTTTAAAAGTATATTTATTTTTATTGGCTGGTTATACCGCCTAATTTGTATATTAATTTTGTTTTATTTTTATTGGCTGGTTATACCGCCTAATTTAGTATATATATTTTTATTGGCTGGTTATACCGCCTTGCTTAGTATATATATTTTTATTGGCTGGTTATACCGCCTTGCATCTTATTCTTATTATTTATTTTAGTTTAAATCTGGCTTCAAAAACCCCTTTTCTTTTATTGTTCTTGAATTTAAGTTTTAAACTATCAACTTATAAACTAAAACCCAATCCCTGAGGACTCGACCCTTGCTAACTACTATACTTACAATTGATCTTTTTAGTGCAAGGTTAAATAAGATACACTCTTTTGGGTGCATCAAATTTTTGGCGCCGTTGCCGGGGATTGCTTTCTTTAGTTTATTTGTTACTTGGTTTATTCTTATTTTCAGTTCTAATTAGTTTTATTTTCTTGTACATACAAGTTTTTCTTTTCAAATTTAAAAAAAAAAAAAAAAACAATGGAATTGAGCAATCTAACACTTGAAGAGTTGGTGGCATACATGAACATGGAGAATCAACAAGCCAATCTCACCTCCCCAGTTCAACAATTGGCCATGGGAGGATGTCAAGGCCATCAAGTGTTCCAAGACCAACAGTATAATCATTACTCAAACACTTACCATGAGGGATGGTGGGATCATACTAATTATGGCTACTCGAAAAATTACCAAGAAGTAGATCCTTATGCCAATTACACTCATCCATCTAGATTTAATCAATCATGGTCTCAAGAACCAGATCTTTTTCAGCCACTACATATGACTCAAAACTCAGGTACTTCTTTAGAAGATCTTGTCGATTCTCTTGTTACTAATACTTTGCAATTTCAACAGGAAACAAGGGCAAGTATCCAGAGTTTGGAAAGGCAAATGAGCCTATTGGCTAGTAGTATGGTGGTATGGGTAGCACAAAGATCTGAAGAACTCTCTGCCCAAACGATGATTAACCCAAAGGAGAATGCTACTATTGTGACCTTGAGGAATGAGGAACAAGATGAGGATGAGACAAAATTAGAGATGAATTCTATTCTTGAGGATAATGAAGCCAATGATCCAAATAAGAGTATTTCAGCACCTGAGGTAACGTTTGAGATTCCAATTTTTACTAATGTTTCTTCTCCACCTTTTCCTAGTAGATTCGCAAAGTTCAAGGAGGATGAACATGAACAAGACACGCTGGAAACCTTAAACAGTTTGTTTGTGGATGTCATTCAACAAGTACCAAAAGATGCATCATTCCTCGATGAGATATGCACCACAAAGGATGATGGAATAATACTTGTAATGGAGAATGCATCCACTGTTGTGCAAAGAAAGCTTCCTCTCAAACGCATAAATTTGGGAAATTTCATGTATGAGCCTGACAAGCCTAAAAAGCCAAGAAGGGGTGTTGGTTAGATTCAAAACACTAACTCAAGTGTTAATTGGGAAGGCAGCCCAATTAAAGATGAAATTGCCAACCTTCCATATTCAGATTTGCTTTCTCCTTCTTTTCCTTTTTCTTTTATTATTTTTATTGTTTTTATTTTTATTTCTTATGTTTCTTTGTTAATTGTGTTTATTGTTTTTAAGTTCATTTAGGCTGCATAAGTTTCTTTTGTTTAATAATTCTTTTCTCTTACATATAATTCTTGCATTTAGGATTAATAGCATTACATTAATGACAATGTAAGAATTATGTGTGGGGGGGGAGAATTTAGGATTTTATTTAGAGTGTTTTGTTTTTGAGTCTTTTTATGTTGTTTTTCTTTCTGATCCTTGTTTTGAAAATAACTAGATGTAAATATAATTTTTTTTAACCCCGGTTAAATGGCGGATAACGGTACTCCGTGATTATTTAAGTCGGTTCCATCAGCTACCCATAAAACTGATATTGTATATAAATTTCTCTTTTATTGTTTTTTTTCAGGATGGATGATATTCTCACAAGATTGCAGAAACGATTTCCTCCTTTTCCTCGAAATATTTTACTGAAGCTTTACCAAGTTCGATTTGAAAGATTAAGAATGCTTATGCACAAAGGGATTCCTGGAGACATACGTTGGATAATTGAAGCCAAGGTACGTGAAGATGAATATCTTCCTGTTTTGCATTTACCAGGTACAGGTAGAAGCACTTTTGCAAAGAAGGTACGAGCAAAGCACACGAGTTCAAATTGCCACAAATGTGCACGATGGACGTGTAATGGTAAATGTCGTTCTATTGGGATTCCGTCCTCTAATCGAGATGATAAAATTGAATTCATTAAGGATGGACTGAGTAAGGAGAATTTGGGTAATATCCAACTTTCTCTTGAGACGCATCCTAGTGGAGACGTACAAAGAGAAATTCTTGATTTATGGCCGCAATTCAAAAGGGAATGGCAACATCTTGGGAATCTGATGTTAAAAGACCCTGTTTGCCAGCTTGTAAGAAAACTGGATGGGAAGCATATCCTCGACTCATAGAAGGCGTTTAAGCCGTTTCTGGACGTAAAACCAGAGGAAGATGTGAGCCACAATCACAACTACAATAAATGACTTCTCAGCTTTTGGTTTGATTTGCAATAACTTTATTTTGGTTTAATTTACGTGTTGTTCGATTTGTGTAATTATTCTCGTTTTTTTTATTTGTCTTTTACGGTTGATTTTTTCTTCTCTTTTTGATTTTCTTCCTGAAATCACGCAAAAATCTTTTGTTAGGTTAACATTTTCTTCTGACAGGTCAGATACACTTTCGGCGACATTATTACTCTTGTCTGATTCACTACTCAGTCCTCTATATATTACACCATGTACTCATTCTCTTTCAGGCACTCGAAAAAAAAAATGGAAAGTACTTCGTCCCAGCGCATTAAAAAAATTTGTGTCTTTGGAGGTGCTTATCCAGGGAAAAATAACATATTCGCTGATGAAGCCATAAGAGTTGGAGTAATACTTGCCCAACAAAAGATCCAGTTGATTTATGGAGGCGGTAGTACGGGTTTAATGGGAGCAGTCGCTACAGCAGCACACGCCGGAGGAAGTCCAGTTCTAGGAATCGTGCCAAAACTATTCACAAGTTTTTGTGGACCTACCGTGGGTAAGGAAATACAAGTCTGGAGTATCCCTGAACGGATGACAATCATGTACCATTCTGCCGATGCATTCATTGCTCTACCAGGAGGTCTGGATACATTGGAAGAAATAGCTTGCGTGGCTTCTTGGTCATCTTTGGTCACAAATAAGAAACCCATTGGTTTGCTTAATATTAATGGTTATTTTAGTAATTTGCTTTCATATTTAGATAATGCTGTGGATAATGGATTCATGTTTTCAGAGGCAAGGAGAACCATAATTTCTGCTACAACCATTGAAGATTTACTCAAAAAGCTCCAAGCTTATGAGTGTTTATCTGCTACGGTTGTTTCGCAAACGCTCGAAAAAAGAAAAAGAGATATGGACGAGCAAGGAGTGGATTGCACTTTGTCTTTGTGACATTATCTAACATTTTGCTTGTTGTGTCTCAGTTATAATAAGTGGTTAGCAACCTCTGCAGGTAAGGGACATATTTTGCTAATTTCAAAAAAAAAAAAAAAAATTTGTTGTGTTTTAAGCAATTTAGAAGTATTCATTCTGAACAAGGTCTGAGTAAGGGAGACTTGAGACATACCTTGTCAGTTTGATTTTAATCTTTTTATGTTTACTTGTTAATTTTTGTTTAGTATTTTAGGATTATTTAGGTTGCATGAGTTTGTTTCGTTTTGAGTCTTAGTTGTTCCTATTCTTATGTTATTAGTTCTTTTCTCTTACACATGATTCTTTCATTTGGGTTAATAGACTTACATTGAGGACAATGTAAGAATTAAGTGTGGGGGGAAGGATTTAGGATTTCTTTTATTTTTGTCTATTATTTTTTTTATGAGTCTTTAATATTATTATTATTTTTAGTGTGTTTTAGTTCCTTTTTAATACAATGATGAGATATGAATAGCATAAGTCTAAAACTGATTTATTAGTGAGAAGATTTTCATGAGAATTGAGCTTGATGTCATTTTTTTTGAGCCAATGTTAATATGATATGTTGATTGAGAAAGAAGCATGTTTAGACTTAATCTGACTTGTATAATCATCCTTGTGAGTTTTTGAGCCTATAATGATTGATGCATTATACAAATCAATCTAATTTATTTCTTGAGTGCTCTTATGATTACATGATTCTCTAGAACTTGCTTTAAACCATTTGAGACTATATTGATGCATGTGACAACATGAATATGATAGAGGCATTAGGACTTTTTAACTAGGGCCAAACAGCCATCCCTTATTGATGTTCCAAGAGAACATCCCTCTAGTGAACCAATTTGAGCCTACATTGAATAAGCTATTTATTTGGTAACCACATCTTACACCTAGCCTAAACACATTTATATCTTTACCCTTGTTCTAAAGATGGACTAGAATGTTTGAGACATATTGCAAAAACAAGGGATATTTTTTGAAAATTTGGGTTAGAACAAAAGATAAGTGTGGGGGAGGAGAAAGGCAAAAGTCAAGAGAAAAATAGAGGGAATATTGCCAAATACATTCCCATGTGAAAAAAAAAAAAAAATTTTTTGAATAATCTCTTGAACTTCTAGTTAAAGAAAAGAAAAAGATGTTCGAAAGTTGGTTAGAATGAAGTAAAGGCTCAACATGAAATATTCAGCCTATGTGATTATGTACTTCTAAAGAATATTGAGAAAGTTTTATTTGCAAAATCTTATTTTGTCTCTAAATTCTATGAAGTCTTTGGAATGTTTGTGATATCTTTTCCTTTTTATTCTTTAACCACATTATTACCTCTTGGCCCCATTACAACCTTGATTAAAGACCTCTTGATTTATGAAGTTGCATGATCTTTTAGTGGAGAATAGGTAGACAAGCAAGCATATGGTAGAACTATTTTCATGAGATTGATTGAGTGTAAACACTTTACCACCACTTTAAAGAGTGAAAATCATGAGAGTATCCCATGTGAGAAGTTGAGATTAAGTTTGAATGTGCACTATTTTGATTGAAATATGTTATGTTAATATTGGCTTAACTCAAACAATTTACATTCAAGCTTGATTTTTTGTGAAATTCTTTAAGCTATTGATTAGTTTATAAGACTTGTTCAAAGATTGTCTCTAATTTGTATTGAAAGGATTAGGAGTAAATATTTTTAGTATATGTAGTTTATTTATATTTTAGTTTTTCAATGTTTGTGGGTATCGTTCTAGTAAACCCTCACGAGACTAAACTCGTCCACTAGGGACACCTAGGGGTTTAAAGGCTTGTGTCACATGCTAAGTGCCACCGTAATTTCCTACGAAAGTGGATTAGATTAGATTTTCTTATTTTATTTTTATTGACTCGTTGCTAGGGACTAGCAACAATCTAAGTGTGGGGGTGTGATAACTCGTATAATTATATAGTTTTTAGTTATGTTTTATTATTGTTTTGTGTCAAATACGAGTTATTATTGTTTAGTCTAATTGTGTTTATGATCTTTTATATTTTTATGTAATTTGGTGTTTTTCACAAGTTTCTTTGAGTGATTTCAGATTACTAGAATTAAGGGCAAATCCAGTTCAGTTCCAGTTCCGACACATTTTTCCATATCAGCTATATCTGGAGTTTCACTGAAGCAATAAGGCTGAAATTTGTAGCCGTGCAAAGCTAAGAGGCATATCTATCTTTTTCATGTTTTATACTTCTTGAAACGGAGTCGTTTTCCCTAGCGAAATCGACCATCAAGTTGGCTGATGTGCAATGACGTCTGTGCTGATCTGTTTTCGTATTTTGCCCATATCTGCTTATCCACATCAGCAAATGAGCTGATTCCAATGGCTATGGATCCGTAACTGATACGGGAACCTTTTTCTAGAAGACCATATGATCAGATCAGGCCTCTAATATTGACGAAATCGACCATCAAGTTGGCTGATGTGCAATGATGTCTATGCTGACATGTTTTCGTATTTTGCCCATATCTGCTTATCCACATCAGCAAATGAGCTGATTCCAACGGCTATGGATCCGCAACTGATAGGGGAACCTTTTTCTAGAAGACCATGTGATCAGATCAGGCCTCCAACATTGACGAAATCGACCATCAAGTTGGCTGATCAAAATTGTCATACAATATGACGAAAATTGTTAGAAAAATTCACCCACCTATTATACCTACCTTTGAAATTTGTAAAGCTTGTCTCTTGTCATTTAGCCTTCCAAAATGTGTATAAATAGAGGGCCTTGGATGATTGTAGAGGATCATATTGTACATAGGTAGGATATTAGCCATTTTAATAAAATTCTCTAAGTTTTCTTCTTCTTTCTTTTCTCTAGTTTTCTTTTTCTTTAGAGAGAGCAAGAGGTTGGATAATTAATATTCTTCCTCTTCTTCTTTCTTTCTTTTATTTTCTTCTTAGATTTTCTTTAATTTTATGTTTATGTTTATAATGCCTATGCTAGGCTAAACTTCTATTTGGTTAAGGGTGATTTCAAAGCCCTAGACATGTTTTGTGATTGATTTTCAGATTCTATCTATCATTAATTTTCTATCAAAGTTGCTTATGTTCTTCTACAAGAATTGTTCATGATGTTGTCTAGATTTATTTAGGTGTACAACTAGATAGATCTTGATAATTATCTATTGCTAGTTTAGGAGTCTTGATCCGTGTAATTGTCTTGATTTCCTATTCATAAGTGGCAATTTGTGATTAATGATTATGGTCAAGTTTTCAATAATTGCAAAGTGGAACATAACCTAAGTTGAACAATCCGAGCTTATGTGTTTGTTGCTTAGATCAACCTATCTTTCTCATCATAAAGCTGCCATTAAATTGAATTTAGAGAGCTTATTCTAGGTTGTTTAATGGTTAGAGATTAAATAGAGAGCTTGTTCTATTTAACGACAAACTAAGGAAAGATTGGGATAACAGAGCTTGTTGTTATCTACGGTTGTTAACTTTGATAGTTGGTTGATATTGATAGATCTGAAATTGATTCTTAATGTTGTCTAGTGGTGGAGAATGAAACCTTAACCATATTTTTCATATTTGATTCTTCTTACTTACTTGTTTTCTTACTTTTCTAGTTTGCTTATTTTTAAAAGTATATTTATTTTTATTGGCTGGTTATACCGCCTAATTTGTATATTAATTTTGTTTTATTTTTATTGGCTGGTTATACCGCCTAATTTAGTATATATATTTTTATTGGCTGGTTATACCGCCTTGCTTAGTATATATATTTTTATTGGCTGGTTATACCGCCTTGCATCTTATTCTTATTATTTACTTTAGTTTAAATCTGGCTTCAAAAACCCCTTTTCTTTTATTGTTCTTGAATTTAAGTTTTAAACTATCAACTTATAAACTAAAACCCAATCCCTGAGGACTCGACCCTTGCTAACTACTATACTTACAATTGATCTTTTTAGTGCAAGGTTAAATAAGATACACTCTTTTGGGTGCATCAATTAGCATTAGGTCACATTCATGACACACATGGTTAGTATGATTTTCTTTGTATATACTCTGTATCAATCATTCATTGTTTGCATGTATCATAATTGACACCATGTTGCATTCATAGAACATATTAACATTCTTTGGGAAATATGCTAAAATGCACATGATCAGTCATTGCATATATCCATGTGTTGATTTGTTTATTCTTTGTTTGCAACATGTTGGCATTGTGATTACATTTATCACATATATGGTCAGCATGTTTCCATTGTACATATCCATACATCATATTGTTTAGGCTTCACATGCATCAAATTGCATTCATGGCTCATTCATCATGACATACATTTGGGGGAAATAAAATAGAAGTTGGCTTCGCTTTAGGAGTCTTTGAAAGAATTTCCATTTCAAATCAGAAGAAGTATTGAGTACACTTTTAATACAGGCTGGTGCTATGGAGGATGAACAAGTTGCCCGAATGGAAAAAATGGAAAGGGAACAGAGAGAATTGCGAGAACAGCTAGCCAAATCTCAAGCAGAATCTAAGGATCAGATTACTAAACTGATGGAGCTAATGTCTGCTGTAATCAAGGGAAAAGGATACACCGAAAACTTTGTCGCCGGAGAAGGGTTAGAGGTACAAAAGGGCCAAGATGAGGTCGCAATAAGTGATGCCCAGAACACTGTTAACCCCGTCAATGTCCTAAACTCAGATGATCCAGCTGAACAGGCAAAGTTGAAAAGGGTTGCAGTAAATGAGGTTGAGTTGGCAAATTCCCAAGGGAAATATCAGTTGTTAGATGAAAGGCTCCGGGCAGTAGAAAATGCAGACGTATTAGGGAGTGTGGAGGCGAAAGAACAATGCTTGGTTTTCGATTTAGTCATTCCTCCTAAGTTCAAGATCCCTGACTTTGTGAAATATGACGGGACGACCGATCCATCAGCCCACATCACTATGTTCTGCCGGAAGATGACAAGTCATATAGGTAATGATAAGCTTTTGATTCACTGTTTTCAGGATAGCCTCAGCGGGTCCGCAATTAGGTGGTATAGTCAGTTGAGCAAGGACCAGATACGCTTTTGGAATGATTTGGCTAGGGCTTTTCTAAACCAGTACAAGCATATGACAGACATGGCGCCTGACCGTCTCACCTTGCAAAATATGAAGAAAAGAGCTACTGAGAGCTTCAAAGAATATGCGCAACGGTGGATGAGCCTGGCCGTCCAAGTACAACCGCCTTTAACTCAGAAGGAAACCACTGTCCTTTTGTGAATACACTACAGGCCCCATACTACGATAGACTTGTCGGCAACACCACGAAGAATTTTTCAGACATGGTAATTTCAGGGGAGATGATTGAGAATGCTATCAAGGATGGGAAAATTGAAGGAGAAAGAACATCCAATACCAAGAACAAGGGGGCATCTGAAAAGAAAAAGGAAGATACCCAAGTCGTGGAAGACTTTGCCCCATCTCCCCAATTATCCTCGTACCAGCCATTTTACTCTACCCTGAACAATGTCTCTCAAGGTTTTTATCCCTACCAACCAATGACTGCAACTACACCAGAATTTGCATCTGTCTATCAATCGAACATCTTTGGGAATAATCGAAGGGGGCATAAAAAGTGAAAAATAAATCAGGTTGACCCGATTCCTGTGACATACAGTGAGCTACTACCTCAACTCATCCAGAATCACCTTGTAACACCCATGCAAATAGCGCCTCTGAAGCCCCCTTATCCGAGCTGGTATGATGCTAATGAGTGTTGTGGGTACCATTCTGGCAATCAAGGTCACTCAACAGAGAACTGCCCCGCTTTGAAGTACAAGGTCAGAGATCTCATCAAGGCTGGTTCGATAAGTTTTGAAGATGGGGAAGTCAAGTGTCATAAGAAACATTGTGCATGATCATATTAGGTTTTTGACACATGTAGTTCTATACACTGTGATGAGGAAAGCATTTGTCTCATGTTAATTAAATGAATTTTGTATTTTAAATGCTTTGTGTTTGTTGTGTTTCAACAATAACTTGAATTTGCAAAAACAAGCATTAAGGGAATTTTTAGTGATGAACAATCTTGAAAATATTGATGATCATTGTTAGAAATGACCCAATATCTTTAGCCTTCTCTTTTAGGCTTTCCTAAGCTTAAATCTTTTGAACCGAGACCATTTGAAAGACCTAATGCTTCAAGGAATATGAATGATTTGACTTCATAAAACCATTGTCATCACAGAATAAGCAAAGACATAGATCTTAGTCTAGGCTATGAACAAAGGAACGAACTTTTTGAAAATTTTCAAATTCCTTGAAAATCAAACAAATGAGACATTCTTTCAAGAATCCAGATTTTGATAATTTGGTGTGTGTCAAGATTGTGCTAAAACCATTCATGACCTTTCCCAATGACCACAAAACACTAATTGCCTAGACGTCACTTCATGATTGACACCCTGGGGCACAATGATTAAACTAGATTATCCCCTCTCCTAGAGAAAACCTGTTTTTGGGTCATATTTTCCTTGTCTCTTCAAAGAACTTAGATTGGAAACTCAGCCTTTTCAAAACAGACCTAGACTTGCAATGTTCCTCATTGATACAAATTTGCATGGTTAATCAAATTGGGGCATCATATGTGGAAATGACGGATACATAGTGAAGAAGGATGGGCTAATGCATGAATCATTGGGGGCGTAAAACAAAAAAAAAAATTTGTGATATCATGCATATGAGAATTCGGATGATTCCAAAGTGCAAAATGAAATTCTGAATATCTATTTCCCCTGGGAATTGCTTTTCAATGTGAATATTTGTGCTTGACATGAGAAATGGCCATCTTTCATATCCCTTTCACACAAAAAGAAATTATCCATAGTCACCCCTTTTGAGCCAAAAGAATTCTTTCTTCTTTGAACCCTGATCAAGGATTACCCTCTACACTGGGGGGCAAATGCGAGGAAAGATCTTTTCAAAAATCATTGAGAAATGAGCGATAGCTCAAGGACAGACACAAAGCAAATGGAGCCCCGAATAAATACGGGCTCACTCTGTCAAAGAAAAAGAAGAGAAAAAGATGGTGAAATGAAAGCCAAGAAAAATAAAAGAAAAACACAATGAAAAAGAAAATGTGTGTGAAAGACATGGCAAATTGAAAGCCAAGAGCAAGGAAGAAAAAGAGCAAAGTCAAAAGGAAAGAAATGTCCAAGAAGGGACAAATGCTTCAAAGAGAATCCTCCTCAAGAAATGATCCTTGATCTGATTACCCTCAAACACATATTTTGGGCCTATTTATCCTTTCTTTCTGAACCCTGAGCCATGGCCTACATTATATGCTTTAAAAGTCCATTTTGATCAAGAATGAATATTTAATCTGAAAGGTTTTTCCTCAGATTTTATCCCATTTCATTGAATTATCATTTCACTAAGGAAGAATTTATAATTCTCAAGTGTATGGTAGAACAAAAACAAAACAAAAAAAAACAAAAAAAAAAAATTGAAAAGAATGGGATTTTAGGGCGAAAACCCAAAAATGGGCGGTCTAGAGTAGAATAGGAATTTTTGATGCCATCTATGATAGTGCCGATACCCCAAAAAGAGAAGGTCATCTTAAAAAAGGTGGTCATCGAGGAACATCTAGGAATTCCTGAACCCCCCAAATTGTCAGCTCTCATTCGGAGGATTGTCTTCAAAAATTGAATCTTTTTTTCCTCCAATATCAAACTTTCCGATTTAAACATCCCAGCCAATCTTGACGCTTGTCAAAATACCTTGATATTGGAAACTACAAGAATGTTGAATTTGTTTGGTTCTCAATGAATTCATGATTTATAAAATCTGTTCCATTTGTGAGCCTAGAAGGGACATACATTTTTGTTGTGAAGTTTTCCTGGAAAAACCAAAATCTTGTTGTATCGAGCTTTGTCAATTCAAATTGAAAAACCCAAATTAATACTTAGGGAATTTTCTAACAGTGATCATCAGCCATCAAAAGATTTGTACATCATACACTGTGGAGTTAAAATTTTTGGCTTAGAAGTTTTCCTTAAATAAGCAAAATTGTTTTTCAAAAAGGGAAAATAAAAATATTTTTGAAATACCCATTTTTGATGTTGACATGAGACAAGGATTTTTCTAACCCAAAGATATAGAACTGCCAGGATAGGTCCTGACTTCTAGATATGAGAAGAAGATATCGAACCCACTTCAGATCTCTGTTGATGAAAGTTTGAAAACTGTTGGGGCAAAGAGAATAGCAAAAATGAATTGAAGATATACTCTGATTTGAAGAGGAAAAATGAATTTGAAAGGCTAAGCCAAAGTCTAGAAAAACAACCGGGGGCATTTGCATCACTCATGAGCACTCATCTCTTTATCGAGCTTTTGCATCTGCACAGTGTCGGCAAGCATTTGCATCATTCATGGGTATTTGCATTGGCATTATTCCATAAGCATCTGCATTTTACCTTTACATTTACATTCTTCATGGAATTCGCATTTGTGTTATGTCAAGCAATTGCATCATTTCTAGAATCGTTGCATTTTCATTATTGTGTGGTAATTGTAGTTACACCATTCATAAACCAGTTACATGAACACAATTAGTAGGGGCATCTGCATCATGAAACATGGGCATCAATCCAGGCCATTTGCATTTGCACTAAGAAATATTTTACATTTGCACCATGAAGCATGAGCACCTTGTTAAAAGACATGTGCATCTGCATCATTTCTCAAAGCTTCTGGTGGGGATATCCAGAATTTTACAGTTTTTAAAAAGTGAACAAGTTTTCGGTGGTGATAGCTGAAGCCTCTGGTGGAGATATCCAGGGTTTTATAATTTTAAAACATGAGAAATTTTATTCTGAAGGAGTTACCCAGAATTTTACAATGAGCAAGTCTTTGGTGGTGATAGCCAAAGCTTCTGGTGGGGATATCCAGAATTTTACAGTTTTAAAAGTGAACAAGTCTTCGGTGGTGATAGCTGAAGCCTCTGGTGGAGATATCCAGGGTTTTATAATTTTGAAAACATGAGAAATTTTATTCTGAAGGAGTTACCCAGAATTTTACAATGAGCAAGTCTTTGGTGGTGATAGCCAAAGCTTCTGGTGGTGATTTTTGCAGTTTTAAAAGTGAACAAGTCTTCAGTGGTGATAGCTGAAGCCTCTGGTGGAGATATCCAGGGTTTTATAATTTTGAAAAATGAGAAATTTTATTCTGAAAGAGTTACCCAGAATTTTACAATGAGCAAGTCTTTGGTGGTGATAGCCAAAGCTTCTGGTGGGGATATCCAGAATTTTACAGTTTTAAAAATGAAGAAGTCTTCGGTGGTGATAGCTGAAGCCTCTGCTGGAGATATCCAGGGTTTTATAATTTTGAAAAATGAGAAATTTTATTCTGAAGGAGTTACCCAGAATTTTACAATGACCAAGTCTTTGGTGGTGATAGCCAAAGCTTCTGGTGGTGATATCCAGAATTTTGCAGTTTTAAAAGTGAATAAGTCTTTGGTGGTGATAGCTGAAGTCTCTGGTGGAGATATCCAGGGTTTTATAATTTTGAAACATGAGAAATCTTCTTCTAGATGAGTTATCTAGAATTTTATATTGAGCAAGTCTTTGGTGGTGATAGCCAAAGCTTCTGGTGGGGATATCCAGAATTTTACAGTTTTAAAAATGAAAAAGTCTTCGGTGGTGATAGCTGAAGCCTCTGGTGGAGATATCCAGGGTTTTATAATTTTGAAAAATGAGAAATCTTCTTTTGAAGGAGTTATCCAGAATTTTTTTCAACATGTGCATCTACATCAAGAAGCATTTGCATCAATCTAAGTTAGTTAAATCTGCATCAAGAAAGTTTGCATAAAATCAAGTCATTTACATTTGCATCAAAGACATTTGCACCAATCTAAGTCATTTGCATCTACATCAAGAAGCGTTTGCATCAACAAAAGACATTTGCATTTGCATCATGAAGCATTTGCATCATCTCTTAAAGCTTTCAGGTATAATCGATTTCATTTCCTTAAGGCGAGTCGAGCCCCGAAATCATCGTCGAGGTACTTTTTTTATTTTTGAACAAGTCTTCGGTGGTAATAGCTGAAGCCTCTGGTGGAGATATCCAGAGTTTTTTTTAAAGTCCTTTGAAAAGGTAGAAATTCTTCGGTGGTGATAGCTGAAGCTTCTGGAGATGATACCCAGAATTTTACAGTTTTAAAAATGAGCAAGACTTCGGTGGTGATAGCTGAAGCCTCTGGTGGAGATATCTAGAGTTTTAAAATCCTTTGAAAAGATAGAAAGTCTTCGGTGGTGATAGCTGAAGCTTCTGGAGGTGATACCCAGAATTTTTACATTTTAAAAAAAATGAGCAAGACTTTGGTGGTGATAGCCGAAGCTTCTGGAGGAGATATCCAGAATTTTAAACACAGCTGAGAACAAGACAGGTTAAGGCCCCGAGACCATCGTCGAGGTCATTTCCTTTCTTGCAAATCGAATTCGTTTCCTTAAGACGAATCGAGCCTTGTTTAGGCAGGGAATTCAATTTAAGGACAAATCTTCAATTTACTGTTTTCAAAAAAAAAAAATTGAAAAAAAAAAGAAAAAATAGAAAAAATAGAAAAAAATAGAAAATGAAAAAAGAAAATAAAAAATGCAAAATGCAAAAATGAATGAAGAAATGAAAAAGAAAACCCCTTTCCTTTCCATGTGATTTCACTGACCGTACAAAATTAGTGTTGGTTTATCTTTGCCTGATTCCTGATTCTCAGCAATAGCCAAAGAGGGGCAGCTGTAGACACCTAATTTTGTCCGGGCAACTAAACAGGTATGTTTTCTTCCTATATTGATGTTTCCGAGTATAAAAAGACTGTTTTCATCCTGCAGGTGGTACTCCGAGACTTAGTTTAAGAGGGCGAGCACAAAAAGTCAAACTTGAAAAAAAGTCAACACCAAAAAAGTCAACTCCAGAAAGTCAACTACTGAAAACGTCCACCCACTTTCAAAATCAAGATTTTGAGTTCAATTGAAAAATGGAGAAAGAATTTTGATAATCCGAGGTCTACATTGAAAGATATGGAGTTCGGAAGTTGGGATTTTAAGATTCAGTAGAAAAGAAACCCTAATCCAAGAAATTTGGGGAAAAGTGCTTAAACGATCAAACTGGTCGAAATTGAAGGTTCCAAATGAAAGATAAGCACTGACTACGGGTAATGGAGAAGTCACTTGCAAGAAAAATCGAAAGAAAAGTCAATATGGGAGAAAACCAAGAATTAGGGTTTTTAGTGGATTTCGGTGAAATCAGGAAGAATGACGGAAATGGCCCGACTTAGTAAGACCAAAGCCCCCAATGGATGAGGAATGATTAAAAAGGATGGCCCAAGATTCAGATTGAAGAAAATCTGAAAATCGGACTTGTTTTGAGCAAAACCGGGTTTCGGAGGTTAAAGGGCAAAATTGGAAAAATTTGGGAAAAATAGCAAATGGACTCCGAAAATTATGGAAAATTTGTCAATCTCATTCTTAAATCATTTGAAGGAGATTGGCGAAAGAAAATCTTGATTCCGAGTTCGTTTGCAAAATGGCCAAATCCCGCGCTTCTTATGCAGTAATTCAAAAAGATAAATCCCGAAAAAATAGCAAATGGACTCCAAAAATTCTGAAATTTGGCAAATCTCATTTTTAAATTATTTGGAAGAGATTGGCGAAATAAAATCTTGATTCCGAGTTCGTTTGCAAAATGGCCAAATCCCGGGCCTCCTATGAAGTAATTCAAGCCGATAAATCCCGAAAAAATACCAAATGAGCTCCAAAAATTATGAAAACTTCCAGATCACACTTTTTAATTATTTTGAAGAGATTGGTGAAGAAAAATCTTGATTTGGAGCTCGTTTAAAAAATGGTAAAAAGTAGGGGCATAAAAGGACATTTTGGGAAGAACAAATCCAAATAAATAGCAAACGGACTCGGATAATTTTGAAAACTTCCAGAACTCAATATTTTATTATTTTGGAAGTATTAAAAAAAGAAAAATTGAATTTGGAGCCCGTTTGATATTTATTTTGCATCCGGGGGCAAAATGGTCGTTTCACCCAAGCAACCGAAAAGGGCTTCTTTGGGCCTTTCAAAAATCAGAGCTGGGCTGGAAAAGAGACGTGCTGGCCTGCCCAAGCCCAAAGGAAGGAGGAAGCTTAGGATTTTTTCAATCAAGTGATTAAAAATCAAGAGTTAAGTTAGAGATTTTCATTTTTGAGCCTAAGTCCCAATCCCACATCCCTTTGTAATGTCAAGCCAAGGAGGTGCTCACCTTATAAATAAGGGGTCTTGGCCTTTGGTTGAAATCACCCACTACCCCTTGTGAGATAGTCTATACACTTGTATTAGGATTATCCGGGTGGTGAGTCATAGTGTTTTACTCTGAGGGTTTGTAGCTTAATCCGTTCAAAAGCTACTTTGAGGGTTCGTAGCTTAATCCGTTCAAAAGCTACTCTGAGGGTTCGTAGCTTAATCCGTTCAAAAGCTACTCTGAGGGTTTATAGCTTAATCCGTTCAAAAGCTACTTGGTGAGTTTTCATTTTAAAATAATGTTTCTTGTTCTTCCTTCATTTCCTTTCTTAAGTATATTTTTCTTACATTTTGTTTTTACAATAAACTCACCATGGCCAAATGGCCTACATTATTTATTTTAAGTTGTTGTTTTTGATTCATTTTACCATATTGTTTATGCTATTTTCTTTATTTTTGATGTTTTAAATATTATGTTATTTCATGTTCTTAAGTTATATTTAATTTGGTTGCTTTGTTTGTTGCCATTTATGTCTTAGATATCATGTTTTTTCATTTTTAATTTTCTGTTTTCATGTTGTTTAAATTTGAGCATGTTTTAGAGTTAGCATATTAAGTGTTTGTGAAAATGCTTGTGTGATTCTTTGCATGATTCTTGTTTTATATCTTAGTGAGCATGTTTTAGATTTGGTATATTCGGTGTTTGTGAAAATGCTTGTGTGATTTTTGTGTAATGACTTAGTTTTTCATGCTAGCATACCAAGTGTTTGTGAAAATGCCATGCTTGTTGGAGCTTGGGGCCATTTGGCTACTCCATGTGTTTTGCATTGTGTGTTGTATTTTTGTCATGCTAGTTGTTAGGTTTTTGCATTTGCATGATATTTGGTTGGATTTTTGAATTAAGCATGCCTTGTGTTTGTGAAAATGCCATGCATGTCTTAGGTCTAGGTTACATTAAATGCCATGCAAGTTCATGTTAGGTCTAGGCCATATTATTTATGTCATGCATTTTCCTTACATTTAGGTTTAGATCCATGCATTTCATGCATTATGTTTGCTGCATTGTTTCATGCATTTCATGTTCATGCCACTTGAATAATGACTTGAGCCAATTAATGGTTCAAAGTCATGCTCTCTTGAGCACACTTGTGGAAAATTAAGTTTGTCAAATTGATTATTCTACCTTTGTGATTTTTTTTACTTAGCCAATTTTTATCTAACTTTCAAAAAGTCCTAGCTACTGCTTTCAAGTCATTTTATGAGTTTCAAATATTTTTATTTTGATTTTTAAATGATTTTATCAAAGACAAAAAAAGTATGTTGGCAAAGTAGTTTTTTTTTCTCTCTTCCAAAAACTCGTACATCTCTGATTTTTCTGGGAATTCATCTTTGATCAGAAAATTAAGAAAAGTTTTTCTCGTGTATTTGTACATGTCCTGAGTCTCCAGTATTTTTTTCAGAATTTTTGGATTTTATAAAATAGGGTAAAAAATCGTGGATTAAAACTGGACAGTGGAGTCAGAATTGAATTTAAAGAAAAACAAAGCAGTTTTTTTTCCTCCAAAAACTCGTACATCTCTGATTTTTCTGGGAATTCATCTTTGATCAGAAAATTAATCCGATTTTTTCTCGTGTAGCTGTACATGTCCTAAGTCTCCAGTATTGTTTTCAGAATTTTTGGAATTTTTAAAAATAGGGTAAAAAATCGTGGATTAAAACTGGACAGTGGAGTCCGAATTGAATTTAAAGAAAAACAAAGCAGTTTTTTTTTTCTCCTCCAAAAACTCATACATCTCCGATTTTTCTGGGAATTCATCTTCGATCAGAAAATTAATCCGATTTTTTCTCGTGTATTTTTACATGTCCTGAGTCTCCAGTATTTTTTTCAGAATGTTTGGAATTTTTAAAAATAGGATAAAAAATCGTGGATTAAAACTGGACAGTGGAGTCATAATTGAATTTAAAGAAAAACCATTTTTCTGATTTGGTTGATTTACATAGAGTGGGCTGATTAAGAGGGTTAGCTACTGACTTAGGGTAATTTCTAAGCCTTTTTAAACTCTAAAAATGGTTTTTAAAGTCCCAGGTTAAGGGTAGTCAAGTTCGGATTTTTTAAACTTAGGAAATTAGAGCCATTTTAAAAAAAAAGATTTAGCCTAGTTTTTATTTTTAATTCAAGCTTTTCAAAATCGTTTTCAAACAATCACAAAGTATTTTGGTTTTAGAATATTTAATTTGACATATTTTCCTAAGGTAGCCGGATATCTTTTTAGATATACGGATTTCCTTAATTAAAGGAAAAAATACATTTCATGCATTGCATTTTTATATTCATGCATTTTATATAATATGTGATTCTTGCCATAATAATTTCTATGTGTCATGACATTTAGGTTGCATTATATTATTTAGATTTTGCTATGTCATTTTATTTATGTCATGCATATACATATTCATTTATTTTAAATGTTTTCAAAAAGATAATGGTTTTCAATAAAAAATAAAGATATTCCCGAGTTAAAATAATTCATCAGTTCTCTACCGGGTTTGCTGGAGGGAATATCTTCAATTATCATTAATAAAAGAATATCATTCTTTCAAAAAAAAAGAGAATGATTCGGAAAGTTTTCCAAAACTAATAAAAATTTCTATATTTTGCCACGTTTGTTGGGGAATATAGGAAAATTTTGAATTTATAAATTCCGAATCATTTTCAATAAAAAAAAAATGAAATTATTTTTCTTTAAATTGGGAATTAACTTGAAATACTAAATTTAAAACCAACTTTTTACCGAGACTTGAGATAACACACGATTAATAAGGTACTGATTTATACGGGCGTTGTGGGGGTGCTAATCCTTCCCCACACTTAACCGACTCCCGAACCCGCTTCTTTGATTTCTCTGGTTTAAAACGCAGACTTGAAATTGGTTTTTAAAATGTTTTAATTAATTTTTAAAATATTTTATAAAACCGGTTTTAATAGGTGGCCGATCACACCTAGCTAAAAAAAAGATTGGTGGCGACTCCATGTCTTTTTCAAGGTCATTTTCAAAACCTTCATTTTGCTAGAGGAATTAAGCCGATTTTTCCTCGATTTTTTTTTAATGTCACGCTTAAGGAATAATACAGTCTTGCGATGAGACTCGTCGTTATTTTTTTTTTTTTTAGGTTGTGACACCTGGCATTAGATTGCATCCATAGCATACATAGTCATCATAATTTCTCTGTATATGTTCATGCATTAATCATCAGTTTATTCATGCACATAGGAATAGAGCATGTACATTCATAATTGTATTCTTAATCTCATGACATTTTCATTTGCATGAAAGGGATTCGAGATATGAGGAATGAATCGAAGGAACGATTGGGTGCTTTGGAACGCAATCAAGAGGAATATGGACATGAAATCCGAGAGGTGAAGGAACAACTTGCCAAATTGCTGAAAATGGTTGAGGATATGGGTAACAGTAAAGGTGAACTTTCTCAGGGCTTCGCATCATCTTCGGATCAACCAAAACCATTAGGCCCAGAACACATAATCCTTGCTGGATCCTGCGCTTGTCAATGCCACAAAGGTTGCAATCCTGATGAAATTATGGACAAAATCGTGAAAATGATTAAACCTGAGAGCTTGATACCAAAGATAGAAACCTCGGATCCTGTACCATACCTGCAAACTGTTCAAGGTCCAAGCCAGTAACCCCACCCTACCATGGTCCAATCGTCCATTAGGATGACCACTACGGGATTCCTGAATCCCACTCCATCACCAACAACTACCAGTTCATACTATTTCCCTCATCAACCACCTTATCCAGCATTTGGGATAGGAACCTCGAGCTATGTACAACCTCCAAAGGCCCCGTGTCAGAATCCATACCCTCACCATGCTGTTCCGCCACATCTCCATGTAAACACTCCGGTTCGGACCTTAGTGCCACCACCAAGTGCCCCAACTCCTAGGCCATGTGTAACTAAGAAACGACCCCAGGATAAGACCCAAATGCCTTTTGATCCCATTCCAATCAGCTACCAAAAGCTCCTCCCTATACTGATCCAAAATCACATGGTTGCCTGTGTCCCATTGAAACCCCTGTTACCACCATATCCAAGGTGGTATAATCCAAATGCAAAATGTGATTATCATTGTGGAATTGTTGGCCATAACGTTGAAGACTGTATGGCATTCAAAAAGAAAGAGCAAACTCTTATAAATGCCAAGTGGTTGGATCCCACGACATTGATTGATAGAGGACTGGGAAAGCGTCATTAGGATTGGGAGATTTACATCATTGAGGTGGAAAGACTTCGGTCTTATATGATGTAATAGGATTTCACTTTTTTAGTAGCCGGTTCTTATAGCCTTAGTATGTTAGGAAGAATAAAGTGCTTGTAAGGACAGTCTTAACCACTGTTCAAATTTTGTAAAACATGGTTTATACCATTGTGAAGTTGATGTGGGAAATTGATTATGTTTCAAATTTATGAGAGGTTGATGATTAAGTTCCTCCGATTCTTATTTCCTCCGTGATATCTCCCCCTTTGCATTTTGCATCCCATCAATTATTTGTCAGGTTGCATTCATGCATTCATAGTCAGCATGATTTTTCTGTATATATCCATATATCAATTTATTCTTTCTCTATATGCATCATGGTAGCATCAAGTTGCATTCATGCATTCATAGTCAGAAATGATTTTTCTATATATATCCATGCATTAATTTGCTTATTCTTTACATGCATCATGTTGGCATCAGGTTGCATTCATTGCATACACAGTCATCGTGAGTTCTCCGTATATGCTCACGCATTAATTTGTCATATTGGCATCAGGTTGCATTCGTGACATACATGGTCAGCATGATTTTCTTTGTATATACTCTGTGTCAATCATTTATTCTTCACATGCATCATAATTGACATTGTGTGGCATTCATAGTGTATACGATCATTCATTGGTAATGCATTTGGAACATACATGGTCATTCATTGCATATATCCATGCATTAATTTGCTTAGTTTTTACATGCATCATGTTGGCATCAGGGTGCATTCATGGCATACGTAGTCATCATGATATGCTCCTACATTAATTTGTCATATTGGCATCAGGTTGCAGTCATAACATACACGGTCAGCATGATTTTCTTTGTATATACTCTGTGTCAGTCATTTATTCTTCACATGCATCATAATTGACATTGTGTGGCATTCATAGTATATATGATCATTCATTGGGAAATGCATTTGGAACATACATAGTCATTCATTGCATATATCCATGCATTGATTTTTCTTATTCTGTAAATGCATCGTGTTGGCATCGTGTTGCATTTATAACATACATGGTCAACATATTTCCGCTGTATATGACCACACATAACTTTGTTTATCCTTCACATGCATCAAATTGCACTCATGACATTCATAGCTCATTCATCATGAAACACATTAATAAGATGAAATAGAAATTGGCTTAGCTTTGAAGAGTTTTCTTCGTCAGCTAAAAGCTATGACCCCAACAGTAAGTGCGAGTATCATATTGGGGCAATTGGGCATTCGACTAAAAAATGCAGAAAACTGAAGAAAAGAATTGAGGGTCTTGTCCACGATGGCATTTGGATTCCAGAGCTTATCAAACATTGGAAATTTGTTTTACCATAGATTGATTTCCTCTTGAAGAATTTTGAGGATAAGAATTGTTATCTTTGAAAGCATGTCAATAGGAGCATTCTGATGCATATATTTCTACACTTTGATGATGAAAGCTCTTGTCTCATGATGACATCTACATGAAATAAATAAATTTTGAATTTAAATATTTTGTGTTCATTTTATTTTAGCAATAAATTTGAAATTGCAAAAAAAAAAATGAAACTTTGAGAAAATTTGTGGTACACAATAAATAAGTGGTTTTCACATGAAATAATGAACAGTCTTGAGAATATTGATGATCATTGTTAGAAATGACCCGATATCTTTAGCCTTCTCTTTTAGGCTTTCCTAAGCCTAAATCTTTTGAACCGAGACCATTTGAAAGACCTAATGCTTCAAGGAATATGAATGATTTGACTTCATAAAACCATTGTCATCACAGAATAAGCAAAGACATAGATCTTAGTCTAGGCTATGAACAAAGGAACGAACTTTTTCAAATTTTTCGAATTCCTTGAAATTCAAACAAATGAGACATTCTTTCAAGAGTCTAGATTTTGATAATTTGGTGTGTGTCAAGATTGTGCTAAAACCATTCATGACCTTTCCCAATAACCACAAAACACTAATTGCCCAAACATCATGATTGACATCCTGGGGCACAATGATTAAACTAGATTATCCCTTGTCCTAGAGAAAACCCGTTTTTGAGTCATATTTTCCTTGTCTCTTCAAAGAACTCAGATTGGAAACTCAGCCTTTTCAAAATAGACCTAGACTTGCTATGTTCCTCGTTGATACAAATTCTCATGGTTAATCAAATTGGGGCATCATATGTGGAAATGATGGATACATGGTGAATAAGGATGGATTAAATGCATAAATCGTTGGGGCATGCGATGAAAAATGAAAAATGAAAAAAATTGTGATATCATGCATATGAGAATTCGGATGATTCCAAAGTGCAAAATGAAATTTTGAATATCTATTTCCCCTGGGGATTGCTTTTCAAAGTGAATATTCGTGCTTGACATGAGGAATGGCCATCTTTCATATCCCTTCACACAAAAAGAAATTTCCATAGTCACCCCTTTTGAGCCAAAAGAATTCTTTCTTCTTTGAACCCTGATCAAGGATTACCCTCTATACTGGGGGGCAAATGCGAGGAAAGATCTTTTCAAAGATCATTGAGAAATGAGTGACAGCTCAAGGATAGACAAAAAGCAAATGGATCCCCGAATAAATACGGGCGCACTCTATCAAACAAAAAAGAAGAGGAAAAGATGGCGAAATGAAAGCCAAGAGAAACAAAAAAAAACACAATAAAAAAGAAAACAAAATGTGTGAAATACATGGCAAATTGAAAGCCAAGAGCGAGGAAAGAAAGACACAAAAGTCAAAAGGAAAGAAATATCCAAGAAGGGGACTCTAGGGCGAAAACCCAAAAATGGGCAGTCTAGAGTAAATTTGGAAATTTTCGATGCCATCTATGGAAGTCAACTACTGAAAAAGTTAACCCACAACCTTTTTGGTAAAAGGAAAACAGAAAAAGAAGAAAAGCTTTTAATAACACTTTAAAAACTTTGAAATTTTTTAAGAAAAATACAAGAAATCAAGCTTGACAATAAGTAGAAAAATAATGAAAAAGATGAAGATAGTAAACTACCTTAGCAAGCTTCCAAGCATCAAAAAAAAAAGAACCTTAAACCTTCTTTTTTCCTCTCTTCCTTTCCTTTTCTTCTTGTGATTTTTTTTTTGAACCTTTCTCCTCCTCCAAAAGGTAATAGCCAAATGGTTATAAAAATGAGGGCTGCCCTCTTTTATTTCCCTCTTAGCCGAATAGGAGCATGGAGGGCATGCTCATGCTTTCCTCATTTTCCTTTAGTCATGCTTTCTTCATTTCAAATGGTCCCCCCTTCCACATGGCTATCTTTCCTATAATTGGGGACCAAGTAACATTTCTATTAGTCCTAAATGCCATGTCATGTACTCTTGTCCCCTCTCTCTTCATCTCTTTTTTAGCCACTTGGCTTGATCATGTTGCTTAGCCAAAAATATCTTCCTAGTGTCATTTGTTTTTAGCCATTTGGCTTTATCACATGTCCTTCACATGGCCTTAACCAATGAGCTTTCATCCTTCCATTAAGAGTGCTCCTTATTGGCCGAAAATGTCACCTAATGTACTAAAAGATGACTCATGTCCTTTGTTTTTGAAAGCTATCCATCTATTTACCTCTATGCTATTTGATCATCTTTGTCTTCTCTTCCTCTCTCTTGGCCGAAAACCACTTGGAATATTCTAGTATTTTTCCTTTTTAGCCACTTGGCCCCTTCTCGGATTTAGATAAAATTGCATTTTAACCCCCAATTCAACATATAAATTTTGACATGGTCGAAACGTGATCCCGTCATGGGGACCCATCGTTGAGTGACATTAAAAAAAAAATGAAGAAAAAAAGAAATAATTGAGGGTTTGAAAACAACATCGAAAAAAGAAAATGGAGTCTCCACAGATCTTTTTTGGCTAGGTGTGATCGATCATCTATTAAAACCAATTTTTTGTAAAACATTTTAAAATTAATTAAAACATTTTTTGAAAACCAATTTTGAGATCTACGCTTTAAACCAAAGAAAAACAAAAATGGGTTTAGGAGTCGATTACGCCATGGGGATTGATTAGCACCCTTACAAAGCCCGTATAAAACGGTATCTTATTAATCATGTGTTATCAATAGTCTCAGTTAGAAGTCAGTTTTATATTTGATATTTAAAAATAATTCCCTAAAAAAATAGTCATATTATTTCGAGGACGATCCGAAATTTATTATTGCAGAAATTTTTCATGTTCCCCGGTAAACCAGCAAAATATATAATTTTTATTGTTTTAAAATTTTATGTATCATCCTCCTTATGACATGGAAAATAAATCATGACATGGCACATGCTTTATTATGATGTGGCATATAATTTAATACATGGCAAAATTCATTAAATGATATCATCATAGAATATGCATATCAATCAAAATAACATGATCAAGATAGCAACATGTAAATTAATTCTAAAATGACATCATCATGGAATATAAATGAACATAGAATATTATGATTAAGATGACATAAATCATTAAATGACCTCATCATAGAATATGAATGAATATAGAATGTGCACACATCATTTTTTTTAAATTCTTTTTCATGGATTTTCTTTGTGAAATTACATCAACGTCACATGTCGGAAAAAATGTTACCGTACTCCCCAACAAACCCTGCAAAGCTTGAAAAATATTTCTTTCATGTGACATTTATATAATTCCGAGTAAAACAAAAGTCGTACTTTATGATTTCATAAACACGTGCATTGAATAATTTCCTAACCTCCCTGGCAACCCGGTGGAGATTAAGAAATAATTCCTGCCAAATGCTTATGAAATCGAAAAAGCACGTTTTGATGCTAAATAAATAAAAACATTTTTAGAATATGAAATGCATGAAATCATAATGTGTTTCTTTCTTGAAGAGAGGATATCCGAACACCTAAAAAGATGTCAAACTACCTTTGAAAGAAACGTAAATTGGATTTTTTAAATCGAGAGATTTTAGGCAATGAAATTTTGCTCGGGTTAAGGGGCATCTGAATGCCATTATTTGACATCCGAATACCTCTAAACGAGTTTTGATGCAAACATTTTGAAAACAAAACAAGTAAAGAAAATGATGCAATATTAAAGGAAAATACCAAAACAAGTAAAGAAAATGACGCAATATTAAAGGAAAAAAACCAAAACGCCCGAATAGCCTAGTGTGAAGACCCAAGTTTTTTTTTCAGTTTTGAAACTCGTTTTACCTACCTTGGCCCGATATTCATAAAACTATTTTTTAAACTTTAAAAGACTATAAAAACAACCTCAAAACAATAACCACAAGTTTCGGCCAGCCCCTCCCCTTTAGTGGAAAAAATGAGATCTTTGCTAGCTTTAAAACTTGTTTTAGTCACCCAAAACACGATTTTAGTTAACTATTTTTTTACCCTTTATAAAAAATTCAAAAAAAATATATGAAAAAATAGATTTAGGTTCAGCAAATGATGAACTAAATGTGGTAGAAACAGTTTTTTATTTGGACAAAAATGCATGTGGAAAATGTTGCCCGAAATCAGCAAATCTAACATGCAAAATGTTGTTTTTTTCAACTAGTTTGAAAAAGAGGTTTTGGCAATGGATCATTGGTTGATCCTAACCAAAACCATGTTGGAAGTGGTTTGGAAACATGATTTACAGCAAGCAAAAATGATTGGCTCAAGGCTAGCCTCTTGGATGTTAATCTGGCTATAGCCATCACTTGGTAAAACCCAAGATCATAAGCTCAAAATCATTTTTTTCAAAGAGAAATAAGCAAAATAATGCTGGGATTCGGATCATGCTAAAACAGAGATCATGTATAATTTAATCAAAAAGTTAAATATACAACGCAGCGAAATAAAACAAAAACAAAGAGAAACCGAATCCATTCACGGATCTGCCTATGAATTCAAAACGATCATACTGTCAAGAACAAATAACAATCAAAATCTCATACCTCTGTAATGGAGATTGCCGAAACCACAAGACAAATTCTTGATGCTCTTGTTCTTGCACACAAATCCCGATTGTCGCAAACCAAAGTCGTCCAATTGTCCGACCTCTAACAGTAATCCACACAGGTGACTCGAAAACCTTCACAAGGTTGAGATTACGTTTGCCAAGACGATGCTAGTAGTATAAGTTGTGAGAAACCTTCCTCCTCTACCTTAGTTAGCCAAAAGTAACAAGGAGAATCGAATTCCTCTCTTACTTTTGCTATTCGGCCGAAACTCACTTAGGGAGAGTGAGAGGCGTCAATTTTTAGGGTTTCAGCTTGCTTGGGGAGGCAACAACATATGAGGCATATATATAAAATGAGATTTAGTGTCATAACGTGCCAAAATAGGAATTCAGCAAGCTAGACACAAATAATGGAGTCGCCACTAATCATCTAATCTAGGTGTGATTAGTCACCTATACGAATCTATCCTATTTAAAGTAATCCTAAGCTTGACTAAGGCACTTTAAAAAGAATATGTTCTGGTCTACTTATCAGAACAAGGTTCGGGAGTACGGTTACGTGTGAGGAAGGATTAGCAGCCTCACAACGCCTATCTAATAGATAGTACCTAATTAGTCTTGTGATACTTAAAAGTCTTAATTAAATAGTCTTATCTATCCTATCTTCATTTTAATTGTTAGAAATCTCGAAAAAACATTTTTTAGGTCTTCCTTCCATTCATTCTGGAGAAATTACCAAAAAACGTTTTCTCACCTCGAGAGTATCCAAAAGAAAACATTCGTTCTATTGAAGAGGCTCCGTCGTTGGAAAAGTTAGATTATTTAACAAAGTTATTTCTCTTAAATTAATTTTCCAAAATTAATCCACATTTTATTAATGTTTGTTCAAAAAATAAATTCTGATCTTAATATCGAAATTATCCCTTAGAATATTCTTCCATTCGTTCTAGAGAACTTTTAAGAGAATTTTTCTCACCTAGAAATTTCTTAAAAGTCAACCTCGTAACTCTCTGTAATTTCATCATCAGAAAAAATCTTAATTTATCTTTCAATTTTAATTAGGCATTTATTATGGAAAATTATATTGAAAAAGAGACATTGAAAATTAATTATTTTAAAAGAATAAATTTTGACCTTTATTGATATCGAAAATAATCTCTTAAAAAATCCTTCTATTCGTTATGGACAATTTTTAAGAGAATTCTCTCACCTAGAAATTCCTTGTAAATCAACCAAAAGTGAACTCCTCGGATTTCATCATTGGAAAAGATCTTAATTTATTAATTTCAAAAAAATTAATCATCAATTAATAAAAACTTAATTAAAAATTACCTTACTAATAATAATCAAATTAATAGTTATTAAAATAATAGTTAAAAATAATTAATGATAAATAATAAATAATAATGGTTAAAAATACATATAATAGTAAAAAAAAATTGTTAAAAAAAATAAAAATAATAGTTAATAAAAAATAATAGTAAAAATATATATATATAATAATATTTAAAATTAATATAATAATAGTAATTAAAAATAATAATATAATAGTAATATAAATAATAAATCGTATCAAAGTTGATTCGTAAAAATATACCTGCAAACATCAAAACTAAAAATAAAATTAGTCACAATAAATAATAAATTAACATTTAAACAAATAATATAAAAGAAATACTCATAATTAAATAAAAAATGTAAAAGGAAACATCAAAGATATGACAAAAAAGAAACAAAAAGAAGTAAAAGGAAATAAAAAGGAAACCAAAAGAAATAAAAAGGAAACCAAAAGAAAGAAATAACCAAAATAAAAAACAAAGCAACTAGCAATCGGGTCGGGCCGGGCCGTGCGTGGGTCCGACTCGACCCGGCTGCTGACCCCCCTCATAACAATTTTTTTTTGGTTCATTTATCTTGCCTTTCTAAAAAAAAAACTTCTTCCTTTTCTCTCAACCTTTCCTTTCTTCCCAAGAACAAAATGAAGAACACCAAACCAAAACCCAAAAAATTTCCAGATTCCGGCAAGACACCAACGCCGTCGCAGTTCACCGCCGCCACCGACCGCCGGTCATCGGACTCCAAAAATTCCCAAAAAATACTGAAAATCCATTTCGATCTCCTCTATCCAAAAATCAACTTAGTTTTTCTCGAATCTAACCCGATAATCCTAGATCTGAGTTTGAAAGTCGCAACTTCAACCTCTTCGATCTCCTCCGTTGACCGTCGAATAGTCACCAAACTCCGGCCTAAGCTTCGTCTAATTAAAACCAAGATTTTCCACTACTAAACACCCTTCAAATCAAACCCTAGCACTAAGAACCAAGAATTTCGAAACTCACCAAAAAAATAAAAAAAATTCTTCTATTGATCTTGCTTGCTTACTCCGAAAATTCTATGTTTCTCTGATGTTCTTTTGTGCTTGAGGCTAGGTTGTTTATATAGAAAAAGAATTAGGGTTTCATTCTAATCTGGAGTCCTAATCTGATCAAGATAGGATTTCATTCAAATCACACCTCTTAGAGTCCAAGTTTGATCCAAAGAAGAGATCAAGTCCCACCAAAACTGGGTTTATCATTTTTTATCTTTTTTTTTTAATTTTTTTGAATTTTTCCCCTTTTTTTTCTTCTGATTTTCTCCTTTTTTATTAAAAATAAAAAATCACACAAATTAATCAAAATTAAATAGTTAATTAAAAATAAAAAAACTAATTAGTTAGAAATTAAAAAAATCAAAACATAACCAAGATAAAATCCTGTGTCTACAGTTTCCCCTCTTTATGCATTCCTTCAGAAGCAGGGGATGTTCAAAGACGTAGACACCCTACTAAGTTCTTAAACATTAAAACAAACAACTATGTACTTAAAGAAAATCCCATCATAGAAAAGCTCCTCTAAGCGAGGCGTAAACTTTAAATAAACTCAACGTGAAAATGTACTCCTCCACCGAGGCTTCAACTTTAAATACCCAATGAAGAAATACTCCTCTCTACGAGGCATCAACTTTAAATTCCCAACAAAGAAAAACTCCTCTCTATGAGGCATCAACTTTAAATTCCCAACGAAGAAAAACTCCTCCTTACGAGGCATCAACTTTAAATTTCCCAACAATGAAAAACTCCTCTTAACGAGGCATCAACTTTAAATTCCAAACGATGAAAAACTCCTCCAAATAAGGCATCAACTTTAAATTCCAAACAATGAAAAACTCCTCCTAACGAGGCATCAACTTTAAATATCCCAACGAAATTTGTAAATTCTCAAAATTGGATACTTTCTTCAAAAGAAATTTCAAAAATCTTACCTTGGATCTCGAAAAGATTTGATATGGTTCTCACAAATTGTCATTCCAAATTGAAATTCCTGTCCAAATTATATTGAATATCTACAATAGTCTTTCTTGAATACAATGCATGAATGCAATGCAGTACATGAATGCCATGAATGAAATGTTGATTTGTATCATGCAATGGATGTCATGAATGCTCTGTAATATCAATTCCCTGAATCTCTGATCAAGATAGAAGGTTCTCCAGCTCATTATTCATCTCTCATCTATACTTGGCTTCAAACTGATAGATTGAATCTTACTGTCTCTAAATTAGTTTCAACCTAAAGATTTCTCTTCTCAAACCAAATCTCTTAAAAACACACCAACTTTGAAATCTTTCACTTTAAAGACAAACTTAAAATTTACAATATAAAGGATTCACAACTTAAAAATAATAAAGGATTCACACCAAAGTACAAGATTTCTCACTTGAATAAGGGATTCTCACTCAAACTAAAGGATTCGCACCCAAAATAAAGATTCTCACTAAGCTAAAGGATTCATACCCAAAATAAGAAAATAAGGGATTTCGCACCCAAAATAAGGATTTTCACTAAAACAAGGGATTCGTACCCAAAATAAGGAAATAAGGGATTCGCACCCAAAATAAGGATTCTCACTAAACTAAGGGATTCGCACCCAAAATAAGGAAATAAGTGATTCGCACCCAAAATAAGGATTCACACCAAACTAAGGATTCTCACTTAACTAAAGGATTCATAAACTAAGGATTTCTCACTTAAATTAAGGATTCACACTAAACTAAGGATTCTCACTTAGCTAAGGATTCACACTAAAAATAAAGAAATAAGGGATTCGTACCCAAAATAAGTATTCTCACTAAATTAAGGGATTCGCACCCAAAATAAGGAAATAAGGAATTCGCACCCAAAATAAGGATTCTCACTAAACTAAGGGATTCGCACCCAAAATAAGGATTCACACCAAACTAAAGATTCTCACTTAACTAAGGGATTCACACTAAACTAAGGATTTCTCACTTAAATTAAAGATTCACATTAAACTAAGAATTCTCACTTAGCTAAGGATTCACACTAAATCATTCTAGTCTTTGATAAAATAAAAAAAATAAAAAACTTACCTTTGAAAAACAATTCATCTTGAATTTTCATCTTAAAAATTTTCACTTCTACAAAGGTCTAAACTCATCTCTTCAACAAAGGTGTAAAATCTAAAAGTGTTTTCCTCAATCGAGGCTTAAAATCTCATGAAAAGTTCTTCCCTATCGAGGTTCAAGAAAAAGTTCTTTTAACCGCAATTCATGACAAAATCTTATCCCTTATTGAAATATTTTAAATGCATGCACTGAATGCCATGAATATCATGAATTTCAATTGTGACAAAGGAATACTTAAGCTCATCATGTCATCATCTTTTAATCTTCCAAACGCTGATTTAGAACCAGGCTGACCTCCACTAACTCCATCAATTGATCTCAACACCCTCTCTTTCAGTTCCAAGGCTTTAAACAGATACATTTCCAAACTTTTCATTATTCTCATTTCATTCTCCTTTCTTCCCAGAATGTCATCTTTAAGCATATTCAAATTCCAAGTGAAAAATATTCAATGTCGATGCTGCAAAAGAGCCTACTCTGCCATTTACCAACTCAATAGATTCCGTTTTTCAAAACCATTTTCTCATCATGGTAAAAAACCTTCTAATTCTTTGCCCTATAAATGTCACTCTTATCAAACTGGTTCAAAACTCAAATATGCATCCCCTAAACCTGAAAGTTCTCATGTTACATTTTTTTGAAAATTCTTTGAAAAGAAAGAATTTGTCCAAAAATCATTTTTTAATCATGCCCTAATGAAAATTCCCCTATATCAAGTTTCCATTTTCTAAACAAAAATGCAAATTTGGATCTATTAAAAACTGGTAATTACTGCAAGAATGGACAAGGTGAATCACAATTTGGCGCATTGACTATTTCAATTGTCAAAGTTTTGGTTATCAAAGGAAAGTTTCATCACATAAGGGAAAAATCAATGTTTCTTCATCTAAACTCACAATCAATTTTCTTCAACAATCAGGTTTTCACAAAAAGTTTTATTTTGAAAACACAATCCATTTTAGCACTCTTTCTAAGTTTCTTGATATATAGCAATTCAACAAATGTCAAGACTATCTATGATGGGTTCAAAATTTGGACAAGAAAGGAAAAAGGATTTTCAATTTCGGGCCGAGTCATCCAAATGATGTTGACCTTCTTAAGTTTCTCAAAAGTGTTTGGTGTTTCCTGGTTGGTTCAAACTATCATTTCTTTTGTACTTCTTGTTAGGCCTTGGCACAGTTATGCAGAGTTACTTTCAAATTTTTTCTCTAGAGTGCTCGTTTTTGGGTTTTCACACTAGAGCTTCATTCTTTTTTTTTTTGCTCTACCATGCATTTGAGAATTCAACTTCAATGACAATTCAAAAGGATGAGATAAAAATCTGAGGAGAAACTCTTCAACTTAAACACTCATACTTGATCAAAATGGACTTTTCAAGCTTGTAATATAGGCTAAGGTTTGAGGTTATGAAAGAAAGGATAATCAAGCTCAAAAACGTGTTTAAAGGTAATTAAACCAAGGATCATTTCTTCATCTCAAAATATCTCATATCTTTTTTTTCATTTTGAAGGTAATCAAACCACAGATCATTTCTCTTCATGAGGATTTCATCATTTCTACTTCTCATCAAACCATGGATCATTTCTCTTCATGAGGATTTCGTCATTTCTACTTCTCACCAAACCATGGATCATTTCTCTTCATGAGGATTTCATCTTGTGAACTTTCTTTTTTCTTTTTTTCTTTTTTTCTTTTCTTTTTTTCTTCTTTTTTTCTTTTTTCACATTTTTTTTCACAGATTTTCCTATCACAAAGTGAGTTTGAAAATTGAAACTCAATCCATTTCAACATTTTCCCCTTGACATAAGGCGTTCTTTTCGTGGTGTAGAAATATGATCCAAACGTATTACTTTCCATAGAAAGATAATTCTTCATACTTGCCCCCCGATGTGGAGGGTGATCCTTGGTCAAGGTTCATTCAAAAAACAAGAATCCAATAGGCTCAAAGGGGGTAGCAAAGGATAATTTCTCATTTTGTGAAAGGAATACAAAAGATGGCCATTTCTCATGTCCAGTATGAATATTTCCATTGAGGAGCAAATCCCAGGTGAAGTAGATAATAAGAATTGCCATTAAAATCATTTGAATATCTCATATGCATGATATCACAGGTTTTTTTTTTTTTGCAACTCATGCATCCTCTCAGTATGCCTATCCAAATGAAGGCTCAACCCAACAATTCTTCGTATTCTGGCTTTCTCAAAGTGTCCATGCAATTTCATTCGATCATAGAGGAAAACAAAGGTTGCACAAGTCGGTAATGGTGTGCAAAGAAAAACATCAGGTCATTTGGCTTTTTGGTAATCCTGCCCCAAGATGTGGCAAAGGATAACTGGGTGAAAATGGATGTTACTCAAGTCAAAGCATTCAAGGATACTAGAAAAATATGGCTTTTAAGGTAATTTTGCCCTCAATATGTGAGTAAATGATACCATTCAAGAAAAGAAAAGTTCGGGCATGGTTGAGAAACTTAGGAGTGATGTGTTTAAAGCTCTAGATAGCCTTGACACTTATCAAATTACCAAAATCTAGATTCTTTCAAGAGAGTGCCTCATGAATTGGTTCTCAAAAAAATGTTTTGCAAATCAAATGTTCATTTCATTGCTCATTGCATAGACAAAGATCATTAACCTTTTGGGATTCATTTCCTGGTCAAAAGAAATGTGAGGTTCACGACACTTCAAATTTAGGCCATCAAAGAAATCAAGCTTTTATGTGGTCTGATTTGAAACTAGACAAGGGAATGGATTTCCAAGTTCATTCTTAACAATAAGCACCATTTTATTTAAGATCGAAAAAATAAATCATGCAAATATAAGCGATTCCTAACAAAAAACAAATCTCCTAAAGCACCTAAACAATGCTTAAAAATGTCATGCCAAAAATGAAAAATGAAAATTCCTCCAGATTGAATTCCGAGTGACATCCCTCATCTTCGGACTTCAAATTCCAATCATTCCAAAGCCTCCAAAGTTAAGGTGCCGCCTATGATGAGATCCCCTCAACATTTGGCTTCGTCTTCTTTTCGAAACTCAAAAACCCTGCGTTAATCAGACTTTGTACTTTCCGCTTCAAAGCTCCATAATTTTTCGTAGAGTGGCCTGAAATCCCAACATGATAACCATAGGTAGCATTGGCATCGTGACCTTTAGGATAAAGAGGCTTTAAATCTTTCGATAAATTGGTCCGACAAAATTGTCTTGAAAAAGCTAGGGAAGTAACTCCGTGTAGGTCATTGGAATTGGATCAATAGGAGTTCTATCCGAATTACTACATCAATTTTTCTGATTAACAGGCCCAAAAACTGGTCGAGAAGTGACACCACGATATCTATCTGCGTGCTGACCAATCTGCGGTGACGAAGTGAAGCAAAGAGTTTCTTCCTTAGGTATCTGAAATGGTTTCCAATCAGAAGACTTTGTACTGGGAATTAGGTGTTTAAGTTCAGCTACTTGATACTTTGATTCATCATGCGAGCCACCGAACGCATGCGGTTGATCCAAAGGTGATAGAGATTCTCGAGGAATACTTTCAACCATCTTAAAAAGCTGCTCTTTCATCTCTTGAATATCATGTCCAAATTCTTCAATGATTCCCTCTAAAGCAATAATTTGTACTTCCAGTTGACCTTTCATGTCTTTTGGATACACATTTTCCTTCAACCCTTCAATCCTATTGTTCATTTCTTCTGCCTTGCGAGTGCTTTTACAAATCTGGTCTAATAAATGCTTGAGGAAATCCTGCTTTTGTCCATATTCCCTTTCCATTTTCTCGAGCTTCTAGGTTAAGTCTTGGCACTTCTCTTTCTTTTTCATGTATTCCAAACCTATCTCTTCATTTTCTACTCCCATATCTTCAAGTTTTGAAACCCTTTGCAAAAACAAATCATCCAATCGCTCAAAGGCCATTTCACATACCTTGCATTCATGATCCAATTCACGAATTTTTTGCTCAGATTGACTGTCTTCTATTCTCTTTATCTTTACTCACAAGCTTTGGTTTTCCTGCTCTAATTCATCTTATTCTACGCGTGATTTCCTTTTGGTTAACTCAAATTCTAGCACTGAGTCTGACTGACTGAGCTGAGCTGGGATATCTGAATTTCTTTTCCAAGGAAGTACCACATCTTTGTCTCGCCTAGCTTGCCACACAAGATACTCAGTAGTAACACCGCTCGAAAGCAAACTTTGGTCGACCTGGATGGTTTGTTTCCAGACTTTGGCGAGATCTTCTTTCTTCTCTGAAGCCCCCATCGTCTGCATAAGAGAATTCCAAATGGTTGAACCTTTGCGTTATAGGAATAAATTGTTCATGTCCAGCCTACCTAAGGACCAAAATAGGTGCGTAACTAACGACCCCCCCATAGCCCTGGAAGAGGTACCCAAGGTTGATTTCCATAACTATATAACACAGAATCAAGCTTCATCCAATGAACTAACCATACAATTTCTCGATTTTTGAGCTTGCAAAAAAATGACATCCAAACGTGTTTTGTCTTTGGGTTCGGCCAAACACTGTTACAGAATTCCTGAATGGGGACGTCAGAGGTGAAGTATGACTTAGTGCATTCAAAATGGCTTTTCATCCATATGTACAATAGTTGTATGCATCCAGTAAAGCGTCCATTTCCCAATCGTCGACAGTGATTCAACGATCTGATATTTTCTGCCAATATTGTTGGTGCCCACATTCAGCCGGTGCTCAATCTGATCAACCAAGTCTACTACGGCCATCTCGATAAGCCCCAAGATTTTGGGAAAGACAGCCATCCCATAAAGGGAAAACGCCATTGCTTTCATACCTTCTTCATCGTTCAGATGCTCCCTAATGAAATCCCGCAGAAAATCCCATGTGATATAACTATATTCACCTTTTTACACGACTTTCCTGGGATAGCCCATTTTATTTTTCAAGTAGACTTTGTCAAGGTCTCGGTAGTCGAAACGGAGCATTGCAGAGTATTCTTCAATAGTGGGTACCATGTCTACCTCATTGAAGATGAAACATCTATAAGAAGGGTCCCAAAAATGTACTATTGCCTAAATTAAGTTGGTGTCTACTATGACTTGAAGGAGTAATGCAAGGTCACCATATCTTTGCTGAAACATTTCTTGTTTTACCCTGTTCCAAGATCCCCAGATGTCAACTAAATCAGCAAGATCATTCTGTGTAAGGTCTAGATGAACCTCCTTGGGGAGTATGGACACATAGCCGGCTGGTAGACAGTCTCTTTTATTTCGCTGAACCTTTTCAGACCTTAACTTCAAACAGCTCGGGGGTTCAAACTTTGCATACTCGGATCTTACTAGGATTTCCATGGACGACAGTAAAGATTCTTCTTATCAAAGACTGTTATGCGGCAAGATATCTAGTATGATGCATGATGTGAATGCAATGAGAAAGAGAAGGAAAGAAAGAAAACAAGAAGATAGATATTATAGCAGCAAACTTATGAAAGGATAAAAATACAACATGTGTAAGCCCTACATCATCATGGTGAGCCTATCAGTAAGACAAATATGTAAAATAAACAAACATTTAACATCATGTCAATGAAAAGGCATAAGGTAAGAAGTGTTCCTTCGTGTGTCCTAATTTCGGGTTCTCCTCTATACAAGGGTGGACATGACTCTATCCTAAAGTTGGCCACTTAAGTGTTGTTTATATGCTGGGTTTAGGATACTTGGCCAAGCTAAAAAAGTCCCCAAATTGCTCCTTAACATCATCCATGTAGAATGAGTAAGGCACCTCATTCCTCACCCATTATAGGCTCCAACCGGAAGGGTTCAATTCGGGTGAGAGTATTTTCCAGAGTTGCTGCAGAGGTTATCACCTCACGAAAACTTTGGTACTTTACACTCTGAAGGTGTTTCGCTAGCTGTTGCGAAAGTTATCACCTCACGAAGGCGTATGTACTTTACCCCCTCCTAAAAGGGACAAGCCCGGGTATAGGACTTTATGATATGCAATATGTCGTGTGTGCGAAGGAACATTCAAACCTTCTCTTTCCCACCAATGTATAAGAAACAAGAGTTATCACAAATAATAAAATAAAAATAAAAAATTAAACACTTTTAAAGACCAATATTTAAAACCTAAGGTATCACAAGACTAATCTGTGGCTCGACTCTCTAAGGTCCCCAGTGGAGTCGCCAAACTGTCATAACGTGCCAAAATACGAATTCAACAAGCTAGACACAAACAATGGAGTTGTCACTAATCATCCAATCTAGGTGTGATTAGTCACCTATACGAATCTATTCTATTTAAAGTATTCCTAAGCTTGACTAAAGCACTTTAAAAAGAATAGGTTCTGGTCTACTTATCAGAACTAGGTTCGGGAGTACGATTACGTGTGAGGAAGGATTAGCACCCTCACAATGCCTATCTAAGAGATAGTACCTAATTAGTCTTGTGATACTTAAAAGTCTTAATTAAATAGTCTTGTCTATTCTATCTTCATTTTAATTGTTAGAAATCTCGGAAATCATTTTTTAGGTCTTCCATCCATTCATTTTGGAGAAATTACTAAAAAACGTTTCCTCCACCTCGAGAGTATCCAAAAGAAACCATTCGTTCTATTGAAGAGGCTCCGTCGTCGAAAAAGTTAGATTATTAAACAAAGTTATTTCTCTTAAATTAATCTTCCAAAATTAATCCATATTTTATTAATGTTTGTTCGAAAAATAAATTCTGATCTTAATATCGAAAATTATCCCTTAGAATATTCTTCCATTCGTTCTGGAGAATTTTAAAGAGAATTTTTCTCACCTAGAATTTTCTTAAAAGTCAACCATTCGTAACTCTCTTGAATTTCATCATCGAAAAAAATCTTAATTTATCCTTCTATTTTAATTAGGCATTTATTATGAAAAATTATCTTGAAAAAGAGACATTGAAAATTAATTATTTTAAAAGAATAAATTTTGACCTTTATTGATATCGAAAATAATCTCTTAAAAAATCCTTCCATTCGTTCTCGACAATTTTTAAGAGAATTCTCTCACCTAGAAATTCCTTGGAAATCAACCAAACGTGAACTCCTCGGATTTCATCATTGGAAAAGATCTTAATTTATTAATTTCAAAATAATTAATCACCAATTAATAAAAACTTAATTAAAAATTACCTTACTAATAATAATCAAATTAATAGTTATTAAAATAATAGTTAAAAATAATTTATGATAAATAATAAATAATAATGGTTAAAAATACATATAATAGTAAAAATAAATAATAGTTTAAAAAAAATAAAAATATAATTGTTAATAAAAAATAATAGTAAAAAATATATATATAATAATATTTAAAATAATATAATAATAGTAATTAAAAATAATAATATAATAGTAATATAAATAATAAACAATAAATCATATCAAAGTTGATTCGTAAAAATATACCTGCAAACATAAAAACTAAAAATAAAATTAGTCATAATAAATAATTAATTAACATTTAAACAAATAATATAAAAGAAATACTCATAATTAAATAAAAAATGTAAAAGAAAACATCAAAGATATGACAAAAAAGAAACAAAAAGAAGTAAAAGGAAATAAAAAGGAAACCAAAAGAAATAAAAAGGAAACCAAAAGAAAGAAATAACCAAAATAAAAAACAAAGCAACTAGCAACCGGGTCGGGCCCAGGCGCGGGCCGCGGGCGGATCCGACCCGACCCGACTGCTGACCCCCCTCATAACAATTTTTTTTTTTTTTTGGGTTCACTTATCTTACTTTCTAAAAAAAAAAACTTCTTCCGTTTCTCTCAACCTTTCCTTTCTTCGCAAGAACAAAATGAAGAACACCAAACCAAAACCCAAAAAATTTCCAGATTCCGGCAAGACACCATCGCCGCCGCCACTCATCGCTGCCACCGATCGTCGATCACCAGACTCCAAAAATTCCCAAAAAATCACCAAAAATCCCTTTCGATCTCCTCTATACAAAAATCAACTTAGTTTTTCCCGAATCTAACCCGATAATCATAGATCTGAGTTTGAAAGTCACAACTTCAACCTCTCTGATCTCCTCCATTGACCGCCAAACGGTCACCCAACTCTGGCCTAAGCTTCGTCTAATTAAAACCAAGATTTTCCACTACTAAACACCCTTCAAATCAAACCCTAGCACTAAGAACCAAGAATTTCGAAACTCACCAAAAAAAATAAATAAATTCTTCTATTGATCTTGCTTGCTTACTCCGAAAATTCTATGTTTCACTGATGTTCTTTTGTGCTTGAGGCTAGTTGTTTATATAGAAAAAAAAGTAGGGTTTCATTCTAATATGGAGTCCTAATCTGATCAAGATAGGATTTCATTCAAATCACACCTCTTAGAGTCTAAGTTTGATCCAAAGAAGAGATCAAGTCCCACCAAAACTTGGTTTATCATTTTTTTAATTATTTTGAATTTTTCCCTTTTTTTATTTTCTGATTTTCTCCCTTTTTTATTAAAAATAAAAAATTACACAAATTAATCAAAATTAAATTGTTAACTAAAAATAATAAACTAATTAGTTAGAAATTAAAAAAAAAATCAAAACATAACTCGGATAAATCCGGTGTCTACATTTAGTATATGCCAACTATTGGACTAACTACACTAAAGCCCTTATACATATTATTAAATATTCACATTAAGCCCACAACACTTAATGAATATTTAATCTGGCCCAATCTCATTTCAATTTCATTAATCACCTTTTGTGTGTGACCTATTAGGCCCGCAACATGTTGGCAATAAATATAAATTAAACCCGTTTAAGAATTTCCTATTTATATTTATAGATCATGAGAGGCATCTAGCAATGCATCATGACCACCCAAATGCCTTGAGAGTCAACTAGGTTCGACAAGCCTTTCGTGTACAATATGTCTGTGTAATTCGATCCCTTCATCAAATATTCCGGGATAGGAAAGAGCATGGTTTAGTGTCTACTCTTAATCCCATTCCATAATAGATCTACATCTTTAATATTAACTCCTTAAGTATTGCCTTGGCCAAGGTCTTCCATAAGTTAATATAAGCCAGATGCATGTGAGATATGTCTCCTCATATCACTTGGGGTGATGAATCCTCTCTGGACCACTCATTCATCTTCGTATGCTTCATGTCATACCCAATAACACTCTACCATAAGCATCCTCTTGTTTGGGACCCGTTCGTGATGAAATCTAAGTATGACAATTCACATACAAGATGACCTGGTGTCACAAGTCAAAGGATTACTTACACTATTGGCACATGAGAGTATTTTCCATAGACACATGAGTGAAATACCCAATGAAACTCTCATAGCGGGTCATGTTCAGTGAACTTGTTCAACTAACAAGAACCCATATGTTATCCCCAAGTATCTATATACTTTCAACATATAAGATCGGTTGCATGCATCAGGTGCATGAAAGCTTAACATATGCCAGTCTTTGAGCATTGTTAATGCCCTGTCTTGACAATACAATGACCAAGAACAGTTTTAGAAACACGGCATTGATGCATAAGGATCCTCATAATTGTAACTCTTACAATTCCTTTGCAATGCCATTGTGTTTCATGGGCTTTATCTTTACAAGTTATTTAATTATAATTAATAAACTATAATGTGCAATACATGAATATATAAATAGTGTCTTACAAGCCCAACTAGATTGACTTGTAGGGCTTACACCAACAATCTCCCACTATCACTAAAGCCAATCGCCCATGTACTTAAGCCCATGTCCTTCCATGTGACGATTGTGTTTTTGCTGGGACAGAGCCTTAGTGAAAGGATCAGCAATATTATCCTCTTTGGGTACCCTTTCCATACTTATATCACCTCTTTGAATTATATTTCTAATCAAGTGATATTGCCACAATACATGTTTGGATTTATGATGAAACCTTGGATCCTTAGCTTGCGCTATGGCTCCATTTTTATCATAGTAAAGTGGTACAGGATCAACAATGCTTGGAACCATACAAAGTTTAGTTATGAACTTATTAATCCAAACAGCCTCCTTTGTTGCCTTACACGCAGAGATGTATTCAGCTTCTGTTGTTGAATCTACAGTTGTAGTCTGTTTGGAACTTTTCCAACTGACTGCAGCTCCATTTAAGGTGAATACGTAACCACCCTAGGATTTACTGTCATCCTTATCAATTTGGAATCCAGCATCTCTATAACCCCTAATTTGGAGTTCAGTCCCTCCATAGACCAAGAAAATATCCTTAGTTCTTCTCAAGTACTTGAGGATATTTTTCACAGTAGTCCAGTGACTCTCACCAGGATTGCTTTGGTATCTGCTCGTGACACCCAAAGCGTACGATGCACAACATGGCGTACATGATATATCCAATTGCCAAAGCATACGGGATCTTATCCATTCGTGTCCTTTCTTCACAAGTTTTAGGACACATCTCTTTCGAGAGATGTATACCATGTACCATAGGCAAGTTACCTTTTTTGGAGATATCCATGCTAAACCTCTTTAGCACCTTGTGTATGTATACGGATTGGGAAAATTCAAGCAGCCTTTTTGATCTGTCTCTATAGATCTTAATTCCCAGAATATATGCTGCTTCTCTTAAATCCTTAATAGAGAATTGTTCGGAGAACCAGACTTTGGTCGTTTGTAGCATAGGTACATTGTTTCTGATGAGCAATATGTCGTCGACATATAGCATTAGGAACACAACTGCATGCCCGTTTACCTTCTTGTAAACACATGGTTCATCAGGATTCTTAATGAAACCAAATTTTTTAATTGTTTCATCAAACCTAATGTTCCAACTCCAAGATGCTTTCCTTAGTCTATAAATGGAATTTTGCAGCTTGCATACCTTATTAGAAGTGGCCTTGGATGAAGAACCTTCAAGTTGTGTCATATACATTTCCTCTTGCAAATTCTCGTTAAAGAATGCAGTTTTTACATCCATCTGCCATATCTCATAATCATGGTATGCAGCAATAGCAAGCATAATCCTAATGGACTTAACCATGGCAACTGGTGAAAAGTTTTCTTCAAAATCAATGCCTTCAACTTGATTATATCCTTTTGCAACCAATCTGGCCTTATACATTTGTATGTTACCATCCATGTCTGTCTTTATCTTGAAGACCCATTTACACCCTATGGGTTTTATCCCTTGAGGTGGATCAACTAAAGACCAAACTTGGTTGACTTCCATGGCATCCATTTCAGATTTCATGGCTTCAAGCCATTTCTTGGAATTGATGTTAGACATCGCTTCCTTATATGTAGTAGGTTCATTATCAATGGGCAAACCATCTCTTTCCAAAAGAAATCCATATCCTATTGGTGTTTGCCTCTCCCTACTATACCTTCGGAGTACTTGTGTTTCTTGAGCATTAGTACGAGCATCTAATGCCTCAATCGATGGCTCAAGTTCCGAGGGAATGTTAGATTGTGGTTCTTGAACTTCTTCAAGTTCTACTTTACTCCCACTGAATCCTTCTAGTAAAAACTCTTTCTCTAGAAAAGCAACATGTTTTGACACAAACACCTTTTGATCAGTATGATTATAAAAGTAATATCCAACAGTCTCTTTAGGATATCCCACAAACTTACATTTTTCTGATCTAGCTCCCAGCTTATCAGAAGGTACATGCTTCACATAAGCAGTACATCCCCAAATCTTTAGATAAGATAAGTATGGCTTCTTGCCATTCCATATCTCATATGGTACCTTATCTACTGACTTGCTTGGAACCCTATTTAGAAGGTAAGCTGTAGTCTCTAAGGCATATCCCCAAAAGAATATCGAAAGGTCAGCCTTAGATATCATGGATCGAACCATGTCCAACAAGGTTTGATTTCTCCTCTCGGACACTCCGTTATGCTGAGGAGTTCCTAGTGGAGTCCATTGCGACAGAATTCCATTTTCTGTCAAATGATCCAAGAAATCATGGGTTAAATATTCTTCTCCTCGATCTGATCTAAGAACCAGAATATTTTTTCCAGTCTGTTTCTCTACTTTGAACTTTTCAAAAGCTTCAAACTTGTATCTCATCAGATACACATAACCAAATCTTGAATGATCATCAATAAAGGTTATGAAGTATGAGTAACCACCTCTAGCAGCTGTGTTTAGTGGCCCCATACAATTGAATGTATTAAGCCCAATAAAACTCCAGCTCTTTCACCCTTTCCTGTAAAGGGAGTCTTAGTCATCTTACCAAGGAGACAACATTCGCATGTCCATATGATTCATAATCAAAGGGTTCAAAATAACCATCTTTATGCAATTTGGATATTCTTGTCTCATTGATATGACCAAGTCTACAGTGCCAGATGTAGGTCTTACTTGGATCATTCTTTCTTGCTTTCTTGACATTTATATTGAACACAGGCATCTCTAGATCCAAAACATATAAACCATAATGTAATGTTGCCAATCTATAGTGAATGTCTTTGAGAATGATGAAACAACTATTTCCCTTCATTCTTATCTCAAAACCATCATTAACAGTGAGGTATGAAACCAAAATGATGTTTCTAGACAATACTGGAACAAAGTAACAATCTTTCGAATCCAATTTCATGCCAAAGTTAAAGTACATGTTCCAAAGGCCAATACTGCAACTTTTGCACCATTGCCTACTCTTAGAACTACTTCATCTTTGCTCAACTTTCTACTTCCTTTCAACATCGTTATGTCATTACACAGATGTGAACCTCATCTTGAATCAACTATCCAGGAATTAGATTTAACAGTAGAAAGATTCAATTCAATCACAAACACAGTCAACCCATAAACTTCTATAAGTTCTTCTTGACTTGTCAAGTGAGCAACCTTTCTTTCATTGAGAATGCTTCTTAATCTCATGTACCAATCCAAACATTTTGGACAAACGGCATTCATAATGTTGTGCAGTGCAGTTAAAGTATTAACCATTTTCAACAACCTAATACGGAAAAAGTATGTATCAGTTATATTCATGTATTTATACCAATTCAAGATGAGGTATTAAATCTCTTATTGGTTCTCCCACTAATTTTTCGAGATAATAGCCCTCACTATTATTCGAAAATCTCATCAAGGTATTTCTAGTGGGATGGGATCCCTTTCAACATGTTGCAACCTTGAGTGACTCAACAAATTACAACAAGCCTAGTTGGGTAGATAACATAGCTTATCAGTTGCATCTCTATGCAACTCTCAGATCAGTTAGGTCACAACTCCTTGTCTAAGCACATCATATGTATTTCGCCTAACTTTGCCTCTAACACCATGCGGTCAAGTTTGGCGCATCCAGACAACATGGCATTAGTTGAGTAAGACCCAACTTCATAACTCAAACATATTAATACAGTAGTTTGACCTTCAGTGACTCAACAAGCCTCCTATTAGAAGAATTTTGGTTATCTTGTTATGATGATGGAATGCAACTTTATCATGTGAAACATGTGACTCATTATTTTAAAAAGGGATTTCCTTTTTCTTTAAATATAAGTCTCATCATATCAGGAATCCATAGCATTTATAATATCGTATAAAATAAATCTATAACATGCTTTCTACTTGGATGATTATGGACTTTTCTAATCTAATTTCCTTGAGCCATCAAAGGAAATTAGTTGGTCAAATTCCTAGGTGATTACATACATAGTCTTCAAAAGCTTGCTTGTAATCTCCTTATCTTCATGGCAACTATGATCTCCATCTTCAAGTTACAAAAATTATTCCTAGCTAATCCTAATTTTATACTTCGATGTAACTAATTGCATTTACTATAAAGAAACCTCAAGTTACATTTGAGGGGGAATTAGGTGAGTAAAGAATTTTTACAACTCCAGAAAATAAGAGATAAGGCAGGGCACGCAGTTCTTATTTAATAATAAAAACCATGAAAAATAAATCTAACCATCCACAATCATACTGGGTCTAAGTCCATAATCATCCCATACATTCACAGACAATTTATGAACATATAAATCATGCTTTAATCTCTAGTTACCATTCATTGATTATATTTGATCCATAATATAATATAAAGAAAATAATAAACATTTATTCTAATCTCATTAGAATAAATCCTAATCCAATTAGGATTATTTCCTCTAATTAAATTATTATCCAATTAAACAATTTAATTGAATATTTATAACATGTAAATTCTCATATTGGTGATTTAATTAATTCAACAATATTACCATGGTCACCAATTCTAGTGTTGTAGTTCAACTAGGACACTACAACATTAGTAACTCAATATTGTCGAAAATCCACATGCTGCGAAAATTTGATAGAAGCAAGAAACCCTAGCAAGGGAAGGCATAGGTTGCGGCTATAACGTATAGCTGTCACCTTCCTTCTCCCTACAGCCTCTCTATTTACTTTTCACAGCTTTCAAGTTTTCAATGCCAAATCAGTTTTATGATTTTTCAGGCTTGCAAAGAACAATTCTAAGCAATTTTAAATCCAAAAAATCTTCAAACCATGCACTAAAAACAGCCAAGAAAATCTACAAGTTTTTCTACTTCAAATCACTAAGTTGGAGCAAAGTAGGCAAAAACAATTCGTAATTGCTGCCAAACTTTCACCCTTTGCATTAATCAGTTTAAAACAATTTTAAACCAATTAATCAACAAGAATTCACCATGATAACCTACTACCTTCATCGAAACACTACAAGTGCAAATTCTTACAATTTCGGTTAGTGACAATCGGATCAAAACAACTCAAAGAACAAAACAGTTTTGTTAAAGGTAACAATCAAAGCATAAACCGTATAAGAATAACATAAGCGATGTTCTGATACCACTGTTGGGATTCGGATCATGCTAAAATAGAGATCATGTATAATTTAACCAACAAGTTAAATATACAACGCAGTGGAATAAAACAAAAAAAAAAAAAAGAAACCGAATCCCTCCATGAATCTGCCTATGAATTCAAAACGATCATACTGTCAAGAACAGATAACAATCAATATCTCATACCTCTGTAATGGAGATTGTCGAAACCTCAAGACAAATTCGTGATGTTCTTGTTCTTGCACACAAAGCCCGGTTGTCACAAACCAAAGTCGTCCAATTGTCCGGCCTTTAACAGTAATCCACACAGGTGACTCGAAAACCTTCACAAGGTTGAGATTATGTTTTCCAAGATGATGCTAGTAGTCTAGGTTGTGAGAAACCTTCCTCCTCTATAGTTAGCCAAAAGTAACAAGGAGAATCGAATTCCTTTCTTACTTTTGCTATTCGACCGAAACTCACTTAGGGAGAGTGAGAGGCGTCGATTTCCAGGATTTCAGCTTGCTTGGGTAGGCGGCAACAACATATGAGGCATATATATATACGTAAGTTTAGTGTATGCCAATTATTGGACTAACTGCACTAAAGCCCTTATACATATTATTAAATATTCACATTAAACCCACAACATTTAATGAATATTTAATCTAGCCCAGTCTCATTTTAATTTCATTAATCACCTTTTGTGTGTGACCCATTAGGCCCCCAACATGTTGGCAATAAATATAAATTAAATCCATTTAAGAATTTCCTATTTATATATATAGATCATGAGAGGCATCTAGCAATGCATCATGACCACCCAAATGCCGAGAAAGTCAACTAGGTTCGACAAGCCTTTCGTGTACAATACGTCTGTGTAATTCGATCCCTTCATTAAATATCCTGGGATAGGAAAGAGCATGGTTTAGTGTCTACTCTTAATCCCATTCCATATTAGATCTGCATCTTTAATATTAACTCCTTAAGTATTGCCTTGGCCAAGGTCTTCCATAAGTTAATATAAGCTGATACATGTGAGATATGTCTTCTCATATCACTTGGGGTGATGAATCCTCTTTGAACCACTCATTCATCTTCGTATGCTTCATGTCATACCCAATAACACCCTACCATAAGCATCCTCTTTTTTGAGACTCGTTCGTGATGAAATCTAAGTATGACAATTCACATACAAGATGACCTGGTGTTACAAGTCAAAGGATTACTTACACTATTGACATATGAGAGTATTTTCCATAGACACATGAGTAAAATACCAAATGGAACTCTTATAGCGGGTCATGTTCAATGAACTTGTTCAACTAACAAGCACCCATATGTTATCCCCAAGTATCTCTATACTTTCAACCTATGAGATCGGTTGCATGCATCAAGTGCATGAAGGCTTAACATATGCCAGTCTTTGAGTATTGTCAATGCCCTGTCTTGACAATACAATGACCAAGAACATTTTTAGAAACACGGCACTGATGCATAAGGATCCTCATAATTGTAACTCCTTACAATTCTTTTGCAATGCCATTGTGTTTCATGGGCTTTATCTTCACAAGTTTTTTATAACAATTATAACAATACTTGTGGATAAAGAAATACCTCAATTACAATTAATAAACTATAATGTGCAATACATGAATATATAAATAGTGTCTTACAAGCCTAACTAGATTGGCTTGCAGGGCTTACACCAGCATATAAGACATACAATTAGTAAGATATATATATATATATATATATATATATATATCAAAATGACAATATATAAGCAAGAAAATATAAACAAACAAGAAAACTAAATTGGGCTCAAGGTTATCCCGTTGGATACTAGATCTGGCTATAGCCATCATTTGGTAGAAACCAAGATCATCAAGCTCACAACCTTTATATTTTATTTTATTTTTTTAAGGAAAACAAAGAGAAAATCTCAATCTTACCACATTAGAACATCCCACATCAAATAGCAAGCAAGAAAAATAATGTAAACATTAGCACAATGAAGACTATCATTTTCGGCCAAGGAGAAAAAAAATTGGGGGAAAAATATTTTTCAAACCTTTTTTGTAAAAGGAAAAGAGAAGAAGAAGAAAAGCTTTTAATAACACTTTAAAAACTTTGAGATTTTTTAAGAAAAATATAAGAAATCAAGCTTGATAATAAGTAGAAAAACAATGAAAAAGATAAAGATAAAGATAGTAAATTACCTTAGCAAGCTTCCAAGCACAAAAAAACCTTAAACCTTCTTTTTTCCTCCTTTCCTCTCTTTCTTTCCCTTCCTTCTTGTGATTTTTTTTTTTTTTTTTGAAATTTTCTCCTCCTCCAAAAAGTAATAGCCAAATGGTTATAAAAATGAGGGCTACCCTCTTTTATTTCCCTCTTGGCCTAATCGGAGCATGGTGGGCATGCTCATGCTTTCCTCATTTTCTTTTAGTCATGCTTTCTTCATTTTAAATGGTCTCCTCTTCCATATGGCTATCTTTCCTATAATTGGGGACCAAGTAACATTCCTATTGGTCCTAAATGCCTTGTCATGTACTCTTGTCCCCTCTCTCTTCATCTTTTTTTTAGCCACTTGGCTTGATCATGTTTCTTTGCCAAAATTATCTTCCTAGTGTCATCTTTTTTAGCCATTTGGCTTCATCACATGGCCTTAACCAATGAGCTTTCATTCTTCCATTAAGAGTGCTCCTTATTGGCTGAAAATGTCATATAATGTACTAAAAGATGACTCATGTCCTTTGTTTTTGAAATCTATCCACCTATTTACCTCTATGCCATTTGATCATCATTGTCTTCTCTTCCTCTCTCTTGGCCGAAAATTACTTGGAATATTCTAGTATTTTTCTCTCTTTTGTAGCCACTTGGCCCCTCCTCTGATTTAGATAAAAATGCATTTGAGCCCCTCAATTTAACATATTTGCATTCTAGTCCCAATTTTGAGTTTTTTTAATCCAATTCATCCTATCCAATATTAAACTTAATTCTGGAAAGTTTCACCATTTTTCGAGCTCGAATTTAATTTTTCCAAAATTGCATTTTAGCCCCTCGAATTTAGCCTATTTGCATTTTAGCCCCAATTTTGGGGTTTTCTTATCCAATTCATCCTATCCAATATTAAACTCAATTCTGGAAAGTTTCACCATTTTTCGAGCTCGAATTCCATTTTCCCAAATTTTTCCAAAATTGCATTTTAGCCCTCCCCCGAATTTAGCCTATTTGTATTTTAGCCCCAATTTTGGGTTTTTCTCTCTCCTTTCCTTCTTTACATCCTAAAACTTAATTCTGAAAAGTTTCGCAACTTTTCAAGCTCGACTTCTATTTTTTTGGATTTTTCAAAATTGCAGTTTAGTCCCTGAAATCTCGTATTTACTCGAACTCGGCCAATTTTTTGGATTTTCTTTTTCCATCCCATTTGCCCCATACTGAATTGGATTTGAGCTCATTTTGCCCAATTTTTATGCCTGAATGCTTTTCTAATTTGATCTTCCACCATTCAACTGATTTTCGTTTCAAAACTTGATATTGACTTGATAATTTTAATTCCCCCCTTTCATGACCCATACTTGATTTACTGACTCCGACTTTTCATTTTTATGACTCAATTTTAATTTTCCAATTTTAATTTTGACTTTTCGTTAACTTTGACTTTTTAAGACGGCTTATTCGACCTTAATGTAGACATCTTCAACCACAACTATGACTCATCCGACCTTGTTAACACTTTTTCATAACTCGAATTTGTTTTTCCAATTCTCAATTTTGTCTAATTTTAGCCAATTTTGATTTTCCCCAATTTGGTTTTTCAATTTTGACTTTCCACTATTGACTTTTTAAATTCGAGTTTGACTTCCTAATTCTAGCTTTATTAACACTCGTTTTTGCTCAACCATGACTTTTTGGTCTTGATTTTAAACAAATACAACTTTTTGACTTTGACTTTTGTCGTTGACTTTTTTTACTCTTGATTTTCTTGACTCTAACCTTAATCTAAACACACTCTAACTTAGATGTCAGTGTATCGGGTTACGAAATTGGACGAAATTTTCAAAAAATAAGGAAAAATGAACCTTTGAGACGGCCCAGACAAAATTAGGTGTCTACAGCTGTCCCTCTTTGGCTATTGCTGAGAATCAGGAATAGAGCAAAGACAAATAGACAAAAAATTTGTTCGGTCAGTGAGATCACATATGTAGGAGATAAGAGAGATTTTTCTTCACTTTTTTTGATAAAATGTAAATAAAATATTTGCCATAAATTGATTTTCTTGACTATCATACCAAGGCTCAACCCGTCTTAAGGAAACGAGTTCGACTGTGCAAGAAACTCGTCTCTGAAATAGCACCTGAAGGTCTTGAAAATTACCATTTTGAAAGATGACATCCAAAGGTTTTAAAAATAAAGGTGCTCATTTTAAAAATGGTGCCCGGAGGTCTTAAAAATAAAGGTGCGCATTATGAAAATGGTGTCCGTAGGTCTTGAAAAATACCACTTTAAAAGATGATACCCGGTGATTTTAAAAAGGTGCCTCGAGGTCTTAAAAATAAAGGTGCTCACTTTGAAAATGGTGCCCGGAGGTCTTGAAAAATATCATTTTAAAAGATGATACCCAAAGGTTTTAAAAAGGTGCCTAGAGGTCTTATCTTATCTTCACTTACACTTTCACAAAAGTTTTAATAAAAGTTGCATAAACCTTGATGTGATCATTCTCTGTCTTAGACATAAAAAAATCATCAAGAAGATCTTTTTGTCTCAGAGTAAGAAGTGTGTTTTCTAACACCATATATTCGTTACGATATCACTTCTTATTAGCATTTTGTCACTCCAAATCAACTCATGGATTTTCACATTAACAGTAAATGATGTGTTCGATAAGATTATCATTTGGATCCATTCGATAGTTATATAATTCTCATTGCAAACTACCAACTCTTAGAAATTATGTCATGGTCCTCATGACCATCGGAGTTTGGATAATTCTCAGTATTTTTTTCTGTAACAAATACAGAAAAATATGTTTCATAAAACATATTCATAACACAAATTTCATAATAATTTAATCAATTTTGTGATATCAGGACTCTTCATATTTCAATAAAAAGTTTAAGATCAAATAAACTAGGTAAAATTTGATCTTTGGCATTTTAAAAATAATTTGTTTTAAATTTTACCTTGGACATTCGAATGCCCTCGGGAGGGAATCTGAATGCCTCATCAAAACATTGTAGTTTTGACAATTTCATTAGGCATTCGAATTCCTTAAAAAAAAAAAAATTGCAATTCTTTTAAAAAGGAAAAATCATAGGGCATTCAAATCTTTTGTTTTTTAAATTAAAAAAGCTATGCTTTTCGATCATCGTTTTCATAAGAAACACAATTTCTAAAGCCGAACTTAGAATCCAACAAATCCAAAACTATTATTACGCTTGTTTCGTGATCTTATACACGTTTGTATAATAATCCATGGAACCCGAACGTATTTCGATGACTTAAGCATTTCACTAGAAAAATCTATTTGTTCGGTTTAAGTTCATGTTCTTCAATGAACAAATCAGAAATCAAAACCTACAGGATCTGATACCAATGAAAATTATCATGTTCTTCAATGAATAAGATCACGTAATCGAAAATTTTATATTTGTCACAGCACTAAATTTTTAAAGATTGCAGAGAATTAACCTTCAAAGTATTGTGTTTATTAAAGAGAAACTTATTTCTCTTTTTAATTACAAATTTTCTCCATGATCGAATTAAGCATTCATAAGAAAGGAAGTTGCTCTTCCTCTTTTTTCTATCTTATTCTGTTGCCCACGGCCGAATAAAGAAAAAAAAAATCATTAAAGGAAGTTATTCTTCTTTTTTCACTTAATCTTGTAACTGCCCATGGCAGTTTCTTTTTTACAAAATTTATTATCCATATTAGAACGGTTGTCTATTATGGGTGTCGTTTCCAATAGTTGGAAATCTTTAACATATACATGTGGGATAAGTAAAAAGGATGGGAGAATTCATTTTCTTTTAGTGGAATCAATCAATTTCCACATATTAAATTTTAGTTAAGTTAATTAATTTTTCATATTTAGAATAAATAAAAATTTGAATTTAATGTATTTTTAAAAAAAAAAATATTTTGATAACAATCATAACTGAATCGGATAATAACCCATTTAACATTTCGGATCTTGGGTCAATTGGTTAAACCGTTGAATAATTTGAATCAATATTGAATTAATGATAAATAGAATTATAAATTATATAAATATTTTACGTAATTATAGAAACTAAAAATTATGCTATAAAAATTAAAAATACCATTTAAAGATTAAAAAAACTAAAGTTACAAAGATTTTTTATAATTTTTGTGTTTTATAATAATGGTTTTTATTTTTTAAGAAAAAAAATTTTTGAGTGAAAATGAGTAAAGAATTAATAGTTAGTATACGAAAATTATAAAAAATAAACTCTTTAATTTTATACGAAAAACGAATTCCTATTAATTCGTATGATAGAATTAAATTATAAATCAGTGTACCAATAACGAACTCTTGTTTTAATTCCTCATGAAATTTCTTGGGAACGTAATTAGTATTGTGACACGCTGAAGAAATATTGTAGAATTGACATTACCTAAAACTAGAGATATCTGAGTCGAATTGGATCGGATTCGGATCGGATTTAAATATAGTATTAATATCATATATATTTACTTAAGTTCGATACATCTCGAAATATAAGTCTAAAATTCTGTTCATATTTATAAATAATAGCTCAGATCCTTTTAGACTCACCTATATATTTTTTTTAAAAATAAAAAATATATATTATTTTTATTTAATCTTTATTAATATAATATTTAGTAATTTAATTTTTTTTATCAAGTTTTAAAATATGAACAACTTAACATATTTTTTTATGTTTACACTATAATATTATATCTTTTATTCTTTATAAGATATAAATTACATAATATATATAAATAAATAAATATTATATATTATATAATTGAAAAATGTGTTGGATCGAACTCGAGTTTCAAATGTTAGAACCAAAAACCGTCATATTTTTTAAATGATCTCTTTTTTTCTTTTTTTTCCAATCTCATTTTATATCTGCTTTAGTTGCATAATAAGATGCAATAAAACAACCCTGTATCATCTGCAATTGAATAATGCTCATTCAATCTTGGGTGGAAAACGGGTATCAATACATGTGACACCATAAACTAATGTATCCATAATATACTAAAACAATTTCTAGTCTACCTAATTGAAGTTGTTAAAAGTAAACTATTAGTAACTCAATATGCACACATACAATTGGAATGAAAATTCTGGGTTCAGGAGCTATCCATCTGAGTTTGACTAGGTTCTCATATCAATTTATACTCATAAAAAGCTGATTGATCAAATTTATTGATAATATAATTACTGTTTTTAGAAAAGGAAGATGCTGTAAAAAAGGGTGGCAATTTCCTAAGTGCAGTCAGCATAACAAGTACTAAACATAGTAAGTTAAGAACCTAGCAAGTACCGAAGCTTTCATTATTTGATCTATAAATGAGCATTGCAGTAGTGAGAGTCAATTAAGCCTCAAAAAGTTAATGCTTGACTTTTCAACAAGGACAAGCCTCCAGACTTTTCAATGTGAAAAATAGAGTCAATTAACCCTCAAAAAGTTAAAATAATTAATTCAAAGAAAAATGTTGAAAGATGTTATTCCTTCAACACTCCGACAGCATCACTCACCATAACCTCTTTTAAGTCTCAATAAGTTATATATGCAGGTTGAGCTTTAACATATCTCAAAAGCAACCTAGATGTAATCATACCAGAATAGAAAGTGATTGATATTGCTATTAAATACAAAATTTCCAACTAAAATGAGGAATAATCTTTTGTCAAAGAAATAGAGAAATTTTAGCCCCAAGATGTGATATAAGAAGGAAAAAGTTTGAACTGTATTCTATCTCAATGGTAATATGGCCAAAAACCTCACATTGGGTTCATTCTAAATTTTGACATTGCCTATTGATTCTGTGTTTTTTGTCCTGCTTTACTTAGAGCAACCGACAACTTGCATCTTTTTCCCCACCTAATAAACAGTGCCAAGTACTTGTAAGTCAGAGTTTGCAGATTGCATGGAAACTAGAGGTGACAAAATAATACCCGAACCCGAAAACCCGCCCAGAAAAATCCGAACCCGAACCCGCCCAAACCCGATTTGATCAAAAAGTCAAAAACCCGAACCCGAAAAAGTCCGAACCCGAATGGGCCCGAACCCGAATGGACCCGAACCCGAATGGGCCCGAACCCGAATGGACCCGAACCCGAATGAGCCTGAACCCGAATGGACCCAAACCCGAATGGACCCGAACCCGAGACCGGCCCGAACTCGAACCCGAATTTAATACTAAAAATAAAAATAATCAAATTGCAATTAATTTTTTTTTTTTTACAAAGCAATAACTTTAATTATTAATTTTATTCTAATTTTTTTTTAATAATTTAATTAAAATTTAATATATATATATATATATTATATATATGATGATGATGAAATAATAATGTTATCAAAAAGTAAATTATATTTTGTACTTATAAGTTATAACTTTAACGTCTCATATCATGATGAATTTACAATCTAAATATTTTAAATTCTTGAAAATTTTAGAGATGTGAAAAAAAAAATTTGACAATAATTCAATTAATCTATAAGGGTAAAAAAATTGACAATAATTCAATTATTTTGGCCTTTTGGGTTATACTTATACGGTTAGGTTAAGGTGGGTTTAATTGGATTATGGCTTCCATGTGATTTTATTTTAGCGGGTGGGTTTAATGGGGTTTTGGGTTTTATGGACTTTTGGTTTTGGGTATATTTATTATATATTAATAAATAATCATATTAATTATATATTTATTACGTATAATTTAAATATAAATTATATATTTTTAATACTACTTTATAATTTATACTTTATACTGATGAAATAAATATAAGTACTCGATATATATATATATATATATCTTGACTATAAGCATAATTTTTTTGCATTTTATAAGTATATAAACGAATAGATAAAGGCCAGGATTTATTTTTAAAAGTTTTTTATTTTATAGTGAATATAAATTATAATGTATTTATATTTTGAAATTCGAGTTCATCAAATCAATTATTTTAAATATCAATATGATTAATTTATAATATATCATATTTTTTATAATAAATTATTTCAAAATTTGATTTTTATAATATATTAATTTCTTATTCTTTTTGTGCTAACAAATATTAATTTTAAAAAATAAATATAATTAAAAATATCATATAATAGCAAAAGTATAAAAATAATAATAAATTAATAATTTGTTTTTAGATATAAATATTTAAATTACGTAAAAATGATTACATCTAATATAAAATAAAATGATGTAAAACATACACGAACCCAGACTGAACCCGAACCCAGACCGAACCCGAACCCGAATGGGCCCGAACCCGAATGAGCCCGAACCCGAATGAGCCCGAACACGAATGGGCCCGAACCCGAGTGAGCCCGAACCCGAATGAGCCCGAACCCGGATGGACCCGAACCCGAATCAGCCCGAACCCGAACCCGAATGAGCCCGAACCCGAATGAACCCGACCCAACCCGCCCAATTGCCACCTCTAATGGAAACCAACAATAATTGACAACTTTTAGAAATGCTAGTCATTGGAGTTATACTTTGGGCATAATAAGAATAAAATGCAAATCAAAGAAATATTGAAATGAAATTGAGAAGACAAAATTCAGACAATTTAACTTACAAAATTTATCTATCTGTAATTGATATGTTCGCACCTGACCCCTCACTTTCTTACTTAATACATTTCATTGTTTCTATTTTTGTTTTTAGCTCTATCTTTTCCCTGACTGAATGGAGAAACATTAGTGACAGAAATGAAGATAATGCATTGCTTCAGATTTACTGATGCAGCTTTAAGAAAACATTGAAATTGATCAAGATTCAAGACCACATGTTAGTTAAAGATTTGATGTAATGCTTCATATAAGTTCTTTGAAAGAAGAAAAAGGTAAAGTTCCAATGTTTCCTAGTTACAGAAGCCAATTTACCTTGAAGATCCGGAACTGCAGAGACAGTGCAATAGCATGCTGCTACAAGGGATGCAAGTAGACTCTACCTTGATAACATCATATCACATATAAAGTCATATTGAAGTCAAACTCTGTAATTTAGCAATATGTAGCACATAATTAATGTGAGGGAAAAAAAAAATTACATTTGTCAAAAGCTCAACTTGAAAATCCAATATTTCTCTAAGAACCTTTTCTTCCATGGTGACAAAGTGGATACTCAAACACCCATAATTTGCAGATTCAACAGTGTCAAATGGGGTTAAGGCTAAATTTTCATGGAATGGAAGTTCCAGAAAATGTACAAAACACTGTCATAATTCTAAAATGCAGAATCCACATAGGCAAAAATATACTAAACCTAAAATGGGAGAGGGACCTTCCATTTGCATTGCAAGTGGCTCTAGGGATCTTGACGAAAGCATCACCTGAAACCTGGATCAAGATAATGATTAGCAAAGGTTATAAGCAAAAGCAATTTCACAGAAGTGATGCAGATAAACATTTGGCAAGAAGCATAGAAAGTAGAAATCAACCAGCATCTGAAAGGAACATTAGGTGATCATAAAACAAAACAACTAACAAAGCACAAAATTTCACACAAGTTATCTTACTTTAAAAGCCAAAATGAAATAAACAAACTTGGAAAAAAATGGTGATAATTTTCAGAAAAGTAAAACAAAGTTATCCTTCCATCAGAGGAGAAAAATACAAGATTGAGTTGAGATAGAGAAAAGAGAAAATAGAAAGAGTAGAGAGTGATCAGAAACAAAAAGTGAGAGAAGGATAAAGGAAAATGTGGAAAATGTTGATAATTTTCCATTAACAATGGCAAAAGAGTACCATACCAACATTTAAAAGTGATGACAAATTGAATCTAAGGGTAACTTACCTATGCTTTGGAATTGAATTGCCTGAACTTTAAATAAGATCAGAAAGCAAGATATGCTTTAGAACTTGCACCTCCTCAAAAGAAATGAAAGTATTTCAGTCTTTTAGGCTCTGGTTCTTCCTCCTCATCAGAGCTAAAACTTCTTTTGTTCCTAGGTCTCATTGTAGTGGTATGGTCATCAACACCTTTCTCAACGCTAGCATCTTCTTCAATCATTGATCCTCCAAAATCTTGATTGTTGAAATTACATTTCAAGGAGAGCCAATCTGGATCAATTGCAGAGTTGGGTTCAAGCATGTAAGGAATGCATCTGTTCTCTTCATCTTGGGTGAATGACAAATTAGCATGACAACTTGATTCCAATGTCTCAATGGTTGGGTCCACTCGCTCTTCATCATCAGACCTGTAATTTGTGTTGGATTCAACCTCTTTGTCATTAGATCTCACAGCATCCACATAGAATACATTGACACCACATTTTTGCACGCTGATAGGCTCCGTACTCAATTTAAAATCAGTAGCTTCAACATAGAATTCAAACGAGGCCTCATCAAAATGCTTGTCTCTGGATGTTTCAATGATTCTACTTTCAAAACCATCAAACAAAAGCATCACATGATTGGACTCAAAGCGTATGTGTTGAATCAAATGGTCTGGCCAATACCAGCTATATGCAAAATTGCTATCATCACCACATTTGGTTTTTAATCGGTATTTGCATTCGACTTTGAAAGTTATGCATTCATGATGGTGCTCAAAATCAACCACAATGCATAGAATAAAGCCCAAGAATCTTTTGTTAGAACAAGCTGGACTCAACTGGACAGTTATTGAAGAATTTGTGCTCCGATTCTTGAACGACTCGGAAATTTCACTTCCAGGTAAACAAGAAAACACACTTTTATCATAAGCATGATCAGCACCTTGGTAAGATTCCATCGCGTATTCCTCTGCCATGCATTGAATTCTGAGCTGTGCATCAGCCACAATGTTGTTGACTGCATCCCGATCCAGTTTGAAGCAATTATTGAATATAAAGCAATTGCAATCTAGAGGATAATCATACTCTAACAAACATCTCTGAGCTTTCATATATTGACATCGTTCCAAGTTGGAAACTCTTTCTAATGCTGTGCAGTCTTCTGCATCCAAAAATCGTAAACTTGGAGGAAGTACTGGCAATGATTTAAGGCTCTTGCAAGATATTAAATATAGACAAATTAAATTAGAAAGTTGTTTGATGCTCTTAGGAATTTCCACTATATATGATCCACAGAGACGCAATTCTTTCAAAAAGACCAAATTGCAAAATCTACTGGGGACACTTAGGTTTCTACTATCGCCCAACCCAAATGTATTCGAGGGAAGTAACATTTTTATGGCTGTTTCCCTCAAATCAAGATCGATTAAACATTCCATGGTCTCTAAGATTTCTGGGAAACACTCTAAGCTTGAACAGCCTTCAAGATAAAGTCTTTCAAGTGATTTTAACTTACAAATGCTGGTTGGAAGGCTCTTAAGCCTTGTGCAGCCTCTCATATCCAAACAGGAAAGGCTTTTAAGCCTGGAGATTGATGAAGGCACTTCTTCTATTGGAGTGTTGTCCAAAAATAAGAGTTTTATGTTCTCCGGAACATTTGGAAAATTGGTGATGTTTGGGCAATCAGAGAGGAAGATTTCTTTAAGGGCATCCAACTGAATAATAGTGCTTGGAAGATTATGAATTCGGGTGCCTCTCATATCCAATTCAACAAGTTGATTGAGACATCCGATTGATGATGGTACTTCTTCTATATGATTCCGATACAAAGACAGTCTCTTTAAGTTTCTGGGAACTTCTGGAAATATGACGATCGGACAATCACTGAGAGAGAAAATTTCAAGAAATTCCAACTGACAGATATTCCTTGAAACAGTTTTAACCCTTGAGTGACTCAAAGTTAATTGCCTAAGTTGGTCGAGATGCCCGATTGACTCAGGAATTTCTTCTATCGCAGTGTCTTGAAAAGTCAACCAATCTAAATGCTGTGGCAGCTCAGGAAATTTCTTCAAATTTTCACAACTTTTAACATATTGGCTGCCGGAAAGAGATTTCAAATGAATCAAGGACGGAAGTTCAACCAATCTTTTGCATCCATCAATTGACAGGTCTTCAATATTTATGGCTGCTGATAAATTTGGGATCCTGATTAAGTTCTCGCAATATTTAAGATCAAGCACTCTTAAGTTCACAAGATTCTGTGCAATGAAAGTGAAAAAAATTATAACATTAGTTTAAAGCATCTAAGCTTATAGTGTTTTACGAAAAAGAAAAAGAAAACGAATAAATATCTATGTTATCCAAAGTCAATTGAGTGTTGGATATCAATATGTATTCGACACGGGTATGGTCATTTTTTAAATTCTTTTTTTATATATTTGAAGGATCATATCTTATATTCATGTTCGAATATATGTTGGACACAAGTGTCGAATAAAAATACTTTTAAAAAAATAAAAAATCCGGATAACATAAATAAATATTAAAAAAAATTATGAAAATAAAATGTTAAAGAATATATACCTGGTCTCCATTCCAAAGTTGTTCGACATTGCTATTAGATAATCTTAATTCAACAAGATTCTCCGGACAAAAATTTGAAGGAAAGGATTTCAATATGCATTTCTCCCAATGAAAATACCTTAACTCATTAGGAAGATATTTAAGACCTTGCTGCAAAAGAACCAATTTACCTCCCTTCCCAGAAAATGTAGGATCATAGAATTTGATAATTCTAAGATTATGCATCATTGCAAAAGCACATGGATGTAACTCTACTTCATCAATTTGAGACAGGTCTAGTAATATTCCCTCGATTGATTTAGTCCCCTATAATTAAAAACACAAAACTATAATTTAGCCCAACGAATTTAACATTTATCATGCAATAATTGAGCAAGAAAAAGAAAGCTAATGCATGCCTTAGCTCTTACCGTGCCATTCTTGAACACTCGACCCACGTCGCTTGGAGTCCATAATCTGCTACGTTCTTCAGGTCTTTTGGATTCTAAACGGACAACATTCCTACCCATTTCTTGTAGCAAGTCATGCATCCCAAGGTTGTTCTCTTTCGTAACATTTAAGAGGCATTTATCAATGAGGTTGGTAATTCCAAAATGAGCAGTGCAACCATAACAACCGTCTAGTATTTTTGTTACTTGGTCTCTATCATACCATTTAAAGAAGCATGCAATATCAAGAAATATATTCTTCTCTACTTCATCCAGCCCATCAAAGCTAATCTTCAGTGCATTTTGAATTTTTGGATTGGGATGTTGCTTTAGGCTATTCAACGCACTTTCCCAATATGCTATGCTCTTCTGATAAAGTGTAGAACCCAAGACTTTAAGAGCTATTGGAACACCTTTAGCATATTCCAACATTTTATTTGATAGATCCCTAAAATCATCAACAAGGTGGTTTTTCTTGAAAGCATATAGAGAAAAAAGATGAAGAGAGTCATGGTAATTTAACTCCTTAACCTCATATATTCCATCAACTGATCCATTCTTAAGGACTTGTTTGTCTCTGGATGTTACAATGATTCTACTACCAAAGCCAAAGTGGTCATGGCTAATGGCTAATATTTCTAATTGATCCAAATCATTGACATCATCAAGGACAAGCAGGACTCTCTTACGACGGAGTCTATCCTTAATGAAAGTGGATCGTATTGTAGGAGTACCTATATAGAGGTTTTCCTCGTTTAATAAATTGGAAATAAGGTTATCCCTTAGAGTGATTGCACCATGTTTTTCTGACCCTTCTCTAACATTTGCCAAGAAGTAGCAACTTTCAAATTGAGCAGAGACTTCATCATAAATAGCTTGAGCAAGAGTTGTTTTGCCTATACCACCCATTCCCCATATTCCAATCATGCGAACATCTTCCCCACCAAGGCACAATAGCGATTTAATTTGCTCCATGTGAAGACCTATTCCAATTAGGCCTTTGGAATCACTTTTAGACAAACGATTCAACTTGTTTAAAATATCTTGAACAATTTCCTCAATGACTATGGGCTCAGGTCTAGCAAATAAGCAAAAGAAAAACCAGAAGTTAATGAAAATTATATGAACAAAACTTCACTTCTGACTTCTTAAAGGGACTTTAAAATAAAATTAAAAAAAATCAATGCAATGCAATGCAATGGGAATATGGCACAGACAAATTAGGAATTTTAAATCCATATTGAAAATTAAAAAAATATGAAAGGTACCAAAAAGAGCTAAACAAATTAATGTTATTTGGGAAAAAAACTAATCAATGCACAAGAAGAGGAAGAAAAACAAGTCATACTTACTTATCTCCGGTTAAATGCCACCCACTTAAGTTGCCTGATTCAGTCAAAGCATTTCTCCACCTCCCAACCTTGTCTATCCTGTTTTTTTCATGATCAACAAAAGCTTTTTCAAAATTCCCAGTTTGTTTTCGAATATGGGATGGGTTAACATGGTAGAAAATGGGAAGCACTAGTTGTCTCCTAGATTGCCTGCATTCCATTATGTGGGAAAGTTCTTCCAAGCACCATGCCGAAGAAGCATAGTTTTGGGAGAAAACTATTGTTGAAATCATTGAGTCTTGGATTGCTTTCAACAGTGCGTCAGAAATTTCGTCTCCCCTTTGAAGTTCTTTGAAATCAGCATAAGCTTCAACCCCTTTTCTTCGCAAAGCTTCATAAAGGTGATAGAGGAAGCCATTGCGTGTGTCTTCACCTCTAAAACTCAGAAAAACTTCATGCTTTGGTTTGCGGAAGGAAGGAGAAGGAGAGGAAGAGGAAGCCATAACAGAGAACAAGAAGGTTTTGTTATGCATCTCAGTAAGAAAAAGAAAAAGGTTTTGTAATGTAACTAAAAAGATTACTGTGGATGGTTTTTGCCGATGAAGTTGGGTGGATCTCGTGAGGCTGTTAGGTGAAACTTGTGGAGTTTGCCAGGATTCATAGCGTATTGAACTGCAAATCTACTTTGTTGAAAAATCTGCAAAAGTAAAAAGAAAGAGAAGCAACGCGGAATCGTACAGTAAAGGAGCCAAGCAAAAGATTCTGTTTCAATGTATAAATTTTGTACACGATCAATCAAGTATCCTGCCATTTCATTAATTAATAAATTTTAAAAAGTTAAAATTTCTTATAAAAGTTAAATATTAAAAAGTAGGGTAAATCTAAAAAATCTGTTTTTAATAGTCAAATAATATTAAATAATTTAACGGATAAAAATTATTTGAAAATAAAAAATAAAAAAAATTAAAAATTATTAGGAAAGATATTGTAAAGATAAAATTATCTTTAATGAAAAAGTCTCAATTTTTTTCTCCTCTCATTAAGAAAATATTATTTTTTAAAAGTTTTAATTGAAAAAATAAAATATTTAAATATTTATTTTTTAAAATTTTTAATTAAAAAATAATTAAATTTATAAATTTATTTTGTAAAATTAAAAAAATTTATTTTCAAAGTATTATTTTTTATTAAAAAAGTAAATTAAAAAATAAGAGAAAAAGAGAGGAGAAGGTTTTTTATCAAAAGTAATTTTGTCTTTACAATTTTCTTCCTAATAATTTTTTATTTTTTAATTTATCTTTTTCAAATAATTCTTACTCATTATATCATTTAACAATTATTATATTATTGATGGTATGTTTTTCAAATTTATCCTAAAAAGTATTTGATTGAACAAAAGTATTTATTAATTTTTTTTTTCATTTAACATATTCATCAATTTTCGGTTTTTTTATTTAGATATTGCTAAAAACAATTATCAAACTACCAATATTTTCAAAATATGTATCAAAATACGCCCATTTTAAAATCAGTTGAGAAGTCGCCATATGATATGGCGACTTCCCAACTAAAAACTTTATTTTTTAAAAAAAATCTTGCTCGGAAGTCGGCATATGATATGGCGATTTTCGAATTTTAAATTTTGTAAAATTAAAAAAATTGAACTTGGAAGTCGCCATATCATATGGCGACTTCCAAGTGCAATTTGCTAATTTTTTTTTTTATAATGTTGGGAAGTCGCCATATGATATGGTGACTTCCCAACACCATATTTTTTTTAATTTTTAAATTTTGTAATTAAAGTATATTTTTTAATTTTAAAAATTAACATTATTAAAGTATTTTTGTAAAAAAAAATTAATTTTTTAAAATTATTTTAAAAGCCTAAATAATTTTTTTTATATATAATTAATTAATTATTTAATTTTACATTATTTAATTAATACTAAATATATTTTTTCATATATAATTAATTAATTAATTATACATTCAAGTATGTTACTGTTTTAAAACGGTAAAAAAAAATTAACTTTGAAATTTAATTTTATAAAATTAAAATTTAAAATAATAAATGAAAAAATTAATTTTACAAAACTAAAAAAATTTAAAAAATTTATATCGTTTTCCAAACTAATTTTTTTAATAAATTTTAAAATTAAGAATAAAATTTAAATTTAAATAACAAAATTAATAAATAATCATTTAAAATTCTAAAATAACGGTTAACTTTTACATTTAATGAAAGAAAAATACAAAAAGTACATGATTATTATACAAAACATACATTATTAAAAATATCTTCTAAAAAATACATGATTATTATACAAAAAGTATATTTATTCTAATTATTTACGGAGGAGCTCCCGTATCTCGTGGTGTTGAGCAACAATGTCGAGCTCTTTTATTGCGTGCTGGTTGCACTCGTCGTTGAACCTCGTAAGTGAGACGTATTCGTTGTCGACCTCGTCCTCGACCTACCGCCACTAGTTATGGTTCTATGTGATCCGCATGCTCATCCACATTAGTCGATGGGAACGCACTATTAAAGGGACCCACATGTTCTGCATCAAAAAATGGAAACTCACTGCTCGAGGAGCCAGCACCCATAAAGGGAACCTGACTACTAGATGGACCCATAAGTGATGTAGTACCAAATGCTGACGTAAGGGTTCCAAACTGATACATTGAAGTTAGATATGCTGAACTTGGACTTGGGGTGAAGAGCTGGTCATCTAACCTCGTCGTTGGCGGTTCTGGTCGGTAACACTCATCAACATCAAATCTGGGGTGACTAACGGAATGACGATGACTGGATGCTACGCCATGTTCTGGTTGAGGTTGAGGATGACTAAATGACATCCTCGGTGCAGTGAACTCCGCCGCATGTGATGAGTCCAGTTGACGCGTTCGCCGACGTTGTCAGCTAGATGTAGGAACTTTCATTTCGTGTGTAGGACGGACTGGATTTAAAGTTTGTCCGGGAAATGGCATACTCCTAACATCCTCAAACTCCGACGATGGACAAACAAAAGGCCGACCTTCATTTTTAAACCATCTTATGTAATCAACAGATGGGTTGAAATTATTACGAACAATGGGTATACCTGTCGAAATTTGTTCAGAACGTTGATTACACAAATGGATCCATTGTCGATGCTTCGTAGGCCAAAATACTTCATGGCGCCCATGCATATCAATCTTGTGAACCTTATCAAGGTTCACCGGTAGTTGCGGAATTGATTGTTGCATCTCAAATTGTCGCAACACCCTGTCAGTAGCGTGCCACTCTACATATGCGAAGCATATCAATATTGTGTTTGCTATCCATATATTGCAATTATTAGTTGTATCTGATGGAAGACATGCCATAATTTGATTTGAAGAAATATGGTATCCACAAAAACTGTGAATAATTATTACAAATCATTAGTTTCATATGGATTAAATACAAAAATACTTGAATGTAACAATCGAAATATTTACCTTATGATATGCTTCTCGATCTAGTCGTGATCTTATAGTTCGAAGGTCGAGTGGAATATCGCTACAATCTTTAGGGTGACCCCACCTGTTAAAAAGCATATAAAATTTTAATAGACTTAATAAAAATACAAGTTTGTACAAAATTAATAAGAAAAGTCAAGATTATTACCTGCTTGCAAGGGGGTATACAGGCGAAAAATTTCCGCGCGGAGTAATAAATGGCAGTCGATGCCAAGCCCATGACTGCAGAAGCAGTAAACATCCACCTATGTCATGGCAGTCGAGAACTGTAGCCATGCACAGTTCTCTATACAAAACCGCCAAACACGGAGAACCCCAACTATAATTTGTTGTGTGCTCTAAATCACGAAGCAATGGAAGATACATTAAATGTACCCGACTGCTCGATTTGTCGGGCATTAGCATTCCTCCAATCAAACGTAAAATATATGCTCTAGCAGCATATTTTATCTCTTCTTCTCTTGCGTGTTTGGGGAGATTTTGCAATGATTGCAGCCACGTTTTTGTCACCATTGAGCCCTCCAAACACTCTTCTGGAGGTACAACGCCCAATGAATTTTGGCACTCTTCATTCCAATCTAGAAGACTTGTGCCTGTAACTGGCATGCCATCCACTGGTAGTCCAAGTTGGAGCGCAACATCTTCTAAAATGATCATGCATTCACCTCATAAAAAATGAAAAGTGTGCGTCTCGGGTCTCCATCGTTCAACCAAAGCACTAATTAAGTCCGAGAGAAGCATACATTGTCGAATTTGACTTCCATAATAAAATCCATCACTCTTTAAGTGGTCGATAATAGATAGATACGGATCTTCGAAAAAAAAATTCCTCGATCGTAAGACGCGAACAAGGTTCTGTTCATAATTAATACAAAATTTATAATTTTATAATTTTATAAAAATTAATAACAAAATTAATAAAATATTAATAATGATAAATTATAAAAAATTATAAAAAAAATTACTAACCTCTTGATATATAACCGCAAATATGTGCTTATCTTGCAACCTCAATAGCGATGAAGCCATTTTGAAATCACTAAGAGAAAATTTTAGAGAGAGAGTAGTCTTTGAAAATTTTAGAGAGAGAGAGAGAGAGAGAAAGTCTTTGAAAATTGGTGTGGAAAAAATGAAGAGGAGAGGGGGTATTTATAGGTGGGTGGGGGGTAGGATGGCAACGATCAATTGACCGTTGCCTTTAAAATTTAATTTTTTTATCTTAAATTTAAAACTTAAAACGGTTAAATTGAATTTATATATTTTTTTACCGTTGTAAAACGTTCAAATTTTTAAAATTTTAACAAAATTAGTCCGGAAGTTGCCATATGATATGGCGACTTCCGAACTATTTTTTCAAAAAATATTTCAAAATATGGGTCAGAAGTCGCCATATGATATAGCGACTTCTGACCTACAAAATTCAATTTTTTTTAAAATATTAGAAGGGAAGTCGTCATTTGATATGGTGACTTCCCTTCATGATTTTTCATTTTTTTTTTAAATTACCCATGGGAAGTCGCCATATCATATGGCGACTTCCCATGGTATTTTTGTGTGCGTATTTTGGTATTTAATTTGAAATTTTTGGTAATTTGATAAAAAAAAATTACAATATTTTGGTAAATTTGCCTATTTTTCCTGCCACCACAAAGTTTCTTTTCTTTTTAATATTTTCAAAAACATTAATTTAATCACTTCTGATAAGTGGTGTCCGATTCGTATGAAAAACAATGCAATAAGAGGAGAGGAGCTCAAAGTGAAGGTTGTGGATTGATATAGGACGTAATCAAGCTGAATTTAAATAGTTTAAAATTTGAGCTTGATTCAAAATTTAAGATTCGAAATTCAGTTTGAATTTGATCGAGTTTTATTTTTAAAATTTGAGTTCGATTTGAATTTCGAGATTTGAACTCGATTAAGTTTCATTTTTAAAACTCAAGTTCGATTTGAGATGTAAAAATTGAACTGTTCGAGCTCATTCAATTAGGTTTATTTACTTAATAAAAAATAAACTCAATTCTCATACTCGATTTCAAACTCAATTATTTGTATTTGAACTTAAATTCAAATTCAAATTGATTTTTTTTAATATTAATTAAAAATAATAAAAATCTATTACACTCTATTAAAGTAATCCCCCTCAAATTGAGGGGATTGTTTCCTTTTGGCTTGCCACTTGACACTTTTTTTTTTTGGTTGAAGAAATAAAAAAAAAAAAAAAAGAGAGAGGAAAAGAAAGAAGGAAAGAGAAAAAATAAGAGAAAAATTTGTGTATTCGTGTCGTGTTCATATTATTTTTTCGTGTCATAATCGTATTCAAGGTATTATATATTTATATAAATTCTGACACGTTAATAATTCGTTTTATGTAGATTTTGACACGTGTTCATGTTATTTTCCGTGTCGTATTTTAATTATTTTTTTCATATTATGTTTGTATCATATAATCATGTTGTGTTCGAAATTATCAAGTCTAATTGATACTATTCAAATTACTCTTAATTTTGTATCACGTGTCATCGTGTTCATGTTACTTTTTCGTGTTATAATCGTATTCAATGTATTATATAAATTTTGACACGTTAATAATTTATTTTATGTAGATTTTGACACGTTCGTCTATTCGTGTAGTGTTCATGTTATTTTTCGTGTCGTGTCGTTTTTAATTATTTTTTTCATGTTGTGTCTGTGTCGTATAATCATATTGTATCCAAAATTGCTTGGTTTAATTGACAATATTCAAATAACTTTTAATTTTATGTCACATGTCGTATAATGATCGGGAGTTATTATTTGGCTAAATTAAATTTGATAATTTAAGACATTTATATCTTACTTTAAAAGTTGTCCCTAAATAGAGATTTTGCATATTTTATAATAGTGATTCAATTTAAACTCTAAGTTCATGACTTAAGAATTGAATTATTAATATTTGTATCTATCATACATTAATATAAATATCATAATCAAAACTTACATATTGCATAACGAGAACATATTTCTATTTATTATATATTAAATTATCACGAAATATAGTTATATTAATTAATATTATATTATTAACATGTATTTAGAATTTATTTAAATAAATAATTTTAATTTGAACCACGGCAACGCGTCGACAACACGTTAGTGGATGATCAAGGAAATCAATGATTTCCTTCGACGTGAATTTGAATAGTGAGATACCGATAAATGTTTTCTTTTTCATCACCCACACCTGTTTATTTTTGCATGGGAATACCCAAAAAAAGGATTTATTCATTTTTTTGGGGATAGGATTTTGTTTTTGGTAAACATAATGAGTAAATTTGAAAAATATATCATCAATAATATAATAATTGTTAAATAGTATAATAAGTAAAAATTATTTGAAAAAAAAAGAAAAAATTGTTAGAAAAAAAAATTATAAAAACAAAATTACTCTTGATAAAAAAACTTCTCCTCCCTTTTTCTCTTATTTTTTTAATTTACTTTTTTAATTAAAAGATAATATTTTTTAAAATTAAATTTTTTTAATTTTAAAAAATAAATATTTAAATATTTATATTTTTTAATTTACTTTCTTAATTAAAAAATTCAAAAAATAAAAAATAATAAAACTAATATTTCTAAAATTAAATTTTTTTATTTTCTAAAATTAAAATTTAAATATTTTATTTTTTTTAATTTATTTTTAATTAAAAATTTTAAAATTAATATTTCCTTAATGGGAGGAGAAAGGAAAAACAAATTTTTTCATTAAAGACAATTTTATATTTACAATATCCTTCCTAACAATTTTTAATTTTTTAATTTTTCTTTTTCATATAACTCTTACCCATTATATTATTTAACAATTATTTGATTATTGAAAGCATATTTTTTTAGATTTACCCAATTTGAGGTCCCATTAAATGAAAGCATCATCAATTATTCGTATAAAGTTTGAAAAGAAATCATTTGTTTTTCATTGTTCCCGCACAAGAAAAAAATTGGCTAAGCTGTATAGCATTTACATTTTATTGACAATTTTTTCTTCTTGCTGGTATATATTAAAAAAAACAAATTTGATTAACCTCATGATTTATTCGAGTCAAGTATTAGGATATTTGAACTCTACTCACTCGATAACTCGAACTATTCGAAATCGATTTCATAATGATCGAGTCGAATTCGAATTTCTTTAACTAAACCTGAATAGCTTGCAATCACAATTATTTTGTTTACACTCCAAATGAGACAATAAAACTTTAATTATTTTTGTTGGTGAAATTGTTGGTGTAAGTCCTACAAGCCAATCTAGTTAGGCTTGTAAAACACTATTTATTTATTCATGTATTGCACATTATAGTTTATTAATTATAATTGAGGTATTTCTTTATCCATAAGTATTGTTATAATTGTTATAAATGACTTGTGAAGATAAAGCCCATGAGACACAATGGCATTGCAAAGGAATTGTAAGGTGTTACAATTATGAGGATCCTTATGCATCAATGCCGTGTTTCTAAACTGTTCCTGGTCATTGTATTGTCAAGACAGGGCATTGACAATGCTCAAAGACTGGCATATGTTAAGCCTTCATGCACTTGATGTATGCAACTGATCTCATAGGTTGAAAGTATAGAGATACTTGGGGATACCATATGGGTGCTTGTTAGTTTAACAAGTTCACTGAACATGACCAGCTATGATAGTTCCATTTGGTATTTCACTCAAGTGTCTATGGTAAATACTTTCATGTGTCAATAGTGTAGGTAATCCTTTGACTTGTGACACCAGGTCATCTTGTATGTGAACTGTCATACTTAGATTTTATCACGAACGGATCCCAATCACGAGGATGCTTAAAGTAGGGTGTTATTGGGTATGACATGAAGCATACGAAGATGAATGAGTGGTCGAGAGAGGATTCATCACCCCAAGTGATTAAGGGGACATATCTCACATATATCTAGCTTCTATTAACTTATTGAAGTCCTTGGCCAAGGCAATACTTAAGGAGTTAATATAAAGCTGCAAATCTAATATGGAATGGGTTAAAAGTAGACATTGAACCATGCTCTTTCCTATCCCGGGATATTTGATGAAGGGATCGAATTACTCAGACATATTGTACACGAAAGGCTAGTCGAAGCTTGATGACTCTCTTGGCATTTGGGTGGTCATGATGCATTGCTAGATGCCGCTCATGATCTATAAATATGAAGAAGAAATTCTTAATTGAATTTATTATATTTATTGCCAACATGTTAAGGGCCTAATGGGTCACACACAAAAGGTGATTATTGAAATTAAAATGAGATTGGGCCAGATTAAATATTCATTAAGTGTTGTGGGCTTATTGTGAATATTTAATAATATATATGTATAAGGGCTTTAGTGCAATAAGTCCAAGAGTTGGCATACACTAAACCTGATAATATATATATATATGCCTTATGTTGTTGCCGCCACCCCTTAAAGAAGAAAAACCCTGGTAGCCGCATTCTCTCACCTCCCTGTGAGAAACGAGGCATAGAAAAAAGAGGAGGAATCAGTTTTTTTCTTGCCTGCTTCTTTTCGGCTAACAAGAGTAAGAAGAGGAAGGTTTCTCACAATCTAGACCACTAGCATTGTCTTGACAAAACATAATCTCAACCTTGTGAAGGCTTTCAGATCACCTGTGTGGATTAGCGTTAGAGGTCGAACAATTGGACGACTTTGGTCTTCGAAAAGCTAGCATTGTGTACAAGAGCAAAAGCATCAAGAATCTATGATGTGGTTTCAGCAATCTCCATTACAGAGGTATGAGATTTTGATTGTTATCTGTTCTTGACAGCTTGATCGTTTTGAATTCATAGGCAGATCATTGGAGGGATTCGGTGTCTCTTTGATTTTATTTAATTCCGCTGCGTTGTATATTTAACTTGTTGATTAAATTATACATTATCTCTGTTTGAGCATGAGCCGAATCCCAACAGTGGTATCAGAGCCTCGCTTATGTTATTCCTATACGATCTATGCTTTGATTGTTACCTTTAACAAAATTGTTTTGTTCTTTGAGTTATTTTGATCCAATTGTCACTAACCGAATTTGTAAGAAATTGCACTTGTAGTGTTTCGATGAAGAAAGCAGTTAATCATGGTGAATTCTTGTTTATTAATTGGTTTAAAATTGTTTTAAACTGATTAATGCAACTGGCGAAAGTTTGGCAGCGATTGAAAACTGTTAAGCGTGCTTTGCACAAATTTGGTGATTTTAGTGAGAAAAACTTGTAGATTTTTCTTAGCTGATTTTTTATGCATATTTTAATGATTTTTAGGATTTAAAATTTCTTAGAAGTGTTCTTGGCAAGCTTGAAAAATCATAAAACTGATTTAATATTGAAAAGTTGGAAGTTTTGAAAAACGGATAGACAACCTGTAGGGAGATAGGGGGCGGCGGCTACTCTTAGTATCCAAAGCCTGCGCCTCCCTTGCTAGGGTTTTTGGTTTTATCAGATTCTCACAGCTTATGAATTTTAGCAATATTAAGTTTCTAATGTTGTAGTATCCTAGTAGAGATACAACACTAAAAATTAGTAATTATGGTAATATTGTTAAATTAAATAAATCACCAAAATAAGAATTTACATGAATATTCAATTAAATTATTTAATTGGATATTTTAATTAAAGGAAATAATCCTAATTGGATTAGGATTTATTCTAATGAGATTAGAATAAATGTTTATTATTTTCTTTGAATTAAATTATGGATCAATATAATCAATGATGGTAATTAAAGATTAGAGTATGATTTATATGTTCATAAATTGTTTGTGAATGTATTGGATTATTATGGACTTAGAGCCAATATGATTGTGGATGGTTGAATTTAATTTTATGGTTTTTATTAAATTAAATAGGGACTGCGTGCCTTGCCTTATCTCTCATTTTTTGGAGTTGTAAAAATTCTTTCCTCACCTAACTCCCCTCAAATGTAACTTGAGGTTTCTTTATTACAAATGTAATTAGTTACATCAAAGTATAAAATTAGGATTAGTTAGGAATAATGTTTGTAACTTGAAGATGAAGAAAGGCGCCATGAAGAAAAGAAGATTACAAGCAAGCCTTGAAAACTATGTATGTAATCACCTAGGAATTTGACCAACTAACTTCCTTTGATGGCTCAAGGAAATTAGATTAGAAAAGTCCATAATCATCCAAGTAGAAACCATGTTATAGATTTATTTTATGCGATATTATAAATGCTATGAATGTTTATTATGATGAGACTTAAAGAAAAGGAAATCCCTCTATACAATATTGAGTCACATGTTTCGCATGATAAAGTTGCCTTCCATCATCATAACAAGATAACCAGAGTTCTTCCAGTAGGAGGCTTGTTGAGTCACTCCAGGTCAAACTACTGTACGAATATGTTTGAGTTATGAAGTTGGGTCTTACTCAACTAATGCCATGTTGTTCGGATGCGTCAAACTTGACCGCATGGTGTTAGAGGCAAAGTTAGGCGAAGTACATATGATGTGCTTAGACAAAGAGTTGTCACGTAACTAATCTGGGAGTTGCATAGAGATGCAATTGATAAGCTATGTTATCTACACAACTAGGCTTGTTGTAATTTGTTGAGTCACTCAAGGTTGCAACATGTTGAAAGGGATCCCAGCCCACTAGAAATACCTTGATGAGATTTTCGAATAATAGTGAGGGCTATTATCTCGAAAAAATAGTGGGAAAACCAATAAGAGATTTAATACCTCATCTTGAATTGGTATAAATGCATGAATATAACTGATATATATTTTTTCCATATTAGGTTGTTGAAAATGGTTAATATTTTAACTGTACTGCGCGGCATTATGAATGTCATTAGTCCAAAATGTTTGGATTGGTACATGAGATTGAGAAACGTTCTCAATGAAAGGAAGGTTGCTCACTTGACAAGTCAAGAAGAACTTATAAAAGTTTCTGGGTTGACTGTGTTTGTGATTGAACTGAATCTTTTTACTGTTAAATCCAGTTCCTGGATAATTGATTCAGGATGCGGTTCACATCCATGTAATGACATAAGGATGTTGAACGGAAGTAGAAAGTTGAGCAAAGATGAAGTAGTTCTTAGAGTAGGCAATGGTGCAAAAGTTGCAGCATTGGCCGTTGGAACATGTACTTTATCCTTGCCGTCTGTCATGAAATTGAAATTGAAAGATTGTTACTTTGTTCCAGTATTGTCTAGAAACATCATTTCGATTTCATACCTCACTGTTAATTATGGTTTCGAAATAAGAATGAAGGACAATAGTTGCTCCATCATTCTTAAAGACATTCACTATGGATCGACAATATTACATAATGGATTATATGTTTTGGATCTAGAGATGCCTATGTTCAATATAAATGTCAAGAAAGCAAGAAAGGATGATCCAAGTAAGACTTACATCTCTGGAGACTTGGTCATATCAATGAGACAAGGATTTCCAAATTACATAAACATGGTTATTTGGAACCCTTTGATTATGAATCATATGGGACTTGTGAATGTTGTCTCCTTGGTAAGATGATCAAGACTCCCTTTACTGGAAAAGGTGAGAGAGCTGGTGTTTTATTAGGCTTAATACATTCGGATGTATATGGGCCACTAGAGGTAATTACTCATACTTCATAACCTTTATCGATGATCATTCTAGATATGGTTATGTGTATCTGATGAGATACAAGTCTGAAGCTTTTGAAAAGTTCAAAGAGTTCAGAACTGAAGTAGAGAAACAGACTGGGAAAAATATTCTAGCTCTTAGATCGGATCGAGGAGGAGAATATTTAACTCATGATTTCTTGGATCATTTGACAGATAATGAAATTCTGTCGCAATGGACTCCACCTGGAACTCCTCAACATAACGGAGTATCCAAAAGGAGAAATCGAACCTTGTTGGACATGGTTTCGATCCATGATGTCTAAGGCTGACCTTCCGATATCCTTTTGGGGATATGCCTTAAAAACTGCAGCTTACCTTCTAAATAGGGTTCCAAGCAAATCGGTAGATAAGGTACCATATGAGATATGGAATGACAAGAAGCCATACTTATCTTATCTAAAGATTTGGGGATGTACTGCTTATGTGAAGCAAGTACCTTCTGATAAGCTGGGAGCTAGATCAGAAAAATGTAAGTTTGTGGGATATCCTAAAGAGACTGCTGGATATTACTTTTACAGTCCTACTGATCAAAAGGTGTTTGTGTCAAAACATGTTGCTTTTCTAGAGAAAGAGTTTTTACTAGAAGGATTTAGTGGGAGTAAAATAGATCTTGAAGAAGTTCAAGAACCACAACCTAACATTCCCTCGGAACCTGAGCCATTGGTCGAGGCATTGGATGCTTAGACTAATGCTCAAGAAACACAAGTACTCCGAAGGTCTAGTAGGGATAGGCAAACTCCAATAAGATATGGATTTATTTTGGAAAGAGATGTTTTGCCCATTGATAATGAACCTGCTACCTATGAGGAAGCGATGTTGGACATCAATTCCAAGAAGTGGCTAGAAGCCATGAAATCCGAAATGGAAACTATGGAAGTTAACCATGTGTGGTCTTTAGTTGATCCATCTCAAGGGATAAAACCCATAGGGTGTAAATGGGTCTACAAGATAAAGACAGACATGGATGGCAATATACAAACGTATAAGGCTAGATTGGTTGCAAAAGGTTATAATCAAGTTGAAGGCATTGATTTTGAAGAAACCTTTTCACCAGTTGCCATGGTAAAGTCCATTAGGATTATGCTTGCTATTGCTGCATACCATGATTATGAGATATGGGAAATGGATGTAAAAACATCATTATTTAACGAGAATTTGCAAGAAGAAGTGTATATGACACAACCTGAAGGTTTTTCATCCAAGGCCACATCTAATAAGGTGTGAAAGCTGCAAAAGTCCATTTATGGACTAAGGCAAGCATCTCGGAGTTGGAACATCAGGTTTAATGAAACAATTAAAGAATTTGGTTTCATTAAGAATCCTGATGAACCATGTGTTTACAAGAAGGTAAACGGACATGCAATTGTGTTCCTAGTGCTATAAGTCGACGACATATTGCTCATAGGAAATGATGTACCTATGCTTCAGACCACCAAGGTCTAGTTGTCCAAACAGTTCTCCATGAAGGATTTGGGAGAAGTAGCATATATTCTAGGAATTAAGATCTATAGAGATAGATTGAAAAGGCTGCTTGGATTATCCCAATCCATTTACATAGACAAGGTGCTAAAGAGATTTAGCATGGATATCTCCAAAAGAGGTAACTTGTCTATGGTACATGGTGTACAACTCTTGAAAGAGATGTGTCCTAAAACTTATGAAGAAAGGACACGGATGGATGGATCCCGTATGCTTCGGCAATAGGATCTATCATGTACGCCATGTTATGCACAAGACCAGATGTATCGTACGGTCTGAGTGTTACGAGCCGATACCAAAGCAATCCTGGTGAAATTCACTGGACTGCTGTGAAGAATATCCTCAAGTACTTGAGAAGAACTAAGGATATTTTCTTGGTCTATGGAGGGGCTGAACTCCAAGTAAGAGATTATACAAATGCTGGATTCCAAACTGATATGGATGACAGTAAATCGCAGGGCGGTTACGTATTTACCTTAAATGGAGCTGCAGTCAGTTGAAAAAGTTCCAAACAGACTACAACTGCAGATTCAACAACAGAGGCTGAATACATCTCCACGTGTGAGGCAGCGAAGGAGGCTGTTTGGATTAAGAAGTTCATAACTGAACTTGGTGTGGTTCCAAGCATTGTTGATCCAGTACCAATTTACTGTGATAACAATGGAGCCATAGCGCAAGCTAAGGAACCACGATCTCTTCACAAATCCAAACATGTATTACGGCAATATCACTTGATTAGAGACATAATTTAAAGATGTGATATAAGTATGGAAAGGGTACCCACAGAGGAAAATATAGCCGATCCTTTTACTAAGGTTCTGTCTCAGCAGAAACACAATCGTCATATGGAAGGACATGGGCTTAAGTACATGGGCGATTGACTTTAGTGCTAGTAGGAGATTGTTGGTGTAAGCCCTACAAGCCAATCTAGTTAGGCTTGTAAAACACTATTTATATATTCATGTATTGCACATTATAGTTTATTAATTATAATTGAGGTATTTATTTATCCATAAGTATTGTTATAATTGTTATAAATGACTTGTGAAGATAAAGCCCATGAGACACGATGGCATTGCAAAGGAATTGTAAGGTGTTACAATTATGAGGATACTTATGCATCAATGCCGTGTTTCTAAACTGTTCCTGGTCATTGTATTGTCAAGACAGGGCATTGACAATGCTCAAAGACTGGCATATGTTAAGCCTTCATGCACTTGATGCATGCAACTGATCTCATAGGTTGAAAGTATAAAGATACTTGTGGATAACATATGGGTGCTTATTAGTTGAACAAGTTCACTGAACATGACCCGCTATGAGATTTCCATTTGGTATTTCACTCAAGTATCTATGGTAAATACTCTCATGTGTCAATAGTGTAAGTAATCCTTTGACTTGTGACACCAGGTCATCTTGTATGTGAACTGTCATACTTAGATTTCATCACGAACGGGTCCCATTCACGAGGATGCTTAAAGTATGGTGTTATTGGGTATGACATGAAGCATACGAAGACGAATGAGTGGTCCAGAGAGGATTCATCACCCCAAGTGATTAAGGGGACATATCTCACATGTATCTGGCTTATATTAACTTATTGAAGTCCTTGGCTAAGGCAATACTTAAGGAGTTAATATAAAGATGTAGATCTAATATGGAATGGGTTAAGAGTATACACTAAATCATGCTCTTTCCTATCCCAAGATATTTGATGAAGGGATCGAATTACACAGACATATTGTACACGAAAGGCTAGTCGAAGCTTGATGACTCTTTTGGCATTTGGGTGGTCCTGATGCATTGCTAGATGCCGCTCATGATCTATAAATATGAAGAAGAAATTCTTAATTGAATTTATTATATTTATTGCCAACATGTTAAGGGCCTAATGGGTCACACACAAAAGGTGATTATTGAAATTAAAATGAGATTGGGCCAGATTAAATATTCATTAAGTGTTGTAGGCTTATTGTGAATATTTAATAATATATGTACAAGGGTTTTAATGCAATAAGTCCAAGAGTCGGCATACACTAAACCTGATAATATATATATATATGCCTTATGTTGTTGCCGCCTCCCCCTAAGGAAGAAAAACCCTGGTAGCCGCATTCTCTCACCTCCCTATGAGAATCGGCGCATAGAGAAAAGAGGAGGAGGAATCAGTTTTCTTCTTGCTTGCTTCTTTTCGGCTAACTAGAGTAAGAGGAGGAAGGTTTCTCACAACCTAGACCACTAGTATCGTCTTGGAAAAATATAATCTCAACCTTGTGAAGGCTTTCAGATCACCTGTGTGGATTACCGTTAGAGGTCGAACAATTGGACGACTTTGGTCTTCGACAAGCTAGCATTGTGTACAAGAGCAAAAACATCAAGAATCTATGATGTGGTTTCGGCAATCTCCATTACATAGGTATGAGATTTTGATTGTTATTGGTTTTTGACAGCTTGATCGTTTTGAATTCATATGCAGATTTTTAGAGGGATTCGGTGTCTCTTTGATTTTATTTAATTTCGCTGTGTTGTATATTTAACTTGTTGATTAAATTATACACTATCTCTATTTGAATATGAACCGAATCCCAACAGAAATATGTTTTCAATTATTGTGTACACTATACTATTTAATTTAGGATCAAGAAGAATGAGTGGAATTGTGAAATTAAAATAGTTGGAAGTTTGGAACAACACTCAAAGTCAATTGACACATATATTATGTACATAACAAAATTCTGATTTAATTTTTATTTATTCATTTCAATAAATAACAAGAAATTAATAAACTATTTCAGTATCTTTTGTGTATTTATAAATTATTAATTGAACAAAACTAATTTTAGTCTAGTTTGTGTCAGATTTACAGTTGTGCATTTTTTTTTTTTTATTATTTATAATTTACCGGTCATTGAGATCTCATATGTCTATCAAGTAATAAGCATTGAACCGAAGGAAGAATGAACCGAAAAAATATTTTTAAAACCTAAGGAAGAATGAACCGAAAAAATAATAATTTACATAGCAACGAGTCGGGTCCCGCATGACCCACGTGTTTAGCCGCACGGATCCGCTCGGGTCCTGACCTGTTTGTCCTAGTTTCATTTTTTAATTTTTTTTAAAATTTTATTAATTCTTAATTAATTAATTCTTAATACTTAATTTATTTATTATTTATTAGTTTAATTATTTATTATTTTTTTTTATTATTAAGTGATTATAATTCTTTTATTTATTTTCTATTTCATTTTACTTTCTTTTCCTTTTCTTTTCTTTTCTTTTCTTTACTTTATTTCCTTTTTTTCTTTCTTTCTTTATTTAATATATATTATTAGATTATTACTTTGTTAATTTAATTGTTTATTTGCTTGATTTTAACGTTGCTATTTTTAATATTTTTTAATAATATTGTCTAATATTATTATTGTTCATTTACTTAGTTATTTAATATGTTTTTATTTATTTGTTCATCTAATTGTTTATTTTTATTTTTATTTTATATATTGATATAATTATTATATTATTTAAATCTTAGGTATTTATAAAATTTAATTAAAAATAAATTAAAACTTTCCTATGATGGAATTTTAAGTGGATTTCAAACGGTCGATCTTCTAAGAAATTTTTAGGTGGGAAAAGATTCTCCAAAATTTCACCAACATGATGGAGAATTTAGGGGATGATTTTCAATATTATAGATCAAAATTTATTTTTAATTTAAATAATAAAAGTATATTATGATAATAAGATAATTAAAATTGAAATTTAGGACTTACAAGTATCCCTTTTCCATAAAACAGTTAATGAATTCGACAATAGACTCTCTTTAGGGGAACAAATAGTGTCTTTTGAATGCTCTTGAGGTGAGGACATTTTTCTTTTTTGAATTCCACCAGCATGATGGAGAAGACTTTGAAATTTTTTTCCGATATCTAAAATATTGAAATTAAATATCATTAATTAACACCAATTTAGGATAATATTTGATTAATTAGGTACCGTTCTCTTGGACGGACGTTGTGGGGTGCTAATCCTTCCTCACACGTAACTGTACTCCCGAACTTAATTATGATAATGTAGATTAGGACCTATCCTTTTTCAGTGCCTTTGTCAAGCTTGAAATTTCATTAAATTGGATAGATTCATTAGGGTCGCTAATCACACCTAGAATAAAAAAGATTAGTGGCGACTCCATAATTTACGTCTAGCTGCTGAATTTGTATTTGGCACGTTATGACATTGGGCAGTCATCATTAGATTTTAGTGTTAATTTTTTTTTTTGGCAATTGTATTATTGTTAATATTTTATCTAATTTTTTTATTATTGTTATTATTATTTTTATAATTAAATAATAATTAAAAATGTCATCCATTACATGAAAGTGAAAATAAGCTTTTTAATCCACTTGACGAAGAATTTGAGTTTGCTCCTATTGTTGGACTTTTTGTTGACATGATAAAATATAGAGCAAATTCATCTATTGAATCTAGTAGGGGCAAAAGTAAATAATTTTTTATTTTTATTTTTTATAAATAACAAATCATAATGTATCATAAGTTATTTTAAAAATCATTAAAAAAGAGTTTTTATAATTATAATTATTATGTTTTACGATAAATTGTGCAAAACAAAAAAAAATTCACGACCGCGATGACCGCAATAACCACGATAACAACTATTACGTCCGCAATCGCGATAAACGCGACGCAAACGAAAATGCAACTGCAACCGCAATTTAAATCCTTGAGTATGAGAACCTGAGTGTCAGAATCAATCCTCCAAGGTTCTGTTTCTTTCTCTTTATCCTTTTCTTAAGATCTGTTATGAATTTTTGTTCCAAAACAAGCAACTACATTGAACAACCTTAACGATTGAGTGGGTATAGTTCCTTGGATTTACAGTTTGCTAAAATATGCTCTTTTTATAGTTCTACAACTCTTTGTTTCTCATACATTTTCCAGCAGGGTGTCTGTGGATAATAATAGTTGCACAGACTGTATTGTTGTAAAGGTAAAATTTCAATACCAACAAAATGTATGCCTCACTGGCTTTTGAACTTACATGGGTGCTATCAAACATTTTGAGTGCCAAATGCTAATAAACTATTTGCAATTTGCATATAGGTTGACAGTGTGAATAAACATTTTGAGTGCCAACTGCTAATAAACTATTTGCAATTGCCACGTTCAATCTAATGCCTAATCGGAGCTTGAATAAAACTTTAGGAGTAAAATAAAATTACTCCTATGCATTTATTATAGGTTGCCATTGTTGGAAGCGTGTTTAATACAGGGATCTGTTGGTCTTGTTTAAGTTTGAATGTAAGAAGCTTCCATGTGTTTATGGTTCTCTCTCGTGAAAGAGGCAGGCATATAGTAGTGCTGGGGAGTCTGATGTGCACTGTTTAATTGGCTATTTCAATTTTACAAATTTATGTGCTGATTGTTTTATTGTGAGACTAATAGAATAGTGAGTTGAGATGAGTTGGTGAGAGGAGCCATATATATTGGTTTTAAATGTATTGCTACTTTTATATATATATATATATACCAGTCGTGCACTTCATAATGGTTTCGCAATCTTCTCCTTTTATCCTTGTAGGATGCATCGTAAAAATGGGCAGTTTGCGTCTTTAAAGGTAAGTACTAGTACTTCAAACTGGGATTCTTCACAAAATGGCCTTCAAGACAGTACTCTTCGTCCAGAAACTGTGTGAGTTCCAAGCTTGCATGTTACCAGGTTATTTGGAAATATTTTCCATGATGAACCATTTGATGAATCTTCTATGTGTTTTAGTGTCCGGAGACGTCATCATTGTGGTGTTAGTGAAAATAATACTCCAGCAGTGCGTCGTGGTCCAGCTGGTCCGAGGGCTTATGTGGGCAAATAAGGTTTGTTTAATTTAATTCTGAATTATGCTTTCCTTAAGGAGACTTGAGTTTAAGCATGAATTTGTTAGTTTTGTGGCCTACAACTTGTATTTAACAGTTGATACTGCATGCTTTTCCCTATAGTATTCTTGATTAAGCACCATCTTGTGTAAGTATGCCTAAGAATAGTATTTGGAATGTTGCTGATGTTGGTGATAATTTTCATCTATCCTTTTTTTTATAATTCTTCTCTGTAATATTATTTTCTTTCCCTATGTGCTATAGCTTCCACACATGAAAAGCAATAAAGAGTCTGTAGTAGCGGAAGGCACCAATCAATATTAAACTTCGCTCTCTGCCCTAAAAAACAGAGCAAGTAAGAGATAACCAATGCAGTTAAAATTAGGGGAAAAAATGTATACATCAATCTGTCATCACCACTCCAGGCATCAGTAATGATTCCATGGCTTTAATTTGTGTCATCTCAAGTTCAAGAACAATAAAGAATAGTGTAAAGTTCTCTAAATTGCAATGTGGAATCTAAATTTATTGTTCAGACTTCATATAGTTCATAGGCTTGTCTATGTATACACTATACAGTCAATTCAAAGATTGCACCTGCTTTTTGTTTAACTTGTTATAAAGAAGAATTAATGCAACTTACTTTGGAAATACAAATGTCAGCCATATTATATATTGTCAAATAAGTTGGTACCCTGCCTCCACATTTACTGACTCCATTACTATCTGCATATATTAACCAGTTGCCATGAATAGCTAATATTTGCTTCCTCCAGTGAGCAAGCCATTAAGTTTTGCAAGACCCACCTGGCATTAATGTGATGCCAGATTATGTCAGCAGTTATGTAAACATCTGCCATGTCATCTGCTGCCTTAGCCATTAATCACTGTTCATGTGACTGCCAAACTGCAACCCTCCCCCTAGATACTGATAGAACAACTTAGATTTTCGAGAGCAGTGCGCTTTGGCCACCGACAAACAGTTCCAAAACCAAAGGCAATTTGTCTAGTCACCTGAAGTTTCTAAGTTATTGTGCCTGTACTTTGAAGTGTTTGGCATGCATAGTGGTTTTACTAGTATTTTACTCACTGTATCACACTAGGGAATTAGAGACCAAAATAAGCTGATTGAACCAGCATTCCTAGAGATGTTTCATTTATTTGCAGTTATCCTATATAGTTCTAGAACTATAGTAGTATATATAGTTGAGTCCAGTAAATGTTCTAGCAGCAGAAATAATTCTTTGGCTTCATGCATCAAATAAATTTAATATTGACAAGTCTATGAAACATCAGAAAAATATTATTGATGAGTATTCTGAAAATTTTGAGGAGTTTTAGTATAATTAGTCACTCAAATTAATCCATTATCTTGGGTACAGCTACTATGTTGTGGATATTAGTATATTTCTCTTCATAACTTTGCTTCTCTTTATATAACTTTGCTTCCCCTACAGTATTGTTATGTTTGATTTTCATAATAGTGTTTTTTTTTTTTTAATTTTTTTATTTGACTTTGTAGGATACGGGTGATACTGATCACGTGGATATCTTCAAAAATTTTATTTTATTATAAATAGAGAATGGCTTTATAGACACTATTATGAATAGTTGTAATAATATTTTAAATTTTAATAGAATTTAATATTGTAGTTCTTATGGATTTTAATTTATGTTTATTATCTTATTGTTTTAAATGAAGATAATTAATTTTCTTCATTATGGATTTGTATTATTAGATTTAAATTTATAATAATACATTATTAAATAAAAATTAAGATTAAAACATTAAGGACGTCAATTGTCCCCAATAGGTATTGAGGACGTCAAATGTCCTCAAAAATGAATTTGAGATAAATTTTTGAGGACGTTATTGTCCTTAAAAACTAATTCATTTGAAAGATTAGGTCTACTGCATGATGTCTCTCAATATATTATTCTTGGGGACGATAATCGTCTCTAAAGAATGTTCATTTAGAGATGAAAAACGTCTTTAAATATTTTGACAATTTTTTTTATGAATTTTGGGACAGTTTTCGTCCTCAAAGTTTTGGGGACGAAAGTGTCTTTAATTATGGGGACGATTGTTCACAATCGTCTCTAAAAATTTTCAAAGACATGATTTTAGAGGATAACTGTTGGGACAACTTAAGTCATCACTAAAATTTTTGGATACGATTTGCAAGCTTTTAGAGATGATTTTAAGTTGTCCCCAAAATCTTTAAATTTTGTAGTGGTACTCAGTCCCACCTTTCAAACTAATGTAGAAGATGTCCCTTTCTTCACCTATCACTTCTCTCGGAGGCTTCAAAACGAGACAGTGACAAAGAGATGTGGAACTTCTTAAATTAAAGTCCCACCAAATATTACTAATCAAAATTTATGTTTATTTTGTTTAGTTTATTAGTTGATTGGTTTGTTTATTATATTTTTCTTGGATATTTTAATATTTGAAATTTATTGAAAGTTTCTATTTGTAATACATAATCTTATCAAGAAATTGTACGAATTACTTTTTTTTAAGAAAAAATATAGTACCCAAAAAAAAAAAAAACAATTAATATACATCTTGAGTGCACTCTGTCCAAACATACAAAAACTAAACATGCAAAATAGAGTCAAGCATGCCATACGAATTGAAATCAAATAATGTATTTCCACATAATTGTATTTGTAACAAAACATCAAAGGTCCCAAACGTAGTTTATTTTCACATAAAGTACTCAGGAATGACAAGATGATCCATACCAAAAACTTTCCTATAATTTATGTCACTTTTAAAGCATACGCGTATTGAACTAGCTAGAAACTTAGGGATTATGAAATCATCAAAGGAAGCGCAACTACCATATCTTTTTGCAACCAATGGAGTCTATACTATGAATAAAGTCCACCAAGCCATGTTTTATATACCCGAAATACAGTAATATAATGACAAATTAAACCGAACCCACTTTACCTGACAGAAAGACATTATTGAGAACTTGCATCTCCTCGAAACCAATTACTTCAAAGTAGTTAGATGGAATAAAGCAGAGATTGTATCAAAAGAAATGAAATTGTTTCTGTCGTTTATGGTCTGACCAATCCTCATCATCAGAGGAGTTGAAACTCCCATTGAACCCTGCTGGTCTCTTTGAGCTAGTTGGGAGATGATGGTCATTCTCAATATCAACATCTTTTTCGATCATTGATCTTCCAAAATCTGGAGTGTCAGCACCGCATATTACAGAGAGGCAACTTGGATCAACTGGCGAGCTAGGTTGGATCATTTTAGGATTGCATCTATTTGCTTCGTCTTGGTTGAGTGGCAAATGAGCAGCCATACTTGATTCCAAATATCTCTCAATAGCTGGTCCCACTCTCTCCTCATTGGACTTGAAGTTTTCGTTCAATTGAACATCGCCCCCCTCATCGGATTCGACCTTATAGTAATTAATTCTTTTTGCATCCACATAGAATACATGGATACCGCATTTCTTCACCTTGACATGATTTACTCGAATGTTTTCTTCAAAATTTCCTTCATCATCGAATTTTTGAGCTTCGACGTAGAATTTACATGAGGCCTCGTCATAGTGCTTGTCTTCTATAAGCATATAGAGATCGAACCAAATGATCATGTGAATCGCCTCCTTATCATGCGTAACGGACCCCCAGTAACTCTTGGAATTATGATGATCACCGCCTTGGGATTTAAACTCAAATTCACAGACAATTCCAATGCCCAAGATTTCATGATTGTGGTCGAATTCAACAATAACACAAGGAGCAAAACCCAAGAATCTATCACTTTGCCAATCTGGACGGAGCTTGATAGTTATTGAAGATTCCATGCTTTGATACTGGAAGAATTCTGAAATTTCACAACAAGGAGCAATTCGAGACAACAGTAACATTTGTTCTTTGTTTCGTTGTAAAATTGCCTTGCCCATTCCTCTGCCATGCACTGAATTCTGAGTTGTGAATTAGCCACAATGTTGTTGACTGCATCTCGATCCAAGTTGAAGCAATTTTTGAACATCATGAATTTAGCATAAACATCTTCGAACGTATATCGAAATTGTTGTGCCCTGGAAACTTTTTCTAATGATGTGCACGCAGATGCCTTTAATCGTGCTACACCTGGTGGAAGCTCTGGCAATGATTTAAGTCTCGTGCAATTGTGTATATAAAGAGCAGTTAGATTAGAAAGTTGTTTGATGCTCCTGGGAATTTCCACTATATCTGTCCAACTTAGATCCAGACTGTTCAACGAGACCAAATAGGTGCTGCTAGAGGCGCTCAAGTTTCTGCTGTCGTCCAACCAAAGTATTTGGTCATTTGATGTGGGTAACACTTTTATTGGAGTCATACGCAACCTTAAATCCTTTATCTTCCATGGAAGATTTGGGAATTTGGTGATGTTGCGGCAATTAGAGAGTTCGACACTTGTAAGGGCATCGAACGTACGAATAGTGTTCGGAAGATTGTGAATTTTTGTACCACTCAAATCTAAGAAAGTAAGTTTATTTAGATACGGGCACAAGTTATTGGTCAAGTTGGAAACCCCTGTGTAACTCAGATCCAAATGCACAAGTTTGTCAAGATGCTTGATTGACTTGAATGCTTCCTTCTCAACCAAGTTTCTGCAACCATATGCTGTCAATCTTGCAACATTTTTGGCTCTTGAAAGATCAGGGATCCTAATCAAATTTGGGCATCTTATGAGGTTAATTTCTCTTAAATTGACAAGATCCTGTGCAATGAAAAAAAAAAGTAGATTAGTGTAGCATCTCCAAAGTGTGGGCTTGGTTTATAAAACAAGGAAAAAGAAAATGTAAGAAGCCAGCTCTTACTCTAATTGGTTCATACAACCACACTTGCCATCCAGTAAATCTGGAGTTTGAATTCTAATATCTGCAACCCCTTCCTTTATTCTAAGGTTGCGGCTTCTTTTGTATAAAAGAAAAAATGTAAAACTAAAATTAAAATTAAAGCATACCAAAATTCCATCCCAAAGTTGATCAATGCAACTACGACGTAATGTTAGTTCAACAAGATGCTCTAGCTTAAACTTTGAGGGCAAAGATTTCAACGGATATCCATCCCAGTGAAGATACCTCACACCATCAGGAATGTATTCAAGATGAGCTAGAGAGAACTCCGAACCAAGGAATTTAAGAAATGTTAGATTGGGAATCCTTGCAAAAGCTGTAGGAGATAATTGCATGGCCTCATGAATTTTAGTCGTATCTAGCATTATGCTTTTAATTGCTTCAGTTCTGTTAGACAATTGAGACTTTTCCTAGGTACTCTAAGGACAACATGATTTTTTTGTGCTAAGTTTGTATATCAAATCTGACAGCAAATGTATTGTGTCAGTATATCTTTGAGTTAGGTGATGTTAGCTCAAAATATGATGTAATTCCTTGTTTGAAGGATGTTTGGTTCAACCACCTTTACCTAAGGTTACCTAAGGTTGATTTTGTATCAAATATATATGAATGAAAGCAGAAGACAGCAGTATGCTGATCATGTTCCTTCCTCAATATCTGTTTTCTTCTTTTCTGTTATAAAACAACATGGTATCAGAGCTTATGCGTGTTCTTGAGGGACTGTGAGTGAGTAGAAAAACCAGCAAAGCTTATTCCTAAAACCCTGAAACACCTCAGCACCTGTTAATGGCCTCCAACAGCTTTGCAAACCCAACACCTCCAGTGTTTGCAGGAGAGAACTACCCTATCTGGGCAGTTAAAATGAAAGCTTTTTTGAGAGCTTTTGACTTGTGGGATGTTGTTGAAACAGCCAGAGAAACACCTCCTTTGAGAGCAAACCCAACCATTGCTCAAATTAAGCAACATAGTGAGGAAGTGGCAAAGAAATACAAGGCTTTGTCATGTATTCACTCTGTTGTTTCAGATGTGATCTTCACAAGGATAATGACTTGTGAAACAGCCAAAGAAGCATGGGAAAGGCTAAAGGAGGAGTTCCAATGGAGTGACAGAACCAAGCAAATACAAGTGCTAAACCTATGGAGGGAGTTCGAGGTTCTAAGGATGAAAGATGCTGAAACTGTCAAGGAATATGTTGACAGACTGATGAAGGTTGTAAATCAGCTAAGGCTGCATGGTGAACAACTGCTAGACAAGAGAATAGTGGAGAAGGTGCTTGTGAGTGTCCCTGAGAGGTTTGAATCAAAAATTTCCTCTCTAGAAGACTCAAAGGATCTCTCAAAGCTTACCTTAGCAGAACTTGTAAATGCTTTTCAAGCACTAGAGCATAGAAGGGCTATCAGACTTGAAGAATCAACTGAAGGAGCCTTTCAAGCAAAGTTCAAATATAGATATGGCAGCAGCAGCACAGGAAAGAAGCAGTCTGGTGAAAGAAAAGACAAAGAGAAGAAAGAAGGAGATGGCCAAAAATGGGAAAGCAAAAGAGGAAGGTATCCACCTTGTCCTCACTGCAAGAAAAAAAGTCACACTGAAAAGTTTTGCTGGTTCAGACCAGGAGTGAAATGCAGGGCCTGTAATCAGCTTGGTCACGTGGAGAAGGTTTGCAAAAACAAAGCAAACCAGCAAGGACAAGCTCAGGTTGCTGAAAAACTCGAGCAAGATGAAGAGAAGCTATTTGTGCTACATGTCTTGCTATAAACAGCAACAAAGAAGCTTGGCTAGTGGACAGTGGCTGCACCAATCACATGACTCATGATGCTGGTCTCTTTAAGGAGCTGGATATGTCCTTTATCTCCAAAGTGAAGATTGGAAATGGAGAGTATGTGGATGTCAAGGGAAAATGAGTGGTTGAAGTACAAACACCTTCAGGTACAAAGTTCATTTCTGATGTTTTATTTGTGCCTGAAATCAGCCAAACCTGTTGAGTGTAGGACAGATGCTTGAAAGGCACTATGCCTTGCATTTTGAAGATATGTCATGCTCTATATTTGACCCTACTGGTGCTGAACTGATGAAAGTCAAAATGGAAAATAAAAGTTTTCCAATTGAGTGGAAACAAACAGACATGCATGCTTATCCTAGTGAAGTAGATGAATCTGTCTTATGGCATAAAAAGACTAGGCCATTACAGTCACCCATCCTTGAAACATATGCATTCAAATGATTTAGTTCAAAATTTGCCAATCATTCATGATAAAGCTAATGTGTGCCCTGCATGTCAATATGGTAAGCAAAGCCAACTACCATTTCCATCCAAAAGTAGTTGGAGAGCTTCAATGAAGCTACAGCTGGTGCATACTGATGTGTGTGGCCCAATGAGCACACCATCTCTGAACAACAGCAAGTATTTCCTATTGTTTGTGGATGACTATACAAGAATGAGCTGTGTTTATTTTCTCAAGCTAAAGTCAGAAGTGTTTGAGGCATTTCAAAGGTTCAAAATCATGGTGGAAAATGAATCTGGTTGTCGAATGAAGAGACTCAGATCAGACAATGGAACTGAGTACAACTCAGGGGAATTCATCAAGTTCTGTGAACAAGCAGGAATTCAGCATCAGCTCACTGTTCCTTACACTCCTCAACAAAATGGTGTGAGTGAAAGGAAAAATAGAACGATCATGGAAATGTCTAGGTGTCTGCTGTTTGAAAAAGAACTTCCTAAGAGTTTCTGGGCTGAGGCAGTAAATACCTCAGTATACTTGCTGAATATGCTACCTACAAGAGCTTTAAATGGCAAAACTCCTTATGAAGCTTGGCATGAAGTGAAGCCTTCTGTTGAACATCTCAGAGTCTTTGGCTGTGTGTGCTATTTTCACATACCAAAGAAAAAGAGAGATAAGCTTGACAAAAGGGCAGAAGTTGGGATCTTCCTAGGCTACAGCAGTAATACCAAAGGGTACAGATTATACAATGTAACTACTGGGAAGGTTATTGTTAGCAGAAGTGTCAAATTTGACGAGTCTGCTAAGTGGAATTGGGAGGAAAAGGAAGTAGCAACCCATGTGCCACCAGTAATTCTCCAAAATAGTGATGAAGAATCTGAAGATGACACTGAAGTTTCAGTAGAGGCACTAGAACACTGGAAGAAGTTTATGACAGATGCAATGTGGCTACACTGGAACCTACAAGTTATGATGAAGCTGCAAAGAAGGATGCATGGAAAGCAGCTATGACTGAAGAAATGAAAATGATTGAGAAGAATGCAACTTGGCAACTTGTTGACAGACCAATCAGTCACAAAGTGATTGGTGTTAAGTGGGTTTATAGAACCAAGCTCAATCCAGATGGTTCTGTAAACAAACATAAGGCCAGGTTGGTTGTTAAAGGCTATTTTCAGCAGCAAGGGATTGATTTTTCAGATAACTTTGCTCCTGTGGCTAGGCATGACACCATAAGGCTTTTAATAGCCTTAGCAGCATTGAAGGGGTGGAAAGTTTATCATCTTGATGTTAAGTCAGCATTCCTAAATGGTTTGCTTGAGAAGGAGATTTTTGTTGAACAACCAGAAGGTTTTCAATCTCTAGGGAAAGAAGACAAAGTCTATAGGCTTCACAAAGCTCTATATGGCTTAAAATAGGCACCAAGGGCCTGGTACAGCAGAATCGATTCCTATTTGCTGCTAGAAGGGTTTATAAGAAGTGAGAGTGAAGCTACTTTGTATGTGAAGAAGCTAGAAGATGAGAAGCAGCTCATTGTGTCATTATATGTTGATGATCTGCTTGTTATAGGTGATAATGAAGGGTTCTTAAAACAGTTTAAGCAGAATATGAAGAATGAGTTTGAAATGTCTGACTTGGGTGAAATGAGATACTTTCTGGGGATGGAGATTCACCAGTCTAATGTTGGTATTTTCATTTCTCAAAGGAAGTATGCACTGGAGGTTCTAAAGAAGTTCAAGATGCAGAATTGCAAACCAGTGGCAACACCACTAGTTGTAAATGAGAAGCTGTCTAAGTCAGATGATGCAGGTATTGTTGATGCCTCTGTTTATAGAAGTTTAATTGGAAGCTTACTATATCTGTCTGCTACAAGACCAGATATTATGTATTCTGCAAGTCTACTCTCAAGATTCATGTAAGCTCCTAGTCATATTCATTATAGTGCAGCTAAAAGAGTATTGAGATATATTAAAGGTACATTCGATTATGGGTTATGGTATTTGAAGAATGAAAGCAGCAAGCTTGAGGGGTATGCAGACAGTGACTGGGCAGGAAGTGTGGATGATTCGAAAAGCACTTTAGGATATGTTTTTTTATTTGGAAGTGCTATTTTTTCATGGAATTCCAGGAAGCAGGAAGTTGTTGCTCAATCCTCTGCTGAGGCTGAGTATATTTCTGCTGCAGCAGCAGCAAACCAAGCCATTTGGCTTAGGAAACTTTTGGCGGATCTGGAGCAGAAGCAAGATGAATCGACTTCAATCTGGGTTGACAACAAGTCAGCCATAGCCATTACTAAGAATCCTGTACAGCATGGAAGAACCAAGCATATAAATGTCAAGTTTCATGCCATTAGAGAGGCTGAAAAACTTGGAGAAATTAATGTTGTATACTGCAGGTCTGAAGATCAAACTACAGATGTTTTGACCAAGACTGTTTCAAGGCCAAGGTTTGAGTTCCTAAGGACCAAGCTTGGAGTCTCCAAGAAAAATCTCAAGGAGGAGTGTTAGACAATTGAGACTTTTCCTAGGTACTCTAAGGACAACATGATTTTTTTGTGCTAAGTTAGTATATCAAATCTGACAGCAAATGTATTGTGTCAGTATATCTTTGAGTTAGGTGATGTTAGCTCAAAATATGATGTAATTCCTTGTTTCAAGGATGTTTGGTTCAACCACCTTTACCTAAGGTTACCTAAGGTTGATTTTGTATCAAATATATATGAATGAAAGCAGAAGACAGCAGTATGCTGCTCATGTTCCTTCCTCAATATCTGTTTTCTTCTTTTCTGTTATAAAACAACAAGTTCCCTACAATGATTAATTAGCAAAAATATGTGTTTAATTTCATTGGCATGTAATTTATTTTATAATAGCTCGAATAAAATAGCAAAATATGTTATAAAAAGGATTAAAATTAGTAAAACTACTCACCTTGTTATGCTTGAGGACATGATTGACATCTTCAAAAGTCCAAAACCTAGAACGTTCTCCAGGATTTTTAGATTCTGAACGGACAACATTCCTCATAGCAAATCATGCATGCAAAGGTCGTTCTCTTGGGTAACACTTAAGAGGCATTTATCAACAAGCTCACTAATTCCACAAAGTGCAGCACCAGCATAACAACTATCTAATATTTCTGTCACATTGTCTCTGTTATACCCTTTAAAGAAGCATGCAAGGTCAAGAAATATAGCCTTTTCTGTATCATCTAATCCATCAAAACTAATTTGCAATAAATTCTGAATTTTCGGATTGATATGCACCTTCAACTTATTCAACACACTTTCCCAATATTCTCTGCTCTTTTGATAAACTATAGAACCCAACACTTTAAGAGCTATTGGAACACCTTGAGCGTACCGCGAAACTCTCTTTGATAGATCCTTTCAACCATCGACTGGATTGTTTTGCTTGTAGGCATTTAGAGAGAAAAGTTGAAAAGAGTTGTCATCGCTTAATTTCTCAACCTCGTATATTTCATCGACTCTGCAATTTTTAAGGACTTGTTTATCTCTAGATGTTACGATGATCCTACTTCCAGAACCGAAGTGATCATGACACAAAAGTAAACCTTCGAATTGGTCAAAATCACTAACATCATCAAGAACAACAAGAACCTTTTTACGACAAAGTCTATCCATGGTGAATTTGGATCTCTGTTACCAGAAATCACCATCTCCCCTGTGATTTTCGAATTGGATCGCACGACCCAATCGCGGATCATTGGCGATCAAATTCACTAGGATTAATGATCCCATTAACAAATAGTGAGTAAAACAAAGATTAATCTGATATGTTTTGGAGAAAAGCCAAAAACTGCTGCTTCCACGATTCAAGCTTCAAAACTCAAAAGAGTTTTGTTGATATCTTTTTGTGTCGTGGTGGTGCTCCTGAGGTCCCTGGTGGTTCGAGGCCCTGAGAAGGAGGAAAATAGATCAGAGGGCATCGGAGGTTGAGCTTCGGGACGCACTCCAATGGTTAAGTCAGTATTTGGAAGAGGAAGAAGGGATTAGAGAGAGAGAGAGGGCTTAACCGTGAATAGCCCTGAGGAGGGCTATATATAAGGGAGGTTGGGCGAGCTGGTGCTTGCTCTACAGGTTCCACGTGCCCGACTCTGATAGGTTGTCTGATGTAAGCTGTCTAGGGGGCCTTGTCGAGGAGACGACTGCATTTAATGTCCATCATCTGTAGACTATGGCATTTAATGTCTCGCACTGCCACAGGTGGGCGCCGAAGTGACTGGAGATGTGACCTCTGGAAAAGGGGAGGCGCCAACGTGTCCCAGGTCTTTGTTCCTGGTGATTATTGGGCTCGTCTGGTTAGTCTGTTTAGCTGGGCCTTATCCTTGATGGACTGGGCCCACTCTTGGTGGGCCGAGTGGGTTCAACAATTGCCCCCCAGGCGAGGTGGATGTTATAAAGTGATCGAAGGCGAGCTTGTGGATAAAAGGTACCTCATGCTGTAAGGGTTGTCTCGTACTGGCGAGGAGTCAAAGGCTTTAATTTTTTGGGGTTTTCTGGCTAAGTTATAAGCGACGATCTCGTTTTCTTGGAGTGTGTCGGAGAATTGTGTGTTGAAGTGGCTTGGGTGTGTTTGAAGTTGGTTAAGGAGGTGCTCTGCATTTCTGCTATCCTTTGGTTGGTACGACACGATGTTTAATGTGTTTTTCTCTTAATGACAGCCTTAAAGGCTGGGAGCGTCGTTCCAGAGATGGACACGTGTCGAACGTTGTGTAGTGCGTTGGGTGGCCATCATGGTTCCTTTTTGGCTATAAATAAGGGTGTCTGGGTTAGTGTTTTCTATTGGTTTGTCATTTTTGTTGTCGAAGTGCTGCCCATTTGCTGTAGAACGTTGCCAGAGCTATCTGCTTGCATTGTTGTCCTTTTGGTTGGTGGATTGCTCCGTTCTGCTTGTTCGTCGTCTCAAGGAGGTTGATTTGGGTTTGCATAGGTACTTTCGGAGTTTGTTTTTGACTTTTTGTTTGGTTTTTTGCTATTTGTGGTGGTTTGTAGGATGGGTTCGAGTGATAGTGGTGGCTTCGATGCGCTGGAGAGGATGGAGGGTCTGCCTACGTCGGTGGTCGGAGCATCGACGATGTATGTGCTGACTTGGACCATGAAATCGAGGAGGGGGCCAGGGTGGCTACTGGTGATGGGGCTGGAACGAATGGTATGGGTGGAGTTGTTGGTGGTGGTGCCCCGGGGGTAGGCCGAACGTCTTGAGAAAGGTGAGGGGAGTGAGGAAAGTGAAAAGGTTGTTGGAAATGGTGGCATTCAGTTTTTTGATGATATCCCCTATACTATGACCGGCGAGCAGGTTGGCGCCCTGATGCTGGCCTATGGTATTTTCATCCCTAATTATCGCTACGAATTCTACGTGCCCGCCCCAGGTCGGCGCCTAAGTCATATTTACTAAAGGTAGGAGGGATGTGATCTTATTTGAACACATGTTTAAGGGGGTTCCACCTTCCTATAAATCCCTTCTTCGCCACCTGCCTTGAGGGGTATGGTATTTCGGACGCCCAATTGACAGGGTCTTCTTGGCCTGTTATAATGGCGTACTTCCTTGACTGCAAGAAGAGGGGCGTCGAGCCTTTGTACGCCTCCTTCCGTAACTTATACCAGCTGGAAGTGAAGTAGGACAAGTTTTGTTATCTTAGTCCTCGCTACCGAGTGGTCGTAGAGAATGCTCCTTGCAACAACCATATCAAAAGGTCGTAGTTTTTTGCTGTGAGGCTGAAGTTGGAGAATAATTGGGGCTTTCCTATGAGGTGGTCTAAACCCCCTAAGTATCTGCAGAAAATGGCTGTGACCATGGATGATCTAGAGAAGGATCAGTTTGACCATTATATGCAAAATAAGATCAACTGGGAGGACGTCGTTACAGACTGCCGTATTTACAAGCACTGTTTGGAGGGTATTAGTCCAAACAGGGTAGCGGCCAAGTTTGCCAATCTAGTCCCTCCTCCTGAAGGTAAAGAGTGGCCCGTGGGTGATATTGACTACTACGCCGAGGTTTGATGGGTATCAACAAGCCTAAGAAGAAGAAGAAAATGAGCAAAAAATCGGGCGCCTCTCATCGACGTGGGGCTGCTCCTTCAGGAAAGGCAAGTGTTGCCTCTCTTGGTGCGGTGGTTCCTGAAGAGGTGGGTTCCACCGATGAATGTAATGGTTCTGGGGCTTCCATTAATACTCTTGCTTTGGTGCCTTGGATCCCTGAGCCTGCCCCTCTTGCTTCAACTCTCGTTGTGATAGAACTGCCACCCTTCCCTGGTCTGTCAGAGAGCTTAGGTGGTGATAGTTTAAGAGCTAGAACAAAGCCGGCTGAAGTTATTATCCTGGATGATAACAGTGATGAGGAGAGGGTGTTCGACATGGGGGATTCTATGAGCTCTGATAGCTCTGATAGTGAAGATGGTGCTTGGCATGGTAGTTCTAATGCGGCGGCGTTGTTTCTAAATCTTTGGCGAGCTGGTATATCTTGCATGCCCTCATCGTTTGGGCTTTGATGAGCTCTCATTTTGATTGTTTTCTTCTGTGCAGGTATGTCAAGTGGTGACATTGCTGAGAAGATTCGCCAAGCTGCAAGAAAGAATGAAGCCCCGAGTTAGAGCACGGGGCCCCTTCCTCCACCTACTCAAGATCCATCCACCAAGAAGCATAAGCGGGATAGCCTGTCGATTGACCCTGCTTTGAAGAAGCTGAAGGTTGGCCAGGACCCGAAGAAACAGAAGTCCTTCCCTTCCTTGTCTGCTAAACAGGCAGGCCTTGGCATAGCCACACAAAAGGTGGGTCAAGGCTCCCTGCAGCCATTGGCTGGGACAAGGAACAAGGTTGCCCCAACTGATGTGGCTCCCTATCCAAAAAAACCTCGGATCCTCCTAGAGGTGGCAAGAATTTGCCCCTCATACCAGCCTCACCGGGTAGAGATGGGTTTTCTTTCATCCGCGATGACGTTGTGGGGCACTCTGCGTGCTCTTCGTCTTCACCCTATGGGGGCGAACTCCGAGATGCATGCCAAGGGTCCAGCTTGTATTTTGAGTATCAAGGCCGTATGCTCATCGGGTCTTTGCTCTGCAATGTTGACTCGTGCATTAGCTGGGCTCGTAGTCATCTCCCCTTCCAGGAGGTGAAGATTATTGAGAACTGCGGCCTTCGCATTGTTCAGCGTGGCGTCCTTTCGAACATGGTGGATGTGAGCTCTGTTCTTCAAGTTCCTTGGTGGTTGGTATTGGCTGGTCTTTCTTACATGGTTTGCTATTTTCTTTCAGAATCTGGTCATGAACCTAGCTATATATAATCGTGTCGAGAAAGCGGACGCCCATCTTCGTGACGTGAAAGCGGATCTCCAACTCAAGGCTTCCGACGTAACAGAGTTGGAGGTCCTCTTGAAGGCTAAGAAGACCTCAACTAAGGCTACCGAGAATAAGGCGGCCTCCATCGAGCAGTCCTGTCTGGCCAAGGTGACAGATTCTGAGAAATAGGTCACGCTTTTGCACGAGAAACTCATTAAGTCAGAGGACCGCGTTAAGTCCAGGGATTCAAAAATCAAATTGCTGAACAGAATTTGCTGAGAAGGAGAAAGAGATTGTTGTTGCTGAGGCTGTGGCCAAAGCTGTGGAAGTAGCCGTTGCCGAGGCTGTGACCAAGGCCATGGAGGCTTAGAAAGAGAAGCATGCTCTCGAGCTAAAGAAAGCCTTGGAGGCAAAGGAGGGTGAGGTGGTCGAGGTAGCCCTTGGGATGGTAGATAAGTTCCGAGCGACCACCCTTACTAGGGTTCAACTGTTTCATGGTCCCCTTGACTACAGGGGAATAGATTTTGGGGCTATTGAGAACCCTCCTGAGGGCTTTGACCCTATGTGCCCTGATATGCCCTCGTTGGAGAGGTTGAGGGTGATTTATGAGATTGCCCCTAAGTTTGATGTTCCTGCCATGCCCCAAGTTGAAGGCGTCCTCTCTTCTCTACAAGAGGAGCTCGTGCCCTCCGTTACGCAAGTCGAACTACCCTCGTTTACTGCAACCATAGAAGAGATGCTCGTAGCTGATGCCCTGATCATGGATCATCCCGAAGATGGCGAAGTTAGGGATCCAGCTGTTGTAGTTGGGAGAGATAATATAGCTGGGACGGGTAGTGGTCCTCTGGGTGGGGACCTTGTACAAAATACTTAGAAAATTTGTAACGTATCTTTTTTATTAATGAAAAACTTGTTTGGTTTCCGTTTGTTTGCCTTCTTCTATGCTTGGTTTGCCTTTATTGTTTGTCTTGAAGTTTGCCTTTATGCATATTGTTGGTGGTTGGTAGGCTATAGGACTTGTTGCGAGTTGCTACTTTGGTTGATTGTTTGCGTGAGCGTAAGGGTTGGATGAAGATGAGTAGTCGTGCTGGCGTGCATGGTGTTCTTGGACGGGTGGATGTATGGGCCAGTTAGAGGCCGTTGGGCGTACAACATGGCGTCTTATTGCGAGCGCACATGGTGGACGCGAGGGTGGATAGGCCAGTTAGAGGCCGTTGGGCGTGCAGTTGGGCACCTTATTGCGAGCGCACATGGTGGACGCAAAGATGGATGGGCCAGTTAGAGGCCATTGGGTGTGTAGCTTGGCGTCTTATTGCGAGTGCACATGGTGGACGCAAGGATGGATGGGCCATTTAGAGGCTGTTGGACATGCAACATGGCGTCTTATTGCTAGCGCACATGGTGGACGCAAGGATGGATGGGTCAGTTAGAGGCCGTTAGACGTACAACATGGTGTCTTATTGCGAGTGCACATGGTGGACACAAGGATGGATGGGCCAGTTAGAGGCCATTGGGCATGCAGCATGGCGTCTTATTGCGAGCGCACATGGTGGACACAAGGATGGATGGGCCAGTTAGAGGCCGTTAGATGTGCAACATGATGTCTTATTGTGAGCGCACATGGTGGACGCAAGGATGGATGGGCCAGTTAGAGACCGTTGGGCAAAATGTTGGCTTTTTGTTATTTTTCCTGCAAAAAGCAAGTTGTCTTATTATTCTTATGAGAAAAAATGCAACTTGTATGTAAGATTACAGGAAATATTTTTTCAGGTTGATTGCATTCCAAGTCCTTGGTACAGGGCTTCCATCTATTCGTTCTAATGCGTAGGCTCCAAAACCAATCTTCCTTGTCACCTTGTAAAGGCCTTCCCAGTTTGGGGCCATCTTCTCCTGTTCGCCCATGGGCCTGCTGGCTTCGCAACTTCGGAGGACAAGGTCACTGACTTGGAACTGTCTGCCTTTGACCTTTGAGTTGTAGTACTGGGCAACCTGATATGATCTGGTGACCTTTCTGACTTGTGCCCAGTCTCTGGTTCCTTCCAAGAGATCCAGATTTCTTCTAAGTGATTCTTCATTGGTGGCAGGGTCGTAATGGGCTATTTTTAAGGAATTGATGCCTATTTTGGCTGGTATCACAACCTATGTTCCATACATCAAATTGAAAAGGCCCTCGCCCATGCCGGAGTAGGATGTAGTCCTGATGGTCTATAGTATTACTGGCATTTCTTCTAGCCATGCCCCTTTGACATCGTCCAGCTTCTTTTTCAAGCCTTGGAGTATTTTCTTGTTCATCGCCACTACTTGTCCATTTGTTTGGGGGTGCTTGGCTGAGCTATGTGTGAGCAGGATTTTGAAGTTTTCACAAAATTTCTTCATCTTGCCCCCTGGAACTATGCACCATTTTCCACCACGATGGTGTTGGGGACTCCGTACCTGCACACCATAGATTTCCAGACGAAGTTTTTGATTACCCTTTATGTAATGGTCGCCACGGCTTTTGCTTTTACCCACTTACTAAAGTATTCACAGGCGACAGCTACAAACTTCTTCTGTCCTATGGCAATTGGGAAAGTCCTCAGGATGTCTATCCCCCATATTTCAAAGGGCCATGGGCTCGATAGCTAGTTAAGCAGTTCTGCTAGCTGTCTTGGGACGGTAGCGAACTTTTGGCATTTGTCGCACTTCTTTACCAACTCCATGACATCTTTCTTCATTGTCGGCCAATAAAACCCTGTCTGAGCGCTTTTTGTGCCAAAGACCTTCCCCCCACGTAATTTCCACATACTCTTTCGTGAATTTCCCGGAGGATATACTCAGCCTCTGGTGGTGCTAAACATCTCAACAAGGGTTCACTGAATAATTTCCTGTACAGAGTGTCGCCCATTACCATGTATTTGGCATCTCTTCTTCTTAATTTGAGTTGTTCTTTGGGATTGTCAGGCGACATCCCATTCATGAGAAAGTCTGTGATGCTTCTCAACCAACTTTGTTCGTTAGCTATTGGGAGGATCTCTGCGCTCTTTTGATGACTCGGCAAAGCACAGTGTTCCAGGAGAATTTTTCCTTTTTGTTTTATCTCGATGGCAGAGGCGAGCTTGGACAAAGTCTGCCCTGACATTTTTTCTCTAGCGATCTGTTGAATTATCAACTGGTTGAAGCGCAGCTTTAGGTCCATGATCTTTTTGTGATACTTTTCCAAGGCGGGCTCCCTTACTTCGTATTCCCCGTTTACCTGTTTTGCCATTAACTGGGAATCAGTAGACACAGATAATCTTGTGGGCTCGAGTTTGAGTGCCAACTCGAGCCCTGCCAGGAGGTCCTCATATTCTGCTATGTTATTCGAGGCAGGGAAGCCGAAGGACAAATCGTACTACCATTCACTTTCTTGAGGGTCAGTTAACAAGATTCCAGCCCCCGATCCCTCTTTTCCTGAGGATCCATCCACATACATAGTGCACATGCCAGTTGGGGCGACTTTCTATTGCTGGGGTTTTTGTATCAGAGTTGGCTCTAGGGGTGGTGGCTGTGTCCCCTCGTCAGGGTTCGGTGATGGCTCTTTGGGGTAGCGGATTGACGCTGTGATGGCGTTGTCAAAAGAGCATTCAGCTATGAAGTCCGCCAAAGCCTGGGCCTTGATGGCCTTCCTTGGCTTATACTCCAAACCAAACTCACTAAGTTCAACACTCCACTTGGCCATTCTGCCCGTCGTGTCCACTTTTTGCAAAACCTCCCTTAGCGGTTGATTCGTCAATACTGTAATAGGATGGGCCTGGAAATACTGCCTTAGGCGCCTGGCGGCCACTATCAGAGCATAAGTGGTTTTTTCTAGCCGAGTGTAATTAACTTCTCCATTCTGCAGGGCTCGACTTACATGATAAACTGGCATTTGGTGGCTTTCTTCTTCTTTAAGGAGTACGGCTACTACGGTTTCATCTGAAGCTACAAGATAGACATACAGCTGATCTCCTGGAAATGGGCTGGTGAGCAGAGGCGGTGAGCACAAATACTTATTTAGTTCCTCAAAAGCCTTTTAGAAATATTCGGTCCATTGATACCTGGAGGCTCTTCTAAGCACTTTGGAGAAAGGGAGGCACTTATCGGCAAGCTTGGAGACGAACCTATTAAGGGCGACCACCCTGCCGGTAAGTCTTTGCATTTCTTTAGTATTTCTTGGCGGACACATGCCCAGGATTGCCTAGATCTTTTATGGATTTGCTTTTATCCCTTTGTAGAAGACCATAAAATCGAGGAACTTTCTTGCTCCTACTACGAATGCATATTTTTCAGGATTTAACCTCATGTTGTACTTCTTGATGATGCCAAAGGCTGCTTCCAGATCTCGGACATGTTGGTCTAGCGATGAGCTTTTGACTAGCATGTCATCCACGTATACCTCTATTCTCCACCCGATTTGGTCCTTGAAGAGTCTGTTTACCAACCTTTGATAGGTGGCTCCTGCGTTCTTTAGCTCGAAGGGCATAACTTGGTAGTAGAATAGACCCTCCTCCGTCACAAAATACGTCTTATCTTGGTCTTCAGGATTCATTTTGATATGGTTGTAGCCGGAGAAAGCGTCCATAAAACTCAGGTATTTGTGGCCTGCCGAGGAGTTGACTAGTCGATCTATGGCTGGTAGGGGGAAGCTGTCTTTAGGGCAGGCCTTGTTCAGATCCGTGAAATTTACACACATTCGTCATTTACCACTGGCCTTTTTCACCATCACTACGTTGGCGAGCCAGTCAGGGTAGACCACTTCTTTGATGAAGTCAGCAGCGAGTAGTTTTTCAACTTCTTCTTTAACTGCCTTGACTCTCTTGGGGCCGAATTGGCGCTTCTTTTGTCTGACTGGCCTTGTTGCTGGGTTCATATTGAGGGAGTGGGTGATAACGCTGGGGTCTAATCCAGGCATGTCAGCTGCCGACCATGCAAAGATGTCGATGTTTTCTTGTAGCATGGCCACCAATGACCGTCTTTCTTCACTTCCCAAGGAGGACCCGACCTTGGTTGTTTTAGACGGGTTTTCTAGATCCAAAGGGACTGTCTTTGTTTGCTCTGCAGGCTCCGCCTTATACTGACTTGTTTCTGCCTTGTTATCCAAGCTTTCCAAAGTGAGCATGGTTTTGTTAATCAAGTTGACCTGGGCCTCTATTAGTTGCCCCCTGTTTCTTCTTTTTGCCCTATACTTCTGCCATATCGAGGTCATGCTCGACGCCTTTGTATTTATTTGCAATCTATATAGACAACACGTGGCACTGTCGCGCTGTTTGTTGGTCTGTCTTCATGTAACCGATCCCTATTGGTGTTGGGAACTTCACTATCAAGCAGTAGACGGCAGTTACCATCCTTGCCTTTCTCATCATAGGCCTTCCCAGGATGACATTGTAGGCCGAAGGCTGGTCGACCACTAGGAACTCAGAGATGACGGTGAGGGTGTGGTCGTCGTCTCCCATTGTTACTGGCAAGGTGATTGACCCTTTAACTGTGATTGGCTGATTCGCAAACCCGAAGATTGGGCTTGTTGGCTTCAAATCTTTCTCAGGGATGCCTATCTTCTTGAAGGCTTCCCCCTGAATAACTTCCACTGTGCTACCACTGCCGACAAGGACCCTTTTGACTCTGAAGTTTTTGATTGTGGTCGCCATAACAATTGGGTCGTTACATTGTCTTCCAAGATATCGACGTCGTTGTCAGTGAAATCTACCATCCAGTCTTCATTCTGCTTTGCTCGATTGAGGGTTGCATCGATTGCCATTATGTCCCTCAAGTGAGCCTTTCTTTTGGAGTCACTGACTATCCATTCTTCTGTGCCCCCCACTATCATATTTATCACCCCCTGTATCGATTTCTTCCCATCTGTCCTGCCTGTGTTCCTTTGACTGTTTGCCGAAGACTGCCCTTGCTGGGCCTTTGTCTTTCTTACAAACTGCTTGATCTGCCCTTTTCTGATAGCAGTCTCGATTGCATCTTTCAAAGACCTGCAATCCTCCGTGTTGTGCCCCACATCGTTGTGGTAGTTGCATCTTTCCTTGGAGTTAAGGCACAGTGGGTTGTCCTTCATGGGGTAGGGCACTCCCAAGATACCCTCGTGAGCTATTGCATTCAAGATGTACGCCTTTGAGGCGTTGAAGGGTGTACTCGTCGAACTTAGAGTATGAGGCTCTTTCCCCTTTTCGCCCTCGGCCTTGGATGGCTCTGTCCGTGTTATTCTGATGGGCCGTTCTGTCGGGCGATTTGGACCTTTGGAGGTGTGAGTCGAGACCCAACTGTCTCCTGTTGTCTTTATATCCCTAATTGTTTTTTGGGGGGCGCCCCTGGTCTTGTAGGTAGTGCATTCTTTTGTTGGGCCCCTCAGCCAGTTTCATTTCTTCTGTTTCGGCATACCTTTGGGCCTTCTCATACAAGTTATAGAGTTTTTTCGGTTTCTCATCTATTAAGGCATACCAGAGATGTTCGTGGCAAACCCCGCAAATGAATGCCTGTATTGCCCAGTCATCATGGAGGTCTTTAATTTCCATGGTGGCACAGTTGAACCTGCGGATGTACTCTTTGAGGGTTTCGTTTTTCTTCTGCCTTACTGAAAGGAGGCTGACTGGTGTTTTGAAGGTTGCCTTGTTGGCAAGGAAGTGGGTGATAAAGGTTCTACTAAGCTTCTAGAAGTTGTCAATGGACCCCGCCAATAGTGAGTGGTACCAGGTTCTGGCGTGCACTCTGAGTGTCATAGGGAACACTCGGCACTTTTGGGCATCAGTGGCCCCCAGCAAGTCCATGTAGTTCTTGTACTGGATGAGGTGGTCTGTGGGGTCCTTGGTGCCATTTTAGGTTTCTTTGGGGAGCTTGATTGTTTTTAGCACCAATTCCTATCGGATTTCCAGGGTTAGAGGACTGCTGTCGTCTGTCATCCATTCTGCTTCCTCGGTTTTTTCTTTCATCATGCCGTGGACTTCTTTTCTTAGGGCCGCCATCTGGGCCTCCATAGTGCAAACAACGGTCTCCTTATTGACGGGTAGGTTTTCTTGGCCCTAGGGTCTCTCCTCGGAGCGTTGTCCCCTAGTTTGTCGGTGGGCCCTGCTGGTGGCTATTCAGTGGTTGCCTCGATAAGACAAGGTGGCGTTGTTTTCTTCGTGGTTGTTGTGGTTGCCCTGTTGGTTTGGGCCAGCTTTCTGGTTAGGCTGTCGGGCGACCTACTGTTCGGCCAATTGTGCTTGAAGGTTTTGTATTTGGCTCATGAATATCTGATATGTGGGGTCGATATAGGGTAGCATTGATGGGTGGAAGGTAGTGTTAGGTGGCAGGATGGTGGGATCAGGCGTTGGTGCGGGTCCGATGTTGGTGTTTGGCGGTAGCGTTGCTGGTGTGTTTTCTTGGCCAGCTAGCGGGAGGTCCACCTCAGGGTCGAAGGAAATGCTCGTCCACCCCGCGACGTTAAACTGGGTTTCTAAGGGGTTGGAGAGGCTACACGGGTGGTCTGTTGGGTGGCTGGTGGTATCTCCCGCAGCGGGGTCGTGAGGGTTGAGAATACGGGGGAAGCAGTTGTGAGCAAGCTGTGGTAGTAGTTTTGGGGGTAGTAAGGTTGTTGGGGCCAAAAATTGGGCAGAAACGGTGCCTGGTAGCTAGCCAGTTCCCAGTGGGTTGAGGGAGGCTCGAGGGGAGGGAGAATGGAAGCTGCCTGTAACCGGAGGTGTGGAGGAGTTGGTGATAGGGAGAATGGTACCTGGGTTTCCATGTGAGGAGGTTGTTATGATTGGTGGTAAAGTCATGGCTTATTGTTTCTCACAGACGGCGCCAAATGTTGATGTCTTTTTGTGTCGTGGTGGTGCTCCTGAGGTCCCTAGTGGTCCGATGCCCTGAGAAGGAGGAAAATAGATCAGAGGGCACCGGAGGTTGAGCTCCGGGACGCATCCGATGTAAGTTAGTATTTGGAGGAGGAAGAAGGGTATTAGAGAGAGAGAGTAGTCTTAGAAGAGAGAGAGGGCTTAACCGTGAATAGCTCTGAGGAGGGCTATATATAGGCGAGGTTGGGCGAGCTGTGCTCGTCCTACAGGTTCCACGTGCCCGACTCTGATAGGTCATCTGATGTAAGCGGTCTCGGGGGGCTTTGTCGAGGAGACAGTCACATTTAATGTTAGTCTTCTGCAGACTGTGGCATTTAATGCCTCGCACTGCCCCAGGTGGGTGCCAAGGTGACTGGAGATGTAACCTCTGGGAGAAGGGGAAGCGCCCACGTATCCTCGGTCTCTGTTCCTGGTGATTATTGGGCTCGTCTAGTTGGACTGTTTAGCTGAGCCTTGTGCTTGGTGGACTATACCTACTCCTAATGGGCCGAGTGGGTTCAACAAGTTTAAAACAAGGATAAGAGAAGAGAATAGGGGGCCATAAAGGGGCCAGACCATAAAAGAATCCAAAAGTTTTTGTTTTTTTTGAAGTTCAAATTATTATGGGTGGGGTGGGCGGTGGTTTTAAGTGAGATGGGCAGTGGTGTTAAGTTTAATTTTAATAGTTTGTTAATAGATAAATTTTAAGTTTTTTAGAACATATATATATATATATATTGTTTTTAAGATTTCTATTAACATTAGAACTTTTGTTGTATGTGAATTATTAGATAATTTTTTATTATTAATATTATAAAAGTTAATTATTTTTATTAGTAATTAATATAGATTTACATTATTTTTAATTAATTGAATTATGTATTTATATAAACGCAAAAATAAAAAATATATATATATATATATAAAAGTTCTAAAAAAATGTTTTACGTTCCAATTAATCGTATTTCGTTCTTATTAAACGAACTGGAGAAGACTATCTCTATCGAATAACGATTTACGTTTCAATTTTCGTTCCTTGTACCGAATCGATCCGTGTTCCAGGTAAGACTGATTTGGATCCTATTCTGGGAGTGTCTATATGGAAGTTTTCTTCTTTAAAAACTTTGGAAAGAAGTTTTATCTCGTAAAGAAATGATTCCATCACCCTTTTGAGATCCCTCTCTAACATTTGCAAGAAAGCAGCAACTTTCAAATTGAGCAGATAATTCATTATAAACAACTTCAGCAAGAGTTGTTTTGCCTATACCACCTATACCCCATATTCCTATTACACGATGCCTTCCTCACCAATGTGCAACAAGGATTTGATTTGATTTGATTTGCTCCTTTCGATTAGGGCTGTAATCGAGTCGAGCCGAGCTCGAATAGTGAGCTGCTCGAGCTCGAGCTCGACTCGAAACTCGCTGCTCGAAACTCGGCTCGAGCTCGACCGAATACCATTTTTTAAGCTCGAGCTCGGCTCGAGATATAATCGAACTATTCGAGCTCGGCTCGATAAAGCTCGTTTACTCAATTTATGTACTCGAGCTCGAGCTCGAGCTCGTTTCATATACCTAATTGTATCATACACGATACAACAATTCAACTCTCTGCTCAAAAAGAAAAAAAAAAAAAAACTTAACTATATCCAATCTACTCATGTTTCCAGTATTTACTAATTCTCACCAGAAAAGTAAATGAAACATACCTCATGAATAATCAAACTAGTAAATAAAACATACCTCAAGAATAATGACATTAGTCCACTATATCCAAGTATTGCTTGAAAAGCTGAAGATATGATAATGGCCCCCTGCAACTCCTTCATAATATGCTTGAAGTTCTGCCAAGATGAAATGAATCAACACGGTAGATGTTCAGCAAACTCAAAATTGCCATCACACAAAACTACAACCAAAGATTTCAAAAACCCATTACCACAACAACAAAAAAATGAAAAGATCACAAAAACAACAGCTTTTTTTTAACAAAATCCCAGCATAAAGTGAGAAAAAGAGAGTTAGAAAAGTACTTGATTTTTTGCCTTTGGCGAAAGCTCGACGAGAATCTCTGAAGAAATCAAAGGCAGGCAAAGGAGTTAGGTTTGTGAGGGTGAGGGGGTGAGGAGCGGCTGAGAGTGAGTGAAAAAAATATATTAAGTTTTAGGGTTTTAACTTTTAAGGATATATATATATATTATTTTACTATATTACCCTTAATATATATATATATACTAAGGGTAATATAGTAAATTATTATAAAATATATATTATAAAATCAAAAGCTCGATTAGGCTCGCGAGCCGCTCGAATCGAGTATTGAGATACTCGAATTCGGCTCGCTCGATAGCTTGCGAGCACCAGTGTCTTATTTACACCCCTACTTTCGATGGTCTATTCCAACCAATCCTTTACAATCACTTGGAGACATGCGATTCAACTTCTTTATAACATCTTGAACAATTTCCTTAATTTCTTCAGGTTCAGATCCACCAAATATTTTATTATTAGAAGTTTCAATTGAAAAGTTCAAAATAAATAACCCAAAAAAAAAAAAACCCCAAAAATATAAAATTAAAATAACAGCTAATTTCAAATCAAGTGGATGGAGATTGGAGACACAGTTACCTATCTCCCTTTTTATGGCTCCCTTTTAAGTTGCCTACTTGAGTGAAAGCAGCTTTCCACTTCTCAACTTCATTTGCCTTATTTATTTAATGCTGAGCGAAAGCTTTTTCAAAACTCCCAGCATGTTTCCGCGCATCGGATGGGGTAACATGGTAGAAGATAGGCACCACAATCCGTCCCTTACTATACCATTCCATGATCTCAGAGAGTTCTGTCAAGCACCATGAGGAAGAAGCATAGTCTTTGGATAAGATAACTATGGACATCTTTGATGCTGCGATTCCATCCAACAGTGCTGGAGAAAGTTCCTCTCCCTTTCCCAGTTTTTCATCGTCGAAGAAGACTCCAATTCCACTATCTTTCAGAGCATTGAGTAGTTAACTGGTGAAGTTATAGCGAGTGTCTTCACCTCTGAAGCTTAGAAAAACTTCATCCTTTTGGCTGACAGGAGGAGTCAGAAGTAGAAGCCATGGAAGAGTAAGCCAAAGAAAAACAAGTTATTCTTGTGATTTTTTGGTTATGAGGTCACAAAAGAAAATTGTGTTAAAAGAGAAAATGGCACAAATGTCAGTAGGCTTCTTTGATCTTCACCGATTAACCTGTTGTTAGAAGACGAGAATAAGAGAGAAAGTAAGATTACAAGAACATAAAATAATACGTGATTCGGTTATGATAGCCTACATCTAGAGGAGTAGATCCAAAGGTTACATTGTTGATATTATTAAATTGTATTGAAGTCTATACATGAGTGTCTTATTTATACATAATGGTTCTCACCATTTAAGGAAAAAATCACCACAGTAATAATTACAATAATATTAAAATCGTAATTTGAATTGTAATCAGAATCAAATCAGAACCTCCAAGATTAATCTAATTACATTTATTACTTTAACACCCTTCTCAAACTCAAGGTGATATTGTAAATACTAACTTGAGTTTGTTAATCAATAAGAGAACATGTGGTGGAACACATAAAACAAAAATTCTGACGTGATATAACACGCAGCAGGAACAGGAAGATGTGACGTAACACGTGATAGGAAAACACAGGCAGAAAAGTGACAGAACAAGTAGCAGAAAAATCTGACGTGACGTAACACGCAGAAAACATGGCGAAACATGCAGCAGTGTCTATACAGGAGTGTCCTCATGCTTAACACAAAGGAATACGTGGTTCGGCCATGGTGACCTACATCCATGGAATAGACCCAATGGGTTACATTGTTGATATTATTGAATTGTATAAAAGTCTATATAGGAGTGTTTTATTTATACATGAGGGTTCTTACCATCTAAAAAAAAATCGCCACAGTAATAATTACAATAATATTATAATCATAATTTGAATCATAATCTGAATCAAAATCAAATTAAAATCTCTAAAATTATTTTAATTACATTTATTACTTTAACACTAACACCTGTTAAGAAGTTTCCCTGTGGTTTTCTTTTGCCCAACTTATAATTAATTTGGCTTTATCTCTTACGCGTCAAAAGTGAAAAGAAAAACTTATAATAATAAATTAAAGTCGTTCTTTAAATCAACAAATCTATTTTTTTGCTTTCATTTCCTCTAATTACCCTAAAAGCTTGGTTAAATCAAATGGTTAGTTACAATAACACATAATATTCCAAATTGTCTTGCGTAATTAAAGCACCATCAGATTAACCCAATATCCAATTTATCCTTCAAAATTTATTTTTATAAGAGAGTCTTAGATACATTTTTTGAAAACATATAAATTTTGCAACAATTTAAAGAAAATCATTATATGACTTTAAAATTTCAAAATACCATTTAATTTTTATTATATGTTTTAAAAAAATATATAAATTAATTTTCTTTTAAATGTAACCAAAATATTATATGTGTACGTTTTGTTTTGCCTGTCCATGGGCCATTCCAATAATGATTGTCTTTGGATATAACAGTGTGTAAGTTTCTTATATATTGTATAGTGATTCTATGGTAATTTTTAATAATTGGTGTGTTTCTTTGGCAAAAAAAAAAAAAAAGGGCAATAATGTTTTTGTTACATGGATATGAAGATGCAGTGAATTATCGGTGTGTTGCTTTGACCAAAAAATTAAAAACATAAAATGAACAATAATTTATTTATTAATTACATGGATATGAAGATGCAGTGAAGGTTGAAGGAAGCAAAATAAATGCTTCAGCAACATTGCATTTGCCAACACAGAAAAATGCATTCCTTTGAAAAATGCAAGGCAAATATTAAATTGAATTTGACTAGATGACTTTCTTTAGCTAATGGGTGCCTAGAATTAAAGTGACCCAAACCTTATTGAGGTAATGTTTAAATTTATTCACCATTAATCTTTTAATTGATATGATTTACACTACAAGGGAACAGATTTTTACCAACGGAATATTCCGTCGGTAATTTTTTTTAGATAAAAAAATAATTTATTTCTAAAATTATTTAATTTTAACGAAAATATATTATTAAGTGAAGTGGAATGTCGTAAGGAAAGGAATAAATCTATGGAGTGTGATCTTAAAGACATTGAAGAAAGATATTCAGAAATAAGCCTCTAATTTGTAGAAGCGGAAGGTGAAAGACAGCAACTTGTAATGATGGTAAGAAACCTTAAGAACAGCAAGAAGAACTAGCATGTTCAAAGATGCAGTATGTTGGACAAAGAACACAAAGCAGGGTGAAGCAGCTGATCCTCTAAACAGGAAATACATCAAAGTTCATTCAAGAAATCCTTATCATTTGAACTTGTGAAACAGAAATACTCATTTGTTTGTTGTTCATCTCTCCTATTAGGAACACTGGAAATTTAGATTCAACCAATTACGTTGAAAGCTCAAGCAGCAAATCTGGATTTTGAGGCTTTAAATTTTAGATTTCAAGAGACCCAATAGCTATATAGGAACCGTCCACTGCCTCCTTCATTTTGCACAAACAAAAGAAATTATTCCAAAAAAAAAAAAATCAAGAGAAGAGAAGAGAAGAGACTTACCACGTGCGGCGGTCGGACGACGATGGAGAACAGCAAGGGCGGACGCGCGCTCAGACGGCAACGGGAGTGGCAGCGTTAGGGAGGCGCAGGGATGGGCGGAGGAGAGGAAAGAGAAAAGAAAGAAGAAGTCTTGGGCATATTAATTATGCCCGAGACTTTTATCGACTGAATTTATGTCATCACCGACGAAATTTCCATCATCACCAATGGAAATTCCATCTTTAAAAAGTTCCTCGGTTTTCGAAATAAAATTAATTATTAAAATTAATTTCCGTTGTTTGTACTTATTAGTAACGAAAAGTTTCGTCGCTAATAAGATAGCGATGAAAGTTTTCGTCACTAATAAGTATTAGCGATTGAAATTATTTTCGGTTAAAAATATAATTAAAATTGATTTATGCAAATAATAATAAAATTAATTATTAAAAATATTTTCATCGTTAATACTTATTAGTGACGAAAAATTTTCATCGCTAATAAGCTTATTAAACTGAAATTTCCGCCACTAATAAGTATTAGTGACAGAAATTAATTTTCGGCTAAAAAAATATAATTGACATTAATTTATGTAAATAATAAATAAAATTAATTTTCGTCACTAATAAGTATCAACTACGAAAATTCCGATCGCTAATAGGTTTATTAATGACATAAATTAATTTTTGGCTAAAAAATATAATTGGAAATTGATGTATATATTTTTTTAACAAAAAGTTCTGTACAAATACTCAATTTTCGTAGCTAAAAAATCAAAATTCCGTCGCTAAAAGTCAAAAAAAATTTCGACGAAAATTTCATCGGAAATAAACGAATTTCGTCAGTAAAAGTTGTATATTTTCGACGGAATTATTCCGTCGAAAATAATTCCGTCGCTTAAAAGCTTTTCCCTTGTAATGTTATTGTGATAGTTTTAATTTTAAAGTAAATTTATCATCATACTCTTACTTTTAGAATAAATTTGATCATAATATAACAATTGAAGAATATTTTGTTAAAATTTATTTTACAATTCAAAAATAATTTTAAAAATGATATGACATAGTAAAAACTTCGAGCTAGAAAGACCAATTTAAAAAGTATAGCATTATGTTATCATTAATAAGAAAATATCCGATGAAAGAAGAAAAAATTAAAATAAAAAATTTGTGATTTTAGTAATACATACATAATTAAGTATATAAATATAATTGTAATATAATTATATAATAAGTTTTTTTTTTTTAACCTTGCATTGCACGGGTTTTTTTAAAAATTATATTCATAATTTTAATTTGTTTTCTTTTTATTTCATGCTAATTTTTATATTATACTATATTAAAGTTAAGAATATACCTATGTATTTATTATCTGTTATAAATAATCATCCAATAAAAATATCAAGGTACAAATATTGCTATATTGATCTTTATGATAATATTGTAACATACAAATCAATTATATATAATTTGTTTCATTTTTATTTCTCTTCATATTTTTATGAATTACATAAAAGATTTATAATTTCATGTTCAAATTTTTTTAGTAAATAAATCAAGATAATTTGAATAATATTTAGGTTAAATAGTAGTTTGATTACTTAATTTGAGCCTATATTTTACCTATTTATCTCTATAATAATTACATAAAGTTATTCTATGTATTTATTGGATAAAAAATGGATAATGTTGTTTGATTTAATTATTTAAATGAATAATTTTAATTATTTAAGTATTGGATAACAAATTTAATTTTGATTTTGAATTTTGAGGTTTAATGAATTGATAAAATATAATTTTATTTATACTTATCCTACATGTCATTAAGAAGAGATGTCTACGTAGGCGTCCATGTCAGCAGAGTTTACGCAATCAGTATGTACCTTATTATATTATATATATATATATATATATATATATATATGATTTGTTACTTTTAATTATGTAAAATATATTATTAACTAATATATTCATTTTATTTAAATATTTTTTGCTGGGTATTTTATTCCAATATATAAACAATAAGTAATTATTTCATTCAAATTTTATTTCATTTCACTTTTTATTTACTTTACTTAATATACTATTATTAGTTAATACTAATTTATCTTATCTAATAGTACAATATAATTGTAATATACCAAAAAAATAACTTTTTGTTACTTACACATTTGTATTATTATTATTATATCAGTTAGATTTCTTTTAACATTTAAAATATCAAATAATTTTAAAATTATAAATATACCAATTTTTACTAATGTACTTAATAATATTTTGTCTTCTTACCACAGTGTCATCACTATTTTTAGTGTGTTGGTTTCAATCTCAATCTTATCTTTGGACTATTAATGTCGCTGTCACAGTTGCTTTTTAATCTCATTTTTGAGCTTTTAATCTCACTTTTGCCAAACTTATTCTTGTGCGCCTAAATTTATTACTAAAGTTTCACTATCTAGAATTACCAACACAAGTCGTGTTGCAATAAAACAAAACCAAAATTGTACAAAAATAAAAAATTTAATTCAGTTTATTCACCAAATCTGAAATTTAAATCTCAATATCTGTAATTTTTTCTTTTATTTTCAAAATGCGACTTCTTTTCTAAAAAAAAAAATAAGTAACATTTGGTTGTTTCCAGACTGATGAACAAACCTTGGAGAAGAACCACCAAATCGAGATATACAGATAGATAAAGTCCAGAAAGCAGAAGTAACAAACAAAAGAAAAGAAAGAAATAAAATGAAGGCAAACAAAGATAAAAGAAAAAGAATGAAAATCCTATATAAAAATGAATCCTGGAAGTTAAAGTTTTTAATACCTCCTCGCCTTTGTGATAAGCGAAAGTGTTTATCTAATTCTCTTTGCCATTGAGGCAAGGGCTCGATGGTTATGAATGTTTCCTTTAAACCAAAGCTCCTTGAACTAATTCTCATGGTCGTATCTAACATTGAGGGGGAAATCTCTAGATTCGAACAACCATTGAGATCAAGTGAAAGAAGAGATTTTAACTTACAGATGCTAGGTGAGAGGCTTTTAAGTCTTTTGCAGTCTCTCATACTCAATACTGCAAGGCTTCCAAGGCATTTGATTGATGATGGCACTTCTTTTATTGGAGTGTCTGATAAATCTAAGTGTTTTATTAAATAGTATACCTGGTTTCCATTCCAAAGTTGCTTAATACTGCTATTAGGCAATATCAATTCAATAAGTTTTTCAGGACTAAAATTTGATGGCAAAGATTTCAATGGCCCATCCTCCCAATGAAAATACCTTAGCTGATCACCTCGAAGAGAATTCAGTCCTTGGTTCAAAAGCAACTGTTATTTATGTTCCTTTCGAAAGTCTGGAGGATAGTAGAACTTTTTTTGGATAAGCAAAGTTTTTATTTATCCAAAAGCAGCATACACTGCTACATCAAAACAACCAGCATAGCTGGCAAACAAATGTACTATTTTACAATGTCTTCTTTACATAGCTAAGAACCAATTATGCTATCAGTGAGCTTTTTAACCCCCATGCTACATGCAAATCTCTATTAACAGTATCATCCTTTATGGTTTTCATCCCCCCTAGTCTATAGCTAACCTCCTCCTTGATTTTCTCAAGCATTTGCATACATTGCTGAGATTGTTTACCAAACCTGCGGTTATTCCTCTCCCTCCATACATGATATATGAGAGCATTCCAAGCAATTCGAAGCACTGTAGCAATAAGAGATTTACCTTTTAGCTTCCTCTTTGCCCATTGAAATTCAAAGTCCCAGCTTCTGATGACTCTATGAAGCTTACATAGGTGCAGAATCTCCCTCCATACTGCCTTAGAATACTCACACTCAAAGAATAAATGGTCTCGAGTCTCCATTTGTTGACTGCACATATCACAAGTTCCATTAAGTTCCATTCCCCATTCCATCAATCGATCTTTAGTAGGGAGCTTGTTCTGAATTGCCATCCATGATATTTGGGAATGCCTTGGAATATGGTAGGCATACCATACCAATCTATCCCAATCCACCTTTGGCTGCCTTGGCCTGATTTGCTGCCACACTTTAGCCACTGAAAACCTGTCCCCAGGAAATTTCCAAGCTAATCTTCCATTATTCTGATAGGTAAATTGAGCTGCTAATGGTCTCAATTGTAGGATTTTCCTCCAAATCCAGCTACTTCCCTGGGTGATTGGGAACTGCCAGAATGAAGTGCCTTTTAGAACATAGTTGTGGATCCAAGCAATCCACCATGAACTTGCCTTAAAAAGCAATGTCCATATTATCTGCATTATGCTTGCCCTGTTCCAAGAACCTAGATCCTTCAGGCCAAGTCCCCCCTCTGATCTTGGACAACAAATTTTCTGCCAGCTCACCCTTGCTCCTCTGGCTTCTGCATCTTTCCCTAACCAATAGAATCGAGAACAGAGTTGATTAATTCTGGAGAGCACTGCCTTAGGTAGAATAAAGATTCTGCACCAATAGTTTTGTATATTGAACAAAACTGATTGAATAAGCTGAAATCTTCCAGCATAGGACAGAATCTTTGATGTCCAGTGAGTGATCCTAGCAGTAATCTTTGAGATAAGTGGGACACAGTCTTTTTCTGTCAGCTTCTTTGTTACTAAAGGAACCCCCAAATACCTCACTGGCAACTCTCCTAGCTTGAAGCCTGTCACCCCCTGGATTTCCTGAAGCTGAGCTCTACTGATCCCAGAAGAATAAAGTTCACTTTTGGCACAGTTGAGCTGCAAACCAGAAAGTTTATAAAAACTTTCCAGGATATCCTGCACTCCTTGGATAGATTTCAGGTGCCCTTTAGTGAAAATTATCAAGTCATCAGCAAAACATAGGTGAGTGAGCCCAATCTTTTTGCACTTAGGATGGAAATCAAAGACTTTATGCTGTGCAGCAGCATCCAAAAGCTTAGAAAGTGCATTCATAGCAAGCACAAACAGATAGGGGGAGATAGGATCTCCTTGCCTTATACCCCTTTCTCCCTTAAAGTAGCCCACCAAGCCTCCATTAATTGATAGAGAGAACCTAGGACCAGTGATGCAACTCTTGATCCATGTTATAAATTCTGTTGGAAAATTCAAAGCTGCAAGAACCAGCAAGAGGAAGTCCCAGTCAAGTGTATCAAAAGCCTTTTGAAGGTCAACCTTTATAGCACTTCTAGGTGACAAAGTTTTCCTGGCATAGCCTCTTACTAACTCCTGTGCCATTAGGACATTATCTGAGATATTCCTTCCTTCCACAAAGGCACTTTGACTTTTGCTGATGATAGTTGGCAGGAATTTTTTGAGTCTTCTTGCCATCACAGATGTAATACTTTTGTAGACTACTGAACAACAGGAAATAGGCCTGTAGTCTTTAATACAAGTAGGATTTTGGTTTTTTGGCACTAGAGCTACAATTGTGGAATTAAAGCCTGCCAGCAAATCTCCTGTCTGGAAGAAATGAAGAATGGCATCAATGTACTCTTCCCCTACTACTGTCCAAGCTTCCTTAAAGAAGTGAGATGTGAAACCATCTGGCCCTGGAGCCTTGTCCCCCTTGATGGCAAAAATGGACTCCTTGACTTCCTCCCTAGATATTGGCTTTGAGAGTTCAAACTTCTCTGCATCCGAGAAGGAGAACTGCAAAAGTTCTCGTAGAAACTCCCTTGTACATCCCTCAACATTATAGTCCTTAGTGCCAATAATTTTCTGGAAATGAGAGACTGCTGCCTGAGATATCTGTGAGAAGGTTTCAAGCCTATTTCCACTATCATCATACAGGACTCTCATTGTGCCCCTATTCTGCCTAGCTGCAACCATCTTGTGAAAGAATCCAGTATTCTGATCTCCTTCTTGAAGCCATTGAACCCTTGACTTCTGCCTGAAGTGACTCTCTTCAGCTTTCCTCAGTTCATTATACTCTTGAGCTAACATCCTTTCCTTTTCTATCAATTCATCAGAAGGATGGCTGAGTAGATCTACTTGGACATCCTCTAACTCCTTCCTCTTAGTTGTAACCTTCTCAGATATGCTACCATAATAAGCATGATTAAAGTTCTTCAATACTGACTTTAATCTCTTCATTTTGGTATGCAACCTGACCATGGGATTACCACCAGTAGGTACCCTCCAAGAGTTCTCAACAATGTGCATAAACTCTGGATGTCTGGTCCAATAGTTAAAAAACTTGAAAGGTTTAGGTGGAGAGGCACTCACCATATCAAGCTTTATGTATGCTGGGCTGTGATCAGAAATTTATGGAGCAAGAAATTCTACATGAGACTCTGGAAATGCTGTGAGCCATTCTGCATTAATAAGCACTCTATCTAACTTCCTTGCCAGGAAACCTGCAATTTGCTTGTTAGACCATGTGAATCTAGGCCCTATGAATGTGTGATCAAAACAAGATAGAACTTGTAAGCAATCAGTAAAATCCCTTATATCAGTGCTAGGTGCTTGAGATCCATCATAACTTGAGCTTTCAGAGGGGTCAATGATAGTGTTGAAGTCTCCAGCTAGCATCCATGGAAGGTTAGACAGTGTGCTATTTAGATGAACTAAATGGCTCCATAACCTTCTCCTTGCAATGCCCTCATTAGAAGCATAAATGGCAGAGAATAAGAACTTCTTACCTGTGAAAGATATGCTACATGTAAGGCTTTGGTCCATTGAAGCAACCAGACTCAGCTGCACATGGCTTTGGTAAAGAAACCAGATTCTTCCATTATTGGCCTCAGAATAGTTATGGAATATGCTCCATCCTGGAAAACTGTTATCTAAAATCTGCTGCATATTCTGAAGCTTGACATAAGTCTCAATCAGACAGACAATGTCAGCTCTTAGCTTTCTTATTCTACTAACTACATCTTTTTGTTTAAGGGAATGATTGAATCCCCTTACATTCCATATGAATAGATTCATTAGGATTGGTTAGGCAAGGAACTTCCTGAGGTAGTGGGATTTACCTTTGCGCTGGTCCTTTTTCCTTTGTCAATAGGCCCTCTCCTCTTTGTCTTCAGATTCTTCATAAGATCTGCTACTCCAGCAGAAGCTGCTCTTGGTTTCCTAGGAGAGTGCTCTATCCTGTTTTCATCTTCAGTAACTGCCCTTGTATCATTCCTGATCTCAGGCTCAATTTCTTCTCTATCTTCTTCCTCAACTACTTCCAAAATGGCAAATCGATTGAGTGAACTTGCCTTCCTGGTTTCAATATTTGTTTTCTGGTTTGGCATAATAACTTCCTTATTGATGAAGCTTGACATCATATTTTGATTCTTGGGGCTTAGTAATGAAGTTCCAGCATCATATTCAGCTGTTTTGGCATTCTCCTCTATAATTTCCTCTGCTATACATTCCTCTTGTCCTTGCTTCTTTTCCTTTGGCCTCCAAACCTTTGCCACAGCATTAACAGGCTTAGATGGGCAAGCTTTATCCAAATGGCCAAAAATCTTACAGTTTGAGCACCTTTGTGGCAGCCAAGGAGCTTCAACTGTTATGGACGCAATGGATCCATTCTCCAACACAACATCTATAGTGCTTGGAATGACAGTTGTGGCTGCAACTTCAATACACACTTTGGCATAGGCCAATCTCTGCTGGCTGGATGTTATTCTGTCCATGTAGAGAGGAGTGCCCAGCGCACTTGCTATATAGCTCAATCCTGTTCTTGTATAAAGCTCCAATGGAACTCGACCTAAATGAATCCAAATAGGGAGTTTTTCCATACTGAAATCCAGTGTTTCCATCCCTGGCTCCCATTTCCTGACAATAAGTGGCTTATTGTGGATATGCCAAGGGCCAGCTTCAAGAACTCGATCTCTTGCCTCTGAGTTAGAGAATTGAATCACAAAAAGATTTAGCCCAGCTGGCTTAATCTCCACAGTACTATCTTTCCCCCATAGCAGCGTGACCATTCTCTGAAATTGACTGAAGTTTGGAATTCTTCCAATGAACTGGGCCACCACAGAATTCTTCCAATACTGAATTCCTTCTGCAAAAACCTCACCTGGAGGCTTTACAGTCACAGCTCCATTGCAGATTTGAGGCGGAAAAAACTGCAAAGTCTGATCAGCAGAGGCTGAGAAAAGTTTCCTCCAATCAGCTTTTGCCACCTCACCAGAAGTTGTTGTAACTGCCTCTGTCCTTTCCCCCCTTCGAGCTCCCCTCTGCTCTTGATCTGATTGTGTAATGTCACCATCAACAATCGCGTGATCTGAAAATTTCATCCATGTCCGCGCCTGATCTGAAGCCATTGAAGAAACAAGGATTCCAAAACGATCCAAAAACCAAACAGCTTCAAGATGCAGTTTTGCAAAAAACCAAGACACCAAGAAAATCCAAGAAAAAAGCACCGATCAACTAAATGGATGTGACTCTGTCTTGACAAACTTGTTTGGAGATGGTGACTGGATCGCAGAGAAAAAACAGCACCAAAAAAAGAAAACCAGCAAAATAAGTTCCTCAGCGAGCTTAGAAACCTTAGCTTGGTGTGAAAGCAGATCTAGTAAAGAATAGGCATGTTCTGTCTCATCTTCTTGGCCAACCTGAAGACCTTGTGTGAAGGCATGTTTGGCGATTGGGAGGGATGCGGAGCTAAAGCTTAGATCCACGGATCTTGTGTGAAATACTTCTCCATGTTATTGCAAGATTAAACTCAAGAACTTTCCTCACCAAGTGGCTACAATAATCCCTTTTATCCAATCACAAGAAGACAGCAACAGTCAAAACCCAGAAACCAACAATTCTTTTCAGAAATCGCTCGCTGCGTTTTTTTTTTTTTTTTTTTTTTTTTTTTTGCTCTCAGCAGAAACAAAGATCCTTATGAAAAGAAGACATTTTCGTTGATGGATTTTTGATGGCTTCCTTCCAGAGAGAGACAGAGAGAAAAGAGAAAATACAGAGAATCGGATTGCAGATGGTTCGAAGAAGAAGAAAAAACAGATCTAAAAACAAATCTAAAACATGAAAAGAAGAAAGGACTTGAAGAGGGTATGGCGGTGGCCCTTGGGGAGCTTGAGAGTGAAGCTGCGTTTCTCCTCTGGAGAGCGAGTTTGATGGGAGATCGGTGAAGGAATCCTCTACGAAAGGTATGGCCCTCGTCCACAATCTCTGCGACCAGAAATTTGCACTAGATCTGTGCAAGGAAAGGAGTTTGGGTCGTCCAAGATCAGAAGCAGAGAGAGAGAGGTTGCTCCGGCCTTTCCCCTAGCATCTCGGGCTGTTACTTTCCTCTTTGCTTCGCGCTGACTGATCTTTCAAGATCAGATCTATTCTCCTTGTGAACCTCCAAGCTGTTGAAGAACCTCGACAAATCGTCTATGAAGCTCAGGTGACCAGCACCGCCTTTGTTTCCTAGAATTCTGCTGCTGCTGTTGCTGATGTTGTGATTTGGTCTAAGGTCTTTTTCTTCTCCCTTTCTGGGTCTTGCTTTTCTGATTTGTGAAAAGTTACAAACACAAATCTTCTCCTCACGAGAGAAGGGAGAAAGTGAAAACTCTTTGCTTTTTTTCACGAGAGAAGGGAGAAAGTGAAAACCCTATTTTCTTTGGCAAACTTGTACTTTTAATTGCTTCCATTCTTCTTCATTTATGTGGAACTTGATTGTTTTCAATTTCCAACTAAATTAGTTGTAATACTTTCAGTCTTCTTAAACGTCCAATTTCTTGAGGAATTTCGTTGTTGAAGCTGTTTCCTTCAAGATTCAACACCCTGAGAAAGCTCAAATTTCCAATGTATTGTGATACAGACCCCGAGAGTTTCAGGAGTTGCAGCTCCAATTTGGTGACTCTAAAGTCGATAGTATAACTTGATAAATCTAAGATTATGCATTCTTGCAAAAACATCTGGATGAAGTTGTATTTCATCAATTTGGGACAGGTCTAAGAATATTCCTTCAACAAGTTTAGTTCCCTACAATCAACAATAAATTATTAAGCATAATCTAAAAAAACAAGTTTATTTGAGTATTGCTCGAATAATTTTTACTAAGCAAGTAGCTTTTACCGTGTCATTATTGAATACTCGACAAACATCTTTTGGATCCCACAACCTACTACGTTCTCCAGGTTCCTTGGATTCCTGGCGAACAATACTCCAAGCCAATTCTTGTACCAAATCATGCATTGAAAGGGTATTATTGCCTATTAAGAGGCATTTATCAAAGAGGTTGCTTATTCCACAATGAGCAGAGCCGCCATAACAACTATCTAATAGTTTTGTTACATTTTCTCTATTAGATCCCTTAAAGAAGCATGCAATATCAAGAAATATATTTCTTTCTGTATCATCCAGTCCTTCAAAACTAATTTTGAGTATATTAAGAATTTCCCGGTTAGGATCTTCCTTGAGTTTATTCAGTGCACTTTCCCAAGATGCTCTGCTATTCTGATAGTTAAGTGCAGAACCCAAAATCATAAGAGCTATTGGAATACCTTTAGCATATTCCAAAACTCTATTTGATAGATCCCTGAAATCCTCAATAGGATGCATTTGCTTTAAGGCATATAGAGAAAAAAGTTGAAGAGAATCATCATCATTCAATTCCCGAACCTCGTATATTCCATCAACTCCATTCCTAAAGACTTTTTTTATCTCTAGATGTTATAATAATTCTACTTCCAGAACCGAAACTATCACGGCTAACAGCTAAAGTTTCTAGCTGTTTGAAATCACTAACATCATCGAGGATAACAAAAACCCTTTTACGGCGGAGTCGATCCTTGATGAATTTGGATACTATTCCTGGGGTATCTATACAAAGGTTTTCTTCTTCTAATATTTTAGAAAGAAGTCTATCTCGCAAAGAAGTGATTCCATCATGTTTTTTTGACTCTTCTCTAACATTTGCAAGGAAGTAACAACTTTCAAACTGAGCAGAGACTTCATCATAAATAGCTTGAGCAAGAGTTGTTTTGCCTATACCACCCATACCCCAAATTCCTATGAAGCGAATGCCTTCTGCACCAATGCACATTAGCAATCTAATTTGCTCCATCTGATGATCTATTCCGACCAATTCGTTAGAATCACTTGGAGACATGCTATTTAACTTCTCTATGACATCTCGAATGATTTCCTCCATGTATTCAGCTTCAGCTCTAGCAAATATTTAAAATGAATAGACCAAAATTATTATTATTATTTTTTTTTCATTTAAGAAAAAGGAAATACAAACTTATTCAACAAGCATGTACAATAGGATCAATATTGGTTCCAAGTTACTGAAAAGTTGAAAATAAATAACAAAGGAAGTCTAAACGACAAAATCAACAAATTCAGGATAAATTAATTAAAGGGAGAAGGTGAAAAAGTTGTACCTGTCTGAGCTGTCTCCTGGTATATGCCATCCTTTCAATTTGCCTGCTTGCGCAAAAGCCTCTTTCCAACCTTGTAATTTGTCTTCCCACTTTTCTAGATGATCAGCAAAAGCTTTTTCGAAACTCCCAGTGCAATTTCGGACATCGGACGGGTTAACATGGTAGAAGATGGGTAGAACAACTTGTTTGTTGTTGCGCTTCAATTCCATGATCTTGAAAAGTTCTTGCAAGCACCATGATGAAGAAGCATAGTTTTTGGAGAAAATGATTAAGGAGATCATTGATTCTTCGATTGCTTTCAACAATGCTGGTGAAAGCTATCGCCCTTTTTCAGATTGTTTTCATCCATGTAAGCTCCGATTCCTTTTCGTTTAAAATCACGATACAGGTAACTGGTGAAGGTCTTACGAGTGTCTTCACCACTGAAACTCAAAAAAACGTCATGCTTTGGTTGACATGAGGAAGAAGAAGCCATGGAAACAAGACTGTGAAATTGACAGAGCAAAATAAACAAAATGAGGGGATATATCATCTATGTATATTATATTAAATTCCAATCTTTACTCCCTTATCTATAACACTAAAAAAGTTGTCCCAAATCGTTTTTTTAATGGTGCATATAAGTACGATGTGTTATATATATATATAACTTAAATATTATAAGATGGGGTTACACTTAATAAATTATCTTCTAAATGTCTTAATAGAGCAACAGATGAATCATTTAACTTAGTAACCTCAACATCAACATTATGACATGAAGAAACTAAAAAATCTACACAAAAATTTGCTTTCCTATAAGTATGATGTAGTTGACAAATATATTGTGTTTTGATATATCATTTTAGATTTATCGATATATTTTATATATTTATAAAATATATTTTTAAATTTTTTTAATAAAATATATATTATATACATGTCAATTACATACATATATTATATATATACAAATATAAATTTTTAAAATTATAAATATTTAATATCTAAACTTTTAATCATAAATAAATAAAATAACTATTAAAAAAATATAAATTAATATAAATTAGATTCAATAACCTAATTTAATAAATATATATTTTTTGAAAGAAATTATGAAAAAATAAAAATTATTATGACTAAAAAGTATTAAGAATTGATTAAAAAAGTTAAGTGATTTTTTTTTTTTTTAAATAAAATAAAAAAATCAAAATCTTGTACTAACAGGTACGGGTCGATACGTACCGGTACAGTCTGGTATGGAGCGGTACAAAAATTGAAACGGTACGATGTTGGTTCCGTTTCGTTTTTCTTCAAAACCGCTACATACCGGTTGATACAACCGGTACCGATGTGATACCGACTACCATCATGAGAATGCTCAATTTAAATTTTGAGAGCTCTTGCACGAGGATAACTAAGCAAGGGTATTAAAGGTGTTTGAAAGGTTAGTTTGTGTATTTTTAAATTTTTTTTTTTGACGAAAAAGAAAAGAAAGAAAAGGAAAAAAAGGGGGAAAAAAAAGAAAAGAAAGAGAGAAGAAAGAGAGAAGAAAGAAAGAAAGGAAAGAGAAAAAAGAAAAATTTGTGTATTCATGTTCGTATTATTTTTTCGTATGTTCAAAATATTATAAATTTATATAATTTTTTACAAGTTCATAATTCGTTTTATGTATATTTTGACACGTTTGTGTATTAGGTCATGTTCATATTATTTTTCGTGTTGTGTTTTAATTATTTTTATCATGTTGTGTTCGTGTCGTGTCTCAATTCATCTCATATTTTGCATAATTTATCATAGTGATTCAATTTAGAAAAAAAAAATTGTATGATCATGTTATTTTTTTGTGTTCAAAGTATTATAAATTCATATAAATGCTTACACGTTAATAATTCGTTTTATATAAATTTTGACATGTTCACCTATTCGTGTCATGTTCATGTTATTTTTCATATCGTGTTTTAATTAGTTTTTTCATATTGTGTTTGTGTCGTGTTTCAATTCATCTAATATTTTGCATAGTTTATCATAATGATTCAATTTTAACTTTAAATTCATTTACTTAAGAATTGGATCATTTCATCTCTAATACATTAATATAAGTATCATGGTTAAAACTATAATCCAAGTTCTCGAAGCGTAACGAGAAGTGTAGTTTACTAACATTTGTACCTAACTTTTTTAGTAGAAAGACTATATTTGAAAAAGTACAAGGGAATTTGAAAGGAAAAAAAATCTTGATAGGTTGAGAGCTGTATGGGGCATTCTATGGTTCGACCCGTAGTCGTTTTTTTTCGACATAGACCCTACTCCCAGTCATCATCCCTACTGAGTTTCCTCCTCATCTTTGGTAGCAGTCGATCAGTCGGCGATAGCCCGGTTTTGATTGATCTTCACGATAGTAGCGACTTTACTTTTTTTTTCCTATAATCGATAGTTTTTTCAGCTACGCTGATCATCCGTCGAGATGTCAGACACAATGTGTTGATATCACTGATGTCATACCCTTTATGGAATGTTTAGGACACCTCTCGCCTATCGAATGTCGTTCCCTCTCGCCACAGCCATCAATGCCCACCGTCTTCGTCTAGAGTTGGAGTTGCTGAATCTGCATAGACGGTAAGGTAGGTCCCTTGGGTGGACATGGGTAGGAAAGTCTCATAAGAAAGCAGCTCGGTCATTCACAACGAAAATGAAGATTGTGTTCACATATTGAGGGTTTCACCATCGTCGGCATGCCACAGTTCCCGTTGATCCTTGACTAGAGGTGTCACGAGTCAAAGTGTTGACCACTGAAGTATGGTGTCTATTTCTGGGCACCTTGAAGTCCAGTTCCCCGAATATCAGTTCATCAACCGCCCCGACCGCATCGCTGTGTGGGTTAAAGATGCAATCCCCTATCATACTTCGAAAGATACTAGGCACTGACCGATAGGATTAGAAGGAGTAGGCGATGACTAACTGAGAGGCGGTTTCACTCTTTGGTGAAGGATTAGGATTTCGGTGGGTGGCTTACCTTATTATCACTCCAAATGGCTCAAGAATAGCTGGGATGGGAGAAGAACTCCTGAAAGTACTCTATCTCGCATGCATACTACTGACGGAAACAATACATACTAGCCATACGAGTTCGGTCACCTGCATTGACAACCGCTTAGCAACTAAGCCCTTTCAATTAGAGGTGGCAAAATGAATCCGAAAATTTGTTTGAAGAAATTTAAATTTCGATATGTCTAAATTCGATTAGATAAAAAGATAAAAAAATAAAAAAACTCGAATCCGAGAAAACTCGAACCCGAAATGGCAAAGCTCGAAATTATCCGAGCTTAAAATGAATCGAATCTAAAATGATCCGAATCCAAGATCAACCTGATCATAAACTCGGAATAACCCAAATTTAATACTAAAAATAAGAATGATAAAACTGTAGTTAAATAATTTTTTATAAAACAAAACTTTAATTATCTATTTTATTCTAATCTCTTTTTTATTTTTAATCAAAATTTAAATTTTAATATATATATAAAGTAAAATAATAATTTTATCAAGTTGGTTGTATTTTGTATTTGTAACTTCTAAAACTATTGAAACTATATGAGTATAAAACAATTTGAATTGTATAAACAAATCAATAAAATCACTTCAAACATTTTAAAAGGATCAAATTTATGTCTAAGATAAATTTTAAATAGGATAAAAAGTGAAGTAAACAATCAAATAAACGACTGCCATCATCAATCATGACATAATTGAAATTGACTTTGTTTTATTAATTCAGATATAATTATCCAATGTGGATAGTCAACAAAAATCAAAATTCTATCTCATAAATCACATGTTATGAAAATGTATGCTAATTTATTCATTAGATTAAAAGGTTCAACATGAATTTACAATAACTCTTTCTAGTACATCTATTCTCAATTTCATTGGACATAAACCTTCTATTCAAAACAAATTCAATTAGTTAATTTTGTCATAAGTTTTATGTTTTATATACAATTCCAAGATAAATTAAATATTTACAAATTTTAATATATAATAAATCATTAAATTTTTATCTCTATTCTATTTTCAGTTTTATCCAAAAATATATAAACAAACATATATGGCCTAAACAAGATAAAAAAAGGTAACTTACTTGCTTCAAAAAATTCAAATCAAAAGAAAGAAATCTGATTTTTTTCACTGTAACATAAACCAAAAAAATATGTAAAACCAACCCAAACCTGAATCTAAGATAACTCGAATAAAAAAAAAAATCAAATCTTAAAAAATCCAAATTTAATATGATCCGAAATTAAAAAAAAAAAAACGAATCTAATATGATTGAATCTGAAATAATTCAACTCGAACCCGCACAATTACTATCTCTACTTTCAAGGGGTTCCGAGGTGGAAAGTGTAAACCAAAGATAAGCAATTATAGATAGATAATAGCAAAGCTTTATTAGTCAATCAAATTCTGATTTGGTGTGCCGATGAGCAATACTCTTTAGCAAAATCAATATTCAAACATGAGCCCATAAAATATTTGTAAATACACTGTTCCTGTCTTTGCCTTTGAAATATTTTCTCCTTGGGTGTGGTTGTTTCTAGGAGAAAGGAATGGAACCTGCAATGAAACAAGATTGCTTTTTAAATTTTCACTTTTTTAATAAAATAATATACTGTAAGGGCTTAGCATATAAATTTTGAAAATCAGTAAGTATATAGTATAAATGCAATTTATGATTTAAGAAATCGAAAAAAAAATTACTTTTTTTTTTTTTTAACAAAGGAAGAAGATAATCTTATAAGCAAATTAATCTAAACATGCAAATATAAAAAATATCATTATTAAATAAACTCCAAATGTCACGATGAATCTAAGAATTGGCCATATGAACCTAGTTCTTTGAGTGTAACAAAACATGCATAAATTATTAAATCAAATGCTATTGTACTTATCTCAATTTTCATAATTAAAAGTGAAAAAAAATTGGAAAAAAAAAAGTCGTTCTTCAATTCAAGTTCATTGACCGGACCAACCTCAGTTAACCATAAAATCTTTAGCCAAGACTCGCCCTAGTTTAAAATTTTATTATTTAAAATATATTATATTATTATTTTTATATTTTTATAATTAAATTAAATTAAAAATATTTTTATTAATTAAATAATAATTAAGTTAAATTGGACCGGATTGAATTATCCTTGGACATGTTTAAATTATTTATGCAACCAATGCTGAATTATAAGTCAACAATTTTAACTTCTAATACTTTAATCTTTCACATTATCAAAAGTGAAAAAGTACTTTGAAAAAAACGTTCTTCAGTGCAACCTTAGCCTATACTGAATTATGAGTCAGCAATTCCAACTTCTATTATTTTATCTTTCGCATAATCTAAAGTGAAAAAAAAAAAAACTTAAAAAAAAGAAAAGAAAGTCGTTCTTCAAATGCAATCTAGATGCAAAACAATTATGAGCGAAAATTCGGTCAAAATACTTAGAAATTTTTTGTATTATATTATTTAATGTAAATTAAATTTTTTATTATAAATTTGAGTAATTTAATTTTTATACTTTTAAAATTGAAGTAAAAAGATAAAATTATTGATTAATGTAACAGAAATTATTAAAAAACCTGACGTGGTATTTAACTTTGTGTTTATTTGATGACGTGGATGTCAAATGCTGACGTGACACCAATAAAATATATTATTTTAAGTTGACGTGGATAAAATAACAAACTAAGTTGACATAAATGCCACATCAAATTATTTTTTACCAACTTAATTTGTTATTTTATTCACGTTAGTTTAAAATAATATATTTTATTGATGCCACATCATCAAATAAACATAAAATTAAATGTCATGTCAGTTTTTTTAATAGTTTCCTTTACACTAGTTAGTAATTTTACTTTTTTGCTTCAATTTTAAAAATACAGAGATTAAATTACTCAATTTTATAGTAAAATGACTAATTTGTATTAGATAATATAATATAAAAATTTCTCAAATATTTTGACTGCGAAAATTCCAACTTATAGTTAAAATTTTGTACCACAATTTATACTAATCAAAAGATAATGACCAGGCCTTTACCATTTAGGTCTGCAAAGAATGACAATTAGAAATATTTGCTGGAAAACAGTTTTTATATATCTTTGGATCAGCAAAAACCATTTTCCTATATTTTTATGCTTGGCTTAGTGCTTCCACACTATAGCTGATACTGAAGCATAAATTAAGGAAATCATTCATCAAAGCAATATTGGTTTTTTTGGGTGATTAAATACAAAAAGTCTACTGTCCCAAGAAATATTGGGAATTAATTAAGTGGCTACTATAGGAATAAAGCTTTTGCTTTCTCTAATCAAAGCAAAAGTAGACGACCTAGCAGACTTTTAGATACCTAACTCCCTGCACTCAAGAGGGTGATTTAAATTTAATTTAAGAATAATTGGAAAGGGTTGGGTTTGCACTTTAATTACAGGCACCGGCCATTTGCACTTTAATGTAGCTGAACATTGAGTCAAAGGGATGGCTTTATCAAACAATTATGGATGCGTTATAAGAATTTAAAGCAAAAGCTAGGTCCCATGATAGTTCTAGGCAATTTACTTGTCACACATTACCAAAACTTATATCATTAATTAATGTATTGATCGTTGTTAATTGTTATGCATTTGTCAGAATACAAAGCTAAACTTGCAAAAGATAATCAATATAGGTTGCGCAATTAGATTTAATAATTTAATCATGCACTAAATACATTAATATATATTATATTATTTTTACTTTATTATATATAAATTATTAAAAATTAAAAATAATGAATAATATACATCTTTAATAATTTATTAAATTAATTATTTTATCCTTAGGTTTCTTTATTAAATTCAATTAAAAATATTAAAACATTAATTAATTGCTATTTCCATTTTAGTAGAATTCCTTATTAAATCCGTATTTCCTTCTTAATTTGTACTGATTTAGTTTTTGATTTTATCTCTTTGCTCTTTTAAATCTTGTTGGATATCAATGCGTATAAATACGAAATATATATGGATACGAAGGTTGTCGTAAATAGATACACGGTATATTATTAAGGTATACAATTGATATCAATATTGAATGAAAAATTGATCCCAAAAGCACCCACTTGAAAAGGAAGAAATTGGTTGATGTTTAGCTTGTTGTGGAATCCCACATTGGAAACACAAATGCTTATGCTTGTGTTTATACAGACTTAGGTTCAATATGAGGTTGGACCCCATGGGGCATCTAAGTTTTTGTGAAGGGTGAGGACTTACACAAATTTGAGCTGGATCGCGCACGAGCCGAGTTGGGCTTAGGTCAGTGATTAATTTTTTACTGCCCAACCGACCAATTAAACCTGTTTGTTTAAGACATGTTTGTTCGGTCCAAACCGAATCGTTACTGCCCAACCGACCAAGTGACTTGTCTGATTTAAGACATGTCTATTCGGACCAAACCGAACTGTTTTTGTTCCAAAGGTTTTGTCTGACTGAACCGTTTATGTTCAAACAGTTCTGTCTTTTTTCCAACTGTTGTGTCTTGTCCGAACAGTCATAAGAATTCCTATATATATCCGAGATATATGTTTGTTTTAATACACTTAAAAAAATTTCTACTTTCTTTGCTCTCGAATTTTTTTGGTATTCTGTGAGAGAGAAGCAGACTTGCAAATTTCTGGTTCACTGTGTTGCATTGACTGTTGTGCTCTCAATTGCAACATGATTGAGGAGACCTGGGAGACGACTTGCACAATCTGTAAGCACCTAAGAGACAAGGAAAAATCGTCTTAAGGTGAGAGGTTCTACATTGACTCACTCTTCTTTTTCTGTGTTCAATCAAAACAATAAGTATATGTCCATTTAATGTAATGTTCATATTTGTATTTATATATACTAGTATTTATTATCACATGCATTCGCATGTGAATGTTCGTTAATTTATTTATTTTTGAATATATAATTGTATATTTTAAAAATAAATGAAAATAATAAAATGTATATTAACTAAAATTTGCATGTAAAATTTGTTTCATGTACAAATTAAATTAAATCAAATTATTATATTATTTTAATATTAATGCAAAATTAATTATGAAGATAAAAAAATTAATGTAAATTTTAACTTTTTATTTATATAAAATAAATTAATTCACTTTTTAAGATTAGTGAAAAATTAAAACTTTTAAGCTAAAGCAATTCTACATAAATTTTTAATTTTTTTATTTATTATCAAATTAATACATTTAACGTAAATGTTTTAATGAAATTAAACTTTTTACTTATAAATTAGATAAATATTATTAATAATAAAAAATATTTATAATGACAATTTAAAAATATTTGCACGTAAATACTTATTTTTTTAAATAATAATATATATTAAATAAGTAGTTGTACATTGTAAATATTTAAAATTAATAAAATTCATAATAACATGTAAAATTTGTCTCGTGTATAAAATATATGAGAGTAATATAAAGTTTATTACTTTTACTGTTAATATAAAATTAAAATTTTAGAAATAAAAAATAAAAAATAAATTAATAATTAAATTAATAAAGTGCATATTAACATGTAAATTTTACTTCATGTATATTAATATATCATATGTTAATTAACATAAATTTATTACTTTTAATATTAATTTAAAATTAAAACTCTAAAAAATTAATGTAAACTTTAACTCATTTTTATTTATCAAATAATTTATTTAATGAAAGTCTTTCAATGAAAGTAGAGTTCTTATGTATAAATTAGATAAGTATTATTAGTATTTATTTAAAATAACAATTTAAAAATATAATAAACATATATGTTTATTTTCGTATATTCGTAAATAAAGAGAGCTTTAAGGGCAAGGACATGAGTCACCCTATTTGGTACATGAGTTGACATTTTTGGCCAATGGAAGAGCACTTTTAGGGACCAAGTATAGGATGGCTATTGGCTGGCCAATGGATGGTGTTTTAATGAGTAAGGAAAAAACCTCATTGGCTAGGCACTATAATGAAGCCAAGTGGCTAAAAAAAAGATGGAAAGTGGAGATGAGAGGGCCATTTGGCCAAGCTAGTATTAGGCAAGGGGAAGGCCATTTTTCACACATACACTCTTCATTTTTATAGCACTAGGTAGTAGCTAAATCACTTAAGGAGAAAATAAAAAGAAGAGAGAAAAAGAGAGAAAAAAAAAGAAGAGAGAAAAAGGGAGAAAAAAAGAAGAAGGTTAGGAGGTTTTTGGAGAAGCTTACCTATGTAGCTTCCTTTTCTTTTCTTCTTTGTTTTCCTATTCATTTCATATTACTATATTCTTCTTTTCTACATGATTTTCATCTTCTTTTCTTCTAAATAAAATATTTCTAAAAGTTTTTCAAAAAAATCTTTTTTTTCATCTTCTCTATTTTTTTTAAAGAAAACAAGTTTCACAACAATTTTTTCCTTCACTTTTCCTTCTTGGCCGAAGTTAAGGGGCTTTTTTGTGCTATTGTTTGCTCTTTGTTTCTTGCTAGCTATTGAATGTGGTTAGTGATTTTCCTTTTGTTTTCCTAAAAAATAAAAGGTAATGAACTTGATGATCTTGGTTTTGTCTAAGTGATGGTTTGAGCCGGATTTAGCATCCATGGGGCCAAACCTTGAGCCAACCTTATTATCTTGTTTGTTTATGTTTCTTGCTTATATATTGTCATTTTCATATGCGTACTTTGCTGTATATGAGTTCATTGTGGAGCATTCATCATGTTACATGTTTATTTTATTGTTGGAAAAGTGATTTTTGAGCTTGATGATCTTGATTTCTACCAAGAGATTGGTTAGGCCGGATTAATGTCCAAGGAGCCAACCTTGAGCTAATCACTTTGTGTGCATAAAAACATGTTTTTAAATGATTTCCAGCTTGGTTTTGGTTAGGATTAATAAATGGTCCATAACCAAAATCTTGTTTTCAAAAGAGATGGAAAAAGCAATGTTTTAAAGGTTGGTTTTTTGATTTCGGGCAATATTAATCATGTGCATTTTTTATCCAAATAAAAAACTATTTTAACCTCATTTTGTTCACCCTTATCCGAACCAAAGTTTATTTTTTTTTTTCAGATTTTTTTGAATTTTTTTAAGGGGTAAAAAAATAGTTTACTAAAATCGGGTTTTGGGGGACAAAACTAGCTTTAAAACTAGCAAAAGTTTGGATTTTTGTACAACATGGGGAGGGCTAGCCGAGACCCTTAGAGGCTGTTTAGAGGTTGTTTTCCTAGTCCATTAAGATTAAAAAATATGATTTTTGATAAACCGGGTCAAGGGTAGTTAAAACAAGCTTCAAAATCGAGTTAAGGTTAGAGTAGTCTTTACTAGGCACCATTAGGCCAAAATGATTTTTACTAAAAAATTGCATTTTTAATTGGTTTTTGGTTTTCAAAATATTTGCATCTAAGGCTCATTTAGAGGTATTCGGATGCCAATCAAGGGCATTTGAATACCCTCTCTAATCCGAGCAAAATCCGTGTCCGAAATCCTTCAATTTAAAAGTTCAATTTAAGTTTCTTCAAAAGGTATTCGGATATCTCTATATTGGTATTCTGATGTCCTCTCCTCAAGGGAGAAACACATTTCGATAATCGTCCCGTTTTCATGCATTTCATGTTTCCAAAACATTTTTTTTTAAATTCGTTATTAAAAACATACTTTCTTGTTTTCGTAAATATTTGGCGAGAATTATTTCTTAATCTTTGCCGGGTTTGCCGGGGAGGTTAGAAAATATTTCTGATAAGTTCATAAATTACACATTTTATGCCCTTTCTATTCTTAGTTTTCGTTATGTTTTCTATCTTTATTTTGATTACTTATGTTATGTTTTTAAATTTTAGGTATATTTAAGAGAATGAATCAAAAACATGTCAATTAGGATATTAAAGAGCTTACAAAATCACAATCACAAGATGGAATAAGATGTTGGAGTAAAAAATATCAAATTCTTGATGCAAAGCAAGAAGGCAGATTTGACCTCTGGAGCTTGTTGCAAGAAAAAAATGATTTTAAAATCTTTATTCAAAGAAACTTCCAATGGTATATTGCTCGCCCAAAACGGATAAGAATTGGTCATCCAAATCAGCAGATAAAGCAGAAGAAGAAGAAGCAACCCGAGAGCCTAGAGCCACGACGTTGGCCGCTGGCGTCACGGCGTCGGGAGACTTGCCAAAAATGAAAAATCCGCCTCCTAACTTTACTTGTGTGGGATGAAACAGTTCTCAGGGTTTTAAAGCTCTATAAATAGCATCTTTTGAGCCACAAATTAGACATGTTTTGAGGAGTCTTGGAGGATAAAATAAAGAGCCAAGAAGATCATCATTAATCTTCTTCTTCTTCTTTTTCTCCATTCTCTTATTCTCTTATTTTCTTTTTAGTTTTATGTTTATGTTATCTATGCCTATGCTAGGCTAAACTTTCTTTTGGTTAAGGGTGATTTCAAAGCACTAGACATGGTTGTGCAATTGATTATCAGATATTAACTATATTGATTATCTATTGAGATTGCCTATGTTCTTCCATTAAAACTGTTCATAATATTTTTTCTTGATTTGTTTAGGTGTACAACTAAATGTATCTTCATAATTATCTACTGCTAGATTAAGAATCTTGATCAGTGTAATTGTCTTGATTTTCTATTCATTAGTAGCAGTTTGTGATCAATGATTATGGTCAAGTTTTCAGTGATTGCGATGTGGAACATAACATAAGTTAAACAATTCGAGCTTGTGTGTTTGTTGCTTAGCTCAACCTATCTTTCTCATCATAAAGCTGCTGTCAGATTAAATCTAGATAGATACATTATTTTGAGTGCATCAAATTTTTGGCGTCGTTGCCAGGGATTGTTTTCTTTAATTTATTTGTTATTTGATTTTTTTATTTTTTATTTTTGGTTCTAATTAATTTTTTTTTTTTTTTTGAGGTTTTTTTTTTCTTTTCTTTCAATCCAAGCAAGGAAAGATGGCAATGAACAATCTAACACTTAAGGAGTTGGCAACATATACAAACATTGAGAAACAAATAGCCAATCTCACATCTCTAGTTCAACAAATGGCCATGGGTAATGTTCAATAACCATGGAGGTGTGGAGTATGCTTCCAGGTGGATCATCCAACTAATATGTGCCCATCTTTATAAGAAGATAATTTTGAACAAGTCAATGCTTTAGAAGGGTTTCAAGGGATCATCCTAATTTTAGCTATTCGGGAAATCATCAACAAGCTGCTCCTTATGCCAATTACAATTATCCATCTGGCTTCAATCAACCAAGGCCTCAACAACCAGATCATTTTCAGCCACCACCTTTGACTCAAAGTACATCTCTTGAGGATAGAGTAAAATCTTTGGCTAATAATTCTTTTCAATTTCAACATGAAACAATAACATCCATTAAGAGCTTGGAAATGCAAATGAGCCAATTGGCTACCAGCATAGCAAGATTGGAAGCACAAAGATCTATAAAACTCCCTTCCCAAACTATGATTAACCCGAAGGAGAATGCTAGTGCCATAACCTTGAGGAGTGGGAAACAACTCGAGAATGAGACAAAACAAAAGAGGGATTCAACTCTTGAGGATAATGAAGTCACAATTCCAATTCAGAGTACTTCGGCACCTAAGGTAACTTCTAAGGTTCTTATTTCTACTTATGTTTGTCACAACCTAAAAAATATCAAGTCTCATCGCGAGACTTTATATTTGTTAAGCGTGACATTGGAAAAACAGAGGAAAAGACGATTTAATTCCTCTTGAAATAAAATGAAGGTTTGAAAAGGACCTTGAAAAACATATGGAGTTGCCACCAATCTTTTTTGGCTAGGTGTGATCGGCCACCTATTTAAACCGGTTTGTAAAACATTTTAAAATTAATTAAAACATTTTTAAAACTAATTTCAAGTCTGCGTTTTAAACTAGAGAAAATCGAAGAAGCGGGTTCGGGACTCGGTTACGTGCGGGGAAGGATTAGCACCCCCACAACGCCCGTATAAAACGATACCTTATTAATCATGTGTTATCTCAAGTCTCGGTAAAAAGTCGGTTTTAAATTTAGTATTTCAAATTAATTCCCAATTTAAAGAAAAATAATTCAATTTTTAATTGAAAATGATCCGAAATTTATTAATTCAAAATTTTCCTATATTCCCCAACAAACGTGGCAAAATATAGAAATTTTTATTTATTTGGAAAATTTTCCGAATCATTCTCGTTTTTGAAAGAAAGATATTCCGTTATTAATAATAATTGATGATATCCTCCCCAGCAAACCTGACAAAGAACTCATGAATTATTTTAACTCGGGAATATCTTTATTTTATTGAAAATCATATCTTATTTTAAAAATATTTTAGAAGGATGAATATGAACATGTGTGACATAGTAAAGATGATATAACAAAGTCTAGATAATATAATGCAACCTAAATGAGATGATATAATTTAAATGGTATAGCCTATTCTAAATGAAATGAAATATCCTAAGTATCATGATATATTCTAAGTGAAATGAAATGTCCTAAGTGACATAATATATTCTATATGAAATGAAATGACCTAGGTAACATGATATATTTTAAATGAAATAAAATATCTTAAGTGACATGATATAATCTAATGAAATGATATGGCAAATTTAAATGATATGACATATTTTAAATGACATGGCATATTCTAAATAATATAATCTAGATGACATGGAATATAGTCTAATTGATAATGAAATGACATGAAACATAAAATAATGTTATCATGGAATATGCATGAAAATAAAAATAATAATGCATGAATATAATAAATGCTAAATGATGTGACAAAAATAAATGACTAAATAAAAAGCATAGGATAGCATGAAATATTCAAAACCATATAACAAACAATATAACATCATAAAATGTAAATCAAAATAATCATAATACCATAAAAAATATCATAGCAAAAATCACATATTAAATAAATGTATGAACATGGAAAATGCAATGCATGAAAATATTTTTTTTTTCTTTAAATAAAGAAATTCGTATATCTAAAAAGATATCCGGCTACCTTAGAAAAATAGATCAAATTAAATTTTATAAAATCCAAATACTTTGTGATTTGTTTGAAAACAATTTTGAAAAAAAACTTGAATGAAGATTAAAACCCTAGCCAAACCCTTTAAAAATGGATCTAATTTTCTAAGTTTAAAATCTCGAACTTGACCACCCTTGACCCGAACTCTATAAAATCAATTTTTTAAGTTTAAAATGGCCTAGAAAACACCCTAAGACAATAGCTAAATTTCCTAATCAGCCCCCTCTAAGTAACTTAGCCAAAACAGAAAAATGATTTTCCTTCAAATTCAAATCTGACTCTACTATCCAATTTTAAAACACAATTTTTTAACCTATTTTTAAATTTTCAAAAAAATATAAAAAAAAATTATTAGAGACTCAGAACATGTAAAAATACACTGCAAAAAATTGGTTTAATTTTCTGATCAAAGATAACTTCCCAAAAAAATTAGGAAAGTTCAAAAACTGGGTGAAAACTGTTTTGCCAAAACACATTTTTTTGCCTTTGTTAAAAGCATTCAAAAATCAAAGTAAAAGTATTGGAGACTCTCCTAAAGACCTACAAACAGTAGCTAAAACTTCTAAAAACTTGGAGAAAAATTGGCTAAGTAAAAAAAAAATCACAAAGGTAGAATAATCAATTTGACAACTCTTTAATTTTCCACAAGTATGCTCAAGTGAGCATGACTTTAAGCCATTGATTGGCCTAAGTCATAAATCATGTGGCATGACATGAAATACATGAAAATACAGCAAATTGAATGCATGGAATGCATGATTTAAAACCTAATTGACATGAAAAATGCATGGCATGAATAATATGGCCTAGACCTATCATGAACTTGCATGGCAATAAATGCAACCTAGGTCTAAAATGCATGAAATGCATGGCAATACAAGCAAAATCTAGACCTAAAGAATGCATGGCAATAACACAAGCACATAGCATTCTAAACCAAAAAACACAAAAAACAAAGCATGGAAATGCAAACAAATCAACAAGCAAGATGAAAATGCATATACAAAGCAAACAAAGGGAAGGTAGCCGAATAAACTCTAGGTCTAAATGGGCATGACATTTTCACAAACACATGGCATACTAATCAAAATATATAAAATCATAACATGAAAATACAAACCTATCAACTAGCATGACGAAAATGCACATACAAAGCATAAAAATGGAGATAGCCGAATGGACATGAACTCACAAAGATGGCATTCTAGCATGGCATTTCCACAAACACATGACATACTAACATGCAAGACTAAAAAGAAACATGCTAAACCATGCAAACATGAAGTAAAGGCATGAAAACAACTAGAAATTTTCACAAACACCTAGTATAATAAAATGCAAATCATGAACAACTCAAACATGTTGAAAACAGAAAATTAAAAAATGTGAACAAGGAAAGTAACATGAAAACAAGTTGATAAAATCAAAAAAATTGAAGTTAGTAAGTAGAAAGATCAAAGCAAGCTCCATATTTTGTTATTTAAAGAAAATACAAAACATCAAAAACATGATAGACATTATTTAACAACATGAAACAAAAAGCAAACAATAACCATTAAAAAAATAAGGCCATTCGGCCACCTCTAAAACATAGAGGAAATTGTTTTTTCAAAGTTTTTTCAAGAAAGCACAAAAGAGAAAGTTGAAGAGAAATCTTAAAAACAATTATTTCAAAACCAAAATAATAATAAAAAAAAAACTCACCAAAATATCAATGAAAATAGCAAATCAAGAATGGAAATGCAAGAAAAGTGCAAGAGTATGGTGTTTTTAGCTACCTCTAAAAGCTATATTGCAAGCTTTTCCTCTTCTTACTTTCTTTGCCTTTCTAAACTTTCTTTTTGCTTTTCAAAAATGGAGAGCATTCAGCAAAACAAGAGTGAAAATAATGAAAGAGACTAGTGGCCGGTTGGCATGTAGAAGAGCCTAGGAGGTTCTAGAATTTTTAGCCAAGTTTCATCCAATGGCCTTCAATCCAAGATGCTTTCTATGTAGAATTCCCACCCTTAGATTAGAATAATCAACCCTTAAATTATGATGTCATGAAGATGGTATTATAAATATGATGTCATAAATATGTCATTATTCTTCTCTATGTGTCACAATTTCAAATGCTTGATCATAAAAATAACTACCTTCCTCTTCACTCTTGGCCCTTTGATTTAAAGAATCAGAAAATATCTACCCTTCTTTGGGCCTTGGCGAGCTGCCTCTTCACCTTCCCAGCCAATGCTTCATTTTTTAAATGCAAGAAAAGGCCCTTTTCGGTTTCTTTGATAAAATGACCTTTTTGACCCCCAAACCTAAATAAATAGCAAACGGACTCCAAATTCAAAATTTCTTTTTTTAATACTTCTGAAATAATAAAAAGCTGAATTCTGGAAGTTTTCAAAATTCTTCAAGCCCATTTGCTATTTATTTGGATTTTTTCTTCAAAAATTGCCCTTTTGTGCACCCGAACTTTCACCATTTTTAAACGAGCTCCGAATCCAGATTTTTATTCACCATTCTCTTCCAAATAATTTTAAAGTGTGATCTGGAAGTTTTCATAATTTTTGAAACTCATTTCTATTTTTTCGGGATTTATCTGCTTGAATTTCTGCATAATGGGCCCGAGATTTGGCCATTTTGCAAACGAACTGAATCCAGATTTTCTTTTGCCAATATCTTCCAAATAATTTAAAAATGAGATCTGCAAATTTTCAAATTTTTTGGAACTCGTTTGCTATTTTTCAGGGATATATCCTTTTGAATTTTTACATAAAGGCCCGGGATTTGGCCATTTTGCAAACGAACTCCGAATCCATATTTTATTTTGCCAATTTCTTCAAAATGATTTAAGAATGAGATCTGCAAATTTTCAGAATTTTTGGAGCTTATTTGCTATTTTTCCCAAAATTTCTAATTTTGCCCTTTTGCCTCCAAAGCCCGATTTTGCTCAAAACAAGTCCGATTTTCATATTTTCTTTTTCTTGGCCTTTGTCATATATTGAATTGGAGCTGGTCCGAAAACACCCAAGTTTTACGATCAAATTCCCTTCCGTTTTGATTTTTCCTTTTTTCAATATCGAGAATCTCCTCGTTTTTTTTTTTGTTTTTCCTCCAATCCGCTCTTTTCTCGGAATTACTTCAAACTGAGCCTTTGGCTATCCTTGTTTACTCACTTCTCATCAATTAGGGGCTTAGTTTTACCGAATCGGGCCATTTCTGTAATTTTTCCAATTTCACCAAAATCCACTAAAAACCCTAATTCTCAGTTTTTTTCGTATTGACTTTTCCTTCAGTTTTTCTTCCAAGTAGATTCTCCATTACCCGTAGTCAATGCTTATATTTCATTTGGAACCTTCAATTCTGACCAATTTGATCGTTTATACACTTTTCCCCAAATTTTTCGAACTAGGGTTTCTTTTCCACTAAATCTCCGTAACCCAACTTCCGAACTCCATATCTTTCAATGTAAATCTCGGATTATCAAAATTCTTTCACCATTTTTCAATTGAACTTCAAATCTTGATTTTGAAAGTGGCTTGACTTTTTTAGTAGTTGACTTTTTAGGGTTGACTTTTTCAAGTTTGACTTTTTATGTCTGCTTTCTTAAACTAAGTCTTAGAGTACCACCTGCAGGATGAGAAAAGCCTTTTTGCATTCTGAAACATCAATTTAAGAAGAAAACATACCTGATTTAGTGGATCAGACAAAATTAGGTGTCTACAATGTTCCTTCTCCACCTTTTCCTAGCAGATTTACAAAGTCTAAAAAGGAGGAACACGAAAAAGAGCTTCTAGAAATCTTTTGCAAAGTACAAGTAAACATACCATTTTTGGATGCCATTAAACAAGTACCTCGCTATGCAAAACTCCTCAAAGAGCTATGCACCACCAAGCGCAAATTAAAGGGTGATGAGATAATAAGTGTTGGGGAGAATGCATCCGCTGTTTTGAGCCTCCTCCAAAATGTAAAGATCTCGGAAGTTTCACCATACCATGCACAATTAGAAACACCAGGTTTGAAAAAGCCATGCTAGATTTAGGAGCATCTATTAATGTTATGCCATACTCAATTTATGCTTCTTTGAATCTAGGACCATTAGAGGAAACTGGTGTTATTATACAATTGGCTGATCATTCTAATACTTATCCAAAAGGAGTTGTAGAGGATGTTCTTTTGCAGGTAAATTGTTTTGTCTTTCCAGCTGATTTTTATGTTCTTGAGATGGAAGATGACATGTCTTCCAATCCAACACCTATTTTATTAGGAAGACCATTCACAAAGACAACCAAGACCAAGATTGATGTTCATGATGGCATCCTAACCATGGAGTTTGATGGCGAGATTATATGCTTCAATATTTTTAAAGAAATCAGGTATCCCAGTGATATGCATTCTTGTTTTTCAATTAACATACTTGATTCATCACCGCGGGAACTCTTTGAGTTAACTAGCAAGGATGCATTGAAAGTATTGAGAAAAGGCATTGATCTAGAAGATCCTAAAAAGCCAATAAAGGGTACAGGCTAGGCTGAAGATACTAAGTCAAGCGCTAATTGGGAGGCAGCCCAATTGGTGAAAACTTTGCTGACCTACCATATTCAGATTTGCCTTATTTTCCTTTTCCTTTAAGTGTGGGGGGAAGGATTTATGATTTCTTTTTGTTATATTTTAATTTAGGTTGCATTAGTTTATTTTGTTTTGAGTCTTTAATGTTTTTTATTTGTTTGTGTGTTTTAGTTCGTTTCAATGCAATGGTGAGACATGAACTATATAGGTCTAAAACTGGTTTATTAGTGAAAAGAATTATCATGAGAATTAAGCTTGAAATATCATTCTTCATGAGCCAATGTTAATATGATATGTTGATTGAGAAAGAAGCATGTTTAGACTTGATATCAACTTATATAAATGTCCTTGTGAGTTTTGAGCCTATATGATTGATAGATACATTATGCATATCAATCCAATTTCTTTTCTTGTGTGCTCTCATGATCACATGTTTCTCTAGAACTTGCTTTAAACAGTTTGAGACTATATTGATACATGTGACGACATGGATATGATAGAGGCATTAGGATTGATACACCAAAAGCCAAATTGCCTACACCCTAATGCATTTATTCACTAGAAATCCCTTTGAGCTTAAATAGGCCTTTTTATTCATGAAACCCATCTACTTGACCCTTCAACTAAGGAAAACAAAAATCTACCCGAATTCTAAGGGATTAGTAGACAATGCTATGAGATCTTTGTTGGAGTTCATCTATGTTGAGTTTGATGATTAAAAGAATCAATTTTGGGGTGTTCTTGTTGATTATGGGATATTCATTGGTGGATAATAAGAGTAATGTCAAACATGTATGCATTGTAGGGCTGAGCAAAAAAACCAAGAAAACCGAAAATCGATCCGAACCGTAGTGTTTGGTTCTTTTTTTTTAATTCGTTTAAAATTCAGTTCGGTTATTAGTTCGATTTATTCGGTTCGGTTAGATTTTCGGTTCATAAGTCAAAAAACCGCAATTAATTGAACCGAATTATATTTTTTAATTGATTTTTTAATTATTTTTTATTTTTATAATATAAAAATAAATATTTTATTTTTAAATTAGTGAAAAAAAATTAAAAATACTAAAAAAAAAAGACAATTTTTAAAAATTTTAAAAACTAAGATACTTTGATTGTGGAAATAACATGTTAGACATAAATAACTGGTTAAAATAGCATGTAATAAAGCCCAAAAATTCAAAAACCAAAAATGATATGGAAAACCGATAACCGAACTGAACCGAACTGAGCTATCGTGGTTCGGTTATAATCGAACTGAGCTATCGTGGTTCGGTTACCAATATGGAAAAACCAAATTTCTCGGTTCGATTTTTAAAACCCGAAAAAACCGACCCGACCCGAACTTACCCCTAATGCATTGATGTATGATGCATCTTGCCTTTTAAAAAAAAAAGACAAAAAAGAGAAAGGATGTACATGGTGCATTGAAATTCAATTATGAAGTATTAGTGGAGTACTAAATATTGAGAATGAAATTATGAGCCAACAAGATGTTATATGCTATATTTTTTGTGCTCTACTAATTCTTTAGGATTATTAGTGATTTCTTTACCATCTTTTCTTTATACCTTTACCCCATAGCCCCATTACAACCTTGAATAAAGACCTCTTGATTCATGAAGTTGTATGCTCTAAATAGTGGAGAATGGATGGACAAGCAAGCATATGGTAGGACTATTTTCATGAGATTTATTGAGTGTAAACACTTTACCACCACTATATAGAGTGAAAATCATGACAGTATTCCATGTGAGAAGTTGAGATTAAGTTTGAATATGCATTATTTTGATTGAGATATGTTATGTTAATGTTGGCTTAACTCAAACCATATACATTGAAGCATGATTCTTTGTGAAATTCTTAGCTATTGACTAGTTTATAAGACCTATCCAAGGATTTTCTCTAATTTATATTGAAACGATTAGGAGTAATTATTTTTAGTATATTTAGTTTTATTATGTTTTCAATGTTGTGGGTATCATCCTTGTCAATACGTGATTCTCTCGAGGAGGGAGAACCCGTTCGAGAGAGGTGAAGAAAAAACAAAACAGGCGAAGGAAAAGATGACTTAATTCCTCTTTAAGTTAAAGGTTGGGGGTATGAAAACAACCTCGGAAAAAAAATAGAGTCGCCACCAATTTTTTTTGGCTAGGTGTGATCGGCCACCTATTAAAACCGGTTTTGTAAAACATTTTAAAATTAATTACAACATTTTTTAAAAACCAATTTCAGAGTCTGCGCTTTGTATCAGAGAAAAATAAGTGCGGGTTCGGGAGTCGGTTACATGCGGGGAAGGATTAGCACCCCCACAACGCCTGTATAAAACGGTACCTTATTAGTCGTGTGTTATCTCGAGTCTCGGTGAAAAGTCGGTTTTAAATTTGGTGTTTTTCAATAATTCCCTTAAAAAAAATTGCATTTTTATTTGAAAATGATCCGGAACTCATTAACATAAAATTTTCCACATTTCCCGACAAACTCGGCAAAACATGGAATTTTTCCTTGATTTTGAAATCCTTCGAATCATTCCCATTTTTTTTTAAAAGATATTCTGTTGTTGATGATAATTGATGAAATCCTCCCCGGCAGACCCAACAGAGAAATCATGAATTATTTCAACTCGGGAATAATCTTGATTTATAAAAATATTATTAGTTTTCCATGTATTTGAGAAATTATTGAAAATAACCATGAGTTTGCAAAAATGTCACTAATTAAACGAGCATGCGTATTTATCATGACATGGTAAGCATTTTATTATGACATAGTAAAAAATAATGACATGACAAATGATATGTCATGCAAAATGACATGTGAATAAAATCGTTCTGGCATATAAAATGGCATGGCATATAGATGACATGGCATAAGAATGAATGTCATGTGAATAAAATCGACATGGCATATAGATGAAATGGCATAAGAATGAATGTCATGTGAATGAAATCGACATGGCATACAAAATGACATGGCATGTAGATGACATGGCATAAGAATGAATAAATGTCATGTGAACGAAATCGACATGGCATACAAAATGACATGGCATAAGAATGAATGTCATGTGAATGAAATCGACATGGCATATGGATGACATGGCATAAGAATGAATGTCATGTGAATGAAATCGACATGGCATACAAAATAACATGGCATAAGAATGAATGTCATGTGAATGAAATCAACATGGCACATGGATGACATGGAATAAGAATGAATCTCATGTGAATGAATCGACATGGCATACAAAATGACATGGCATAAGAATGAATGTCATGTGAATGAAATCGACATGGCATACAGATGAAATGGCATAAGAATGAATGTCATGTGAATGAAATCGATATGGCATGAAATATGAATGACAAAAGAGTGACATAGCATGAGAATGCCATAACCTAAGTGACATGGCATATGAATGAATGGCATATAAATGGATGACATGGCATATGAGTGACATGGCATATGAATGAATGGCACGACATGTGAATGAATGACATGGCATAATGAATGACATGGCATATGAATGGCATGTCATACGAATAACATGACGTATGAATGACATGGCATATGAATGGCATGACATGTAAATGAATGACATGGCATAATGAATGACATGGCATGTGAATGACATGGCATAAGGATGAATGTCATGTGAATGAAATTGACATGGAAAACAAAATGACATGGCATAAGGATGAATGTCATGTGAATGAAATCGACATGGCAAACGAATGACATGGCATAAGAATGAATGTCATGTGAATGAAGTCGATATAGCATGCAAAATGACATGGCATGTGAATGAATGACATGACATATGAATGACATGGCATAATGAATGACATGGAATGTGAAGGAATGACATGGCATAAGGATGAAGGTCATGTGAATGAAATCAACATAGCATGCTAAATGACATGGCATGAGAATGAATGTCATGTGAATGACATGGCATATGAATGACATGGCATAATGAATGACATGGAATATGAATGAATGATATGGTATATGAATGAAATGACATGGCACATGAATGGCATGGCATATGAGTGACATGGCACATGAATGACGTGGCAAGTTTTGATGATATGGCATGTGAATGACATGACATATGAATGACATGGCATAATGAATGAATGACATGGCATGCTAATGACATGGCCTAATCTAAATGGCATGACATGTGAATGGATGATATTGCATATGAATGAAAAAGCACATGAATGGATGACATGGCATAATCTAGATGATATGGTGTGTGAATGGAGGACATGGCATATGAATGACATGGCATGCGAATGACATGGCCTAATCTAGATGGCATGACATGTGAATGAATTACATGGCAATATAGAGTGTGGGTGGAGGACATGGCATGCGAATGACATGGCCTAATCTAGATGGCCTGACATGTAAATGAATGACATGGCATATGAATGACATGGCAAGATGAATGACATGGCATGTGAATGACATTGCAATATGGATAACATGGCATGTGAATGACATGGCATAATCTAGATGACATGGCATGTGAATGAATGACATGGCAATATGAATGACATGCCATGTGAATAACATGGCAATATGGATGACATGGCATATGAATGAAATGACATAATGAATAACATGGCATATGAATGACATGGCATATGAATGACCTGGCATGTGAATGACATGGAAATATGAATGACATGGCATGTAAATGAATGACATGGCATATGAATGAATGGTATGGGCATGCTTGACATGGTAGAATCACCAAATGACATAATCATAAAATATTCATAATCACATAATAACCAAGATAGCAACATGAAATTTAAATCATAGAATGACATCACCATGGAATATTCATACATATAAGATTTGGAAGACTAAGATAGGAAAAATTGAATGTCATGGAATATGCATGAACATGGAAAATGCATAATTAAAATGACAAATTTTAATATCATGGAACATGCATGATCATGGAATTAATTTTTCATGTGAGGAATCACATAAATGGCATATGTTGAAAAATATTACCGTGCATTGAATAATATCCTAACCTCCCCGGCAAACCTGGCAAAGATTGAGAACTAATTCTCGCCAAATGTTTAATAAATCAAAAAATACGTTTTTATGACAAGTTAAGTAAAAACATTTTTAAAATGCAATGCATGAAGATGTATTTCTTCCTTAAAGTAAGGACATCCGTATTCCTAAAAAGGTATCTGACTACCTTAGGAAAAGACTTAAATCGGATTTTTAAAATCAAAAGACTTTGGGCTCGGATTTAAAAAAGGTGGAATTTTTTGGATGAAAATGGCCTTTTGGCCGAACCCTAAATTTGAAAAGGCTCTATTTCCTAGTTTTAAAATCCTGGTTGACTACCCTTGACCCGACTTTTATAAAATCAAATTTTATGATTGAAATGACTTGGAAACTAACCTAAGACAATAACTAATGTTCCAAATCAGCCCCCTCTTAATATCCTAACCAAAATAGAAAATTATTACTCTTAAAAAACAATTCTGACTCTCATTGGCAGTTTTGAAAATTGATCTTTTTACCCTTCTAAAAAATTTCAAAAATTTTTGAAAAATTATGGGAGACTTAGAACATGTTTATCTCCATGGGAAAAAATCAGCTTAAGTTTCGGAGCAAGGATACTCTGACCGATTTTTACCAAAATCAAGACAGTGAGTTAAAAATTGCTTTGTCAAAATCTATTTTTTCAACCATGATAATAAAATCCAAAAATCATGAGAAAAATACCATGGCATCCCCTAAATGGCTACTGCATGTGGTAAAATAATCAATTTATTTTGACCATGGATAAGTAGTAAAAAGAAAATCCCAAAGTCAGAATACCCAATCTAGACTATCACTCTTCCAACTAGCATGGGCCAAGGATTTTTGGCTTGAGATCATTAGTTGATCTTGGCCAAAATCCTAGTTGAAATGTCATGAAATGCATGATTTTCAGCCAACCAAACATATGACAATAGATCAAGCATGAGTCAAGAGCATGAACACAACCAAGCAAACAAGAAACATCAAGCAAGAACAAGAACAAGCACAAGCACAAAATCATCAAAGAGGTTTAGGCTATGGCATGAAACATGCAGAGAAATTTTGTCAAGTTGGTTATTTGATAAAGCATGAAGGAAAAAGGATAGAAAAATTTAAAATTTATTTTTGAAAACCTTTTTATTCATAAAAAAGTTTGCAAATCACATGAACAAAAAGAGAATAAAAAGAATCCCAACATCAAAGAAAAACAATAAAGAAGAAAGGAAGAGATAGCTTTAGCTTTCCAAATCAAAGTTTGCCAAAAATTTTCTCTTCTCTTTTCTTTTTCCCCTCTCTTTTCTCTCAAGAATGAAGTGCCTTTTTAAAAAAATGAACCCGCTCCTCTTTTCTTCATGGCCGGCTGCCTCTTTAAAATCTATAGGGAGTGTGGCTTTTTATTTTTTAGCCTTTGGATGAGGATGTGCTCATCTTTTTCCACCAATCTAAGCCATTGGATGAAAGTTATTTTCATGACAATAAAATGACATCTTTCCATTTGATCTTGGCCATTGAAGGATGTACTCATCTTTTTACAAAGCACCTAGGCCATTGGATGAACAAAAACACTTAAAAATGACATCTTGCAATTTGATGTTGACCATTGGATGAAATTAATCAAATCTCCACCCTTTTCCCAAGAGCTGGCCAGCCAAGGGCCTAGAATATTCTAGAATTTCCTTTATTTTTTCACTTTTTAATTTTGCAAATTGGCCCCTTTTCGATTTCTTCGATAAAATTACCTTTTAGCCCCCCGAACTTAATTAAATTGCAAATGGACCCCAATTTCGAATTTGTCTTTTCCAACTCATCCCATCCAATATAAAACTTGGTTCTGGAAGTTTTCACATTTTTCCGAGCCCATTCTCTATTTTACAAAAGGCTTGTGTCACATGCTAAGTGCCACCGTGATTTCCAACGAAAGTGGATTAGATTAGTATTTCTTACTTTGTTTTTATTTTGTTTTGCTCAAGGACTAGCAAAAGCTAATTGTGGGGGTATTTGATAAGTTCAGAAATTATACATTTTATGCCCTTTCTATTCTTAGTTTTCGTTATGTTTTTTATCTTTATTTTGACTTATGTTATGATTTTAAATTTCAGGTATATTTAAGAGAATGAATCAAAAACATGTCAATAGGATATTAAAGAGCTTACAAAATCACAATAACAAGATAGAAAAATATGTTAGAGTCAAAAAGATCAAATTCTTGATGTAAAGCAAGAAGGCAGATTTGACCTCTGGAGTTTGTTGCAAGAAAAACATGATTTTAAAGTTTTAATTCAAAGCAACTTCCTTCTTGAATTTTGAAGATGATTTGAAGAGCTTTCGAACGGTCCATTACTCATCCAAAACGGACAAGAATTGGTTACCCAAATCGGCAGATAAATTACAAAAAGAACCAGTAGCCCGAGAGCCCAGCGCCGGGAGACTTGCCAAAAATGAAAAATCTGCCTCCTAACTTTACTTGTGCAGGAAGAAAAAGTTCTCAGGGTTTTAAAACTCTATAAATAGCATCTTTTGAGCCACAAATTAGACATGTTTTGAGGAGTCTTGGAGGACAAAATAAAAACCCAAGAAGAACACATTAATCTTCTTCTTCTTCCCCATTCTCTTATTTTGTTTTTAGTTTTATATTTATGTTATCTATGCCTATGCTAGGCTAAACTTTCTTTTGGTTAAGAGTCATTTCAAAGCTCTAGACATGGTTGTGCAATTGATTATCAGATATTATCTATATTGATTATCTATTGAGATTGCTTATATTCTTTCATTAAAATTGTTCATGATATTTGTCTTGATTTGTTTAGGTGTACAATTAAATATATCTTCATAATTATCTATTGCTAGATTAGGAATCTTGATTCGTGTAATTGTCTTGATTTCATATTCATTAGTAGCAGTTTGTGATCAATGATTATGGTCAAGTTTTCAGTGATTGCGATGTGGAACATAAAATAAGTTAAACAATCCGAGCTTGTGTGTTTGTTGCTTAAATCAACCTATCTTTCTCATCATAAAGCTGTTGTCAGATTAAATCTAGAGAGCTTATTTAGGTTATTTGATGGTTAGAGATTCAATAGAGAGCTTGTTCTATTTAACAACAAACTAAGGAAGGATCGGGGTAGGAGAGCTTGTTGTTATCTATAGTTGATAGTTTCAATGGATAATTGATGATGATTGATGCACCCAAAAGAGTGTATCTTATTTAACCTTGCACTAAAAAGATCAATTGTAAGTATAGTAGTTAGCAAGGGTCGAGTCCTCAGGGATTGGGTTTTAGTTTATAAGTTAATAGTTTATAACTTACGTTCAAAGAAAACAATAAAAGAAAAGGGGTTTTTGAAGCCAGATTTAAACTAAAGTAAATAATAAGAATAAGATGCAAGGCGGTATAACCAGCCAATAAAAATATATATACTAAATTAGGCGGTATAACCAGCCAATAAAAATATATATACTAAATTAGGCGGTATAACCAGCCAATAAAAATAAAACAAAGTTAATATACAAATTAGGCGGTATAACCAGCCAATAAAAAAAATATAAAAAATAAGCAAACTAAAAGTAAGAAAACAAGTAAGTAAGAAGAATCAAATATGAAAAATATGGTTAAGGTTTCATTCTCCACCACTAGACATCATTAAGAATCAATTTCAGATCTATCAATATCAACCAACTATCAAAGTTAACAACCGTAGATAACAACAAGCTCTGTTACCCCAATCTTTCCTTAGTTTGTCGTTAAATAGAACAAGCTCTCTATTTAATCTCTAACCATTAAACAACCTAGAATAAGCTCTCTAAATTCAATTTAATGGCAGCTTTATGATGAGAAAGATAGGTTGATCTAAGCAACAAACACATAAGCTCGGATTGTTCAACTTAGGTTATGTTCCACTTTGCAATTATTGAAAACTTGACCATAATCATTAATCACAAATTGCCACTTATGAATAGGAAATCAATACAATTACACGGATCAAGACTCCTAAACTAGCAATAGATAATTATCAAGATCTATCTAGTTGTACACCTAAATAAATCAAGACAACATCATGAACAATTCTTGTAGAAGAACATAAGCAACTTTGATAGAAAATTAATGATAGATAGAATCTGAAAATCAATCACAAAACATGTCTAGGGCTTTGAAATCACCCTTAATCAAATAGAAGTTTAGCCTAGCATAGGCATTGTAAACATAAACATAAAATTAAAGAGAATCTAAGAAGAAAATAAAAGAAAGAAGAAGAAGAAGAAGAATATTAATTATCCAGCTTCTTGCTCTCTCTAAAGAAAAAGAAAACTAGAGAAAAGAAAGAAGAAGAAAACTTAGAGAATTTTATTACAATGGCTAATATCCTACCTATGTACAATATGATCATTTACAATCATCCAAGGCCCTCTATTTATACACATTTTGGAGGGCTAAATGACAAGAGACAAGCTTTACAAATTTCAAAGGTAGGTATAATAGGTGGGTGCATTTTTCTAACAATTTTCGTCATACATGACAATTTTGATCAGCCAACTTGATGGTCGATTTTGTCAATTTTGGAGGCCTTATCTGATCACATGGTCTTCTAGAAAAATGTTACCCTATCAGTTATGGATCCATAGCCGTTGGAATCAGCTCATTTGCTGATGTGGATAAGTAGATATGGGCAAAATACGAAAACAGGTCAGCACAGACGTCATTGCACATCAGCCAACTTGATGGTCGATTTCGCTAGGGAAAACGACTCCATTTCAAGAAGTGTAAAACATGAAAAAGATAGATATGCCTCTTATCTTTGCACGGCTACAAATTTCAGCCTTATTGCTTCAGTGAAACTCGAGATATAGCTGATATGGCAAAAGGTGTCGGAACTGGAACTGAACTGGATTTGCCCTTAATTCTAGTAATCTGAAATCACTCAAAGAAACTTGTGAAAAACACCAAAATACATAAAAATATAAAAGATCATAAACACAATTAGACTAAACAATAATAACTCGTATTTGACACAAAACAATAATAAAACATAACTAAAAACTATATAATTATACGAGTTATCACACCCCCACACTTAGATTGTTGCTAGTCCCTAGCAACGACTCAATAAAAATAAAATAAGAAAATCTAATCTAATCCACTTTCGTAGGAAATCACGGTGGCACTTAGCATGTGACACAAGCCTTTAAACCCCTAGGTGTCCCTAGTGGACGAGTTTAGTCTCGTGAGGGTTTACTAGAACGATACCCACAAACATTGAAAAACTAAAATATAAATAAACTACATATACTAAAAATATTTACTCCTAATCCTTTCAATACAAATTAGAGACAATCTTTGAACAAGTCTTATAAACTAATCAATAGCTTAAAAAATTTCACAAAAAATCATGCTTGAATGTAAATTGTTTGAGTTGAGCCAATATTAACATAACATATCTCAATCAAAATAGTGTATGTTCAAATTTAATCTCAACTTCTCACATGGGATACCCTCATGATTTTCACTCTTTAAAGTAGTGGTGAAGTGTTTACACTCAATCAATCTCATGAAAACAGTTCTACCATATTCTTGCTTGTCCACCTATTCTCCACTATTTAGATCATACAACTTCATGAATCAAGAGGTCTTTAATCAAGGTTGTAATGGGGCCAAGGGGTTTGTAATGTGGTTGAAGAACAAAAGGATAAAGATATCACAAAGGTTCCAAAGAGTTCATAAAGTTTAGAGACATAAAAAGATCATACAAAGAAATTTCTCAAAACTCTTTACAAGTACATAGTCACCTAGGCCGGATATTCATGTTGGGCCTTTTCTTCATTCTAAACAACTTTGTAACATCTTTTTCTTTTTCCACAAATTCAAGAGATGATTCATATATATATATATATATTTTTTTACATAGGAATGTATTTGCCCGTTTTCCATTTCTTTTTCTCTTGACTTTTCTTTTCTTTTCCCCCCACATTTATTTCTTGTTTCTAACCCAAATTTTCAATAGATCTTCCTTGTCTTTGCAACTTGTCTCAAAACATGCTAATTCATCTTTGGAACAAAGGTAAAGATATAAGTATATTTAGGTTAGGGACAAGTTATGGTTACCAAAGAGATAGCTTATTCAATGTAGGCTCAAATTGGTTCACTAAGGGTGTGTTCTCTTGGAACATCAATAAGGGATGGCTGTTTGGCCCTGGCTAAAAATCCTAATGCCTCTATCATATTCATGTTGTCACATGCATCAATATAGTCTCAAATGGTTTAAAGCAAGTTCTAGAGAATCATGTAATCATAAGAGCACTCAAGAAAGAAATTAGATTGATATGTATAATGCATCAATCATATAGGCTCAAAAACTTACAAGGATGATTATACAAGTCAATATCAAGTCTAAACATGCTTCTTTCTCAATCAACATATCATATTAACATTGGCTCATAAAAAAAATGATATCAAGCTCAATTCTCATGAAAATCTTCTCACTAATAAATCTGTTTTAGACTTATGCAATTCATATCTCATCATTGTATTAAAAAGGAACTAAAACACACTAAAAAAATAATAATAATAATAAAGACTCATAAAAAAAAAAATAGTAGACAAAAATAAAAGAAATCCTAAATCATTCCCCCCCACACTTAATTCTTACATTGTCCTCAATGTAAGTCTATTAACCCAAATGAAAGAATCATGTGTAAGAGAAAAGAACTAATAACATAAGAATAGGAACAACTAAGACTCAAAACAAAACAAACTCATGCAACCTAAATAATCCTAAAATACTAAACAAAAATTAACAAGTAAACATAAAAAGATTAAAATCAAACTGACAAGGTATGTCTCAAGTCTCCCTTACTCAGACCTTGTTCAGAATGAATACTTCTAAATTGCTTAAAACATAACATTTTTTTTTTTTTTTGAAAAGAAGAAATCAAACTGACAAGGTATGTCTCAAGTCTCCCTTACTCAGACCTTGTTCAGAATGAATACTTCTAAATGGTTTAAAACACAATTTTTTTTTTTTTTAATTAGCAAAATATGTCCCTTACCCCCTACTAAAATATGACATTGTCCCCAATGTCAAATTTTGAAGGTAGAATTTAGGAGATATTACCTGCAGAGGTTGCTAACCACTTATTATAACTGAGACACAACAAGCAAAATGTTAGATAATGTCACAAAGACAAAGTGCAATCCACTCCTTGCTCATCCATATCTCTTTTTCTTTTTCCGAGCGTTTGCGAAACAACCGTAGCAGATAAACACTCATAAGCTTGGAGCTTTTTGAGTAAATCTTCAATGGTTGTAGCAGAAATTATGGTTCTCCTTGCCTCTGAAAACATGAATCCATTATCCACAGCATTATCTAAATATGAAAGCAAATTACTAAAATAACCATTAATATTAAGCAAACCAATGGGTTTCTTATTTGTGACCAAAGATGACCAAGAAGCCACGCAAGCTATTTCTTCCAATGTACCCAGACCTCCTGGTAAAGCAATGAATGCATCGGCAGAATGGTACATGATTGTCATCCGTTCAGGGATACTCCAGACTTGTATTTCCTTACCCACGGTAGGTCCACAAAAACTTGTGAATAGTTTTGGCACGATTCCTAGAACTGGACTTCCTCCGGCGTGTGCTGCTGTAGCGACTGCTCCCATTAAACCCGTACTACCGCCTCCATAAATCAAGTGGATCTTTTGTTGGGCAAGTATTACTCCAACTCTTATGGCTTCATCAGCGAATATGTTATTTTTCCCGGGATAAGCACCTCCAAAGACACAAATTTTTTTAATGCGCTGGGACGAAGTACTTTCCATTTTTTTTTTTCGAGTGCCTGAAAGAGAATGAGTACATGGTGTAATATATAGAGGACTGAGTAGTGAATCAGACAAGAGTAATAATGTCGCCGAAAGTGTATCTGACCTGTCAGAAGAAAATGTTAACCTAACAAAAGATTTTTGCGTGATTTCAGGAAGAAAATCAAAAAAAGAAGAAAAATCAACCGTAAAAGACAAATAAAAAAAAACGAGAATAATTACACAAATCGAACAACACGTAAATTAAACTGAAATGAAGTTATTGCAAATCAAACCAAAAGCTGAGAAGTCATTTATTGTAGTTGTGATTGTGGCTCACATCTTCCTCTGGTTTTACGTCCAGAAACGGCTTAAACGCCTTCTATGAGTCGAGGATATGCTTCCCATCCAGTTTTCTTACAAGCTGGCAAACAGGGTCTTTTAACATCAGATTCCCAAGATGTTGCCATTCCCTTTGGAATTGCGGCCATAAATCAAGAATTTCTCTTTGTATGTCTCCACTAGGATGCGTCTCAAGAGAAAGTTGGATATTACCCAAATTCTCCTTACTCAGTCCATCCTTAATGAATTCAATTTTATCATCTCGATTAGAGGACGGAATCCCAATAGAACGACATTTACCATTACACGTCCATCGTGCACATTTGTGGCAATTTGAACTCATGCGCTTTGCTCGTCGCTTCTTTGCAAAAGTGCTTCTACCTGTACCTGGTAAATGCAAAACAGGAAGATATTCATCTTCACGTACCTTGGCTTCAATTATCCAACGTATGTCTCCAGGAATCCCTTTGTGCATAAGCATTCTTAATCTTTCAAATCGAACTTGGTAAAGCTTCAGTAAAATATTTCGAGGAAAGGGAGGAAATCGTTTCTGCAATCTTGTGAGAATATCATCCATCCTGAAAAAAAAATGAAAAAAAATTGAAAGAGAAATTGGAAGAGAAATTTATATACAATATCAGTTTTGTGGGTAGCTGATGGAACCGATTTAAATAATCACGGAGTACCGTTATCCGCCATTTAACCGGGGTTAAAAAATTATATTTACATCTAGTTATTTTCAAAACAAGGATCAGAAAGAAAAACAACATAAAAAGACACAAAAACAAAACACTCTAAATAAAATCCTAAATTCTTCCCCCCACACATAATTCTTACATTGTCATTAATGTAATGCTATTAATCCCAAATGAAAGAATCATGTGTAAGTGAAAAGAACTAATAAACAAAATAAACTTATGCAGCCTAAATGAACTTAGAAACACTAAACACAATTAGCAAAAAAAAACATAAGAAAAAGATAAAGAAAAAGAGAGCAAATCTGAGGATGGCAGTTTGGCAATGCTTTCACTAATTAGGCTGCCTCCCCCAATTAGCACTTGATTGATTGTTTTCAGCCTAGCCAACACCCCTTCTTGGCATTTTAGGCTTGTCAGGATCATACATGAAATTTCCCAAATTTATGCGTTTGAGAGGAAGCATTCTTTGCACAACAGTGGATGCATTCTCCATTACAAGTATTATTCCATCATCCTTTGTGGTGCATATGTCATCGAGGAATGGAGCATATTTTGATACTTGTTGAATGACCTCCACAAACAAGTTGTTTAAGGTTTCCGGCATGTGTTGTTCATGTCCTTCCTCCTTGAACTTTGCAAATCTACTAGGAAAAGGTGGAGAAGAAACATTAGTAAAAAGTGAAACCTTAAACGTTACCTCAGGTGCCGAAATACTCTTATTTGGATCTTTGGCTTCATTATCCTCAAGAATAGAATCCATCTCTAATTTTGTTTCATCCTCATCTTGTTCCTCATTCTTCAAGGTCACAATAGTAGCATTCTCCTTTGGGTTAACCATCGTTTGGGCTGGGAGTTCTTCAGATCTTTGTGCTACCCATCCCACCATACTACTAGCCAATTGGCTCATTTGCTTTTCCAAACTCTGGATGCTTGCCCTTGTTTCCTGTTGAAATTGCAAAGAATCAGTAACAAGAGAATAGACAAGATCTTCTAAAGAAGTACCTGAGTTTTGAGTCATATGTGGTGGTTGAAAAAGATCTGGTTCTTGAGACCATGATTGATTGAAGCTAGATGGATGAGTGTAATTGGCATAAGGATCTACTTCTTGGTAATTTTTCGAGTAGCCATAATTAGTATGATCCCACCATCCCTCATGGTAAGTGTTTGAGTAATGATCATACTGTTGGTCTTGGAACACTTGATGGCCTTGACATCCTCCCATGGCCAATTGTTGAACTGGGGAGGTGAGATTGGCTTGTTGATTCTCCATGTTCATGTATGCCACCAACTCTTCAAGTGTTAGATTGCTCAATTCCATTGTTTTTATTTTTTATTTTTTTTTTGTTTTTTTAAATTTGAAAAGAAAAACTTGTATGTATAAGAAAATAAAACTAATTAGAACTGAAAATAAGAATAAACCAAGTAACAAATAAACTAAAGAAAGCAATCCCCGGCAACGGCGCCAAAAATTTGATGCACCCAAAAGAGTGTATCTTATTTAACCTTGCACTAAAAAGATCAATTGTAAGTATAGTAGTTAGCAAGGGTCGAGTCCTCAGGGATTGGGTTTTAGTTTATAAGTTAATAGTTTATAACTTACGTTCAAAGAAAACAATAAAAGAAAAGGGGTTTTTGAAGCCAGATTTAAACTAAAGTAAATAATAAGAATAAGATGCAAGGCGGTATAACCAGCCAATAAAAATATATATACTAAATTAGGCGGTATAACCAGCCAATAAAAATATATATACTAAATTAGGCGGTATAACCAGCCAATAAAAATAAAACAAAGTTAATATACAAATTAGGCGGTATAACCAGCCAATAAAAATAAATATAAAAAATAAGCGAACTAAAAGTAAGAAAACAAGTAAGTAAGAAGAATCAAATATGAAAAATATGGTTAAGGTTTCATTCTCCACCACTAGACATCATTAAGAATCAATTTCAGATCTATCAATATCAACCAACTATCAAAGTTAACAACCGTAGATAACAACAAGCTCTGTTACCCCAATCTTTCCTTAGTTTGTCGTTAAATAGAACAAGCTCTCTATTTAATCTCTAACCATTAAACAACCTAGAATAAGCTCTCTAAATTCAATTTAATGGCAACTTTATGATGAGAAAGATAGGTTGATCTAAGCAACAAACACATAAGCTCGGATTGTTCAACTTAGGTTATGTTCCACTTTGCAATTATTGAAAACTTGACCATAATCATTAATCACAAATTGCCACTTATGAATAGGAAATCAAGACAATTACACGGATCAAGACTCCTAAACTAGCAATAGATAATTATCAAGATCTATCTAGTTGTACACCTAAATAAATCAAGACAACATCATGAACAATTCTTGTAGAAGAACATAAGCAACTTTGATAGAAAATTAATGATAGATAGAATCTGAAAATCAATCACAAAACATGTCTAGGGCTTTGAAATCACCCTTAACCAAATAGAAGTTTAGCCTAGCATAGGCATTGTAAACATAAACATAAAATTAAAGAGAATCTAAGAAGAAAATAAAAGAAAGAAAGAAGAAGAAGAAGAATATTAATTATCCAGCTTCTTGCTCTCTCTAAAGAAAAAGAAAACTAGAGAAAAGAAAGAAGAAGAAAACTTAGAGAATTTTATTACAATGGCTAATATCCTACCTATGTACAATATGATCCTTTACAATCATCCAAGGCCCTCTATTTATACACATTTTGGAGGGCTAAATGACAAGAGACAAGCTTTACAAATTTCAAAGGTAGGTATAATAGGTGGGTGCATTTTTCTAACAATTTTCGTCATACATGACAATTTTGATCAGCCAACTTGATGGTCGATTTTGTCAATTTTGGAGGCCTTATCTGATCACATGGTCTTCTAGAAAAATGTTACCCTATCAGTTACGGATCCATAGCCGTTGTAATCATCTCATTTTCTGATGTGGATAAGTAGATATGGGCAAAATACGAAAACAGGTCAGCACAGACGTCATTGCACATCAGCCAACTTGATGGTCGATTTCGCTAGGGAAAACGACTCCGTTTCAAGAAGTGTAAAACATGAAAAAGATAGATATGCCTCTTAGCTTTGCACGGCTACAAATTTCAGCCTTATTGCTTCAGTGAAACTCGAGATATAGCTGATATGGCAAAAGGTGTCGGAACTGGAACTGAACTGGATTTGCCCTTAATTCTAGTAATCTGAAATCACTCAAAGAAATTTGTGAAAAACACCAAAATACATAAAAATATAAAAGATCATAAACACAATTAGACTAAACAATAATAACTCGTATTTGACACAAAACAATAATAAAACATAACTAAAATCTATATAATTATACGAGTTATCAATGATAATTCTGATATTGATTCTCAGTTATGTTTAGTGGTAGGGCATAAGCTTTAGCCATACTTTTACTTATTTGATCTTAAATTATTTCTTTAAATCTTAGTTTCTCGTTTTCTTTAATTTTCAAAACAATTCAACCCCCTAATTAGATTAGAGCTAGAGTTATAAGTCAATAACTTATAGATTAAGAACAATCTCTGTAGATTCGACCCTTGCTTACTACCATACTAAACATCAATTTAAAAGCACGTATTTATGGAATTGTAAAGTATGGTTTTTGTTTTACTCGGAATTACATAAGTGTTAGGCAAAAGAATATTATTTAAGCTTTGTTGGTCTGCCGGGGAGTTCGATTAAATTTTTTGACGTTTGCCATTTATGTAATTTCAAATTAATAAAATAAATAAAAGGAATTTCAAATATGGTCGCTTGCATATTCTTTGTTTATATTCTTTAATATTTGTTGCTTATACCATGCTCTTAATTTCACTATTTGGTGATTAATATTCTTGTTCATATCATTTAATAATTGATGTCCATGTGGTTATTTGAATTATTTGCCATGTCATGAGTTATTTGCCATGTCATATATACCATTTCATGAACTATTTGCCATGTCATATATACTGTCGCAACCTATAAAAAAATAACAATAACATAAAAAGTCTCATCGCAAGACTTTATTATTCGTTAGGCATGACATTAAAAAAACGAGGAAAAGTCGACTTAATTCCTCTAGAAAAACAAAGGTGTCGATACGTGATCCGATCGCGGGGACCCGTTTGAGTGAGGGGAAAACAAAAGCAGAGGAAAAGACGACTTAATTCCTCTCGAAATTGAAATAAAATAAACGATCGAGGGTATGAAAATAGCATCGTAGAAAGACATGGAGTCTCCACCAATCTTTTTTAGCTAGGTGTGATCGGCCACCTATTAAAATCGATTTTATAAAATATCTTAAAATTAATTAAAACATTTTTAAAACCAATTTCAAGTATGTGTTATAAACCAGAGAAATCAAAGAAGCGGGTTCGGGAGTCGGTTACGTGCGGGGAAAGATTAGCACCCCCACAACGCCCGTATAAATCGGTACCTTATTAATCATGTGTTATCTCAAGTCTCGGTAAAAAGTTGGTTTTTAATTTAGTATTTCAAGTTAATTCCCAATTTTAAGAAAAATAATTCCATTTTTAATTGAAAATGATTCGGAATTTATTAATTCAAAATTTTCCTATATTTCTCGACAAAATCGGCAAAATATAGAAATTTTTATTCATTTGAAAAACTTTTCCGAATCATTCTCGTTTTTTGAAAGAAAGATATTCCTTTATTAATGATAATTGATGATATTCCCTCCAGTAAACCCTGTAGAGAACTCATGAATTATTTTAACTCGGGAATATCTTTATTTTTATTGAAAATCATTATCCTTTTCAAAACATTTAAAAATATGAACATGAACATGTAGAACATAAATAAAATGACATAGAAAAGTCTAGATAATATAATGCAACCTGAATGATATGAAATAATTTAAATGGCATAGTATATTCTAGGTGAAATGAAAGATCCTAAGTATCATGGTATATTCTAAATGAGATAAAATGATTTAAATGACATGGCAATTTTAAATGATATGGCATATTTTAAATGAAATGTCATGTATTAAATAAAATAACCTAAATGACATGGAATATAATCTAAATGACAAGAAATGACATGAAATTAAAATAATGCTATCATAAAATATGCATGAAAATAAAATAAAAAATGCATGAACATAGTATATGCTAAATAATGTGACAAAAATTAATGACTAAATAAAAAATATGGAATATCATGAAATATTCAAAATTATATGGCAAACAATATAAGATCATAAAATGTGAATCAAAATAATAATAATACCATGGAAAATATCATACCAAAAATCACACATTTAAATAAAATGCATGAACATGGAAAATGCAATTCATGAAAATATATTTTTTCCTCCAAATAAAGAAATTCGTATATCTAAAAAGATATCCGGCTACCTTAAGAAAATATGTCAAATTAGATTTTCAAAAAAAAATAATAATAACTTTGTGATTGTTTGAAAACAATTTTGAGGAAAAACTTGAATAAAAATTAAAACGCTTAACAAACCCTTTTAAAATGGCTCTAATTTCCTAAGTTTAAAATCCCGGACTTAACCACCCTTAACCCGAGATTTATAAAATTATTTTTAAAGTTTAAAAAAGCTTAGAAACTACCCTAAGACAGTAACTAAATCTTCTAACCAACCCCCTCTAAATGCCTTAGCAAAATTCAACCATTATTCCTCTTTTGATTTCAAATCTGCCTATACTGTCCGATTTTACCACACAATTTTTTTGCCTATTTTTAAAACTTCAAAAAAAATCTAAAAACAATATTGGAGACTCAGAACATGTAAAACTACACGAGAAAATATTGGCTTATTTTTCTGATTAAAGATGACTGCCCAGAAAAATCAAAGAAGTTCGAGTACTGGGTAAAAAAAATTGCTTTGTGAAAACACATTTTTTGCTTTTGATAAATTCATTCAAAAATCAAAGTAGAAATTGTTGGAGGTCATCCTAAAGACCTAAGGACAGTAGCTAAAACATTTAAAAACCTTGAAAAAAAAATGGCTAAGTAAAAAAAATCTCAAAGGTAGAATAATCAATTTGACAATTCCTTAATTTTCCACAAGTATGCTCAAGAGAGCATGACTTTGAGCTATTGATTGGCCTAAGTCGTAAATCATGTGGTAATGACATGGAATGCATGAACATACAGCAAATGAAATGTATGAAATGCATGATCTAAAGGTCTAAATGGTAAAGGAAATGCATGACAATTCAAGACAACCTAAATTCCTAGCATGAATTTGCATGGCAATAAATGCTATCCTAACTCAATATGCATGCAATGCTTGATAATGTAAATGTGACTTGGACCTAATATGTTATGAATATGCATGAAAATGCTAATATAACCTAAGGCCTAAGTAGCATAGTAATGCATGATAATACCAATGTGATTTAAGACCCAATATGCACGGCAACACCAATATGGCTTAGACCTAAATGTAATGAACATGCATAGCAATACTATGAACATATAATGACCGATGAAACTAATGTCAATGCTGGAAAAAACAGCAACTAATACACAATTTTAAGATATGATAATGCAAAGCATATTACCTAAATAAAATGCAAATGCATGATAAGGCAAGGGATACATGAAGAGGCCAAATGTAGCTACATGATGCTCTAATGCAATCCTATCTAGTAAATGACACAAGTACATGACAAATCATATTAAGATGCATAATGTCAGGACATTTTCATAAGCATATGATATACTAAAATCAAAATGCACAAGCTCATGGCATGGAGATGCAAACAAGTCAAGAAGCAAGGTGAAAATGCACATGCAAGGCATATCAATATGGAGTAGCCGAATGGTCATGGAACAAAATAAAGGCATTTTATCATAGCATTTTCATAAGCGCATGGCATACTAAAATCAAAATGTACAAGTTCATGGCATAGAGATGCAAACAAGTTAAGAAGCAAAAGGAAAATGCACATGCAAGGCATAAAAAAATGGAGTTGTCGAATGGTCATGGAACAAAATAAAAAAAATGCAAACATGTTTATAATATAAGACATGATACATGAAAAAAAATGCACAACATGAGCATATGAACACCATAACCGAATATGCAAGGATACAATATCAAGCATGGAAATGACATATAGAAACAAATATAGCATAGAAAATAATGTAAAGAACATAAAAAAAAGAAATAAACATAGCTATGCAAAGCAAATAACAATCAAAACTAGTAAGTAAAACAAGGAAAGTTAAGCTCCATGGTTGGTATCAAATGGGCATAGCCTCTCACCTAACCATAATCACTTGGTTTTGCCAAGATCATGAAGCCTTTCCATCTCAATAAAACAGAAAATAAACCATGTTAAACAAAAAAATTAAGGTGAGCTTCATCGTAGGTAAAAATGGGCATAGCCTCTCTCCTAACTATGGTCACTTGGTCTAGCCAAGATCATGTAGCCATTTCAACCTTTTTGCTTCATCTTTTGTAAAAAATCAGAACCTTAAAATACTCTAAGAAACCTTCTGGAAATCATTTTTCACAACAACATGCAAGGAAGAAAAATAGAAAACCAAAGACAAGTAAATATGCCATACTTGGCCATAGCATGAATCCATGTAAAAAAATTGTTTTCCACCATTTTAATGAAGAAAAAGAGATGAAAACATAAGTAAACATTAAAAAACTTTATTTCTATGAAAAATGTAGTAGGAAAACATGATAGAAAATCAAGAAAACACCATGGAAAACAAGAAGAAAGCTATGCTAGAGCTTGGTAGAGATGACTACCTTCAAGCTCTCTATTGAAAACTTTTTTTTTTTATTTCTTTCAAAACCTTTTTATTTGCCAAATTAGCTACTATTTCCAGCCAAAAAAATCTGAAAAAAAAAGAAATCACCCCCTTCCTTTAGCCTTGGCCGAATGGCCTCTCTCCCTTGGATGGGAATTGCACTTTTTTCTCCTCCAATCTTGGCCTTTAGATTAAGATGTTTTGATGACAACATAAAAATGTCATCTTGCCGATTGATAGCATCCCTTGAGATGTGTACTCAGACTTTGTAGTAACCTTAGCCCATTTTGCTCGCGGATCCTTCACTATGGGAAGAATTTTTCTCAGTACCAACTCTCCTTCTCGAAACTGTCTGGGTCGAACCTTCTTGTTATAGGCTCGAATCATCGTTTTTTGATACAACTTCCCGTGACAAATTGCCTTCAATCTTTTCTCTTCGATGAGATTCAGCTGTTCATAACGAGCTCTAACCCATTCTGCCTCTTCTAGGCCAACCTCCATCAAAACACGAAACGAAGGAATCTTAACTTCAATGGGTAACACCTCTTCCATACCATATACCAAAGAAAACGACGTTGCCCCTGTAGATGTGCGAACCGAAGTGCGATATGCGTGAAAAGCAAAAGGCAAAATCTCATGTCAATCCTTGTACACATCAGTCATCTTCTCAACAATCCTCTTGATGTTTTTGTTGGCTGCTTCTACTGCCCCATTCATCTTTGGACGATAAGGTGCCGATTTGTGATGCGTGATCTTGAACTGGGTATACACTTCTTTCATCATCTTATTATTCAGATTGAGAGCATTATCTGAAATAATTCTTGCTGGCAATCCATATAGGCATATGATTTCCTTCTTAACAAATCTGCATACCACCGACTTCGTTACATTTGTATAAGAAGCAGCTTCCACCCACTTTGTGAAATAGTCTATGGCCACCAGGATGAAACAATGTCCATTTGAAGCTTTCGGGGTAATAGGCCCAATCATATCTATTCCCCACATTGAAAACGGTCGTGGTGTAGTCATGACATGCAATGGCGATAGCGGCACATGAATCTTATCTGCATATATCTGGCATTTATGAAACTCTCGGGAATAACTGATACAATATCCTTCCATCATCAGCCAATAATACCCTGCCCTCATAATCTGCTTAGCAAGCATGTAACCATTAGCATGGGTGCCACATATCCCTTCATGGACTTCCTCTATGATTCTTCGAGCTTCGATAGACTCGACACATCTCAATAGGACTTGGTCTTTCCCTTTCTTGTAGAGAATCTCGCCATCCAGAACAAAGTCATTGCTAGCCTTCTCAGAGTTCTCTTGTCATTTTCTGTTGCCTGTCCTGGATACTGTTGACTCTTGATGTACTGCAAGATGTCGTTGTACCAAGGGAGACCATCTGCTTCTTCTTCAATATTCAAACAATGGGTAAGAGACTCATATATGCTCATCTTGATTGGCACAACTTTTGCCCCTTCATTTACTTTAAACATTGATGACAAAGTAGCCAGAGCATCCGCCATCCGGTTTTCTTCTTGGGGGAAGTAATTGAAACTTACTTCTTCAAACTCCTTCAATAAACTCAGTATGAGTTCTATGTATCTGATTAACTTTCTATCTTGGGTTTGCCATTCTCCCCGTAACTGGTATATCACTAAGGCCGAGTCTCCAAAAACCTCCAGTTTCTTGATCTTTCTGTCTACGGCAGCACAAAGGCCCATAGTACATGCCTCATACTCAGCTGTATTGTTTGTACAATCAAAATTCAATCTGGCGGTGAAGGAATAATAATCTTCTTTTGGGGATATGAGCACTGCACCGATTCCGTGCCCCATGGCATTAGATGCCCCATCAAAGTACATCTTCCATATTTTCTTCTTCAATGGAACCTCATCTGCTTGCGAAACATACATGAAATCTTCATCTGGGAAATCAAAGTTCAACAGCTCATAATCTTCCACTGCCCGACTTGCTAAAAATTCAACCACCGCACTACCCTTGATAGCTTTCTGACTCACATATACAATGTCGTATTCTGACAACAAAACCTGCCATCTTGCCGTCCTCCCTGACAAAGAATTTGCTTCCAACATGTACTTGATTGGATCTAGCTTGGCGATCAACCACGTTGTGTGGTACATCATGTACTGTCTGAGCCTCTGAGCAGTCCAAGCTAAGGCACAACATAACTTTTCTACCGACGAATATTTCAACTCATAATCTGTGAACTTCTTGCTGAGGTAGTAAACCCCATGTTCTTTCTTTCCAGTCTCATCAAGCTGCCCCAAAACACAACCCATGGATCTCTCAAATACAGATAGATACAATATCATCGGTTTATCCGGAGTCGGTGGCATTAACACTGGTGGGTTTGATAGATAATGCTTAACCTTTTCAAAAGCAATCTGACACCCTTCATCCCACTCTCTTGGATCACGTTTTCGAAGTAACTTGAATATTGGATCACATTTATCGGTTAACTGAGAAATAAACCGAGCAATGTAATTCAATCTTCCCAAAAAACCTCTTACTTCTTTTTGAGTACGTGGAGGTGGCAAATTTTGGATGGCCTTCACTTTATCCGGATCAATCTCAATTCCCCTTTTGCTAACAACAAAACCCAACAATTTCCTCGAATTGACTCCAAAATTGCATTTTGTCGGGTTTAGCTTGAGTTGAAACTTTCTTAGTCTTTCAAAGAGTTTCCTAAGATTCGTAATATGCTCCTCTTCTCCTTATGACTTTGCAATCATATCATCAACATAAACCTCAATTCCCTTATGCATCATGTCATGAAACAAGGTCACCATGGCTCTCTAATATGTTGCCCCAGCATTCTTCAACCCAAACGGCATTACCTTGTAGTAGAATGTTCCCCATTTTGTAACAAATGTGGTTTTCTCCATATCTTCCGGTGCCATCTTAATCTGATTATATCCTGAGAACCCATCCATGAAAGAAAACAAGGAACTCTTCACCGTATTATCCACCAAAGTATCAATGTGAGGCAAAGGGAAATTATCTTTGGGACTGGCCTTGTTCAAATCTTGGTAATCGACGCACATACGCACCTTGCCATCCTTCTTAGGTACTGGAACAATGTTTGCCACCCATTCTGGATATTTTGCTACCTCTAACAATCTAGCATCAAACTGCCTTTTCACCTCCTTTTTTACCTTTAACAGCATGTTCGGCCTCATTCTTCTCAACTTTTGCTGAATTGGCTTGCTCTCTGGCCTTAAAGGGAGCTTATGAACCACAATGTCTGGATCCAAACCCGGCATGTCTTGGTATGACCATGCAAATACATCTACATATTCCGGAGCAAGGCTATCAATTCACCCTTTATTGATGACGACAATGTAGTCCCGATTTTAACCTCTTTAATCTCCTCACTATTTCCCAAATTCAACAATTCCAATAGCTCTTAATGAGGAAGTACTTGTTTCTCTGCTTGTTCTATTTTTCTTAATAAGTCCGGAGGTAGACCATAATCCTCAATATCTTCGTCGGCCTCAAAATCACCCGTGCAAATGGGCCTCTCAAAATCAATTTCAGAATCACTGAAAGGAAGGTTCTCATATTCCGTATTCGTACACCTGTAAATAGGTGGGGAAGAAATAATATAGGAAAACATATATACAATCGAAGCAAAATAAATAGCATAAATGAAAGAATATGGACACATCAATATGAAGAAAATGCTTTATGTTTGTTATTTATTGGATGAAAACTTTTAGACAAAAGCCCATTACAAAAGAAATTCTTAATATCTTCGGGCAAAGATATTTAAGATTTGTTTAAAAGCATTACGTTGGAATAGACCTAAAAACTATGGGTAGCTCGATTGCACTCTAATTGGTTGGTCTATATCCTGGTGGACAAGGTCGCACCATCCAGTTAGCATTCTCTCTTTCAATTCTTTCTTTCCCAATTGTGCAGATCTCCATATCATACATCTGTTCATCCCATTCACATGGAATCTCTCGTAGGCTTGCTCGATCATTACGAGCACATCACCAGAATTCTTTTCTCCGAACAGAGAACCGGCTGAGCGAAAGCTATGAATGATAGGTGGGAATATCATAGGCTCCCATTCAATATCCATACCCGCAAGACGGGCCATCCTCCTTTGTCGGTTCCTTTCAACTTGTTTCCTTTTCTCATGGGCCTTCGAAAGATACCCTAGGCCAAACTGGTCTTTCTTTCCCACTACTTCCATTACTCGGTCCATCCCCTGAAGATATTTCCTGAGACCTTTTCCAGCCCTGCAGCCTTTTCCCACGGTAGTTCTTACCCCTAGCCTTGTGTTCTTGGACAGCTTCGGTTTTGGAATTTTTTGTCCTTCAGCGGAAAACTGCATTTATGAATTCCAAAGACCGAAAGAAACATTCTACGACATCTTCAACATAAGGAGATTTAATAGATGCAGATGCTATTACGTCCTCTTCTCCTGATACAGTGACCAAATGCCCTTCTATCATAAATTTTAGCTTTTGGTGGAGGGATGAAGGTACAGCCCCTGCTGAATGTATCCACGGCCTTCCCAATAGGAAATTATAGGACGGATTAATATCCATGACCTGAAAGTTCACTGTATAGGTGCATGGGCCTATCTCCAGAGGAACCTCAACAGTTCCCATCATATCTCTCCTGGTACCATCAAAGGCTCTGACCACCGTGCAGCTTGGCAGCATATAAGAAATATCCACATGCAATTTGGACAGAGTTTTCAAGGGCATCACATTTAATGAAGAACCATTATCCAAAAGGACCCTTGGTAATATGTGCCCCTTACAAGTGGTAGTTATATGGAGAGCCTTTGTTGACCCAATACCATTGGGTGGTATTTTCTCATAACTGAAATATATATGGTCGTCTGTCGCGATGTTTCCCACTAGTCTGTCTAATTTTTCTACCGATATGTTATTAGCCACGTATGCCTGATTCAACACTCTTAACAGGGCATTTCTATGTGGCTTCGAGTTCAAAAGCAAAGATAAGATTGAAATTCTAGCTGGTTGACGTTGCAGTTGCTCAACCACGCTATACTCACTATGCTTTATGAATTTTAAGAACTCGCAGGCTTCCTTCTCATTCACCGGCTCTTTTATTCTATTTACCGGGGCTAATCCTCTTTCTGCTTCTTTTGACAAATCCATCTCAATATGGATTGGTTCAGCTGCTTTCTTCCCTTTGTCTGTTCCTCTATCTTTTCCTGCTAACCCCTGTTCAATAGCCTCAAGAGCATAACACTTTCCACTTCGCGTTAAGTGCCCCACACCTGTGATATCTTGCTGACTCGAAGACCCAGGCATAACCATGCTACAGTCGTATTTCCATAGTGCAGCTTTGTTTTCCTTGTATAAAAAGGAAACATGCAAATCAATGATTAACTTAGGCGCACTTTCCTCAATGACTGGCATAACTTTCTCCTCTGGTTCATCACAATAGATGATCAAGGTTCTTCCTATCTCGTAGCTAGCTGCATTCTTAATAACCTCTATTTTCTCCTCTGTCTCCTCGTAAAACAAGGCCTCGCCATCATCCATCATTTTTTGGACTTTAGCCAGAAAGTCCCCATAGTCCTGTATGATATGACCTCTACACTTATTAAACGGGCACCAATTCTGCACCCTCTTTACGACCATTTTACACTGTCTGCATCCCCCACTATTCCTGCCTTAACCAGCTCGACCCATACTGTCAACATTGGAGTCTTTACTTCCCTAGCATCCATTTTTACCTTTCGACTTCCCTTGTCCATACTGCATTTACTCGATTCTCAACATGATCTGGCAATGGGTTCCCCACTATATTCGGCCCATTCTTTGCCCTAAACTTCACAACTCCAGAGTTGATCAGGCTTTGGACTTTTTTTTTAAAGGCCAGGCAATCTTCAGTCGAATGTCCTTGAATTCCTGCGTGGTACGCGCAGTTAGTATTTGCATTGTACCATCTTGGATATGGCAGTGTCAGAGGTTTGAGGTACACAGGTGCAACAAGTTGACCCTGCAACAGTTTGGGATATAGCTCACCATAAGTGGTAGGAATCAGATCAAATTGAGGTTTTTGATCGTTCCTTGGTGAACGTTGGTCATTGCGCCCTGCTCCCTGAGTGTTTGGGACAGTATTTCGGGGAAGATTTATCTGTGGGGATATGCTAGTCGAAAACGACTGTTGTGGTATATTGGTATAAGGGAAGGGATTTTGGGTAAGGTGGTTCACATTGGGGTAATAAGGATTATACCTCGGGTAAGGTATGTAGGGTGTAGGAGGTGCATTAGATGTGGTAGGAGTATAGGGCCTTGGTGGTGTATGTGGTGTGGGAGGTGCATATGGGTATTGGTTGATGCTAATTGCGTGGGTTTCCTCTTTCTTCTTGGAAGGGAATACCTTTTTCGAAATAAAAGTCTCACCCCCTTCCATTTTCCCATTCTTAATGGCCGACTCTATCATTTCCCCGAATATCACCATGTCGTAAAGTCCTTGGTGGCACTTCCCACCAATTTATCATAATATGGTGCTTTCAAAGTGTTAATGTAAAGCACTATAGTTTCTTTGCTAGTTAAAGGGGGTTGCACTTATGTGGCTAGATCCCTTCACCTTTGCGAGTATTCTTTGAAACTCTCATTAGTCCTCTTTTCCATGTTCTATAGCAAAAACTTATCAGGTACCATATCAGATACATGCTTATAATATTCCATGAAAGCCCTGGCTAAATCTGTCGAACGAATCTTGGTACGACTCAACTGGTTGTACCATCGGGTTGCAGACCCTGTCAAGCTATCTTGGAAACAATGGATAAGTAGTTTCTCATTATCATCATGCCCCGTCATCCTTCTGCAGTACATGGTTAGATGTGTAGATGGGTTGGTAGTCCCATTATATTTTTCAAAGTCTGGTACTTTGAACTTTGGGGGAATTACTAGATCGTTCACTAAACTTATCTCTTTGGCATCCAAACTGCCAAATAACTCCGCCCCTTCAACGGCCCTCAGCCTCTCCTCCAGCAATTGATATTTTTCTTTGATTCTGCCATTTTTACCCTCTTCAGCTCAGTCATCTTTGCTTTTTCCCTTTTAGCTAGTTCCTCAAAGTCTGGAATGTTAACATCATTTAGATCAGCTCCCATATTACCTTTTCCGGGAACATAGTTCTGTGTCTCAGCAGCTGGCTAGATATAAACATAGGAGGCTGCCCCAATTGGCACCTCTTGGCCCTTTTGTTGTATGTTTTCAAGTTGATCCTCTCCAACTACCACCCTTTTCCCGGTGATCGAATTCTCTCCCGGCCCTTTTTGTTTCATCATGGCACTCATCATTTCCATGAGTTTAGTCATCTGTTCTCGAGACTCATCTTGAGATTTTGTTAACTGTTCCTACAGTTCCCTTTGAGTTCTTTCCATTCTTTCAATTCTAGCAAGCTGATCGTTTTGCATAGCTCTGGCTCGAGAACGAGTATTGTAAGGGTGTCAAAAATTTGATTCTTTCTAAGTGCGACCAATTGTACCTTTAGTTTTGAAAACCATGAATTAGAAATTATTGACACACATTTTTTTATGTTTTATAAAAATGAATGAATGAATGAATGACTAAATGTGAATGAATGAATCAAAATAAAATAGATATGTATATGTATATGACTACGTATATGAATACGAAAGAATAAACTAATGAACAAGCGAAATGAACAAATAAGTGTTTAAGTGTATGAATATGAATGAATGAACAAGTAAAAGGAATAAATAAGTGGTTAAGTGTATGAACATAAACAAATTTCAAAAATGAATGATTATAAATATGAGTATGTACAAATGAACAAACAATATATATAAAATATGAATGCATTTGAATGTATTGGCCCCGGGTAATTTCAACCGAACGATCTTTCATTGATTCCCTGGAACTAAATACATCACATATAGAATAAAAAGATCATCGCCTAAGATAAGTCCGTAATTCGCCTTTCAAAATGCTATTACAAAATTAGTCTTATAGCGACTTCCTCGGATCTTGGACTTTCTTTCACAGTTTCCTTTTGATTGCCCTGCTCTTCAATCTGACCCCTACTTATTCACGGCCCCTTGACGTGTCAGCAGAAGCATCACCGTGTAAGCTTTTCTTAGCTTGCTTCTCCAATTGATTGGCTCGGGCTTCCTCATGCTTCGCTCTCTTTTTCCAGTAGTTATTCTCCTTCTTGAGGTTTTTAACCTCATGCTCCCATTCCCCGGAAGTCTTGAAGGTCCCCTCAAATCTGAGCTCGAAGCGATACCTCTTGTTCTCCAAATGTAATTCCCGAAGATCGCCCTTAGCAGTGTCCCTTTCTCTCTTGATCTTTTTCTTTTCTCTTTCTCGAGCTGATTCCCTATTTTTCATGTCCTCAAGCTCTTCTTGTAGTCGGGCAATCTCCTTGCTCATCTGGGCCTTTTTTTTTCAAATTCTGCCCTTGCGATTTCTAACTCTGATGGCATTTCCCTAGGTGGCGGATTCATGAACTGGACCTCTTCCCCATCTGATGTCAATAGCCTATCATTAACCCTTAATTCCCTCCATACCAGCTAATCAGGTGTGACGATGTCGGCATATATGGCCACTTTTATCCGGTGAGTTTTCTTTCATGCTTCAATCACTGCCCGCACCTTTCCAGAATATTCGTCTTCTCCATAAGTGAACTCTGATGATCCTAGATTATGAGTCACAGGTGTGAATTATCGAGACTCAACCTGTCTTTGCACCAACAAAGGCGCATAACTCACAGACCCCCAAATTTCGAGTAGTGGGACTCCCGAGTTGTCCCCACATCTATACATAATAGGCATAGGAACCATCCATGGAGCTCTCCAAGTTACCATCTCCCCTTTTAGATTTCGGAACATGTTGACCCATTTTTCTTCATCCCCGTCTTCAGGCCAATCGTTTTGAAGGAATTCCCTAATCGGAACTAAAGACTTCATGTACTGTTTGAAGAAAACCTTTTCTATCTTCCAAAAGTGACTTTGAATCCAAATATAAAGGAGTTGTACACACTCCTTGATTCTCCCTTGTCCTGCCCTTTTACAAAAATTCAAAGATCGGATAGTTTCGGCTATGATGGCCGGAGATAGGTTGATCTTCTGTTCTAACTTTTCAAAGAAATCAAACACAACTATATCCACATGACCCAATATCTTTGGGAATATGATTAATCTGTAGATGGCTAGAGTGAAGATGTCCCTGGCTTTTTCTTTGTCGGAATTACCCAATATCAACTGTCGGAGAGTTTCCCGCGAAATGCATCCATTTTTCTGCATTGTATCCACATGACTCTCAACCCATGTTGTATCCATTCATGTGATCCTAGCCACTTTCCTCTTAAAACCTGAAGGTTTCACTTCCTTCAAATATACCCGATCAGGATTAGGACATTCAATACATAACAGTGCTGAATATTCTTCAATCAGTCGGGTCATATCCTCCTTGTTAAAAGTAAAACATCTATAAGCAGGATTCCAAAACTGTACCATAGCCTGAATCAACCCACTATTGACCCGAATCGGAATTAAGAGTGCTATATCTCCATATTTATGAGTGAAGGCTTCTTTCTCTGATACATTCCACTGATTCTAAATATCGGCTAACCCTCAGAGATTATTCTGTCTAGAATCCACTTTGACCCTTTCCGGCAATACTGACACATAATCTTTCTTCAGGCAATCACCATCCTCCCTCTGATCTTTTTTCGACCGTGTCCTGACTACTGCATGATCTTCTATCACTTAAATAACCTGACACTCCATGAAAGTCCTTTGGGTTGATGACTATCCCGAGGCCAATAAACTCTAAGTGTATGATGATGTCTATGATGCATGTCAAAGAAAAGAAAACAGAAAGAAATAGATTAGTAAAGAAATCAATTCACAAATATAACATAAATAACAACATGCTTTTTTTATAAAAAAAAATTCTTGAAAAATTTAACAGAGCTTCGGCATTATGACGCCTTGGGACAAAATAATAAATTTATTACGAGCGATATGATGTCCGTTCATCATCACCCAATTTGTAAAATCTAACATATAGAAAGATGGTAAAAAGTTAGAAATGTTCCTCCATGTGTTTTTAAACTTCGGGTATCTAACAGAAATCCGGCATGGCTTCACCTAGGTTCACTATATGAAAGTGAATCGGTTCTAAGGCCCCGAATTGTTCCTCACTGTTGCCTGTGAAGGCTAGTAAGGTACCCCGATAAAAGCGGGTTCAATTCGTTAGAGTATATTTTCCTATGCCTGTACGGAGGATTATCACGAAGGCATTAGGTGCTTTATACTCCGAAAGTGTTTCACTAGCCCATACGGAGGATCATCATGAAGGCGTAGTTACTTTACTCCCACTTAAAAGGACGAAACTCGGGTAGTGAGTTCATGTTATGCAAATGCAAATATAGTGTGTGCGGAGGAACAAAACAAACCTGTCACCACCTATTTTACACCCCTTATTCTAAATATCCCACTAAAATCAAACAATGTAAAGCATCAGTCAAGCAAAAATATACGCAACAAAATAACCAGAGAACAAATAATAATATGCATGCATATGAAGATGGGCATATTTAAAACATTTTATTATTTTAAAAATTCTCTTTATTATTTTAAAAATATGGGAATTAAAATTAAATACCAATTAAACCAACAAAACCGAGACTTAAATAACACACGACTAATTCTAGGCCTGACTTAGATAATTCCATTTTTAATTGAAAATGATCCGGAATTTATTAATTCAAAATTCTCCTATATTCCCCGACAAAATCGACAAAATATAAATTTTTTTATTCATTTGGAAAACTTTTTCGAATCGTTCTCGTTTTTCGAAAGAAATATATTACTTTATTAATGATAATTGATGATATTCCCTCCAGCAAACCCGGTAGAGAACTCATGAATTATTTTAACTCGGGAATATCTTTATTTTTATTGAAAATCATTATCCTTTTCAAAACATTTAAAAATATGAACATGAACATGTATGACATAAATAAAATGACATGGAAAAGTCTAGATAATATAATGCAACCTAAACGATATGACATAATTTAAATGGCATAGTATATTCTAGGTGAAATGAAAGATCCTAAGTATCATGGTATATTCTAAATGAGATAAAATGATTTAAATGACATGGCAATTTTAAATGATATGGCATATTTTAAATGACATGGCATGTTATAAATAAAATAACCTAAATGACATGGAACATGATCTACATGACAAGAAATGACCTGAAATTAAAATAATGATATCATAAAATATGCATGAAAATAAAATAAAAATGCATGAACATAGTACATGCTAAATAATGTGACAAAAATAAATGACTAAATAAAAAATATGGAATATCATGAAATATTCAAAATCATATGGCAAACAATATAAGATCATAAAATGTGAATCAAAATAATAATAATAATAATACCATGGAAAATATCATAGTAAAAATCACACATTTAAATAAAATGCATGAAGATGGAAAATGCAATGCATGAAAATATATTTTTTTCCTCTAAATAAAGAAATATATATATCTAAAAAGATATCCGGCTACCTTAGGAAAATATGTCAAATTATATTTTCTAAAAAAAACAAAACTTTGTGATTGTTTGAAAACAATTTTGAGGAAAAACTTGAATAAAAATTAAAACCCTTACCAAACCCTTTTAAAATGGCTCTAATTTCCTAAGTTCAAAATCCCGGACTTAACCACCCTTAACCCGAGATTTATAAAATTATTTTTAAAGTTTAAAAAGGCTTAGATACAATCCTAAGACAGTATCTAAATCTTCTAACCAACCCCCTCTAAATGTCTTAGCCAAATTCAACCATTATTCCTCTTTTGATTTCAAATCTGCCTCTATTGTCTAGTTTCACCACACGATTTTTTTGACTATTTTTAAAAATTCAAAAAAATCTAAAAACAATATTGGAGACTTAGAACATGTAAAACTACACAAGAAAAAATTGGCTTAATTTTTTGATTAAAGATGACTGTCCAGAAAAATCAAAGAAGTTCGAGTACTGGGTAAAAAAACACATATTTTGCGTTCGATAAATTCATTCAAAAATCAAAGTAGAAATTATTGGAGGTCATCCTAAAGACCTAAGGACAGTAGCTAAAACATTTAAAAACCTTGGAAAAAAATTGGCTAAAGTAAAAAAAATCTCAAAGGTAGAATAATCAATTTGACAATTCCTTAATTTTCCACAAGTATGCTCAAGAGAGCATGATTTTGAGTTATTGATTGGCCTAAGTCATAAATCATGTGGTAATGACATGGAATGCATGAACATACAGCAAATGAAATGTATGAAATGCATGGTCTAAAGGTCTAAATGGTAAAGGAAATGCATGACAATTCAAGACAACCTAAATGCCTAGCATGAATTTGCTTGGCAATAAATGCTATCCTAACTCAATATGCATGCAATGCTTGATAATGTAAATGTGGCTTGGACCTAATATGTTATGAATATGCTAATGTAACCTAAGGCCTAAGTAGCATAGTAATGCATAATAATACCAATGTGATTTAAGACCCATATGCATGGCAACACCAATATGGTCTAGACCTAAATGTAATGAACATGCATAACAATACTATGAACATATAATGACCAATGAAACTAATGTCAATGCTGGAACAAACAGCAACTAATACACAATTTCAAGATATGATAATGCAAAGCATATTACCTAAACAAAATACAAATGCATGATACGGCAAGGGATGCATGAAGAGGCCAAATGTAGCTACATGATGCTCTAATGCAATCCTATCTAGTAAATGACACAAGTACATGACAAATCATATTAAGATGCATAATGTCATGACATTTTCATAAGCATATGACATACTAAAATCAAAATGCACAAGCTCATGGCATGGAGATGCAAACAAGTCAAGAAGCAAGGTGAAAATGCACATGCAAGGCATATCAATATGGAGTAGCCGAATGGTCATGGAACAAAATAAAGGCATTTTATCATAGCATTTTCATAAGCACATGGCATACTAAAATCAAAATGTACAAATTCATGGCATAGAGATACAAACAAGTTAAGAAGAAAAAGGAAAATGCATATGCAAGGTATACAAAAATGGAGTTGCCGAAAGGTCATGGAACAAAATAAAGAAAATGCAAACATGTTTATAATATAAGACATGATACATGAAAAACAAAATGCACAACATGAGCATATGAACACCATAACTGAATATGCAAGAATACAATATCAAACATGGAAATGACATATAGAAACAAATATAGCATAGAAAATAAATAAATAAAAAATAAACATAGCCATGCAAAGCAAAGCAAATAACAAGCAAAACTAGTAAGTAAAACAAGGAAAGTTAAGCTCCATGGTTGGTATCAAATGGGCATAGCCTTTCACCTAACCATAATCACTTGGTCTTGCCAAGATCATGAAGCCTTTCCATCTCAATAAAATAGAAAATAAACCATGTTAAACAAAAAAATTAAGGTGAGCTTCATGGTAGGTAAAAATGGGCATAGCCTCTCTCCTAACCATGGTCACTTGGTCTAGCCAAGATCATGTAGCCATTTCAACCTTTTTGCTTCATCTTTTGTAAAAAATCAGAACCTTAGAATACTCTAAGAAACCTTCTAAAAATCATTTTTCACAACATCATGCAAGGAAGAAAAAAAGAAAACCAAAGGCAAGTAAATATGCCATATTCGGCCATAGCATGAATCCATGTAAAAAAATTGTTTTCCACCATTTTAATGAAGAAGAAGAGATGAAAACATAAGTAAACATTAAAAAATTTATTTATATGAAAAATGTAGCAGGAAAACATGATAGAATATCAAGAAAACACCATGGAAAACAGAAAGAAAGCTATGCTAGAGCTTGGTAGAGATCCTTCAAGCTCTCTATTGAAAACCTTTGTTTTTTCTTTCTTTCAAAACCTTTTTCTTTGCCAAATTAGCTACTGTTTTCCGCCAAAAAACATCTGAAAAAATGATATCACCCCCCTCCCTTTAGCCTTGGCCGAATGGCCTCTCACCCTTTTATGGGAATTCCACTTTTTTCTCCTCCAATCTTGGCCTTTAGATTAAGATATTTTGATGACAACATAAAAATGTCATCTTGCCAATTGATAGCAGCCCCTAAGATTTGTACTCAGCCCTTTTAGTAACCTTAGCCCTTAGATGCAAAAGAGGACCAATCCCATGCACTCCCTTGCTTGCCCCCTTGAGTGCCTACCCTTTGGATGAGTTGTGCTCTTCTATTCTTGGTCACTGGATGAGGACAACATAAAAATGACATCTTTTAGATTAAATCCAGCCCTCAACATATGTACTCAGCCCTTGTAGATGGCCTAAGCCATTGGATGAAAAGAGACAATCCCATGCACTCCCTTGCTTAATCGAATGGATGCTCACCCTTGGATGAATTGTTCTCATCTTTTTTCATCCATTCTTGGCCATTAGATGAGGGTTCTTTCATGACAAATAAAAATGTCATCTTGGCCTTGGCCATTGGATGGTGCATTCAACTTTTCTACAAGGCACCTAAGCCATTGGATGAAGGGGGGACCATTTGCAAGGTGTTAGTGGTAGCATGTGGCTTGATAGTGACTAGGGAATTAAATTGTTCAAGCTTCCTTCTTCTCCTCTATGTTGTCTAACCAAGGGAATAAAAATCCCAGCAATTCCTTCTTCTTTCATAATTTCCTCAGTTACAAATTTGCCCTTTTTGGTTTCTTTGGTGAAATGACCTTTTTGCCCTCCGAACCTAAATAAATAGCAAATGGACTCCAAATTCGAATTTTACTTTTTCAATACTTTTGAAATAATAAAAAATTGAATTCTGAAAGTTTTCAAAATTTTTCGACTCCATTTGCTGTTTATTTTAGATTTATTTTCGAAATTGCCCCTTTTATGCACCCGAACTTTACCATTTTTTTAAACGAGCTTCGAATATAGATTTTTATTCACCAATATTTTTCAAATAATTTGAAAAAAATGATCTGGAAATTTTCATAATTTTTGGAGCTCATTTGTTATTTTTTCGGGATTTATCTGCTTGAATTACTACATCGGGGACCCGGGATCTTGCCATTTTGCAAACGAACTCCGAATCAAGATTTTATTTCGCCAATCTCTTTCAAATAATTTAAGAATGAGATTTGAAAATTTTCAAAATTTTTGGAGTTCATTTGCTATTTTTTTGGGATTTTTCCTGTTGAATTACTGCATAGGAGACTCGGTATTTGGCCATTTTGCAAACGAACTCCGAATCAAGATTTTCTTTCTCCAATCTCTTCAAAATGATATAAAAATGAGATTTGAAAATTTTCAGAATTTTTGAAGTTCATTTGCTATTTTTTTCCATATTTTCCAATTTTGCCCTTTTGTCTCCGAAACCCGGTTTTACTCAAAACAAGTCCGATTTTCAGATTTTCTTCAAACTGAGCCTTGGGCTATCATTTTTTAATAATTTATCATCAAATAGGGACCTTATTCCTACCGAATCGGGCCATTTCAGTTCTTCCTCCAAATTTCACCTAAATCCACAAAAAAATCCTAATTCTCGGTTTTCTTCCGAATTGACTTTTCTATTAGTTTTTCTTCCAAGTGGCTTCTCCATTACCCGCAGTCAGTGCTTATCTTTCATTTGAAACCTTCAATTCTGACCAATTTGATCGTTTAAGCATTTTTCCCCAAATTTCTCGAATTAGGGTTTCTTTTCTACTGAATCTCGTAACCCAACTTCCGAACTCCATATCTTTCAATGTAGACCTCGAATTATCCAAATTCTTTCACCGTTTTTCAATTGAACCTCAATTCTTGATTTTGAAAGTGGGTTGACTTTTTTAGTAGTTGACATTTTTAGGGTTGACTTCTTCGGGGTTGATTTTTTTTTAGGTTGACTTTTTCGAGTTTGATTTTTCCTGTCTGCCTTCTTAGACTAAGTCTCGGAGTACCACCTGCAAGATGAGAAAAGCCTTTTAGCATTCTAAAACATCAATTTAGGAAGAAAATGTACCTTATTTAGGGGTCCGGACAAAATTAGGTGTCTACATATACCATGTCATGAGTTATTTGCCATGTCATATATACCATTGCATGAACTATCTACCATGTCATATATACCATGTCATGAACTATGTGCCATGTCATATGTACCATGTCATGAGTTATTTTCCATGTAATATATACCATGTCATGAATTATTTGTCATGTTATGATAAAATAAAAGCCTTTTTTTTTTCTTGATTGCCTCATTTGTCAATTAATGTTCTTATGATTCTTTGATTTTAATTATGCCATATGATAATTGTTTGCTTTGGCTAGTGTCTATTTATGCCATGTTAAATAATGTTCATGATATTTTTCTTATGATTGCATGTTAATAATGTTTTGCATATTCATGCTTATTTAAATAAATTTTAATGCATAAAAATGACATTCTTTTTATAATAAACAAGACAATATTCCTGAATTAAAATAAATCATGAGTTCTGTACTGGGTCAGTCAGGGAGGATTTCATCAATTATAATTAATAATGGAATACCCTTCTTTTAAAAAAGAAATGGTTCGGAGGATTTCAAAATGAAAAAACTTCTATGTTTTACTGGGTTTGCCGGGGAATGTAGAAAATTTTGTGCTAATAAAGTCCAAATCATTTTTAAATAATATGATTGTTTTGCTAACGGAATTATCTTTAAACACCGAACCTAAAACCAACTTTCATTGAGACTTAAGATAACACGTGATTAATAAGGTACCGTTTATACGGGCGTTGTGGGGGTGCTATAACCTTCTCCACATGTGATCAACTCCCGGATCCGCCATTGTTTTTCTTTGGTTTTAAAAGCAGACTTTAAAATTGGTTTTTCAAAATGTTTTAATGTATTTTAAAATGTTTTACAAAAATTGGTTTTAATAGGTGACTGATCACACCTAGCCAAAAAAATCAATGGCGACTCCATTTCTTTTTCAAGGTTGTTTAAAACCCTCCATATTATTTTACAAGGAATTAAGTTATCTTTTCCTCCCCCCCCCCCAAACGTCATCTAATGGTCGTGAGATGGTTATAACAGCTTGGTGACTCCACTAGGGACATTTAGAGAGTCAAGCCTAAAATTAATCATGTGTTATCAAAAGTCTCTATTTGTTTTAATCGATATTTAACTATAATTCCCACACTTTTTAAAATAGAGAAGCTTTCCTTAAATAAAAAAAAAAAGTGTTTGTGAGTATGTTCATTTACGTGCATAATTATTGCTCTCTGGTTAATTAATGTTTTACATTATTTGATCCGTTGTTTTAATAAATTGTTGGGGTATTGGAATAAGGGTTGTAGAATAGGTGGTGAAAGGTTTGTTTGTTCCTCTTCACACACTACACTTGCATTTGCATTACATGAGCTCTATACCCTGGCTCCATCCTTTTAAGTGGAAGTAAAGTAAACTACGCCTTCATGACTAACAATCCACATAGGCTACCGAAGCACTTTCGGAGCACTAGAGTACCTATGCCTTCCTGACTAACCATCTGCACAGGCTAGAGAAATATGCTCTAACAAATTGAACTCTTTCCTTTGGATTGGGGTGTCTTACTAGCCTTCATAGGCGACAGTGAGGAACAATTTGGGGCCTTTAGAACCTAATTCACCCACATGTAGTGAGCCATATGAAGCCGACCTAGGTAGGGCCATGCCGAATTTTCGATAGATATACCAAAGCTAAGAACACATGGACACTTCCTAACTTTTGCAACTTATTTTATTTCCCGAACAAGTTTTTAAACTGGATGATAATGAACGTACATCGTATCGCTCGTGATAGGTTTAGTGTTCCTCCCTGAAGGTGTCGTAATGCTGAAAAGTGGGGACCATCATTTATTGTATTATATGATCATTTGTGTGTTACATTTGAATTCATTTCCTTACTAATTTATTTCTTTTCCTTTTCATGCGTCATTGTCATCATATTTGCACTTTGAAGGTCATTAGTCTTGGGATAATCTTCAATCAAAAGGGCTTTTATGGAGGGACAGTTTGCCTCAGTAGTGGAAAAGCATATAACAGTTAGAGAACATTCAGAAGCAACTCAGAAGAGGGATGGGGATTGTTTGAAAGAGGGTTATGTATCAACATTATCGAACAGAGTTGATCTTGTTGTTCGGCACAATGGTCTTAGTGGGTTGATGGAAATTTGGAGTTAGTGGACCACCACAGAGAAAGAGGCTTTCACCGAGTTATATGGGGATATAGCATTGTTGATCTCGGTCAAAGTCAATGATGCATTAATCCTGGCCGTGGCTCAATTTGGAATCCCGCATATCGGTGCTTCACTTTCAACCAAGAAGATATGACTCCAACTATCGAAAATTATTCGACCCTATTACATATCAAGCACTCCACCCCGGATCGAGTATATCTAAAGAGTCCAAGGACATCAGGGCCTAAGAAGAAGATAACCAAGATTTTGGGGGTAGACATGAGTTTGGTCAAGAACCATATGGTCAAGAAAGGGAAAAATGAGTGCATCTCATGGAATTTTCTACGAGCTTTGATCCAGAGTCACTCTAGTAAAGAGACAGCTCGGGATATCTTTGCGTTGGCCGTATATGGTTTGATTATTTTCCTGAAGACATTGGGGCATGTGGAAATAGCCGTGTTTAACCTTTTTGAGAGATTGGAGCAGAAAATAGATCCTTCTCCGGCAATTGTGGCAGAAATGAACTGATCGTTGAACTTCCGTAGAAGGGTCAGGAAAGAGCGATTCATAGGTTGCGCACAGCTCCTCTATGTTTGGATTCAGAGCCATTTTTGGAAGGGAGAGAGGGCTTCCATTCACCCATATTTGAAGTCTCTAGTGTTGATAAGGGAGTTTCTCAAGAGAGATTGGCCCAAAGATGTAACCAAGGGGTAGTGGATTGATATGCTCCGAAACCTTAAGAGTGATGGGATAACTTGAAGAGCTCCGTGGATGGCTCCTATACCGATATTATACAAATGCAGGGAAGAGACATGTGTTCCACTACTCGGGATATGGGGAGCTGTGAGTTATGCACCTCTGATAGTGCAAAGACAGTTTGAATCTCTTCAGTTCATTCCTCCGACTCACAAGCTTGATGGATTAGAGTTTGCTTATGGGGAGGAAGGATATGTGAGACGAGTACGAAATGCTGTAGAAGTATGGAAAAAAAAACTTATCGGGTAGAGGTGGCTCGATACACTGATAATGTCACACCAGGTTACATGGTATGGAGAGCCAAGAGGGTTAATGATAGATTATTGGCACCCGATAGGGAGGATGTTCAGCCGATGGATCTATAATCAGAGAAAGCACCAACAGAAATGGAAGTCATGAAGTTGGAGTTCAAAAAGGAAAAAGGTCCCAATAAGCAAACAAATCCTCTGACTCTAAGAAGAGGTCAGTGATTTGAAGATCAAAGACCTGAATTGGAAACTGAAATGAAGGAGGTCAAAAAGGATCGAGACACGACAAAGGGAGATCTTAGGGACTTGCAACTTGAAAATAAGAAGCTCCAATTTCAGATGAAGTATGAGGGAGTTATCAAGACTTTCGAAGAATGAAGAAGAGAATCCGAAGGGCTTAAGAGAATAATGGAGTCTTGGAAAGGCAAAGAAAAGAAAGAAGAAGAAAGGGTTGTTAGGTTCTCATAAGAAAGGCAAGCTAAAGAGAGCATATACTCCACTTCTTCTACTGAACGGTTAAAGACCCAGATAGAAAATGAAAGGCTACGGGTCAAGCTGAAGATCGAAGAAGAGAAACAATCTGAAAGAGAAGCCCTTTGGAGAAAGGTTCAAGACCTTGAGAGGTCACTTCAGAGCCACCATAACTACATTGATACTTTGTTGAGAACTTTGGATGAGAAAGAAAGGGAATGGCAAGTCACCCATCGGATGACTTCTGAGGCTTGCCTGAAACGGCATGAGTACATTGAGCACATCATAGCCCAGATCTATAATGTAGGACAGATGGCCGAGAGAGCAAAGGGTCTAAGGCGCGAGTCCATCCTATTGGGAACGTAGGGGCAACAAATGCTAGACTTCTTAGATCCACCATTAGGCAGTATGAACAAATTTGGTATTTTTATTAGTGATGTAATCAACTTCAATAATTAATGAAAGACCGTTCGGTTGAAATTATCCCGGGGCCAATACTTTCAATGCATTCATACCTTTATTTATTCGTTAGGCGAATTCGTTCATTCATTCATTCATTTATTTATTTTATTTTATGTTCATTAATCCAGATTTCATTCATTCTTTCAATACATTCAATAAAGAATAAAGGAATAATATGTCATGAAGTTCTAATCCTTGATCTTAAAAATAAGGTATAAAATTGGGTTTCCTCCGAAGAATCCTAATATTCAGCATCAGTATCACACCCGATCATAGACCAGAGCTATGGAGAATGAGCAAGCTGCCCGAATGGAAGAATGGAAAAGGCACAAGAAGAATTATGGGAATAGTTGGCAAGATCTCAAGCAGAGTCAAGAGATCAAATGGCCAAATTGATGGAACTGGTGTCCACCGCCCTTAAGGGAAAAGGGACACAATGATAATGTTGTTGTCAGAGAAGAGTCAAGGGGTAATGGAGGCCAAGGAAGCCAGCTTGAGGCCATACTGTAAATGGCCAATCATCCCAGACTACTGAAAATGTAACCCCAGCGGGCGCGATGCCTTTTGTATATATCCAGGACAATACGGGGGCACAAAACCAATGCCAGTTGGCGCTAATCTTGGGGCTGCCCCTGCTAACCCGATTGAAGTCCCTGATCTGGACGATCTGGCCGAGCAAGAAAAGCTCAAAATGGCTACTTTTAAAGAGATCAAACTGACATATTCACAGAAAAAGTATCAGTTGCTGGAAGAAAGGCTACGGGTTGTAGAGGTGACATAATTATTTGGTAGCCTCAATGCCAAATGTTGAGAAATCCGAGCTCATACATATATATAGATATAGCAAAATAGTGCAGCAAAAGTAAACAAAGAAACACCCTGATTACCTCAGGATCTTTGGTCTATGATATACATGGGTTTCAAGGCAATAAAAACAAAAACATCAATATGATCAAAATCGTACCTACTCGAGAACTCGTAATCTCGAGTGTGCCGTTCCCTAAAATATGGCAGCAACTTGATGATTACTGGATGGTTTCTCCGAGGCCACGAGCAACAAAAGTGTCTTGCCTCCAACGATAATCCACACGGACGGCTGTTGGCACCTTCGAAAGGCTTGGGGATTCCACTGTGCTAGCAGGCTGATCGTATGATCAATAATCAAAAGGTCCTCTCCTTCGATTCTCTCAATAGCCAAAGGCAATTAAGAAATATTCTTTTTTTTTCGGTGAACAAGAAAACAAAGAAGAAAAAAAGAGGTGAATGATTAAGCAATCTGAAATTTTGCCTTGGCTAAATGCTTGTCATTTCACCAAGAAAAGAACTATTTTCTCTTCAAATTATTTTTCACTTAACCTTAAGTAAACTAGGAAGAGAACCCTTTTATTTTTGCATCTTGCAAGATTGTAGAATTCTTTTCCAAGTTGATCTCTCTAGCCGGCCAAAAACCAAGGGATATGATAGGAGTTTAGTTTTAATTAAAACTCCCAATTTAAAGAGAACTTTTCTCTTTCAAAGTTACCAAGTTTCATCCAAACACTTATCTCATAAGCTTCGATGAACCTAGCCTATGTCATGCCCATGTTTGGCCAACAAGAGATAGGGAAAGGGATAGGAGTTTAATCTAATCACAACTTCCTAGTTAAGTTGAAACTCTTTCACTTCAAGCATCTCAATTCAATTGAAACTCTAACTCTTAAAGCCGAGGTTGAATCTATCTTGGATTATGCCAATGTTAATAGCTCAGTTTCATAGGGATAAGAGTTTGATTCTCAATCAAACTCTTAGAAGGTTCTAATTGGACTCAACCAGCTCGGATTAACAGAGTCCTTGTTCAAGTGAAACTTTTTCACTTAACAAGTGTTAAAGTCCTAGTCAAACACTAACTATTAGTGTCGGACTCGAACTTAGACATAATCGAAGCAATGTTCAGTTTAGTGAGATACGAGAAGTCAAAATTTGATTCATAATCAAACTCTTCTCAAACGAGAAACTTTTTCTCATTTCGGATAACTTATTATTTTTGGCCAGGACAACTTTATCTTAAGACATGTCTAAATTAAGACATGGTCTGCTTAAGACAAGCTTATCCATATTGTCTTATTAAGACATTTTTATTTGGATTTCCCAAATCCAAATTATGTCTTAACCTACCTAAATTTAATCTTATTCAATTTGGTCCTCCAAATTAACCTTTTATTCAATTAAGTCATTACTTAATCAAAACCCAAGTTTAAGCCAACAATTTCGTCCTTTGTGTGTGACCCATTAGGTTCCTAACAGATTGGCAATACATAAAATTTAATCTCATTAATTTATACCCATAGATCAAGAGCGAGATCTAGCAACCCATCATGACCACCCAAATGTTGAGAAGTCAACGTGACCTCATTGAAACCTTTCAGTAACCAGCCTATCAGTGTAATACGATCCTTTCACCAAATATCTCGGATAGCCCATGAGCATGGTGCAGTGTCTACTCATGTTCAGTCCATATTAGTTCTTGCAGCTAATGGTTAACATTATGAATTTAGAGAAACGATTTCTCCTAAATCCATCGTGCTTTGGCCAAAGACTTTATCAAGTTAACCCAAGCCAAGAACAGATGAGATATGTCTCCGATGTCACTTGGAGTGGTGAATCCTCTCTAGATCACTTATCCATCTTCTCATGGTTCATGTCATACCTAAAACCACCCTATCATAAGCATCCCTTCTTGGGACCCGTTCATAATGGAATCAAGGTATGACGCTCCCCATACAAGATGACCTGGTATCACAAGTCCGATGACTAATTTACAGGACTGGCACGTGAGGACATTTCCATAGACACTTGAGTGACAATACCAAATGGAGTTCTCACAGCAGGCCATGTTCAGTGAACTTGTTCAACAAACATGCACCTACATGTTATCCCAAGTATCCCTCATACTACCTATGAGATCGGTTGCTTACTTTTGAAGTAAGAAGGCTTAACATATACTAGTCTTTGAACATTGCCAATGCCCCGTCTTGGCAATATGATGACCAGGAACAGTTTAAGGAACAAGGCTTTGATGCATAAGGATCTCACAATTATAACTATTTATAATTCCTTTGCAAGGCCATTATGTTCCATCGGCTTCATTCAATTAGTACTTAATAACTCTTTACCATCGTACTAACATGAAGGAAAACCTTGTATCATTAACGAATAGTGATGGGTTTGCATTATTAACGGTATATCCCTTATTCAATCTGATAGGCTCTAGGGCATATACTAACAATCTCCCACTTGCAGTTGAGATAATCATATTGTTTAAGTGCCTCATGAGAATATGATTTGGTCATATTCATGATAATCTTATTATCAAAGTCATTCAACTATTCAGATCACAACGAGACCCAGATTTTAAACATATGGCTCAGTTGTTACTTTAACAACTATTGGAATCTTTTATTAGCTAGTAGCTAATGATCCAAATATAACTCTTTTTGCAAGCCAAAACAAAAGAGTTTGTTTTATAACCTTTACGGTATAAACATGCAATCCGCTCTAGTTTGGAACGTTTCCAAATAATTGCATTTCACATAATGGCAATTTATCACTAAGCTTAATTACGATCTTTAACTTTTAAAGAGTCATTAATAGCTCCCACTAAATCCCACATGTGTAGAAGTTAAGGGAATTGGATTCGAAAACTATTTTTGAATCCCTTAAGTTAATACGTCTTTCGGTATTCTTGAATACTATTGCAAGTAATATATATGAGAATAAAGAGACCACTATATAGAATAATTCTATAATAAATGATTTATTTAAGAGGAATGAATAAATGCATGGAATTTAATACCAGCATGATAAATATGTTCAAAACATAATTATATCATTCTCAAATTGGCACATGATTTACCAAAATAAACATCTAATGTTTATTAATAAATCATAATAATGTTTCAGAAACATTAATCAAGAAGGCAAGCTATGATCAATATCATAAAGGTTTCCATCTCGCGTGGTCCATCTTCACTACTCCTTTGTTTTGGTCCCTACAATTTGTCATACATATTTAGTACCAAATTTTAGATATCATATACCATGAGAAGTGAATTAATCTCAAAATATATTTAAAGTCAAAGCTTCTCTAAGCTTCTTCCCTTCGATCATATCAATGTTTTTTCTTGCAGTCACTCCTCTAGTAATCTAGCTTTCCATAATGAAGGCATGTTCCCTTGTCATTGCCTTTGTCTTTCTTCATAAGAAAGTATAAGGTTAATACTTGGATCATGATCTATGACCCATCTAAGTTGCTCAAGTCGGGTTATCATCTCATCATCACATCATCACATGAGGCCTCACAAGGCTACCTTCTGATATCTTACTTTGGAACAATTCCTTAGGGATATCGAACTTCTTAGTGTGATTATCCTTATAAGAACAATTCTATAAGGTTTCAAATGATAATATGAGCATTCATTGCCACATGCGAATCTTGGAGTTCAGGCATCATGCTAGCCTACATCACAATGTGGCTTAATCAAGGTCATCTATATGAACTTGATAGGTTGCCCTAATTTCCTTAGATGTCTCAGCAACAGGCTTTTCCCGAACAGGTTTATCAAAACATTAGCCTTTACATTTATACTAAGACAATTTAATATCGTGGGTTTAATCAATGGAGTTTGGCCCATTTAAACTTTTTAGCATCATGTATGCTACTCAATGATAGGTTGTTTGCCATTTTGTGTTTATATCCATTATGAACCAAAACATACTTATAGTTAATAATTTGCAAGTTGTAATCATTAATGTCAGGTTTTAATACTCTAATGATTATTCTCATTATTTTGACAAAATAATAGCGAGAAATTTAACATTTAAATCTCTTAATGAGCTAGGACCCCTTTTGATGGAGACTCAATTAAGAGTTGTAAACCCAAGTGCAGGTTATGTTCAAGTAATAAATTCTCGGGTGTCCGAGGTCGAACCACAGGGAAGCGTATTAGTAAGTATAAGTTTATAAATATATAAGAAAAAGAAAGTAAACAAGATATTAGGGAATCAACAACAAAACAAGATAAACAAGATATTAGAGAACAAAATAAACAAAACAACATAAAAGAAATTAAACAAGATATAAACAAAACAATAAGAAAAGATGTTGAGGTTAGAGAATCCACTCTTGGTGTTATGCTAAGATTAATCTTGTTTTATTACACAATTGAAATTCACACATAAGGGAGATTCCAATCGGAAGGTTTAGCAATTCAGTCCAAATTGTCCAACGTCCATAGCATATGATATTATGTTCATTTGGTGTCCTCAAAACTCATAAAAAGAGTCCAAGCATTCCTTATGCCAAGGTATATGTCTACAACAAATCAAGGTTATGAAACCAAGCATTTACTGTGCCATTTTCATTGTCAATAATGAATCAAGATCCCTACTTTGCAAGTATGATTTTAAACCAAAAGAAAATATTATCTATACTAGTGTTTATAAATGATGATTCATTTTAGCTCATGTTTAAGAGACTAACCTTAGCATTTACCAAGAGCTTCACCTCATCACCTCAACAATATGATTAGCAACACATACTAGATATGAATAAAATGAAAAGAAATGTAAGAAGCATAAAAAAAGAAAACTAGAGAAAGGAAAGAAGAAGAAAACTTAGAGAATTTTATTACAATAGCTAATATCCTACCAATCTCTCTTTAATGCTCATCCAAGGCCCTCTATTTATACACATTTTGGAGAGCTAAATGACAAGAGACAAGCTTTATAAATTTCAAAGGTAGGTATAATAGGTGGGTGCATTTTTCTAACAATTTTCGTCATATTGTATGACAATTCTGATCAGCCAGCTTGATGGTCGATTTTGTCAATGTTGGAGGCTCGATCTGATCAAATGGTCTTCTAGAAAAATATACCCCTATCAGTTACGGATCCATAGCCGTTGGAATCAGATCATTTGCTCATGTGGATCGGAAGATATGGTCAAAATACCAAAACAGGTCAGCACAGACGTCATTGCACATCAGCCAACTTGATGGTCGATTTCGCTAGGGAAAACGACTCCGTTTCAAGAAGTGTAAAACATGAAAAAGATAGATATGCCTCTTAACTTTGCACTGTAAAAAATTCAGCCTTATTGCTTCAGTGAAACTCCAGATATATCGGATATGGCAAAAGGTGTCGGAACTGGAACTGAACTGGATTTGCCCTTAATTGTTGATTTAACCTAGTAATCTGAAATCACTCAAAGAAACTCGTGAAAAACACCAAATTACATAAAAATATAAAATATCATAAACACAATTAGACTAAGCAATAATAACTCGTATTTGACACAAAACAATAATAAAACATAACTAAGAACTATATAATTATACGAGTTATCACCTTTCATCCCACCATGACCTTGAGCGACTCAACAAGCCATGTTGAAACTAATTGAGTAGGTAACTTAGCTTACCAATTGCATCTCTATGCAACTCCTAGATCAGTTAGAATACAACTCTTTGCCTAAATGCATTGTATGCATTTCGCCTAACCATTGCCTCTAAAAGTCATGCGATCGAGTTTGACGCATCTGGATAACATAACACTTAGTTGAGTAAGACCCACATTCTATAACTCAAACATGTTCATACAGTAGTTTGACCTTGAGTGACTCAACAAGCCTCCTACTGGAAGAACTCAGGTTATCTTGTTATGATGGTGGAAGGCAATTAATCATGCGTAACATGGACTCAATATAAATTTAATGAGGGATTTCATTTAATTAATTAGGTCTCATTGCTTTCTTTGTTTGATTGGCATGCATAACATTTATTTCAATTGTATATATCACATATATATAAATTCGGAAAAAAAAAAAAATCTATCACATGCTTTCTACTATGATGATTATGGACTTTATTCTAATCTAGTTTCCTAGAGCTATTAGGAAAGTAGTTGGTCAAATTCCTAGGGATATCATACATAGTCTTCATAAGCCTTGATGGTGATCTCCTTGGTCATTTCTTCTTGGCGCCATGTCTCCTTACAATCTTGGAATTACATAAATTCAAATTCTAAGCTAAGTCTAAATCTATAGAATATAAAATTTACACTTTTAGTAGAAACCTCGAGTTACATTCGAGGGGAGTTAGGTGAGAAGAGAATTTACAACCCATAATGAAAAGAGAAGGTAGGGTTCGCAGACCCTATTTATAAAAATACAAATAAGAAAAATTTAACCATACATTCCCTTGTCATACTAAGGTCCAGTCCATAATCATCCTCATGCATACATAATCATATTATAAGCATGAATAATTAAATGCATAGCCAATATCACTTAGTGATCTTGTGTATCATTTGTATAAATGTCACCAACTCATTTAAGTATCAAATTATTTTAGTAATCTCGGTTCCATAATTAAAACACTTTTAATCAAATTCCTAACTTTTAGGAACTTTGTCTTAAAATCGGACATTACCTAACTTTTAGGTAGTTTATTTTAAATCGAATAAAGAGTTTGAAACCTATCCTAACACTTAGGAACTTCAATCTCATTAGGTAACAATTACCTAATCATACTAAAACTCTTTCTCCTAAATTTTAGGAATCACACTCCCACTAGGAAACTATTTCCATGTTGAAGTAGGACTCTAACACTTAGTGTCCTAGCCGTCAGCAAACTCTTTGGCCATCAAATGGCTGCTGCCCGTCCGTGATTAGGCTGTTGTATGCCACATTCAGTGGCTGCTGAATTTCCCAAAAATGGGTTGTTGGCAGCCCCTCATGGCAGCAACTAAGTCAACAACAATTGCCTCCTATGGTGCCACGATTTGGGTGCACCGAATGCAGCAACGTTTGCTTCCATTCCAGCCATGTTCCATGCTCGAACCAGCCATCAAAAATGAATCTTATTCACCTTAGATGCTTTCCAAAATTTCCAGCAAGCATGTTGAACGTTTCCACACTTATGCTCGAAGTTTTAAGGCATGCGAACATCTACAAAATAGTCCAAAAAATTTCAGCATTGTATTAACATCGTTTTAGGTCCGAAAATGATTTTGTTTAAACGTTTTAAATACGAATCAATTTTGAAACTTCAATGGCAGTATATAAACTTAATTTCTAGAATTAGAATCACCCATAAAAACGTTTTTATACAGCCACAAATCAGCCCCCAAAATTGGACTCAAAACAATGTTTTTAGACCTCAAAATGACTCAGTTTTACTTAGACATGTAATGGCTTTAATCTGGATTAATTAAAAATAGTAGGTATGATCAGAATCGTACCTACTCAAGAACTCGTAATCCCGAGTGTGTCATTCCTTGAAATATGGCAGTAACTTGATGATTACTAGATGGCTTCTCCGAGGCCACGAGCAACACAAGTGCTTGCCTCCAACGGTAATCCACACGAATGGCTGTTGGTAACTTCGAAAGGTTTGGGGATTCCACTGTGCTAGCAGGCTGATCGTATGATCAATAATCAAAAGGTCCTCTCCTTGGATTCTCTCAATAGCCTAAAAAATAATATAAAATATTAATACTCAATTTAGAATTAAAATTATTATATAATTTATATTTATATAAATATTTATTAATTTTTAAAATTTTAATTTAGTATTTTTTGTAAGTGAAATTAATCCTTACATTCGAAATTAAAAAAAATATTTATAGCTTAAAAAATTCCAAAATTATTGAATCCGTCTAAGCCAGCCCGAACTCGAACCAATCCAAATCTGAAATAATCCGAATCCGAAAAAGTCCGTATTCGAAATGGCCCGAGCCCTAGATAGCCCAAACCCGAAATTATCCGAACCCGAAAAAGCCTAAATCCGAAGTTATCCGAATTCGAAAATATCCGAGCCCAAGATGATCTGAATCCGAAATAAACCTGAACCCGAAATAATCTGAATCCAATAACAATCCGATCCGAACCCGCCCGAACCGTCCCGTTTGCCACCTCTAAGCAATATGAAACTTAAATGGCAAGGCCTATTTTGCATTGGATGGGAGCTTAAATCCACTGGTTGATGTGGGGTTATCTGCTTGAGTTTAAAGGCAAGAATGCCTTTTTACAGCTTTGGATGGCAAGCTTGCTTTTTCTGGCTGCTAATACTTTCATCTTGATCATGCTTATCCGGCACCATAACTACTCTCCAGTATTTAGACGACATTCAGGTTCGATGACAACACTAAAGCGTGAATGAGAGGACAAAGTCTTGCAAGTTGCAATCATATAGGAACTATGTTATTCGGATTTTTTTTTTTTTAAAAGTATTTTTGTTTGATATTTGTGTCCGACACATTCGGACATTAATATGGAGAATGATTTTTCAAATATATGAAAAACTTAAAAAAAAAAAATTAGCATACTTGTGTCGAACACATACACGTATACGATATTCACTTTCGAGTTCGGATAACATAGAGCTTTAATTTCTTTTTTTTTGGGTGGTGATTTGAGGGTTTAGATTTACAAGTTTTGGTGGCATAGCTTGTAAAAACAGTTAAGAGAGTTTATATGTTATTTCAATAAATTATAGATTTTATTAAATATCTGATCATACTATTATTTTATAATTTCAAAAAATAAATAAAGAGGTAGTTATAATTTTAGTTCTAAATTTTTTTTTATTTTTAGATGTAAACATTCAATCTTAAAAATTATTAAATGCTTTAAAAATTAATCTTTCAGTTATTGTTCAAAGAGGAACATTAATAAAAAACTTAGTTGGCATATAATGAAAACACGTGGATGTTATTTCACTAATTTATAAAATATTAAAAATTATTTTTAAAAAAATCATTCTCATTATAAAAGATTAAAAAATTACTATTTTCAGATTGCTACTTTCATTAAAGTTCATTTGTTAACAACAACCTGCAAGATGAATGAATAATCAACTTTAGACCCCTGAAATTAAAGATACAAACAAGTATTCAGCTAGAAATACATTAACTATCAAACAATATCTGTTGCTTTGAGTTTTGAATTTTTTTGTTTTTGTTTTTGTACAAAAGTTTTTTGAATAAAACTAATATGAATAAGACAAAGAACACAAGTAGGTGGTGATGGTAGGTGACGAACTATGGCGGATGTAGGATTATTTTGGATTTTCAAAGTTTTGTAATTTTTATAACGAACGAAAACTTTTTTAAAAAACAAAACTAATCTGAAAAAAAGAAAAGAATTTACTGAAGGTGGAGAAGAGTTTTTTTTTTTTCAAGAAAAAGATTAGAGATGAGCATTCGGTCGGTTCGATTTCAAAACTTCGAAAACCGATTAAACTGACTATACTTATAAAACCGACCGAACCGACTGACAAAGATTCTAAAACCGAAAAAATTGAAACCGACTTAAGTCGGTCGGTTTAATCGATTTTAACTATTTAAAAATAATTTATTTATTATATATTATATTATATATAAATGATATATTATATTATATTATATATAAATTTAAATTATTATATAAATATATTTTATTTATATTATATGTAAAATAAAATTAAAAATAAATTTTAAAAGATCGATTAGTTTGGTCTATTCGGTTATCAATTTTAAAAATCGACAATCTACCGAACTAACCGGCTAAACTGATTTTCATAACTGACTAAATTTAAAACCGAATAAACCGAACCGAATTAACAAAATTTAATCGATTCGATTGGTTAAATCGGTTCAAATTGATTAATGCTCACCCCTAAAGAAGATAGAGGTGGTCATAAGTAACAGGCAACTAACTAGGAGAGGGGACGTTGGTTTTAATGAAAGAGGGAGATGGGTTATAGGTTTAGTGAGAGAAAGAGAAAAGTAAAAAATGAAAAAAAAAAAGAAGCTTTTTTTTAGTAAATAATTTTTTTAATATTTTAAAAATAAATGAAATACCATATAAGTTTCACATGTGATTCATTATATGTCAGGTAAGTTTTTCATATAAATTTTCAGTTAATGTTTTCGTTTGAGAAACGATCAAAAGACTAACTTTTAACACATTGATAATTTTTAGTACAAGTAAAAGTTTAAGAACTGATATGAATAAAAATGTTTATGTTTTAAGATTAAAATTATAAAATATAAAATATAAATTAAAATTTAATTTAATTAGATTCGACTCGATTTGTAACTAGTTTTCGCTTATAAAAATAATTAAGCATATAACTTAAAATTTAATTTAATTCGACTCGGTTTGTAGATTGAAATGAAAACCAAAATGTTCGGTTTTTTTAAATTTTCAAATTGAAATTGAATTAAAATTTTAAAATTCAAATGGAATAGAATCAAACATCATGATTCGATTCGATTTTTTAATTTTATCGATTTCTTTGCACAGCATAAATATGAAATAGAAGAGTGTATATGGGTGTAATCCAAAATCACGTATAAAAAATACATTCAAATTGTTTTGAATATTGTTTTTGAAACTCTTTAGCATTTTTCGTGACTAAAATTTATTTCTATATTGTGCAATAGTATCTATGCTATTATATTTATTAACATTTTTTTATTGAATTTGATGTTATGACTACGAGTCAAGTAACTCTAACAAAATCAAAAAAATTATTTGAAAAACTAAAACTAAAATATAAGAATAAAGATATTTATATCTTTTCAACATTCTTATTATTTAAAAGTTACAAAAATTAACTCAATAACAAGTAGATTGTGTAATAGTATAATACCAAATGGAGTAGTGCTTCTCTCTCTTCTTCTCACTCCAACTTCCATGGAAAATCTGAATATGGCGTTAGTTTCTTCTTCTTCTCCTCCAAATTTATTTCTCTTAGGACACAATAATCCTAATTACACTCTCAAAAACCCTACCAAAACTTTCTCTTTTCGAACTTCCATGATTGCTCCTCGTCGTTCCAGAACCTCCATCTCCGCCCACGCTACTCCTACTCGACGTCTTCTCCAAATTGGTATTTTTGTTTCTTCTTTCTTTCTTTATTGTTTTTATTTTTAAAATTTTTAAAATTTGAGTTTTTTGTTTTGTCTGTACGCAGTTTTGAGAAAGCTTGGAGATGAGAGGTTTGCGAGCATTTCTTCTTCACGTAATCAACAAACTTCTTCAGTTGGAGTCAACCCTAATCCAACAGTGCCTCCGCCATCCTCAAATGTAATTCAATCACCTTCTTTTTTAAAATTTAGCTTTGGTTTCTAGTTTATGCTTTTGAAATGAAAAAAAAAAAGAACAATTCAAACTTAAAATTGTATCTTTTTTTTGGAGAACAAAACATTTGATTTTACTTTAACGTAGAATAAAAAATTAGTAGCATATATTACAATTAAGGTTGCATTTTTTTAGTCATTATCTACTTTTAATATATATATTTTTCTTTTTAGTAACTCTTTAGGGAGCAAAAGCAAGTAGCAACCCCCAAACAGAGCCTTAATTTTCATGACTCATGAAATAGTATTTTACTTGTATATGAAACAGATATGTTTCAATTGATATTAAATTTTATAACAATTTAATCAATTTTTAATTGAATTATGATTTTTGTTATTATTTACTTTTACTTTATAGCAATTTTGGGGAAGCTTAAGGCAAATAAAAGAAAAGTATTGATTAGAAAAATATAATTTTTTGTGTTCTATGAAGATTTATTTCTTTGCTTAGTTGTTTCTGTTTTTATGTTTTCTAGAGGGTCACCGCTCTTCTGGATTGGAGTAGGCGTTGGGCTCTCAGCGCTATTTACATGGGAGAGCACAGGGATTAAATTTTTTTAAGATTGATATTTTAGTCTTATGAAATTATCAATGGAAATAGTTTCTTTTAGATACATATTTTGATGAAGTTGAGTGAAATGACAGGTAGCTTCAAGCTTAAAGGTGAGGGTTTCTCTCATATGAGGTATGGTTGTATGATTGAATCTTTTGTTAAGTTTTGGAAGTAGAATTGGGTACTTCAATGAAGCAATGATTTGGTGATGGGTAAAAATCTATTCAGTGTGCATGCTTGGGATGTTTTCTACAAATTGAAAGTCTTGATTATGCTTCTTGCGACATTTGAAGGCAGAAATTGGCATGTGAGTGGGGAAACTTTAGATCGAATCAGCTATCATATTGGGTGTTATTTCATCAAATAATTATAACTGGAAGTTAATGTCTTTGCATTAGTTTTTCAAGTTTCTAGTGTTTCTCATGTACCATCTTAAAGGTGCCTTCTTTAATCTGTTAAAGTTTTTTCTTTTGGAGGGGTTATGTTTAGCCGTGGTCAGAGTGTTTAAGTTTGGTCAAGAAGACTACACAGTATGATATGAAGTTGTCCACCAGTCCTAATTTGAACAAGTTATTTAGCTATGTACTTGATTCTAATTGCTATATAATCTTTGAAATCCAAGAATCAAGGTTATAATAGATAGTGATAGTTCAAAACAAGATAGGGGAATACAATATTTTGCCTAGAGGGCCCAGAGTTAACCTGCAAAATTGTGATTTGATAATTGTAATAACTTTCTCTTCATCCATCCTAAAGGAAGATGAACCTTGCCTGAGCTCCCATGGGGTGGGGGGTTTGTAGTTGACAGTAAAGTGTTAATGGAAATTATGGATCCAGGATATAAAATTTCCAGTCAACCGGTAAGTATAGAACTAGTTGTATAGTTTGTTCCTCTTAAATTTCCGTCAGATCTCAGTTAAATGGTGTTGAGAAGCTGACATAATGGGGGAAGCTTGCCTTGACATAATCATTGCAAAGGCATGACTGTAATGTCCCCTGTATTATGGCATCTAGAAAAATACCTGTCAATCTACAACTGTTGAAAATAATGGTATGATACCAAAATATTGTGCTACAGTGAGTTTCTTGTTGTATGAAGACAATCAAAACCCTGTCATGGGTTGTTAGGTATATAACTCTCTTTCATGGGCCTTTGGTTTGTGGCTGAGTTGTGCCTTAATGTATCGAAATTATAGTCGTTTTTTTTACTTTTTTATATGTGCTTACGATGATGCAAATGGCTAAAATTTGGCAGTGCAGCAGATCATAATATACCTCTGTTTTTTCGTTGCTTTATGATATTTACCTTCCCATTATTCAGAAATATGCAATGCAAGAAGCTTTCAAAACCATGATGGGCCAGATGAATCCACAAAATAATCAATTCGGCAATACTGCTTTTCCTTCGGCATCCCCGTTTCCATTTCCAATACCTCCGTCAGCAGGACCTGCCACTTCCCCCTCTCCATCTTCTCAACCTGCAGTTACAGTTGATGTACCTGCAACAAAAGTTGAAGCAGCCCCTGTGACTGATCCAGCAACTGAAGTGAAAAGCGAAACAGATACAGCAGAGCCAAAGAAATATGGTAATATAGAACTTTTACTGCTGCCATAAGATGTTGTATAATGTGCAACTCTTCCCTTCTTGAGGAAAAAAGGAACATTATATGGCCCATTCATGTATATGAAACATTAGCAAAACTAACAGATATGTTTCATTCCTTCCCCCAGAATAAGGGGCTTTACGTGAAAGTATAAAACTGATCTCTAGTATCAACGAAATTTTTAGTTCCTTAGATGATGGTTGTAGATTCAGTAACCACTGAATTCATTCCAATTGCTGATGTCATTCTTGAAATTGTTTCTCCAATACTGATGCAAAGTTCTCTTTGCAGTTTTGTGGATGTTTCTCCCAAAGAAACAGTGCAGAAGAGTGCTTTTGAAGATGTGGCTGAACTAAGTTCATCAAACAAAGCTCAGTTTCCCAAGGATGTAAGTTTTTGATTTAGCTCTTGCTATGAAGCTGTGGTAGTACGGATTTATTTCTTTAAGATTCAGAGTATCTATTTGTGATATTAATTTTTTTTTTTTTTAATATTGTTTGAAGGTTTCTGATAACGGAGCTGCATCCAAGCAGGATGCTGGTGCTTTTGGGGTTTTCCAGACAAGTGGTATGTGAAAAGCTAGTTTTAACTGGTCGAGTTTATGATTATTTGAAATGAAAGTATGGCACGTTTTGTTTTGTAGTTGGCTGTAATCTGAAGAAAAGGATAAAAAACATGGAGAGTTTTGTGTCAAGTGTAACGCTTTTAATTCTTGCAGTCTTTACATTCTTTAAATTTTACTGGGACTATGGGAGGTAAGAATATGAACATTAACAAACAATTTTCTTTTTGAAGGCAGCGTAGGAATAGGGAGTAAGTGCTTAAAATCACAGGATTTGTCATGTATCCATTTGCATATAATTTTCTTAGTAATTAATGCTATTTTGTTCAATATTCAGCTCTTTAGAAATGCATTCGTTGATGTATTCATTCTCATAGCTAAACGGTGGATAAATAGCTGGATTTATTACCTCAGTGATACAGATACATTGCTGTTGCCTTCTAATTAGGGTGCCACTTTGTTTGCTTTATGATTAAAGATTACATACGGTGCCTCCTTGTCACTTGTTTAGTTGTATTCATGCATATCTATGATTTAATCATACATGTGCACATTTTGGGCATGCTTTCTAATTTCTTTCATGCTCTCTGAGTAATACTTAAGAAAGCATCTTGTTTCATTTTCAGGAGGAGCAGGTCCTACCTTATCTGTGGATGCTTTAGAGAAAATGATGGACGATCCAACAGTGCAGAAGATGGTTCATCCGTAATATAGCTTCTTTTCTTTGAATATTTTTTTCCTGATTTTTTTTTATTGATGTCATCTTGGTGTGCCCTGAGGTGTGGTTAAAGTTTATGCTCCTGTCTCAATTTGCATTATATCATTCTTATTCTTTGGAATAGTTACAAAACACAGTGTCTATCAAATTATAAACGTTTCTGGTATATCTTTCCACATACAAATGTATTAGGCATCCCAATTTTTTTGATGAATGAACATGGACTATATTGCAGCTTTTATTATCGTTTTAGTGAATGAGTCCTGATCTTATGTCCCTACACCCTTTATTAAACTTTGATGACTCTGATCTATGTCCCTTAATGATCTTTATATCTATTTATACCATTTTCTTAACCCTTCTGTACTGGACTGCAAATGTTGCTGGTCAAAACTGAGTTATCTTCTTCTTCTTCTTCTTCTTTGTTTTCTTTTCTTTCCTTTTCTTTTTACAGCAACAGTCCAATAATATTCAGACCCTAAGCCAGAAACCTTTTTTCCACCAATGCAACCATCGTCATTTCTCCTAATTCTTATGGACCTTGCCCATGATGTTAGTGATTGAAAGCTGGCATCAATTCTACCCATTAGTCTTTTCTCCCGATCCTTGTGGACCTTGCACATGAAGTTGGTGGTAGAGAACTGACATCAGATCTACCCTTTAATGCTTTTGGAAAATGAGATCCAAGCAAGTTACTTTGAAGGAAAAGCTAGTAAACTTCTAACTTTAAGTACATGGACATTCACCAGGATAAGGTATAGTAATGAGTTAAGTTGGCTAAAAAAATCCTTCAGCTACTAAACTCTAAATTATAGTATAAAGCCTTTTTTTGTATTTTCACATCTGGAAGTAATTTGTCAATGTTCATCTTGGAGAAAACTCAACCTTAAGTATGGAAATTAGAAAGTGGACAATTTGGAGGCCAAAAGAGAAAAGCCATCTGGTTTTGATTAGGTTGTTTGAACTTAGAAGAGATGGAGGTGGGGGGGGGGAGGGGGGTTGCTTAGATGGGATCTGAGATATAGTGCTTTCCTCTTTTATAAGGCCTTTGGCTGAGTCCTAATAGCACCCCTAAAAAAAGAATATCACCTGGTAAAATCTTTTTATGTGTCTGTTAAGAGCTTTTAAATTAGACTTTTTCTGAATTTGTTCCCTTAGTAGTTGTTTTTCAGTAAACTGAATTAACTGTTGGAAATCAGGGATTGACTGGAAATCAGGGATTGACTGAAATCCCAAGATTCTAGTAATTAGATGTAAATTAATAGAGCATAATTTTAGGGTGTAAATAGAGCTGTAAATTAGGGTGTCAAATTCCTATCTTTTAGGGATTTAGTAAACCCTTCCTTCATGTATAAATATGATGTAACAGACTAGTTCATAATGCAATTGAATCAAACCTTTCTTCATGGTATCAGAGCTATAGGCTCATTTTTTTTCTGGGATTTGAAATCTGTCCAAGAACAGAATTTCTGCTCAATTTCTTTTTCAGCTTTCATAGCTGAATTTCTGGTCACTGATCAGCAGCCTTCATTGCTAATTTTTCTTTCTAAAAACAATCTATTTACAAAATGTCTTCCATGACCGATAATGCTTCTACCGCCCAATCCAAAGAGGTGGCACTAAGTCAAACAACAGGTGAACTACAGAGTATTCAATCAGCCTACAGATTGAATGGCAAAAACTATATGAAGTGGTCTCAAATGGTTCGGACCTTTCTAAAAGGGAAGGAAAAACTGAGTCATCTCCTTGGAACTGGACCTAAGAAGGGAGATCCTGAATTTGATGCTTGGGATGAAGAGGACTCCATGGTAATGTCTTGGCTATGGAATTCCATGCTGCCAGAAGTTAGTGATACGTTCATGTTTCTGCCAACATCTAAAGAAATATGGGACGCAGCAGAACAGACTTATTCTAAAGTTAGAGATACTGCTCGAATCTTTGAGATTAAAACTAAAATATCTGCCACTAAACAAGGAGGTTGCTCAGTCACGGAGTATGCCAACCAGTTGAAGAATCTATGGCAAGAGATGGATCATTCCCTGTGTATTGAGATGAAGTGCAGTGATGATGCAGCTGTTTTGAAGAACTTTATTGAAAAGGATCGATTTTATGACTTTCTTGCTGGTTTAAATGTTGAATTCGATCAAGTGAGAGTCCAGATATTGGGAAAAAAAGATTTACCCTCGCTGAATTAGACCATCTCTATTATCAATGCTGAAGAAAGTCAAAGGGGAGTTATGCTTTACTCACCACCGGTTGAAGGATCTGCAATGATATCTGAAAAAAACAATGGTGACAGACCAAAGTTTAATGCTGGAAAAGATTCAGAAGTTGCGAGAATGGAGTCTCAGCCCTCAAACAAGGATAACCTCTGGTGTACCCACTGCAAAAAGCCCCGTCATACTAAGGAGCATTGTTGGAAGCTTCATGGCAAGCCACAAAGTTCTCAGTGGAATAGAGGACCTAAAAGTGGAACACAAAGAAGCCGGGTGCATATGACTTAATCCAAAGAAGACAGATCAAATGAGTTCAATGGTGGAGAACAGAATGAATTCAACAAAAGAGACATTGAATGGCTGAGATCACTTCTTGATTCATTAGAAAAGTCTACAGGTACCTGTTCCTTGGCAAATTCTGGTAAGCTTCATTCCTTATATGCTTTAAGAGCCTCCAATTCTGAATTTTCAAACTCTTGGGTTATTGACTCTGGGGCAACCGATCATATGACTCATTCTTCACACAAATTTCTCACATATCATCCGTGTCCAAGCAACAGAAAAATAGTCATTGTTGATGGATCCTTGGCCAGTGTTGCAGGCCAAAGAGACATTATTCTAAGCCCATCCATTATTCTTAAAAATGTGTTACATGTGCCCAAGTTATCTACAAACCTTGTGAGCTTACCAACTTACAAAAGATCTAAATTGCAATATGATCTTTTCTCATATTTCTTGTGTATTTAAGGACCAAGTTACGAGGAGGACGATTGGACATGCTAAGGTGAGACATGGCCTTTATTATCTTGAGTTACCTAGTGAACAAGTGAACAGTGGAAACAAATCACCTATCTCGTTTCTATCCAATAACTCTCATTGCAATAAAGACCAAATTTGGCTTCACCATTTTAGACTTGGGCATCCTTCCTTTAGTGTTCTTAGTGTCATGTTTCCATCTTTGTTTAAGAATGTTAGTTTAAATGAGTTTCATTGTGAGGTTTGTGAATTTGCTAAACACCGACGTGTGTCCTTTCCTTTGAGTAATAAAAGAACTACTGTTCTTTTTTCTTTGATTCACAGTGATATTTGGGGTCCATCTCGAGTTCCCTACATTTCGGGGGCTCGTTGGTTTGTCTCATTCATAGATGATTGTACTCGAGTTTCATGGATTTATTTGTTAAAACAAAAATCTGATGTGAGCAACATTTTTCCTATTTTTCATACAATGATCAAAACTCAATTCAATGTTAGAATTAAGAAGTTGAGGACTGATAATGCTAGTGACTACTTTAATCAAACTTTGTCTCCATACTTTCAAAATGAGGGAATTATTCATGAATCTTCTTGTGTTGACACACCCCAACAAAATGGAGTTGTCGAAAGGAAAAATGGTCATTTGTTAGCCTCTGTTCGTGCTCTTTTGTTTCAACAAAATGTTCCAAAAACTTTTTGGGGGGAAGCAGTCCTTACTGCAGCTCATTTAATAAATCGTATCCCGTCTCGAGTTCTTGATTTTAAAAGTCCAATGGAGGTGTTTTCTAAGTATTTTTCAGATTTCAATATGTCTATGAAGTTAGTCCCTAGAGTTTTTGGATGTGTCTCATTTGTTCATGTTCACTCTAATAGTCGAAGCAAGTTAGATCCTAGAGCAGTCAAGTGTGTATTCATAGGATATTCACCTACTCAAAAAGGGTACAAGTGCTACAATCTTATTACTCGTAAAACCTATGTCTCTGCTGATGTTACTTTTGCAGAACATGAAAGCTATTTTTCTAGCCCTTATCCTTAGGGGGAGGCATCATCTATGGAGGATAAGGATTTGTTCTTGAAAGAACCATCAATGGTGGTTAAAATATCTCCTGTACAAACAGAACCCACTTCTGAAACAGAACTTACCTCTGAACCTTGTGAACTCATAAATCCTACTCTCACAAAACCACTACAGGTCTACTCAAGAAGGATAAAGCCCGTGATCAATCCTGTGCAAGTTCAAGAAACCAAATCGTCACTTGGGACTGAGGTAAGTCCTTCTACTAAGATATCACCTACTGTTCTTGATTTAGATTTGCCCATAGCCACAAGAAAAGGTATTAGAAAATGCACACAAAATCCTTTATCCCATTTTGTGTCATTTGAAAAATTATCAACCCCACACAAAAACTTTCTTACTTATCTAAACACTGTAGACATCCCACAGACCTTATCGCAGGCACTTGGCAAAGAGGGATGGAAGCATGCAATGAGAGTAGAAATGGAGGCCTTGGAGAAAAATAAAACATGGGAACTAACAGAATTACCAACTGGAAAGAGACCAGTAGGATGCAAATGGGTCTTCACAATGAAGTATAAGTCTGATGGATCCATTGAGAGGTATAAAGCAAGACTAGTAGCCAAGGGATATACACAGACCTATGGGGTGGATTATCAAGAGACATTTGCACCAGTGGCGAAGATGAACACAGTAAGGGTATTGTTATCTCTAGCAGCAAATTATGATTGGCCTTTACAACAGTTCGATGTGAAGAACGCCTTTTTACATGGTGATCTTGAGGAGGAAATTTATATGGAAGTACCACTTGGTTTTGGCATAAATCTGGATAAAAACAAAGTGTGCAAACTGAAAAAAGCATTGTATGGGCTCAAACAATCTCCCCGGGCATGGTCGAAGATTTACCAAAGCAATGTTGAATATGAAGTACAAACAGAGTCAGGGTGATCATACATTGTTTATCAAGCATTCGGCTTCAGGGGGAGTCACGACATTGATAGTTTATGTGGATGATATAATTGTAACTGGGAATGATCCAGATGAAAAGGAGGCTCTTCGAAAGTATTTAGCAAAAGAGTTCGAAATAAAGGACCTTGGAAAATTGAAGTACTTCTTAGGAATAGAAGTAGCTCGGTCCAAGGAAGGAATCTTTGTTTCACAGCAAAAATATGTTCTTGATCTGTTAAAAGAAACAGGTAAGCTTGGTTGCAAACCATCAGATACGCCTATTGAGCCAAATCATAGATTAGGAGAGTCTATGGAAGGAGAACCAGCTGACAAAGGCATGTACCAAAGACTTGTGGGGAAGCTAATCTATCTATCACATACATGACCTGACATTGCATATGTAGTGAGTGTTGTGAGTCAGTTCATGCAAAGTCCTAAGGGTGATGCACCCAAAAGAGTGTATCTTATTTAACCTTGCACTAAAAAGATCAATTGTAAGTATAGTAGTTAGCAAGGGTCGAGTCCTCAGGGATTGGGTTTTAGTTTATAAGTTGATAGTTTAAAACTTAAATTCAAGAACAATAAAAGAAAATGGGTTTTTGAAATCAGATTTAAACTAAAGTAAATAATAAGAATAAGATGCAAGGCGGTATAACCAGCCAATAAAAATATATATACTAAATTAGGCGGTATAACCAGCCAATAAAAATATATATACTAAATTAGGCGGTATAACCAGCCAATAAAAATAAAACAAAGTTAATATACAAATTAGGCGGTATAACCAGCCAATAAAAATAAATATAAAAAATAAGCAAACTAAAAGTAAGAAAACAAATAAGTAAGAAGAATCAAATATGAAAAATATGGTTAAGGTTTCATTCTCCACCACTAGACATCATTAAGAATCAATTTCAGATCTATCAATATCAACCAACTATCAAAGTTAACAACCGTAGATAACAACAAGCTCTGTTACCCCAATCTTTCCTTAGTTTGTCGTTAAATAGAACAAGCTCTCTATTTAATCTCTAACCATTAAACAACCTAGAATAAGCTCTCTAAATTCAATTTAATGGCAGCTTTATCATGAGAAAGATAGGTTGATCTAAGCAACAAACACATAAGCTCGGATTGTTCAACTTAGGTTATGTTCCACTTTGCAATTATTGAAAACTTGACCATAATCATTAATCACAAATTGCCACTTATGAATAGGAAATCAAGACAATTACACGGATCAAGACTCCTAAACTAGCAATAGATAATTATCAAGATCTATCTAGTTGTACACCTAAATAAATCAAGACAACATCATGAACAATTCTTGTAGAAGAACATAAGCAACTTTGATAGAAAATTAATGATAGATAGAATCTGAAAATCAATCACAAAACATGTCTAGGGCTTTGAAATCACCCTTAACCAAATAGAAGTTTAGCCTAGCATAGGCATTATAAACATAAACATAAAATTAAAGAAAATCTAAGAAGAAAATAAAAGAAAGAAAGAAGAAGAGGAAGAATATTAATTATCCAACCTCTTGCTCTCTCTAAAGAAAAAGAAAACTAGAGAAAAGAAAGAAAACTAGAGAAAAGAAAGAAGAAGAAAACTTAGAGAATTTTATTAAAATGGCTAATATCCTACCTATGTACAATATGATCCCTTACAATCATCCAAGGCCCTCTATTTATACACATTTTGGAGGGCTAAATGACAAGAGACAAGCTTTACAAATTTCAAAGGTAGGTATATGACGATTTTGATCAGCCAACTTGATGGTCGATTTCGTCAATATTGGAGGCCTGATCTGATCACATGGTCTTCTAGAAAAAGGTTCCCCTATCAGTTACGGAACCATAGCCGTTGGAATCAGCTCATTTGCTGATGTGGTTAAGCAGATATGGGCAAAATACGAAAACATGTCAGCACAGACGTCATTGCACATCAGCCACCTTGATGGTCGATTTCTTCAATATTGGAGGCCTGATCTGATCACATGGTCTTCTAGACAAAGGTTCCCCTATCCGTTACGGAACCATAGCCGTTGGAATCAGCTCATTTTCTGATGTGGTTAAGCAGATATGGGCATAATACGAAAACATGTCAGCACAGACGTCATTGCACATCAGCCAACTTGATGGTCGATTTCGCTAGGGAAAACGACTCCGTTTTAAGAAGTGTAAAACATGAAAAAGATAGATATGCCTCTTAGATTTGCATGGCTACAAATTTCAGCCTTATTGCTTCAGTGAAACTCGAGATATAGCTGATATGGCAAAAGGTGTCGGAACTGAAACTGAACTGGATTTGCCCTTAATTCTAGTAATCTGAAATCACTCAAAGAAACTTGTGAAAAACACCAAAATACATAAAAATATAAAAGATCATAAACACAATTAGACTAAACAATAATAACTCGTATTTGACACAAAACATTAATAAAACATAACTAAAAACTATATAATTATACGAGTTATCATACCCCCACACTTAGATTGTTGCTAGTCCCTAGCAACGACTCAATAAAAATAAAATAAGAAAATCTAATCTAATCCATTTTCGTAGGAAATCACGGTGGCACTTAGCATGTGACACAAGCCTTTAAACCCCTAGGTGTCCCTAGTGGACGAGTTTAGTCTCGTAAGGGTTTACTAGAACGATACCCACAAACATTGAAAAACTAAAATATAAATAAACTACATATACTAAAAATATTTACTCCTATTCCTTTCAATATAAATTAGAGACAATCTTTGAACAAGTCTTATAAACTAATCAATAGCTTAAAGAATTTCACAAAAAATCATGCTTGAATGTAAATTGTTTGAGTTAAGCCAATATTAACATAACATATTTCAATCAAAATAGTGCACATTCAAACTTAATCTCAACTTCTCACATGGGATACTCTCATGATTTTCACTCTTTAAAGTAGTGGTAAAGTGTTTACACTCAATCAATCTCATGAAAATAGTTCTACCATATGCTTGCTTGTCTACCTATTCTCCACTAAAAGATCATGCAACTTCATAAATCAAGAGGTCTTTAATCAAGGTTGTAATGGGGCCAAGGGGTTTGTAATGTGGTTGAAGAACAAAAGGATAAAGATATCACAAAGGTTCCAAAGAGTTCATAAAGTTTCGAGACATAAAAAGATCATACAAATAAAACTTCTCAAAACTCTTATAAAGCACATAATAACATAGGCTAAATATTCATGTTGAGCCTTTGCATCATTCTAACCAACTTTGTAACATCTTTTTCTTTACTTTAACTAGAAGTTCAAGAGAAGATTTTTTTTTTTTTTTATTTTTTTATTTTTTTATATGAGAATGTATTTGACAATGATCCCTTTCTTTTTCTCTTGACTTTTTTCTTTCTTTTCTCCCCACACTTATTTCTTGTTTCTAACCCAAATTTTCAATAAATCTTCTTTGTCTTTGCAACTTGTCTCAAAACATGCTAATTCATCTTTGGAACAAAGGTAAAGATATAAGTATATTTAGGTTAGGGACAAGTTATGGTTACCAAAGAGATAGCTTATTCAATGTAGGCTCAAATTGGTTCACTAAGGGTGTGTTCTCTTGGAACATTAATAATGGATGGCTGTTTGGCTCTGGTTATAATCCTAATGCCTCTATCATATTCATGTTGTCACATGTATCAATATAGTCTCAAACGGTTTAAAGCAAGTTCTAGAGAATCATGTAATCATAAGAGCACTCAAGAAAGAAATTAGATTGATTTGTATAATGCATCAATCATTATAGGCTCAAAAACTCACAAGGATGATTATACAAGTCAGATTAAGTCTAAACATGCTTCTTTCTCAATCAACATATCATATTAACATTGGCTCATAAAAAGGTTGACATCAAGCTCAATTCTCATGAAAATCTTCTCACTAATAAATCTGTTTTAGACTTATGCAATTCATATCTCATCATTGTATTAAAAAGGAACTAAAACTCACAAAAAAAATAATAATAATAATAAAGAAAAAAAAATAGTAGACAAAAATAAAAGAAATCCTAAATCATTCCCCCCCACACTTAATTCTTACATTGTCCTCAATGTAAGTCTATTAACCCAAATGAAAGAATCATGTGTAAGAGAAAAGAACTAATAACATAAGAATAGGAACAACTAAGACTCAAAACAAAACAAACTCATGCAACCTAAATAATCCTAAAATACTAAACAAAAATTAACAAGTAAACATAAAAAGATTAAAATCAAACTGACAAGGTATGTCTCAAGTCTCCCTTACTCAGACCTTGTTCAGAATGAATACTTCTAAATTGCTTAAAACATAACATTTTTTTTTTTTGAAAAGAAGAAATCAAACTGACAAGGTATGTCTCAAGTCTCCCTTACTCAGACCTTGTTCAGAATGAATACTTCTAAATGGTTTAAAACACAATTTTTTTTTTTTTTTAATTAGCAAAATATGTCCCTTACCCCCTACTAAAATATAACATTGTCCCCAATGTCAAATTTTAAAGGTAGAATTTAGGAGATATTACCTGCAGAGGTTGCTAACCACTTATTATAACTGAGACACAACAAGCAAAATGTTAGATAATGTCACAAAGACAAAGTGCAATCCACTCCTTGCTCATCCATATCTCTTTTTCTTTTTCCGAGCGTTTGGGAAACAACCGTAGCAGATAAACACTCATAAGCTTGGAGCTTTTTGAGTAAATCTTCAATGGTTGTAGCAGAAATTATGGTTCTCCTTGCCTCTGAAAACATGAATCCATTATCCACAGCATTATCTAAATATGAAAGCAAATTACTAAAATAACCATTAATATTAAGCAAACCAATGGGTTTCTTATTTGTGACCAAAGATGACCAAGAAGCCACGCAAGCTATTTCTTCCAATGTACCCAGACCTCCTGGTAAAGCAATGAATGCATCGGCAGAATGGTACATGATTGTCATCCGTTCAGGGATACTCCAGACTTGTATTTCCTTACCCACGGTAGGTCCACAAAAACTTGTGAATAGTTTTGGCACGATTCCTAGAACTGGACTTCCTCCGGCATGTGCTGCTGTAGCGACTGCTCCCATTAAACCCGTACTACCGCCTCCATAAATCAAGTGGATCTTTTGTTGGGCAAGTATTACTCCAACTCTTATGGCTTCATCAGCGAATATGTTATTTTTTCCTGGATAAGCACCTCCAAAGACACAAATTTTTTTAATGCGCTGGGATGAAGTACTTTCCATTTTTTTTTCGAGTGCCTGAAAGAGAATGAGTACATGGTGTAATATATAGAGGACTGAGTAGTGAATCAGACAAGAGTAATAATGTCGCCGAAAGTGTATCTGACCTGTCAGAAGAAAATGTTAACCTAACAAAAGATTTTTGCGTGATTTCAGGAAGAAAATCAAAAAGAGAAGAAAAATCAACCGTAAAAGTCAAGAGTAATAATGTCGCCGAAAGTGTATTTGACCTGTCAGAAGAAAATGTTAACCTAACAAAAGATTTTTGCGTGATTTCAGGAAGAAAATCAAAAAGAGAAGAAAAATCAACCGTAAAAGACAAATAAAAAAAAAAGAGAATAATTACACAAATCGAACAACACGTAAATTAAACCAAAATGAAGTTATTGCAAATAAAACCAAAAGCTGAGAAGTCATTTATTGTAGTTGTGATTGTGGCTCACATCTTCCTCTGGTTTTACGTCCAGAAACGGCTTAAACGCCTTCTATGAGTCGAGGATATGCTTCCCATCCAGTTTTCTTACAAGCTGGCAAACAGGGTCTTTTAACATCAGATTCCCAAGATGTTGCCATTCCCTTTGGAATTGCGGCCATAAATCAAGAATTTCTCTTTGTACGTCTCCACTAGGATGCGTCTCAAGAGAAAGTTGGATATTACCCAAATTCTCCTTACTCAGTCCATCCTTAATGAATTCAATTTTATCATCTCGATTAGAGGACGGAATCCCAATAGAACGACATTTACCGTTACACGTCCATCGTGCACATTTGTGGCAATTTGAACTCATGCGCTTTGCTCGTCGCTTCTTTGCAAAAGTGCTTCTACCTGTACCTGGTAAATGCAAAACAGGAAGATATTCATCTTCACGTACCTTGGCTTCAATTATCCAACGTATGTCTCCAGGAATCCCTTTGTGCATAAGCATTCTTAATCTTTCGAATCGAACTTGGTAAAGCTTCAGTAAAATATTTCGAGGAAAAGGAGGAAATCGTTTCTGCAATCTTGTGAGAATATCATCCATCCTGAAAAAAAAAAATGAAAAAAATTGAAAGAGAAATTGGAAGAGAAATTTATATACAATATCAGTTTTGTGGGTAGCTGATGGAACCGATTTAAATAATCACGGAGTACCGTTATCCGCCATTTAACCGGGGTTAAAAAAATAAAAATTATATTTACATCTAGTTATTTTCAAAACAAGGATCAGAAAGAAAAACAGCATAAAAAAAAAACTCAAAAACAAAACACTCTAAATAAAATCCTAAATTCTTCCCCCCACACATAATTCTTACATTGTCATTAATGTAATGCTATTAATCCCAAATGAAAGAATCATGTGTAAGTGAAAAGAACTAATAAACAAAATAAACTTATGCAGCCTAAATGAACTTAGAAACACTAAACACAATTAGCAAAGAAACATAAGAAAAAGATAAAGAAAAAGAGAGCAAATCTGAGGATGGCAGTTTGGCAATGCTTTCACTAATTAGGCTGCCTCCCCCAATTAGCACTTGATTGATTGTTTTCAGCCTAGCCAATTCCCCTTCTTGGCATTTTAGGCTTGTCAGGCTCATACATGAAATTTCCCAAATTTATGCGTTTGAGAGGAAGCTTTCTTTGCACAACAGTGGATGCATTCTCCATTACAAGTATTATTCCATCATCCTTTGTGGTGCATATGTCATCGAGGAATGGAGCATATTTTGATACTTGTTGAATGACCTCCACAAACAAGTTGTTTAAGGTTTCCGGCATGTGTTGTTCATGTTCTTCCTCCTTGAACTTTGCAAATCTACTAGGAAAAGGTGGAGAAGAAACATTAGTAAAAAGTAAAACCTTAAACGTTACCTCAGGTGCCGAAATACTCTTATTTGGATCTTTGGCTTCATTATCCTCAAGAATAGAATCCATCTCTAATTTTGTTTCATCCTCATCTTGTTCCTCATTCTTCAAGGTCACAATAGTAGCATTCTCCTTTGGGTTAACCATCGTTTGGGCTGGGAGTTCTTCAGATCTTTGTGCTACCCATCCCACCATACTACTAGCCAATTGGCTCATTTGCTTTTCCAAACTCTGGATGCTTGCCCTTGTTTCCTGTTGAAATTGCAAAGAATCAGTAACAAGAGAATAGACAAGATCTTCTAAAGAAGTACCTGAGTTTTGAGTCATATGTGGTGGTTGAAAAAGATCTGGTTCTTGAGACCATGATTGATTGAAGCTAGATGGATGAGTGTAATTGGCATAAGGATCTACTTCTTGGTAATTTTTCGAGTAGCCATAATTAGTATGATCCCACCATCCCTCATGGTAAGTGTTTGAGTAATGATCATACTGTTGGTCTTGGAACACTTGATAGCCTTGACATCCTCCCATGGCCAATTGTTGAACTGGGGAGGTGAGATTGGCTTGTTGATTCTCCATGTTCATGTATGCCACCAACTCTTCAAGTGTTAGATTGCTCAATTCCATTGTTTTTTTTTTTTTTTTATTATTTGAAAAGAAAAACTTGTATGTACAAGAAAATAAAACTAATTAGAACTGAAAATAAGAATAAACCAAGTAACAAATAAACTAAAGAAAACAATCCCCGGCAACGGCGCCAAAAATTTGATGCACCCAAAAGAGTGTATCTTATTTAACCTTGCACTAAAAAGATCAATTGTAAGTATAGTAGTTAGCAAGGATCGAGTCCTCAGGGATTGGGTTTTAGTTTATAAGTTGATAGTTTAAAACTTAAATTCAAGAACAATAAAAGAAAATGGGTTTTTGAAATCAGATTTAAACTAAAGTAAATAATAAGAATAAGATGCAAGGCGGTATAACCAGCCAATAAAAATATATATACTAAATTAGGCGGTATAACCAGCCAATAAAAATAAATATAAAAAATAAGCAAACTAAAAGTAAGAAAACAAATAAGTAAGAAGAATCAAATATGAAAAATATGGTTAAGGTTTCATTCTCCACCACTAGACATCATTAAGAATCAATTTCAGATCTATCAATATCAACCAACTATCAAAGTTAACAACCGTAGATAACAACAAGCTCTGTTACCCCAATCTTTCCTTAGTTTGTCGTTAAATAGAACAAGCTCTCTATTTAATCTCTAACCATTAAACAACCTAGAATAAGCTCTCTAAATTCAATTTAATGGCAGCTTTATCATGAGAAAGATAGGTTGATCTAAGCAACAAACACATAAGCTCGGATTGTTCAACTTAGGTTATTTTCCACTTTGCAATTATTGAAAACTTGACCATAATCATTAATCACAAATTGCCACTTATGAATAGGAAATCAAGACAATTACACGGATCAAGACTCCTAAACTAGCAATAGATAATTATCAAGATCTATCTAGTTGTACACCTAAATAAATCAAGACAACATCATGAACAATTCTTGTAGAAGAACATAAGCAACTTTGATAGAAAATTAATGATAGATAGAATCTGAAAATCAATCACAAAACATGTCTAGGGCTTTGAAATCACCCTTAACCAAATAGAAGTTTAGCCTAGCATAGGCATTATAAACATAAACATAAAATTAAAGAAAATCTAAGAAGAAAATAAAAGAAAGAAAGAAGAAGAGGAAGAATATTAATTATCCAACCTCTTGCTCTCTCTAAAGAAAAAGAAAACTAGAGAAAAGAAAGAAAACTAGAGAAAAGAAAGAAGAAGAAAACTTAGAGAATTTTATTAAAATGGCTAATATCCTACCTATGTACAATATGATCCCTTACAATCATCCAAGGCCCTCTATTTATACACATTTTGGAGGGCTAAATGACAAGAGACAAGCTTTACAAATTTCAAAGGTAGGTATATGACGATTTTGATCAGCCAACTTGATGGTCGATTTCGTCAATATTGGAGGCCTGATCTGATCACATGGTCTTCTAGAAAAAGGTTCCCCTATCAGTTACGGAACCATAGCCATTGGAATCAGCTCATTTTCTGATGTGGTTAAGCAGATATGGGCAAAATACGAAAACATGTCAGCACAGACGTCATTGCACATCAGCCACCTTGATGGTCGATTTCTTCAATATTGGAGGCCTGATCTGATCACATGGTCTTCTAGACAAAGGTTCCCCTATCCGTTACGGAACCATAGCCGTTGGAATCAGCTCATTTTCTGATGTGGTTAAGCAGATATGGGCATAATACGAAAACATGTCAGCACAGACGTCATTGCACATCAGCCAACTTGATGGTCGATTTCGCTAGGGAAAACGACTCCGTTTTAAGAAGTGTAAAACATGAAAAAGATAGATATGCCTCTTAGATTTGCATGGCTACAAATTTCAGCCTTATTGCTTCAGTGAAACTCGAGATATAGCTGATATGGCAAAAGGTGTCGGAACTGAAACTGAACTGGATTTGCCCTTAATTCTAGTAATCTGAAATCACTCAAAGAAACTTGTGAAAAACACCAAAATACATAAAAATATAAAAGATCATAAACACAATTAGACTAAACAATAATAACTCGTATTTGACACAAAACATTAATAAAACATAACTAAAAACTATATAATTATACGAGTTATCAAAGGGTGTCCATCTCGCTACAGTATACCGGATCTTACAATATTTGAAAGGCAATCCAGGAAAAGGGATTCTCTTTAGAAAAGGCACAAGAATGGAACTAGAAGCATACATAGATGCTGATTATGCTGGCTGTGTTATTGACAGAAGATCAACATCTGGGTATTGTACTTTCATTGGCGGAAATTTGGTAACCTGGAGGAGTAAGAAACAACCAGTTGTAGCAAGATCTATTGCTGAGGCAGAATTTCGATCATGGCACAAGGTATTTGTGAGCTGTTATGGCTCAAAATTATACTTGATGACTTGAAGATTAAATGAGAGACTCTAATGAAGTTGTATTGTGATAATAAGTCTGCAATCAACATAGCTCACAATCCAGTTCAGCATGACAGAACTAAACATGTGGAGGTTGACAGACATTTCATTAAGGAGAAACTTGAAAGTGGATTGATTTGCACTCCCTATATTTCTACAAAGAACCAGCTAGCAGATGTCTTAACTAAAGAACTGATGAGTTCAGTATTTCAGCAGATTGTAGGCAAGCTAGGGATGGAAAATATCTACTCCCCAGCTTGAGGGGGAGTGTTGGAAATCAGGGATTGACTGGAAATCAGGGATTGGCTGAAATCCCAAGATTCTAGTAATTAGCTGTAAATTAGTAGAGCATAATTTTAGGGTGTAAATAGAGCTGTAAATTAGGGTGTCAAATTCCTATCTTTTAGGGATTTAGTAAACCCTTCCTTCATGTATAAATATGATGTAACAGACTAGTTCAGAATGTAATTGAATCAAACCTTTCTTCATTAACCTTTCATTGAAATCTTTGTGTTATCTATTGCCAAAAGGAAATATAATATTTTATATATCCATACAGGTATTTTCCTGAGGAAATGAGGAAGCCTGAGACCTTTAAATGTAAGGCCATGCATTTGGTAACATTGCTTTCCTTTGTTTTTTCTGTTCTTTTCTTTTTGGGTGAGGAGGATGGGTGGGTGGGAATAGAGAAGTGTAGGTTTTTGTGGTCTCTGTAAAATTCTATGTTAAAAGATAGATGATGGCCTCTCTCTTGTCTGGTTAAATTTGATATCAGAGTTTTCAGCTTTTGCAAAGCTTTTTTATGCTAAGGAGTTAGTGCCTGTATACTTATTATATTAAGAGTTTCAGTTTAATTTCGCCAAGTTTTTGGGATTTTTTCCCACAGTGAGATACTTTAAACTTTTTAGTATTCTAAGCGACATCATCATTTTTGCCACATCATCATGTCCTTGTTCAAGCTTTTTCATTCTCTTTCTCTCTGCAATTGCAACTAGGATATGTCTTCTTTAAAATCTCTTTTTATTTTTAATTTACAAAAATCATTCTCAAAATATCAAAATTCTCATTCATGGTTTATAAATAAACTAGGTAAATCGATCTTTGTTTCACATTAAAGCCTACATCTTCTTCCAATCACAGTTGTGGGGTATATGGTCTCAGATGACAAATCGTCTCTCTAAAAATGCTAGAACTGGGTTTTGTGGGTACAACTCATTGTTCAATCAATTGGATTTTGAAACTGAAGCGTACATTCGATTTTAGAAATTGATCGATTGGCTTGTAATTTGCAAACCATCTTTCATGTATTTTTTGGTGAAAAAATTCATCTTAATTAAATGATCATCAGATTTATCTCTGTACTTAGTTGTCAATGCAGTTTGGGTTATAAAAATCTTGAGACGAATTCTTCTTTTCTTTATTTACTTTTTTAATGAACATAAAACTGTTTCTTTGTAATTGAATTGAAAGAATGTAAAAAGTAAATAAAAAGAATGAAAAAAAGCCAGTTTCAAAAGGACAAAAAGAAAAGGACATCCAAATCTTTTTAATTAAACCTTAGATCCAAGAACTCAAGTGTACATTGCTTACTTTTGTTTTAGAGAGATTTACAATTTATTCTCCGTTGAAAAAGCATATTGTTTCTATTGGTAAACTTGAATGAAAATATCAATTAAACAATAAATTCAACATTTTCATTAATTTTTATATAATTTTAAAAATAAAAAAGATGATGTGGCATGTTGACATGACTTAAGTACCTTCATTTGGGAAATAAGATTAAAATCACCTTATTTTAAGAATAAAGATGTTAATATACTTTAGTTTGGGAAAAACTCCAAGTTTCTGTATCCTGCAAAATCTTGTTTCATTTCCCAGACAACTTAATAGAATTATTTGTTTTGCAAAATTGCTTTGTTCATTTGATACATAAGCAGTGCTGCAATTTTATGGATATTATTTTAATATATGCCAATTTTCTTACTGTTGTGCATATTTTTTAAAGGGATGCTACAAAATCCTCAATACCGTCAACAACTGCAAGACATGCTGTAAGCTTTCTTCTGACTTTCTGCATTTGATTATTTTTAAGGGGTTTGTCTTTCCCTTGATTTACAGTTGTTACAAGCATTGTCTCCTTCAAAAAATTTACTCTTTGCTTCTCATCTTGTTCTTGTACAGTTATCCTGATTCCTGCTCACTATTCTGTCTGAATTTTATTGATATATGATTCCTGGTCTTGCTTTTCTTCGTACAAATTTTTGACAGGCGGAGTTGGAATAATATTATTTTGTACTCCAATCTTAAAATTTCTTGAATTTTTATTAACGTTTTTCTTAAATGTCTATATTAGTGCTTGAAGAATAAGAAACTAAGAATGACAATTATCGAAAGTTGACATGAGATTCACGTGCAAAATTAGCATGATCCTATAGCCAAAATTGGATATTTGAATAACTTGTAATATGCATGAATGTCTTTCTCAATTATTCTCGTTTTTTTTTTTTTTTTTTTTTGTTTCTTCTTATGTCAGTCAAATACTCAAATCTCATACTTTATGCATTTATTGGATGCCAAGGCTTTAACTTTATCATTTTCTAATTTTTCTCGATTGTAATTAACTTTCGATTGATCAGGAAAACATAATCTTTGGTGTTTCATTGATTCTCAAGAATTTGTTTATATTATGCATTAAGAGAATCAAAATCTACTCTGGTACTCTGCTGATAGAATAATAATCTGTGTATATTACCCCCCTACCATTCTGCTTGAGATTTTGACTTTTATGTTGAAAGGTAAGTATTGTCATTGGTAGATGGAACTTATTAACTTGATGTGAAGTGTTGTTGACCCCTATTATTTTCCCCATTTAGCCTTATAGTTTGCTATTGTTCTATTAATTTTGTTGTTATTTAGAATTGCATCAGTTTACGGCGAATCTACATGCTTATCTTTTACGTCTTGATAATTCTTTTCAGAAATAATATGGGTGGAAGTACTGAATGGGACAATAGGATGATGGAGTCCTTGAAGAACTTTGATCTGAAGAGTCCTGAGGTCAAGCAGCATTTGGTAAAGTCTGAGGTTTTAATTCTTGGGATAAGATATTAACTGGTGTATATCAGAACCATTATTTGTTCTTTATATGTGTGTGATATATGTAGTTATTAGAGGGTCAAGTTCTCTGCTGGTGGAATGTGGTCTGGTACCTGAAGAAGGTTCTTAATATCTCCCTTTTTCCCATTTGCAGATCAGATTGGGCTTACACCTGAAGAAGTAATCTCCAAAATAATGGCCAATCCTGAAGTTGCTATGATGAATAATGGCCAATCCAAAACCCTAGAGTTCAAGCGGCTATCATGGATGTATGTTCTATCTGGTTTATATGATGAATCCTTAAATATCTGTCTAGATGTCATGCATACATACTAAATTTTTAGTATTAATGTTCTTCACTATGCTGCTTTGCAGTGTTCCCAGAACCCACTGAGTATTGCAAAATATCAAAATGACAAGGAGGAAATCTAGGCCTTCTTTTTATTCACATTGTTTGTTTATTATTTAAAATTTTATTGATGGGCCTAATGATCAGCACTTGGAGTGTCTTGCCTCTATCTGCCCTTTTAAGCAAAAATTTTTCTTTGCTTAATGAATATATTTTCAGCATGTCTATGAGAAGTTCCAATTAGTTTTGACTGATTGGAAATGGCTAGATTTATTTATCCAAGAAAAAAAGAAAGAAAAGAAAATGGCTACATTTTTCTTCAAAAATTAAGTTGTTTTTATTCCTAGTTTATTTGTCTGACATATGTGTCCTGCAAATGTATATATGGCCGTGATTTACTGTTTCAATGAGCTTTTGACAAATACGGATTAAAATTCTATCTATGGCACATCATGTCATTTTTTAAATTCTGCTGCCATTTTCTGGCTCTTGATAATAGCAGATATTGTCTTTAAAGTTGATATCTTGATACGTCTTATCGTTGAGAATTCGTTTCACAACATTTGTTTTTGCATTTTAGGTTATGGATGTATTCAACAAAATATCAGAACTCTTTCCTGGAGTGACGGATTCACCTTGATTTTGTTAGTTCATCATTTTATTTCAGATCGTTGAGGTGATCAGGTCTGGAGTACGAATCGAAGACTGAGCATAGATTCTGCATCACTCGTTCCGAGTTTCCGAGTTTTGTTTTTAGTACGAGAATGAGCATTACCGATTGGTAATTCCTAATGTTTACCCTTTACTATAATCTAGTGGTTTCATTAGCTGTAGTTGAATTTGAACGCTTACTTTCACAACTGGGCTAATACAGAAAATAACTGGAAATGGTGTCCTTTAAAAGCTTTTGTTCCCCTCTTTGATCGTCGACATGGCACATTGAAATAGATGCAATGCCTGCAGTATTTGCTTTATAGATCAGCTAGATTGAATAGCTTATTGAAAAATGACTTGAAAGACTATTAACTGGTTTCCCTTTTTCAGAAGCAATCTTGGAAGACCAAGGAGCACAAAAAAGCTTTGTAAGTTATTTCATCAACTAATGAAATAAGGCTGTCTTGCTGGTGCTTGTTTCTTTCTGAGAGGGTATTATTTGAAATTTAAATACAGTTCTTTTAGGCTTACAAGTTAAGGGAATGATTAGTATGATACCCTAGAATCTTGCATTTCCATTCAAATGAATCTGTTTAGGCAATGGGAAGTTCCCTTTTTTGCTGAAGCATATCCCCATATCTTTGCTCTCTAGGGAATTAAGTCCTTCACAGCCTTCGTGCCTCCGGTAAGTATCATATGCATGAATTTTTGCTTTAATGGAAGAAGAACGATCAAGATGACACATTTGGATTATAGTTTCGACAAAATATCATTGAGAGTCAAAACAATGTATGTTCTCATGGCACTGTCAAACACACTGGGTTTGATTCCTGTGGAAAAAATACTTAGGAAGTAAAATTTTTGAATACAGAGGAAATGGGAAACATCTTTGAAATCATCAAGAGAGGGGATTAAGCTAAGCCAAAATCTAGGAATACCCCTGAATGTATTTTAAAAAAGGGAAATGTTAACCAGTGCATAGTAATACTGGTTAAAGTGATATTTATAGAAATAAAAGTATAATAAATGTATTATTTTTTCTTGAATTCAATAAAAGTAATATATAAAATGCAAAAAACTTTTCTAAAATAGTAATTAAATAATTCCTAACTGATGCCTATAGGCACTCGTTAATCGAATCCTAAAAAAAATGTGCTAAATCTTCATCACTTGCTGCATAATCTAGCTGCAATTTTTAAAAACCAAAATAATTGTCAATAGAAAAGATAGTAAATACCAATCAAAATCTACAAAGCAAAATATAAGGAAAACAAGTTAGAATGGGGAAGCAAAGCATATCTTAGTTTAGAAACATTGTTGAAAAGATTGGAATAAAGTTTACTAAGTTTAGGACTCTCATTTCCAGGTTTCCCTTGGATGATAGTACAAATATCCTGCTTCAACAATGAAGAACTCTTCCTTAACTCTTTCTGAGCTTCACGCCAAGACTTTGATTCAATCAAATCTTTCACTTGCAGTCAAGCTTTTGCATGATTTTGAACCCCATTTTTTGCTTCTTCAAGTGTCTGCTCTGGTGCTACCATTCTTAATTAGGTCAAGTCCATATGCAATATTCTCTTCCTTTGTCAATATTAAAGAAGCCATTTTTGACATGATTCCTGTCCTTCTATTTGTGTTTGAGTGGACAAGCTTTTGTTTGAGGCATTTCCTTGAAGTACTGAATCCTGGGTTTTCCATGGCAGGTGATTAAGGTTTGTAAAGAGTATGGTGGGTTATACTTTGAGACCAGAATTGGTCTTAAGTCCATCATATCCTTTGAACTATACCTAGAAAAAAAAGAAAAAAAAAAATTAGATTAGACTAAAAGTCTAATATTTCTGCCAGATTTAGAGAAAAGTATTTCTTGTAGATGTAAGGTCTAAGATATTTTAACAAAAACTCTTGGGTAAGACTTGAAAATTGGAGTGAAGAAAAAAGCGAAGCAGGGGGGAGAGGGGATGCCAAAATTCAGTAGTTTAGTTCCTAATGTTTAAAAACAGTTTTAAAAAAAATCGAATTGGATTAGTCAGTCGGATCAGTGCAATTGGGAATTGGAGGCTTGTTCGATCTAGTGCATATCAAATAACCGATGCTTTAGTAAACCGGTAAAAAATTGGATTAAATCGATAAAAAACCGGTTTTATGCTAATTTTAGTATTATTTTTATTAATTTCTTTTTGTAAATAATGAGATTTAAACTTTTAACCTTTTAGTTATATATTAAAGACCATATTAAATATCTGGCTTAGGCGTTGTGTTGAGGGATGCAAGAGGAGCTGTGCTTATGTCTGCAACTTTTCGAGTGGGACTATTGTCAACACCATTATTAGCAGAGGTTACAGCTATTAAGGCAGGATTGGAGCTAGCAGTGGAGATGGGATTTGCGAAATTAATTGTTGAATCAGACTCCAAAATGGCAATAAAAGAAATTGAAAGAATGGATGATTCCCTGTGGGAGTGGGGAAGTTTAATACTAGATATACGGGATTTAGTTGTGGATTGTAATAAGGTGTTATTTCACCATGTCATTAGAAATTGTAATAAGCTGGCTCATGAGCTCGCGAAACCAGATTGTCAAGGGGAAGCTCATAGAATATGGTTGGGATCATTGCCTGCTACAATTTGTAATCCTGATTCAGTATTTTTGGAATGAAATTATCCAGTATATCAAAAAAAAAAAAGACCATATTATTAAGTCAAATGCATATTTTTATTAATTATATATTATATTTAATATTAATATTAAAATTAGATATTTAATATTTAATTTATTTTTTGATTGAATCGTCCGATTTAATTAATTGGATCGATTGAATTGATAATTAGAGATCTCACTGATTTGATCTCCAATTCGATTTTTTAATTGCGAAGTTGCACTAGGAAAAGAGGGAAACGTGAAACGAGTAGTAGCGGTAGCTGACTTTGAGTTGAGGTGGATAATATTAAGGCCTTCTTTAGCATTGCTTTTGGAACAGCTTTTGAGGTCAAAAGCTGCTTTTCATCGTAAACGTAATGCTAAATAGATAAAAAAAAAAAAAAAAATTGGCTTTTTCTGTTGAAATCATGGTTTGAAAAGCCAAACCAAAAAGCAAAAAAATATAGCTTTTGGGCTTTTAAAGCTAGCTTTTGGATAAAATGACTTTATTATCCTCACATGTCTACACTTTTATTATTTTAAACATATCTTTTTTTGACATTTCAATTCCCACAACATTTTTTCACAGTAATACCAAACACTTAAAAATTTTTAAACCACAAATTTTTATTATACTTTTTAAACATATTTTTTTCAACCCAAGTTTTTTACAACAGCAATGCTAAACTAGCCCTAAGACAATCTGTGACCGATTGTGGCTTATTATTCTCTCATGCTTATGCTTTTGTTTTCATGTATTGGTAATTTGAATTAAAACTTAGAAATGTGTAGTAACTTAATCATTTTGACACAATATGATTATACGACATGAATACAATAAAAAAAAAACTAAAACACGACATAAATTACGATACCACAAAAAATAACACAAATACGATATGAATATACAAATGTATCAAAATTTATATAATACGAATTATAAACGTAAATTTATATATGTTAAAAATGACATCCATAATGGGTAAACCGTTTTTCAACATAACTCCTTTGGAAAGATATTAAAAGTTAGAAAAAAAAATGAAAAACTAAAATAGGGCAATTAACATACATAAAAAGGAACAGTAACTTCCTTTTTCTAAAACATATGCTTCATTCGGCCAAAAATGAAAAAAAAAGTAAGTTTTTTTTTTCTTTATAAATACTCTCAAAATGATTCTTTGCAACAAGGAAGGATCTAGGCTATGGCAATTAAACAAATTTTGATTTGTGATTTTGTCTCCGACCAGTGAATCAAAATCGAGTTCTAACATCGAATGAGCCTGTAAGTTCGTTATTTAATTTTGCATTTTGTTTATCGATTATATACATCATGATCTTCATTTGTATCAAAGTCTGTAGGGTTTTTTATTTCTGGAGTGCTTGTTAAAAAAAAAAATTGAACATGACTTAAATCGAAAATTTTGAGTTTTAATAGGTGAAATGCATAAATCCACCAGAATACGTTCGAATTTCATTGATTATTATACAAACGTGTATAAGATTACGAAACTTGCGTAATATAAGAGTTTTGGATTTGTTGGATTCAAGGTTCGATTTTAGAAATTTTGAATTTTGATGAAAAACCAGGATTAAAATCGAAACTTTTAAATTTACAGAAAAGGTTTCGAATGCCCTATGAACTTTTCAAAACTGTTGTGTTTTTGTTGAGGCATTCGGATACCCTCCCAAGGATATTCAGATGTGCAAGACAAATTCTTAAACAAATTGTTTTTAAATGCCAAAAAGATCAAACTTTGCCTGGTTTGTTTGATCTTAAACTTTTTTTTTCCTTAAAATCTTGGAAGTCCTGATAACACAAAATTGATTAAATTTTATTTTTAATCATTATGAATATGTTTTATCAAACATATTTTTCTATATTTGTTATAGTAGACAATGCCGAGAATTGTTCGAAATTCGATGATCATGAGAACCATGGCATAATTTCTAAGAGTCAGTAGGTTGCTATGAGAACTAGATAACTACTGAATGGATCCAAATGATAATGTTATCAAACACATCATTACTGTTAATGAGAAAATCCAAAAGCTGATTTGGAAAGGAAGTTTGACCATAATGAGAGATCGCAACAAATACATTATGTTACATTAAACACTTCTTACTTTGAGACAAAAGGATCTTTTTGACGATCTTTGGATGTCTAAGACGGAGAACAACCACATCGAAGATTATGAAACCTTGATTAAAACTTTTATGAAAGAGTATGTGAAGATTGGGGCATAGAGGGCTGCGACCTTCTTAATCAACCATAATCTTCGCAATGAAAAATGTAAGATTGTAGGAAATTCATGGATGGCTAACTTGGATTTTAAGCTACCAAAGAAATTTTTGGATTCTATTCTAGTCATCAGAAAAGTCATAGATTATTTATTAGTTTTTTTTTATAAAGCTTCTGATTAGGGACATGGTTTATTTTAGAATGTTTATTTTAAAAGACTAATATTGTAAATACTTTATGTATGTAAATATGAAAATTTTATTTTTATTTATCTATGTGATAAATTTGCAAAATTATGAGTAATTTTGCATCTAGTGAGAGTTTTGAGATATTCGTTATATTAGAATAGAAATTTTACACAATGAAATAAATTAATGATAATTAAACATATTGTTATTAAATTTGATTGTAAAACTCAGTGAGCTTTTGGTTCCACACTATATGAATGACTGTCATTGATTTTATTTCGTATTGTGACAGTAAATGTGTGTATGCTAAGCATTAATTAGTGCATGTATGTCTCATTGTAAAATATTCTGTGAAATGACATTTGATTCCAAAAACATTGTTGCTGAGCTTAACAAAGGTGAGAAGCTCAATGAGGATAATTATGAGATCTGGAGTATGAAAATCAAGTATATGTTGGAAGAACAAGAGGTTCTAGAAGTTCTAAATAATATCCTAGAGGAGCCTGAAAATGGGAATATAGCCTAACATAGAAGGGACTAAGAGGCTTACAATGCCTGGGAAGAAAAACTTTATTGTTCACATTACGTTGCTAAGCAGCATGGAGAATGATATTATGCGACAATTCATAAAGCATGAGATAGTCAAGAAGATGTGGAGTGTTTTAGAAATAAAGTTTGGTCAAACTTTGGTTACCAAACTAAGGCAACTCACAATCAAGTTAGACACTTATAAGAAGTCCCCTAAACATAATATGAGGCAACATATAAGGTAAATGTCAAACATGATTAGTAAGCTAAAAGAGGCTGGTCACATTTTGATTGAGGAACAACAGGTTTAGGCTCTTATTCGGTCATTGCCCCATAATAGGGAGCATATAAATGTGCATCTTACCTATAATGAAATTATCAAAACTCTTGAGGATGCTTCAAGACATTTGCAGCTTGAGAAAGATAGGATTAAGGCATCGATGCCTAATGTCGATGTATATATGGCTAGAACAAGTTCCAAGAAAGCTCCAAGCTTCAAACTAAAGTCGTATGGTGGGTACAAAGCAAAGGCACCTAAGAAGTTGAAAAGTGGTTTCAAGATAAGGGAAAGGCTCCCATGGCTTATTCAAAGAAGAACAAGGCTAATGTCAAGTGCTTTAATTATGGCAAAAAGAGTCACTTTGCTCGTGAATGCACTGAGCGAAAGAAGGTTCGAACCTTTATAACATTTTCGAATGCTATGAATAATTTGAGCAATACCATATTTTTGTTTGGTATTGTTTTATTATCTGAATCTCATCCTTTGTGGATTTTAGAGTCAAAGACCACAGATCACGTAGCACGAGATAGAAATGTGTTTGTGGATTTTCATCGAATTCCACACGGGACAAAATGGGTTTATGTAGGAAACAACTCTAGAGTTGAAGTGAAGGGAATCAGTACATGTAAGTTATGTATGCATGGTGGACGATCTTTTATCCTACATGATGTACATTCGAAGAAATTTGGTTTCTGTCATAGTTCTACTTAACATAGAATTTAATTTGAACTTTGATAGCACTGGTGTTAATTTGTTTTTGGGAACAAATTATCATGGTTTTAGATATTTAGCGAATGATTTTATTGTTTTGGATGTTGACTACACTTCGTGTGGTAGTTTCAATAATGCTAGTTTTTTCCTAGTTACTTCTTCAAGTAATGCAAATATTGATGCGAATATTTGGTTTGCTAGGCTAGGCCATATCGGGCAACAAAGGATAGATAGATTAAAAAAAGAGGGATTACTAGGCCTTATCGAAAAAGTTAATCTATCAACATGTGAAAATTGTCTAACTAAAAAAAATGGCAAGAAAACCATTTGGTAAAAGGACTAGAGCGAAATTTCCATTGCAACTTATACATTTCGATATTTGTGGCCTAATGAATGTAAGGGCATGAAGTGGAGGGGTATATTTCATCACATTCATCGATGATTACACACGTTTCGGGTTTGTCTATTTGATTTCCCACAAGTCTGAAGATTTAGAGTGCTTAAGAAAATATGTAATTTTGGTGGAAAATCAATTAGATAAAAATGTTAAGGCATTAAGAATGGACCGATGACGTGAGTATTTGCCAGATCAGTTCAGACATTTATGTGATGAAAAAAGAATAGATAGGCATCTAACCGTTCCTAGGAGTCCACAACAAAATGGTGTTGCAGAGAGAAGAAATCGAACTCTTTTGGAAATTGTTATGTTTAGCCTAGGCAAATTTGTCTATCACCTTTTGGGGTGATGCGTTATTAACAGCTGCTTATGTATTGAATAGAGTACTCTCCAAATCAGTTACGTCTACCCTCTATGAATTATAGACCTCGGGGTTATGCTGCTTATGTTAATAAGCCTACTTATCAACATGACAAGTTAGGTCAAAAAGGCAAAATAATGTATTTGTAAGATACTCTTAGCATTTAAAAGGATATGTGTTCATTGGTGAACAAGAAAATTAGAGTGTAATTGAATATGAATATCGAGATCCCACTTTTTTGGAAAAAAATAATTTTCAAGTAAGGGTGAAATTAATTAGGATATATCTATTTATGAGATGGAAGATCCTGACGATTTGATTGATGCAAATCGACTGATGCATATTTTCTTGATAATGCACTAACAATATCTCATCTAAGTGGGAGCATGACTAAAGATGATAAATTTGTTTCAAGAGAATTACAAGTCAGGCGTAGTAATCATGGAAATGTTCCTCGATGTTGTTTTGACATAGAGGGAGAAACTTTCATAATTACCCCACAAGATGAAGAAGAGTCAAGAAATGTTAAAGAAACTCTTTTTTCTAATGCAAAAGAAAAGTTGATAAAAGCAATGGAAGAAGAGGTGGAGTCTATGAGATCGAACAATGTTTGGGAATTGGTTGATCTACCTAAGGGAAGCAAAACAATTGAGAACAAATAGGTTCTCAATATTAAGTGTAAGTCTGATGGGATTATTGAAAAATACAAGGCATGCCTTTTAGCTAAGGGGTATACTCAATAAGAGGGAATTGATTTTGAAAAGACTTTCTCTCCTGTTGTAAGGTTTACTTCTATACGTTTAACTTTAAAAATAGTAGCAAGTTTAAACTTGGAGTTGCATCAAATAGATGTAAAAACTGCCTTTCTAAACGAAAAATTGGAAGAGGAATCTACAGGGAACAACCAGTAGGTTTCATTGACAAAGGTCAAGAGCACTAAATATGCAAGTTATTAAGATCAATATATGGTCTTAAGCAATCTTTTAGGTAACGGTATATTAGATTTCATTAAGCAATCATTTCATATGATTTTATCATGATTGATGAGGACCACTGTGTATGTCAAAAGAATCAAAGACAAATTTGTGATCTTGTCACTTTATGTGGATGATGTACTGTTGGTCGAAAATGATAAGGAGCATAACATTATGGTGAAAAATTAGCTGCCTTCAAATTTTAAGATGAAAGACATGGGTGAAGCAGCTTACATTCTTGGAGTGAAAATCACTCGGGATCGTTCTAAGAAATTACTTGCTATTTAACAAGAGTCGTATATTAAGAAAGTTCTTGAACGGTTCAAAATGCAAGATTGGAAGCCAATTGATATTCCTATTGCAAAAGGTGAAGGCCTGAGTAAAAGAATGTGTCCTAAAACTCTACAAGAAAAGGAACAAATGACAAGAGTTCCTTATTCTAGTGTTATGGGAAGCCTTATGTATGCTATAATGTGCACAAGGCTGGATATCTTTTATGCAGTTGGACTCGTAAGTAGATATCAATCAAATCCAGGTCAACCTTATTGGAAAGTAGTTAAAAGGATATTGAGGAATCTAAAAGGCGCTATGGACTATATGTTATGATATCAAGGAAGTGATATGCATCTAATCGGGTATACGGACGTCAATTAGAGAGGAAATTTAGATGAAAGGAAATCTACGTCCGAATATGTTTTCTTACTTAATAATGGAGCGATCTACTGAGTAGTAAGAAACAAACCTGTATAGCACTATCCACTATAGAAGTTGAATTTGAGGCATTTTCAATGGTAGTGCAAGAGGGTGTTTGACTTCATAGATTCTTAAATCATTTGGGATTTAATAAAGATGCATCAAACTCAGTGTTGGTGAATTGTGATAGTCAAACTGCAATTGTGTTCACGAAAGATCCCAAACATCATTCAAAAAGCAAACACATAGATACCAAGTATAGTTTTGTGACAAACATAGTTGCACATTGTAGACACCTAATTTTGTCCGGACTCCTAAATCATGTATTTTTCTTCCTAAAATGATATTTTAGAATGCAGAAAAGCTCTTCTCAGTCAGCAGGTGGTACTCCGAGACTTTGTTTAAGAAGACAAGCATGAAAAGTCAATCTGGAAAAAGTCAAACCCGAAAAAATCAACTCCGAAAAGTCAACCACTAAAAAGTCAACCCACATTCAAAATAAAGATTTCAATTGAACAATGGTGAAAGAATTTTGATAATCCGAGGTCTACAATGAAAGATATGGAGTTCGGAAGATAGGTTACAGAGATTCAGTTGGAAAGGAAACCCTAGTTCGAAAAATTTGGGGAAAAATGCTTAAATGATCAAATTCGTTGAAATTGGAGGTTCCGAATGGAAGATAAGCAATGACTACGGGTAATGGAGAGGCCATTTGGAAGCAAAACTGAATGAAAAGTCAATTTGGAAGAAAATCGAGAATTAGGGTTTTTGGTAGATTTTGGCGAAATTGGAGAAAATTGCAGAAATGACCCAATTCGGTAAAATTAAAGCCCCTATTTGATGAGGAGTGAGTAAACAAAGATAGCCCAAGGCTCAGTTTGAAGTAATTCTGAGAAAAGAGCCAATTAGAGGAAAAACGAAAAAACGAGAAAATTCCCGATACTGGAAAAAGAAAAAATCAAATCGGAAGGGAATTTGATCTTTAAAATTGGGCGTTTTTGGACCAACTCCAATTCAATACATAACAAAGGCACAGAAAAAGAAAATCTGGAAATCGGACTTGTTTTGAGTAAAATCGAGTTTCGAAGGTAAAAGGGTAAATTTGAAAAATTCGAAAAAATAGTAAATGAGCTCGAAAAATTACCAAAACTTCTAGATCTCAATCTTATGTCATTTGGAAGAGATTGGCAAAGAAAAAATTGGATTCGGAGTTTGTTTACAAAATGGCAAATTTCGGGCCCACTAAGCTGAAATTCTAGAAGATAAATCCCGAAAAAATAGCAAATGAGCTCAGAAAATGATGAAAACTGTCAGATCTCAATTTTAAATTATTTGGAAGAGATTGGCAAAGAGAAATCCAGAATCGAAACTCGTTTGCAAAATGGCAAAAGTTCGGGTGCATTCTAGGCAATTTTGGAAGATAAATCCGAAAAAATAGCAAATGGGCTCGGAAAATTGTGAAAACTTCAAGAACTCAATTTTATATTATTTAGAAAGTATTAAAAAAATAAAATTTGGTGTCCGTTCGCTATTTAATTAGGTTCGGAGGCTAAAAGGGTAATTTTATCGAAGAAATCGAAGAGGGCCTTCTTTGGAATTTAAAAAATAAGGAGTGGGCTGGAAGTTGAAGGGTCAGCCGGCCAAGCCGAAGAGAAGGATGATTTTTGCTGAGTTCTTGTATCCAAAGGCCAAATGTGGATAGTAAAGTAGTTATTTTTTTGATCAAGCCTTTGTAATTGTGCCACATGGACCAATGCATGAGAAGAGGGATGTCAACATAATGGCTTCATATTTTTGAACAGTTGTATTAGTTAGGGGCTGATCACTTAATCTAAGGGTGGTAATTTCACATTTTAAGCATTTTGGGTTAGTGGCTTTTGGATCAAAATTGGGTAGGAAAAAAATGACAACATCCAACACCAACCTAGACCATTCGGCTACCATAAGGGGGGAGGGGTTTTTCATTTTGCTAGATACTTTTTTTGGCTGATCACTATTCATTTTGGAAAAAAGAGCTACGTTTTGAAAAGCAAAGAAAGTTAGAAAAGAAGAAAGGCTTGAAAAATAGCTTTTGAATGTAGCCTAAAAGCATCAAATTCTTGCATTTTCTTTTCTTTTCCATGCTTAACTTGCTGATTTTTTTTTAGATTTTGTGATTTCTTGTTGTTTTTTATTGTGAAATAAAGGTTTTCAATCTTCCTTTGAATGCTCCTATCTTATGTTTCTTGAAAAAAATCAAAGAAAAAAAACAAGTTTTCCCCCCATTTTTCATCATGGCCGAACCTACCCTTGGAGTGCTTGTAATGTGTTTGATTTATTTTTCATGTTGGTTGTGATGTTCTAGCTTATTTTGATGTTCTAACTTTTAAAAATAATTAAGATATGGAGCTTTTTTTTAACCTTTTTCATTTACTTACTATTATTTTGCTGATTTTATCATTTTGTTTTCATGTCTACTTACTTTGTTTGCCATTTTTAATTTTCTGTTTTCAATATGTTAAGTTGTTCATGCTTTGTATATTGTCATACTAAGTGTTTGTGTATTTGCCTAGCTACATCCTTGTCTATGCATCATGTTTGTTTGATCTAACATGTTTCCTTTTAAGTCTTGTATATGCTATGCCATGTGTTTGTGTTAATTCCATGCTAGAATTTTCTTACATATTGTTATGTCCATTCGGCTACCCCATGATTTCTTGCATTGTGTGTGCATTGTCATCTTGTTAGTTGACATGCTTGTATTTCTATGCCATGATTTTGTGTATTTGATTTATTTTTCCATGTGTTTGTGTTATTGCCATGCATTTTCTTTAGGTCTACGTCACATTTGCATTGCCATGCATTTTCATGCATATTAGGTTTAGGTTGAATTAATTGCCATGCACAAGTTCATGTTAGGCATTAGGTCTTTGTTTATGCCATGCATTTTCTATGTCATTTAGGCCTTAAATCATGCATTTCATACATTTAACTTGCTGTTTGTTCATGCATCTTATATCATCCCACTTGATTTTTGATTTAGGCCAATCAATGGCTCAAAGCCAAGCTCACATGACCATACTTGTGGAAAATTAAGATTGTCAAGTTGGATTTTCTACCTTTGTGTGTTTTTTTTTTTTTTTTTCATTAGGCAATCCTTGTCCAATTATTTAGAAATTTTAGCTACTGTTTGTAGGTCCTTAGAGGAGTCTCCAATATTTTTATTATGATTTTTGAAGGATTTTATCAAAGGCTCAAAAATGTTTTTTTGGCTAAACAGTTTTTCACCCAGTGTTCTGACTTTCGTGATTTTTCTGGCAGGTCATACTTAGTCTAAAAATTAAGCCAATTTTTTTCCATAGAGTTCGACATGTTATGAGTCTCTCATAATTGTTTCAGATTTTTTTGAATTTATAAAAATAGGTTAAAAAATCACGTTTTAAAACTGGTCAGTAAAGTCAGATTTGTATTCAAGGAAAAAATAATTTTTTGTTTTGGCTAAGGTATTAAGAGAGGGTTGATTAAGAACCTTAGCTACTGTCCTAGGTTGATTTCTAAGCCATTTTAATCCTAAAAAATGATTTTATAAAGCTCGGGTCAAGGGTGGTCAAGTCCGATTTTTCAAAGTTAGGAAAATAAAGCCTTTTTTCAAAGGGGATTCCGGCCATGTGTTATTTTTCATCCAAAATTTTCAAAATTATTTTTAAACCAATAACAAAGTATGTTTGATTTTAGAAAATTTAATTTGATGTATTTTCCTAAGGTAGTCGGATATCTCTTTAGGTATACGGATTTCCTTATTTAAAAGAAAAAATACGCTTTCATGCATTGCATTTTTCATGTTCATGCATATTATATGATATATGATTTTTGCTATGAATATTTCTATGGTAATGTTATTATTTTGATTTATATTTTGTGGTGTTCTATTATTTGTTGTATGATTGTGAATATTCTATGTTATCCTATGCTTTTTGCTTTGTCATTTATTTTTGTCACATTATTTAGGATTTACTATGTTCATGCATTGTTATTTTTATTCTCATGCATATTTCATGATAATATTATTTTATGTTTCATATCATTTCATGTCACTTAGATTATATTGCCATGTCATTTAAATTATATTATGTCATTTAAAATATACCATGTCATTTAGATTTGCCATCTCATTTAAATTATATTAGATAATTTAGAATATATTATATCACTTAGGTTATATTATTTCATTTAGAATATATTATATCACTTAGGTTGTATCATTTCATTTAGAATTTATTACATCACTTAGGTTGTATCATTTCATTTAGACTATATTATGTTACTTAAGTTATATCATGTCATTTAGGTTATATTATATCATTTAGATTTTGCTATGTCATCTTTATTATGTCACACATGTTCATATATTTTTTAAAATGTTTTGAAAAGATAATAATTTTAAATAAAATAAAGTTATTCTCGGGTTAAAATATTTCATGAGTTCTCTTCCGGGTTGCTGGGGAGGATATCATCAATTATCATTAATAACGGAATATCTTTCTTAAAACGAGAATGATTTGCAAAAATTTCTAAGTAAATAAAAATTTTTATATTTTGCCGCATATGTCGGGGAATATAGGAAAATTTTGAATTAATAAATTCGGGATTATTTTCAATTAAAAATGAAATTATTTTTCTTTAAATTGAGAATTAATTTAAAATGTCAAATTTAAAACAAACTTTTCATCGAGAATTGAGATAACACACGATTAATAATGTATTGTTTTATACGGGCGTTGTGGGGGTGCTAATCCTTCCCCGCACGTAACCGACTCCCGAACCGCTTCTTTGATTTCTCTGGTTTAAAAACGCAGACTTAAAATTGATTTTAAAAAATGTTATAATTAATTTTAAAATATTTTTAAAAACCGATTTTAATAGATGGTCGATCACACCTAGCCAAAAAAGATTGGTGGCGATTCCATGTCTTTTTTCGAGATTGTTTTCAAACCCTCATTTTATCTCAAGAGGAATTAAATCGTCTTTTCCTCTATTTTCTCCAATGTCACACTTAATGAGTAAAAGTCTCGCGATGAGACTTGTTATTTTTTAGGTTGCGACAGCTTGGTTACTCCACTGGGGACATTTAGAGAGCCAGGCCTAGAATTAGTCGTGTGTTATCAAAGTCTTGGTTTTGTCGGGTTTAATTTGTATTTAATTTTAATTCTCATATTTTTAAAAAAATGAGAATTTTGAAATAATAAAATGTTTTAAATATGTTTATATTCATTTTCATGCATTTTATTATTGTTTTCTAGTTATTTAATGTTGAATATTATAATTGCTTGTTGGTTAATGCGTTACACTATTCTTGATCTTTGTTTTAATAAATTGCTGGGGCATTTAGAATAAGGATTATAGAATAGGTAGTGAAAGGTTTGTTGTTCATCCTCACACACTACACTTACATTTTGCATAACATGAGCTCTATGTCCGAGTTCTGTCCCTTTAAGTGGAAGTAAAGTACCTACGCTTTGTGTGGCAATAGCCTCCGCATAAGCCGGGGAAATGAACTCTAACGAATTGAACCCGCTTTTATCGGGGTGCCTTACTAGCTTCACCGGCGACAGTGAGGAACAATTCGGGGCTTTTAGAATCGATTCACCCTCATATAGTGAACTTAGGCGAAGCCATGCCAGATTTTCGTTAAATGCACCGAAGCTAGGAGCACAAGGAGGAACACTTCTGACCTTTTGCTATTTATTTCACAGTTCGCATAAATCGAGCAAGGATGAACGTACATCGCCCGTAGTAAATTTTAATTTCCGCCTTAAAGCATTGTGATGCCTAAATAAATAGATACTGTTGGGAAAAGTGTTCACTAACTTTTTGAAATTGAAAATATAAAAATTCTTTTTCAAGCATTTTGCATTTTGCACATTTCATGCATATGTGAACAGAGCATGTACATTTATGGTTGTATTTTTTATCTCATTCTTTTCAATAAATGGATGGTGATAATAATTTTATTCGATGTTTTCATAAACATTCATTGGTTAAATAAGAATTGTAGACTGGTAGTGTTGAATGAACATTTGGATATTGTACCATAGTAGGATCCACTATCCCGAAATTCTTTTGAAAAATAATATGTTGATTTTTCATGGAGAAAACATGTTTCAAAAAAATTATAGATTAAATTTGGAGGCAAATCTTGCATAATGAGATTTTTGAATAATCAAGATTTGGTCCCACCAATTTCGTGTAATCATTGATTAATTTCTTTGTATATACTTTTGTGTTAATTCATTTATTCTTTACCTGTATCATTTTGACATCATGTTACAGTCTTAACATGCATAGGTTATTCATTGTAAAAATACATTTGTGACATATATGATCATTTCTTTGTATATATCCTTGTTTTAATTCAGTTATTCTTCACATGCATCATGTTGGCATTAGGTTGCACTCATGGCATACATAGTCAATAAAATTTCTTTGAACACTTCATGCATTAATCATCATTACATTCATGCACATAAGAATAGAGCATGTACCTCTATAATTGTATTATTGATCTCATGACATTCCCCTTTGCATTTTGCATCCGATCAATTATTTATCATACCATATATTCATACATACATCTTGGTGGCATCAGGTGGCATTTATGGCAAACATAGTCAGCATGATTTTTTGTATATGTTCATGCATTAATTTGATTACTCTTTACATGCATTGATTTGTTTATATAAATCATGTTGACATCTGGTTGCATTCATGGCATACATAGTCATCATGGTATGCTCATGCATTAATCCATCATGTTAGCATCAGGAAGCATTCATGACACATATGGTCAGTATGATTTTCTTTATATATACTATGCGTCAATCATTCATTGTTTACATGCATCATAATTGACATCGTGTTGCATTCATAGTGTATATGATCATTCATTGGGAAATACATCTGAAATATACGTAGTCATTCATTACATATATTTATGCGTTGATTTGTTTATTCTTTGCTTGCAGCATGTTGGCATCATGATTGCATTTATGACATACATGGTCGGCATGTTTTCACTGTATATGTCCATACATCACTTTGTTTATTCTTCACATGCATCAAATGATAATCATGGGTCATTCATCATGACACGTATTTGGGGGAATAAAATAGAAGTTGGCTTGGCTTTAAGAGTCTTTGAAAAAAATTTCATTTCAAATCAGAGGTGTAAGAAGTACTGAGTATCTTTTTAATATAGGCTAGAGTTATGGAGAATGAACAAGATGCCCGAATGGAAAGGGCACAAGAAGAATTGCGAGAAAAGTTGGAAAAATCTCAAGCAGAATCTAGAGTTCAGATGACTAAATTGATAGAGCTAATGTCCGCCGTAATCAAGGGAAAAGGATACACTGAAAATTTGAACTCCAAAGAAGGGCTAGAGGCACAAAAAGGTCAGAGTGAGATCATGATGTTGGATGGCCAGAACACAGTTAATCCCAGCAACATCCTGAATTTAGCTAAACAAGCAAAACTGAAAATGGTTGCGTCGAATGAGGTTGAAATTGGCAGATTCTTAAGGGAAATATCAATTATTAGATGAAAGGCTCCGGGCAGTGGAAGGTACAGATGTATTTGGGAGTGTAGATGCGAAAGAACGTTGCTTGGTCCCCGATTTAGTCATTCCTCCTAAATTCAAGGTCCCCGACTTTGAGAAATATGATGGGACAACCGATCCGTCAACCTACATCACTATATTCTGTCGAAAGATGACGAGCGATATAGATAATGATAAGCTTTTGATCCATTGTTTTCAGGATAGTCTCAGTGGGTCCGCAATTAGGTGGTATAGTCAGTTGAGCAAGGATAAGATTCGCTCTTGGAATGATCTGGCTAGGGCTTTTCTAAGCCAGTACAAGCATATTACCAATATGGCGTCTGGCCGTCTCACCTTGCAAAATATGGAGAAAAAGGTTACTGAGAGCTTCAAAGAGTATGCTCAGAGATGGAGGAACATGGCCATCCAAGTACAACCGCCCCTGACTCAGAAGGAAACCACTGTCCTTTTTGTGAACACTACAAGCGCCGTACTATGATAGACTCGTCGGCAATGTCACGAAAAATTTTGCGGACATGATAATCTCCGGGGAAATGATTAAAACTGCTATCAAGGCTGGGAAACTCGAAAGAGGTAAAACATCTAATGAGAGAGAAACAGGACACCCAAAAAGAAAGAGGAAGATGTCCAAGCTATGGGAGGCTTTGCCCCGTATCTTCAGGCTCCTTCATACCATCTATCCGGTCTTTCTATGAACTACATATCCCAGGGTTCATACTTATACCCGATGGCTTCTCAGAATCCGACAAATGTTCAACCTCTTGTCAGCCAGAGGAAGCCGAAGAACATCCGAAAAAGAGATCAGTTTGAGCCACTCCCTTTGTCTTACTCTGAATTATTGCCCCAGTTGATCGAAGAGCAACTCCTCACTAAAGTTCCAGTTGAGCCTATCCAACCCCCATACCCGAGCTGGTACGACGGGAATGCATATTGTGATTATCATTCTAGAATTCAGGGGCATTCCACAGAAAATTGTCTATGTCTCAAACGGAAGGTTCAAGCACTCATTAATAAAGGACAGTTAGATGTGGGGAAGAAACAAAGGTCAGACAGCGTGGAGAATCCACTGAATGGGAAGGATGAGACCGTTATGGATGTCATAATGGGGGAAGAAGATGAAAAGGTTGAAAAGAGTACCGAGGAATAGCCAGTTTTAATTAGGAAAAACATGTCAAGAGGGAGTTTTCTATGCATGTAGTTTCATACCTCATGATGAAAACACTTGTCTTATATAAACATCCGTATGAAATAAATGAATTTTGAATGCCTTTATGTTTATTATGCTTTAATAATAATTTGAATATGCAAAAACAAGCATTAAGGAAGTTCTAATAATGGACAGTTTTGAGAATATTGATGATCAATGTTAGAAATGACCCAATACTCTCTCCCCTCTCTTTTGAGCTTTCCTATGACTAAATCCCTTGAAACGAGATCACTTGGAAGACCTAATGCTTCAAGGAATATGAATGATTGAATTTCATAAATCATTTTCACTAAGCAAAGATATAGATCCTAGTTTAGGCTATGAGCAAAGGAACGAAAATTTGTGAAAATTTTTCAAGCTTCTCGGAAAGTCGAACAAATGAGACATTCTTTCAAGAATCTGAATTGTGGTAATTTTGTATGTGTCAAGGTTGTGTCAAAACCATTCACATCTACAAAACACCAATTGCCTAAACATCACTTCATGATTGACACCTCGGGGCACAATGACCAAACCAGATTATCCCATGTCCTAGAGAAAACCTGTTTTTGGGTCATATTTTCCTTGTCATTTCAAACAAACCCATGATTGAAACTCAACCTTTTCGGCATATACTTAGACTTGCGATGTTCCTCATTCTCTTAGTTAATCAAATTGGGGCATCATATGTGGAAATGATGGATACATGGTGAATAAGGATGGATTAACGCATGAATCATTGGGGCATGCGAGAGGAAAAAAACAAAGCAAAAAAGAAGAAAAATTGTGATATCATACATATGGAAATTCGGATGATTTCAAAGTGCAAAATAAAATTCTAATTATCTATTCCACCTGGGGGTTGCTTTTCAATGAGAATATTCATGCTTGATATGATGAATGGCCATCTTTCATATCTCTTTCACAAAAAGAAATTATCCATAGTCACCTCTTTTGTGCCGAAAGAATTCTTTCTTTTTTGAACCCTGATCAAGAATCACCCTCTATATTGGAGGGAAAATGTGAGGACAAATCTTCTCAAAGATCATTGAGAAATGAGTCCTAGCTCGAAAATAAATATAAAGCAAATTGAGCTCCTAAATGAATACGGGCTCACTCTGTCGAAAGGAAAAGAAAAAGATGGCGAAATAAAAGCCAAGAAACAAACAAAAAAAAAACACAAAAAATGTGTGTGAAAAATGATGGCGAAATGAAAGCCAAAAACAAAGAAGAAAATAAGCAAAAGTAAAAAATAAAAAAATAATAAGGAAAGGAAATAAAAGAAAAGAAAAGCCCAAAAGGGACATGCTTCAAAGGGAATCCTCCTCAATAAATAATCCTTGATCTGATTACCCTCAAACACAAATTTTAGGCCCATTTATCCTTTCTTTCTGAACCTCGAACCGTGGCATACATTACGTGCTTTAAAAGTCCATTTTGATCAAGCATGAATATTTTAACTTGAAGGGTTTTTCTTCAGATTTATCTCATCCCATCCCATCTCATCGAATTATTATTTCACTTTGGAAGAATTTAGAATTCCCAAGTGCATGGTAGAATAAAATAAATAAATAAAAAAAAAGAAAGAAAAAATGGAAAGAATGGAACTCTAGGGCAAAAACCCAAAAATGGACGGTCTAGTGTAAAATGGGAATTTTTGATGCCATCTATGTCAGTATCAATGCCATAACAAAAGAAGTGGTCATCAAGGAACATCTAGGAATTCCTGAGCCTCCCAAATTGTCAGCTCTCATTCGGAGGATTGACTTCAAAAACTAGGACTTTTTCCCTCCAAGATTAAACTTTTCAGTTTAAACATCTCGGGCAATCTTGACGCTTGTCAAAATGCCTTGATATGGAAACTAAAAGAATGTTTAATTTGTTTGATTCTAAATGAATTCATGATTTATAAAACCTGTTCCATTTGTGAGCCTAGAAAGGACATACATTTTGTTGGGAAGTTTTCTTCGATCAACCGAAATCTTGTTATACAAAGCTTGCTAATTCAAATTGAAAAATTCAGATTGACACTTAGGGAAATTTCTAACAGTGATCATCAGTCTTCAAAAGATTTGTACATCACACACTGTGGGGTTAATATTTTTGGCTTAGAAGTTTTTATTAGATAAGCAAAATTGCTTTTCAAAAAGGGAAAATAAAAGTGTTTTTGAAATACCCATTTTTTATGTTGACATGAGATAAGTTTTTTTCTAACTTAAAGGTGTGGAACTATTAGGGTTAACCTTGACTTCCAAATATGAGAAGAAGAAATAGAACTCGGCAAGTAGACTCCTATCAATAGGAGTTTGAAAACTATTGGGGCAAAGAGAATAGCCAAAGATTGAAAAAATGAATTGAAGATATACTTTGATTTGAAGAGGAAAAATGAATTGGAAAGGCTAAGCCAAAGTCTAGGAAAACAATTGGGGGGCTTTTGCATCACTCATGAGCACTTACCTCTTTATAGACATTTGCATTTGCACTATGAAGCATTTGCATCCTATTCAACATCTGCATTTGCATCAAGAAGCATTTGAATCAATTCAAGACATTTGCATTTGCACCATGAAGCATCTGCATATTATTCAACATCTGCATTTGCATCAATTCAAGACATTTGCATTTGCACCATGAAGCATCTGCATCCTATTCAACATCTACATTTGCACCATGAAGCATCTGCATCCTATTCAACATCTGTATTTGTATCAAGAAGCATTTGCATCAATTCAATACATTTGCATTTGCACCATGAAGTATTTGCATCTTATTCAATATTCGCATTTGCATCAAGAAGCATTTGCATCAATCCAAGACATCTGCATCAACTGGGACTTTTTGACATTTTATCTTGATTGAAGGCTCCTCAAGTGGGGCATCAGTGAAAAGTTGAAGACTCCGTCATGAAGTCAGATAGTCCATGAACTTCAAAGAAACCAAGGATTAATAATCATGACACAATCATTTGATTGCATTCATCATTAGTAAACATACAAGTATTTGCAAAGCATGTCATTTTCATCATTGCATTTAGCTAATATTGCAAGAACCATGGAAAATTTTGACTTCTCCAAATCGAACTCGTTCTGCTTCTCAAATGAGTCGAGCCCCGAGACCATCGTCGAGGTATTTTTCTTTTTCTTTTTTTAAATCGAACTCGTTATGCTTCTCAAATGAGTCGAGCCCCGAGACCATCGTCGAGGTATTTTCTTTTGATTTTAAATTGAACTCGTTCTGCTTCTCAAATGAGTCGAGCCCCGAGACCATCGTCGAGGTATGTTTCCTTTTGTTTTAAATCGAACTCGTTCTGCTTCTCAAATGAGTCGAGCCCCGAGACCACCGTCGAGGTATATTCTTTTCGTTTTCAAGTCAAATATATTTTACAAATGAATCAAACCTGAGACCATCGTCGAGGTGTTTTCTTTTGTTTTAAATCAAACTCATTCTGCTTTTCAAATGAGTCGAGCCCCAAGACCATCGTCGAGGTATTTCCTTTTGTTTTAAATCGAACTCATTCTGTTTTTCAAATGAGTCGAGCCCTGAGACCATCGTCGAGGTATTTCCTTCTGTTTTAAATCTAACTCATTCTGCTTCTCAAATGAGTCGAGCCCCGAGACCATTGTCGAGGTCTTTCCTTTTGTTTTAAATCGAACACATTCTACTTCTCAAATGAGTCGAGCCCCGAGACCATCGTCGAGGTATTTCCTTTTGTTTTAAATCAAACTCGTTCTGCTTCTCAAATGAGTCGAGCCCCGAGACCATCGTCGAGGTATTTCCTTTTGTTTTAAATCAAACTCGTTCTTCTTCTCAAATGAGTCGAGCACCGAGACTATCGTCGAGGTATTTCTTTTTGTTTTAAATCGAACTCATTCTGCTTCTCAAATGAGTCGAGTCCCGAGACCACCGTCGAGGTATTTTTCTTTTGTTTTAAATCGAACTCGTTCTACTTCTCAAATAAGTCGAGCCCCGAGACCACCATCAAGGTATTTTCTGTTTAAACCCGACACTGCTGACGCCCATACAAGATAAGGCCCCGAGACCACCGTCAAGGTATTTTCTTCTCTTGCAAATCGAACGTGTTCCCTTAAGACTGGTCGAGCTTTAATTAGTCAGTGAACTCAATTTAAGGACAAAATCTTCTATTTACAACTTTTTATTCAATAAAAAATGAAAAAAAAATGAAAAAAATGAAAAAATGAAAAATGAAAATTCCTTTCCCTTTTCTTCACATGAGATTTCACTAACCAGAAAAAATTAGTGTTTGTTTATCTTTGCCTGATTCTTGATTCTCAGCAATAGCCAAAGAAGGGCAGTCGTAGACACCTAATTTTGTCCGGACTCCTAAATCAGGTATTTTTCTTCCTAAAATGATATTTTAGAATGCAGAAAAGCTCTTCTCATCCTGCAGGTGGTACTCCGAGACTTTGTTTAAGAGGACAAGCATGAAAAGTCAATCTTGAAAAAGTCAACCCCAAAAAAGTCAACTCCAAAAAATCAACCACTAAAAAGTAAACCCACATTCAAAATCAAGATACAAAGTTCAATTGAACAATGGTGAAAGAATTTTGATAATCCGAGGTCTACAATGAAAGATATGGAGTCTGGAATATGGGTTACGGAGATTCAGTTGGAAAAGAAACCCTAGTTCGAAAAATTTTGTTAGAGTATTAGGAATTAAAATTTTAAACAATTGGTTGTAAATCAATCTTAATATTTTTATTTTAAATCAAATCGTTGTATTAGATAAATAGTAAGTTTGTAATATTTTTTTATAGGTAAGTTCGATATATTATTACCATAATAACCTTATTAAATTAATTGTTCAAGACTTCAAGATAATTTATTCAATTATTAAAATAATCTTTTAAATATATAATAATATAAATAATAAAATGTTATAGCAATTATGATAACTTTTTAAGAAGATTTAAAATAAATTATATATTTTAATTATCATGGATATACTTATGATAATCTTTTAATATTATTTATCGCTATACATATTATTTAAAATAAAGATATTATTTTTATTTTAAAAGTATAATCCATTCTCATGTAATTTATAATAAAGTATATAAAATATGTTGTTAATAATGATATGTGTATTTTATCATAATAATTTGTACGTTATGTTATAATAATATCTTATCGTGTAATTAAGATCAAATTATATAATCTCTTATCATTATACATGTTATTTTTAGGGTAAATGTGTTGTTTTATTTTAAATGTATAATCTCTTAAGTCTTATCATGTTATTTTCTAAAAATATACAAAATATGTCATTAATATGTGTATTGTATTATAGTGATTTATACACTACGTTATAACAATACATTTACAAATATGTGTACAGATTAGGATAACGATTTCAGGTATACAAATACTCGTTTACATAAAACGGATACTCGAATTTGAAAAATTACCGGATTATGCTAGAATTCAAAAAATGAATTAAATAGATATTTATTTTAAAATTGGAATTGGGCCATAACACCGCCAACCCAACTCATTAGTCACTTATATAATGTGGATGTGCCAGGGCCCATGGCATCATCAAATATTCTACAATCAAGATGGCATCATGAACTAACAATGCTTGCTTCGGTTTATTTCATAAAATAAATAAATGTTTTTTTAAGTTTAAATCCTACAAAATTTATTCTTATTTTTTTTTAATAAAAGAGATTGCAATTTGAAAATAAGAAAAGAAGTTCAGATGCTGGGATTCAAACCACAAACCTATTCAATGCTACCTCTTAAGAATGGCTGCATGAATCGATTGGGTTAGACCCGAATTCATCTTGAGTTAAAATAAGGTAAAGTCAAATGTTGATGTAAAATAAATATCGTCTTGACTTAAAATGGGTAAAATCAAATATTGGTTTAAAATTAATAACAAATTGAACACATGGTTTAGCCCAATAAGTTCATGCAGCCATCTTTAAAAAGATGGTATCCAACAGGTTTAAGGTTCGAATATCAATATTTGCAATCTCTTCCGCTATCCCTAAATTACGGTTAATCATAAGCGCAATTTCCTCTTTTTCTTTTTTAAGAAAAATCAAACTTAATTCTTTGAATAAAAAAAAAAATACATATATCTAACATCTAACAATTTAACAATATATTGATTTTGAGCTTAGGGTTTTTTATGGTGGTGTATGAGTGCCATGTAGCAGTTTAGGTTTGGGTTTTGAGGGTTTTATTTTTGAGCTTTTAGGTTGGTTTTTTTTGTTCAATTTATTAAATAAAATAAAAAAATAATGGATAATGAAAATGGCTATATGAAAATTTCTCTAAAATTAGATTGTTTTAAAGAAAATTTTAGTAAAAAAAGAAACAACAAAAATAATTGCTTCTCCATTTTTAAGAAATAATAGTCCATAAAAAATAAAATGGTCATGTAATAGATAATTTGATATGAGTAATGTAAATAAAAAATTCAATTAATATATAAAAGCTGTGGAAACTATTTTAAAATTTATATTTGTTGCAAGCTATATTCTATATATAATAATTTAAACGAACGTTAAGTAGAATAGATATAAATCATGATCTTTGTCATTTAATAATCGCATCAAATTTTACGAATGAATGTTTTGATAACATGAACATTATTATATATTTTATGCCACGAAATATTTATATACATTAAGTTAAATAATAAAAATAAAATTTTAGAAATAAGAAATTAAATATCAATTACAATCGCATGTACGTTTATGATATAAGTATGTATTTTATGAATAATTATTTTAATTTTATTTCAGTTTTAGAATTATCATTATTAACAAAATATAGTTAAAGTAATATAGCATATATTAAGATATGCAAAAATATATATACTATTTTCAAATAATAAAAGATATTTAAATAAAAAATTTGCTCTTGTAACGCGTGGATAAATTACTAATTTATCATTAATCAAATAATAAAAAATATTTGAAAATTGTAAATAATGAAAAACTATGTAGTTGGAAATTAGGTTTTTTTTATTTAGATATTGCTAAAAAAAATTTTTTTACCAGACTACCAATGTTTCTAAATTATGTACTAAAATAAACTCATTTTAAAATCAATTGGGAAATCGCCATATGATATAGGGATTTCCCAACTGAAAATTATATTTTTTTTCAAAAATCCTGCTCGGAAGTCGTCATATGATATGGCCACTTCCGAGCTATAAATTTTGTAAAATTAAAAAATTGTACTTGGAATTCGTCATATGATATGGCGACTTCCAAGTGCAATTTGTAAATTTCTTTTTTTTTTTTTTTATATAATGTTGGGAAGTTGCCATACCCAACACCATTTTTTTTTTAATTTTTAAATTTTAAATTTTGTAATTAAAGTATATTTTTTTAATTTTAAAAATTAACATTATTAAAGTACTTTTGTAAAAAAAAAAAAAAAATTTTAAAACTATTTTAAAAGACTAAATAATATTTTTTTTATAATATTTTTTATATATAATTAATTAATTATTTAATTTTACATTATTTAATTAATTCTAAATATATTTTTTATATATAATTATTTAATTAATTAATTATACATTCAAGTATGTTACTGTTTTAAAACGGTAAAAAAAATGAACTTTGAAATTTAATTTTACAAAATTAAAATTTTAAATAATAAATAACAAAATTAAATAATAAAATTAATAATAAAATTTAAATAACAAAATTAATAAATAATCATTTAAAATTTTAAAATAACGGTTAATTTTTACATTTAATGAAAGAAAAATACAAAAAGTACATAATTATTATACAAAACTTACATTATTAAAAACATATTTAAAAAATACATGATTATTATACAAAAAGTACGTTTATTCTAATTATTTATGGAGGAGCTCTTGTATCGCGTGGTGTTGAGCAACAATGTCGAGCTCTTCTATTGCGGGCTGGTTGCACCTGTCGTTCAACCTCGTCAGTGGGACGTATTCATTGTCGACCTCGTCCTCGACCTCGTCCTCGACCTATCGCCACTGGTTCTGGTTCTATGTGATCCGCATGCTCACCCGTATCAATCAATAGGAACGCACTACTAGAGGGACCCACATGTTCTGCATCAAAAAATTGAAACTCACTGCTCGAGGAGCTAGCACCCATAAAGGGAACCTGACTACTAGATGGACCTACAAGTGATGTAGTACCAAATGTTGACGTAGGGGTTCCAAACTGATACATTGAAGTTAGATATGCTGAACCTGGACTTAGGGTGAGGAGCTGGTCATCTAACCTCGTTGTTGGCGGTTTTGGTCGGTAAATATCTTCAACATCAAATCCGGGGTGACTGACGGAATGACGATGAATGGATGCTACGCCATGTTCTGGTTGAGGTTGAGGATGACTAAATGACATCCTCAGTGCAGTGAACTCCGCATGTGATGATGTTGGTTGACGTGTCCGTCGACGTTGTCGGCTAGGTGTAGGAACTTCCATTTCGCGTGTAGGACGGACTGGATTTGAAGTCTGTCCGGGAAATGGTATACTCCTAACATCCTCAAACTCCGACCATGGACAAACAAAAGACCGACCTTCATTTTTAAACCATCTTATGTAATCAGCAGATGGGTTGAAATTATTACAAACAATGGTTATAACTGTCTAAATTTGTTCAGAACGTTCATTCCACAAATGAATCCATTGTCGATGCTTCGTAGGCCAAAATACTTCGTAGCGCCCACGCATATCAATCTTGTGAACCTTATCAAGGTTCGCCGGTGGTTGCGCAATTGGTTGTTGCATCCCAAATTGTCGTAACACCCTATCAGTAGTGTGCCACTCTACATATGCAAAGCATATCAATGCTGTGTTTGCTATCCATATATTGCAATTATTAGTTGTATCCGATAGAAGACAAGTCATAATTTGATTGAAAAATACGGTATCCACACAAACTGCGAATAATTATTATAAATTATTAGTTTCATATGGATTAAATACAAAAATACTTGAATGTAACAATTGAAACATTTACCTTTTGATATGTTTCTCAATCTAGTCGTGATCTTATAGTTCGAAGGTCAAGCAAAATATCGCTACAATCTTTAGGATGACTCCACCCTATTAAAAAGCATATAAAATCTTAATAGACTTAATAAAAATACAAGTTTGTACAAAATTAATAAAAATAGTCAAGATTATTACCTGCTTGTAAGGGGGTATATAAGCGAAAATTTCCCACGAGGAGTAAGAAATAGCAGTGATGCCAAGCCCATGACTGCAGAAGCAGTAAGCATCCACCTATGTCATGGCAGTCGAAATTTGCAGCCTGGCACAATTCTCTATATAAAACCGCCAAACACGTAGAAACCCAACTATAATTTGCTGCGTGCTCTAAATCAAGAAGCAATGGAAGATACATTAAATGTACCCGACTGTTCGATTTGTCCAGCATTAGCATTCCTCCAATTAAACGTAAAATATATGCTCTAGCAGCATATTTTACCTCTTCTTCGCTTGCATGTTCGGAGAGATTTTGCAATGACTGCAGCCACGTTTTTGTCACCATTGAGCCCTTCAAACACTCTTCTGGAGGTACAACGCCCAATAAATTTTGGCACTCTTCATTTCAATCTAGAAGAATTGCGCTTGTAACTGACATGCCATCCACTGGTAGTTCAAGTTGGAGCGCAACATCTTCTAAAGTGATTGTGCATTCACCACATGGCAAATGAAAAGTGTGCGTCTCAGGTTTCTGTCGTTCAACCAACGCGCTAATTAAGTCCGGCAGAAGCATACATTGTCGAATTTGACTTGCATAATAAAATCTGGCACTCTTTAAGTAGTTGATAATAGATGGATACGGATCTTCGAAAAAAAAAATTCCTCGATCGTAAAATTAAATAGTTATAAAATCATAAAAAAAAATTAATAATGCAATCTCTACAAAATTAATAATGATAAATTATGAAATATTATAACAAATTATAACAAATTATAAAAAAATTACAAATCTCTTGATATATAACCTCGGATATGTGCTTATCTTACAACCTCAATAACGATGAAGCCATTTTGAAATCACTAAGAGAAAATTTTAGAGAGAAAGAGAAGTGTATGAAAATTGGTGTAAAAAAAATGAAGGGGAAGGGGGTATTTATAGGTGGGGGTGGGATGGCAACGGTCAATTGACCGTTGCCTTTAAATTTTTTTTTTATCTTCAAATTAAAATTTAAAACGGTTAAAAATTTTGAATTAAATTTTTTTTAACCGTTGTAAAACGGTCAAAATTTTAAATTATTTGAAAAAATAGTTTGGAAGTCGCCACGACTTCCGAACTATTTTTTCAAAAAAAATTTCAATCGTCATATCATATGGCGACTTCTGACCTACAAAATTATAATTTTTTTAAAAAATTAGAAGGGAAGTCGCCATATGATATGGAGACTTCCCTTCATATTTTTTTCAAAAAAATTTTAAATTTACCCATAGGAAGTCGTCATATCATATGGAGACTTCCTATGGCAATTTTTTTTTTTTGGGAGCATTTCGTTACTTAATTTTGTATTATTGGTAATTTGATAAAAAAAAATTACAATATTTTGATAATTTTGCCTGAAAATTACTGTGGGTAATAATCTTTTTCTTGATAAGCAAATATTAAGATTTAAAAAATATATATTTATATTATACACAAAAAAAAGAAGAGGGAAGTAGAAGGAAAGGAAGGTCAAAGTTGAAAGCATACATCATATTCTCGGTTATTTTGTGATTTTAAATAAGATATGAAAATATATATAATATAAACACGATATATTTAATAAATATGAAATTATGTAATAAGCACAATTAAACACGATATGTTTAACTACATATTGTATTTATGTTTAAAATTTTGATATATTTAACAATTTATATTATATTTATATTTATACAATTAATTTAAAAAAATATGAAATACAATACACATAACAGAATTATCGAATCTAATCTTATCCATGTTGTTGGAACGTTGAATTATGTTGAAAGGAATCTCAAACCTAGAAAAATCCGAAACTACCTTTGAAAATCTTGTCAACCTTGTACTTACGATTCCATTCCATTCTATTCCATTCCATTCCATTCCATTCCATCGTCAGTTGTAGGAATCTTAAACTTACCAAAGTTTTTCAACTTTCAAGTACAAGTCCCTTAATGCAATGAATAAAAAACTAGATTCAAAGTTAAATTGGTGAAATTTTTGGGTTATTTGTTTATTGATATAATCGGTTGAGTCGAATTGTTCAATTAAAAATAAATTTAATATTTAATTTTGATATTAAATAAATATTAAATAAAATAATTAGTTAATAAAAATATGCATTTGGCTTAATGATATGATCTTTAATAAATGATTAAGAAGTTGAAAGTTTAAATCTCAACACTTAGAAAAAAAAATTTAAAAAAAAAAAAACGATTTTTTTCAGGTTTAATCTGATTTTTTGTCATTTTTTTTTATTGATTCACTAAAGTTTTGGATTTCTAATATGTATCAGACCGAAAAATCATCGATTTTCGATTGAACCGATTCGATCGACTGATCTAATTTGATTTTTTCAATACACTTACAGTTATGAGACGAAGATGATAAGTCCCAAGTGTTTTTATTCCATAATAGAAAGATTCCAACTTTGTTTATTTTAGGATATGGACCATATTTCATCTGACAAATCAAATACTCGAATTTGACAACAAAATTAACAGTAACAATGAGACAAAACAAAAGGCATATGTATTATATATTAATTTTCATTTGAAATTCTGAAAAGATGTTTCAAAATTTTATTGGAACAGTTTCATCATTTACAAATAACATGAAAATAATAAATAATAGTTGAATTATTGTAATATAATTAAACAAGATCTATTAAAATTTTATACGAAATTCATACTTATAAATGATAAATCCTTATATAATTTTTTATTGTGATTGAATAATTATAAGATTACAATAAAAAATTATTATGATTAGACAATTATAAGATTATAAAAAAAAAATTACAGGTGAAATATTTTTATAAAATATTCTGAAATTAGGTTCAATGCGTTGAATGATGGGCAAAACATACACTAAAAAAAATGTAGAACTTGATGGATTTATAAATTTCAAACTGCCTAATTTCAGAATATTGGTGAAAATTAAGAATAAGATTTTCCCATGAAAGAGCTAACGACACTAACAATTTTACCATTTAATGCTCAACCAAAGACCAAAGTTTCATGTATCAAAAAAAAAAAAAAACCAAAGTTTCGAAAGCAGGCAAATTTATTTGAATATAGTTAATATATATTTTTAATTTTTAAATTATCGATTTTTTTTTTATTAAAATATTTTGTTTTCAGTACGGATGAAATAACAAAAGTTCTACAAGGGAAGTCGCCATCTTATGTGGCGACTTCCCTTGTAGATTTTTTTTTTAAAAAAAATAATCAGAACAATGAAGAGATGGAGATTTCTCTTCATTTTTTTTTTAAATTAAATAAAACTACAAGGGAAATCGTCATCTGAAATAAATTAATTTTTAAAAAATAAATTAATTATAGCGTTTGGAAATCGCCATCCCAAATGGCGACTTCCAAATTACCTTTTTTTTAATTTAAAAAATTAATACTGTTTTGCAATGGTAAAAAAAATAAAAAAAAAGGAAATAATTTGAAATTTAAATAACAAATTTTAAAAAAAATAATTTAAAAAAAAATTGTATAACGGTTACAAAAAATTTAAATAACGGTTAATTTTTACATTTAATCAAAGAAAAATAAAAAATTATAATTATATATAAAAATATAATTATATAAAATGTAATGATAAATAGAAAAAAAACTTGTATAACATGAAATGTGAAACATGTAAATTTATATATTATTATACAAAAATATATTACTCTCGTTATACATTATTATACAAAAATACATGATTAATATACAAAAGTACATTTATTCTAATTATTTACGGAGGAGCTCTCGTATCGCATGGTGTTGAGCAACAGTGTGGAGCTCTCCTATTGCGTGGTGGTTGCACCCATCGTTTAACCTCGTCAGTGGCACGTATTCGCAGTCGATCTCGTCATCAACCTCTTGCTGTAGCCGCCATTGGTTCTAGTTGTATGTCATCCGCATGCTCATGGACGGTGCTGTAATGACCCATATCAATCAATGGAAACTCACTACTAGAAAGACCCATATCTGTATCAAAAAATGGAAACCCACTGCTGGAGGAGCCAAACACCAAGTCCACCCATAAAATGAACCTGACTGCTAGATGGACTCACAAATGATGTACCACCAAATGCTGACGGAGGGGTTCCAAACTGATACAATGTACTTAGATATGTTGAACATGGACTTGGGGTGAGGAGCTGGTCATCTAACCTCGTCATTGGCAGTGATGGTCGGTAACACTCACCAACATCACCCCCATGGTGATTGATGGAATAACGATGACTGGATACTACTCTATGACCTCGTTCAGGTTCAGGATGACTAGATGACATCCTCTGTGCAGTGAACTCCTTCGCATGTGATGAGGTCGGTTGCCGCGTCCGCCCACGTTGTCAGCTAGGTCTAGGAACTTCCATTTCCTGTGTAGGAGGGACTGGATTTGAAGTTCGTCTAGAAAATGACATACTCCTAACATCCTCAAACTCTGACGGTGGACAAACAAAAGGCCGACCTTCATCCTTATATCGTCGTATGTAATCATCAGATGGTATGAAATTATTACCAACAATGAGATAACCTAGAGGAATTCGTTCAAAACGTATATCCCACCATTGGATCCATTGTTGATTCTTCGCAGGCCAAAATTCTTGATGACGCCCACGCATGTCAATCTTTTGAACCTTATCAAGGTTCACCGGTGGTTGCGGAATTGGTTGTTTTATTCCAAATTGTCGCATCACCCTGTCAGTGTGGTGCCACTCTACATATGCAAAACATATCAATGTTGTATTTGCTTTCCATAAATGACAATTATTGTAGGCATCTAATGAGAGGCATGCCATAATTTAATTTGAAGAATATGGCATCCACACAAACTGCGAATAATTATTACAAATTATTAGTTTCATATGGATTAAATACAAAAATACTTGAATGTAACAATCGAAACAGTTACCTTATGATGTCCTACTCGATCTAGTCGTAATTTTATACTTGCAAGATCGGTTGGAATATTGCTACAATCTTTACGATGACTCCACATGTTAAAATGCATATAAAATCTTAATAGACTTATAAAAAATAAAAGTTCGTACAAAATTAATAAAATAGTCAAGATTATTACCTGCTTGCAAGGGGGTATATAGGCGAAAAATTCCCTCGCGGAGCAATAAATGGTAGTCGATGTCAAGCCCATGACTGCAAAAGCACTAAACATCCACCTATGTCATGGCTCTTTGGAACTATAGCTCGCCACAGTTCTCTATACAAAAACCCCAAACACGCAGAACCCCAACGATAATTTGCTGCGTGCTCTAAATAACGAAATAATGGAAGATACATTAAATGTACCCGACTGCTCGATTTTTCGGGCATTAGCATTCCTCCAATCAAACGTAAAATATATGCTCTAACATCATATTTTACCTCTTCTTCACTTGCGTGTTCGGGGAGATTTTGAAATGACTGCAACCAAGTTAGTTTCACCATTGAGCCTTTGAGACACTCTTCTGGAGGTATAATGCCTATAAATTTTGACACTCTTCATTCCAATCTAGAAGGCTTGCGCCTGTAACTGCTATGCCATCCACTGGTAGTCTAAGTTGAAGCGCAACATCTTCTAGAGTGATCGTGCATTCACCACACGAAAAATGAAAAGTATGAGTCTCGGGTCTCCATCGTTCAATCAACACATTAATTAAGTCCGACAGAAGCAGAAATCGTCGAATTTGACTTGCATAATAAAATCCGGCTTTCTTTAAGTGGTCAATAATATATGGATGCGGGTCTTCAAAAGAAAATTTTCTCGAATGTAAGACGCGAAGAATATCCTGTTGATAATTAATTAAATTAAATAATTATAAAATTATAAAGGATTAATAATGAAATACAGATAATATTATAAAAATGTACTTACCTCTTGAAATACAATTGAGGATATGTGATTCTCTTGCAACCTCAATAATGATGATGAAACCATTTTTAAATCAACACTAAGAGAAGATTTGAGATTTTTTTTTTGTATGAAATAAGAGGAAGAAATTTGAGTTTATGAATTACTTTGTAAGAAAAAATGAAATAGAGGAAGTATTTATAGGGTTTTTTGGGGTACGATGAGTGAAAATTTGAAGGCAAACAGTCAAATGACTGTTGCCTTCAAAAAAAAAAATTACCGTTGGAAAACGGTATAATTTTTGAAATTTAAAAAGAAAAATTAGTTTGGAAATCGTTATTTGGGGTGGCGACTTCCAAACTCTTAAATTATTTTTTTAAAAATAACACAAGGGAAATCGTCATCTCAGATGGCGACTTCCTTATAGTTTATTTTAATTATTTTTTAAAAGATGGCGACTTCTCTTTATTGTTTTTATTTTTATTTTTTTTAATTCTACAAGAGATGACGACTTCCCTTGATAAATTTTTCTTATTTCATTCGTACTGAAAACAAAGTATTTTGATAAATAAAAAAAAATCGATAATTTTAAAATTTTAAAAAAAAATTAGCTATAAGTGATTCCAATTTTCTTATATTCATATTGTTTTGCCAAACTCTAAGAGACCACTCCCTCCTCCATTGACCAAGACTACGCAAGTGAAATGACCCACATGAAGGAAATAATCACTCTCAATGAAAGGAGTGGGCCAAAAGGAATTCGATATTTAATCAAGATGTTTCATGTTAAATCTGTTTAAAAATCAGATTATTCATCTGGCCTAATTCGAGCTTGACCTAGACAAAAATTTTAATAATTCAAGCCGACTTAATTCGAATTAATATTCATTAAATAAAAAATATTTTTTATTTAATTTTAATTATAAAATATATAGCTATTAATATAAAAATAATTTTTTAATATTTAATAAACAATAAAATGAGCTTTCAGATCGATTCAACTCGGGCTTAGATAAGAAAAAAAAAAAACTTGGAGTGCGATCCGACCCGATCCATGGATAAGTCTAATTCATACAATCACCCTTAAAAAATAACATCTAATAAATCTGATATTCGAATCTTAACATCTACCATTTTTTTTTTATTCTCAAAAAAAAAAAAAAAAAAAAAAAAAAACTTACTTTGTATTAAAAAAAAAAAAAAAGTGGGCCGAAAGGGCTTATGACAAAGACCAAGACACAACAGGATCAAAAAACCAAGACCAGCTATCGCCTTTCTCGGGCGTTTGTCAAGGCAAGAACCAGTTCAAGGTTTCATAAAAAGTGATCTGGTCACCACCATACTCATCAAACAACAATCATCTCAAACTTGTCTCATGCTTTTCCAATCTTCAAAGCTCAGCGACTCTTGTCATATCTCACACCAAACAATTTTACTAAGCTCGCTTCGATTTTTTATTTTTTTAAAACATTCGACACCCATATTCGACCCATATTCGAATATGGATATAAAGATATGATATTCCAATAACCTTCTAAATACATGAAAATCTTTAAAAAAAATTAAACATACCCCGACACTCACATTCAAATTTGAATAACATAGCTTAACACCCCAATTTTCCATGTTGATTGTTGAATAACTTGAATTAACACTGTTCCAATAGCATTCGCAAACCAACTTCAAGCAACAAAACCAGTAAAATTCAGCTCTACCTTTCCCAAAGGTGGAACCATAAGCCAGTGTTAACAAATTTTCAAACAATTAAAGGGAATACTATTTAAATTGCACTTTGGAGTGATAAAAGTCTAAAGCTTTGAAATATGTCAAACTCAAAAATTTCACCATTTTGACTCATTTGAAACTTGTAACTTATGTTAACCGAACTCTTCATTTTCTCTAAAGTATTTATGTTGATACATATGTCCAACACATATTCAGATATAGATATGAAGGATATAATCTTCCAAATATATGAAAGAACTTAAAAAAAAAATTGAACATACCCGTATCGCCACATATCGTATTGACACTTATTGTCTTATCCCTTAGTCGAAGTAACAGAGCTTGTAGCTTGTCTAATACAAGTAATTTCAGAAGGTATTCTTAACCTCAAAACAGCCTTAGTTGATATTAGGCCAGAAAACACATGGCACAGTAAGCATTACATTCAAATTTCAAGCACATTCGACAGCACATACAAACAAGCTCGATAAGCTTATAAAACACAACAAAGAGAATAACAGAGATTATCATTAGCACTAATCATCCTCTACAATAACTTCAAACAAAAAGAAAAAGAAAATTTTCAAAGCCTCAAGAACACTTAAAACACACACACAATTATCAAACTAACAAACACCGTACGTGCATTTTCTACAAACAGAAATACAAACTAAAACCATTAGAATCCTTTTAATGTTCAACACTCACTTCAGTCAATGCCAAAGGCTTCATCTTAGGTGGACGTCCCCTAGGCCTTACCGCGGCCGCCATCATAATTGTGGAACTCGCACCTATTCCCCCTTCCGGCCGCGCCATCTTCCTTGGTCTTCCACGTGGTTTCCCAATCCCAGAATCCACCTTAGGCTTTGGGGACCTAGGGGGTGCATTGGGGTCCTTAGGAGGGCGGCCTCTAGGCCTTGCAGGGCTTAAAACCATACCGGGTGGCAAAGGAACCTTGGGTTTTGGAGGCCTACCACGGCCACGCCTTGGTGGGGCATTATTGAGGTCAGCTTTCATGTAATTGTTTTTCCAAAAAATAAGCTCTCCAGTTTCTTTCATTCTATTAAGATGGTGAGAAAGGAGGGTGGTATGGCCAGCAGGCAAATCTCCATACTTGGACTCAATGTATTTGGCTATGGAAGTCTTGTTCGAACCATTCTTGTCGTTCAATGATTCAATGGCATTAATAATCAGCTGCATGATCAAAATATAGCTGAATTATTTAGATTTCAAGCAAATTTAAGCAAGAAAGCTAAAAATCTATGCTTAAAAGCAGAAACTTTAAGAGAATCAAGTAGAAAGTAAAGTAATGTAAAATTAATTTTTTTTTATTTTAAATTCCTTATGTGATTCACAAAAACATTGTTGATGAAGATAAAAACTGCACCAAAAAAGGATAGAAATGAGAAACAATTCAATGGAGATATAAGGTTTTTTTTTCGGCAATTCCAAAAGCCATTTTTTTTATATAAAAAAAATAATTAACACAAGAAATAAGGAAAAAATCAGTAACAAATGAAGAATTTATGCAAAGAAACTCAATTGAAGATGAAAAAAAGAGAGAGAGAAAATTTTAAAATGACAGTTTTAAACAAAAAAAAGGTTCTTTATTGAAATCTTAAATCAGTAAAAAATGAACAAATAAAAACCAAATTAGATCAAATCTAACAAATTTGAAGTTGAATGAAAATGGGTTTCTTTTAAATTCCAAAAAAAAAAAAATGTAAACTATAAAACAAAATTAAAGATCAAATTTTGATCACAGTTAAAAGTAAAAAAAAAAAAAAAAAAGAAGAAGAAAATTGTGAGGGAGAGTAGATATACCTGTGGGTACGAAGGAAGTGAAGGAGGCTTATTGACCTCTTCAGTGGCCATAAATTTTGCTCACCCCCAAAAAAAAAAAAAATTTCAAAGAAAGAAGAAAAAATAGGAAAGAAAAAAAAAAGAGATAATTTCTTCAACAAAGCTTTAAACTTCAAAGGGTAGTCCCCACAAAAAAAATTCTCTCTTTTTCTTGGTTTTCAAATTTTTTCCCAGGAAAACCAGAAACCTAAAGCCAAAACAGCTTTAGCTACTGTTTGATGATCAGATGAAAAAAATTTATTTTTTTTACTTTTTATTTTTTGGATGGAAATGGACGGGTAGGATTTTGTTTGGTGGATGATGATCAGACGGTTTAGAAAAGGAATTTTAGGGGATTGATGACGTTAGGTATAAAATGCGATGGGCATTTTTTGGGGAAATTACGGGATTATCCATCGTCTCTGTATTAAAATTTGAAAATTATTTATTTCACATTTTTAATTTTATTAATATAACATTTTAATATATTGTTCTGGATAATTTTAGATAAAAATTAAAATGATTAATTTAAATATCTCATTTTTTTAATAAAAAATAATTTAATTTAAATATAATATTTTTAAATTAAAATTAATTTAATATGATTATCTCATTTAACACAAATTTGTCATTGAATTTTACTGTTCTGTGCCAAATCATGGGCAGTCATTCAACCAAAAGTAACTTGTATTGAATTTAACGTTGTAGATTGTTGTGGATGCGTATCTTAAAACTTTTGATCATTAAAAGATTTTCTGTCCAAGGTAGTACTAGTCTTCACACCGAAGTTTCGTTTCAGTTTTGCTTTTCCCGAAAATCATCCAAAGCCTACGATATAGGGATGGTTTAAGTGGAACGGAATGAAAATTATTTTATTTATTTTATTTTTATATGTTTATTGAAAAATTTTATTTTCATAAATATCATTTATATCTATAACGATTTTATAGTACTTCATTCCGTTATATTTTAATTTTTTTATTAATTATTTTTAATTAATATTGTAAAAAATTATATTATAATTTATTTATTAACATAATTTTAATTTATAAAATTCTTTAATATATATATACATAATATTCATATATATATATAAAATATTAGTATATATAATATATAATATATATATTAAAAATATAAAAAAAAATATAAAAAATTTTAAAGGATAAGATAACAATTTCAAAAATTAAAACGGGATGTAATATAGCAAACATTTATCAAAATCATTTCGCCCCTGCTTTTTATAAAAAATCTTTTTCATTTGAAACGAATAAATATAAAATTTATGGATGAAATCGAATTTTGCCATCTACTACCATAGGCATAGACTAATCGAATCTCAAGTACCCAAAACTGAAAAGCTTGGAGTTTGTCTTGAAATTTGTCTTTTTCATTCAAACACAAACACACCGAAAAAACAAACAAAACAAAACTACTCCCGTTTTGCGTTTCATTTTGTTGGCAGTTTCATGTTAGTTGTTACATAGAATCTGTCAACTGCAGCTTAGCAATTATGCTTTCTTTATGAATGTTTAATAGTATTTATCACTATTAAAGAACTTTAGATGCTGTTATGCAAAAAAAAAAAAAAATGTAGGTGGAAATATATAAGTTTGATGAAGCCTATGGAGCATGGATTTAAATTACGGTTGCGGACATATTCTTGATCGCGTTATGTTTATCGTGATTATGAACGTAATGAATGTTATCACGATCATGATTTTTTTTTGTATAACTTAACATAGTAATTATAATTGTAATCATAAAATTCTTTTTTAATAATTTTTAAAATAGTTTATTACGACGTTCTATGATCTTTTATTTATAAAAAAAAAAATTATTCACAAATTATAAATTAAATTTATATACATGTAATTGGCGATCGTGAGTTTAAATATTACGGACCTCTAACCATTCACACCTTAATTGCGATAAATATTGGAGGTGAAAAAAATCGAAATCGTAAAATAACGACCATAATATCGCGTTGCGGTCGCTATTTAAATTCCTGTGAAGAAGGTTGTGAATATAAGCATGGTGATGGTGAACAGTCATCAGTTTGCTTCAAGTATCGAAATCTTGATGCGTTATAAGGTTTGCACTTATCTTAATTCTATTAATTCTTGTTCTTTGCAGCATAGTACATTTCAGTGAAATGCTATTTTAGTTGCTTATTAATCTAGGATAACATTGATGATAGATTAGAGATTTAAAAGTTACTGAACAATTTCACTATTTAACTCTTAAGGAAGAGAATAGGCTGGCATTGGATGCATAGACTATCAACATAGCTATGTTAAATGTACGGTCTTTTACTTTGTTTAAGAGAAGAAAATCTGCTACTATCCATGAGGTACCATGGTCAACACTTAGTAGCTATGTTATTCGGATTCGAGTGTGAGTATCGGTTATGGGTATGTGTCCTACATGAGTATATTCAATTTTTTTCAAGTTTTTCTATGTATTTGAAGGGTCTTTGGAGGGTCATATCTTCATACCTATATCCGGATATGCATTGAACACGGATACTTAAAAAAAATAAAGAGTCGGAGCAACATAGCTTAGTAGTATTACCACAACTAGGTGGTTGAATGTGGAGAAGACAGAAATCGAGCTTAAAACATGCAGGCTGCAGCTAACTAAAAGGGGACTCGTCTAGCTAGCTCTTGGGTTGGACAGATAGACTTGTTGATGCATATTCCTGATACTGACATGTTTTATTCGGCAAATTATTTGAATGATGGTGTTGATACTAGGTAGAAATGAAGCTGTTTGTGAAAAGCTTTTCGGGCTATATATGTTCAGGAGAATTCTAAACTCCATTTAACCAACAAAGTTTTCCTTCCCTTCTTGTTAAATCTGGTGAAAAACACAAGCACTATTCTATTGTTTCAAGTCTCCTAATTGGATGATATGGTGTAAGTTTCTCACCAGTAATCTAAACTAAATTGCTCTTCTTCACACTTGTAGGCTATGTTAGTTCGACTTGGGGTTGAGTGTCAAATAAAGGTATGTAACCAATATGTGTATATTCAATTCTATTTCAAGTTTTTCCATATATTTGGACAATCGAACCTCTATATCAATGTCTATTATATACATGTTGGACACATATACTTAAAGGAAAATGAAAAATTGTAGCAACATAGGCTGCTTAACAAGTGTTCTATAATATACTCTTTCTTTTCAATACTTTCTAGCTTTTGGGTACAATTTATTGGAGGAAGATATAATCTTCTGCAGGTACTTATTAACAGAAAAGGTTTCTGCTTGTTTATATAAGCTCAAAATACATGTATTTAGGAATCAAATTTATTCTTTAACAATGTTTCTAAAAGAATGCAAAAAAAAGAAAATTATATTTTTTCACAACCCTTTTCCTATATTTGGCCATGCTATGTTACCCTCTTCAGCCTTGAATTTTATCCATTGTTGTGTAGTTAGAGTCAGATATAGCTTGCTCATAGTGCTGCTTTATTTGGCAGAGGAAAATTGCTGTTAGTAACAGGTAGATGTTTAAAGAACAAAACTGACCCTAGGAAGCTGTAACCAAGAGTAATCTCTGTTAAATTTACAAGTAAATGCATATGAAATTCTTTCCGTTTTAAATGAGAATCCATAAACATGACATTTTATAACAAAAAAAACATGAAAGAAGAAAGAAGAGCATCAGTGACAACTCCTCCTACAACTATAGAAATTAAGTTTGTATTCCAAAAAGTTCATAACATCTATAACATTACCTGATGCAAACCTTCCTCCAAACCTTATGGAGAAAAGAATAAAGGAAAACTAGTGTATTAGGGAAGAAAAGAAAAAGAAAAACAAGTTCTAGGTTCTCAACTGACTTACCCTACATGATCAAACCAGGAAGAAAATATGATCTCCTTCCATTTCTACCTTTTTTTTTTTTGTATAGAAGGCAGTTAAGTAGGAGATCCTGCAAATTTTGGGGCTTTGCATCCTTCTTCATCAAATTACTTCAATCTTGAATGAAGCAATCGATAGATCAATCATAATTGTTCTAATTCCATAATAATTCAATTCCAACTATTGTCATCAAGCAATGAAAAACACAACAAAATAGCTATAAATACTTTTGTTGTAATTAGAACATACTCAAAAGTCAAAACTTCAAAAACTCACTGCAAAAATGAACTTATCTAACAGTCAGTAACTAAAAGGAAAAAACAATGAAAACCCACTAAGAAAAAAAATGTTTAAAACAGCCATAAATGCATTAAACAACACATAAACAATCAAAAAGAAGAATTCAAAGAAACAAAATGAGTTAAACTAACCTGTTGAAAGCAAACTGACTTGCTTGACATTGAAGCAAAGAGAGAGAGATGAAACAAAACTGGTTTTAATGAGAGAGAGAGAGAGAGAGAATTGAGAAGCAGCCAAGGGAATTGGGAAGTGAAATGGCAAACCACAAGCAAAGCATGTGGCCTTAGAAGAGCCAACGATTGCAACTACTGAAGAGAGTTGTTGGATTTTCTAAGGAAGAAAAATTGCAGTGGTCTTTTTCTAACAATTATCATGCATTGGCCAGATGTTATGGATTTGGGTGGCCACATCAACTAGTTGGGACCCTTACTGTAAGACATAGCAACCTTTGTTTTTCATTTAACTTGTTTGGTCCAAAGGAAAACATGCCTATCCATTGTGGATAAACATGGAAAGCTTTGTGTTTCTCTAGCCACTGCGTTTTGTCTGCACCAAAGTTCTTTACTTTTTTTTAGTTTTTTTTTTTTTTATTTTTATTCTGGAGAAGTTAATTTGTTGCAATTTGGAGTAGTGTTGATGGTTCTTGAGCTGATTGATGACTTCTTGGTGAGGGTAGAGATTGAGGGACTGTCGAGCACGATTTGAAATGGACATAGGGATATTGGAATTAATATTTCGGACGCATTTCGATGTTTAACTCAATAATAGATGAGAAGGGAAAAGTAAAGTAGCAGAGAAGAAGATGATGGATAGGTGATTTTTTTTTTTTTGCTTATCTCACGTTTTTTATACTTAGGGTTATGAAGAATTTTGGACTATCTGCCTCCGCCATGTTTGTTTGCTTATGAGTTGGGATAATTGTCTGTCAGCATCTGTCTTGTATGATCAGATTAATTATTGACAAGTGTCATTTTTGACTGATTGTCTCAAGCTATTGCGCTTGTTAGATCTAGTTTGGTGTTGGACCTTAACCTTATATGGTGTGGGTATAACCAGGGGCGAAGCCAGAAATATTAACGAGGGGGGGTCGAAAAGACTTGTTCATGGGTTGGCCTTAACCCGATTTTTTTTTCCTTACCTAGGCCTGGCCCGTCTACCCGGATCACTATTAGCAAACATATTAAAAAATAATTCTTTATTAATATTTACATATTTCTATAATTAAATTTTAAATACATTTTTTTTTATAGATACAGTGATTCGGGCCGGCTCAAATCATAAAAATTCCTGTCCAATACGTGCTTACCTGGTCGGGTGGGCTATCAGACTCATGAGCAGGTCTAGTCGAAATATACATATAAAGATTTAAAGTAAAAATAAAAATTGTTTATGAAATAAATCTGTCCAAGGATAAGGTTATTTGTCGGCTCAAATCGGATCAGGCCTTGGGCAAGTAAGATCTTAAATTTAAATATTATATAAGATATTAAATTTTCAAACAATATATAAATTCCTTATAATAAAATAAAATAAAATATTTTAATTTTTAAATATTATAATTCATATTACATATGAAAAAAAATTAATAAGAAATAAAGTCTCAACGTCAAAAAAATTTATTGTCTAATTAAAATATGCATAAAATTATTTCATATTATAAAAAAAACCATAAGATTACATATATTTAAAAAAAAAATTTAAATGCACAATTCGTATTAGATATTGTAATTGTTTAACTTTATTTATTTATTTTTTTCTTATGAACATAGAATGAAAAATATTAAACAAAATAATTAATATAAATGTATCTATTTGATTGATTGAAAAAATAAATAGAGAGAATTAAGCTAAAAATGATGAATGAGGTTTAAGCTAAAAGTGTTATCAAATTTATTATATCAAACAAATTCTACAAATAAAGAGGCCAAATTAAGGGCCAAACAAAATTTGGAGGGGCTAAACATAATTTTACTCTATTTCAAAACTCTTAAAAAATTTAGGGGGGGCCAAATTGAAAGCCAAATAAAATTTGAAGAGTTCAAATATAATTTTACCCTTATTAAAAAAAATTTTAGGGGGCAAGGCCCCTGCCTGCCCCCTGCCTTCGCCCCTGGGTATAACTAAGTAGATAGTATTGTTTGTAAGTCGTCAATTGAAGTCCAATTATGTTTATGAGCATATCTTTTTCCTTTACATAAAATTTGTGGGTAATTTACATTTTAGATCATTGAACTTAGTATCAACTTTCATTTAGGTCATAAACCTTTAATTTAATCAAATTATATCACTGAGCTTTTGTTATTAATAAATTAAATCACTTATACTAACACCGTTAAATAATTCTAACGAAAAGCTGACTTAGCATGTATATGTGACTTATTTTTTTACAACTCATCAAAATAATATCTTACCTGACATTTTAAGTATAAAAAAAATTCCACCTGGCATTGTGAGCTAGATGCATATTCTTTTGGGTTTTGTTTTATATATGGGCATTAGTCGTAGCCTTCAAAAAAGTTTGGCTTCGCACTTCGATCCAAGCCTCTACCTTTACTGTACAGACATCTTCAAATTAAAGTGAGTTCTCATTCCCACTATTGCCTAGAATCTTTGTTTTGTTTCGGGTTGCTTTCTGAGTTATTTGTTGCACAGTAGTTTCTTAGCAGGCGGTTAGTGTCCATGGGTGCATCAAAGAAACTTTCATGCAATTTTGCCTTCAATCTGCAATACCTGTACCGCCAAGATATTTTTCTTGATTTGATTTAATTTTGGTCTTTGCAAGTCTGTTGATTATGTATATCTTGCATAAGAAAATTAGTGTATTTACTCAATTTTTTTTTTTTAAATTTAGGGTATATATTTTGGTCTTTGCAAGTCTGCAGATGCCTCTAGTCCATGAGCATGATCAATGGTTAATTAGAGACATACATGTTTAGAAATGGAATTTATCAAATTCTTTTTAATCTTTTCTTGGTTTAGAATTTCATAACTTGGAATTATAGAAGGCGTGAAGAAAAATTGTTTGCAAGTGATAGACTACCTTCATAACTAATGCTTTAGAATGGCCGTAGAAATATAATTGTAACCATTTTTTAGTTTATGTTATTTGGAAAGATAATTATAACTCGGTTTATTTTTTTTGTTATATGCTTGCTAATCTTGGAAGCTGAAACATATAATTTACAGGTTCTAAAAGAATGGTTTTACAAGGCATGAATCCTTCAAAAACCGTGGCTAAAACAACATCAATGAATATTCAAATAGTTAAATAGCTTAGGCAGCCCAATAAGGATGAAATGCAATTAAAATCATGCTTACATGTTCCAGCTACTCGAGTACTGACATGAGTGACATCGTCGGAGAAAAGCTTAGCTAATCCAAAATCTCCAATTTTAGGATGAAAATTTCCATCAAGAAGTATATTACTAGCTTTAATATCCCTGTGGACAATATGCGGTATAGTTTCATAACTGGGTTTATTACTTGCTTACTAAAGTTTTTGATGAATATGTCTTTCCAGTTTGTAATATGATTAAAATTCTCTGCTAATTTTGAAACTAATTAGAGAATTGAATTAGACATTTTTTTCACTTAATTGAATGTGGTTCGTGAGACAAGAAGAATGAAACCAAAATTACGAGAACCGATGGAACCCATGCCTGAATACTGTAAGTATCAGATACTTTTATGGTTTTTTGTTAATTAATGTTATTTTAACTTCCCATTGTGCATGGTTTTGTTATATGGTTTTTTTTTTGTAGTGGATCCTAATACCTATTTTACAATAGAAATCCATCACAAAGGGAATCTATTTTGCATTGATGGGGAAAAAAATATGATGACGGCGAAATAGATTACATTGATTGGTGTAGCCCAACTGATTTTTCCTTGGAATATTTAAACGAGTTTGCGCACATGTTAGGCCACAATGGATATATAACATATCATTGGAGGATACCGGGAAACAGTTTAAGTGATGGATTATGTAAGATAGAGAAAGATGTTGATGTTATTATAATTGGTTTATATGTGCCAGATAATCGAGTAGTTGAAATATATTATGAACATAGGTCAGAATTTGAAGTGGCTCAAAATGAGAAAGACAATGAAGATGTTGATTTTTATGATAGTGAATATGATTTAGATGATGATGGGTTAATTGATGTTGAAGTTAGTAGTAAGATAGATAGTACATCAATCAATAAATGGGGAGAGAAAAAAAAGGGAAGAAGAAAGTTATCGATAAAAAGCTAGCAAGAGGGTCACATGATTCACTAGATAATGAGTTTGATTTTGAATTTGATTCTTTTCCAGATGGTCCTGACCAATTATATTTAGAAGATGCTATTAGCGACAGTGATGGTGATATAAAGGAAAAGAGAAGACATCATGAATTTGATGGGGAAAGGGATATGAAGAATCCTGAATTTGTTGTTGGCATGATTTTTAAAGATTTTGGTGAGTTCAAAAAGGCTTGCCGACAATATTCATTAATTAATCAGTTGGGGATTGATTTTAAGCATAATGATAAAGATAGAGTGGATGTAAGGTGCAAAGAAGGTTGTCCTTTTCGTATATGGGCTTCAAAAATGCCAGACAAAATGACTATTCAAATCAAAAGCATTGTGAGTGAGCACAATTGTAGCAAAGTTTTTGAAAATAAATTTGCATCGGCTGAATGGTTGGCTTATAGGTATTTAGATGTTTTTCAAAGTGACCCTAAAATGAAGGTGAATACTTTCTTAGCTAAGGTTAGAAAGGAATTAAATCTTGAGATAAAATGGATGAAGGGATATAGGACTAAAGTAAAAGCCTTGGAGATTATTAGGGGAAAGGATGAAGACCAATACTCTAAACTACCAAAGTACTATGGAGAGCTAAGAAAAAGAAATCCTGGGTCAACCACCATTTTGCATCTAGAGAGATCATTGTTTCAAAGGGTTTATATATGCATCAAGGCATTGAAGGATGGCTTTCTAGCTGATTGTAGACCAATTATTTCGGTAGATGGATGTTGGCTAAAGGGTAAATATGGTGGACAGTTGCTTACAGCAGTAGGTATAGATGCCAATGATTGCATCTATCCAATAGCTTATGCAGTTGTTGAAAGAGAGAACAATAATAGTTAGGGTTGGTTCTTGGGGCTGTTAGCCAATGATCTAAACATTGAAAACTCTCATGCTTGGACTTTTATGTCAGATAGGCAAAAGGTTAGTAACATTTTTTTTTAACTATTTTGATTTTTCTTTATCTTATTATATGTATCTCGATGTTTAATATGTTTGTTTTATTTGTAGGGTCTCATTCCCATTGTGCAGTCCTTATTTCCAAGTTCTGAGCATCGTTTTTGTGTCCGGCATATGTATCAAAATTTTGCCAAGATTAATGTGCATAGAGGAAAAACACTTAAAGACTATTTATGGACAGCAACACGAGCTAGCTATGTTGGTGAGTTTAACTATTGGATGGACAAGATTGAGAAGACATGTGATAGTGCTTACAAGTGGTTGAAAGAGAAACCGGCTCAAGAATGGTCTAGATCACATTTTAGAACTTTTCCTAAATGTGATATGCTTCTGAATAATCTGTGTGAAAGTTTCAATAACTTAATTTTAGATGTGAGGGACAAGCCAATTCTTACACTACTTGAAGCAATCAGTTCAAAGTTAATGAGAAGAGTTTATAAGCGAAGAGATGCAATGAGGAGATTCAATAGGCAAATTTGTCCTAAGATACAAAAAAAGCTTGATAAGTTGAAGATTGAGTCTTTTAATAGCATACCAGATTGGTGAGGAGGCTATACATTTCAAGTTAGATGTTCATCAACTCAATTTGTGGTTGATATGGATAAGAGGACATGCTCTTGTAGGAGATGGTTACCATGTTCACATGCAATTTCTTGTATCTTCAACCAAAGAGAACATCTAGAAGAGTATGTGGATGATTGTTACAAGGTTGCAACATTTTTGAAAATCTATGCCCATACAATTAATCCAATTACTAGTGAAGATCAATGGGATTCTGTCCAACATGGAGATGCAATTATTCCACCCGGGCTTCCTAAGCCTAAAAGAGGGAGACACCAAACAACAAGAAGAAAAAATATTTTTGAAATACAGGAAGAGATGGAAAAGAAAAACAAATTGTCAAAGTTGTCTAGAAAGGGGCTCAAAATGACTTGTAGTACATGTGGACAACAAGGACACAACAAACGATACCATGGTGATGAAAACCATTCATAGGTATAGTTCTTTAATTTTGAAACTGAATTGTGACACCCTTTAATTGTTGTATAAATTATGTAAGTACTTATAAATACCTTTTTTACTACAGGAAAGGACACAAGTTGGTTCATCCGAACCACTCACTAATTCATTGCAAGACTTTGTTGAAGACCTTTGATTAAGCAATATGCATGCGCTTGTATAGTTGAACAAGTTTAATTTATCTCTTACTTGCTTTTAATTACAAGGATAAGTAATGGCTGTTATTATTGTATATCTGAAAAAATTTACCTTTATTTTAGAAATATTTTGTTTTAAGGATGAATAATTTGATCCTAGAAAATGAAAATTTTATCTGGGATTTTTGAGATTATTATAACTTTGATATATGAAAGATACTTGTATTTTTCAAATTCTTTCAGTTTGATTATAACATGTTGTAATCGTACGAAAAAATAGAGGCACAAATTTCAGAAATTAACTGTCTACAACCTGAAAATAAAAAAACTCAATCAGTGTCATTCATTTTCTACTCTCGTTAGAACATATTAATTTTACATCTTTTTTTCCCCTTTTGATTACTATAATCTCTTCTGTACATATATCTATTAGTCAGTCAGATGAAACTCTAATGTGTAGTCTATTTGGTGCTTCAACTCTTGGAAACCATCCATGGAAGAACCTTCTGATTCGATAATCTTGAGACAACCAGCAGCCTAGATACACTCATTGATTCTTTGTAGAGAGTGCTGAGTCTCGTTGAAGGCATATTTTCATCATCATCATCAATAACAAATGATATATAGATAAATCCCTATAATTACAGAGAAAACAATTATAAGCAAATACTGTAATGATTTTCTTATAGTATCCTTTAACTATGGGATGCATCATATATAGTATAATCTCTTCAAGGCTATTTTCATTCTGACTCTTGGTTTCCATTATCATAAATATAACTCCTAACAATATATACTTTAATATTTCTCAGTACATTATGGTAATTGTGATCATTGTGATCATAGCCCCTTAATGTCTTATATTATGTGATGGAAAGTAAAGCAGAGAGAAGAATGCCTAAGGATACACAAATTCAGTAAGAATATTCAATGAACATCAATAATTCTTTAAACTTTGTTCCATGCAGCATATAAAAACGTAAGTTGCTACTAATGTATCATGTTCCTTTCTTTTTGCTTTTTAATCATATGTATCATGTTGTTCAAACACAGTAAATATTAGAAGGCATGCCCGTGGGGTGTAAAATAATCAAATATTAATATCAGTGGTGAAACAACACTTAATACATCGATTGAAGATATTGACTCGCTACAACTAGTATTGTAAAGTTTCTGAGGCTAGGGACTGTACCTTAGTTAGCAGGGATTCAGTCTGGATATTCATGAAAACAATGGGGACTCCAGAGGCCTGAGATGCATTAAACCAAGCATCTGCTCGAGCAAGAGTATCCTCCAAGTCATTGTATCGGGAGGCCACTCGATCTGAAGCTTTTGGAAGGAGGAGAACATAAAGAAAACAGCTTGAGTTTGGAACTGATAGCACCTCCTGCATCCCATGGATATGAGACATATCCATCCTGAAGCCTCGTCCTCGATAGTTCACTGACCATCCTGGAGTTTCTTGAAGTTGCAAACTCATTATTTAACATTGCATTAGAAATTAGAAAGAGTAAAAGAAGATTCAAACTTTTATTTTCAACAAGTTATGGGTCAGTGTGGAACATTTATTGACAATTCTAGAGAACTTTTCTTTTTCTTTTTGGTACTTGAGGTTGCTAAGGATTGATCCTGATCACTAAAACTAAGAGTTTAGTACTCTACCAACAGACTATATGGCTGTTGACCACTTCTAGAGAATTTCAATGCAATGATTAAAGAATACCGATTACCAAGGACAAAAGGGGTAAAAAATCAAGGATCATCGATACTCCATTCATCTATTTATTCAGTTATTCTATTCAAAAGTAAAAATCGAGCAAACCATATTACTAGATAAGTTGAGAACAATGACCTTTTAAGTGGCATTAGGCAAGGACCATGTATGCTTATTTAAAACTTATCCAAGCATACATTGTAGGTTAGATTCAAAGTGTATACTAGGATTTCGAATATCTTATTACCATTGATGCCAGTAGAGATAAGGAATGATAAAAAATTCAGTAAAGGGAAAAAGATGTAGGCTGTCCTTAACAATTGTAGGATATTTAAATAGGCAGCCAACTGACATCTTCCCTTTTCTGTATGGCCTATAACTTGTCCTATGGCATTCTATATACCACTTTAAGGAATAAGGACAAGACAATAAACCAAGTCATGTAATGAGGCAATAAATAAATACAATGTGTGGTGAAATATTAAAAGGAGAGAAAAATTATGTCGATTATTTACCTGATTAACTTTCATCTCTACTAAGTTTAAAATTTTGTAAGTGACCCAAATTTTTTTGAAGTTAAACCATGTTGTCAATCAATTTTGGTTTTTTGAAGTTATAGTATATGTCCCACTAACATGACCATTTCCACAAAAACATTGATAAGTTTGACAACTTGAGTTCACTGCTAGAAAAGTAGTGTCGATAGAATTGTTCCAAGGAATAGCTTGTTCAAGATGCAGAAGGTTAGAAATTTATACCTACCTTGTAAGTTGTAACTGTGTCATCAATTACTAGTCTAAACACCTTACTTTCAATATTTTTTGAGGGAAAGAAAGGATACGATACATTCCTCTGAGGAAAGAGTGAAAATTGATATTTTTAATGAATTTGCAATCATGTTTTAGTCCATAAGCTTAATTTCTTTTATAACTTACGTGCAAATTTTTTTGAAACTACTATATGCAGCGATGGCTCGATTTTGAAGACTTAAGCATTTGCAAAGTTTTGCTATCCTTACTATGCATATGAAGTTAATTGAAAAGTTATATTCAATCGTATTACTTATAACGATACTTATGCTTAGAAACAAAGAGACCTATAGTTCATTAGGATGGATTAGGGATGCTTAGTGTAGACATCATATTAGATCATTGAATATTGGTAAAATTGTGTTTGATACTGACCTAGGATGCTTAGAGAATACAAGAATGGATAGGAGAGCATTCCACAAGTTATGTCACCTATTAAGAATATTTGGTAAACTCAAACCAACTAAAAACATGGATGTAGAGGAAATGATAGCTATTTTCCTACATGTAATTGCACATGAAATTAAGAATAGAGTTATGAAAAGACAGTTTGCTCGTTCTGGCGAAACCATTAGTCGACAGTTTCATGTTGTCCTCAACTCTGTGTTGCGTCTTCATTCCATGTTGTTAAGGAAACCTGAACCAGTGACTAAAGAGTGCAATGATGATAGGTGGAAGTGTTTCAAGGTATATGTCGATAGAGAAAAGGTTTTCATTTTGTCGTTACATCTTATGTCTTAATATTATTTTAAAGAATGTTGACTTTTTTATGTAGAATTGTCTTGGGGCACTTGATGGGACATATGTAAGAGTCCATGTAAATGAGGTTGACAAACCTAGGTATCGAAATCGCAAGGGTGAGATTGCTACTAATGTCTTAGGTGTTTGCACTCGAGACATGCAATTTATATATGTCTTGCCTAGGTGGGAGGGTTCGACTAGTGATTCTAGAGTGCTTCGAAATGCCATTTCTAAAAGAAATGGCTTAAAAGTTCCACAAGGTATGTAAAAAATTCATACAAAGTAAAATTGAAATTTTCTTATCATAGAATCATAATTTAATTGTACAAAAACTAATTAAATCAATTATATTATATTATAGGATATTATTACTTATGTGATGCTGGCTACACAAATGGAGATGGGTTTTTGACACCTTGTAGAGGGCAGAGGTATCATTTAAATGATTGGAGGCAAGGGCAGCAACCCACTAGTGCTCATGAGTTCTTTAACATGAAGCATTCTAGAGCTAGAAATATCATAGAAAGGTGTTTTGGATTGCTCAAAGCAAGGTGGGCAATTTTAAGAAATAATTCCTTTTACCCTGTGAAAACTCAATGCAGGATCATTAATGCTTGCTGTCTTCTCCATAATTACATCAGATAAGAAATGACCGTTGATCCTATAGAATCTGATATAAGTGAAGATTTAAATAACTTGCAAGAAGCTGAGTTGGGTGATAGGATTACCTATATTGAGAGTACTGATGCTTGGTCTGGTTTTAGAGAAAATTTGGCGAATGAGATGTTTAATAATTGGAGAAATGCAACAAATGTGTAGTCTATCATGCATGTAAAACAGCCATACGTTGGCTTAAAGTTTTCATTTATGTTTTTACAATTTAAACATGGATTGCTTTTAGTTATGATTTTTTTTTGTTTATTTCATGAAAAATTAGTGATTATTATTTGGCTAGTAAGAATAAATTTGTTTCTTTACAATGTGTTATATTCTTAAGCATTTTGTGCTCTGCTTACATTTACTTTGGCATGTAATATTACTGAAAAATAGGATGGAGGGTGAACAAAGACTAGATGACAGTGGAAAGAGAAATGGGAAGAAAACTATTAATTCCCAAAATGGTGACACCTTGAGAAAAAGAAAGAAAAAAGATTCGCCTGAATCATCTAGCCATAGGATTTGGACGAAGCTTGAGGATGCCAAGTTAGTTGAATGTATGATTGAAGCAATTAATAATGCAAATTGGAAAGCTGATAATGAAACATTCAAACCAGGATTTTCATCAACAATTGGAGAAAATACTTGAGAAAAAGTTGCCAGGTTGTGGATTAAGGGCAAATCCTCACATTGAAAATAGATGTAAGACATTAAAAAAACAATATTGTGCCATTACTGAAATGGTTGTACATGGTTTTGGGTTTGGATGGAATGATAAAGACATGTGTGTAGTGGCTGATAAACAGGTTTTTGATCTTTGGGTGAAGGTAAAAGCTCATTTTGAAAATATCGGTTGTACTTTATTTTTCTATTGCATATTGTTCTACAAGTGCTGTTTCTTTTTCTTACATGTGTGTTTTATGCAATTTGCAGAGCCACCCTACTGTTGTTGGCCTTAGAAACAAGTCATTCCCACATTACTTTGACTTAACAGAGATTTTTGGAAAAGATAGAGCCAACGAAGAGGGTGCAGAGGATATATTTGATGCATGTGAAGAGATAGGCAAGGAAGAAGAAACAATGTCTATTGAAGAAGATGCTGAAATTAAAATCAATGGAGAGATCCCACTTGACAATGCTAATTCACCTTTATCTATTTGTAAATCTAATTCACCTTTATCTATTTGTAAACCTACTGTAGCTGCTACCTCTACTATAGATACAAGTAAAAAAGCTAAAGGGAATGGAAGCAAAAGAAGAAAGCATGGTGATGTTCTGATGGAAAACTTGGTGTCTGAACTTGGAAAGATTGGGAATTCATTTGAAGGGGCTAGAGAGGAGTTCAAGCTAATTGCAAGTTTTTTTTGAAAGGAAAGCTCAAGGAGATCGAGAGGGCATGGCTTTATTCAGTGAGATTATGAAAATTGATGACTTGAGTGAAGAAGACATGTTGACTGTGAATGAAATTTTGATGAAAGATAAGTCAAAGATTGATTTGTTGTTCACACTACCTCAACAGTTGAAGAAGAGGTTTGTCATGAAGCTCCTTGGCACCACTCCTGAATACGGATACAAGCCATCATTTGATTTTAATAATTTATAATATTATTTAGTATGATGTAAACATAGGACTTTTTGCTTTTATTTCAAGAGTTTCAATAAATTGCGAACATAGAAAGTTTTTTCTTTTATCTTTTATCTTAGGTATTTGAATAAAAATATTTAGGATTTGTTGTTAAAATATGAAGAGAAAAAAATCTAAACATAAAAAAAAAAAATAGTGAAAAAATGTCTTTTACTTTCTTTTATAAGGTAATTTTGGATATTTTATACTCGGTAATCTATTTTTTTGGTAATACCAAACACGGTGATTTAAGATTATTAGTGATTTATAATGTTATACCAAACATGATAATATAAAATCACTAGTGATGAAATCACCTTAGTAATCTTATTACCATGGTAATTAAATCACCACCGTAATCTTGTAAATGATACCAACGCTACCTTAGAGGTTTTTCAAATTTGATGATAGATAAAGCTGAATTAAAAATTGAAAGAGTCAAGTGCGATTAATTGTAGACCGGATAATCTATATGATCGTGTTATGTTCGTGTTATTTTTTCGTGTTATATTCACGTTTAAGGTGTATATATTTATATAAATTTTGACACATTATTAATTCATGTTATATAGATTTTGACACATTCGTATATTCACGTCGTATTCGTATTGTATTATATTTTAGTTATTTTTTTTGTATTATGTTCGTGTCATATCTACAATTACCGGATATATAATTAATTTCCACATCCATATAGAATTCGAAATTGGAAAAAGCGTTAATATTCCAAGAATAGCGTGACACATAATTGCCTAGCTAGTTCTTGAAGTATTGGTAAATCTGTTTCTCCAAGAGAATTGATGAACTAAAACAAACTACAATCAAAGCTCTAAGCCTGATATAAGAAGCATGAATTAATTACCTGTCTTCAAGTTCAGTTGTCTTAATTATTTATGAAAAAAATAGAAAATAATTATAAGGCAGAGGCAAAGGTTGAATCAAGGGCACTTGGGACCTCCTTCCTTGGTCTTCCAATTGTTGTAGCAAGGGCAGACTTGCTTGTTGCCATAAGTCCCAGGAGGGACGCATAGGCATTTGGCACAGCACTTTAGACAGAAGAACATGCATGGCTTCTTGTGCGATGTTGCTGAGCATCGATAACTGCATCTTCCTTTGCAATCTGTATGTGCAATTATTAAACCAACATTTATTTATATTAATTGTTGCTAATTCATTAATCATCAAAACTTCCCTATGCTAAGCTTCACTAAAGCCCTGCTTATTAATATCACCGTTGCCACAATCTTTTAGATCAAAAGTTATGTTTTATCGGATAAAAAAAAATAATTTTTATCATGATTTTGAAAACGCAAATAAAAAATTATATATTTGTGACTTTTGCTATTCAATAGTACTTTTTGAAAATAAAATGTCTTTATTACTCTTACATTTTTAAATTTTCATTATTTTATATATATTATTTGGACATTTCAATTCACCACAACACTTTTTAATAATAATGCTAAATATTTAAAATTCTTAAACTACAATTTTTTCACCAAACTTTTAAAACTACACTTTTTTTTTAAATCCAAATTTTTTTTTACTAATTTTTTTTTCAACAACAATACTAAACTATACCTAACAATTTTGTTACTATTCCTTAATTAAAAAGTTAAAGTTTACTTAAGAAGGAGGATTACCTGAAGGACGAAGCTTAGCACTACCATAAGCCTGCAATGAGCAAATTAATTTTATGAAGAAAAATAGTTAATTATGATAAAAGCAAAAATTAAAAGAAAAATGAAATAAATCTTTAATTAAATACATACCTCAGCCACATTGGATAGAATAATCATAAGAAGCATAGAAAATAGCAGAAATAATGAAATTCGTGAAGAAGCTGCCATGTTTTTTTTTTAATCAAAACCCTTTCAACTCTTTGGTAAAGATTTTTGGAATGAAGAAAAAGAAGAGGAATTAAATTGATATTTATAGCAAAATAATAAAATAAAAAGGAGAAAGCATTGTTTAAGGCGTGAATATGGGGAGGGGATTAAGGCCAGCATATCTCACATGGGGATTTGGAAAAAAAAAAGAAGATTCGTCAAAGCGATAAATGCGGCGTGTCTTTCGTAAGTTTTTTTTTTTTTTTGGTTTTGTCAACTTGAGTTATGTCCTTTTTCGCTTATTTTGATAAGGTAGTTGAACAGTTACACTTTTAAGTGCTACTTGTTTAAATCTGTTTGAAGATTGAGTTTGAACATAATTTTTTTTTTTTTTAATTTTGATCAGTTTGATTTGAATAATTATTTATAAATAAAAAAAATTTAAATTATAAAATTATAAAAATATTAATATATAATAATTTTTTAATATTTTAATATTTTGTGAACAATAAAATGAGTTTTTGAACCGATTTGACCCGAGTTTAGGTAAAAAAAATAAAAAATTATGTTTAAAATATGAGTTCTTTTTTTATATAAGTGGTGAAATTTTTTAATTTTATAAGTGTCATTAAGAATCTGTCATGTATTATATTTTTTAATTAATTTTCTTATTTTTTAATATATCTAAATGAATGTGTTATTTTTTTAATTTTATTTATGAAATTTAAAAATTTTACTGATAATGGATGAAATAATTTCTCTTAAAATATATAATTATTGAATAATTATATATTTTTTAATTTCTTCAAAGTACTTAGTTATAATTATTAAACTTTTGGTAACAGTTATCTAAAAATCGAAAGTAGATCTGTTTAAGAGTCGGATTACTCGTCTAACTCGACAGATCCTATTCAAATGAGACTAAACTTAAAATAGAATATTTTAAACCGACTTGAATTATTATTTAATTAATAAAAAATTATTTTTATTTAAATTTAATTATAAAATATATTAATATAATTTTTTAATATTTTAATATATTTTAAATATTAAAATAAAATTTTCGAATCCAACGAATTAAACCAAATCTTAGATATAATTTTATTAATATTTAATTTTAATTCGACTCAACTCTATCCGTAGACATATATATAATGGAAAGGACTTAGGTGATGTTTATTTTAAGTCAAGTTCATAAGTTTTTATATTTTCTCGATATGGAAAGGTAAGATCCATCCGGTTCTCACCCTGTACGGACAGCCAGATCAGGTAAAGGCATGTCAGTAAGTAATGATTGGTTGATTAGTTTAATTTTGGGTGATACATTTACAAATTGCTTGTGATTACTTGCTTTTGAATAATCATAGTCGTACATATGTGCATTAGATTTGATAATTTGTATATTTTTATCATGTTTGTATATTTTTATTTTACAATTATATTTAAGATATTATATATTTGTATAAATTTTGACATGTTAATCATTTGTGTTATATCGATTTTGACATGTTCGTATATTCGTATATTCATGTCATATTTTTTTTTTTCGTGTCATGTTTTATTTATTTATTTTTTTTGTATTATGTAATCGTGTTGTGTCTAATATTTCCAGATATAATGTGCATCTCCAACATGTCAAATAAATCAATTTTAAAATATATTTGATCCTCCTCACTTAATTAATAAAAGCATACTACTTGTAAGTCAAGATATATGTTTTTTTTTTTTATTTATAAAAGAGGTCACAACTTAATTGAGAAAAAGAAAAAAATTATAGATATTGAGATTTAAATATCATATCTGTTGGGTATCATTTTTTAAAGGTGATTACATAAATCAATTAAATTAAATCCTAGATTCAGAAAAGATATATGTTGATTATAAATAAAGTCAATTCACATAATTTTAAATTACCAATTGCCCATATTTTTGTTGCTAAAGGGAAAATGGCATCTCATTCTTGATGTCAAAATTGTAATTGGATTCAAATTTTGTTTTTTTCTTTTTTACAAAGGAGGTCTCAGCATAAAAATAGGTGAAGAGGATGTAAATATTGAAATTTAAATTTCAGATTTACTGAATATTATCTTTTAAAAATAGCTGCATAAATCAACTGAGCTAATCCTCTTACAATACTCAACTCCATTGGTTCAATCGTTAACGTTATTATTGCCATACAAAATATCAATAATGTCTAATGCTGCCAAAGAGAGTCATTATAACAATGTCAATTGAATTGAATTGAAGTGAAGGATTCATTATGAACATTTCGAGTAAGTACATGTGTCAATTGAAGAGTTATAATAAATTTTTTGATTACATATAATATAATATTTATTAAGGAAAGATTCGAATTTAACTATTCAGTATGGAAATGCATATATAATGTATAATATATATAAAAGTACGAATGTGAATTTTTTTGAACTGACGAAAATACACATTATTATTTATTATATTACTAATTTTCCATTTTAAATATTTCTTTTTATTATTAATAAATTTATGCAATTTGTAAATAAGAATTTTAATTCTACTGAAAGATTTTAGTTAAATAGATTTATTTGATAATAAACAAAATTTTTTAAAATTTACATTAAATTACTTTATTTTTAAAGTTAATTTTTTTTATTATTAATCTTAAAAAATAAAAACTGTTATATTAATCTAATTTCAAATTTTAATGCAAATTTTAATTGTTTATATAATATGTAACTTTATGCCCAATATATAATTTTTTTTTTTATAAATACATAAGTTTTATAATATAAATATTTTATATTATATTACAAATAGTAATAAGATTTATTTCATTCTTATTTACGATTTTGTATTATAAATATTAATAAAATTTATCATTAAAAATTTCAATAATCATGATGATAAATTTAAAAAAAAAAATTATCAAAACTTTTTAGATAAAGGTTTTAACAATTGAATTATGTGTAGAAATATTAAATAGTTAAATTTTATCAAACAACATTAAAAAATTAAGGTTTATTAAGTAACTAAATCTCATGTTATTATATATTTATGTCAACTTTTGATTTTAATATATTCATTATATAAAGTCTGAAAAAGGTTTGGGAGCTTTAATTTTTTGAGAATGGATAAATGCTCTTTTTTTTTTTTTTTTCATTTGGTTGGTGCAAGTTAATGGTTTCTATCAACTTAAATCATAATCGTGGTCAAATTACTCAAGAAAGGTTTGCTTTGCTTTGCATCATTTTTGTTGGTTGACTGATTAATATTATTAGTGTAGTGATTTTATTTTGAAAGATATTTAACTTTAACATATTAGTAGTATTATTTGTCAATAAGTTTAAGGTATTGAAACGAATATATGGAATTAAATGTGTATTAGGCTATAAAGGTGAAATAACATGATGTGGGAAATACATCTTAAATATGCATGGTCAATCATTGTATATATCCATATATTGACTTGCATACATTATATTGGCATCATGTTACATTCATAACATCCATGGCTCATTCATCACGAAATACGTTAATAAAGATGAAATAGAAATTGACTTAGCTTTAAGAGCTTTCAAAGAGATCTTTTTTCAAATCAGAGGTATATGAGTCACTAAGAATCTGTTTAACATTGCAAGGATTCATGGAAGGCGGAAATTCAAACGAAATGGAAAGAATGAGACAAGCTCTGCAGGAAACACAAGAAAGGCTGAATAGAAATAGGAAAGACTACCGAGAACAAATGGCTAAAATGATGGAATTAATATCCATCACTGTCAAAGGCAAGGGGCATGTTGAGGACTCTGCTGAGGAAGAAAGAGCCATATAGGCTAAGAATTTGGCTAGAATAGAGAGAATGAAACAGGTTTAGCAAGAGATGGAGGAAGAAGTGATTAGAGTTCAGAAAGGGATCCAAGAGCAAAGGATTAAGTTGATGGAGCTAATACCCTTCATTGTCAAAGAAAAGGGGCATGAGGAGGACTCTGCTGAGAAAGAAAGAGCATGGAGGTTAAGAATTTGGCTAGAATGGAGAGAATAGAACAAGTTCAGCTAGAGATGGAGGAAGAAGTGATTAGAGTTCGGAAAGAGATCCAAGAGCAAACGATTAAGTTAATAGAGCTAATTGTCAAAGAAAAGGAACAGGTTGAGAGTTCTACTGCAAAAGGAAAATCAGAAGTCTTAGGAAACAATTCGAGGAATTGCCTCTCTTGCTCATGTGAGGTAACAGCAATTAAAGGGCAAAATTCTCAAGGCATACAGCCACAAGATACAGTGAGGTATCAGTTGTCAAATGAAAGGCTCAGGGCAGTAGAAAGCACAGATGAATTTGGGAGCGTAGATCCGAAAGAACTTTGCTTGGTCCCTGATGTAGTCATTCCATCGAAATTCGAGGTTCCCAGCTTCGAGATATATGATGTGACAACTGATCTAATGACTCACCTCAAAATGTTCTGCCAGAGGATGGTGAGCCATGCGGATAATGATAAGTTATTGATCCATTGTTTTCTTGATAGCCTCAGAGGATCTGCAAGCAGTTGGTATTATCAGCTGAGTAAGGATCATAATTTGTTCCTAGAGCGATTTGGCTAAGGCTTTTTATAACCGATACAAGTATGTGATTGACATGTTGCCGGACCGTCTCTTTTTGCAAAATATGAGAAAGACAGCTACTGAAAGCCTCAAAGAGTATTCTCGCAGATGGAGAGATATAGTGGCCCAAGTACAGCCGCCCTTAACTGAAAAAGAAGTTGTTGTCCTATTTACAAATACACTACAGGCTCCATGCTATGATAAGCTCGTTGGTAATGCCATGAAGGATTCCACAGGCAGGATAATTCCAAAGGAGATAATGAAGGAGACAGACAAGAAAGGAAAGCTCAAAGTAGGGGAGACATCCGATAGCAAGGGAAATTGGGAACCCCAAAGAAAAGGAAAAGATATCCAGTTTATGACCTATGGTGGGCAACAGATGGGAAGCTTTGTCCCATATCCTCTACAAACCATGTACCATCAGTTCTACCCTTCCATGAACAATGTGTATCGGGATCTTTACTTATACCCAATGTCCTCTCAAAGTAATTATTTGACAAATCTCCAACCTCAAGCCAGTCAGGGAAAGTCAAAGAATATTCAGAAAAGAGATCAGTTTGAGCCACTATCCATCTCTTATTCTAAGTTGTTACCCCAGCTTGTCGAAAATCGACTCCTCGCTCGAGTGCCAGTAAAACCTATCCGACCCCCGTACCTAGACTGGTATGATGAAAATGCATTTTGTGGTTATCATTACGGGATTCGAGGTCATTCCATAGAAAATTTTTTGTCTCTAAAGGGGAAGGTTCAAGCGCTAATCAGTAATGGACTGTTAGGTTTTGAGAAGAAACAGAAGTCAGATAATGGGAAAAAGTCACTATTTGTTTAGGGTAAGACCAGTGGGGATGTCAGGATGGGAAAGAAAGGCATACACGGGTATATGAAGCATGAAAGAAATCAGGTTGACCCGATTCCTGTGTCATACAGTGAGCTACTACCTCAACTCATCAAGAATCAGCTTGTGACACCTATGCAATTTGAGCCGCTGAAGCCCCTTTATCCGAGCTGGTAAGATGCTAATGAGTGTTGTGGTTATCATTCTGGAAATCAAGGTCACTCAATAGAGAACTGCCCTGCTTTAAAATACAAGGTCATGGATCTCATCAAGGTTGGTTCGATAAGTTTCGAAGATGGGAAAGCCAAGTGTCACAAGAAACATGGTGCATAATCATATTAGGATTTTTGATGCGTGTAGCTCTATGCACTTTGATGATGAAAGCACTTGTCTCATGTTGACATCTACATGAAATAAATAAACTTTGAATTTAAATGTTATGTGTTCATTTTATTTTAGCAATAAATTTTAATTTGCAAAAACAAATGAAACTTTGAGAAAATTTGTGGTAAACAATAATAAGGGGTTTTCACAAGAAGTAATGGGTACTCTCGAGAATATTGATGATCATTATTAGAAATGACCCAATACCTAAATCCCTTAAACCAAGACCACTTGAAAAACCTAATGCTTCAAAAAAAATATGAATGATTAAACTTCATAAAAACCATTGTCATTGCAGAATAAGCAAAGATGTAAATCCTAGTCTAGGCTATGAACAAAGGAACGAACTTTTTGAAATTTTTTCGAATTGCTTGAAATACAAACAAATGAGACATTCTTTCAAGAATCTAGATTGTGTTAATTTGGTATGTGTCAAGGTTGTGTCAAAACCATTCATGTCATTTCCAATAACCACAAAACACTAATTGCCCAAACATCACTTCATGATTGACACCCTGGGGCACAATGATTAAACTAGATTATCCCATGTCTCGGAGAAAACTCGTTTTTTGGGACATATTTTCCTTGTCTCTTCAAAGAACTCAGAGTTGAAACTCAGCATTTTCAGTGTAAACCTAGACTTGCGATGTTCCTCATAATGATACAAATTCTCATGGTTGATTAAATTGGTGCATCCTATGTAGGAATGATGGATACATGGTGAATAAGGATGGATTAATGCATGAATCATTGGGGGCATGCAGAAAAAAAAATAAGGAAGAAAAAAAAGAAAATTTATGATATCATGCATATGAGAATTCGGATGATTCCGAAGTGCAAATTGAAGATTTGATTATCTATTCCCCTTGAGGATTGCATTTCAATGAAAATATTTGTGCTTGATATGAGAAATGACCATCTTTCATATCTTTTTCATAAGGAGAAATTATCCATAGTCACCCCTTTTAAGCCAAAAGAATTCTTTCTTCTTTGAACCTTGATCAAGGATCACCCTCTACACTAGGGGGAAAATGCGAGGAATCATCTTAAAGATCATTGATAAATGAGTCCTAGCTCGAAGACAGATGCAAAGCAAATTGAGCGCCTAAATGAATATGGGCTCACTCTGTCAAAAAGAAGAGGAAAGGATAGCGAAATAAAAGCCAAGAACAAAACAAAAGAAATGTGTAGACACCTAATTTTGTCCAGACCACTAAAACAGGTATGTTTTCTTTCTAAATTGATGTTTCAGAATGCATAAAGGCTTTTCTCATCCTGTAGGTGGTACTTCGTGACTTAGTTCAAGAAAGCAGACATAAAAAGTCAACCCTGAAAAAGTCAACCCCAAAAAGTCAACTAATAAAAAAGTTAACCCACTTTCAAAATCAAGATTTGAAGTTCAATTGAAAAATGGTGAAATTTTTTTGATAATCCGAGGTCTACATTGAAAGATATGGAGTTCGGAAGTTGGGTTACGAAAATTTAGTAGAAAGGAAACCCTAGTTCGGGAAATTTGGGAAAAAGTGCTTAAACGATCAAATTGGTCGAAATTGAAGGTTCCAAATGAAAGAAAAGCAATGACTACGGGTAATGAAGAAGCTACTTGGAAGAAAAATTGAAGGAAAAGTCAATTCGGAAGAAAACCGAGAATTAGGGTTTTTAGTGGATTTTTGTGAAATTGGGGAAAATTGCAGAAATGGCCCGATTCGGTAAAACTAAATCCCCCAATTGATGAGGAGTGATTAAACAAGGATAGCCCAAGGCACAGTTTGAAATAATTTCGAGAAAAGAGCCGATTGGAGGAAAAACAAAAAAAAGAGGAAATTCCCGACAGTGAAAAAAGGAAAAATCAAACCGGAGGGGAATTTGATCGTAAAAATTGGGTCTTTTTGGACCAGCTCCAATTCAATATATGAAAAAGGCACAGAAAAAGAAAATCTGAAAATTGGACTTGTTTTGAGCAAAACCGGGCTTTGGAGGCAAAAGGGCAAAATTAGAAAATTTGGAAAAAATAGCAAATGAGCTCTAAAAATTATTAAAATTTGCAGATCTCATTCTTAAATCATTTCGAATAGATTGGTGAAACAAAATCTGGATTCGGAGTTCGTTTGCAAAATGGCCAAATCCCGGGCCCACTATGCATAAATTCAAAAGGATAAATCCCGAAAAAATAGCAAACGAGTTCCAAAAATTTTGAAAATTTTCAGATCTCATTCTTCAATTATTTGGAAGAGATTGGTGAAAGAAAACCTGGATTCGAAGTTTGTTTGCAAAATGGCCAAATCCCGGGCCCACTATGCAAAAATTCAAGCAGATAAATCCCAAAAAAATGGCAAATGAGCTCAGAAAATTCTGAAAATTTTTAGATCTCACTTTTAAATTATTTTAAAGAGATTGGGGAAGAAAAATATGAATTTGGAGCTCGTTTACAAAATGGTAAAGTTCGGGTGCACAAAAGGGCAATTTTGGAAAAAAAAATCTAAAAAATAGCAAATGGGCTCGAAATTTTTTTAAAACTTTCAGAATTCAATTTTTTTTTTATCATTTTGGAAGTATTGAAAAAATAAAATTTGACTTTGAAGTCCATTTGCTATTTATTTAGGTTTGAGGGTCAAAAAGGTCATTTTATCGAAGAAACTGAAAAGGGCATTTTCTTTCATTTAAAAAAAATGAAGCATGGGCTGGGAAGGTGAAGGTGAAGAGGCAGCCGGACAAGGCCCAAAGAAGGGCAGATATTTCTGTTTTTTTCATCAAACGGCCAAGAGAGAAGAAGAAGGTAATTTTTTGTCATCAAGCCCTTGAAATTGTGACACATAGAGAGGAATAATGACATATTTATGACATCATATCTATAATACCATCTTCATGACATCATAATTCAAGAGCTGATTATTCTAATCTAATGGTGAAAATTTTACATAGAAAGCATTTTGAGGTGATAGCCATTGGATAAAAAAATAACTACCTTGCTTCTAGAAGGGGGCCATTCGGCCAAGGGATTAGAAGGGGGGCTGAGCAGTTCTTTTCACAAGGGGGAGGCTGGAAAATAGGCAGTAGCTAAGGAGAAAAAGAGAGAAAAAAAGAAAGGAAAAGGATATGAGAGAAAAGGAGAAGAAAAAAAAGGGTTTTGGCTTGTTTCTTCTTAATTTGGAAAGCTAGAGCAAGGTAGCTATGCTCTTTCATGGTTATTTTTCATATTTTGCTGACATGATCTTGCTTTTTGATTGATATTCTTTCCTTTTTATGAAATAAACTTGTTTCTAAAGAGCTACTATTTTGTTTTTTTTTTTAAAGAAAATAAAAACAACAAGTTTTCATCCTATTTTCTACAACATGGCCGAATGGGTTGTTTTTTTGTTAAATGATTTTGTGTTTGATTTTTGTTCATGAGTTTTGTTGTGGTAGGTTAGCTTACTTGTGTTAGATTAGCTTGATTTGTGGTAGATTAGCTTGATTCTGGTAGTTTAGCAATATACCATGCTATGTGTTTGTGGAAATACCATGCCAAGTTTATAAGACCATTCGGCCATGACATGTAAAAATTACCATGTTTGCATTTTGTGTGTGTGTTAATTTGCTTAGTATGCTTCCATTTATGTTTACATATTTAGACCATGCCATATGTTTGTTATATTGTCATTGATATGTTCATGAGTTATGTTAGTCACTATATTTGCATTATTATCATGTTTGCTACCATGTGTTTGTGTTATTTGCTAGCTAGGATTATACCATGTGACTTGAGGACCATTCGGCCAACATGACCCTTTTTGCTTTGTGTGTGCATTTTCATTTTGTTTAGTTAATAGGTTTGCATTTCATGCCATAACATTGTGTATTTTGATTTGGTTTGCCATGTGTTTGTGTTATTGGCTAGATAGGATTCCCCTAGTTTGTTTAATGGCCATTCGACCTCTTCTTGTAATCCTTGCCTTGTTGTGTGCATTTGCATTATGTTTAGGTACCATTGCTTTGCATTACTATGCCATAAGATTGTGTATTAGTTGCTGTTTGTTCATGCATTAGTATAAGGTTTATTGGTCATTATATGTTCATGACATTTTCATGCATTCTCATGACATTTTAAGTCTAGGCCATCTTAATATTGCCATGCATATTCTCATGCATATAAGATCTAGAATCATATTGGTATTGCCATGCATTGCTATGCTATTTAGGTCTTAGGTCACTTTGTATTACCATGCATTTCATGTCACTTTAGGTCTAAGTCTCATTTGCATTATTATGCATCTAATGAATACCTAGGTTAGGATTACATTTATTGCCATGCAAACTCATGCTAGGCATTAGGTTATTTTGTATTGCCATGCATTTCCCACATCATTTAAATTTTAAATCATGCATTTCATGCATTCAATTGGCTTTATGTTCATGCATCTCATGTCATGCCACATGATTTATGACTTAGGCCAGTCAATGGCTCAAAGTCATGCTCACTTGAGCATACATGTGAAAAATTAAAGAGTTGTCAAATTAATTATTCTACCTTTGTGATTTTTTTACTTAGCCAATTTTTGTCTAACTTTTTAGAAGTATTAGCTACTATTTGTAGGTCCTTAGGAGAGTCTCCAACATTTTTACTTTGATTTTTAAAGGATTTTATCAAAGGCAAAAAAAATGTGTTTTGGCAAAACAGTTTTTCACCCAGTACTTGGACTTTCCCGATTTTTCTGGGAAGTCATCTTTAATCATAAAATTAATTTAATTTTTTCTCGTGTAGTTTTACATGTTCTGAGTCTCCAGTATTTGTTTTAGATTTTTTTGAATTTTTAAAAATAGGTAAAAGATCGTGATTTAAAACTAGACAATAGAGGCAGATTTGAATTCAAAAGAAAAACAATTGTTGAATTTGGCTAAGGCATTTTAGAGGGGTTGGTTAGGAACTTTTGCTACTTTCCTAGCTTGGTTTTTAGACTATTTTAAACTTTAAAAATGATTTTATAAACATCGGGTTAAGGGTGGTCAAGTTCAGGATTTTAAACTTAGGAAATTAGAGCCATTTTTAAAAGGGAATTCAGTCATGAATTATTTTTCATCCAATATTTTCAAAATTGTTTTCAAACAATCACAAAGTTTTTCGGTTTTAGAAAATTTAATTTGATGTCTTTTCCTATGGTAGCCAGATATCTTTTTAGATATACGGATTTCCTTAATTAAAGGAAAAAATACACTTTCATGCATTGCATTTTCCATGCCCATGCATATTTTATAATATATGATTCTTGCTATGATAATTTCTATGGTACTGTTATTATTTTGATTTATATTTTTTTTGGTGTTATGTTGTTTGTTATATGGTTTTGAATATTTTATGCTATTCTATGCTTTTTATTTAGTCATTTATTTTTGTCATATTATTTAGCATATACTATGTTCATGCATTATTATTTTTATTTTCATGCATATTTCATGATAGCATTATTTTATGTTTCATGACATTTCATGTCACTTAGGAAATTTCATTTTATTTAGGATATTTCATTCCATTTAGAATATCATGTCATTTAAATTATATTATTACATTTAGAATATACCATGTTACTTAGGTTAATTCATTTCATATAGAATATATTATGTCACTTAAAATATTTCATTTCATTTAGAGTATCATGTCATTTAAATTATATCATTCCATTTAGAATATACAATATTACTTAGGTTAATTCATTTCATAGAGAATATATTATGTCACTTAGGACATTTCATTTCATTTAGGATATTTCATTTTATTTAGGATATTTTATTTCATTTAGAATATCATGTCATTTAAATTATATCATTCCATTTAGAATATACCATGTTACTTAGGTTAATTCATTTAATTTAGAATATCATGTCATTTAAATCATTTCATTTCATTTAAAATATATCATGATAATTAGGATATTTCATTTCATTTAGAATATGCTATATCATTTAAATTAAATCATTTAGGTTGCATTATCTAGACTTTGATTGTCATACATATTCATGTTCATGTTGTTCTTAAAAAAATGTTTTGAAAAAGATAATTATTTTCAATAAAAATAAAGATATTCCCGAGTTAAAATAATTTATGTGTTCTCTTTCGGGTTGCAGGGGAGGATATCATCAATTATCATTAATAACGAAATATCTTTCTTAAAACGAGATTGGTTCGGAAAATTTTCTAGATAAATAAAAATTTCTATATTTTGCCGAATTTTCGGGGAATATAAGAAAATTTTGAATTAATAAATTTAGAATCATTTTCAATAAAAAAAATGAAATTATTTTTCTTTAAATTGGGAATTATTTTAAAATACCAAATTTAAAACCGACTTTTTTACCGAGACTTGAGATAAAACACGATTAATAAGGTACCGTTTTTCACGGGCGTTGTAGGGGTGCTAATCCTTCCTCGTACGTAACCGAGTCCCGAACCCGATTCTTTGATTTTCTCTGGTTTATAACGCAGACTTGAAATTGGTTTTAAAAATGTTTTAATTAATTTTAAAATATTTTACAAAACCGATTTTAATAGGTGGCCGATCACACCTAGCTAAAAAAGATTGGTGGCGACTTCATGTCTTTTTTAAGGTCATTTTCAAAACCTTCATTTTTCAAGAGGAATTAAGTCGACTTTTCCTCGGCTTTTTTTAATGTCACGCTTAACGAATACAAAGTCTCGCAATGAGACTTGTTATTTTTTAGGTTGCGACAGCTTGGCGACTCCGCTGGGGATATTGGAGAGTTAGGCCTAGAATTAATCGTGTGTTATCAAAGTCTAGGTTTTGTTGGTTTAATTGGTATTTAATTTTAATTCCCACATTTATTTTTGTTAATAAGGAGAATTTTGAAAATAATAAAATATTTTTAAATATGTCCATATTCATGTGCATATATATTAGTATTGTTCTCTGGTTATTATTCTTTGTTATTGCTTGACATTATTTAATCTTGTTTTTAATATCTTGTTGGGGCATTTAGAATAGAGGTTAGGATAATTGATGAAAGGTTTGATTGTTCCTCCTCACACACTACACGTGCATTTGCATAACATGAGCTCTTTGTCCGAGTTCCGTCCATACGCTTCGTGAGCCGATAGCGCATAAGCTAGCGAAACACTTTCGGAGTATCAGATTCCCTATGCTTCGTATGGCAATAGCCTCCGCATAAGCCGGGAAAATGAACTCTAACGAATTGAACCCGCTTTTATCGAGGTGCCTTACTAGCCTTCACCGGCGACAGTGAGGAACAATTCAGGCCTTAGAACCAATTCACCCTCATGTAATGAACTTAGGCAAAGCCATGTCGGATTTCCTATTAGATATCCCGAAGCTAGCCCGGAGGAGCACTTCTTACTTTTCACTATTTATTTATTTATTCATTTAATGTTATTATTACTATGATTTTTGATTTTATTATCCTATTACTGACTCGTGTTTTTTGTTTTGTTTTTGTTTTAATTTCATGCATCATGATCATTTAGGGGTATTTGCCTTAAATCGGGTTCCAACTGAAAGATTTTTGTTGTAGTCATGGAACGCCGAGACATTCTACCAATATCAGTGGTTAGCAAGACATACCAGGAGGTCAGAACCGAGTCTGAAGTAAATCAGGGTGACAAGGGAGACTGTTTGGTCGTGGGTTTTACATCTACACTTCCTGAGTTAGTTCACCTGGATTTTGTTCGAAATTATTTTGTGGAATTAAGGGAAATTTGGAGACAATGGGGATTTGATAGGAAGAATGAATTCACTAGGAAATATGGTGATATAGCTCTACTTCTCCCAATTGAGGTAGTTCTGGGATCCTTCATATCGGTGTTTCACTTTTAATCAGGAGGATATGGTACCCACCCTCGAGGAATATTCTACCTTGCTCCGTATTGAGTCAGCAAATCCGGATAAGTTCTATTGGAAGGAGCAGAAAACTTCACGCTGTCCGGAATAAACTTTCTAAAGTAATGGGTATAGATATTCCGGTAGATTCTCCACAGATAAAGAAGAAAGGTTCGAGTGACTGCATTCCTTGGGTATTCTCGCGAAATTATATCAAGAGCAACCCGGATGGTGATCACATGTTGGATGTATTTGCTTTGGCCATTTATGGGTTGGTTATATTTCCGAAAGTGGAAGGTCATGTCGAGGTAGCTGTAGTAGATTTCTTTGATTGGTTAGACAAATATATTGATCCTTCTACTGCCATTATTGCTAAGATGATTAGGTCACTTAGTTACTGTCGGAGAAAAGGGAAAGGACGTTTTGAGGGTTGTGTACAACTTCTGTATGTTTGGATTCAGAGCCATTTTTGGGGGAATGATAATGGGAAGCTTCAGCCCTATATGAAGACATGTGTTCCTCTTACCGAATTCAACAACAAGAAATGGTCAAAGAAAGGGGATAAGAAACAATGGATTAAGACTCTCCGTCACTTAGGAAGGGAGGATATAACTTGGAGGGCTCCTTGGATGCCACTTGGGTTAATTTTATACCGTTGTGGTGAGAACTTATGGGTTCCATTGTTGGGAATTTGGAGAGCCGTTAGCTATCCACCCTTACTAGTATGGAGGCAGTTTAGATCTGAACAGTTTATCCCGATGACTCATGAGCTTATTTTGATGGACTTCTCTTATGGTGAGCCCGGCTATATGGGGAGAATACGTCAAGTCATCATGGCATGGAAGGAATTATACCATTCGCAAGTGGGTAGGTATACCGACAATGTTACTCCAACTTATCTGGTATGGAGGGCCAAGAAGCTTCGTGACATTGTGCTTTTCGCCGAAGATCTCTCTGTTCATCCAGTTGTTCTTCAGCCTGAACCGGTAATACTGTTAGAAGTTGAGCTAGTTAGAAAAGAATTAGAAAAAGACAAAGGGAAGTTGAAGCGAGAATGTGATAAGGTTCCAGAAGATGTCGAGGATTTGAGGACTAAACTAGAGATCCAAGAGACCAAGACAAGGAAAGTGGTCACAGAGAGGGATACAGCATTGGCCGATATACTAGATCTACATCAAGAAAATAAGAAGATAAGGGCCACGGAAAGATTCACGGGAGCCAGCATTTCTTTCAAAACACATGAGAAAGAAATGAAGAAACTTCAAATGGAGTTGGATTATTGGAAGAATAAGGTCAAGGAAAGTAAAGAAAAAGAGTCCGGGTTTTCTCAAGAACGGTAGAAATGGGATGATACACATTCTTTGTTGTCAACCAAGCTAGAGAGATGCCAGCAAGAAAATGAACAGTTGAGGTTTAGGTTGGGAAACGAGAAAGGAAGAATGTCCTTGATGCGGAAAGACATTGATTCACTCCATGCGGCTATAAAGCAGCAGCTGCTAGCCGAGAAAGTCGACATTACTGATATCATCCGAGAATGCCGGCAGAGCAAGTAATTGGTTAAAAGGGCGAAGGCTTTGAGAGGAATGATCAGTGGTTGTTGCATTTCTTGAAGTTTAAGACTAGTATAGACAGATGTTTCTATATAGCCCGATGTTAAGAAATATTTTTGTATGAAGTTTTCCATGAATTAATGAAAAATCTTTGGCTTTGGGATCCGATTTTAAGGCAAATATCATTAGGTTCATTTTCATGGAAACATTCTCCATATGTCAACCCATTCATTTCGTTCATTTGTTTATTGATAGTCATTCATTTAAACATCTGTTGATAATCATTCATTTGTTTGTTGAATAGTCATGTACATTTCATATATTCATTCATTCACTCAATAAATACTTTAATAAATAAATCAATAATTTCTAATTCATGGTTTTCAAAACTAAAGGTACAATTGGTCGCACTCTGAAAGAATCAGATTTTCGACACCCTTACAATACTCGATCTCAAGCCAGAGATATGGAGAATGATTAGCTTGCTAGAATTGAAAGAATCGAAAGAACTGAAAGGGAACTGCAGGAACAGTTGGCTAAGTCTCGGGATGAGTCACAGGAACAAATGGCCAAACTCATGAAAATGATGAATACCATGATGAGGCAGAAATGGCCAAGGGAAAATTCAGTTACAGGAATGGAGGAAGTGAACCAGGAAAACTGACCTGAGGTGGTGCAGCTGAACGGCCAAACATCCCAGCATGTGGGAAATGAACTGCCAACTGGGGCAGCATCCTATGATTACATTCAACCAGTGGCTGAGCACATAATTTTGGTCCTAGAAAGCGTAACATTGGGGTTGATCCAATTGATGTGGATTTTCCAGACTTTGAGGAACTGGTTGAAAAGGAAAAGGCAAAGATGGCTGAGCTAAAGAAGGTTGAAACCGAAAAATCCCAGAAAAAATATCAGCTGCTAGAGGAGAGGCTGAGGGCAGTTGAAGGAGCAGAGTTATTTGGTAGTCTGGATGCCAAAGAAATGAGCTTGGTACACGGTCTGGTGATTCCTCCAAAGTTCAAAGTACCAGACTTTGAGAAATATAATGGGACTACCAACCTATCAGCGCGCCTCACCATGTACTGCAGAAAGATGACAGGGCATGATGACGATGAAAAACTACTTATCCATTACCTCCAGGATAGTTTAACGGGTTCTGCAACCCAATGATATAATCAATTGACTCGAACTAAGATCCGTTCTTGGATGGATTTAGCCAGGGCCTTCATGGAGCATTATAAACATGTATCTGATATGGTACCTGACAGGATGTCATTGTAGAACATGGAAAAGAAAACTACAGAGAGTTTTAAAGAGTACTCTCAACGGTGGAGGGATCTGGCTACACAAGTGCAACCTCCTCTGACCAACAAGGAAACTACAGTACTTTTCATCAATACCTTAAAAGCCCCATATTATGATAAATTGGTGAGGAGTGCCACCGAAGACTTTACGGCTATGGTGATATCCGGAGAGATGATAAAGTCTGCTGTCAAGAATGGGAAAATGGAAGGGGGGCGAGTCTGCCATTCTGAAGAAGGTATTTCCTACTAAGAAGAAAGAGGAAACTCACGCAGTTAGCATCAACCAATATCCCTATACACCTCCTACACCATATACACCTCCCAGGCCCTATGCTCCTCCTATATCCTATCCACACCCTACACACTTATCCAGGGTATAATCCTTATTACCCCAATGTGAACCACTTCACTCAGAATCCATTCCCCTATACCAACATACCACAACAGCCATATCCAACTAGCATATCCCCACAGATAACACTTCCCTGAAACACTGTCCCAAACACTCAAGGTCCCGTGCGCAACGACCAACGTTCACCAAGGAACGATCAAAGAACTCAGTTTGATCCCATTCCTACCACCTATGGTGAGCTATATCCTAAATTATTGCAAGGCCAACTTGTCGAACAAGTATACCTTAAACCTTTGACACCACCATACCCAAAATGGTACAATGCAAATGCTAGCTGCCAGTATCACGCGGGCATTCAAGGGTATTCAACTGAAGATTGCATTGCCTTTAAAAAGAAAGTCCAGAGTTTGATAAATTTCGGGGTTGTGAAATTTGGGTCAAAAAATGGGCCAAATATAGCGGGAAATCCATTGCCTGATCATGCTGAGAATCGGGTAAATGCAGTATTGACGGGGAAAAGAGAAGGTTGAAATGGTATGTCAGTGAAGTCAAGATTCCAATGATAAAAGTGTGGGTCAAAATGGTGAAAGCAGGAATGGTTGAGGATAGAGACAGTTTAAAAATGGTTGTAAACAAGGTGGAGAATTGGTGCTTGTTCCAAGGATGTAAAGGTCATACCATACAGGAATGTGGGGACTTTTTGGCCAAAGTCCAAAAGATAATGGATGAGGGCGAGGCCCAGTTTTACGAGGAAATAAAGGAGGAAGTAGAGGTTATTGAGAATGTAGCTGGCTACGGGGTAGGAAGACCTTTGATCATCTATTATGATGAACTAGAGGAGAAAGTTATGCCGATTGTTGAGGAAGTTGCGCCTAAGTTAATCATAGAATTGCCTTCTTCCTTTTCATTCAAAGAAAACAAAGCTGCATCGTAGAAGTATGACTACAGCATGGTTATGCCAGGGTCTTCGAGTCAGCAAGATATTACAGGAGTGGGGCACTTAACACGAAGTGGAAGGTGTTATGCTCTTGAGGTTGTTGAACAGGGATCAACAAGAAAGGATGGAGGAAAGGATAAAGGGAAGAAGACAGTTGAACCAATCCATATTGAGATGGATTCGTCAAAAGAAGTAGAAAGGGGGTCAGCCTCGGTTAACAAGATAAAAGAGTCGGTGAATGAGAATGAGGCTTGCGAGTTTCTAAAATTCATAAAGCATAGTGAGTATAGTGTGGTTGAGCAATTGCAGCGTCAACTGACAAGAATTTCCATCTTATCTTTGCTATTGAACTCGGAGCTACACCAAAATGCCTTGATAAGAGTTTTGAATTAGGCATATGTGGCCAACAACATATCGATGGAGAAACTAGATAGGCTGGTGGGAAACATTGCAGCAGAAGACCACATATATTTCAGTTATGATGAAATATCACCCAATGGTATTGGGTCAACAAAGGCTCTTCACATAACGACCACTTGCAAGGGGCACATATTATCGAGGGTCCTTTTGGATAACGATTCTTTATTAAATGTGATGCCCTTGGCAACCCTGTCCAAATTACCAGTTGATATTTCTTATATGCTGTTGAGTTGCACGGTGGTTAGAGCTTTTGATGGAACTAGACGGGAGGTAATGGGGACTATCGAGGTCCCGATGGAGATAGGTTCTTGTACCTATAAGGTTGACTTCCAAGTCATGAATATTACCCCGTCCTACAATTGCTTATTGGGAAGGCCTTGATACATTCAGCAAGGGCTGTACCCTCATCACTCCACCAAAAGCTGAAATTTATGATGGAAGGACGTTTGGTCACTGTATCAGGAGAAGAGGACATCATAGCCTCTACATCTATTGATTCTCCTTACATTGAGTCAAACGAGGATGCTGTGGAATGTTCCTTCCGATCTTTGGAATTTGTAAATGCAGTATTCGTCACTGAGGGACGAAAAATTCCAAAACCGAAGTTGTCCAAGAATACAAGACTAGGAGTAAGGACTACCGTGGGAAAGGGCTGCAGGGCTGGAAAAGGTCTTGGAAAGTATCTTCAGGGAATGGCCTGAGCAACTGAAGTAGTGGGAAAGAAGGACCAATTTGGCCTAGGATATCTTTCGAAGGCCCATGAGAATAGGAAACAAGTTGAAAAGAACCGGCAAAGAAGGATGGCCCGTCTCGCGGGTATGGATATTGAGTGGGAACCTATGACTTTCCCACCAATCATTCACAGCTTTTGCTTAGCCAATTTTCTATTCGGATAAAAGGATTCTGATGATGTACTTATAATGATTGAGAAAGCTTTCAAGAGGTTCCATGTGGATAAGGGTGAGCAGATACAAGATATGGTGATCTGCATGACTAGGGAAGAAGGATGGGAAAGCAAGAATGTAAACTAGATGGTGCTACCTTGTCCACCAGGATATAGACTGACCAATTGGAGTGCAACCGAGCTGGCCATAGCCTTTAAGTCTATTCCAAAGTAATACTTAAAAAAAAAAAACAATCTTAATTATCTTTGCCTAGAGATATTAAGAATTTTTATGTAATGAGGCTTTTGTTTAAACATTTCCATTCAATAAATAACAAGCACAACGCATTTTCTTCATATTGATGTGTCCATATTTTTTCATTTATGCTATTTATTTTTTCTTTCATTGTATATATTTTTCTCTATTGTTTCTTCCCTACCTATTTACAGGTGTACGGATGCGGAATATGAGGATATTCTTGTCAATAATTCTAAAAATTGATTTTGAAAGACCCATTTACACGGGTATTTTGAGGCCGATGAAGATACTGAGGATTATGATCTACCTCCGGACTTATTAAGGAAAATAGAATAAGAGGAGAAACAAGTACTTCCTCATAAGGAGCTTGGAAATGATAAATTTGGGAATTGGTGGGGAGATAAAGGAGGTTAAATTTGGGATCGCATTGTCATTATCAATAAAAGGTGAATTGATAGCCTTGCTCCGGGAATATGTAGATGTATTTGCATGGTCATACCAAGACATACCGGGTTTGGATCCAGATATTGTGGTTCATAAGCTCCCTTTAAGGCCAGAGTGCAAGCCAATTCAGCAAAAGTTGAGAAGAATGAGGCCGGACATGCTATTAAAGACAAAAGAGGAGGTGAAGAAGCAGTTTGATGCAGGATTCTTAGAGGTGGCAAAATATCTGGAATGGGTGGCAAATATTGTTCCAGTACCAAAGAAGGATGGCAAGGTGCTGATGTGCGTCGATTATCGAGATTTGAACAAGGCCAGTACCAAAGATAATTTCCCTTTGCCCCACATTGATACTTTGGTGGATAATACGGTGAAGAGTTCCTTGTTTTCTTTCATGGATAGATTCTCGGGATACAATTAGATTAAGATGGCACCGGAAGATATGGAGAAAACAATATTTGTTACAATGTGGGGAACATTCTGTTACAAGGCAGTGCCGTTTGGGTTGAAGAATGATGGGTAACATATCAGAGAGCCATGGTGACCTTGTTTCATGATATGATGCATAAAGGAATTGAGGTCTATGTTGATGATATGATTGCAAAGTCACAAGGAGAAGAGGAGCATATGGCGAATCTTAAGAAACTCTTTGAAAGACTAAGAAAGTTTCGACTCAAGCTAAACCCGGTGAAAAGCACTTTTGGTGTCATTTCGGGGAAATTGTTGGTTTTGTTGTTAGCAAAAGAGGAATTGAGATTGATCCGGATAAAGTGAAGGCGATTCAGAATTTGCCACCACCTCGTACTCAAAAGGAAGTAAGAGGATTTCTAGGAAGATTGAATTACTTTGCTCGGTTTATTTCTCAGTTAACCAAAAAATGTGATCCAATATTTAAGCTACTTCGAAAACGTGATCCACGAGAATAGGATGAAAGATGTCAGATCACTTTTGAAAAGGTTAAGCATTATCTATCAAACCCACCAGTATTAATGCCACATGTTTCGGATAAACCAATGATATTGTATCTATCAGTATTTGAAAGATCAATGGGTTGTGTCCTGAGGTAAATGATGAGACTGGGAAGAAAGAACAAGCAATTTACTACCTCAACAAGAAGTTTACAGATTATGAGCTGAAATATTCATCAGTAGAAAATATGTTGTGCCTTAGCTTGGACTGCTAGGAGGCTCAGGCAGTACATGTTGTACCATACAACGTGATTGATTGCCAAGCTAGATCCAATCAAGTACATGTTGGAAGCACCTTCTTTGTCAAGGAGGACAGCAAGTGGAAAGTTTTGTTGTCAGAGTATGACATTGTATATGTAAGTCAGAAAGCTATAAAGGGTAGTGCAGTAGCCGAGTTCTTAGCAAGTCGGATAGTGAAAGATTATGAGCCTTTGAACTTTGATTTCCCGGATGAAAACTTGATATGCGTCTCGCAAGAAGATGAGATTCCCTCTAAAAAGAAGAAAATATAGAAGATATACTTTGATGGGGCATCCAATGCCATGGGGCACAGAATTGGTGCAGTCCTCATATCCCTAGAAGAAGATTATTATCCTTTCACTGCCAGATTGGATTTTGATTGTACAAACAATACTACTGAGTATGAGGCATGTACTATGGGCCTTCGTGCTGCCGTAGACAGAAAGATAAAAAAACTGGAGGTTTTTGGAGACTCAGCCTTAGTAATATATCAATTGCGCAGAGAATGGGAAACCCGAGATGCAAAGTTAATCCGATACTGAGAACTCATAGTGAGTTTATTGGAGGAGTTTGAAGAAGTAAATTTCAATTACTTCCCTCAAGAAGAAAACCGAATGGCAGATGCTTTGGCTACTTTGTCATCAATGTTTAAAGTGAATGAAGGGGCTGAAGTTGTGTCGATCAAGATGAGCATATATGAATCTCCTGCCCACTACTTGAGTATCGAAGAAGAAGCAGATGGTCCCCCTTAGTATAACGACATCTTGCAGTACATCAAGAGTCAATAGTATCCAGAACGAGCAACAAAAAATGACAAGAGGACTCTGAGAAGGTTAGCAATGGGTTTTGTTCTAGATGGTGAGATTCTCTACAAGAAAGGGAAAGACCAAGTCTTATTGAGATGTGTCAGATCTGTCGAAGCTCTGGGAATCATAGAGGAAGTCCATGAAGGGATATGTGGCACCCATGCCAATGGTTACATGCTTGCTAAGCAGATTATAAGGGCAGGATATTATTGGTAGACGATGGAAGGAGATTGTATCAATTATTCCCGAAAGTGCCATATATTCCAGATCTATGTAGATAAAATTCATGTGCCGCCATCGCCATTGTATGTCATGACTGCACCATGGCCATTTTCAATGTGGGGAGTGGATATGATTGGGCATATTACCCGAAAGCTTCAAATAGACATCGTTTCATCCTGGTGGCCATAGATTATTTCACAAAGTGGGTAGAAGCTGCTTCCTATTCGAATATAACGAAATTGATGGTATGCAAATTTGTTAAAAAGGAAATCATATGCCGATATGGATTGCCAGCAAGAATTATTTCAGATAATGCTCTCAACCTGAATAATAACATGATGAGAGAGTGTGTACTTAGTTCAAGATAACGCATCATAATTCGGCACCTTACCGTCCGAAGATGAATGGGGCAGTAGAAGCAGCCAATAAAAACATCAAGAAGATTGTCGAGAAAATGACTGATGTGTACAAAGATTGGCATGAGATCTTGCCTTTTACTCTTCATGCATATCGTACTTTGGTTCACACATCTACAGGGGCAACACTATTTTCTTTGGTATACGGGATGGAAGCAGTGCTACCTATTGAGGTTGAGATCCCTTCATTACGGGTTTTGATGGAGGTTGGCCTAGAAGAGGCAGAATGGGTTAGAGCTCGTTATGAACAGCTGAATCTCATCGAGGAGAAAAGCTTGAAAGTAATTTGTCATGGACAGTTGTATCAAAAAAGGATGATTCGAGCCCACAACAAGAAGATTCGTCCCAGACAGTTCCAAGAAGGGGAGTTGGTACTAAGGAAAATTCTCCATATAGTGAAGGATCCGCGAGGAAAATGGGCTCCAAATTGGGAAGGACCCTATGTGGTAAAAGAGCTTTTTCTGGAGGAGCATTGATTCTAACTCGGATGGACGGGGATGATTTGAGAAATTTCGTGAATGCTGATGAATTGAAGAAGTATTATGCTTGAAGAAAAAAGAAGAAAAAATAAAAAGTGTGATGCCGTGCACATGGAAATTCGAATGATTCCAAGCGTAAAAATGGAAATTCTATATATCTATTTCCCCTGAGAATTGCTTTTCAATGAGAATATTCATGTTTGATGTGATGAAAGGCCATTTTTCATGTTCCTTTCACTAAGAAAAAATTATCCTTAGTCATCCCTTTGAGCCTTAGGAATTATTTCTTTCTTTAAACCTTGATCAAGGATCACCCTCTACACTGGAGGGTAAATGCAAGGAAAATAATCAAAAAAATCAGGGCAAAAAAAGAGAGCCATCGAAAAATGTGAAATCAAAGAATAGCAAATCTTAGAAAAGGTTTGGAAACCACTAATCCTAATGGAAAATTCACCAAGTAGAGGTAAACAGTGAATGTGTTGGGGACTCCATCATGTAGTCAGAAAATTTGTGAATTTCAGGAAGTCAGAAACTGGGACTGTTTGACATTTTATCTTGAGTGAAAGGTTCCTTAAGTGGGGCATCAGTGAACAATTAAAGACTCCGTCATGAAGTCAGATAATCTGTGAACTTCAAAGAAACCATGGATTAGAAATCATGACACAATCATTTGATTGTATTCATCCTTAGGAAACATACAAGCATTTACAAAGCATGTCATTCTCATAATTGCATTTAGTTAACATTGCAGGAATCAGGAAGACTTTGGCTTCCCCAAATCGAACTCGTTCTGCTTTTCAAATGAGTCGAGCCCCGAGACCATCGTCTAGGTATTTCTTTTTGTTTTAAATCGAATTCATTCTGCTTCTCAAATGAGTCGAACCCCGAGAACATCATCGAGGTATTTTTTTTTTTAAATCGAATTCATTATGCTTCTCAAACGAGTCAAGCCCCGAGACCATCGTCGAGGTATTTATTTTTATTTTAAATCGAATTCATTCTGCTTCTCAAATGAGTCGAGCCCCGAGACCATCGTCGAGGTATTTCTTTTTGTTTTAAATCGAATTCATTCTGCTTCTCAAATGAGTCGAACCCCGAGACCATCGTCGAGGTATTTCTTTTTGTTTTAAATCGAATTCATTCTGCTTCTCAAATGAGTCGAGCCCCAAGACCATCGTCGAGGTATTTCTTTTTGTTTTAAATCGAATTCATTCTTCTTCTCAAAAGAGTCGAGCCTCGAGATCATCGTCGAGGTATATTCCTTTAGTTTTCAAAGTCAAATATATTTTACAAATGAGCCAAATCTAGGCATTTCCTTTTGTTTTAAAATCGAACTCGTTCTGCTTCTCAAATGAGTCGAGCCTCGAGACCATCGTCGAGGTATTTCCCTTTTGTTTTAAATAGAATTCGTTCTGCTTCTCAAATGAGTCGAGCCCCAAGACCATCGTCGAGGTATTTTTTTTTTGTTTTAAATCGAACTTATTCTATTTCTCAAATGAGTCGAGTCCCGAGACCTTCGTCGAGGTATTTTCTTTTGTTTTAAAATCAAACTCGTTCTGCTTCTCAAATGAGTCAAAGGTTTTGTTTTAAAATCGAACCTGTTTCCTTAAGATGGGTCGAGCCTTGATTAGTCAGCGAACTCAATTTAAAGACAAAATCTTCGATTTACAGTTTTTTCAACAAAAACAAATGAATGATGATTGAAAACCCCTTTCCCTTTCTTTCACATGTGATTTCACTAACCGAACAAAATTAGTGTTTGTTTATCTTTGCCTGATTCCTAATTCTCAGCAATAGTTAAAGAGGGGCAGTTGTAGACACATAATTTTGTCCGGACCACTAAAACAGGTATGTTTTCTTCCTAAATTGATGTTTCAGAATGCAAAAAGGCTTTTCTCATCCTGCAGGTGGTACTCTGTGACTTAGTTTAAGAAAGCAGACATAAAAAGTCAAACTTGAAAAAGTCAACCTCAGAAAAGTCAATCTCGAAAAGTCAACTACAAAAAAAGTCAACCAACTTTTAATATCAAGATTTGAAGTTCAATTGAAAAATGGTGAAAGAATTTTGATAATCCGAGGTCTACATTGAAAGATATGGAGTTCGGAAGTTGGGTTGGAAACCCTAGAAATTCAATAGAAAGGAAACCCTAGTTCGAGAAATTTGGGAAAAAGTGCTTAAACGATCAAATTGGTCGGAATTGAAGGTTCCAAATGAAAGATTAGCATTGACTACAGATAATGGAGAAGCTACTTGAAAGAAAAATTGAAGGAAAAGTCAATTCAGAAGAAAACCGAGAATTAGGGTTTTTAGTGGATTTTGGTGAAATTGGGGAAAATTACAAAAATAGCCCGATTCGATAAAACTAAAGCCCCCAATTGATAAGGAGTGATTGAACAAGGATAGCCCAAGGCTCATTTTGAAGTAATTCCGATAAAAGAGCCGATTGGAGGAAAAACGAAAAAACGAGGAAATTCCCGACAGTGAGAAAAGGAAAAATCAAATCGAAGGGGAATTTGATCGTAAAAATTGGGTGTTTTTGGACCAGCTCAAATTAAATAAATTAAAAAGGCACAGAAAAATAAAATCTAAAAATCGGACTTGTTTTGAGCAAAACCGGGCTTTGGAGGCAAAAGGACAAAATTGGAAAATTTGGGGAAAATAGAAAAAGGGCTCTAAAAATTATGAAAAATTGCAGATCTCATTCTTAAATCATTTCAAAGAGATAGGTGAAATAAAATCTAGATTCGGAGTTCGTTTGCAAAATGGCCAAATCCCGGGCCCACTATGTAGAAATTCAAAAGGATAAATCCCGAAAAAAATAGCAAATGAATTCCAAAAATTTTGAAATTTTGTAGAGCTCATTCTGAAATTATTTGGAGGAGATTGGCGAAAGAAAATCTGCATTCGGAGTTCGTTTGCAAAATGGCCAAATCCTGGGCCCACTATGCAGAAATTCAAGCAGATAAATCGCGAAAAAATGGCAAATGAGCTCGAAAAATTCTGAAAAAATCTTCAGATCTCACTTTTAAATTATTTGAAAGATATTGGTGAAGAAAAATCCGAATTTGGAGCTAGTTTACAAAATGGTAAAGTTTGGGTGCACAAAATGGCAATTTTGGAAGAAAAAAATCTAAAAAATAGCAAATGGGCTCGAAAATTTTTGAAAACTTCTAGAATTCAATTTTTTTATCATTTCAGAAGTATTGAAAAAATAAAATTTGAATTTGGAGTCTGTTTGCTATTTATTTAGGTTTGGGGGTCAAAAATGTTATTTTACCGAAGAAACCAAAAAAGGCGTTTTCTTTCATTTAAAAAAATGAAGCATGGTCTGGGAAGGTGAAGAGGCAGCCGGCCAAGGCCCAAAGGAGGGCATATATTTCTGTTTTTTTCATCAAAGGTCCAAGAGAGAAGAGAAAGGTAGTTATTTTTTGTGATCAAGCCCTTGAAATTGTAGAGAGGAATAATGACATATTTATGACATCATATCTACAATACCATCTTCATGACATCATAATTCAAGAGCTGATTATTCTAATCTAATGGTGAAAATTTTACATAAAAAGCATCTTGAGGTGATAGCCATTGGATAAAAAAAAATAACTACCTTGCTTCTAGAAGGGGGCCATTCGGCCAAGGGATTAGAAGGGGGCTGAGCAGTTTTTTTACAAGGGGGGAGGCTGGAAAAAAGGCAGTAGCTAAGGAGAAAAAGAGAGAAAAAAAGAAAGGAAAAGGAGAGGAGAAAAAAGGAGAAGAAAAATAAGGGTTTTGGCTTGTTTCTTCTTGATTTGGAAAGCTAGAGCAAGGTAGCTATGCTCTTTCATGGTTATTTTTCATATTTTGTTGACATGATCTTGCTTTTTGATTGATATTCTTTTCTTTTTATGAAATAAAATTGTTTCTAAAGAGCTACTATTTTTTTTTTAAAGAAAATAAAAACAACAAGTTTTCATCCTATTTTCTACATCACGGCCGAATGAGTTTTTTTTTTTGTTAAATAATTTTGTGTTTGATTTTTGTTCATGACTTTTGTTGTGGTAGGTTTGCTTACTTGTGTTAGATTAGCTTGATTTGTGCTAGGTTAGCTTGATTCTGGTAGTTTAGCAATATACCATGCTATGTGTTTGTGGAAATACCATGCCAAGTTTATAAGACCATTCGGCCATGACATGTAAAAATTACCATGTTTGCATTTTTTTTTTGTGTTAACTTGCTTAGTATGCTTCCATTTATGTTTACATATTTAGTCCATGCCATATGTTTGTTATATTGTCATTGATATGTTCATGAGTTATGTTAGTCACTATATTTGCATTATTATCCTGTTTGCTACCATGTGTTTGTGTTATTTGCTAGCTAGGATTATTTGGCCAACATGACCCTTTTTGCTTTGTGTGTGCATTTTCATTTTGTTTAGTTAATAGGTTTGCATTTCATGCCATAACATTGTGTATTTTGATTTGGTTTGCCATGTGTTTGTATTATTGGCTAGATAGGATTCCCCTAGTTTGTTTAATGGCCATTCGACCTCTTCTTGTAATCCTTGCCTTGTTGTGTGCATTTGCATTATGTTTAGGTATTATTGCTTTGCATTACTATGCCATAAGATTGTGTATTAGTTGCTGTTTGTTGCATTAGTATTAGGTTTATTGGTCATTATATGTTCATGACATTTTCATGCATTCTCATGACATTTTAAGTCTAGGCCATCTTAATATTGCCATGCATATTCTCATGCATATAAGGTCTAGAATCATATTGGTATTGCCATGCATTGCTATGCTATTTAGGTCTTAGGTCACTTTCTATTTCCATGCATTTCATGTCACTTTAGGTCTAATTCTCATTTGCATTATTATGCATCTCATGAATACCTAGGTTAGGATTACATTTATTGCCATGCAAACTCATGCTAGGCATTAGGTTATTTTGTTTTGCCATGCATTTCCCACATCATTTAGGTTTTAAATCATGCATTTCATGCATTCAATTGGCTTTATGTTCATGCATCTCATGTCATGCCACATGATTTATGACTTAGGCCAATCAATGGCTCAAAGTCATGCTCACTTGAGCAAACTTGTGGAAAATTAAAGAGTTGTCAAATTGATTATTCTACCTTTGTGTTTTTTTTTACTTAGCCAATTTTTGTCTAACTTTTTAGAAGTATTTGCTACTGCTTATAGGTCCTTAGGAGAGTCTCCAACATTTTTACTTTGATTTTTAAATGATTTTATCAAAGACCAAAAAAAATGTGTTTTGGCAAAACAGTTTTTCACCCAGTACTTAGACTTTCCTGATTTTTCTGAGAAGTCATCTTTAATCATAGAATTAAGTCAATATTTTATCGTGTAGTTTTACATGTTCTGAGTCTGCAGTATTTTTTTTAGAAATTTTTGAATTTTTAAAAATAGGTAAAAGATCTTGATTTAAAACTGGACAATAGAGGCAGATTTGAATTCAAAAGAAAAACAATTGTTGAATTTGGCTAAGGCATTTTAGAGGGGTTGGTTAGGAACTTTAGCTATTGTCCTAGCTTGGTTTTTAGACTATTTCAAACTTTAAAAATGATTTTATAAACCTCGGGTTAAGGGTGGTCAAGTCCGGGATTTTAAACTTAGGAAATTAGAGCCATTTTTAAAAGGGAATTAAGTCATGAATTATTTTTCATCCAATATTTTCAAAATTGTTTTCAAACAATCACAAAGTTTTTCGGTTTTAGAAAATTTAATTTGATGTATTTTCCTAAGGTAGCCGGATATCTTTTTAGATATACGGATTTCCTTAATTAAAAAAAATACACTTTCATGCATTGCATTTTCCATGTCCATGCATATTTTGTAATATGTGATTCTTGCTATGATAATTTCTATGGTATTGTTATTATTTTGATTTATATTTTTTTTGGTGTTATGTTGTTTGTTATATGGTTTTGAATATTTTATGATATTCTATGCTTTTTATTTAGTCATTTATTTTTGTCATATTATTTAGCATATACTATGTTCATGCATTATTATTTTTATTTTCATGCATATTTCATGATAGCATTATTTTATGTTTCATGACATTTCATGTCACTTAGGATATTTCATTTCATTTAGGATATTTCATTTCATTTAGAATATCATGTCATTTAAATTATATTATTCCATTTAGATTATACCATGTTACTTAGGTTAATTCATTTCATATAGAATATATTATGTCACTTAGGACATTTCATTTCATTTAAGATATTTCATTTTATTTAGGATATTTTATTTCATTTAGAATATCATGTCATTTAAATTATATCATTCCATTTAGAATATACCATGTTACTTAGGTTAATTCATTTCATATAGAATATATTATGTCACTTAGGACATTTCATTTCATTTAGAATATTTCATTTTATTTAGGATATTATATTTCATTTAGAATATCATGTCATTTAAATTATATCATTCCATTTAGAATATACTATGTTATTTAGGTTAATTCATTTCATTTAGAATATCATGTCATTTAAATCATTTCATTTCATTTAAAATATATCATGATACTTAGGATATTTCATTTCATTTCATTTAGAATATGCTATGTCATTTAAATTAAATAATTTAGGTTGCATTATCTAGACTTTGATTGTCATACATATTCATGTTCATGTTGTTCTAAAAAAAAAAAATTGAAAAAGATAATGATTTTCAATAAAAATAAAGATATTACCTAGTTAAAATAATTCATGTATTCTTTTCCGGGTTGCCGGGGAGGATATCATCAATTATCATTAATAACGGAATATCTTTCTTAAAACGAGATTGATTTGGAAATTTTTTTAAATAAATAAAAATATCTATATTTTGTAGAATTTTTGGAGAATATAGGAAAATTTTGAATTAATAAATTCCGAATCATTTTCAATAAAAAATGGAATTATTTTTCTTTAAATTAGGAATTAATTTAAAATACCAAATTTAAAATCGACATTTTTACTGAGACTTGAGATAACACACGATTAATAAGGTACCATTTTTTAAGGGCATTGTGGGGGTGCTAATCTTTCCCGCACGTGACCGAGTCCTGAACCCGATTCTTTGATTTCCTCTGGTTTATAACGCAGACTTGAAATTAGTTTTAAAAATATTTAATTAATTTTAATTATTTTACAAAATCGGTTTTAATAGGTGGCCGATCACACCTAGCTAAAAAAGATTGGTGGCGACTCCATGTTTTTTTAAGGTCGTTTTCAAAACCTTCATTTTTCAAGAGGAATTAAGTTGATTTTTCTTCGGTTTTTTTTAATGTCACACTTAACGAATATAAAGTCTCGCGATGAGACTTGTTATTTTTTAGGTTGCGACAAAATGAAAAATGAAAAAAGAAAAACACACAAAAGAAGAAGTGTGTTAAAAAAGTATGGCAGATGAAAGCCAAAAGCAAAGAATAAAATGAGCAAAGTCAAAAGAAAGTCCAAAAAGTCCAAAAAGGGGCAAATGCTTCAAATGGAATCCTCCTCAAGAAATGATCCTTGATCTGATTGCCCTCAAACGCAGATTTTGGGCCTATTTCTCCTTTCTTTCTGAACCTCGAACCATGGCCTACGTTATGTGCTTTAAAAGTCCATTTTGATCAAGCATGAATATTTAATTTGAAGGGTCTTCCTCAGATTTTATCCCATCTCATCGAATTATCATTTCACTAAGGAAAAATTTAGAATTCTCAAATGCATGGTAGAACAACAAAAAAAGAAATAAAAAAAAAGGAAAGAATGGGACTCTAGGGCGAAAACCCAAAAATGGGTGGTCTAGAGTGAAATGGAAGAAGTGGTCATCGAGGAACATCTAGGAAGAACCTCCCAAATTGACAGCTCTTATTTGGAGTATTGTCTTCAAAAACTAAAACTTTTTCCCTCCAAAATTAAACTTTCCGATTTAAACATCCCGGCCAATCTTGACGCTTGTCAAAATGCCTTGATATGGAAACTAAAGAATGTTGAATTTGTTTGGTTCTCTATGAATTCATGATATATAAAATCTGTTCCATTTGTGAGCCTAGAAGGGACATACATTTTTGTTGTGAAGTTTTCCTGGAAAAACCAAAATCTTGTTGTACCAAGCCTTGTCAATTCAAATTGAAAAACCCAAATGGACACTTAGGGAAATTTCTAACAGTGATCATCAGTCTTCAAAAGATTTGTATATCACACACTGTGGGGTTAATATTTTTTGTTCAGAAGTTTTCAAGATGAGAAAACAAATAAAAATATTTTTTAAAATACTCATTTTTGATGTTGACATGAGACAAGGGTTTTTCTAACCCAAAGGTATAGAACTACTAGGATAGCTCTTGACTTCTAGAGATGAGAAGAAGAAATAGAACCCGTTTCAGACCTCTGTTGATGAGAGTTTGAAAACTATCGGGGCAAGAGAATAGCCAAAGATTGAAAAAGGAGTTGAAGATATACTCTGAATTGAAGAGGAAAAATGAATGGGAAATGCTAAGCCAAAGTCTAGAAAAACGGTCAGGAGCATTTGCATCACTCATGAGCACTCATTTCTTTATTAAGCTTTGCATCTGCATCGTGTCAGCAAGCATTTGCATCATTCATGGGTATTTGCATTTGCACTATTCCATGAGCATCTATATTTTACCTTTACAAGTACATCCTTCATAGATATTTGCATTCACATCATCTCAAGCAATTGCATCATTTCTAGGATCATTGCATCTTTATTGTAGTTGCAATTACACTGTTCTTGAACTATTTACATTTGCACTATTCCAAGAACATCTGCATTCTACCTTTACAATTACATCCTTCATAGATATTGGCATTTGCATCAATATCTGCATTTGCACCATGAAGCATTTGCATCTTATTCAATATCTGCATTTGCATTTAGAAGCATTTACATCAATCCAAGACATCTGCATCTACATTTAGAAGCATTTGTATCAATCCAAGACATCTGCATCTGCATAAAGAAGAATGTGTATCAATTCAAGACATTTGTATTTGCACCATGAAGCATTTGCATCTTACTTAATATCTGCATCTGCATTAAGAAGTAGTTGCATCAATTGAAGACATTTGCATTTGCACCATGAAGCATTTGCATTTTATTCTGCATCTGCATTTAGAAGCATTTGCATCAATCCAAGACATCTGCATCTGCATCAAGAAGCATGTGTATCAATTCAAGACATTTGCATTTGCACCATGAAGCATTTGCATCTTACATAATTCTGCACCTGCATTAAGAAGTAGTTGCATCAATTGAAGACATTTGCATTTGCACCATGAAGCATTTGCATTTTATTTTGCATCATTTAGAAGCATTTGCATCAATCTAAGACATCTGCAGTTTGACAATTTATCTTGATTGAAGGTTCCATAAGTGGGGCATTAGTGAAAAGTTCAAGACTCCGTCATGAAGTCAAATAGTCTGAGAACTTCAAAGAAACCATGGATTAGAAATTATGACATAATCATTTGATTGCATTCATCCTTTGGAACCATACAAGCATTTGCAAATCATGTCATTCTCATCATTGCATTTAGCTAACATTGCAGGAATCATGGAGAAATTTTTTTTTTTAAATCGAACTCGATTTGCTTCTCAAATTAGTCGAGCCCCAAGACCGCCGTCGAGGTATGTTCCTTTCATTTTCAAGTTAAATTTATTTTTCCAAATGAATTTAACCCAGGATCATTCTTAGCATTTCCCTTTGTTTTTAAATCGAACTTGTTCTGCTTCTTAAATGAGTTGAGCCCCGAGACGATCGTCGAGGTATTTCCTTTTGTTTTAGTATATTTTTACGTTGGATTTATTTAAAGTTTACGCCTCGCTTGGAGGAGTATTTCTACAATAGAATTTTCTTTAAGTATTTAGTGTCTTTTAATTCTTGAGAACTGATAAGGTGTCTACGTCTTTGCACATCCCCTGATTCTCAGGAAATGCACAAATAGGGGCAACTGTAGACACTCGTTTTTGTCCGGGTGGTTTTAATTTTAACTTTTAATTTTGATTTTTACTTGTATTTTCGGAATTAATAAAAAAAAAAAGAAAAAAAAAACAAAAAATATGGAAAAAAGAAAAAAAATTAAATATTGTTTAAACCTAAACTCTTTAGGATTAAGACTGAATTTTCAGATTTTTTGAGATAATATTAAAAGAGTTTTGTTTGGGTTAAAACAACACTTTGATTAGGATAAGAACTCCAACTTAAATTAGACTATGACTCTAGGTGATCTTCTCCTATATAAAGAGATCCAGTTTTCAGCATTGAGGGGTGGCAGGTCGAGGAGGCCAGTGAATTCCTTTAGACGATATAGAGACGACGGCGGCATAGCTGCTCTCTTTTCGCAATCCATGTCTTGATCTCCCCCTTTCTCTCGACTGTTCTCATTGTCCTGGGCGCATTGCTTATTGTTGCATATTTTCATAGCAGCTCAAGGGGGCCCCGAAGATTAAGAAACAACAAGAGGGGGATAACCGGCAAGCCCGTATTAACAGTAAAACAGCAATCAGAAAAAAAGTGAATCACAGGGGGGAGTCAATTCCAGAGACCATCACTGTCGGATGTAAGTGATCCCAGCTCACCACTCTTTGTTGATGATCTCTCGACCTCTCTCCTTGGCTCAAATCTTCACGTGTTTACTTTTGCGGAGCTGAGACTGATAACTCATAATTTGCATGGTATAATCTGCTTGGTGAAGGAGGTTTGGACCCATTTACAAGGGTTTTGTTGATGACAAGCTTAGGCCTGGATTGAAGGCTCAGCTTGTGGCTGTCAAGGCAGTGGACTTGGATGGTTTGCAAGGTCATAGGGAGTGGTTCTCTTAGAGCTATTAACAGTAAGACGATCTTAAGGACAACACTGACCCCAAGTGTTTGGTTTGGCTTTCTTTTCTTTTCCTTCTTTTTACACTTTTGGATTTGCTGTTTTGATTTATATATATATATATATATATATATATATATATATATATATAAACTTATTTAATAGGTAATGATTTATGCTATGATTAGACGTAATGATTTGGATTATGATTAGGTATTATGATTTAGGTTATAATTAGATGATTATTTATTATATGATTATTTCATTTATTTTATTGATTATATATTTTATGTTTATTTATTTGATTAGGTATTATGATTTAGGATTATTATTTTTAGATGTGCATGATATGATATTATTATTGTTTTTTAGATTTTTGCATGAATTAGGAATTGATATGATATATTTTTATTATTATTAGATAATTTTGCAGGTTTGGGTTTTACGATTTTTATTATTTTTAGATGGCATTTTTAGGTTTTTATTATTAGATGGCATGTTTAGATTTTTATTATTTGTTATTATTATATGGCACGTTTAGATTTTTATTTTTATTTTTTAGAAGCATATTTAGGTTTATTTTATTATTTTTATTTTTAGATTGCATGATTTAGGATATTTTATTATTAGGTTTTTGCATGATTTGGGATTTGGCATGATTTCACTTTATTAGATTTTTGCATGATTAAACTTAATATGATTTTATTTTAAATTAGTTGGCATGATTAGTGTCATAACGTGCCAAATACGAATTCAGCATGTTAGACACAAATTAATGGAGTCGCCACTAATCATCTAATCTAGGTGTGATAAGTCACTTTTATGAATATATCTTATTTAAAGTAATCCTAAGCTTGACTAAAGCACCTTAAAAAGAATAGGTTCTGGTCTGCTTATCAGAACTAGGTTCGGGAGTACGGTTACGTATGAGGAAGGATTAACACCCTCACAATGCCTATCTAAGAGATAGTACCTAATTAGTCTTGTGATACTTAAAAAGTCTTAATTAAATGGCCTTGTATATCCTATTTCATTTTAATTGTTAAAATTAGAAATTTCGGAAATTATTTTTTAGGTCTTCCTTCCATTCATTCTAGAGAAATTACTAAAAAACGTTTCCTCACCTCGAGAGTATTCAAAAGAAACCATTCGTTCTATTGAAGAGGCTCCGTCGTCGGAAAAGTTAGATTATTCAATAAATTTATTTCTCTTATTAATCTTCCAACATTAATCCACATTTTATTAATGTTTATTCGAAAAATAAATTCTGATTTTCAATATAGAAAATTATCCCTTAAAATATTCTTCCATTCGTTCTGGAGAATTTTTAAGAGAATTTTTCTCACCTAGAAATTTCTCAAAAGTCAACTATTCGCGACTCTCTTGAATTTCATTATTGAAAAAAATCTTAATTTATCCTTTAATTTAAATTAAGCATTTATTATGGAAAATCATCTTAGAAAAAGGTGTTGAAAATTAATTATTCTTTAAAAAAAAATTGCGATTTTTATTGGTATTGAAAATAATCTCTTAAAAAATCCTTCCATTCATTCTGGAGAATTTTTAAGAGAAATTTCTCACCTAGAAATTTCTCAGAAATCAACATTCGTAATTTCTTTGAATTTCATCATTGAAAAAATCTCAATTTATTAATAAAAAAAAAACTAATCTTCAATTAAAATTAAAACTTAATTAATTAAAATATTTTTATCAATAAATAAATAAATGGTTAATAATACTAAATAAATATAATATAATATAATATAATATAATATAATATAATGTAATGTAATGTAATGTAATATGATATAATATAATAATTAATAATAATAGTAGTTACTAAAATAAATAATAGTTTTCTTATAAAAAATTAGTTAATAAATATTTAATAAATAATAATTAGTAAATAATTAAACTGCAAAAAAAATTAAAATATTGTTAGTAATAATAAAGAAAATAATTAATAAATAAATAAAATATAAAATAAAACAAATAAACCAAGACAAAACACCAAAAAAAAAAACAAGAAACAGGAAAAACAAAATGGTAGAAAGACTTGCGGGTCGGGCCCAGATGCGGGTCACGCGCGGGCCTCCTGGCCCGGCCCGCATGTCACTTAAAACAGAAATTTTTTTTTTGGGTCATTCTTTACCTGTTTTGAAAAAAAAAAAAGAACTCCTTTGTCTCTGAAATTTTTACCTCAAGAACACTGATGAATGTTCTTCAAGAAAAACCAGATTCCGATCACCTGCTGCCACTATCGCCACCAATCGTCGCCACTGTCGCCGCCGTCGATGGTTGAAAAATTCTGGAAACAATCTTAAAATATTCCTCTCGACCTCCTCGACTCAAAAACCAAATAAGTTTTGCCCGAATCTCTCTAGAATCTCCTAGATCTGAAATCAAAATTCGAAACTTCACCTCCTCCGATCTACTCCGTTGATCGCCGAATGATCACCAACTTCTAGCCTATGCTTCCTCTAATTAAAACCTAGACTTTCCCTCACAAAAATCTCTTCAAAAGAAATCTTAGCACTACCACTCTCAAATTTTGAATTTTTCCACACAAAAATATTTTTTCTTTTCTTCTACTGATTTCGAAATTTTTCTATGCTTTCTTGCTTGTGATCTCTGATGTCCTTTTTGGTTGTGATACTTGGGTTCATTATATAAAGAAGAAATTGAGTCCTACTCTAATTAGGAATTTTCACCTAATCAAGAGGCATGTTTTGTTCCAATCACAATTTTCAAAGTCCTATTTCAATCCAAAGAAGAGATTCATTCCAACCCAAACTTGTTTTTCCATTTTTTTATTAATTTCCAATTTATCCTTTTTTTTTGTTGACTTTCTCTTTTTTTTTCTTTTATTTAATTAAAAAATTAAATAAAACCCGGATAAAATTCGGTGTCTACAGTTGCACCCTCTTTGTGCATTCCCTGAGAAACAGGGGATGTGCAAAGACGTAGACACCTTACTAAGTCCTATGTACCTAAAGAAAATCATATCGTAGAAAAGCTACTCTAAGCGAGGCGTAAACTTTAAATAAACCCAACGTGAAAACAATACTCCTCCACGGAGGCTTCAACTTTAAAATAAACCTAACATGAAAATATACTCCTCCACCTAAGGCTTCAACTTTAAAATAAACCTAACATGAAAATATACTCCTCCACCGAGGCTTCAAATTTAAAAGAAAACAATACTCCTCCACCGAGGCTTCAACTTTAAAAGACAACAATACTCCTCCACCGAGGCATCAACTTTAAATGAAAATAGTACTCCTCCACCGAGGCATCAACTTTAAATGAAAACAATACTCCTCGACTGAGGCATCAACTTTAAATGAAAACAGTACTCCTCCACCGAGGCATCGACTTTAAATGATAACAATACTCCTCCACCGAGGCATCAACTTTAAATGAAAACAATATTCCTCCACCGAGGCTTCAACTTTAAAAGAAAACAATACTCCTCCACCGAGGCTTCAACTTTCGAAATTTGTAAATTCTCAAACGTAAATGTAAACTTTAAAAATCTTACCTTGAATCCCAAAAGAAATCACTAACCTCGCAAATTAGCATTCCAAATTAAGATTCACGTCCAAATCATACTGAATACCTGAAATAATCTTTCTTGGGTGCAAATACATAAATGCAATGCAGTACATGAATGCCGATGCATATCGTGCAAATGGATGTCATGAATGCTCTATAATAAACAATATCAACTCCCCGAATCTCTTAATCAAAATAAAAGGTTCTCAAGCTCATCATTCATCTCTGTTTGCACTTGGCTTCAAACTGGTAGAACGAATCTTACTATCTCTTTCCTTTTTCAAAATCCTATGACTATGAACAAATTTCTTTCTTCAAAAGTTTCAAAACACCAATCATTCTATATCTCATCTTATGCCAGCTTAACTGGGCTTTAACATTCCATCCTGGAAATTCTCATCTTCAAGAATTCTCACTTTTAAAATTCCCATCTCATCTTATCTCATCTCCCGACTTTTCTGTCCAGTTATCCATAGATTTCTCATAAAAAAAATGCAGGGATCTTTTAAGATTATATTCCAATTTATCAATCATTATTCTAATTTCATAGCAAACGCAATGCATGATGCATTCCCTCTATTCAATGCAAAGGTATAAAATTGAGAATAACAAATGGAAGGCAAAATAAGCTGGAAACAAAGATCTTTATTAACAAAATAAGGAATAGAATTCATCTCAAGGAATAAAAAAGCATCTCAAAAGGCTTATCACAAAGGTGTTAGGGTAACAAAACTAGTATCCAAACAATGAATACTTAGACAACCTTAACAGCTCATTCAAAATTCTCATCTAAAAACCAATCCCAATTGATGTCTTTAATCCTTCAGAGTTCATCAAACTAGACATTGTCTCCATCTTCGTGAAATTTTTGAATGACGCTGATCCTCCTCATATCTAAGCCGCCCTTTCGGGTTTTCAACATAGACAACCCCCGTTGACCCAAACCGCCCTTTTCGGGTTTTCAATTTGAGTCCTCCTTTTTTCTTTTTTTTTTCTTTTTTCTTTCTCTTTTTTTTTCTTTAAGCAAAATATTTCTTCACAACGTCTGAATTAATCGGGTTTGGCAAAACATCCCCATCCATTTCAGCCAAAATCAAAGCTCCTCCTGAAAAAGCTTTTTTCACCACATAAGGACCTTCCCAATTCGGCGCCCACTTCCCTCGATGATCATGCTGATATGGAAGAATTTTTTTCAAGACTAACTCTCCTTCCCTGAAATGTTTGGGACGGACTTTCTTATCATGCCCTCGCATTATTCGCTTCTGGTACAACTGACCATGGCACAACGCTGCAAGTCTCTTTTCCTTAATGAGATTCAACTGCTCAAAACGATCCCGTAGCCATTCTGCTTCTTCCAGATCAACCTCTTTCAGTACCCTTAAAGAAGGGATTTCTACCTCGACTGGTAACACAGCCTCCATTTCGTATACCAATGAAAACGGGGTTGCCCCTATGGATGTGCGAACCGAAGTTCTATAAGCACGCAAGGCAAAAGGCAACTTTTCATGCAAATCTTTGTAGACGTTAGTCATCTTCTCTACAATCGTTTTGACATTCTTATTGGATGCTTCTACTACTCCATTCATCTTTGGACGATATGGTGCTGAATTGTAATGTTTGATCTTAAACTGTTCACAAACCTCTTTCAATATCTTGCTATTCAAATTGCGAGCATTATCAGAAATGATTCTCTCCGGTAGTCCATATCGACAAATATCTATTTCTTTATGAACTTACAGACCACTGCCCGTGTTACACTTGCATATGAGGCTGCCTCCACCCACTTTGTTAAATAATCGATCATCACAAAAATGAACCGATGCCCATTCGTCGCCTTTTGGGTGATAGGTCCAATCACATCCATGCCCCGCATTGAGAATGGCCACTGAGGTGCCAAAACATGCAACTCATTCGGGGGAGCATTGATCTTATCCGCATAGATCTGGCATTTATGACATTTCCGAGCATAGTCAATACAGTCTTTCTCCATCGTTAGCCAATAATAACCTGCCCTCATTATCTGCCTAGCCATCATGTGACCATTCGCATGTGGCCCAAAAATTCCATCATGCACTTCCTCCAGTATCCTTTTTGCTTCTATGGCGTCAACACATCTCAAAAGCACCATATCTCCGCCCCTCTTATACAATATTTCTCCGTCAAGGAAGAAACCCATAGCTAATCTTCGGATGAGCCGTTTATCATTATTCGAGGCATATTCCGGATATCGTTGATATTTGACGTATTGCATGATGTCAAAATACCAAGGCTGACCATCAACTTCTTCTTCAACATCTAAACAATGTGTCGGAGATCCTTTCACACCCAATTTGATTGGTTGAATCTCAGCTTTTGCATCCAGCTTAAACATCGCAGCTAAAGTGGCTAAAGCATTAGCCATTTGATTTTCCTCCCGAGGCAAGTGTTGAAACTGAATTTTCTCAAAATGCTTGATTAATTCAGTTGTGTATTTCTGGTACAGGATCAACTTCGAATCCCTTGTTTCCCATTCCCCTTTCAACTGATAAATAACCAAAGCTGAATCACCATATACCTCCAACACATCAATCTTTCTTTCAATCGTTGCTTGCAAGCCATGACGCATGCCTCGTATTCAGCCATATTGTTGGTGCAATTAAAATCCATTCGTGCAGTAATCGGATAATATTGAACATCTGGGGATATCAAGACTACTCCAATTCCATGCCCAAAAGCATTAGAAGTTCCATCAAAGAACATCTTCTAGGGTTTTTCTTCACATTCTTCATCATCTCCTCTTGAAATAGCCATCAAATCCTCATCTGGAAAATCAAATTGCATTGACTCATATTCTTCAGAAGCCCGATCCGCCAGGAATTCGGCTATCACACTTCCTTTTATTGCTTTCTGAGTCACATAAATAATGTCATACTCGGATAAAGTGACTTGCCATCTTGCAATTCTTCTTGATAACGACGGCTTCTCAAAAATGTACTTCAGAGGATCTAACCTTGCTATAAGCCACGTTGTATTGTACAACATGTACTGTCTAAGTCTATGAGCCATCCATGCTAGAGCGCAACACATCTTTTCTAGCGATAAGTATCTAGATTCATAGTTAGTAAACTTTTTACTCAGATAGTAGATGGCATGCTCTTTCTTTCCCGTCTCATCTCGTTGCCCCAGAACACATCCCATGGATTTCTCGGACACCGTCAAATACAGAATCAATGGCTTTCCCAAAATCGGAGGAACTAACACCGGTGGATTCGACAGGTACTCTTTAACTTTACCAAAAGCTTTCTGACATTCTTCAGTCCATTCACCAGTATCCTGTTTGCGAAAAAGCTTGAAGATAGGATCAAATTTGAAGGTGAGTTGGGAGATAAAGCGTGATATGTAATTCAGCCTTTCCAAGAAACCTCTAACTTCTTTTTGCGTACGAGGGGGAGACAGATTTTTGAATCGCCTTTATTTTATCTGGATCCACTTCAATTCCTCTATCACTAACCATAAAACCCAACAACTTGCCGGATTTGACATCGAACGTACACTTGGCAGGATTCAATCTCAGCTGAAACTTTCTCAATCTTTCAAACAACTTCCTGAGATTAACCAAATGATCTTCATCTTCACGGGATTTGCTATCATGTCATCCACATAAACTTCAATCTCTTTATGCATCATGTCATGAAACAGAGTTACCATTGCCCTTTGGTAAGTAGCTCCGGCATTTTTCAACCCAAAAGGCATGACCTTATAACAGAAGGTCCCCCACATTGTAACAAATGTGGTTTTCTCCATATCCTCCGAAGCCATCTTAATCTGGTTGTACCCTGAAAAACCGTCCATGAACGGAAACGTGGAATGTCTAGCAGTGTTATCCACGAGGGTGTCAATATGAGGCAAAGGAAAATTATCCTTTGGACTTGCCTTGTTCAGATCTCGGTAATCAACGCACATTCTCACCTTCCCATCTTTCTTAGGAACTGGGACGATGTTGGCTACCCACTCCGGATACTTAGCTACCTCCAGAAAGCCTGCATCAAACTGCTTTTTTACTTCTTCTTTAATCTTTAACAGCATCTCCAGCTTCATTCGTCTTAATTTTTGTTGCACCGGCTTGCATTATGGTCTCAAAGGCAATTTGTGCTCCACAATATCTGTATCCAAACCCGGCATGTCTCTGTATGACCATGCGGACACATCCACAAATTCTCTGAGCAAATCTTCTAATCTCTTCTTTTGAGCAGGTGGCAATGGCGTGCCCATTTTTACTTCTTTCTTATTTTCCTCATCTCCCAAATTGATTATCTCAGTAACCTCTTAATGTGGTTCAATCGGTTTCTTTTCCCGTTCCATTAATCTCAACAAATCTGGAGACAAAGTATAATCATCTGATTCCTCTTCATTATCAAATTCATCAACATTAATTGTGTTTTCAAAATTGAATCCCGAATTATTATTAAGATTTTCTTTGTATTCATTACTTGGAATCCTGAAATTGAATGGAATCGAAAGAATATATATTGGTATACGAAGAAAGATGGCAACAATGAAAGAAAGGAAAAATGACAACCATGAATGAAAGAGGGAATGAAAATGCATCTTGTTCCTAATTTATTAAAATAATAACGAATAAACTAGCCTATACGTAAAAGACCATCCCTACTGCCCTTGGGCATGAGCAACTAGGGACTTGACTCACTGCATTACATTTTATGAGATTCAAGGATAACAGGCAGCTTCGTCACTTTCCAATTACCCAGTTTCATTTCAGGTGAGCATGGGTACACCAACAACTCTTCTTCAACATCAGATTTCATTCATGCTTTATCTACCATTTGAATAGAAAGCTCAGAAAACGCTTCTTCTAAATTTGGTGGAGGTGTACCGGGATAAATACATCCCCCAAACGAAAAGTGGAATAAAGATAAGGAAAGATCATCTTCCTCGGCTCCCACTTGTACCCTTTCACACGAGCCAATCTTTTTTTCTTCTTCTCGAACTCGACCATCTCTCAATCCCTTCTGGTTGGCCTGTAACCTAGCCCAAACCTTTCTCTATTTTCTTGTATCTCTGGCGTCTCCCTGATCCCCTGAAGATGCTTCCCCAATCCAAAACCAACTTGCCAACCCATCCCAATAGTCTGCTTGAACAACATGCTAACTGTTCGAGAAAAACGCAGAGCAGGCACTTTTGACCCTTCACCAACATATCTCGCATTGATGAATTCAAACAATTTGAATGAACATTCCAATGCTTCATCAGCTACCTCGACATAAGGCGTGGTTGGGGACTTAGTTACCAACAAATCCTCTTCCCCATTAACACATACTAGATAATCCTCCATAACAAACTTGATTTTCTGGTGTAATGATGATGGAACTGCTCCTGCCATGTGAATCCATGGCCTTCCCAACAGGCAACTGTAAGATGGTGAAATCTCTATAACCTGAAACTTTATTTTGAAAGTGCAAGGCCCAATTTGCAGAGGCAATTCAATATCTCCCAAAACCGCCCGACGGATTCCATCAAAGGCTCTCACAATCATGTGACTAGGTTGAATGTGAGACACATCTATTGGAAGCTTGGATAATGTAGTCATCGGCATAACATTAATGGAAGAACCATTATCAATAAGTACTTTAGCCATAACATGACTTTTGCACTTGACCGTGATATGGAGGGCCTTAGTACTGCCCCTGTCTTCCGGCGAAATCTCATCATCATTAAAGGTTATAAAATTGTTAGCCACCAGATTTCCTGCAATATGACCCACATTCTCCACGAAAATATTGTGAGGCGCATGTGCCTTGTTCAGGACTTTCAGCAAAGCTTCTCTGTGAGGCTCGAAATTCAACAACAGTGACAACAGCGAAATCCAAGCTGGCATTTTATTCAACTGTTCAATCACACTATATTCACTATGTTTGATCAACTTCAAAAATTCACAAGCCTCTCTCTCAGTCACAGGCTTCTTATATTTCGTGTCTCGAACCACCAATGGGTTCGTCTTGCTTCCCAGCTCTTCATTCTTTTCTTTTTCCGCTGCTTTTCCTTTCTTGTCCCTATCAAGTATTTCAGGGGAATAACAACGCCCACTCCTAGTTACTCCCCCTACTCCAGTTAGATTGGCAGCTTCAAACTTAATTATGATTGAACTACCAAGCATTTCTCGGGTTATGATGTCGCACCCATATCTCCACGGTACTGCCTTATCTCTTTGATATGGGAATGGACTTGGGACATTGATCATAATAACAGGATTCTTGATCCCTACTGACTTCTCATCTTCAAACTGACTCGTCTTTTTCTGATAAAAGAACGTGATCGATTTCACAGCAGGCAAAGAAGATTCTCCAATTACCACATTAATTCCATCTGCCTCAAACTCTGTGTAAAACTCAATCGGGAGAGATCCATTAGTTTCTGTAACTCTTGTCGGAATTCAACACAACCTTGCACCGAATGGCCAGCTATCCTTTGGTGATATTTGCAAACCTTGCTTGGATCATACTCGCCAAGATAACTATTTGAATTAGCCTGCATAGGACTAATCATGCTAGCTTTGACCAGGACATCGAAAATGTAATCCATTGATGTCGTAACTTCATCCACTCTTCTCTTGATTAAGGTAATCTTGCCGTCTCCCAAAGTATTTACCGCTGGTCTTGCATGTTTTGGTAAAGGATTACCGTTGACGTTCGGGCCACCATTCTCTTCAAAGTTTATCAACCCAGCTTTAATCAAACTTTGCACTTTGTACTTCAAAGCTGTGTCGTTTTTGATGGAGTGACCCACGTTTCCTGAATGGTAGTCACATCTGGCATTAGGATCATACCACCTAGGGTATGGAGGTTTCAAGAGTTCCAAGTGTACCGGTGCAACCAGATGGTTCTTGATAAGATCTGGAAGCAAGTCTGCATAGGACATGGGAATAGGATCAAAAGAAATTCTTTCATGGCTGGCTCGTGGTCCTCTCGGATTAATTGGGGGTTGATTGGCTTGTACAGGTGGCCCAATTGGAGGAGCCAATGGTCTAGGGCGGAAATTAGGTTGGAACACCTGTGGAGGTGCAGGTGGATAAGCATATGAACCCGGATTGATGGCATTGGTATTCGTCTAGTATGGCTGGTACACGGATTATGGGAAATGCGGGACGTAACCTCCCGTTTGTTGCCCTCCATATGCAACAGTCTGGACATCAGCTTCCTTCTTCTTTGTCACGCTATTCCTCTTTACAACAGATTCCCCTCCTTCAATCTTGCCATTCTTGATGGCATTTTCTATGATTTCACAGGAAATCACCATATCAGCAAAGTTCTTTGTGGCGTTCCCAATCATCCTGTCGTAGTACGGAGCCTTAAGAGTACTAACGAACAGTACCGTAGTCTCTTTCTCAGTCAGAGACGGCTGGATCTGGGCAGCAATATCCCTCCATCTCTGGGCGTAATCCTTAAAACTTTCGATGGACTTCTTCTCCATATTTTGTAGAGATAAACGGTCTGGGGCCATATCAACAATGTGCTTATACTGGCTGATGAATGCCTTGGCCAATTCTTTCCAAGTACGAACCCGATTCCTATCGAGTTGAACATACCACCTAGCAGTGGACCCCGTAAGACTATCCTGAAAGACATGGACAAGCAGCTTGTCATCTTTGGTGTGGGCGGCCATTTTTCGGCAGTACATGGTGATATGGGATATGGGGCACTTGGACCCATCAAACTTTTCGAAGTCAAGAGTCTTGAACTTAGGCAGGATTACTACATCTGGCACTAAACAAAGCCCCTCAGCATCCATAGAACCATAGCAGTCTAACCCCTCAATAGCTTGGAGCCTTTCTTCAATCATTTTCATTTTTCGAGACTCGATCTCTTCTGCCACTTTCAGCTTCTCTAACTCTTTGGGATCGTCTAAATCTGGAACTTGGACTGGGTCTATCTTTGTCCCAAGGACAGGAAAGGTGAATCCCGGGATTTGAGGTTGGCCGTGTGGGTAAGTGAATCTTTCCATGTAAGGCACCTGCTGTAATTGTTCATGTTGCGCTTGAGATCAAAAACCGAGCGGACATAAAGATTCGCCCACATTCTGCTCTTTCCCTTGAGAACCAAATTCTTCTTCCTTATTATTCCCTTTCAGACTTTCATCATTTCCAACAAAGAACTTAACTGCTCTCTAATCTCATCCTGAGCTTGTTCTACCTTATCTATCCTTGAGGATTTCTCTTCGGCCATTTCTCTAACTCTTGATCTGGTGTTGTAAGAGTGACGAGAAGACTGGTCTCAAAGATTCTGACTGTCGAGCTATCCTTGAACCTTTAGTAAAATTTCTTAAATTAGGATGATATGCTTAAAATTTAAAACTAAATTGATGATGTTTATGCACATATGGATGAAATGTTATGAAAGAAACACCAGCCACATAACAAATGTAGATAAAAAAGAATTTTATAAATAAAATTACCAAATCCATAGAAATCCTAAAAACCAAAGCGATCCTAAAAACATAAAAAATAAAAACTTCAACTGGCCCTAAAGCATAAAATATAAAAAAATTCTTACAAAAGATCCTAAAAACATAAATCTAAAATCCTAACGTCTCCAAAGGAATTTGACAATCTGACGGTAGTGAGACTGAGCTTCATCCAAAAGTTCGAATATGAGCTGGCCGTTTTCATGGAAGGGATGTACTTTCGCCTTAACCTCCATGATTCTGTCATACATGTCTTCTGCCTTGCGGGATGCCACATTGAAATGGTCGAACATATTCTCCAGAAGGTTCTGCTTTTTAGAGTTTGCATCTCGGAGTTGCGAGCATTCTTCCTTCAAATTCATTAATTCGGTAACCAATTCTTGGCAATCAGCTGCTTTCTTTTCTTGATCAAATAACAATTCCCCATTTTCTTCCTTTAAGCGCCCAACCTCGGTAGTCAAAGTGAATATTTATTTTCCATACCAGTCAAGGATTCTTTCAAAGTGTCACCATCTTCGGTGAGTTTCTGAATAATGCCATCTCTTTCCACTAAACCATTCCCCAACTTTCGAACTTTTAATCGAAGCTTCTTGGCCTTGCTTTTTTCTTTGTTCAAGCCTTTTTCTAACTCTTCTACCCTCGATTGCAGTTTCTGGTTTTCTTCTCCCAATTCATCTTTTTCTTCTTGCAGCTTCCTTTTAGCCTTTTCTATCCTCAGCATAAGATCCGAGGCTATAACCTTGGCTGAACCATCTGGACTTCTTTTGCAAGGAATCACAACATCTTTTGCTCTCCTGGCCTACCACACAGAGTATTCAGGAGTAGTGTTCCATGAGATACTACCCCCTTCAACTCTAATCGTTAATTTCCAAGCCTTTGTGAGTTCTTCTATCCTGTTGATAACCCCTTTATCTGAATAAGAGAAATCCACCTGGTTAAGTCCGTGAGTCATCGGTATGAACTGTTTGTACCCTGCCTGTCTTCGTACCATGATGGGAGAGTAGCTAACGACACCCCAAAGTCCCAAAAGAGGAACCCAAGGCTGATCACCACAGCTAAATAACATAAGTCCATGAGGCATCCATGGTGCTTTCCAAATCACTTGTCAGCTTGTAAGCTCTCGCAACATCATCACCCAGTCTTCTTTTGACCTTGATCCAGGCCATGCACTCTCACAGAACTCCTTGATAGGTGAAGTATGGATTTCGGAACTTCGACTCTTGGCATTCAAAATAACTTTTCATCCAGATGTAGAGCAACTGTAAACATCCGATGAAACGTCCTTTTCCATTTCTCCTGCAATGATTCAGTGACCTGATAGTCTCGGCTAATATAGCTGGAGCCGTGTTGATCTGGTGTTGAACTTGGTCCATGAAATTCACCACAGTTGTTTCAGTATGTCCCAATATCTTCGGGAAAACCACAAGTCCGTAAATAGCCAAAGCCATCACCTCCAAACCTTTATCATCATCCGGGTGTTTGACAATGAAGTTTCGGAGAACACTCCATGGAATACCAGTGCTCTTACCTTTTTTCTTCACAATTTTATCAACTTCTACCAAGCTGATTCCCATGATCTTTGCTAACTTCTTCCGATAACCTGTCTTGTTCTTCCAATAGACTTTGTCCGGATTAGGAGGGTCCAACGAAGCAATGCTGAATACTCTTCTATAGTTGGAACCATATCTACTTCATTGAACACAAAGCACCTATATGATGGGTCCCAAAACTGCATCATGGCTCCTACCAAGTTATTATTGACTTCGACAAATAGGAGCAAAGCCAGATCCCCATATTTTCGTCTGAATGTCTCTTATCGAGTTTCATCCCAAGAATGCCAAATGTTGATCAGACCTTCGAGGCTGTGCCAGATCCATGTGAACTTTCTCAGGAAGAGTAGAGACATACCCGACTAGAAGACAATCTCCTGTACTTTGCTGGATTGCTTTCGATCTAAGCTTCAGACCACTGGCATACTCATGCTTGGCGAATGTCAGGTTTTCCATGGATTTAGTGGACATTCTTTTTATCTAGACCGTTATGTGGCAAGATGATTTTATGAAGATGCATGATGTATGAAAAGAGAGAAACAAACAGTTAGATATTATATCAACAAACTCATGAAAAGATAAAAATACAACAACATGTATAAGCACTACATCATCATGGTGAGCATAAAACAAATGTGTCAGATAAACAAGCATCATGTTAATGAAAAAGTATAGGGTAATGATAACTCGTATAATTATATAGTTTTTAGTTATGTTTTATTAATGTTTTGTGTCAAATACGAGTTATTATTGTTTAGTCTAATTGTGTTTATGATCTTTTATATTTTTATGTATTTTGGTATTTTTCACAAGTTTCTTTGAGTGATTTCAGATTACTAGAATTAAGGGCAAATCCAGTTCAGTTTCAGTTCCGACACCTTTTGCCATATCAGCCATATCTCGAGTTTCACTGAAGCAATAAGGCTGAAATTTGTAGCCATGCAAAGCTAAGAGGCATATCTATCGTTTTCATGTTTTACACTTCTTAAAACGGAGTCGTTTTCCCTAGCGAAATCGACCATCAAGTTGGCTGATGTGCAATGACGTCTGTGCTGACATGTTTTCGTATTATGCCCATATCTTCTTATCCACATCAGCAAATGAGCTGATTCCAACGGCTATAGTTCCGTAACTGATAGGGGAACCTTTGTCTAGAAGACCATATGATCAGATCAGGCCTCCAATATTGACGAAATCGACCATCAAGTTGGCTGATCAAAATCGTCATATACCTACCTTTGAAATTTGTAAAGCTTGTCTCTTGTCATTTAGCCCTCCAAAATGTGTATAAATAGAGGGCCTTGGATGATTGTAAGGGATCATATTGTACATAGGTAGGATATTAGCCATTTTAATAAAATTCTCTAAGTTTTCTTCTTCTTTCTTTTCTCTAGTTTTCTTTCTTTTCTCTAGTTTTCTTTTTCTTTAGAGAGAGCAAGAGGTTGGATAATTAATATTCTTCCTCTTCTTCTTTCTTTCTTTTATTTTCTTCTTAGATTTTCTTTAATTTTATGTTTATGTTTATAATGCCTATGCTAGGCTAAACTTCTATTTGGTTAAGGGTGATTTCAAAGCCCTAGACATGTTTTATGATTGATTTTCAGATTCTATCTATCATTAATTTTCTATCAAAGTTGCTTATGTTCTTCTACAAGAATTGTTCATGATGTTGTCTTGATTTGTTTAGGTGTACAACTAGATAGATCTTGATAATTATCTATTGCTAGTTTAGGAGTCTTGATCCGTGTAATTGTCTTGATTTCCTATTCATAAGTGGCAATTTGTGATTAATGATTATGGTCAAGTTTTCAATAATTGCAAAGTGGAACATAACCTAAGTTGAACAATCCGAGCTTATGTGTTTGTTGCTTAGATCAACCTATCTTTCTCATCATAAAGCTGCCATTAAATTGAATTTAGAGAGCTTATTCTAGGTTGTTTAATGGTTAGAGATTAAATAGAGAGCTTGTTCTATTTAACGACAAACTAAGGAAAGATTGGGATAACAGAGCTTGTTGTTATCTACGGTTGTTAACTTTGATAGTTGGTTGATATTGATAGATCTGAAATTGATTCTTAATGATGTCTAGTGGTGGAGAATGAAACCTTAACCATATTTTTCATATTTGATTCTTCTTACTTACTTGTTTTCTTACTTTTCTAGTTTGCTTATTTTTAAAAGTATATTTATTTTTATTGGCTGGTTATACCGCCTAATTTGTATATTAATTTTGTTTTACTTTTATTGGCTGGTTATACCGCCTAATTTAGTATATATATTTTTATTGGCTGGTTATACCGCCTAATTTAGTATATATATTTTTATTGGCTGGTTATACCGCCTTGCATCTTCTTCTTATTATTTACTTTAGTTTAAATCTGGCTTCAAAAACCCCTTTTCTTTTATTGTTCTTGAATTTAAAGTTTTAAACTATTAACTTATAAACTAAAACCCAATCCCTGAGGACTCGACCCTTGCTAACTACTATACTTACAATTGATCTTTTTAGTGCAAGGTTAAATAAGATACACTCTTTTGGGTGCATCAAATTTTTGGCGCCGTTGCCGGGGATTGCTTTCTTTAGTTTATTTGTTACTTGGTTTATTCTTATTTTCAGTTCTAATTAGTTTTATTTTCTTGTACATACAAGTTTTTCTTTTCAAATTTAAAAAAAAAAAAAAAAAACAATGGAATTGAGCAATCTAACACTTGAAGAGTTGGTGGCATACATGAACATGGAGAATCAACAAGCCAATCTCACCTCCCCAGTTCAACAATTAGCCATGGGAGGATGTCAAGGCCATCAAGTGTTCCAAGACCAACAGTATGATCATTACTCAAACACTTACCATGAGGGATGGTGGGATCATACTAATTATGGCTACTCGAAAAATTACCAAGAAGTAGATCCTTATGCCAATTACACTCATCCATCTAGCTTCAATCAATCATGGTCTCAAGAACCAGATCTTTTTCAACCACCACATATGACTCAAAACTCAGGTACTTCTTTAGAAGATCTTGTCTATTCTCTTGTTACTGATTCTTTGCAATTTCAACAGGAAACAAGGGCAAGCATCCAGAGTTTGGAAAAGCAAATGAGCCAATTGGCTAGTAGTATGGTGGGATGGGTAGCACAAAGATCTGAAGAACTCCCAGCCCAAACGATGGTTAACCCAAAGGAGAATGCTACTATTGTGACCTTGAAAAATGAGGAACAAGATGAGGATGAAACAAAATTAGAGATGGATTCTATTCTTGAGGATAATGAAGCCAAAGATCCAAATAAGAGTATTTCGGCACCTGAGGTAACGTTTAAGGTTTCACTTTTTACTAATGTTTCTTCTCCACCTTTTCCTAGTAGATTTACAAAGTTCAAGGAGGAAGAACATGAACAACACATGCCGGAAACCTTAAACAACTTGTTTGTGGAGGTCATTCAACAAGTATCAAAATATGCTCCATTCCTCGATAACATATGCACCACAAAGGATGATGGAATAATACTTGTAATGGAGAATGCATCCACTGTTGTGCAAAGAAAGCTTCCTCTCAAACGCATAAATTTGGGAAATTTCATGTATGAGCCTGACAAGCCTAAAATGCCAAGAAGGGGTGTTGGTTAGGTTCAAAACACTAAATCAAGTGCTAATTGGGGGAGGCAGCCTAATTAGTGAAAGCATTGCCAAACTGCCATCCTCAGATTTGCTCTCTTTTTCTTTATCTTTTTCTTATGTTTCTTTGTTAATTGTGTTTAGTGTTTCTAAGTTCATTTAGGCTGCATAAGTTTATTTTGTTTATTAGTTCTTTTCACTTACACATGATTCTTTCATTTGGGATTAATAGCATTACATTAATGACAATGTAAGAATTATGTGTGGGGGGAAGAATTTAGGATTTTATTTAGAGTGTTTTGTTTTTGAGTTTTTTTATGTTGTTTTTCTTTCTGATCCTTGTTTTGAAAATAACTAAATGTAAATATAATTTTTATTTTTTTAACCCCGGTTAAATGGCGGATAACGGTACTCCATGATTATTTAAATCGGTTCCATCAGCTACCCACAAAACTGATATTGTATATAAATTTCTCTTCCAATTTCTCTTTCAATTTTTTTCATTTTTTTTTCAGGATGGATGATATTCTCACAAGATTGCAGAAACGATTTCCTCCTTTTCCTCGAAATATTTTACTGAAGCTTTACCAAGTTCGATTTGAAAGATTAAGAATGCTTATGCACAAAGGGATTCCTGAAGACATACGTTGGATAATTGAAGCCTAGGTACGTGAAGATGAATATCTTCCTGTTTTGCATTTACCAGGTACAGGTAGAAGCACTTTTGCAAAGAAGCGACGAGCAAAGCACATGAGTTCAAATTGCCACAAATGTGCACGATGGAAGTGTAACGGTAAATGTCGTTCTATTGGGATTCTGTCCTCTAATCGAGATGATAAAATTGAATTCATTAAGGATGGACTGAGTAAGGAGAATTTGGGTAATATCCAACTTTCTCTTGAGACGCATCCTAATGGAGACGTACAAAGAGAAATTCTTGATTTATGGCCGCAATTCCAAAGGGAATGGCAACATCTTGGGACTCTGATGTTAAAAGACCCTGTTTGCCAGCTTGTAAGAAAACTGGATGTGAAGCATATCCTCGACTCATAGAAGGCGTTTAAGCCGTTTCTGGACGTAAAACCAGAGGAAGATGCCAAATACACTTTCGGCGACACTATTACTCCTGACTTTTACGGTTGATTTTTCTTCTCTTTTTGATTTTCTTCCTGAAATCACGCAAAAATCTTTTGTTAGGTTAACATTTTCTTCTGACAGGTCAGATACACTTTCGGCGACATCATTACTCTTGTCTGATTCACTACTCAGTCATCTATATATTACACCATGTACTCATTCTCTTTCAGGCACTCGAAAAAAAAAGAAAAAAAAAAAAAAATATAAGAAGTATTCATTCTGAACAAGGTCTGAGTAAGGGAGACTTGAGACATACCTTGTCATATTTTTATGTTTAAACTTAATCTGACTTGTATAATCATCCTTGTGAGTTTTTGAGCCTATAATGATTGATGCATTATACAAATCAATCTAATTTCTTTCTTGAGTGCTCTTATGATTACAGGATTCTCTAGAACTTGCTTTAAACCGTTTGAGACTATATTGATACATGTGACAACATGAATATGATAGAGGCATTAGGATTTTTAGCCAGAGCCAAACAGCCAACCCTTATTGATGTTCCAAGAGAACACACCCTTAGTGAACCAATTTGAGCCTACATTGAATAAGCTATCTCTTTGGTAACCATAACTTGTCCCTAACCTAAATATACTTATATCTTTACCTTTGTTCCAAAGATGAATTAGCATGTTTTGAGACAAGTTGCAAAGACAAGGGATATTTTTAGTTAAAAATTTGGGTTAGAAACAAGAAATAAGTGTGGGGGGAAAAGAAAAGAAAAGTCAAGAGAAAAAGAAATGAAATACTGGCAAATACATTCCTATGTAAAAAAATATATATATATATATGAATCATCTCTTGAATTTGTGGAAAAAGAAAAAGATGTTACAAAGTCGTTTAGAATGAAGAAAAGGCCCAACATGAATATCCGGCCTAGGTGACTATGTACTTGTAAAGAGTTTTGAGAAGTTTCTTTGTATGATCTTTTTATGTCTCTAAACTTTATGAACTCTTTGGAACCTTTGTGATATCTTTATCCTTTTGTTCTTCAACCACATTACAAACCCCTTGGCCCCATTACAACCTTGATTAAAGACCTCTTGATTCATGAAGTTGTATGATCTAAATAGTGGAGAATAGGTGGACAAGCAAGAATATGGTAGAACTGTTTTCATGAGATTGATTGAGTGTAAACACTTCACCACTACTTTAAAGAGTGAAAATCATGAGGGTATATCATGTGAGAAGTTGAGATTAAATTTGAACATGCACTATTTTGATTGAGATATGTTATGTTAATATTGGCTTAACTCAAACAATTTATATTCAAGCATGAATTTTTGTGAAATTCTTTAAGCTATTGATTAGTTTATAAGACTTGTTCAAATATTGTATCTAATTTGTATTGAAAGGATTAGGAGTAAATATTTTTAGTATATGCAGTTTATTTATATTTTAGTTTTTCAATGTTTGTGGGTATCGTTCTAGTAAACCCTCACGAGACTAAACTCGTCCACTAGGGACACCTAGGGGTTTAAAGGCTTGTGTCACATGCTAAGTGCCACCGTGATTTCCTACGAAAATGGATTAGATTAGATTTTCTTATTTTATTTTTATTGAGTCGTTGCTAGGGACTAGCAACAATCTAAGTGTGGGGGTGTGATAACTCGTATAATTATATAGTTTTTAGTTATGTTTTATTAATGTTTTGTGTCAAATACGAGTTATTATTGTTTAGTCTAATTGTGTTTATGATCTTTTATATTTTTATGTATTTTGGTATTTTTCACAAGTTTCTTTGAGTGATTTCAGATTACTAGAATTAAGGGCAAATCCAGTTCAGTTTCAGTTCCGACACCTTTTGCCATATCAGCCATATCTCGAGTTTCACTGAAGCAATAAGGCTGAAATTTGTAGCCATGCAAAGCTAAGAGGCATATCTATCTTTTTCATGTTTTACACTTCTTAAAACGGAGTCGTTTTCCCTAGCGAAATCGACCATCAAGTTGGCTGATGTGCAATGACGTCTGTGCTGACATGTTTTCGTATTATGCCCATATCTTCTTATCCACATCAGCAAATGAGCTGATTCCAACGGCTATAGTTCCGTAACTGATAGGGGAACCTTTGTCTAGAAGACCATGTGATCAGATCAGGCCTCCAATATTGAAGAAATCGACCATCAAGGTGGCTGATGTGCAATGACGTCTGTGCTGACATGTTTTCGTATTTTGCCCATATCTGCTTAACCACATCAGCAAATGAGCTGATTCCAATGGCTATAGTTCCGTAACTGATAGGGGAACCTTTGTCTAGAAGACCATATGATCAGATCAGGCCTCCAATATTGACGAAATCGACCATCAAGTTGGCTGATCAAAATCGTCATATACCTACCTTTGAAATTTGTAAAGCTTGTCTCTTGTCATTTAGCCCTCCAAAATGTGTATAAATAGAGGGTTTTGGATGATTGTAAGGGATCATATTGTACATAGGTAGGATATTAGCCATTTTAATAAAATTCTCTAAGTTTTCTTCTTCTTTCTTTTCTCTAGTTTTCTTTCTTTTCTCTAGTTTTCTTTTTCTTTAGAGAGAGCAAGAGGTTGGATAATTAATATTCTTCCTCTTCTTCTTTCTTTCTTTTATTTTCTTCTTAGATTTTCTTTAATTTTATGTTTATGTTTATAATGCCTATGCTAGGCTAAACTTCTATTTGGTTAAGGGTGATTTCAAAGCCCTAGACATGTTTTATGATTGATTTTCAGATTCTATCTATCATTAATTTTCTATCAAAGTTGCTTATGTTCTTCTACAAGAATTGTTCATGATGTTGTCTTGATTTGTTTAGGTGTACAACTAGATAGATCTTGATAATTATCTATTGCTAGTTTAGGAGTCTTGATCCGTGTAATTGTCTTGATTTCCTATTCATAAGTGGCAATTTGTGATTAATGATTATGGTCAAGTTTTCAATAATTGCAAAGTGGAACATAACCTAAGTTGAACAATCCGAGCTTATGTGTTTGTTGCTTAGATCAACCTATCTTTCTCATCATAAAGCTGCCATTAAATTGAATTTAGAGAGCTTATTCTAGGTTGTTTAATGGTTAGAGATTAAATAGAGAGCTTGTTCTATTTAACGATAAACTAAGGAAAGATTGGGATAACAGAGCTTGTTGTTATCTACGGTTGTTAACTTTGATAGTTGGTTGATATTGATAGATCTGAAATTGATTCTTAATGATGTCTAGTGGTGGAGAATGAAACCTTAACCATATTTTTCATATTTGATTCTTCTTACTTACTTGTTTTCTTACTTTTCTAGTTTGCTTATTTTTAAAAGTATATTTATTTTTATTGGCTGGTTATACCGCCTAATTTGTATATTAATTTTGTTTTACTTTTATTGGCTGGTTATACCGCCTAATTTAGTATATATATTTTTATTGGCTGGTTATACCGCCTAATTTAGTATATATATTTTTATTGGCTGGTTATACCGCCTTGCATCTTCTTCTTATTATTTACTTTAGTTTAAATCTGGCTTCAAAAACCCCTTTTCTTTTATTGTTCTTGAATTTAAAGTTTTAAACTATTAACTTATAAACTAAAACCCAATCCCTGAGGACTCGACCCTTGCTAACTACTATACTTACAATTGATCTTTTTAGTGCAAGGTTAAATAAGATACACTCTTTTGGGTGCATCAGGTAAGAAGTGTCCCTTCATGTGTCCTAAGTTTGGGTTCTTCTCTATATAAGGTTGGACATGGCTCTATCTTGAAGTTTGGCCACTTAAGTATTGTTTATATGTTGGGTTTAGGATACTTGACCAAGCTAAAAAGGTTCCCAAATTACTCCTTAACATCATCCATGTAGAATGAGTAAGGCACCCCATTCCTCACCCATTATAGGCTCCAACCGGAAAGGTCCATTATAGGCTCCAACCGGAAAGGTTCAATTCGGGTGAGAGTATTTTCCAAAGTTATGGCGGAGGTTATCACCTCTCAAAAACTTTGGTACTTTACACTCTGAAGGTGTTTCGCTAGCCGTTGCGGAGGTTTTCACCTCTCGAAGGCGTAGGTACTTTATCCCTCCTAAAAGGGACGAGCCCGGGTATAGGGCTTTATGATATGCAATGCGTCGTGTGTGCGAAGGGACATTCAAACCTTCCTTTACCCACAAATGTACAAGAAACAAAAGTTGTTAGTACAAATAACAAAATAAAAATAAAAAATAAAAATAAAAATAAATAAACAAATAAATAAACAAATAAATAAACAAATAAATAAATACATAAAAATTAAACACTTAAAGACCAATATTTAAAACCTAAGGTATCACAAGACTAATTTATGGCTCGACTCTCTAATGTCCCCAGTGGAGTCGTTAAACTGTCATAACGTGCCAAATACGAATTCAGCATGCTAGACACAAACATGGAGTCGCCACTAATCATCTAACTAGGTGTGATTAGTCACCTTTACGAATCTATTCCTCTTAAAGTTATCCTAAGCTTGACTAAGGCACCCTAAACAGAATAGGTTCCGATCTACGTTTCAGAACTAGGTCTGGGAGTTCGGTTACGTGTGGGGAAGGATTAGCAACCCCACAACGCCTATCTAAATATGGTAGGATGTTAATCACATATTATCCAAAATGGTTTTTAATTGATCTTAATTAATTTCCTAATCATGCCAACTAATTTAAAATAAAATCATATTAAGTTTAATCATGCAAAAATCTAATGAAGTAAAATCATGCCAAATCCCAAATCATGCAAAAACCTAATAATAAAATATCCTAAATCATGCAATCTAAAAATAAAAATAATAAAATAAACCTAAACATGCTTCTAAAAAATAAAAATAAAAATCTAAACATGCCATATAATAATAACAAATAATAAAAATCTAAACATGCCATCTAATAATAAAAACCTAAATATGCCATCTAAAAATAATAAAAATCATAAAACCCAAACCTGCCAAAATTATCTAATAATAATAAAAATATATCATATCAATTCCTAATTCATGCAAAAATCTAAAAAACAATAATAATATCATATCATGCACATCTAAAAATAATAGTCCTAAATCATAATGCCTAATCAAATAAATAAACATAAAATATATAATCAATAAAATAAATAAAATAATCATATAATAAATAATCATCTAATTATAACCTAAATCATAATACCTAATCATAATCCAAATCATTACGTCTAATAATAGCATAAATCATTACCTAATAAATAAGTTTATATATATATATATATATATATAAATAAAATCAAAACAGCAAATCCAAAAGTGTAAACGGAAGGAAAAGAAAAGAAAGCCAAACCAAACACTTGGGGTCAGTGTTGTCCTTAAGATCGTCTTACTGTTAATAGCTCTAAGAGAATCACTCCCTATGACCTTGCAAACCATCCAAGTCCACTGCCTTGACAGCCACAAGCTGAGCCTTCAATCCAGGCCTAAGCTTGTCATCAACAAAACCCTTGTAAATGGGTCCAAACCTCCTTCACCAAGCAGATTATACTGTGCAAGATTATGAGTTATCAGTCCCAGCTCCGCAAAAGTAAACACGTGAAGATTTGAGCCAAGGAAAGAGGTCGAGAGATCATCAACAAAGAGTGGTGAGCTGGGATCACTTACATCCGACAGTGATGGTCTCTGGAATTGACTCCCCCCTGTGATTCACTTTTTTTCTGATTGTTGTTTTACTGTTAATACGGGCTTGCCGGTTATCCCCCTCTTGCTGTTTCTTTTAATCTTCGGGGCCCCCTTGAGCTGCTATGAAAATACGCAACAATAAGCAATGCGCCCAGGACAATGAGAACAGTCGAGAGAAAGGGGGAGATCAAGACTTGGATTGCGAAAAGAGAGCAGCTACGCCGCCGTCGTCTCCATATCGTCTAAAGGAATTCACTGGCCTCCTCGACCTGCCCGGCTCAATGCTGAAAACTGGATCTCTTTATATAGGAGAAGATCACCTAAAGTCCTAGTATAATTTAAGTTGGAGTTCTTATCCTAATCAAAATGTTGTTTTAACCCAAACAAAACTCTTTTAATATTATCTAAAAAAATCTGAAAATTCAATCTTAATCCTAAAGAGTTTAGGTTTAAACAAAATTTAATTTTTTTTTCTTTTTTTTTTTGTTTTTTCATTTTTTTTATTAATTTCAAAAATACAAGTAAAAATCAAAATTAAAAGTTAAAATTAAAATCAGCCAGACAAAAACGGGTGTCTACAATTAGGAAATTAATTAAGATCATTTAAAGACCATTTAGGATAATATGTGATTAACATGGTACTATATTTAGATAGGCGTTGTGGGGGTGCTAATCCTTCCCCACACGTAACCGAACTCCCGGACCTAGTTCTGAAACGTAGATCAGAACCTATTCTTTTTAGGGTGCCTTAGTCAAGCTTAGGATAACTTTAAGAGGAATAGATTCGTAAAGGTGACTAATCACACCTAGTTAGATGATTAGTGGCGACTCCATGTTTGTGTCTAGCATGCTGAATTCGTATTTGGCACGTTATGACAACGAATACTAGCACAATCCTGAAAGTAAAAAAAAAAAAAAAGACTCAAAATATTAGAAAATTGGCCAATCAAAAAGTTGACAACTTAACATTAGCATTGTTAATTACCAAAGCCTAGTAGAACTAGAAGTGAAAAACCGACTCAAAGTAGTACTCTACGTTCAAAAGGTATATATATTCTGAAGTTGAAAGGAAATTAGAATAAAGTTTGCAAACTACATTTTGTTAAACCCTTCCTTTCGTTCCCTGAATTGCTTTTCTTTGATTACTGCCCACTGCGTTTCTTTCAGTCATTTAGTTTCATCAACAACCATGGATTTTTCTGTAACAAAAGGAGTAGCAAGGAATGGTTTAGCTATGGAATGGATCAAACTTAAGACTCTTGGCAAGGGTTCTTATGGAGTTGTTCACTTGGTGAAACCAATCTCGGTTTCTGATGATCGAGTTTTTGCTGTGAAATCTTGTTTTTACCAAGATTCTGATTCACTTCAAAAGGAGCTACAAATCTTTAAACGATTTATTGGTTGTGGTAATACTGTTCAATGCTATGGTGATATGTTGAGCATTGATGGTTTACAACTTGTTTCTTAAATATGCTCCTGGTGGTAGTCTTTTGGACTTGATGATCAATAAATATGGGGGAAAGATACCCGAATGCTTGAAGGGATTCGGGAGGCAATGTTCATTGTGATCTCAATCCAGAAAATATCCTTGTTTTTCCTTCTGATCGATATGGTTCCATTGACATCCTAAAGATTGCTGATTTTGGCCTGGTTATAGGCGACATGGAGAAAGACATATGCCAGAGGGTAGAGCCTTGGATGCTAGATTTTCCTGGTACATCAGTTTAATTACATGCCACCAGAATCTGTTACTGATGGGAAAATCACTGCTGCGTTGGATATATGGTCGCTAGGGTGCATTAATTTTTCTTGAGATGATCAACGGAAAACTACCATGGGAATATAAGAACCTGACTGGCGGTCAAGATTGAGTTTTCGAGATATCCGCCAAAAATACCCGAAACCATGTCAAGCACAGGAAAAGATTTCTTGATCAAGTGTTTCGAAAGGGATCCAAATGATAGGTGGACTACTGATATGCTGTTAAGCCATCCTTTTCTCCTTCCAGACTTCAATTGGTTGGCATCTCAAACAAAATCTCTTCACCATGCATGCTCAAGCCGAGAGTTGTCTTCCTTCCAATTATGGAACAACATATAAGGCAACGTGCCTAGCTTTTTCAGATAATTGAATAGCCTGGAGGGCCCGATGGTGCTTGCTAAACTTCCTTATGTAAGATTACTGCTAGGGACTTGCCTTAATTTGAAATGCTCAATGATCTAGCAAACTTCAGTCTGACAATTCCAAGTCTTCTGATAATATGAAACTTAACCAGGATTCTGCTCCGTTGCTCTGTGAAAAACAACTTTTGACAATGTGGCATGTGATGAATATTAATTAGTTATTACTGCATCACTATTGTTCAAATCAACTTTTCATTCTGATATAATATTAATTTTTTATTCAACTAGCTAGTATTTTTGGTCCTTAAATGCCCTTCGGATGAATGAATAATTATGTTATTGAAATAACTTGTTTTACTTATTTTGCAACATCATACCATTTCATTTTTCTTACTCGTTTACTCAATTTTTTACAAAACCAAACCAAATCAACAATCCTTAATCTCAATAATTTTGAGTTGACTATAAGAAACAAGACATAAAAACATTTACGACTGGTATACTAATACTCCTTCTCTAATCATTCCTATCCACCACCATCCCATCCGAGAACCTAGTGTCTTGCTCTCACGTTTTTATCCTTTGAAAAAAGGTTCCTCTTATAAAGATCACAATCAAATTGGTGCCATTGTAATCTTCTCATCAACTCGCCTAAACACCTTCGTGACTGTTCGAAAAGATGAAATCAGACGCTTCTTACGTTGCTGAAATTGTTGTGATTCGTGTCAAGACTTTACGAAAGTGGAGCTGGAATCCATGCTTGCAGACTTGATGTTTAATAAATAACTAGAAAAAAAACCCTAGGGATATTTTTTTTTTTAAATTAAATTTTTTTTAATAAATAATAATAATAAATTAATTTTAGTTTATATTTTATTAAATGATAATCATTTACTTAAATGTTTTATTTTAAAATTATAATAATATTTTTTTAATTATGAAAATTAAATTTATGATAGTTGTTTATTTATAAATTACATAATACAAATGCATTTTCAAATGTTATTTATATGTATTTTTGAAAAATATTTAGATTTTATTGTACAGTGTATATTTTTATTTATAGGAGATAAAAAATAATAAATGCAAAATAAGAAAATAAAATTGTGGTTTGTATTTTATTCTCTAGTAGAATCGATTTTCTCACATAGGTTACCAGCAAATTCATTTTTTTTTAACTTTTTTTTCCAAGCGGGTTGGGTACGGATCCTAAATAGACCAACGAGTCAACATGCTGACCAACCCCTTTAAATACATCATTTAAAATTAAAATAAAAATAATTAATAAAAATAAATTTATTTATTTACTTTTTTTCGAGTGAGTCGGGTCACAGATCCTAAATCAACCCACGAGTCAACATGCGAACCAACCCCTTTAAATACGTCATTTAAAATTAAAAGAAAATTAATTAATAAAATAATATATTTTTAATTTTTTCCAGAGTGGGTCGGGTATGGATTCTAAATCGGCTCGCGAGTCAACGTGCGGACCAACCCCTTCAAATACATCATTTAAAATTAAAATAAAAGTAATTAAAAAAATAAATTTCCTTTTTAAATTTTTTTTCCTGAGACGGTCGGGTACGGATCCTAAGTCGACACGCGAGTCAACGTGCGGACCAACCTTTTTAAATACATCATTTAAAAATAAAATAAAATAAAAAACTAAAAATAATTAATAATATTTCTTTTAAAAATATTTTTTCCAAACGGGTCGGCTACGGATCCTAGATCAACCCGCGAGACAACGTGCAAACCAATCCTTTAAATACATCATTTAAAATTAAAATTAAAATAATTAATAAAATATATATTTTTTTTTTTTCATAGAAGGTCGAGTACGGATCTTAAATCGACTCGTGAGTCAACATGTGGATCAACCTCTTTAAATACATAATTTAAAAATAAAATAAAAAAGTAAAAATAATTAATAAATTTTTTTTTTTTCGAGCAGGACGGGTATGGATTCTAAATCGACCAGCGAGTCAATGTACGGATCTTAAATTGACCTGCGAGTCAATGTACGGATCAACCCCTTTAAATACATCATTTAAAATTAAAATTAAAATAATTAATAAAAAATTTAAAATTTTTTTTCCCAAGACAGTCAAGTACGGATCCTAAATCGACCCACTAGTCAATGTGCAAACCAACCTCTTTAAATACATCACTTAAAAATAAAATAATTTTTTTTCTCCGAGCAGGTCAAGTACGGATCCTAAATCGACTCGCGAGTCAACATACAGACCAATCTCTTTAAATACATGATTTAAAAATAAAAAACTAAAAACTAAAATAACTAAAATAATTAATAAAATAAATTTATTTTTTAATTTTTTCCCGAGCGGTCAAGTAAGGATCTTAAATCGATCCGCGAGTTAACATGCGAACCAACCCTTTTGAATACATTATTCAAAAATAAAATTCTAAAAAACTTTAAAAAAACTTGGAACCCATTAATTTTTTTATTATTATAAAGAATGACAAAATTATCTCTAGCATAATTTAAAAATACTACTTGAGTCCTTAGAACTCAAAAATAATTATTAGTAGACGAGGATGGTGGCAAGGAACCGGTACAACGGAGATGAGGTGACGAATGTAGCAGAAGCACGAGAATTTAGGGACTTTATAGCATAGGCATATATACGAATAATGGAGCAGCAAATCCAGGCAGATTTCTTGCCTACATTGAACTGGTTTGGTCGAGGGTTTGAAAAGAAGGTGAAGAAGCTTGGAAAAAGGACGGACGGGTTCTTGCAAATAGAGATTTAAATTGCGGTTGTGAACGTAATAAATACTATTGCGATCAATTATAGTAAATATCGATCGTGAATATCGACGATGAAAAAAATCAAAATCATAGAATAAAAACCGTAGACCGCTATTTAAGTCCCCGTTTGCAAAAGTTGATTGTGACGATCACCCAAGTACGAGGCAGAAAAATACCATGATTGATGACCTCCTTGCAAAAATCTGAGCCTCATTTCTACACTGAAGAAATTATCAAAGGTTGATCATATTGGTTAGTTAAATCTTTTTCATTTCTTTCTCTTTTACTTTTCAATATAAAACTATTTTGGAAGGCTACATCTGTTTTGATATCATATTAAATTTTAAGTTTTAAATTATAAGATAGAATATCTAACTTAAAATAAATTAGTAATAGATGTGTTCTTGTTAAATTTATATACCCAAAACGCTTTGAACTTAATAGATTTAAGTGTTTTGATTAACTAAAAAGTTAAATGTTGAATTTTTAGTACTGAATTTTTAAATACTGAATTTTGTATTATAAAAACTATTTGATATATTATTAAAATTAAATACTGAATATAATTATATTGTTTTGGATAGTTCTAGACAAAATTACTCAAAATTAAGTATGAAATATAATTATATTGTTTTGGATAGTTTTTAGATAAAAATTAAAAAGGGTAATTTAAATATCTCATCTTTTGTAACAAAAAAAAAAATGATTTAATTCAAACATAAATTTTTTAAAATATAAAATTGACTTAAAATATTTTACATTAAGTGATAAGTAAGTAAGTAACTCTTTACCTACTTATCTCATTCAACATTTTTTTTGTTGAAAATTTTCTATCAACTAAAATTTAATAAAGGTTATCAAACACAACTTTTTTTTTTTTTATTACCACTTTAATAACATGCATGCTCAATTAACAAATTAAAATTGTTGGGCAGGTGATAATCTTGTAGGAACTGATACATCAACAGTCAGAGTAGAGTAGACCTGCTCACGGGTCGGGCCTGGACAAAGATTTTTATTCCAGTCCGACCCGAAACAGTATTTTGTCTTAAAATAATATTATTTTATTTTAATTATAAAAATATTAATAAAAAATAATTTTTTTTATTTTTTATATAGGATAAACAGTGCTCACGGGCCGGCCCGGATAAGGATCCCAAAAAATTTTCGAGTCTCGGCCTGGCCCATAAGCATCTCTAGAGTAGAGTGGGCAATGTCCACCCACAATTTGAAGAAAACTAGAGTTGAAATAGACAATCAAATTGGCCAAAAAAACCTGATTGATGAACCAGATATTTTCAAGCCACATTACCTTCAAAGTATTATATTTGAGACACTTCGATTATACCCTGCAGCTCCTCTACTGCCTTCAACATGTCATCTAGTGATGGTACCAAAGGTGGATACAACATCCCACGTGGCATCATCATATTGGTGAACACATGATCATAAGGACCCAGAACTATGGGACGATCCAACAAGTTTTAAGCCAGAAGAATTTGAACATTCTGATTTTTACTTTCAGAAAAAACCCAAAAGAATTCAAAGATTAAGCGAGGAAAAAACACTCAAGCCTCTTCCCAAATCTTAAATATGTGTCCTATTGTGAACATAATTAAACCTGTATATGGCTGCTGAACTCTGGTCGAGAATAACCTCATGCCTAAGATAGATTAAACATCACAGACAACTTATCTAAGTCCAAAGATTGGACAGTTTGGGACATGAATGCGGCAACTTCAACTAGCGCAACAGAGGGGAATAACATACCTTTCAAGCATCCGTGTCCTTTTGACAAACGTCCCAAAATCAACTTGCAGTACTTGTCTGCCTCCTTCAATGATGCATGTGCATCATCTTCTGCTTTCTCATTCTATGTATAAACCAAATGGAACATGTTAGCTATAAATTCAGTCTCAGTTCCACTTTGAAGAAAACCATAAAAGCATGTACAAGTGTAGAACAAAACAAGGTGCATCCAATGTTGGTTTCTTGAGGCCCTAATTGTATGTGAAATAAAAAATCCGTGATAACAATAGGGGTATAGGACAGTGAACTAAATAAACCAAATATTCTGGTTCCAGTTACACAAACAAAAGCCTTGAAGACTTCTGGACTATGTAACTCGGACTCGGATGTGAGTATCAGATATTGGTATGTGTCCGACACAGGTATGTTTGATTTATTCTAAGTTTTTTCATGTATTTGGAGGGTTCTTGGAGGATCATATCCTTATACCCATGTTCGAATATGCGTCGGACATGAATACTTCAAGACAAATGAAGAGTCGGAGCAACATAGCTTATGGAAATGAAAATGTAAAGACCTATATCCTTATTGCAGGAAGAAAAGGTTCAACCTTGTTGAGAATGTGTAAGCAAAGTTTATGATCAACTAATTTTAGTTGTCACATATGTTGCACGTGAATCCCCCAAGAACCCTCCAAATACACGAAAAAACTTAGAATAAATCAAACATACATGTATCGAAAACATACCCGTGTCCGAGTAGCATAGGCCTAAATGATTAATAGATTTGAACTGAATTAGATATCAAACTTCTGGAAACCCTAGGACTGAGTCAAAATAAATCGTGCAAAAGATCCAGCACAAAACCTACCTTAACTCGAGCTGAGGGTGCTGGAAAGGTGATTCTCATCAAAATCTCAAGAGCAGAAGGTGGCACCAGTCGATTTCCCTTTCTGACAGCAACATTTACTAAAATAGGACGAGCTTTTGGAAAGGAAATTATTCTGATCTCATAGATGAAACAAACAGGATCAGAAGGATTGGAGGAGGAAAAGAGAAGTGTTGGCGTAAAGCAGAAAACATATATGGACCTACAATTAGCATGTAAAGATATTTCACCACAAAATTAAAGATTTATAAGGACGAGTTAAGGGGACGTTTATAATTAAACGTCCTTGATATTAAAAATTCAATAAGTTTTCAGGACGTTTATAATTTCGCCTCTAATACATGATTCTAATCAGATTTGGGGACGACAAAACCAAAAGTTTAGGTACCCATATTTAATAATAGAGCCCATTAACTTTTTTTCACCAAAAAAAAATATCATTCTAGTTTCGTCGACATTCTACTTCCTCTCTCTGTCCACAGAAACTCTCTAAAACTTTTTAACTTATCAAATTCTTCATCTTTTCCTTTCCTAAAAAACCCTAACCATTGAAATTCTGAGAGAAGCAGAGCCGTCAATCCATAATGCTCCATATTCCGGCGAGTCTCTGATCATATTCAAACCATAAGGTTTCTCCTGATCTCAAATAGTCTCCTTTTTCGCCAAACCATTTTTTCTCCAAACCTTAAATCCAGCCGGAAGAGATACTTCCTCCAAATACTGTTGTGTTTTCTCCAAATCGACAGGTGTTTTCTTCTTTGCTTAATTTATGTGCATTAAGAATTTGATGGTTTAATTAATGTATTTTTGGGTTTGAATTAATGGTTTAAACGAGGAAAAAGGAGCTGTTTGACAGAAAGATAAGAAAATTTCCATTTCTTCCTTCAGTTTCGTTAATTCCTGCTTCTAAGGAAAAATTGTTCCAATTTAGTTCTGTGATGTTAAAGGCTTCATTCTCCAGGTTATTCTTATCATCCCTCTCCATCAAATTTTCCTCATATTCACATGGATCGCCGACCCAGGAAGAGGCTTAGATTAGCTTGCGGTTTCAATCAACCTCAGCGAAAGGTAGCTTTTTTTTTTTACTTTTTCAAAATTTTTTGGAAGCTTAATTTATTGTTTGCGTTATTAAATTTCCCGCTAATTTTCTCTAATAATTCTTTAGCTGTATTACGTTAGATTTTCTCAGAAACTGTGAATCTTTTATTTTTTGGCAGGTAAAAGTTGTTTTTTTAACAATTGGTTTTGATGATGCTTTTCAATTACGGTAGGGAAATATGATTTTCTTTTCTTGATTAATCTTTATAAGGAGAAACATGTTAAGTTTTTGGTAATTTCTTGATTCTTTTAATTTATCTTGTTAATTTCTTTTCTATATTATGATTAATGTTGATTGCTTAAAACCTTATTTTCATTTGGGTAATGCAATGAGTCAAAATAGTCATGATTACATGTAAAGTAAATAGATATGAACAATATGCTTTCAATTTTTATTTTGTCTTGATTTTTGTTTCTAACAGAGGTATCGGAACTTGATAATCTTGATGTTCATTCTGCTTGGAGTTCACTTGTTTCTTTTTTACCTTGTGGGTGAAATTGACTTGTGCTGCCTCTTGCTTATCATAATTCTAAATAGCAGCTGTAATGTTGTGTAAAAGCTGCATAATAATAGATTTTGGCCTTTCTGTTATTTTTCATGTACGTCATTTTGGAGTTGTTGCTGCAGTTCATGGTTGTAATATAATCAACCTATTTAAATGGATAGCCTTTTAACAGTTAATTCACATATCTAGGATTTCCATGATGTGTTAGTGCAAGGATTCCTATCGTGTCTCAAATGATAATGAAAATGGACAACTAGGGTCCTATAAGCTAGAATCCATGGATGTCAATTATTGCTAGTTTTTAGCAATATCTTACACTCATTCTAAAAACTCTTGGCTCTTTCCCCCAAGTTTTATGTGATTTTTTTTTTTCCAATTGCAAGAAAGATTGTGCAATTAACCTCAGTATTTGAATTTCAAAATCAGATTCTCCCGAGGCTCTTGGATGCTCCAAGTTTGGAAAATATACATGTAAAAGTTGTCTCATGTCGAGCTCGTCACAGTGCTTTAATTACAGGTATGCCAGGCTGCCAGCCATGCATTTCTGAGAATCTTCATGTTTCATTTTGTGCTAATCTGTTGACTCTGCTTGAAGAGGATGGGAAAGTATTCAGCTGGGGATGGAACAAGTATGGCCAGGTATCATGCTCGCACGATCAGTCCCTCTTGGAAAGCTATTCAAAAGGTATTAATCTTTCATATATGCATACCAGAGTCGTAATTTAAAGGGAAGCAACATATATATCATTTAAAATGGTTTAGATGTTGTGCTAAAGATGATGAAGCATGGTTCTGAAAAGAGTTTTTAAGAGAAGGATTAGAAAGAACAGATATTTCAGTGTCAATTCTCCAATTTATCTTGTACTTATATCTGTCATTTTACACCAGATTGTTCCATTCTGATCCCTTCCATGCTGAGTATATATGTGATTTTTATATCTCATAGCTCTTGTAATTTGTAGGTTCTTGACAGTGGAGAAAGTATAGGTCTAAAACATTTTAGGCCAGTAAAACCATTGGGATCAGGTGACACAGGCAGGTTTGTCTAATTACTCTCTCCTATTTTACACTCAATCTTCATTTTTGCTTACCTGATGCCTTCCTTTGCTGTAGGTGCATAGAGCTTGTGCAAAAAGATAAATTCTTGACATGTTGGACCGTCCTTTTCTTCCAGTGTTGTATGCATCATTTCAGGTTAGAAAACTGATATGAGCTGCAGGTTTGTTTTAACAAGATTAGCTAAATAATAGTTTGAAATATAATTTACTTGGATCTTTTCGATTTCTCTGCTACATGAATACAAAGCTTAGATGCGTCAATGTTTAATCAGAAGAAACTTTCCTGCATTATTTTAGTACTTGTAATGCATTTATTTCTTGAGCTTTGGCTTTTATAGCTGGTCTCATTTCATCTCAACTTGAGATCATTGTAGATTAGATCCTTCTTTGACTTGCTTTCTTTATATGAAGACATTGAAGTTCTAACTTTCAGATACTTTTTGCAGACCAAAACACGGTGAAGACTACAATGCAAATTATTGTAATGAGAATTCATGAGAACTTTTTTTTTTTATTTTCGAAAATCGTGTAAAAAATAAAAGTAACATATTAGTTAAAGAAAATTATAAAAAAGGGTAAAAGAAAGATTTTTATTCATAATAAAGGTAATGAAACAAAATTATATATTTTTACATGATGAATTGATAATAATAAATATATAAAATAAAATAAATAATTAGAAATAATTAAATTTATGATTAGATTTGTTCACGAATTACACCACTTGTCAAACTTATTAGTATAGATATAGTTGATTCAACTCATAATATTATTTTATAAATAAAGAATTATTTATTTTAATTTTAAAATATCAATATAAAATATTTTAATTAAATAAAATTTGAATGAACTATTGAGCTAAATTCGATTTCAAATTTAAATTTTAGAGGTATCGAACGAGTGTGATGCGACTCGATCTATAGACATCTTCAAACAGTCAATATCTATATTAAAAAAAAATTCTTACTTTTTATATTTGTTAAGACAGTATCTGACCGTCTAACTTTTCCTCTCTTTAGACGCTCAAGAGTTCACTGGAAATCTTAGAAGGTTCGTTTTATCAAATAAAAGTTATTTGGATATGATATTTTAATATTTATATTTTTTTAATTACAATTAACTAGCATAATTATCTATAAAATATAATAACATTTCAAATTGAGAGCGAATCTAAACTTTTTTATTTAAAACTTGTTCATTCTATTTTCTATCAATCCAATACCAAAAATATAAAAATTGACTTTTATGAAACAAATAGAAGCTACGTGAAAAAAAAAAAAACTCTTGGTATTCTAAGATTTTCAGTGAACTCTCGAGCATATAAAGAGAGAAAAAATTAAGACAGTTAGATATTATTTTAACAAATATAAAAAGTAAGAATTTTTTTTTTTTGATATAGACATTAAATGTTTGAAGATGTCTATAGATTAAGTCATATTACACTCGTTCGATACTTCTAAAATTTAAATTTGAAATCGAATTTGGCTCAATAGTTCATTCAAATTTTATTTAATTAAAAATATTTTATATTGATATTTTAAAATTAAATTAAAATAATTATTTATTTATAAAATAATATTATGAGTTGAATCGACTATATCTATTCTAATAAGTTTGACAAGTGGTGTAATTCGTGAACAAATTTAATTATTTTTTTAAATATTTATTATTATCAATTCATCATGTAAAAATATATAATTTTTTTATTACTTTTGTTATGAATAAAAATCTTTCTTTTACCCTTTTTTTCAATTTTCTTTAACTAACCTATTGTTTTTGTTTTTTTACATGTTTTTCAAGAATAAAGTAGGGTTCTCACCAGTTCTCACTTAAAAAAAGTTTGCATTGTAGTTTTCACCCCAAAACACATATTTGTGGATTACCGTCCTGGTGGAGAACTTTTCATGCTTTTGGACTGACAACCAATGAAGGTCATAAAGGAAGATGCAGTGAGGTAATTATCTTTTTACCATAATTAATGCTACCTTAACTTTGTTCGGAAAATCTCTGATTATCTAATAGGGTCCTATAACTTATTTTATTTTTATAATTGATACTTGTAATGAACACTAGGATCTAGGAATATCATCTGAAAATGTGCCTATACTCATGCTCCATAGTACCCGGATTCGGATGAGTGGTATGTTCGACACGGATATTCTTCCTCCATTGAAGCTGAAATGTCATTACATGTATTGCTAGGGAATTCCGAAATACAATCTTATGTTTATTTTTTGATGTTTCAGATTGAGGGTTTTTAGTATAATTAGTCACTCAAATTAATCCATTATCTTGGGTACAGCTACTATGCATATTTGATATTCTTAATTTCAATTTTTTATTTGAATTTGTAGGATACTGGTGATACTTGATCACGATTCACGTGGACATCTTCGAAAATTTTATTTTGTTATAAATAAAGAATAACTTTATAGACACTATTATGAATAATTATAATATTTTAATAGAATTTAATATTGTATTTTTTTTTTGGATTTTAATTTATGTTTATTATCTTATTATTTTAAATGAAGATAATTACTTTTTTTTCTTTATGGATTTGTATTATTAGATTTAAATTTATAAGAATGCATTGTTAAATTAAAATAAAAATTAATATTAGAATATTAAGGACGTCAGTCGACCTCAAAAATGAATTTGAAATAAATTTTTGGGGACGTCATTAGTCTCTATTGTACATTGGGGATGACATTTGTCTTAAAAACTAATTCATTTGAAAAATTAGGCATGATATCTCCTAATACATTATTTTGGAGATGATAGTCGTCTCCAAAGAATATTTATTTAGAGACGAAAAGCGTCTTTAATTATTTTGGCATTTTTTTATGAATTTGGGGACGAAAGTCATCCTTAATTATGGGGACGATTGTCGTCTCTAAAACTTTTCAGATACATGATTTTAGAGGATGATTGTTGGAACGATTTAAGTCGTCTTTGGGGACGATTTGCAAGCTTTTAGGGATGCTTTTAAGTCGTCTCCAAAGCCACTAAATTTTGTATTGTTTCTTAAATCCCAAAGCCCAAAGATTTAAAAAAGCAAATGGCATCGCACCTCTTTACGAACTGAGGATTACAACTTGACTTGCCACTCAGCAGTCAGCATAAGCAACAGAATATATACCCGCATGTACAGCCCTACAGCTATATCTGAAAACAAATCAAATTCATGGCTGAAATTCATACCCTAAATAGTGATTTGTACATGAAGAAACATTATATTCTCAAGGTTGTCAACAGCCACCTTTGCAATCATCCATACCATACAGTGATAGGAATTTTATCCTGTCCCTGGTATTTTGGATTTTTCCCTCATCTTCATTGCCAAACTGATCAGAACATCAGGCTTTCTTCTCAGTGCCATTGCCAAAACAACAAATATAGCAACCTGCAATTCTAGATTAGTTAATTAAACATGCATTACGTACTTTTCTGACCAGCTGCTAACATCGATCAGTAGAGAACTATATAAGTATAACAGTATTCAAACAAAGTTGTTTAGCATTCAGGTATAGACTTTGAAATTGAAATCAGTTAAGCAGAATTTAAATAGAAATGATTTGAAGAGAACCAAATTACACATATTTTGGAAGGAAACAGGTCACTTATGGACATCAGGGGAGATTCTTGATCGTTAGACGTCACCTCATTTTCAAGAAAGGAACTTTGCACTCAACCCTAACAAATAACCAACTAATTCTTTATATAGCTAGTAGATGGATATATAACTAGACATCTCATCCAATCAAATCCACGAACATGTTTGGACACAATATAGAAATGGCATTGACCCATCTTTAACCAAAAGTAATTGTAATCAGCAATAGAAATGTATGAAATATGTGACAATATACAAAGATGAGGATAAGATCAATTTGGCACATCAAATGATGATAGAAAGTTGAGTAAATGCTCAATTCCTGAAATGCAGACAAATAGAATAATATAATGGTTATTACGCTGATAGAAAACTACATCCACGAAATTCTTACTACTGTTACAGCACACAGATCACAAAACAAGATCACATAAAAAAACTAAACCTGACAGCATATAGATATTGACCTTGATATCAAAATGCTCATATGATTAAGATCCAAAAATACAATTATGTTATACTAGGTTATTTGGCACACACACCATATGCTTGTGTATGAAGAAAAAATATACAGGAAAGTTATATTTCAAGTCAAGGTAATTATTTGTAAAAGAAATGATTGTTTAGGCACACGCATCTTAATATTTCATTCAGCATTTAAAAGGTGGAGATAGAAATTAATCCAAAAACCCGTCCTCAGTTCGGATTGCAGGCTGCAACTCGCCTGCATGAAGCCGGAATCGCTAGTAATCGCCGGTCAGCCATACGGCGGTGAATTCGTTCCCGAGCCTTGTACACACCGCCCGTCACACTATGGGAGCTGGCCATGTCCGAAGTCGTTACCTTAACCGCAAGGAGGGCACACGCATCTTAATATTTCATTCAGCATTTAAAAGGTGGAGATAGAAATTAATCTCTTTAAAAGAATACTTAGTAACTGATGATCTATATAATAGTTAAATAGGCTATTGTAATTTCAAGTTTAACTTAGCTACTTCCTTTACATATTGGTATTATGTCTTTACCTAGAAACGATATGAACACAGCAATAGGGGAACTTTTAAAAAATTAAATTAAGGGTACGACAAGATACGATAATAAAAATTATTTTTATATAATAATATACAATAAAAATGTAAAATTGCTACTTTTGAATAAAATATTAATATGCAAATAGCTTTTTAATTTTTTTAAAATTAATTTTGAATTTAAAAACTTGAACATTAAAAAACTCATTAGAAATAAATTGCTCATTGTTGATTTCATATTAAGAGAAAAATGCAACAAAAAAAAAATCTTCATCGCGTGTCTGGATATGTCCAGTCGTTTCTTGACCATGTTTTAACCGTATCCGATCTTATTTTTATTTTTTTGACTTGTTCTCGCGTATCTGGTACTTATTTAGCCGTGTCGGAGTCGTGTCTGACACTTAAACACTCTCCTAACAAAAGTGTCCGTGCTTCATAGGTCTTTACATATGCTTTTACGGCCTAGATCCTAACACTTTATTTTTCATTCACTACAAGAGAAAGGCTTTTTAGCAACGGAATTATTTCCGACGGAACAATTCCTCCGAAAATACATAACTTTTTCCAACGGAATTCGTATATTTTCGAAGGAATTTCCGTCGGAAAAGTTTCAAACTTTTAGTGATAATTTTTTTACTTTTAGCGACGAAAATTGAGTATTTGAGATCGAATTTTTGCGACGAAATATTTTCTTTGCTGATTCCATCGTTAAAAGTTTGGAAGGAAGATTGGTCATTCCCGTCAAACTTTTTTCGACAAAATTTCTGTCCATTAGCGACAAAAATATCCGTCACAAAAAAATCAATTTCAATAATTTTTTTGTAGCCCAAAATAATTTACGATGGAAATACTATTTTAGACGGAATTTTGTCGGAAATATCAATTCCGACAAAAAATTTAGTCAGAAAAACAAATTAGATATGCTGACGAAAATTCTATGAGAAATACCTATTTTTGATAGAACTTCGTTGAAAATATATTTTAAAAAAATTAAAAATAAATATCTATTAATGTATAAACTATTTTTGACAGAATTCTATTAGAAATAAGTATTTTCGACGAAAATTCCGTTGGAAATATATTTTTGTAAAAAACAAATATATATTTATTGATGTAAAAACTATTATTGACGGAATTTTGTTGGAAATAAGTATTTCCGACGGAAACTCCATTGAAAATATAATTTTTGTAAAAAAAATAAAAAATATATATTTATTCATGGAAAAATGATTTCTGTCGGAAATAGTTATTTTTGAGGAATTCCGTCGAAAATACTTATTTTTGAAGAATATCTTGTTAGAAAAAGTTTAAGTGGAAAATTAAAGTCTCTTTCGTTTTGGCGAAAAACTAAAATTTTCAAAAAGAAACTAGCGACGGAATTTTCGTCGAAGAAAGTCAAAAATTTCGTTACTAGAAATTCAGCCAAACTTATTTAACCCATTTCTTTCTTTTCTTTTTTCACTTTTTTCTTCTCTCTCAACCCGACCCCACTGCCTCTCTCCCCTGCCTCCCCTCTCTCTCCCATCCACGCCCTAACCCCAACCGAAGCCCCCCTCTTCGTGCCCAACCTCGCCTGCCCTAGAGCCCCAACCCTCTCCCGCCCCTGGCCCCATCTCCCCTTCTCTCTTTTCTTTCTCTATTATTTTCAATAATAATAATAATTAAATTATTATAATTTAAATTTAATATGTAATTATACTTGGATCAAAATCAGTAATAAAATTTTAATTATTATATTACTCAAACCTATAAAAAAATTGATCATAAATTATATAAATTATAAATTCGGCAAAAAATTAATTCCGTCGCAAATAGTATTATCGGCAGAATATTTCGTCGGTAATAATCTCAATTCGACGGAATCTTATGCCATCCACAAAAAATTTTTGCCAAGGAATTTTGTTGAAAAAAGTCCAATTTCCATTTGAAAATGAGTATTTTCGACTGAAATTTTATTTCCGTCGGAGATGCTTTAACTGCATCTGTCTTATGATTGACAGCTCCAATCTTCAGCTCCAATAACTTTCCGAAGTCATTCATTGTTTCTTTTAGAACAAGTGCTTGTGTTACGAGGTACCTTAGGCTTTCCTTGCTTTGTTTCTCAAACAACCGGATCTCCTCTTTTCTTAATTTATTTTAACGTCGTCTGGCGATGTTCCCGCGATGAGATCACAATCATTATTTGAAAAATTCCATTATAATAATAGTAATTTAATATAATTAAAAAACAATTTCTATCAACAAAGTTAACCTTATTTTAAAATTTGGAATTATAAAAATAAAAATAATTTAAAATGAGAACATAGAAATATTATGAAAAATCATGTTCGTCATTAATTATAAAATTTTCTTGTTATTTTGCGGTTTTAGCTCTCTCCATCGTCATATTTATCGCAAATTGACTACAATAGCATTTATTACGTCCGCAATCACTATAAACATAAGACAACCAAAAACACGTCCGCAACCATAATTTAAATCCTTGATTGTAGCTATACAAACAAGTATTTGTAGCTATACAAATAATAATAAATATATGGTGATTACTATCTTCATCAATAATTTGCCTCCTTTGGTAAACTGGAAATGGCTACAACAGTTGGCAGCATATTCGGAAAGGTGTTAGACGTGTATTCATACCGCTGAAGCGAACGAAGAGGGGAAGAAGGATTGGTTTCGTTAGATTTTCATCTTCTCTCAGGCCAAAAAAGCTGTTTGGAACCTTAATGGGGTGTGGGTGTTGGACTATAAAATTGGAGCTAATATTGCAAGATTCAAACCAAGACTCAAGAGAGGCTTTTTGGAGGAAATCAGATAAAGCTTTAGAGCCATTACCAGGTATTCCAGTTGCCGATCAATCAAGGCTAAACTCGCACCAAGAAGAAAGGTTTAGTGGGCATGATATGAAGATTAAAAAAAACCAACTGTTAAGTTCTAAGAGAAGGTAACTGTTACGTAAAAACAGTTGAAGATGCTTCAAATACTCAGGAGCTTCCTCAATCGACTGAAGAGAAAATCCATGGTTTCGTGGATTCTGAGAGGCTTCATTGGTTAGAACAGTGCTTAGTTGGTTGGTACACAGAGCCATTGGACATTGATGATCTGATTGAAAAAAATGTGAAACTATTAAATGATCCACAGGGCTCGAGAATCATAGCTAATAAGGAAAGTGACGTGGCCTTGGGATGTGATGAAATGATGGCTCCTGGAAGAGAAGAAACTACTTTAGCAGTTTCTAATTCCATAGAGCCTTTATCCTTACATGGGCCGGGTAGGGGTAATTCGGGTGAAGTAAACAATATGGGCCTTGAAGTGGAGGCAAATATTAACACTACTGTAATGGACCAGACTAACTTTTGTGAAGAGAAACCTAATCGGGATATTTATGATCCCGATCTCAGTGGGTCTTGTGGAGAAGGTCCTGACTCCTGACTAGGGCTGTAATCGAGCCGAGCCGAGCTCGAATACTGAGAAGCTCGAGCTCGAGCTCGATTCGAAACTCGAGGCTCGAAACTCGGTTCGAGCTCGATCGAGTATCATTTTTTAAGTTCGAGCTCGGCTCGAGATAAAATCGAACTATTCGAGCTCGACTCGATTAGGCTCGTTTATATGCTCGAGCTCGAGCTCGAATAAAGGGTTTTTAAGTATGTATATATATTAAGGGTAAAATAGTAAATTAATAATAAAAATATTATAAATAAAAAAGCTCGATTAGGCTCGCGAGCTGCTCGAATCGGGTATTAAGATACTCGAACTCGGCTCGCTCGATAGCTCGAGCTGCTCGAGCTCGGCTCGATAATGACCGAATCGAATTCGAGTTTTTTTCGAGTCGAACTCGAGTAGCTTGCGAGCATAAGTGTCTCGTTTACACCCCTACTCCTGACCGAGCCTCAAGAGCTAAAGGAGTAGGGCGTTTGAAGAAATGGAAATTTTACGATGATCTGGAAGACCATCTAATCGGGAAAATAGAAAAATACAACAAGAAAAAATTCAATAAGAAGAAGGAAAGTGTGAGGAAGCAAATCAAATCCAGCTCCAATAAGGAAGGCAGAATAGTAAATTGGTCGGTGTCTGATGGTGATTTTTCCAATCGCAATAAGGTTATCTTGGGTAATGATGAAGATAATGGAATATTAAATGTAGCTATCTCAACCTGGATTCTGGGTAAACGACTCGGTCTGGCTGCGGTTGATAACGAAGAGGAGATCATTTGTAAACTGATGGAGATGCAAGATGTGCCAGCAAATACCCAGGTATGATCGTGATCGACTATGGGTTACATGCTGTTCTTATTTGGGGAATTGTTTTGCTTTGTATTCTGATATAAAATTCATTATGGGTTTTGTGAAATTAGGAGTTGATAAACAATGTTGATCTTCTTGATGTTGTGGATTGTGTTGAAAGATGCTTGTTCGTATGTTTTGGGTTAGTTTTAGTCAAAAAGAGAGTTGGTAGTGTTTATATTCTCGGTGTCGAAGGTCTTATCCTGTCCGGTATTCATTGCTTCACGGAGATAAGATAATTATTATTAAGTGTTGTGTTTCGATCCTCTTTAGTGGGGCTTGTATTTCTTAATTGAAGGTTAGTGCAGTGTTATCTGGAACACAGATCGGTCCGGTACGAGGAACGGAAATTGGAACGTAAATCGTTATTTACCCGAAACTTAATTCGATAAGGGTAGTCTTCTTCGGTTCTTCTTCGGTTTGCTTAGTTGGAACATAAAACGTTTTTTAAAACGCATACATATACATAGTTTAATTTAATTAAAATAATATAAATCAATATAGTTACTAATAAAAATAATTAATTTTTATAAATTTATTGATAAAAAATTATTTAATAATCACACATAAAAAAATTATAATGCTTAATATAAATATTTAAAAAGTCAAAAATAAAGACAAATGAATCTATTCTTCAGATGATAACTAATTACTTAAAAAAATAATCTAATAACCACACATAAAAGTAATCTATTCTTCATATGATAACTAATTACTTTAATAAAAACAATCATCCTTCCACCAAAAAAAAATTAAAACCCATAAGATTTACTTAAGTGGACTCTTGACAATTGGAAGTACAAAGTAGAAACCCATTCGGCAATCAAAGTTTATCAATGTTTTTGGCTTCTCTCTCTCTCGAATGGGATCGACAACTTTACAAATTGGATCGCAAACGATCCCCGATTGGGATCGTGCGATCCAATTCGAAAATCATACCAGAGGTAGCGTTTTCTGGTAACACAGGGTTAGTGGCTCGGGTTGTGGTTCTATTGAGCTGTTGTGGGGTTGATTTTTGTAAACCTGGAATTGTCATTATAGATGCAGGGTGTTTAGACTCATGATAAGACTTTTAACTAGTGGGTGGATCGGTGGGATTTTTATCTAAAATGAGACTGTTATCATGGAACATTAGTGGTTCTTTTTGAGATCCTGGGGTGTTCTATCTGGTGAGGGACAGACGTTATGTTCCTGGTGTAAGATTCGTGAAGAGGACGCTGCTCACTATTCTTGTCTCTTGTGATTTTACTTGGGTTATTTGGGGAGACATACTTAAATGGTGGGGGTTGGTATGGGTTTTCCCTAATACGATGAAAGGTTTTATTAGTCAATGAGGGGGCATCCACTTCTCTGGATGCACTAAAAAAAGATGGATGGTAGTTTGCGCAGCAACAATGTGGACTTTTGGTTATCAAGAAACGAATCTGTGTTCAATGGAAGGGGATGGAACGGGGTGGAGATTATTTTCTTATGCAAATTGAGAGCTTACTACTAGATTAAGGTCTTAGAGAAGGACAATACTGTAAATGAGTCTGATTGGTGGAATTCTCCCTGGCATACTGATTTCATCAAACATAAGAACAGCAGAGAAGAAGTGTCTTGGATTTGTCTCACTGCGAATGTTATGAAGTTCAATGTCGATGGTGATTCGAGGGGGAATCCTGGTTTGGCAGGTTGTGGTGGTGTTTTAAGAGATTCACTTGGTCATGTTTGTGGAATTTTGTATGGCCCTCTGGGTATTTCGGATGCAAACAAAGCAGAACTTCTGGCCATTAAAACGACTTTGTAACGGATTTTATTTTGGGTTGGTAGTGGGGGAGTGAAAATGTGACTGTTATGCTGGAATGTGCGTGGATTGGGAAGCTCGGCAAAGAGAAAGGTGATAAGAAAAGTTGTGATTAAAAAAAAAAAAAAAGATGAAGATCTTATCATGTTCTATTTGGGTGTGAAAGGATTTACAAGTTTTGGGGTCTGTCTTCTTGCATTGGTGAACTTATAGTGGTGGGCTCCCTCATCTAGTTATCATGTTGTTTTATGATGTATGGAATTCCCTTTTTTACTGGAGCTGTAAAATTGTGGTGGTTTGCATGGATATGCCGGATATTAAATGGTTTTCGATCATAAAAAGGTGAATATGGAGGATAATGTTCCTGGTTAAACCGAGATCTTTCTTCTGGATCAAAGCAAAAAATAAGGAGATGTCAGTAGTTGAATCCATGTGGTGGTCAAATACTGGGTATTGTGATTTTGCTGATTCCTGATCCAGGTAAGAAAATTCACCCTATGGTAACCCTCTGAACCGGGTTTCTAAAATTTTAACATCAATGGTTCAGCACGTAGTTAACCAAGTCTGGTTGGATGCAGTGGAGTTTTGAGAAATTATAGTAGTATTGTGGTAGCTATTTTCTCTTGTCCATTGGGGATTTGTGATTATAATGTGGCTAAGTTAATGGCTTTAAATTTGCATTAGAAATATTTGTGGATCAGAGAGATTTAGGAGCTCGATACTAATTATTGAATCGGATTCTATCATTGCATTATCATGGACTCTATCACTGAATTATTGTGGAAGGTAAAAATGTTAAGAAGATGAAGATTCTCAAGGAAGACAATGGTATGCTTGATGTTTTATCAAAGGACGGGATAGATGAATCGAGACTTTTATTGCGTGGTGGTTATCCTTTTAATGTATTCCGCTGAGGTGTTTTTTAGCTGTGTTTCAATCTATGTTTTTGTTGGATACCTATTTTGAATTGTCTGACTTGGTGGTTTGGCTTGTATCAACTGAAATGATGGTTTTACATCATATTTTAATAAAATTATTGACTTAGCAAAAAAACAAAAAAACAAGTAGTTTAAACAACTCACAATAACTCAAGCTTGAAGCTATTATTATAACCTTATGTTATCTGGATATGGGTATGTATCTGATTCGGATATATTTAAATATATGTTTGACACAGATACGTATTTTAAAAAAAATGAAAGCCAGAATAATATAGATTATAACAATTTTTAAATTAAAAGTACACTTCTAGGAGACAACATGCGCATGTGAGAGAGGTTTCAATGGACGTGAGGCTTGCTTACAATTTACACCAAACTGTTGAACTTGAACACACATTTAGTGATGAAACCATGCATGTGAACATCAAGAAAAAGATAATAAGAGCCATAAATCCCTATTACAAGCCTGTTTTGAACAATCAAGTCAAAGCACTGATGGTGAAGAAAACATTACCAACAAAGAAAGAAAAAAAAAAAAACAAAAAAGAGGTCCCCTCCACCAAGCTGTAGCACCGCAAAGACAATGAAAAAGCTATGACAGATGGTTAGAAGCTTTTTAAGGCAAAGGTCTGCCAGGGAATACACCGTCAGTGGTGGCGGCTATGGTGCTGTTTGCAGTGGCAATGGTGGGTTCACACTTCACAGCATGAAAAAATAATTTAAGCCAGTTTTGTCCCAGTTTTTTTTTGTTGTTGTAAATTTGATAAAATTTTCAATGAATAAAGCATATAAATGCTTTAATTCTTATTTTTTTTACAATCACAATTTATTATTTTGAAATTAAAGAACAGTATTTGAGTTTGCGAAATCGATCTCTTTAATTTGTTTGCAATTTTACTTGTACTTCAATTAACAATATGTCTCTATATTGATATATTCAAAATTAGTTATACTTTTTTCATATTTCAATTTATTTTGATAAAAATTTAGATTTTAAAATTAAGATTTTCTTTTAATTTGAGATTTTTCAACACAAATTGAGTTTATATAATATTAAAGAATGTAAAACTCTATTAATAAATTAATAATTAATTAAAGTTTTTATTTATATTTTATAATTAAAAATATATTAATAACATATATATTTTAAAAAAATACATATTCACGTGTGAGGCACATGATATCATGTTCTAGTATATAAGATAAAATAATAATTTTATCAAAAACTTAATTGTATTTTGTATCTGTAACTTGTTATGATATTGAAATTATATGAGTATAAAACAATTTAAATTGTATAAACAAATCACCAAAATCACTTCAAAGATTTTAAAAAACTATTCAAATGATAAATTATTAAAATTATCATGTCTGCAAATTATTATATTATCTCATCTTCATTGGTCATTACAAATGGTAAATTATTAAAATATTTAGATATATACTATATATATCAAGTAATTCTTAATCATGATTTAAAAAAAAAAAGTTTTAAGTTAAGATTAAACCATTAGGACAAATAATTGAGCAATTAACTAATAATAGTATTTCATTTTGGCATTGTCTTACCGGCTCTTGAATCTTGGTCTTATTTTTTCTTCAAATATAGCCATTTCATATTTGCCCATTTTAATTTAATTATTAGTGTGTACAATTATATTATGTATGCATAATATAAATCATAATGTATTTATATGTTGAATATTAGAGTTCATCAAATCAATTGATTTAAACATCAATAAGATAATATATCATATTTTCTATAATCAATTATTTCACAAATTGATTTTATATCCTTTTTTATGCTATCAAATATTGATATTAATATACAAATATAATTAAAATGTCATATTATACAAAAGATTACTTAGAAAAACAGTAATAAATTATTTTTCAATTTAAACATTAAATTATATAAAAATAATTATATCTAACGTAAAATAAAAAATGACGTAAAACTTGACAGAACCTAAAATAACCCAAACCCGAAAGAGGTCGAACTGAAAGCGTCCTGAACCCGAAATAACTCAAACCCAAAAAAGTTCAAACCCAATATGGCTCTAATCCTAAATGACAAATGATGCAAATATGAAAAACCTGAATTTAATATAACCCAAACCCAAAATATCTGATTTGAACCCATCCAATTAACACCTTTACAAAGACATGTCTATCACATAATTAGCAATAGAGTAGGTTTTTTTTTTTTTTCAAAGCATAAAAGAAAGGTTTATATTTTGACACATGTTCAGATTTAGGTATAGGGGTATGATCTTCTAAATATATGAAAAAAATTTAAAATCAAATTAAATATACTTTTATCGAGTACATAATTATATCTAACAATCATTTTCGAATTCAGATAACATAAGTATCGGATACACATATTCTAATCCAAATAAAATTGAATATGTGTATTGGATACACATTCGGACAAGTTAAGACGTTCATACAGAGTATTATCACAAAAACTTAAAGCAGGGGAGAAATATATCTACTTCAAAAAAACATATATTCCAAACTCGAATGGTCGAACTTAGGATCTCTGCCCATATCCCATTCCTCCACTCTTATAGGCTGCTAACTTATATATATAATATAACAAGGGAAATGGAGATTTGATGTGAACCCTAGGGGTTAAACCCTTTGAACCTACTAACAAAATGAAATACCTTAACCCCAAGAAAGCCAAGATTCAGGTAAAGAAAACTTAAATCCTTAGAAAGCCTGTTTCAAAGAACCTAGATTAAGCATGTAAGCTAGACCCTAAGAGCTCTCGTTTCAAGAACCTAAGTTTGATAGGTTGAACGCCACAAAGAAAGAATTCTTTGATAAGTTCCTAAGTTCTGTTAAGAACTAAAAAGAGTTAAACACTCACTTTGAATAAATTCAAACTCAAAAGATTAATAATTGTTATGATATAGGCGGCTAAACATTGTTTATATAGCCTCCCTACTAACCCTAATTCAACTAGTCCTAGAACTCCTAGTACAAAGGTAACTCTTGGCAGCCAAGGCTTACTACTTACATAATTAAATGAAAGCTTAACTATGGGCTGAACAAGCTCATGCCCAAACCTAATTAAATTAAAAGATGTCCAATAGTTTTAATGAAGGTAGTCCCCACAAGCTTATTGGACATAATACATAAATCAGGCCCAAAAGCCTAAGTAATTAAAAGAATTAAAATAAGCCCTCTCTTAGGTGCCACATCATTAAATGAATTGGTCCCCACAATTGCCATGTCAATTAATGAATGAAAGAATAGGCCCACTTCTTTAAACATGATGCCGCCACTTGTAAGCCCTCTAATGCCACCACCTTGTGTTCTTGAATCACATGGACTAAACTTGGATGCAAGCCCATCTTGCATGTTGAAGCCTTTTTAGAATAACTTGCAACATGACCCAAGTGAATTCCATCCATTATTGCCATGTTTCCTAGATCTTCTTGGGTCTTGACCCATATAAAAATTGCCATGGGATTGGGCCATCTTGGATCCTATCATTCCCCCTTTCCACGAAAAGATTCGCCCTCGAATCTTAGCCTTGTGTGTAAGAATGACGGTGCTAGGTACTAAATCAAGGTAATGCACAACGTTGCTTATGGGTGGCAACCCATCCTGCAACTCTTCCGAAAATAAATCCTTACAATCCTTCAACAAAGAAGTAGGAAAAATAGGAAGAGATTGATTAGGAGCATCAAGAATAAAAACCTCACTCTCCTTTGCATCAGAAAAATTCTCAAATTCTTTGTTTCCCTTGGCAGGAATTGTCTCTTTTTCCACCAGTGGCTCCTCTCTTACTTCTTTAATTTCATCCACCTATATTTCTTTTTCACTTTCTTTTTTACTCTTCGTTTCCTCTTGCTTTTCTTTATTTGCAGCTACCTCATTTTTTTTTCTTCTCTCTTTTTTTCTTCTCCATCTTTCTTCCTCTTGTTGCACAAACCTCCCAAACAATAAGGTAAACTCTTTCATCTCTTGCAGAGCCTGCTTTACTTCGTCGCCACATGTGAGAGACATCTTAAAGTTGCTGCAAAACAAATTTGATTAGTAAAAAAAAAATGAATGTCTATTATTTCCTCTTCTTTTCAATCTTTTTCGAATCTTTCTTTCTTTTTCTGCCTATTCGAACACTCTTCTTATTTTTTTGTTTCTTTTTTTCAAGATCGAGACTTTTTGATTTTCTTAAAATCTTGGATGAACTTTGTCGCAACCTAAAAAATAACGAGTCTCATCGCAAGACTTTATTATACATTAAGCGTGACATTAAAAAAAACGAGGAAAAATCGACTAAATTCCTCTAGAAAAATGAAAGTTTTGAAAATGACCTTAAAAAAGACATGGAGTCGCCACCAATCTTTTTTAGCTAGGTGTGATCGGCACCTATTAAAACCGGTTTTTTAAAATATTTTAAAAATTAATTAAAACATTTTTAAAACCAATTTCAAGTCTGCGTTTAAACCAGAGAAATCAAAGAAACGGGTTCGGGACTCGGTTACGTGCGGGGAAGGATTAGCACCCTCACAACGCCCGTGTAAAACGGTACCTTATTAATCGTGTGTTATCTCAAGTCTCGGTAAAAGAAATCGGTTTTAAATTTAGTATTTCAAGTTAATTCCCAATTTAAAGAAAAAAAATATTTCATTTTTAATCGAAAATGATTCGGAATTAATAAATTCAAAATTTTCCTATATTCCCCAACAAACGTGGCAAAATATAGAAATTTTTATTAATTTTGGAAAATTTTCCGAATCATTCTCTTTTTTGAAAGAAAGATATTCCTTTATTAATAATAATTGATGATATTCCCTCCATCAAACCCGGTAGAGAACTCATGAATTATTTTAACTCGGGAATATCTTTATTTTTTATTGAAAAATCATTATCCTTTTGAAAACATTTTAAAAGATATGAATATGGATATGCAGGACATAAAATAAAATGACATAACAAAATCTAGATAATATAATGCAACCTAAATGATATAATATAATTTAAATGCCTTAACATATTCTAAATGAAATGAAATATTCTAAGTTATATGACATATTATAAATAAAATGAAATGACCTAGGCAACATAGTATATTCTATATGAGATGCAATATCCTAAGTCATATGATATATTCTAAATGAAATAAAATAACCTAAGTAACATAACATATTCTATATGAAATGAAATAATTTAAATGACATGGCAAACATGAATGATATGGCATATAAATTAAATGAGATGGAATATGAAATAATGCTATCATATAATATGCATGAAAATAATAATGCATGAACATAGTATATGCTAAATAATATGACAAAAAAAAATAACTAAATAAAAAGCATAGGATATCATGAAATATTCCAAATCATATAATAAACAATATAACATAACTCAAAATCATAACAATATCATAGAAATTATCATAGCAAGAATCACATATTATATAAAATGCATGAATATGGAAAATGCAATGCATGAAATGTATTTTTTCCTTTATTTAAGGAAATCCGTATATCTAAAAGGATATCCGGCTACCTTAAGAAAATATGTCAAATTAAAAATTCTAAAACCAAAATACTTTGTGATTGTTTGAAAACAATTTTGAAAAGCTTGAATTAAAAATAAAAACTGGGCTAAATCTTTTTTTAAATGGCTCTAATTTCCTAAGTTTAAAAATCCGGACTTGAATACCCTTAACCCGAGACTTGAAAAACTTTTTTTGGAGTTTAAAAAGGCTTAGAAAGTACCCTAAGTCAGTAGCTAACCCTCCTAATCAGCCCACTCTAAGTAACTTAACTAAAACAGAAAAATGATTTTTCTTTAAATTCAATTCTAACTCCACTGTCCAGTTTTAAGCCATGATTTTTTATCCTATTTTTAAAAATTCAAAACATTCTGAAAAGAATACTGGAGACTCAGGACATGTAAAACTACACCAGAAAAAATCGGCTTAATTTTCTGATTAAAGATGAATGCCCAGAAAAATCAGAAAAGTACGAAAACTGGGTGAAAAAAAACTGTTTTGCCAAAATACATTTTTGCCTTTGATAAAATCATTTAAAAATCAAAGTAAAAATATTTGAAACTCATAAAATGACTTACAAACAGTAGCTAGGACTTTTTGAAAGTTAGATAAAAATTGGCTAAGTAAAAAAAATCATAAAGGTAGAATAATCAACTTGTCAAACTTAATTTTCCAAAAGTGTGCTCAAGAGAGCATGACTTTGAACCATTAATTGGCTCAAGTCATTATTCAAGTGACATGAACATGAAATGCATGAAACAATACAGCAAACATAATGCATGAAATGCATGGATTTAAACCTAAATGTCATGAAAAAATGCATGGCATTCATAAAGTGACCTAGATCTAAATGAACTTGCATGGCATTTAATGCAACCTAGACCTAAAATGCATGAACATGCATGGCAAATAAACCTAACTTAATAACTAAAATATGCATGGCATTTTCACAAACACAAAGCATGCTTAAACCAAAAACTCAACCAAATATCATGCAAATGCTAACCTATCAACAAACATGGCAAGAATGCACATAAAATGCAAAAATTCCAAGGGTGGCCGAATGGGATAATGTGACTAGCAAACATGTCATTTTCACAAACACTTGGTATACTAACATGCTCAACTAAATCAAATGTCATACAAATGCAAAAACCTACCAACTAACATGGCAAAAATGCAAAACACAATGCAAAACACATGGAGTAGCCAAATGGCCTCAAGCTCCAACAAGCATGGCATTTTCACAAACACTTGGTATACTAACATGCTCAACTAAAATATAACACTTAAATCATGCAAAAACCACACAAGCATTTTCACAAACACTTAATATACTAAATCTAAAACATGCTCAACTAAGATATAAAACTCAAATCATGCAAAGACCACACAAGCATTTTCACAAACACTTGATATACTAAATCTAAAACATGCTCAAATTTAAACATCATGAAAACAGAAAATTAAAAATGCAAAAACATGATATTTAAAACATAAATGGCTACAAACAAAGCAACCAAATTAAAATATAACTCAAGAATATGAAGTAACATAATATTTAAAACATCAAAATCAAAGAAAATAACATAAACAATATGATAAAATAAACCAAAACAGCAACTTAAATAAATAATGTAGGCCATTTGGCCATGGTGAGTATAATATAAAAATTGTAAAAAACATATTTAAGAAAGAGATGAAGGAAGAACTTAAGAAGAACAATAAAAAATATTTATTTAAAATGGAAACTCACCAAATAGAAATCAAAATAGCAAAAACAAGAATGGAAAATCAAGAAAGTGCAAGAGTTGGTGCTCAAGAGCAACCTCAAGAAGCTATCTTTCAAGCTTTATCTCTTCAAACTTTCCTTTCTTTTCTAAACTTTTCTTTTTTGCTTTCAACCAAGGAGAGAAAAAACTAAGTAAAAAAACTAAGTAAATATCAAAAGAACTCAGCAAAATGAAATGAAAAAAATGAATTTTCTACCTCCCTCAACATGCTGGCCGAATGGCCCCTCATATTGCCTAAGGATGTTGTCATTTTCCTTGTAACCAATTTTTCATCAAATGGCTAATAATTCAAGGTGAAAAATCATGAAATTACCACCTTTAGATTAGCATCTCAGCTCTCTCAAATTATAGCTGTTCAAGAATAATGTTGACATCTCTCTTGGCCTATGTGGCTTAATCACCAAGGCTTGATAAAAGAGAATCTTTAACTAACTCTTGATTTTTAGCCATTTGATTGAAAAATCAGAAGCTTCCTCCTTCCTTTGGGCCTGGACAGGCCATAACTTCTCTTTTCCAGCCCAACTCTGATTTTTTGAAAGGCCCAAAGAAGCCTTTTTCGGTTGCTAGGGTGAAATGACCGTTTTTCCCCCCGGATGCAAATAAATATCAAACGGACTCCAAATTCAATTTTTCTTTTTTTTAATACTTCCAAAATAATAAAATATTGAGTTCTGGAAGTTTTCAAAATTATCTGAGTCTGTTTGCTATTTATTTGGATTTTTTCTTCCAAAAATGCCCTTTTATGCCCCTACATTTTACCATTTTTTAAACGAGCTCCAAATCAAGATTTTTCTTCACCAATATCTTCAAAATAAATAAAAAGTGTGATTTGGAAGTTTTCATAATTTTTGGAGCTCATTTGGTATTTTTTCGGGATTTATCGGCTTGAATTACTGCATAGGAGGCCCGGGATTTGACCATTTTGCAAACGAACTCCAAATCAATATTTTATTTCGCCAATATCTTCCAAATAATTTAAAAATGATATTAGCAAAATTTCAGAATTTTTGGAGTCCATTTGCTATTTTTCCGGGATTTATCTTCTTGAATTATTGCATAGGAGGCCCGTGATTTGGCCATTTTGCAAACAAAGTCCGAATCAAGATTTTATTTCACCAATCTCTTCCAAATAATTTAAAAATGAGATTTGCAAAATTTCAGAAGATTTGGAGCTCATTTGCTATTTTTTCGGGATTTTCCTTTTTGAATTACTACATAAGAAGCCCGGGATTTGGCCATTTTGCAAACGAACTCCGAATCAAGATTTTATTTTACCAATCTCTTTAAAATGATTTAATAATGAGATTGAAAAATTTTCAGAATTTTCGGAGTCCATTTGCTATTTTTCCCAAATTTTCCAATTTTGCCCTTTTGCCTCCGAAACCCGGTTTTGCTCAAAACAAGTCGGATTTTCAGATTTTCTTCAAGCTGAGCCTTGGTCTATCCTTTTTAATCATTCCTCATCCATTGGGGGCTTTGTTCTTACCAAATCGGGCCATTTCCGTGATTCTTCCCTATTTCACCGAAATCCACTAAAAAACCCTAATTCTCGATTTTCTCCCGGATTGACTTTTCTTTCAGTTTTTCTTGCAAGTGACTTCTCCATTACCCGTAGTCAGTGCTTATCTTTCATTTGGAACCTTCAATTTCGACCAATTTGATCGTTTAAGCACTTTTCCCCAAATTTCTCGGATTAGGGTTTCCTTTCTACTGAATCTCCAAATGCCAACTTCCAAACTCCATATCTTTCAATGTAGACCTCGGATTATCAAAATTCTTTCGCCATTTTTCAATTGAGCTTAAAATCTTGATTTTGAAAGTGGGTTGATTTTTCAGTAGTTGACTTTCTGGGGTTGACTTTTTCGGGGTTCACTTTTTTCGGGGTTCACTTTTTTCAAGTTTGACTTTTTATGCTCGCCCTCTTAAACTAAGTCTCGGAGTACCACCTGCAGGATAAAAACAGTATTTTTACACTCGGAAACATCAATATAGGAAGAAAACATACTTGTTTAGTGGTCCGGACAAAATTAAGTGTCTACAAACTTCTTATTTCTTTCTTGGGACTGTTCGAATGCCCCACTGAATTCTTGTATTTTTTTTCAAGATTCGGATCAAGAATCAACAAGAAGAAATTTTAATAGATCAAGAATTCAAGAAACAAAATCTTGATTTAAACCACTTTTCAAGACTGAAACCCCAAAACTAGACTGCCTAAAAAACTATAACCCTAGGAAAAATGCCTAAAGCTATAACCCCAAGACAAGAATGTCTGAAACCCCAAAATCTTGTTATTATTGTGATAGTATCTAAACCAACTTTCAAGAATGAAACCCCAAACGAAAACTACCCTAAAAACTATAACTATTAGACAAAGAATGCCTAAAGCTATAACCCCTATGACAAGTATGTCTGAAACCCCAAAACAATAAAGTTGAGAAAAACTCCAATACCCTATGGTAAAGAAGATAAAAAGATTTGACCTGATTAGTCCCTAAGCTCTGATACCAACTGATGTGAACCCTAGGGGTTAAACCCTTTGAACCCACTAACAAATTGAAATACGCTAACCCCAAGAAAGCCAAGATTCAGGAAAAGAAAACTTAAACCCTTAGAAAACCTGTTTCAAATAACCTAGATTAAGCATGTAAGCTAGACCCTAAGAATTCTTGTTTCAAGAACCTAAGTTTGATAGGTTGAACGCCACAAAGAAAGAGTTCTTTGATAAGTTCCTAAGTTCTGTTAAGAACTAAAAAGAGTGAAACACTCACTTTGAATAAATTCAAACTCAAAAGATTAATAATTGTTATGATATAGGCGGCTAAACATTGTTTATATAGCCTCCCTACTAACCCTAATTCAACTAATCCTAGAACTCCTAGTACAAATGTAACTCCTAGTACAAATGTAACTCCTTGGCAACCAATGCTTACTACTTACATAATTAAATGAAAGCTTAACTATGGGCTGAACAAGCTCATACCCAAACCTAATTAAATTAAAAGATGTCCAATAGTTTTAATGAAGGTAGTCCCCACAAGCTTATTGGACATAATACATAAATCAGGCCCAAAAGTCTAAGTAATTAAAAGAATTAAAATAAGCCCTCTCTTAGGTGCCACATCATTAAATGACTTGGTCCCTACAATTGTCATGTCAATTAATGAATGAAAGAATAGGCCCACTTCTTTAAACATGATGCCGCCACTTGTAAGCCCTCTAATGCGCCACCTTGTGTTTTTGAATCACATGGACTAAACTTGGATGCAAGTCCATCTTGCATGTTGAAGTCTTTTTTGAATAACTTGCAATATGGCCCAAGTGAATTCCATCCATTATTGTCATGTTTCTTAGATCTTCTTAGGTCTTGACCCATATAAAAATTGCTATGGGATTGGGCCATCTTGGATCCTATCAAGATTCAAACTTCATTTCTTACTTCAATTTTAAATATAAAGATGTGCTTTCGATCATATGAGTTTTTCTTTTAATTTCGTTTTTGGTATTAAGAAGATGATGGATTAAGCTACAAAATACGGGTGATCAAGGCAACTCAACAAACGAATAACCGAGGTTTGACTGTTAGACGCCGTGGCTTAAAATTAACATTTTGGTATGAAAAGAGATGGCTGTGGCTTAAATTAAATAACATTTTTATCGAAGTCTCATCTCAATCTTATCACTTGAGTCAACGGCTAGGTTTCAACAATAGTGTTAATTACTATGGGTGGCCAGGTGTACATGAACGTTGAATACAAACAATATTTCTATATGGAGCCCAGCAGCTATATATAGATTTTGTTTTTCTTTATTACCAGAAATGGACTTCATGAACAACTGGGCAGTGACTTCTAATCTGAGCATTACCCCTTGGATCCCAATTCACTTCATTTAGTACTACATTTAATTAAGAGATTAGATTTTGTTACAAATTAATATTTCATATCATGACCAAACTCTAAAAAATAATCATATAAAACTCTCATGTCACGTATCTTTATCACATCAAAATACGATAAATAACTATAAAAATATCATAAATTAGAGATGTCCAAAGTTAAGTTACATGTTCAAGTTTATGGACAGAGCTTGATCCAGATGGGATTGGGTTTGAACATAAATTTTCAAACCCAAACACAGCCAGCTCAATTAAATTATTCTATTAAAAAGCAATTCAGGCAGGCTGGCGTGATAATTATTTCCAAAAAGTAAGGTCCTTAACCATCAAGCAACACTAGCCATATTGAGTCAACTTCATTAGCCTATCATTGATGAGACAAATTTAATTATAAACAGCAATTGGTTCAGGCAAGGGCAGTACTCGAATTCAAACCGGGAAAAAAGACTTTAAGTATAAAGACACAGAGTTAGCTAGCTAGGTGTCTTGAGGGAAAAAAAAAGGTGCATTTCAATGGCTTTCTCGTTAACCAATATCCCAAGTAATGACAATTCAATTAGTCTCAAGAACATGCCATTTGGTAACTTAGAGCTTGTCATCGAGAAAATTCAGGCCATGAATGTCGCAAACTCATCTTTAGGACAACCTCTCCAAGCAGAAGACTTGGCCACCACTTCACAAGGCAACCCATTACCAACATTCCAATTTGAAGAATACTTGGTCATGAAGGCAAAACAAGTTAACAAAGTGCTTGATGAGGCAGTACCCTTGCAATATCCATTAAAAATTAATGAGGCAATGAGGTACTCTCTTCTCGCTGGTGGCAAGCGTATCCGTCCTATTCTTTGTATTGCTTCATGTGAACTAGTTGGAGGAGAGGAGTCCTCGGCATTGCCAATGGCTTGCGCGGTAGAGATGATACATACTGCATCACTGATCCATGACGACCTTCCTTGCATGGACAATGATGATCTTAGAAGAGGCAAGCCTACAAACCACAAAGTTTTTGGTGAAGAAACTGCCGTTCTTGCTGGTGATGCTCTCCTCTCCCTCCATTGAGCATATTGCTATCAAGACAAGAAATGTTTCAGCAGATCGTGTGGTTCGAGCTTTTGCTGAGTTAGGCTCAGCAATAGGGTCCAAAGGGCTTGTGGCAGGTCAAATGATGGATCTTGAGAGTGAGGGAAAAGAAGTGAGCTTGAATGAATTAGAGTACATTCATGTCCATAAAACTGCCAAGTTTTTAGAGGCTTGTGTTGTTTGTGGTGCAATACTGGGAGGAGGAAATGACACCGATATTGAAAGGGTTAGGAAATATGCAAGTTGCATAGGTTTGTTATTTCAGGTGGTGGATGATATTTTGGATGTGACCAAGTCATCTGCGGAGCTGGGGAAGACTGCAGGGAAGGACTTGGTTAGCAATAAGGCAACCTATCCAAAGCTGATGGGCATCGATAAGGCCAAAAAATTTGCCTCTGATTTGATGATCCAAGCTGTTGGAGAGCTTGCTTGTTCTGATGCTGCAAGGGCTGCTCCATTGTATCATTTAGCATACTATATTGCAAACCGAGAAATTAGCTGTGTTTATTGATTTGTTTGAAATAAACTTAGATATAATTAGATATATATTATACAAGCAAAGCTGCTTGTCAATCGCTGTGGTAAGACCATATAACTCAAGTTTGTTTTATTAACAATGGACAAGGCTGAGTGGCTAAGAGTCTTGGGGGCATGAAGTCTTTGGTTCAAACCCAAACAACCCCTCCCCTTACCCAATTATCAAAAAAAAAAATAAAAAAGAGTCCTTTCCTTTCCTGTCTACTGCCTACATCCTTTGCAGCGAAGCTCCCTCACCGGAACCATAACTGGTGGCGGCAGGGGCGGAAGCAGCAGCCAAGATTATATACGTGAGCCTTGTCTCAAAATTTCTGCAAAAATTCTCTTGGCAAAGTCAAATTTCTTATTTTCAGACCCAAACACCCAATTCCAAGCTACGCTCAGAAACTTAGCAACCTTCTACAGCCTTGTAGTGATAATCATCAATGGAGGCGTACACCAAACCTTCCTTTTCGGAAACAAACACAGGTTAAGAATCTCAGCCCAAGCCCCGCCTTCCCTCCCCCCCAGATCTCCAGCCGCCCCAACCCCTAGCCTCCAGATCTCCAGCCTCAAGCCTCCAGCGCGGCTGAACCCGCCCTGGCCCTACCCCCTGAACCCCGATCTCACCCTCTCACCCAGCCGCCCCAACCCAGCCTCCAGTTCCCTCTCTCCCTGCACCCCGACCACAGCGCCCCTGCGCCCAGGCCCAGCCTCCAGCCTCCAGCCCAGCGCCCTCACCTCCACCCGCCAACATCTCAGCCCCAAGCCCCGCCTACCCGCCTAGATCTGCAATAAAATCCCTCCCGCCCAGATCTGCAATAAAGGACTAGATCTGGTCGCTAGCACACCAGATCGGCACTGGCAGTGTCAGATCTGGTCCCTGGCGCTTCAGATCTTGGCTGCCAGTGTCCGACTTTGATCGCTGGTGCATCAGATTGACGTTTCAAGCTGCTGATTTTAGGTGATGATGCTCTGATCCGCGCCTTTGACGACCAAAAAACACAATCAAGTATTTCCATGATCCAGTCGGAGAAGGACTTTTAAATTGCGCAAGTTAGCAGAAACGTTCTCGACTCAAGCTAGGGGAACTTTCTTGAGCCAAGCTGGAATGGATCGTGGTAAATTGGTGGAACGATCAAGGGAGATTGTAGAAGAACAAAGAACAGAATCCGTTGTATCTAACCCTGCTGCTGATGTGGCAGCTACTGATTGGAGGAAACTGTTTGCTGCAGCTGAAAATCAAACTCTGAGATTCTTTCCTCCGATGAAGATGGATGGGAAAGTTACTGTAAAACCACCCGATGAAGTATTTGAAGAAGGAATTCTTCAATGGAAGAACTCATTGATTGCGCAATTTATAGGGAAACCTCCAAATTTCAGTTTGTTCAATAAGCTGGCTAATATGTTATGGGGAAAAGATGGAGATCTTCAAATTAAGCCAGTAGGAAGGAATCTCTATGTCCTTCAGTTCCATAATGTAGAGACACGGGATTGGGTGCTTGAACATGGACCTTGGCACATCCAAAACAGCCCAATCATCTTGAGGAAATGGGAACCAGACCTGAACACCTTAGAATTCAACATGGAAAAGCTTCCTATCTGGATTCATCTGAGCAATGTCCCATTGGAATTATTCACAATGAGAGGTCTGAGCTATATAGCTAGCGCCATTGGAACCCCTCTCTATATGGACAATATAACTGCAAACAAGCAAAGGCTAGCATATGCTAAAGTTTGTGTTGAGATTGATGTGGCTCAAGAATTGCCCAATTCGATTGCAGTGGAGCTCAGAAATGGCTCAGTGATCCCTATCACAGTTGAGGCACCATGGATACCTCAGAAGTGTATTCACTGTGGTATTTTTGGTCACAATAACAAAAGTTGTCCTCGCCTGCCAAAGGAAATTCCTACCAAAAAATGGATTCCTAAGCAGAAGACTCCGAATGAGCAGACCGAGTTGAGGATTCCTGATGAGCAGACGATTCCAAAGACCTCTGAAAAGCAGATAGAATTACCTGCTCAGGTCATCATAGAGCAATTGGAAAGGCCAGTTCCATCTGGGACAGAACGCGGTTCCACCTCAGACACAGGAGCTATGGGTTCAGACAACAGATTTGCAATATTGGAATCTGTTCCTGAAAATGAGAAGGATACTGGTAACACAGAGTCACTTATGGAGGATAGGAATGAAAGCCACTCTCATCAGGTTGTTTTTTCAGAAGAAACAAGAAAGCCTAGGGCTGCTGCAGCAGGGGTGGCAGATCTGATGAAGAATTTGAAGAGAAGGAAGGGGCCTATTGACAAGGGAAAGGCTCGAGGTAAGGCTTCTGCCTTGGGGAGTCACTCTCCAACTCTTCATTAATGAACATCCTTGTTTGGAATGTTAGAGGACTCAATTGTCCTCTAAGGCAGAAACATGTAGTCAGTAGAATTTCTAAGTTGCAGATTGATATTGTCTGTCTTATTGAGACTAGAGTAAAATTACCTAAAGTGCAGAAGATTGTTGACATGCATTTTAAGGGATGGAATCTCCATCATAACTACTCTGAAGCTTCAAATGGAAGAATTTGGATCCTTAGTAAGGTTCACCTGGATGTTGATATGAAGGACTCAACAGAACAGTCCATCACATGCCAGATTAATCTGAACTCTCTGAGGTTTTATTTGTCTGCCATTTATGGAAGTAATGAAGGAAGTAGAAGGAAATTGCTTTGGTCACACTTGCATTCCCTCAGTGGAACTACTCAAGGTGCGCCATGGATTTTGGCAGGAGATTATAATGTGGTAGCTCATCCATCAGAAAGCTCATGCTTTAATGGATCCCAACACAGTACCTCAGATATGAAAGATTTCCAACTTTGCATTGAACAGAATGCATTGATGGATCACCAATTTGTTGGTCCAATCTTTACCTGGTCAAATCATCAAGAAAATCATCTTGCCAAGAAGCTTGATAGGGTGATGATCAATGATCAATGGCTCATCTCTTTCCCACATTCCTATGTGGAATTTATTGAACCTGAAACCTCTGATCACTGTGCTACACTAATCAAAACCAGCTTGGAGAATCACTCTCCTCCCAAACCATTCAAGTTTTTCAATTACTGGACTAGGGATGCAGAGTTCATGGATATAGTTGAGAGCTCATGGCAGGAACCTACCAGAGGCGATCCTATGTCCAATTTGCATATCAAATTGAAGAGACTGAAGCAGAAGCTAAAGAATTTCAATTTCAAGAAGTATGGAGCTATTAATGAGAAGGTACAAGCCAAAAGAAGGGAATTAGCAGAAGTGCAGATCCATCTACTAAGGAAGCCTGCAGATGTTGAACTGGCAGCAAAGAAAGATATCCTTTCCAGGGATTTCAATAATCTTCTCAAAGATGAGGAAAGCTTTTACAAGCAGAAATCCAGAATTCAATGGCTAAAGGAAGGAGACCAAAATACAGGCTTCTTCCATAGGATGGTAAGGGCAAAGTTGAGCAAAAATACCATACATTCTTTGACGGATGCACAAGGAAACAGACTTGAAAACTTTGATCAGATTGCTACAGAAGCAGTCTCCTACTTCCAGAACTTGTTGGGATCCAAAGACCATATGGTCAAGGGCTGTAATCAGGATTTGCTTGCTGAACTTCTTCAAACTTCCATCTCTGAAGAGCACCAAGCAGAACTGGTTAAAAGGGTAACTCCTGCAGAGATAAAAGAAGCAATGTTTTCGATTCATAGTGACAAGAGTCCAGGGCCAGATGGATTCACAGCTCACTTCTTCAAAACAGCTTGGCAAGTTGTTGGTGAGGATGTCACAGAGGCTGCAATGTTCTTTTTCAGGACAGGAGTGATGCACAAAGCCTTCAATTCAACTAGTGTGGCTCTCATTCCAAAATGCCCTAATCCAAGCACAATGAGAGATCTCAGACCAATTTCCTGTTGCACAGTCTTTTACAAATGCATCAGCAAGATTCTGACTAACAGACTCAAGAGCAGTCTTCCATTGGTGATCTGTCCCAATCAGAGTGCCTTCATTCCAGGCAGGAGTATCACAGACAATATCCTGCTTGCTCAGGAGTTAGTTAGAGGCTATGGTAGGAATACACTGTCCCCACGATGTGCCATAAAAGTGGATTTGCAAAAGGCATTTGATACTATCAGCTGGGATTTCATCTTTGCAGTCTTGAAGGCAATGCAGGTCCCTCAGCAGTTCATTGATTGGATTGACAATTGCATTTCCACCAGTTACTTCTCTATATCTGTTAATGGAGGACTTATGGGCTTCTTTAAGGGGGCAAGAGGAGTCAGGCAAGGTGATCCCCTTTCCCCCTACCTCTTTGTGATTGCTATCAATGTCCTGTCTAAGTTGCTGGACTCAGCAGCACAGTATGGGGTCTTCTCTTATCATCCAAAGTGCAAAAAGCTTCATTTAACTCATCTGAGTTTTGCTGATGATCTGCTAATCTTTGCCAAGGGCAATCTTGATTCCGTGAAGGGTATTCAGCTAGTGCTAAGTCAATTCTACACCTACTCAGGGCTCCAACTTAATAGCACCAAAAGTGAGTTCTTCTCCACAGGAATTGACAGAGAAGAATTAAGGCTCATCAGAGAGTCCACAGGGTTCAATACAGGCACACTGCCTGTCAGATACCTGGGGGTTCCATTAGTCACTAGAAGATTAACTATGACGGACTGCGAGCCACTTTTGGAGAAGGTGACAGCAAGGGTTAGAGGATGGGCAACAAAGTTCTTGTCTTATGCTGGAAGGCTTCAGCTTATCCAATCAGTTCTGTTTCACCTGCAGAACTTCTGGTGCAGACATTTTGTTCTGCCCAAGCAGTGCATAAGGAAGTTGATGCAGCTATGTTCAAGCTTCTTATGGAAAGGGAAGGAAGGCCAAGCTAAGGGAGCTAAAGTTAGCTGGAAGTCTATTTGCTTGCCAAAATCAGAAGGGGGACTTGGTGTAAAGGACACTGTCACTTGGAATCAGGCATGTATTCTAAGGAATTTTTGGGCTGTTCTGATTGACGCAGGCTCCCTATGGATAGCCTGGATCAAGACTTATGTGTTGAAGGATAGAGACCCATGGCACATCTCTATCCAGAGTGGGAGCAGTTGGAATTGGAGGAAGATCATGCAATTGAGAGAGGTGGCTGCCAGAATAGTTCTCACTACTGCTGATGGAAGCTGCAAATGGCCTTTTCCAGAGGGAAAGTACCAAGTGTCAGCAGTGTGGAACAAGATCAGACCTTCAGCTGGGAAAGTGGCTTGGAATAAGTTGGTTTGGTGCAATTTTAATATTCCTAGGCATTCTATTCTCTCTTGGATGGCAATCCTAAATAGATTGGCCACAAAGGATAGGCTTATCTCCTGGGGAATGGCCGTGGATGATAAATGTTTGCTGTGCAAACAAGAGAGGGAAACCAGAGATCATCTATTCTTCACTTGCTCCTACTCGAAACAGATATGGCAGAGAGTGATGGTACTTTGTAGGTTAAAAAGGCAGGTTGCATGTTGGACTGTAGAGCTTCAATGGGCCTCTGTCAACCTCAGAGGTAAAGCTCTAATCACAACGATATTGAGGCTAGCTTGGAACGCAGTTATCTACCTAGTTTGGAAGGAAAGAAATAATCGTTTGTTCAACTCAACTGAGCAAAAGGAGGAGCATCTCACTGAGCAAGTGAGAGACATGATCTCGACCAGGTTAAGTGATCTTAGGAAGATTAAAAGAGATTCAGTTAATACGTTTTATGTAATTCTTGGAGATTAAATGCAGACATGTTTGTCTAATGGCATTGATTTTCTGATTTGTTTAGCTAGGCTAAGCTAGCTTTGTAACATGTAGCAGCACTGCTGCTTTCTTGGATATATGAAAATTTACTTATCCAAAAAAAAAAAAAAAAACCCTGCCTCCATTGCATTACAGTTACTCCGAGGCTCCTGAGTCTTGACCCCTTTTACAGTAACCTCCAGATTCTTTGGAAAATTCTAAGGAAAGTGTCTTAATATAGGCTTCAGATACGCTTAGGTAAACTTGAGCCATTAGATGAAAAATATGTTATCTCAATCGTTGATTGTAAAAATGAAAAGAAAAATTTTGTTTACCGGTTAACCGAGTAATATTTAACCTAAAAGAAAAAGTCTTCAATTTTTGTCTTTCCTTCATTTCAGCCGTTACCCAGCCATTTCTTTCCCTCAAACAAATCGCCGTTTGCCATCGCCAAGATGTGAAGAGGAAGAAGATGGGACGATGGCATCCGGACTTAAAAACAGCGCTATTTCGACCATTTCTTTGCTATTTTCCCCTATGTTTGAGTCTTTTCGCCATTAAAGGGTCTCTTCTCTCTCTCTCCCTCGTCCCAACCTTTCTAATTCTGAAATGTTATGAGAAGTGAATTTAGAATGTTTCTACTGATTCCCTACCTTAATCTCATTGGATATTGATCACCTGGGATCTTTTTTTCCCCTACATCTTCAGGAACCTGTGAAGACCAAGCACCCTCAGCCTAACTATGAGTCAAAGTTGTACATGCTTCTTCAAGGCGGAAGTAAGGTTTTGTTATTTTGCTGAGTATAGTGAGAAGAAAGGAACTCAATATGAAATAAATTAGCTAAAGTTCATTGCCTGTTTTGTTATTGTTTTTGATGAAGCGGGGGTTCCCCACCTCAAGTGGTTTGGAGTTGAAGGTGACTACAATACTATGGTTATCGAACTTCTAGGGCCAAGCCTCGAGGACTTGTTCAACTACTGCAATCAAAAGCTCTCTTTGAAGACAGTGTTAATGCTCGCAGATCAGTTAGTATGTTTACCTGTCTTATTGGAGAAATTGTTTTTCTGCCTATTTAGCATCAAGTATAATGAGTTCTTTTATTTCTGTTACCCTTCAGATCAACAGAGTTGAATATATGCACTCAAGGGGATTCCTTCACCGTGATATAAAACTTTACAACTTTCTAATGGGTTTGGGACGAAAAGCAAATCAGGTACTTGAGCTAATGCAATGCTTTCGCTTTCTAGTTAGATTGTGGAGTGCACTCCTTTGAAATTTTATTGTACTTCTTGGTTGGTGACAATAGAAAAAGTTGGAAATTTTGAAAGCGAAATTTATTATTTTATATCTTGCTGATACTGATAAGTGGTTCTTAAGATTATCTAATGCAGCAGTCTCATCAGTCAAAAGACTTTATACTCATAATTTTAGCAGTTAATAGTTTCAGATTAAAATAAGAGTTTAAAAAACAAAATTACTGTGTTTTCAGAGTAAAAGCTAATCCTCTTTTGTGTACACTGTGAGCTTCAATATCCGATACCGTGCTTAACTGAGAAGTTTAAAGAGAGGACATCTGCAAGATCTTGTATTGTGGATGCATCGATGCGATTTTCTTTCGTGAATCTTTCACATAAGCATTTTTGCATCTTAAATATGGTGCAATTATTTAATTCAATGAAGAGTGAATTTAAGATATCGAAATAACATGTGGGAAAGTAAAATTTTATCCTGATATCCTCTTATAGAGATTTAAAATTGCCTTTCTTTAAGTTGAGCTTTATTTAAGTATTATTACATGTCTGTGCCATATGTCAGTTACCGATTAAATATTGAAGTTTGTTTCCATTTCTCTTGCCTGTATCAATAGTTGATAACTTGTAGGTTTCCATACTGGTATATTCCCAAAAGTTATTGCAATTGTAGTTACTTGGTATGCAAAGGGCCATTACTAAAAGTCTCGACTTGCTACTAACCATCACATTGATTTTGTAACAGGTGTATATCATTGATTACGGCCTTGTGAAAAAGTATAGGGATCTTCAAACTCATAAACACATACCCCATAGGTATGCATTTGCCATTTGTTTCGTTTCCATAATAGTGTCACAATGAGTCTTGGTTTCCTGCGGTTCCATTTATCTAGTATGTTTATCAGTTTTATGTAACATGTTTTCTATGTTTTCTAACTGAGAGGTAGATATTTGTAAACTAATTGCTTATGGGTGGTGACTCTCCTTGAGAATGATAGCATCTAGCTAAACAAGCTAGAAAAGGTGGGTCACCAGCGTACTTTGAAAGTTCTTGAATAGTTGTGGACCTTGTGGTTTATGACCTGCTTTTACTTGCATTTTTTTATCTTCCATTGCTTAAATACAACTATAAAATGTCTAGAAAGTTATCACATTTTGGCAAGCATCTAGGATTATTTCAATTGTTTATTTAAGTGTTTGTTTATCTACTTAGTCTTTGTGTTCAAGATTTGCTTCAACTTCTTTGAATTTGCTATCTTCACAGAGAGAACAAGAATCTTACAGGCACAGCTCGATATGCAAGCCTTAACACTCACCTTGGAGTTGGTGGGTAAAGTGCCACATTAGTTATTTTGTTGTTGCTGCTTACTCATGTTAGACATGATGTGAATTGTGCAATCTAATTGTTTCTCAATTCATGTGCAGAGCAAAGCCGAAGAGATGATTTGGAATCACTTGGTTATGTGCTCATGTATTTCTTACGAGGAAGGTTATAACAATATAAACACTATTCTTTTGTGTGTTCTAAGGTTGTTGATGTGAAAACTATTTCTCATTAGTCATGTTCTTAAAATTTGTGTATTGCTGGCATCAACCTTCCCTGGCAGGGCCTTAAGGGAGGGACAAAAAAATAGAAGTATTATAAAATCAGTGAAAAGAAGATGCTAACTCCTGTTGAGGTATTATAAGTTTCAACTTGTCACTTGCATATAGGATGCTGTGCTTATAGTTTAATGCATGGTGCATTCATATTGAATTCTAAATATGCAGTGCAAGGCAAGGCTGGTGGATTTACCCTGTCATACACTTCCCATATTTATAACTAATTACATAAAATATGCAAATCCTTCCTTTAGGTACTTTGCAAGTCATATCCATCAGAGTTCATATCATACTTCCATTATTGTCGTTCATTACGCTTCAAAGACAAGCCAGATTATTCATACTTGAAGAGGCTTTTCCGTGACTTATTTATTCGAGAAGGTAAGAACCAAAGATGATAGTTTCATATTCGAAATACTTTCATCATATCTCAGTTAATACTGGAAGTTAGGAGCTGTTTGTATCCTTCGTAATGCCCAAATATATTTGTAAAGTCATGAATATCCTAGTCTGTGTGGGTCTTAACACAACTGTTAACATTCAAAGCATGAGTGTAATGAATATAAAATTTTGTGCATTATAGTGGAAGCAATTGGAAGATGGGTTTCTTTATGGAAAATTGACGACCTACCTTTCTAGTTTCTTCTGGTCGTGTAGAGTCATTTAAATGTATCACAAACTCTGTATAGATTGATGTTTGCTGTGCCATAATTGTTTGTACCCAAATATCAGTATGTAACTCATACACCTTGAAAATGAACAAAGATTTTATATACCAACTATAGTGGACTAAACGTGGTGTATCTTAACTCCATGCATTTGAAACAAGTGGTGAACACAGTTTTTTATTGCAATATTGATAACGTGTCTGCGGGCTCATTCTGTTTGCTTTCAAGTTGTTGGAAAGCATTATATTGTGACTTGCCAATAAAAGCATGAGAAAACATCATTTGAAAATAATTCTTTGAAGGCTGGTGGAAGACCTTGTTTGACCCGAGGTGGTTTTCTTGGCAGGATATCAGTTTGATTATGTATTTGACTGGACCATACTCAAGTATCCCCAACTGGTAACTTAATGGTTTACTCTTTTTTTCGCATAAGGTCATGGTTTTTGTAAAAGAAGAGCTTGATGCCCTATTCCTCCAGCCATGGATGGCTTGTTGAGGATTCATAGACATATTCTTGGTCTAGACAGTGATTCTGATCATATTACAGTAGGTGCAGGTGACAGAGTTATCACACAGCTTCTAGTGGCAAATACTCAGGTAGTAAGCATGATTCAAGGCATCACATTGAGATGCTCTATTTTATTTCTCTTACCACAAATAAGTTGTAAAATTTAATACTGAGACCACAACAAATGAGTTGTAAAATTAACTGTTGTCACATGTATCAATCTGAACATTGCATTGAAATAAATACAAATATTGTATGCTTATATAAACTTGCTGATTGATGAAGCTCTTCTATAAACTTGTGACTTGTCAAAATTGTTGACTAAAATGAGCAAGAATGTTTTCTTAGATATTTTGCAAGATGGAAATTGTCAGCATTCATGCAAAACTAAAATTAACCATTAGTGTAAAAAAAAAATAATAATAAATTTGTGGAGTTTATAAATTACTTATATATATATATACAAACATTGTATACTTATAATTTACTAATAATTCAAATTAAATAAGAAAAATGTATTGTTTAAAGGTTAAAACTAAGTATATAAATGTAAAAAATGTAGCAAAACTAATTAAATGGCTATTAATTAATTAATGCAACAATCATTTTTTCTTGCTCTCATCTTCCTCCTATGTTTATCAATTGACAAAAAGAATAGTCAATTTTTTTCTTTTTTTTTTTTATATGTGGTCTTTGCTGCACTTCCATTATGAACACTAATAGTCAATAAATAAATAAAGCATTTTCTAGAATCATGGATATTTGTAGTCCAAGATTAGATTTTCTCAAAAAAGTTAGGAAAATTAAAATGTATTATAAGTTAATGAATTTGGGTATAATAATTGATTTAAAGGAAACATTTGCAAAATTTTATATGCGAGTGTTTTCTAATTAACTTCCATTAGATGTAAAAAAAAATGATAGTCTATATGAAATTTTTATTAACCCAATATCTAAATTAATTGATGCATGCATTATATTAATTAAATATGTATTTCTTTTCTAATTTAATTTTTACAAAAGATTGAAAATTACAAATTTTTCATGTTTATATGTAATTTGTTATGTTTATATTTAATTTGTCATGTTTATATGTAATTTGTCATGTTTATATGTAATTTGTAATTTGTCATGTTTATATGTAATTTGTCATGTTTATATGTAATTTGTTATGTTTATATGTAATTTGTCATATTTATATGTAATTTGTCATTTTGTCATGTTTATATGTAATTTGTTATGTTTATATGTAATTTGTCATCTTTATATGTAATTTGTCATTTTGTCATGTTTATATGTAATTTGTTATGTTCATATGTAATTTGTCATGTTCATATGTAATTCGTGAATTTGTCAAGTTGATATGTAATTTCTCATGTTTATATGTAATTCGTCAAGTTCATATGTAATTTGTCATGTTCATATGTAATTCGTGAATTTGTCAAGTTCATATGTAATTTGTCAAGTTGATATGTAATTCGTCAAGTTCATATGTAATTTGTCATGTTCATATGTAATTCGTGAATTTGTCAAGTTCATATGTAATTTGTCAAGTTGATATGTAATTCGTCAAGTTCATATGTAATTTGTTATGTTCATATGTAATTCGTGAATTTGTCAAGTTCATATGTAATTTGTCAAGTTGATATGTAATTCGTCAAGTTCATATGTAATTTGTCATGTTCATATGTAATTCGTGAGTTTGTCAAGTTCATATGTAATTTGTCATGTTTATATGTAATTCGTCAAGTTCATATGTAATTTGTCATGTTCATATGTAATTCGTGAATTTGTCAAGTGGATATGTAATTTGTCAAATTGATATGTAATTCGTCAAGTTGATATGTAATTTGTCATGTTCATATGTAATTCGTGAATTTGTCAAGTTCATATGTAATTTGTCAAGTTGATATGTAATTCGTCAAGTTGATATGTAATTTGTCATGTTCATATGTAATTCGTGAATTTGTCAAGTTGATATGTAATTTCTCATGTTTATATGTAATTTATCAAGTTCATATGTAATTTGTCATGTTCATATGTAATTCATGAATTTGTCAAGTTCATATGTAATTTGTCAAGTTGATATGTAATTCGTCAAGTTCATATGTAATTTGTCATGTTCATATGTAATTCGTGAATTTGTCAAGTTTATATGTAATTTGTCAAGTTGATATGTAATTCGTCAAGTTCATATGTAATTTGTCATGTTCATATGTAATTCGTGAGTTTGTCAAGTTCATATGTAACTTGTCATGTTTATATGTAATTCGGCAAGTTCATATGTAATTTGTCATGTTCATATGTAATTCGTGAATTTGTCAAGTTGATATGTAATTTGTCAAATTGATATGTAATTCGTCAAGTTGATATGTAATTTGCCATGTTCATATGTAATTCGTGAATTTGTCAAGTTCATATGTAATTCGTCAAGTTGATATGTAATTTGTCATATTCATATGTAATTCGTGAAATTGTCAAGTTGATATGTAATTTCTCATGTTTATATGTAATTCGTCAAGTTCATATGTAATTTGTCATGTTCATATGTAATTCGTGAATTTGTCAAGTTGGTATGTAATTTGTCAAGTTGATATGTAATTCGTCAAGTTCATATGTAATTTGTCATGTTCATATGTAATTCGTGAATTTGTCAAGTTGATATGTAATTTATCATGTTTATATGTAATTCGTCAAGTTCATATGTAATTTGTCATGTTCATATGTAATTCGTGAATTTGTCAAGTTGATATGTAATTTGTCAAGTTGATATGTAATTCGTCAAGTTTATATGTAATTTGTCATGTTCATATGTAATTCGTTAATTTGTCAAGTTCATCTGTAATTTGTCAAGTTGATATGTAATTCGTCAAGTTGATATGTAATTTGTCATGTTCATATGTAATTCGTGAATTTGTTAATTTGATATGTAATTTGTCATGTTCATAAGTAATTCGTCAAGTTCATATGTAATTTGTCATGTTCATATGTAATTTTTCATATGTAATTTGTCAAGTTCATATGTAATTTGTCATGTTCATATGTAATTTTTCAATTTGTCAAGTTTATATGTAATTTGTCATGTTTATATGTGATTCGTCAAGTTGATATGTAATTTGTCATGTTCATATGTAATTTTTCAATTTGTCAAGTTTATATGTAATTTGTCATGTTTTATATGTAATTCGTCAAGTTGATATGTAATTTGTCATGTTCATATGTAAAAAATGGTGACCTGGTAACCTGCTACTCAAGTTTTCTAATTTGGAGCTTACCAAAAGCTTACCGTAAGGAACTTACGGTAGAACTTCCCTAGATTCTTTTGGGTTATTCATTTTGGTGATATCACAGAACTTCACTAAAACTTTCTGATTCCCTTTTTTTTCTTTTTTCTTTTTTCTCATTCAGGATAAAATTTCATTAATGAAGAAAGCCTCAAGAGGCCACAAAAGTACCATACTCGCATCAGCAAACCATAAACAGAGCGAAAACCAACTGAAAAAAAAATTCAAATAGTACAGAAATCAAATCAACATCAGGCCATGAGTAAATTAGCTCTATCCACCTAGTTTTTGCAAGGGAGTCTACCAACTCATTGGATTCACAAAAACTGTTTTACTAAATCCACTTTATCTATGATACCCATGAAAGAATCAATATTGCAGAAAATATCCCATAATCTCCAAGATCTTTTGTGAGTCTGCTTAACCCATGCCACTGCAATTTTAGAATCTGATTCTATAATAAGCCTCATACAGCTTTTCCATTCAGACTGAGCAAAGATCTCCAGAGCTTTCTTGATGGCCATCAATTCTGCAAAATTAGCATCTTGGATCCCCAAAGAGCCAGAGAAGATCGCAAGAATACTGCCAACCTCGTTTCTTAGCACTCCACCATAACCTGCAGGACCTGATTTTCCTCTCGCGGATCCGTTGACATTGAATTTCAGGAAACCAAACGTAGGTGGAGACCAAGGCACACTGATGTTGAATATTTTCAAAATAAGTATGGGATAAAATCTCACATTAGAAAAAATCAAAGGTAATAATGTTATTTAAATATAGAGAAGTGAATGACTTTAGTAGTTACACACTTGTTAAAATTAGATCATGGCTAGATTTGAATGGTCTAGTAATATATTATAAAGGCACTTGGCACTTGGACACGTGGCACATGCAGGTGCAGCTAATAGATAATTTTTTAATTAATTATTATTTTTGTTCGTTTTAGACAAAAGTGAAATAGTTGCCCAGTTTTTTCAAACAGTTAGATTTGTTCAGACGAGTTATGTTTGAACAAATAATTGTGTCCGTACAAGAAGCTGCCTGTTTGTTTCAAACAGACAGATTCGTTTAGACAAAATCATGTATGTACAAACAGACATGTAATAGTCTATAAATACTTCTTGGTTTTCAGAAGAAAACACACTAAAAGCTTTTTGTTTTTATTCTCCCTCCTCCTTCAAAACATTTTTCAGATTCTTCTATAAAGTGTTGTTGCAGAAATTTTTTGTAGAAGTTTGATAATTTTGTTACATGCCTCTCAGTGCTCAGTGGATTGATTTCGTCAATGCAATACGCAGTCAATCATTAGGCTTCATTGTATCCTCAAGGTTTATACGTCGGTAACTCCCTTGCACACCTGTGGTGAGACCGAATAAAATCTTAAAAATAGTGGCATTAATACACACCTTAAAGCCTTGTTCTTATTCGAAATTTCAGACGTTCTATACTAACAATTTTAAGGTTTTATTTTAGTTCAGTCATGGCTACTACTAAAAGTGGAACACTAAGGTTGTTAGCTTCCAATTTTGTGAAACTTGATTGATTTGATGGTGGCAATTTTCGAAGATGGCAGAAGAAGATGTATTTCTTACTTTCAACTTTGAAGATTGTCTATAAATACTTGCAATTTGTGAGAGTCAAGATCCATGACAAGTGTGGGTTCATCAAACTGAATCCAGGAAGCACCAGCGACCTTAAGCTCAAATAGAACAAGCATTGACTTCCTCACATAGACAACACGACTCATCCTTTCCACTACCAAAAACCTAAACCCGTAAGGGTCATAAACCTCAACAAGCTCATTCACATCAGTGTATTAAAATGCGGCCGTTACGTTACGTAACGGCAGCATCGTAACGGAAAATGAGGTTGCCGAACCGCGATATCGGCGTTACGCGTTGGAGAAAACGAATCACGACCGAAACGGCCGAAACACGTTACGTAACGCCGCGACAATGGTTTAAAAGCGGTGTAACGCCCGCGACACCTGTTTTGTTATGTTTTGTCTGCTTTATTCTATTCTGTCTTTATATTTTTTGATACCAATTGCAAACATACCATTTACGATGCCTTTGGCAAAAAATTAAAAGATATATAAAACATTGAAATCGAAATATCAAAATCGGGTTTGAATCCAAAACTTTCATTATTATGGAAAATCATATTTGCTTGAAAAGTTGGGAGAAAAAAGTCATGACATAGTTGGGCTAAAAACCATAAGTAGTTGGTACATAAATTTCAAATTTGCTTCTAACAGGCGCGGGTGATTGCAGCATGTATAGTATGAGTCTCATGCAGGATGTTAATCCATAACTTCCCGCCTGAAACTTCCACATAAGACAGCTTACCAGTTTCAACGTACATGCTTGGACGTCGTTCAACGAGTGATTCCATGTTGATAACCACGCCTTCATAAGCTTGTGCCTGACCTTGAAGCGAGTGGCTATGGCCTCTGGCTGCGACTCTTAACTTTGTTGAAGAACCCATATCGAAAATGTGCTTTATTGTGGAAGAAATATCGGAAACTGATTTTGGGTGTAGAATTGCTGTCGGGACTCGGGAGGTAGTGATATTTCTTCACATTTGAAATTATGGAATTATTTGGATGCTACTTATTGAACTTATGGTTGTTATTGTCCATGATTTTATCTGTATGATTTAGTTTGATAATGTTTGAATGGTATTATCATCCATATTATGTTTTTAAGAAAATTTTATATTTAAAATTAGAGTTCTTATATTTATAAATTAAATAAAACTTATAAAAAATTATTATGAATATTAGAATAATAAAATATGATATCAAAATGTATAAATATATTGTTTTGTAAGAAAATGTGATTTTTTATAAAAAAATCACGTCCGCGACAACCGTTATGCGTTACGTAACGTCCGCAACACCCGCAACCGTGACACCGCGACCGCGTCCACGACAAAATCCGCGACCGCGATTTAATACACTGATTCACATACACAAACACCATTGTATAAGCTCCATCAAGTTTCTCACCAACCTCAACCTCAACAAAAAAGGCATAGGAAGGTTTCTTGTATATGCAATCTTCACAATCCCAAACTTGAATCCAAAAACAAAAGTTCTAGTAAATGATTGAAAAACATGGTTATCTATTGTTACCATACCTGTACCTCCTTGTCCATGATACTGAAACGCTTGGATCGTCAAATAGCCAAGACGCAAAGCTTCAAGGTCACCACGGATATTGACAACTCCACACTCTTTTTAAGGTTTCTCGTCGTCATCGCTAAAGGGAGTCGTAAAATCATTTTCCTGATCATGTTCAATTTGAGGTTGAGGTTTTGCATCCATGCTCTCGGCATCGTCACTGACCGTTTTACCAACAAATACATCATCCATTCTTACAAGCATTTCGTCGAACATCTTTGACATGTTACTACGAAAGCTCTCTAGCTCAGTTCGTCACATCGTACGCAACTGCTCTATCGAGTTCTCAAGTTTAGTCTCCAAGAGAACTACTCCTTTTCGCAGCTGGGCTACTCCTTTTTCCCACATCTTCACGTCGTTGTGACTCTGATACCCAATGATGCAGACTAATTGCAACAAATACACAGTAGAAAAATAGAACAAGAAACGGGGGAGTTTTGTAGATGATAAGCAGAAATTGTAGAGGGAGATAAAGATAGAAAGGAAGAAGAAGAAGAAAGCTTAGAGGAAGGATTAGAGAAAAGAAATATCAAAGAAGAAAGATAGAGAAGAGTAACTGTTAAGAGAGAAATATTTTTCATTTCAGTAACTTTTTTCCTTACAGTATAGCAGGGTTCCTTTTATAACAACTTTCACTAATTAATAGTTACTAATGACACTAGATAATTGCTAAGCCTAATACAATTGATCGTCTCATTTTGGCCTGTAACAGCTAATTTTGCAGAATTGAGGACCATCAAGAAAGCTCTGGAGGTCTTTGCTCAGTCTGAATGAAAAAGTTGTAGGGGGCTTATTATAGAATTCGATTCTAAAATTGCAGTGGCATGAGTTAAGCAGACTCGCAAAGGACCTTGGAGATTATAAGATATTTTCTGCAATATTGACTCTTGTATGGGTATCATGGATAAAGTGAATTTAGTAAAACATTTTTCGTGAATCCAATGAATTGGCAGACTCCCTTGCAAAAATTGGGATGGATAGAGCTAATTTACGCAGGGCCTGGTGGTGATTTGATTTCTGTCCTATTTGAATATTTTGTTTCAGTTGGTTTTCGCTCTGTTTCTGGTTTGCTGGTGCGGGTATGTACTGTTTGTGGCCTGCTTTCTTCATTCTTTTATCCTGATTGAGAAAAAAAAAAAAAAAAGAGGAATCAGAAATTTTAGTGAAGTTCTTTGATATCACCAAAATGAATAACCCAAAAGAATTGGAAGTTACCTTAAAGTCAGCTTTAGTTCTAAAATGGGTCAGGAGCCTCGAAGTAAGTGTAATGCTACGAAGCACCGATACTTCTGCTAGGAAGTATTTAAGTGTTGAACACGGTTTCGACATGTTCAAAAATAAAAATAAAATTAAATACGATTAAAATATAATTAAGATACGATTAGATATGTCCGAATATAAGATAAAGATTTTTTTTTTCTCAATATGAAATCAATAATGAGTTATTTAGTTCTAATGGATTTTTAATGTTCAAATTTTTAAATTCAAAAATAATTTTTAAATTAAAAAACTATTTGCATATATTTAATTGAAAAATATCAATTTTATATTTTTATTATATATTATTATATAAAAAATATTTTTTATTATCATATCTTACTTGTGTCTTAATTTTTTTAAAATTTTCATATTATCATATCTGTATTACGTGTAAGTATTATCCTTCCTAGCTGTAATGCAATATAGGCAGGTTTTCTTTTTCTTTTCATTTGTGTTTCTCTTTTGAGTACATTTATTTTGGCCATTGTTAATAAAGCAAACTTGAGTTATATGGTCTACCACAGCGTTATATGGTCTACCACAGCGATTGACAAGCAGCTTTGCTTGTATAATATATATCTTATATCTAAGAACTTAAACTCCATAAGTTTTTTTTTATTTCAAACAAATCAATAAACACAGCTAATTTTCTCGGTTTGCAATATAGTATGCTAAATGATACAATGGAGCAGCCCTTGCAGCATCAAAACAAGCAAGCTCTCCAACAGCTTGGATCATCAAATCAGAGGCAAATTTTTTGGCCTTATCGATGCCCATCAGCTTTGGATAGGTTGCCTTATTGCTAACCAAGTCCTTCCCTGCAGTCTTCCCCAGCTCCGCAGATGACTTGGTCACATCCAAAATATCATCCACCACCTGAAATAACAAACCTATGCAACTTGCATATTTCCTAACCCTTTCAATATCGGTGTCATTTCCTCCTCCCAGTATTGCACCACAAACAACACAAGCCTCTAAAAACTTGGCAGTTTTATGGACATGAATGTACTCTAATTCATTCAAGCTCACTTCTTTTCCCTCACTCTCAAGATCCATCATTTGACCTGCCACAAGCCCTTTGGACCCTATTGCTGAGCCTAACTCAGCAAAAGCTCGAACCACACGATCTGGTGAAACATTACTTGTCTTGATAGCAATATGCTCAATGGCAAGGGAGAGGAGAGCATCACCAGCAAGAACGGCAGTTTCTTCACCAAAAACTTTGTGGTTTGTAGGCTTGCCTCTTCTAAGATCATCATTGTCCATGCAAGGAAGGTCGTCATGGATCAGTGATGCAGTATGTATCATCTCTACCGCGCAAGCCATTGGCAATGCCGAGGACTCCTCTCCTCCAACTAGTTCACATGAAGCAATACAAAGAATAGGACGGATACGCTTGCCACCTGCGAGAAGAGAGTACCTCATTGCCTCATTAATTTTTAATGGATATTGCAAGGGTACTGCCTCATCAAGCACTTTGTTAACTTGTTTTGCCTTCATGACCAAGTATTCTTCAAATTGGAATGTTGGTAATGGGATGCCTTGTGAAATGGTGGCCAAGTCTTCTGCTTGGAGAGGTTGTCCTAAAGATGAGTTTGCAACATTCATGGCCTGAATTTTCTCGATGACAAGCTCTACGTTACCAAATGGCAAGTTCTTGAGACTAGTTGAATTGTCATTACTTGGGATATTAGTTGACGAGAAGGCCATTGAAATGCACCCTTTTTTCCCTCAAGTAAAGACACCTAGCTAGCTAACTCTGTTTGTGTCTTGTACTTAGTCTTTTTGCCGGTTTGAATTGGAGTCCTGCCCTTGCCTGAACCAATTGCTATTTATAATTAAATTTGTCTCATGTCATCAATGATAGGCTAATGAAGTTGATTCAACATGCAACTAAACTGACACAATACGGCTAGTGTTGCTTGATGGTTAAGGACCTTATTGTTTGGAAATAATTATCACGCCAGCCTGTATGTAATTTTTTTTAATGAAATGATTTAATTGAGTTGGCTGTATTCGGGTTTAAAATCTCTCCAAGACCAATCCCGTCCGGATCAAGCTGAACTCGTAGGCTTCAACATATAACTTAACCTTTGGACATCTCTACTTTATGATATTTTTATAGTTATATATATATTTTTCTATTCAATTTTTATAGTTATATATCGCATTTTGATATGATAAAGGTAGATATGATAATATTGGATGCGACATGAAAATATAATTAAAACATGACACGACATAAAAAAATAACACGAACACGATATGAATATACGAATGTTTCAAAATTTATATAATACGAATTATTAACGTATCAAAATTTATATAAATATAAAATATTTTAAATACGATTATGACACGATAAAATATACGAATACGATATGAATACACGAATTGTTAGATCTAAATAAAGGTACGTGACATGACAGTTTTATATGATTATTTTTAGAGTTTCGTCATGATATGAAATATTAATTTGTAACAAAATCTGATCTCTTAAAATGTACTAAATGAAGTAAACTGGGATCCAAGGGGTAACGCTGAGATTAGAAGTCACTGCCCAGTTGTTCATGAAAGTCCATTCTGGTAATAAAGAAAAACAAAACCTATATATAGCAGCTGGGCCTGGGCTCCATATAGAAATATTGTATTGAACGTTTATGTACACCTGTCTTGATCTATTTAAGGATCGGATTACTCGACCGGACAGATCCAATTCGAATTAGGTCGGGTTTAAAAAATATTTTTTTCAATTTGAGCCGGTCCAATCCGAATCACTGTTTATCAAATAAAAAATATTTTTTATTTAAATTTAATTATAAAAATATAAAAATATTAATATGAAAAAATAATTTTTTAAATATTTTAATATTTATAAACAGTAAACCGGGTCGGACTTGGATAAAAAAATGGATCACGGCCTGGGTCGACCCAGCCCATGGATATGTCTGACCTGCCCACCCATAATAATTAACAGTGTGTTTTTCTTCCAAAGAAGATTCTTATTGTTGAAACCTAGTCGTTTAACTCAAGTTATAAGATTGAGATGAGATTCGATAAAAATGTTAAATTTAAGCCACAGCCATCTCTTTTCATACCAAAATGTTAAATGTAAGCCACAGCGTCTAACAGTCAAACCTCGGTTATTCGTTTGTTGATCACCCGTATTTTGTAGCTTAATCCATCATCTTCTTATACTAAAAAAGAAAACAATAAACTTAGATGATTGATAAGCACATCTTTATATTTAAAATTAAAGTAAGAAATGAAGTTTGAATCTCCATTTTCCCTTGCTATATATATATATATATATATATATATATATTATAAAAGTTAGCGGCCTATAAGAAGTGGAGGAATGGGATATGAGTAGAGATCCTAGGTTGGACCATTCGAGTTTAGATTTTTTTTTGTTTTGTTTTGAAGTAGATATCTTTCTCCCCTACTTTAAGTTTTTGTGGTAATACTCATGCTACGTCTTAAATTAAGCCTAAATTTGATAATTCGTGTATACGTGTATTTTTTTATGTTTTAATTGTGTTTAAAGTGTTTTATATTTGTATAAATTTTGACATATTAATAATTTGTATTATATAGATTATGACATGTTCGTGTATTCGTGTTTGTATTTTTTTTTTGTATCATGTCGTGTTTTAATTATTTTTTTGTGTCGTGTGTTAGGTCTAATTGATCCTTTTATATAACAGGCCTTCTTTACGTGATATTTATGTTATCTGAATATGAGGAATGTGTTAAATACAAATATGTATGTGATATGAGTATATTCAAATTTTTAAATTTTTTTAAATATATTCGTATTTTTATATTTATATTCGAGGATGTGTTTCAGAAAAATGGATTGTTTCAACAAGGCACTTTTGGCCAGGTTGGAGATTGATGATGGAAATGAACACTTTGGCATACAGATTACTTAAAGCTAAATACTTTCCAAATGGTTCGTTTCTCGAAGCAAGCTTGGGTCATTGTCCATCTTTAACCTGACAGAGTATATGGGGAGCGAAGGATCTGTTGCAGGAAGGTATGAGGTGGAGAGTAGGCAATGGGCAACACATCAAAATATGGAAGGATAAGTGGCTACCAAACCAAAATTCTTTCATGCTTCATTCGCAAAGAGGAGATTGGGGAACTGATGACGCCCGGGTCTGTGAACTTATCGACTCAAGCACAATGGGGTGGAAAAAGGATTTAATACTTAGCAGGTTCTCATCAACTGATGCTAAGATGATTCTTGAAATACTGATTAGTAGGCTGGGGTTCGCTGATGCTCTAGTATGGCAACATGATAGTAAAGGGGAGTATACAGTTAGGAGTGGTTACAAACTTTTAATGCAGAAACGACAAGAAGGATCACCTGGAGACACAGATGAAAGAACTGCAACAGTGTGGAAGCGGCTTTGGAATTGTGAAGTCCCAACAGAAGTCAAAGTGCTGATGTGGAGAATTTATTATGGTGGATTACCAGTTATGCTTAACCTGGCTAAAAGAGGGCTCAATGTTAATAAACTCTGCTTTAGATGTGGTGAACTAGAGGAATCTGTCTTACGTGCAGTAAGAGATTGCCCGTATGTTGCCAATATTTGGGCGCGCCTTGGATTCAACTGGACGACTACCACTACAGAGACCATTGACAATGTTGAATGGCTCAAACAAATTTGTCAAGCTATTGAGCCGGTACAGTTACAGTTATTTATGCTTACGGTCTGGATCATTTGGAATGAACGTAATAAGGAACTTCATGAAGCGCAACGCAGGAGAGAGCAAGATGTTGTGATGTCGGTCAAGGCATGTCTCAGAATTACGTGCAGCACAAGTAGAAAGACCGAAGGGAGTGAAGCAAAAACAAGGCTGGCAACCACCAACTACAGGCTCTTTTAAGGTTAATTTTGATGGGGCTTTAAACAAGGAGAATGGTTCGGGAGGTGTAGGAGTTGTAATTTGAAATGAGGAAGGTGATGTACTAGCAGCGGTTGCAGAAAACATAGAAGATGTAACGAATGTACTCCTAGTGGAAGCCTATGCAGCAATCAAGGCCATACAGTTTGCAAATGAAACGGGTTTCACAAAGATAATTCTGGAGGGTGATGCCATCCAGATAATCAAGCAACTCTAGTCTGATGAAAAAGATTTGTCTGCGATTGGAACTATCATTGATGAAGGTAGATTGAAAATGCAAACTTTTTGGCAATGCAATGTGAGGCATACACCACGAACAGGAAACGAAGCTGCTCATTTACTAGCTAAACATGATTCACATATTCAAGAAGAACAAGTCTGGATTGAAGAATGCCCGCATTTGATTGTACATGCTTTACAAACAGATTGTAATCCAACTGATTTATAAATGAAATTAATTAATTTGCTATAAAAATAAAAATAAAAATTCGAGTATGTGTTAAATACAGATGTCGGATACAAATACTTAAAAAAAAAATAAAAAAATCTGAATAACATAATACGATACTAGTACATAGACCTGCTCATGAGCCGGCCAGGCCGCGGCTCGAAAATTTTCTAATTTTCTTACCTAGATCCGGCCCTGGAAAACCCGATTTACTACTTAAAAAATAATAAAAATTTAAAAAATTATTTTTATATTAATATTTCTATATCTTATAATTAAATTTAAATAAAATAATTTTTTTATTATATGAACAGTGATTCGGGCTGAACCGAGCCGACCCGAATTGAAAAAAGCTCTATCAAAGTATGTCCATGCATGAATAATGTTGATTTATGCTTATGGTTTATGCTGTGAATATATTTATTTTTTAAGTTGGTTTTTTTTTTTTAATCCATGATAGCCACACAATATTTGAAAAAAGATTGAATAAAATTTGATATTTAGCTTTAATCTATATGATAGATTTGTTTATAATATTTAAGATTTCTACCATGAGAAATTGGTATATAACAAATATATATTGTTTTTTGTTTGATATGCATGTATGCACAAGAACCTATCAAAAATATATATAAAATGAACTAAAAAACTATCATGGAGCCAACATGTGGCTTTTTTCTTTAGAAGGAAGGAAAAAAAAGAAAATGAGGGAAGAAAGGAAAGAGAAAGAATGAAACATCCTGTCCGGATAATCTACCTAAAATCCGGCAAAGTTTCCTTTCTATCTTAACTATAACTCTCCTGCAAATAACACTCAATTCATATCCTCAACCAGCAATATTTCTCAATACTATTATCACATATATCCATGCATATTCAAAAATTATCCATGATCAATTTATGCTCAAGTCAAAACATATTGATTTATTGTCTCATATCTTCAAATATATATAATATATCCAGAAGTAAACCTATTTCAGCAAGGTTTACTAGATAAAAACATCAAGAGATCAAATCTTCTAGAAATTTAGATATGATGCCCACCACGTCAATATACTCTTGAAGCGGAGAGTAGAGGAAGGCAGCAATCCGACACCTAATTGTGACCTGAAAATGAGAAATAAGAAGAGGTGAGATATATGAATATCTCAATCAGTAGACAACATTTAAAGCGTGTGAAAACTATAATGATAACCTGTAAAACATAATTGACATTTTCAAAATAAATAATAGTAAAACCATAATGAGTAATTCAAAGATGTAGCGAAGTTTTCAAATGTATAACAATATTATAATATTAAATCAATGTATAAAATCTGTAAAGTAAATCAGGTTACTTATAGTTGGGCTCCAACTTACTGTCATGCATAAGAATACATACATGAAATAACCAGGTAACATCCATGTAGGCATACTAGTAGCCGGCCCCAAAGGCCAATGCCACCATAGGACTCCCCAAAGGCATGTGTCACTATGATGTGCCCCCCAAAGGCAAATACAACGGGATAGAGACTCTGGAGGTGGCTCCCACCACAAAGGCGTAGCACGCAGCTCCCATACCCCAATCTAATATCACGGAACTGGGACTCTGGAGGTGGCTCCTGCCACAAAGACGTAGCACGCAGTTCCCGTATTCCGGTCAAGGGAATAATCTCATACATTAAGTCAGGTGGAGCCAAAACCATGTACGTCAAATTCTATGTATAATCATATTTCATAAATCAACCAACTTACTTGATCTAATATTTCTTGAAATAAATGTACTTTAATAACAAATCAATTCATATGATTATATATCGTATATATCGTATATACCTTTAATACGTAAAATAATTATCATGCTAAAAAAAAATTATAATTATAATTAAAGAAATTCAAATAACTATAGTTGTCGTCTACTTACAATCCTTGAGATGATCTCACTGTACACCTCCATCTGAAACGTCGGGATCCACAGGTGACGTTGGATCTACGTGGCCTAGAGATTAACGATAATTAGTATCTATACATGCTCAAAGCATTACACAATTATGAATGCAACTTAAGTCCCATTAATCTACCCCATAGTCAATACTAATTTCTCATACTCAAAACAACATATCCTTAATTTTTAATATCATTTCCATTATCATTTTCTCCATAATTCAACCCCATATTCATGTCCTTATCAAATTCCTTTCTAGTACTCCATGCCTTAGAGATTTTCATAATCCATAACCATCATTTAATACTATATTTCTCTTAAGCAATAAATTCCTTACTATCAAGCGAGATTAGAAATTCATAACTTGAGTTTGGTAAGGAATTTTGAAGTGATTCCAATTGGTTTATTTCAATAAATAAGTCTAATTTATGAAGAAAATAACTAACTTATACAATTAGAACAAAATCTTGATCAAATTTGATAAATCCCGAAACTATGCCGAAACAGGGGTCAACACAGAACAACCAACTTCACCGAATTTTATCTTTTTAAACACTTATCGGTTTTGGGTGATTCAAAAACCAAAATTCTCGTATTGAAGTCTAGTTTCTAGACGAAATATCAAAAAAAATACAAATTCAGCTGTACTGAACCCAGAAAATCCGAACAGCAAGCATGCTCAACTTCCCCTGTTTTGCTTTTTCTTCCCATTTTCTTGTTCATGCTTTCAAATCCTTTTAATTCTTACCAATGGTGAGTAAAACTCATACTTAATAGATGGATTTCAGACCTTAACATGTTTATGGAGCTAAGATCTTAGCATGCTCAAGTAGAATATCTAAAGAAAAGGAAGAACTTATCAAGAAACTAACCTTGGATGTGATTGTTGTTGAGATTTTAGTGGAATACTTGAAGAGAAATGTTGGAGGAGATGAAGAGAATTTGAGAGAATGAGAGGGGAGGGTGGCCGGGTAGCTCATAAAGAAATGAAGAAAAGTTTATAGAAATTTCAAGATAATAAGATGACTAAAAGATATTTTTCAACTTTTGGTATAATTGCCCATTGGTCCTTCAATTTTTTATAATAACCATTAAGCCCCTAAACTTTTTTTAGTTTGTTCAATTTGATCCTTTCTTCTTTTAATTTCTTCACTTATAACTTCTTACCAATTTCCAAGTTTATCCTTAAAATTTTCGGGATTTAACTTTACATGATTGTACGTAACCTCGGTTGTTACAACTTACCCCCCTAGAAAAATTTCATCCTCGAAATTTACTTACCAACTTGATTGATCAAGTGAGGATATTGAGGCTGCATATCTTCCTCCCTTTCCCATGTAGCTTCTTCATATGAATGATTCCTCCAAAGAACTTTCACTAATGGAGTAGTCTTAGTCCTTAGAACTTGGTCCTTTCTATCCAAAATCTCAACCGGTTGCTCTTCATAAGTTAAATTTTCCTCAATTTCCATAGGCAAGTCCTTCAATATATGTGAAGAATCGAAAATGTACTTTCGGAGCACAGAAACATGGAACACATTATGAAGTCGTGACAATTCTTCCGGTAAGGCCAATCTATAAACAACTGGGCCAATCTGTTCAATGATCTCATACGACCCTATATATCGAGGACCCAACTTTCCTTGTCTTCCAAACCGGATTACTCCCTTCCAAGGAGTCACTTTCAAAAACACCATATCACCAACTTTAAACTCTAAATCTTTTCTCTGATTATCTGCATAGCTCTTTTGTCGATCTTGAGCTATTTTTATCTTTTCCCGGATTACCTTAACTTTGTCTGCAGTCATCATAACAATTTCTGGACCTAGCAATTTCCTTTCATCTGTATCATCCCAACACACCGGAGTTCTGCACTTCCTTCCATACAAAGCTTCAAACGGAGCCATGTCGATGCTGGACTGATAACTATTGTTATACGCAAACTCTGCTAGAGGCAAGTGTTCATCCCAGTTTCCTCTGAGTTCCATAATACAAGATCTGAGCATATCTTCCAGAATTTGAATTGTCCATTCAGATTGTCCATCCGTCTGGGGATGAAAAGTGGTACTGAACTTGAGTTTAGTGCCCTTAGCATTCTGCAAACTTGGCCAAAATCAAGATGTGAATCAGAGGTCTCGATCAGATACAATCGATACTGGGGCACCATGTAACTTAACAATTTCGTTCACATAAAGTTTAGCCAGTCTTTCCATGGAAAAAGTCTTCTTGACTAGCAAAAAGTGAGCTGATTTTGTTAAACGATCAACAATCACCCAAATGCTGTCATAACCAGACTGCGTTCTTGGCAATCCCGAAACAAAATCCATAGCAATATCTTCCCACTCCCATTGAGAAAATAGGTAGGGGGTTCAATTTTCCTGATGGTTTTTGATGCTCGGCTTTAATTTGTTGGCATACCAAGCATCTAGAAACAAACTTAGCTATGTCCCGTTTCATACCTTGCCACCAATAATGTTCTCTTAAGGTTTGATACATCTTCACACTACCGGCATGTAACGCGTATGGTGCATTATGAGCTTCCTCCAAAATCACCTTCCGGAGTTCTTCATCCTGAGGCACACAAAGCCTATTTTTCATTATCAGTACATCATCATCCTTTATTTGAAATTCAGTCCTCACGCCATCCCTTACTTATTGCTTTAACTTTATCAGCATAGGGTCATTATTATGTGCTTCACGTATCCAATCAATATGAATCGGTTTAACCTTCAAGTGGGCTATTAGGAGATCATTCTCATCAATCATCAATTCTAAAGGTAAAGACTTCAACACATTTTGTAAGGGTTTCTGAATCGCTCGAATATGAGCAAGAGAACTAGAAGACTTTCGACTAAGAGCATCAGCCACTACATTGGCCTTTCCTGGGTGGTAGTCAATTACACAGTCATAATCTTTTATCAATTCCAACCATCTCCTTTGCCTTAAATTTAGTTCCTTCTGATCCATCAGATATTTCAGACTTTTATGATCAGTGTAGATTGTACATTTTTCTCCAAATAAATAATGCCTCCAAATTTTCAGTGCAAACACCACTGCCGCCAACTCTAAATCGTGAGTGGGATAGTTCTGCTCATGCTGTTTCAGTTGCCGAGAAGCATAAGCTATCACCTTCCCATGTTGCATCAAAACGCAACCCAAACCTCGCCTCGAGGCATCATTGTATACCACAAAGCTTCCAGTCCCTGATGGTAGTGTAAGAACTGGTGCTGTGGTCAATCTACGCTTGAGCTCTTGGAAAGCTTACTCATATTCGTCAGTCCACTCAAACTTAGCATGCTTCCTTGTTAGTTTTGACAAAGGAGAGGCAATCATGGAAAATCCTTCCACGAATCTTCGATAGTACCCTGCCAATCCGAGAAAGCTTCTAACTTCTGTGACATTCGTGGGTCTTTCCCAAGCAACTACAGCTTTTATCTTTTGTGGATCCACAAAAATCCCTTCCTTAGATACTACGTGACCAAGGAATGCTACTTTGTCTAGCCAGAATTCACACTTGGAAAATTTAGCATAAAGTTGCTTTTCACGCATAGTCTACAGCACCGTTCTCAAATGGTTTACATGATCATCCTTATTCCTGGAATAAACTAGGATGTTATCGATGAACACAATAACAAACTTATCTAAGTAGGGTCGAAACACCCTATCCATCAAATCCATAAAGACTGCAGGTGCATTATTTAACCCAAAAAGCATAACTAAAAATTCATAATGGCCATATTGAGTTCTGAAAGCAGTCTTTGGAATATCAGATTCTTTGATCTTCAATTGATGATAACCCGACCTTAGGTCTATTTCGGAGAACACACTTGCACCTTGCAACCGATCAAACAAGTCACCAATCCTTGGCAAAGGATACTTATTCTTAATGGTGACCTTGTTCAGTTGTCGGTAGTTGATACACAATCATAAATATCCATCCTTTTTCTTTACAAATAAAACCCGGTGCTCCCCACGGTGAAGTACTAGGCCAAATGAAACCTCTGTCAACTAGGTCTTGCAACTGCACTTTCAATTCCTTTAGCTTCGAAGGTGCCATTCTATAGGGTGCCTAAGAAATAGGAGCACTTCCAGGGATTAAGTCGATAGTAAACTCCAATTCTCTATCAGGAGGTAAACCGACCAATTCTTCAGGAAAGATCTCAGGAAACTCTTTGACCACAGGTATAGTTTCCAACTTTGCCTTATGTATGTCCTTGTTAATCACATAAGAAAGATAAGTAGAATACCCTTTCTGCAGGTATCTATTGGCTGCCATCTTGGAGATAAGGTAAGAAGGTAAAACTTTCCTTTCTCCTTGAAAGGTAAACTCCAAGTCTCTCGACTTCATAAAAGTCACAATTTTGGAGAAGCAATCTATCACTGCATTTTGTTTACACAACCAATCCATTCCCAAAATCACATCAAAATCATACATTCCTAATGGAAACAAATTAACTAGTAATTCATGCTCCTGAACCATAACGGTACAATCTTGATAAACCATATCAATTTTCAAAGTTTATCCCACTGGGGTACTAATGACCATAGGGATGTCTAACCTCCTAGACTCTCTACTCAAATGCATGACATATGAATTAGCAACAAAAGAATGAGTTGCACCCGGATCTATTAAGATCCTAGCACTTGCCTTACAAATTGGGAGAGTACCTGTAACCACTTCAGGAGTAGCCCGAGCCTGTTGTTGGGTCATAGCATAAATTTTGGCTGCAATTCGAGGTCTACCAGGCTGTCCACTCTATTGAGGGCTAGTAGATGAACCAACTTGAGATTGTGCCCCAATTCTATCTCTAACTACTGTCGGCTGAGGTGCAGCAGTAGGTTGGGTCTTTTCCCTTTGACCCACTGATAACTGACTAGTAACTCCCTTGTTCTACAGCTTGGGACAATCTCGTTTCATGTGTCCTTGTTCTTTGCAATAAAAACACACACCTTGTAGTCTCCAACATTCACCAGGGTGATTCCTCCCAGAATGGGGACACTGAGGATAAGTCAATGTACGAGGTCTTCCTGACCTCCCAGGAAGCGATCTAGTCTGCTGTTGAGGTTCGATGATAGATCTGCTAGAAGAACCACTAAAAGGTGTTCTGTCTAATCTCTCTTGAAATCTCGAGGGTTTGTAACTACTGACACTGCTCTCTACATAACGTTTCTTAGGCCTCACGTCCTCACTGGAGGATTACCCTTTTTTTTTTTTTGAACTTCTCTTCTCTTCTCTATCTTATATTTCTTTCAGATTTTGTTCAGCTTAGATTGCCATGTTGACCCATTTATTAAAGTCATCTGTATCCAGGGTCTTCAACCTATCTCGAATACTAACATGTAGCCCATCTTGGAATTTCTTGCATCTGTCAGCATCGTTGGCTACTACTGATGGAGCAAATTCTGATAGTTCGTTGAATTTTTGCTCATACTCTGCTACTGACATACTACCCTGTTTTAAATTCATAAACTCAGTCCATCTCTTTTCCCGCATGGCCCGAGAATAGTATTTTTCTTCAAACTCTCTTCAAAAGTTTGCTCAGGTTATGGCAGGACGTCCAACATATCTTTGCACTATAGTTTTCCACCATGTGTATGCATGATCCTCCAAAAATGGCACCGCACATGGTAACCTCATAGGCTCGGGAATCTGAAGAGTAATGGAAGTAGTCTCAATTTTTTGTAGCCATGACCAGGCTAAATCTGATTCCAAAGATCCCTTGAATATCTTGCAACCCATATTCTTCAGATCTTTACAGTAATCAACTATCCCCTTTTCAGCAGGGGCAGTCAAAGCGGGAATTGCTCTTGCCAAGGCTGCAACTGCCTCAGCTAAATTAAGATCAGCCGCTGGGGGTGCTGCTGAGGGTACAGCAATAGAAGATGAACCAGCAGGTGAAGCTTGTTCTCCAATTTGCTCATCAATAGTCTCATCTCTATTCCTATCCCTATTTTGGGGTAGGAGATTGATTCTAGGCTTTCCTCTTCGACGTGGTGGCATCATGTCTGATTTCTTGCACAAGTGACAATATTTTAATACTTCAACAAACAGTTTCTAAGTTTACAGGACCTATAACCTTGCTCTGATACTAAATTGAAACACCCTGTCCGGATAATCTACCTAAAATCTTCAGAGTTTCCTTTCAATCTCAACAATAACCCTCCTGCAAATAACACTCAATTCATATCCTCAACCAGCAACATTTTTCAATACTATTATCACATATATCCATGCATATTCAAAAATTATCCATGATCAATTTATGCTCAAGTCAAAACATATTGATCTATTGTCTCATATCTTCAAATATATATAATATATCTAGAAGTAAACCTATCTCAGCAAGGTTTACTAGATAAAAACATCAAGAGATCAAATCTTCTAGAAATTTAGATATGATGCCCACCACGTCAATATACTCTTGAAGCGGAGAGTAGAGGAAGGCAGCAATCTCGACACCTAAATGTGACCTGAAAATGAGAAATAAGAAGAGGTGAGATATATGAATATCTCAATGAGTAGACAACATTTAAAGCCTGTGAAAACTATAATAGTAACTTGTAAAGCATAATTGACATTTTCAAAATAAATAATAGTAAAACCATAATGAGTAATTCAAAGATGTAGTGAAGTTTTCAAATGTATAACAATATTATAATATTAAATCAATGTATAAAATCTGTAAAGTAAATAAGGTTACGTATAGTTGGGCTCCAACTTACTGTCATGCATAAGAATACATCCATGAAATATATATCCATGTAGGCATACTAGTAGCAGGCCCCAAAGGCCAATACCACCATAAGACTCCCCAAAGGCATATGTGTCATATGATGTGCCCCCAAAAGGCAAATACAACGGGATAGGGACTTTGGAGGTGGCTCCCACCACAAAGGCGTAGCACGCAGCTCCCATACCCCGATCTAATATCACGGAATTGGGACTCTAGAGGTGGCTCCTGCCACAAAAGCATAGCACGCAGCTCCCGTATTTCGGTCAAGGGAATAATCTCATACAGTAAGTTAGGTGTAGCCAAAACCATGTACGTCAAATTCTATGTATAATCATATTTCATAAATCAACCAACTTACTCGATATAATATTTCTTGAAATAAATGTACTTTAATAACAAATCAATTGATATGATTATATATCGTATATACCTTTAATACGTAAAATAATTATCATGCTAAAAAAAATTATAATTATAATTATGATTAAAGAAATTTCAAATAACTATAGCTGTCGTCTACTCACAATCCTTGAGATGATCTCACTGTACACCTCGATCTGAAACTTCGGGATCCACAGGTGACATCGGATCTACGTGGCCTAGAGATTTATGATAATTAGTATCTATACATGCTCAAAGCGTTACGCAATCATGAATGCAACTTAAGTCCCATTAATCTATCCTATAGTCAATACTAATTTCTCATACTCAAAACAACATATCCTTAATTTTTAATATCATTTCCATAATCAGTTTCTCCATAATTCAACTCCATATTCATGTCCTTATCAAATTCCTTTCTAGTACTCCAGCCTTAGAGATTTTCATAATCCATAACCATCATTTAGTACTATATTTCTCTTAAGCAATAAATTCCTTACTATCAAGCTAGATTAGAAAATCATAACTTGAGTTTGGTAAGGAATTTTGAAGTGATTCCAATTGGTTTATTTCAATAAATAAGTCTAATTTATGAAGAAAATAACTAACTTAGACAATTAGAACAAAATCTTGATCAAATTTGATAAATCCTGAAACTATCACGAAATAGGGGTCAACACAAAACAGCCAACTTCATCGAATTTTATCTTTTTAACCGCTTATCGGTTTTGGGTGATTCAAAAACCAAAATTCTCATATTGAAGTATAGTTTCTAGAAAAAATATAAAAAAAATATAAACCAAGCTGTGCCAAACCCAGAAAAACCGAACAACAAGCATGCTCAACTTCCCCTGTTTTGCTTTTTCTTCCCATTTTCTTGTTCATGCTTTCGAATCCTTTTAATTATTACCAAAGGTGAGTAAAAATAATACTTAATAGATGGATTTCAGACCTTAATATGTTTATGGAGCTAAGATCTTGGCATGCTCAAGTAGAATATCTAAAGAAAAGGAAGAATTTATCAAGAAACTAACCTTGGATGTGATTGTTGTTGAGATTTTAGTGGAATACTTGAAGAGAAATGTTGGAGGAGATGAAGAGAATTTGAGAGAATGAGAGGGGAGGGTGGCCGGCTAGCTCATAAAGAAATGAAGAAAATTTTCTAGAAATTTCAAGATAATAAGATGACTAAAAGATATTTTTCAACTTTTGGTATAATTGCCCATTGATCCCTCAACTTTTTATAATAAACATTAAGCCCTTAAACTTTTTTTAGTTTGTTCAATTTGATCCTTTCTTCTTTTAATTCCTTCACTTATAATTTTTTACCAATTTCCAAGTTTGTCCTTAAAATTTTCGGGATTTAACTTTACATGATTGTATGTAACCTCGTTTGTTACAATGAAATTAAAAAAAAAGATGGATGAAAGAAAAGAAAAAAAATATGAGAAAATTTTGTGTATTTGTGTTCGTGTTATTTTTTTTTGTGTTCGAAGTATTATAAAATTATTTAAATTTTTACACGTTAAAAATTAGTTTTATGTATATTTTGACACGTTTGTGTATTCGTGTCATGTTCATGTTATTTTTCGTGTTATGTTTTATTTTTTTTTTCAATATTGTATTCGTTTCGTGTCTCAATTCATTTCATTTCATATTTTGCATAGTTTGTCATTATGATTCAATTTAGAGAAAAATTTATTTGTTCGTGTCCTGTCTCAATTCATGACATATTTTGCATAATTTATCATAGTGATTCAATTTAGAAAAAATTTTGTGTGTTTGTGACGTGTTCGTATTTGTGTTATTTTTTGGTGTATTCAAAGTATTATAAATTTATATAAATTTGTACACGTTAATAATTCATTTTATATAAATTTTGACACGTTTGTATATTCGTGTAGTGTTCATGTTATTTTACGTGTCATGTTTTAATTATTTTCCCATGTTGTGTTTGTGTCGTGTCTCAGTTCATCCCATATTTTGCATAATTTATGATAGTGATTCGATTTTAACTCTAAATTCATTTATTGAAGATATTAAAAGATAAAAAATTATTAAAATAAATGATAATTATTTAATATGATTTATATTATGATGTCAAGAAAATCTTTGTAATATCAGGGAGATAAAGAATATAACCAATCTTGTAAATAAAAAGTTAAGGATGATTATTAAGTTTGTTTAATCTTTAAGACAAATTTAATGAATGAAGAAGAAAAGTCAATTGATGATATTTAGTTCATTTTATGATTGTATGGATTATCTCATTTCATGCTTCGTGAATTATATGACAATGAATTGAAATAACTACATAAGCCTAGAATTGGACATGGAGTACTTGTTAACTTTAGTTATGGATTTTTTATGACCTTGTTTATTTTGGTAAACCAAGATTATCAAAACGAAATTCTTAAGAAGTGTTTTAAGGTATAAAATAATTAGTGTATTTATAAATATTTTTTTTAAAAAAAAGAAGCAAGTACATGTGGTCTTGGCATAAAATCATATTTTATTGTCAATAATCCATGCTTGCATTTTTGTTGACAAGAGAATGTTTCAATGTTTATTTGTTGTTGATTAAATACTTTGTTTATATTATGCAAGAAATAAACATATTTTTTAGTTAAATTCAATTCATTGAAGTAATTATATGATTCTTAACTTGTCTAAATGATGTCCATATATTTGATGGAATGTTTCATGTATTTCATAATTTGGACACAAGCTTTATAGCATTGTGTGGTTATACATAAAATTATGATTGTTATTAATAGCATGAAGCATGATGGTAGAAATGATTTTGGTGTCCATGAGAAATAAACTCATAAGTAATTTATCCACCATATGAATTGGCATGCAAGTCTCAAAAGGGAGATTATAGAAGTATGATTTTATTAAAAGAAAAATATGTCATGCAAATCCCAAATGGAGAATATAGAAGTATGAGTTTACTAAAAAAAAAAACAATTTGATGGTGATTGTATTTAATATCATACTTATTGATGTATATCTCATGTTGAGTTGAAATAAAAGTTTTGAAACTTTTATAAAAGAAAATATGAAGAAGATATAAAATATTTGCTAGTTATCTTTCACTAAGGATGAATAGTTGAAAGTCTCCTACTGAAAAAAAAATAGTGAAAAGATAAATGAAAAAGCAAATTGATATATATACATATATATTTTATCTTGATCATTGAACTAAATGAGACACTCTTTAATAAAAGAATGGATACTTGTACATGGTGGAGTGATGGTTTCTTATAAATTAAAAAAAAATGAAAAATGCTATATTAATTTTATAAGATTTTGGTGCAATTTTACTGTATGTAAATTCTACAAGCTAATAACTTTAGTACAACTTATAAAAGGAAAGCCATGGAAAAAGATTCTTAAATATCTTAAAATGACAAAAATTGCTTGGTTTATCCATTTAGTTTATCCAATTGTACTCAAAGTATAATTGTATTAAAGATGGATAAAAGGTATGGGAATAAAATGGCTAAAAGTTATATTAATGAGTATAGAGTTACTATATTAATGAGTATAGAGTTGCGGCCACAACCAATGCCAATTATTTCCTACAATTGCAAGAATGAGGTAACAATGTCAAAAGCATATAGTGATATGTAAAATAGAATGTTTGGAGATGTTAGCCTATGAATTGATTATACTAGAGATTCAAACTCTAATTGGAGGTAATTACCGTAAAAAAGAAAATTTCTAAAAAAATTGATTAGTAGTACTAGAGTGGAATGAGTTTAAACATTATTATTAGAAACCAATAAATGAGAATGCAACTTTTAATTAGTAACCTCTAATATTAAAGTTCAATGAGTAAAAACAAGTTATTGTTATCTGTGATGCACTAGTAAAACTTATTCCAAAAGAAATTGTTTAGAGACAAGTGCGGTCCATTGCGTATAGAGGATGAGTTTTATACTCTTAATGGAGTTTATTATTGTTCAAATGTCTAAAACAATTGAGACATTATAGAAATTTTACCTATATAAAACATAAGAAGTGGTGCCGCTTCAACAAGAAGAATTAAGGTCTCTCTTGTAAATGTTTATTACGAACAAGATAAGCACATGGCTATAATAGTGCTAAAAGTGAACAACCTCTTGAAGAAATATAAATGAATATTATGTATGGTGTATCTCCAATTTTAATAATAAGAGTTATGGTTCAATCTGCGGACACCGACAACTTCATTAGAATTTTAAGATACATCTGCTAATTTATTGTTCAAATCGAGAGATATTTTCTTGTATGCATAATATTTGTTTGTGTGAAAGGTTACATATTAAATTATCAACATTCCGGACTAGTGGGGTTGTTAGTAGTTTATAATGTTGGTGAGTAACCAATCTCACATTGTCTAGAAAAGTCAAACTTAAAGAGTATGTAACCTTAAAGAAATTAATTTTTTATTATAATTTTAATTTTGGAATAATTAAATTCTGAAAATTATAATTGTTCTTAATTAGTTGTCTTATAAAGACACAACTTTGATATTATAAAAGTTGTCTTATAAAGACATAACTTCTATATGTAAAAGTTGTCTTGTAAAACAACACAACTTTTAGGTATCTTATTAAAAGATACTGTTCGTTATCTAATATATAAAGGATTTTTCTATTCAATGATTCTCACTGATTTTGCTTGTAGTGTTGAGGAATTTGTTATATCTTGGAGATATATTAAAGCCTTAAAAAAAGTATTATACACGTCTCAAAACCATCTTATTTTCTTAATCTTTCTTAACATTATTTTCTTTTTCTTGTTTCATTCTCTATTTTTGTTTCTAACATAAAAAGATTAGAATTTAGGCACTGTAGATAATACAATATTCTCTTTAAGTATATATGTTTTCATTAGGGTTAATACATAAATTGGCTCTTGTACTATATCCCTTTTTACCATTTGATACCTATAAAAAAAAAGTCACGATTAAGTAGTTCAACTTGTATTCCGTCACACACGTTGGTCCAATGCCTAACGGCATGTTGACATGTACATTTTTACCCAATAAAAATGTGACATGTGGCAACTTTGCCATGTCAGCAATGGCATGTCAGCATTTCAAAAAAAATATTTTTTAATTTTTATTTCATTTTTTGAATTAATTTTTTTTAAAAATAAAAAAATATTTTTGAGATTAAAAATTTTAAAATTTTTTCTAAATAAAAAAAAAAAATTGAACAAACTTCTCTCTTCCTCTCTTTTCCTCTCCCTTCCCCGACCTGCCGGCACCGACCGACCCGAGGGAGACCAGCTGTGGGTCGGCCCTTCTTCTCTCTTTCTTTCCTTTTTTCTTTTCTCTCTCTTCTCGGCCTGCCGTCGATCTCATCGGCCCAAGGCAGATCGACGGTCGGTCGGCCCATCCTCTCCCTTCTTTCTTTTCTCTTTTCCTTCTCTTCCTCTATGTTTCTTTTTTTTTTTTTAGATTTTTTTTTTATTTCCAAAATTTTTCCAGATTTTTTTTTAAGTTTTTAATTTTTATTTTAAAAATGAAAAAACTTGCAGATTTTTTTTTATTTTCCAATTTTTTTATTTAATTTTTAATTCTAAGTTTTTTATTTTAAAAAAATGAACAAATTTGCAAATTGTTTTCATATTTTATTTATTTATTTAATTTTAAGTTTTTTAATTTTTATTTTAGAAAATGAAAAAATTGCAGATTTTTTTTCCATATTCTTTTTATTTTCCTAAATTTTGTTTTATTTTTCAGATTTTTTTTCCAGATTTTTTTATTTAGTTATTAATTTTTATTTTAATTGATGTGGAAATGTTGACATGGCGTTGACTTGGACACGTGTCGACTTTTTATTGATCTTTCAGGTTACGTCAGTATTAATGTAACACCATTAACCATTTTGGGTAACGGGGTTGACGGAATATAAGTTCAAGTACTTAATTGTGAATATTTTTTTTTAGGTACCAAATCGAAAGAATAGACTTCGTCTGCCCCCACTCTCTGCCCCCTTCACCAATACTTATCACATAACTTTAAAAAAAAAAAATAAAACGTTTTAACTCTTTTTAATTGTTGTTAATCCACCAATTATTTTGCTAAAATACTAAAATAAAATATATCATATAATCTCCTTCAACAAAAATTCACAATAAGATTACTGAATTTTAATTAAAAAAGATTAAATGAGTTTTTTTTTTTTATAAATTTAATACATTAAGAAAAAAAGAAATTAAATTCTACTTAATTTTTTATAAAACATTTAACATGGTTTTAAATTAACTGTCAGCGTTAAAAGTTAAAACAATGTTTAATAATGTTACGTGGCACAAATGGGCGAAGGGGGCACGGATCGGGGTAGATGAAATCTATTCAAATTGAAAAAGGATATAAGTACATGGGTCAATTTATGCATTGATCCTTTTGGTTATATAAAGTTTGGGTCTTAAGTGGGACAGAAAAGACGCTTCTAACCTACTCTACGCTTCTTTTTGGATAGATTTGTATATATTTTATAATCTTAGTTTTTTTTTTTTTTTTTTTTTTTTTTTTTTTTTTTTTTTTTAAACCAAGAAAGGGGAAAGGTTGGATAGATTTGTCATAATTAGAGTTGTCCAAGTTGAACTCATAATAAAATTTTTATATCTGAGCTTTCGTTTGACCTAAATTAATTATATTTATTTAAATTATAATAAATTTAATTATAATATAATTATTTATTTATTTATTTTAGTGATGGAATGTAAAGTTTATAGATGGGACCAACCTAATTTGGGCTTAGTTTTGAAATTTTTTGGCTCAGTTAGACATGACCCAAGCTTGTCCACGGACACCTTTAGACTCATAACCGTATTTTTTTTTGGATAAGTTATTTTGTATTATCCAAGAAGTAGGAATTTTGCTACAAAACACTGTTTTTTAGCTAGCACTCAGCTAACAATACAACCAGCAAAGAAATTTGCAAATCAATAACTAACAAGTAATCTCAATCATCAAAACTAACAAGAAATTTGCAAATCAATAACTAACAATTGATTCCCCAGGCCGTATATAATCTTGTATTGATAGGATCAACAACTATTGCCTTTGCACTTGAGAGCTTTATAGAAACTGCCTCCTTGATGCTTCTAATGATCCCCTGTTTGGTTGATTGTAAGTGCCTGAATTGCCTGTTATTCATTTCTCTCCAGATCATGTAGATGAATGCACTGCATGCAATGCGTGCTAGGATAGAAATCATAGCCTTTCCCTTCAACCTTGTTGTAGCCCACTGAAGTTCTGCGTTCCAGTCCCCCATTGGTCTTTGCAGTTGGCAAAGCTGTGGCACCTCTCCCCAAACTTCTTTGGAGAAATTGCATTCAAGAAACATATAATCCCTAGTCTCCTGCTGAATTTGATAGAAGACACAACTGCCCTTGATGTCCATTCCCCTCTTGATGAGCCTGTCTTTTGTTGGCAGTCTGTTAAGAATTGCCATCCAAGAGACAAGGGAGTGTTTTGGTATGTGGAAGGGGAACCATATTAGCCTATGCCAACTTACCTTGTCATTCTTTACTCTCAGCTCATTCCATACCTTTTTCATAGGGTATTTCTGGCCTGTAAGCTCACCATTCTGATGCTGGACAAATGTCATGGCCAAGTTTCTCATTTTCAATAATTTCCTCCAGCTCTAACTACAACTTTGTGTTATCTGAATCTGCCATAGGGATTTTCCTTTTAGCACATAAGCTTTAATCCAGGCAATCCACAATGAACCTGCCTAGACTAGGATAGACCTTATATGTTGTAGCATGCAAGCTTGGTTCCAGATTAGTGAGTCCCTCAACCCTAATCCTCTTTCTGACTTTGGGCAACATATGAAGCTCCAACTAACTCTCGCTCCCTTTGATATGCCTTCATGCCTTTTCCAAAAGAAACTAGAGCACATCTGGTTGGTTCGCCTAATGACATCCTTTGGTAGCACAAAGTGTCTGCACCAGAAGTTTTACACATTGAAAAGAACAGACTGAATCAGCTGCATCCTACCTGCATAGGATAAAGTTTTAACTACCCAAGCATTAATTCGAGCTGAGATCTTCTTGAGAAATAGAGAACAGTCTCTCTCAGATAGTCTTCTTGTAATCAGAGGGACCCCCATGTATCTCACTGGAAGCTTCCCTTGCTTGAATCCAGTCATCTCTTGGATTTCCTTTAGCTTGGTGGAAGTAATTCCAGATGAAATTTTTTCACATTTTGATGAATTTTGCTGCAGTCTGAGAATGTGTAAAACTGGAGAAGGATGCATTGTAAACCAACTGTAGACTCCAGATTACCTTTAGAAAAAATTAAAAGATCATCCGCGAAGTATAAGTGTGTTAATTTGACTCTGTGGCACTTTGGATTATAGCTAAATAACCCATGTGCAGCTCCAGCATCCAGCAACTTTGATAAAATGTTAATGGAAATCACAAACAGATAAGGGGGATAAGGGATCTCTCTGCCTCATAACCGATTTTTAAATTTATTAAGAAATTAATTTTATTCACCCAAGTGTTTAGCTAATTGATTGATACATGATCTCTTATCTCAAAAAGTAAGGTTAGAATTTCTCTTCTCCAAATCAAAAATAAGTAAATAGTTTTATATAATTTCTTATTAAAATATATAACACCCTGTTGAGACAAAATTTTTTTTTATAGAAATTGGACGAAGGAAGTTAGCCACAAAATATCTAAATTAGGCCCAATCCGACTTACTTAATTAAAGTTAATTGGGTTGAAATTAGTTAATTATTAATTAATTAATCAAAGTTAATGGATTATGAAAAAGGCCATATCTATTGGAGGCCTAATAACTTTAGGTTAATGGATAAGAGAGATAATCCAACCAAACCCAATATTAGAGAGCCTGGAGAGTCTAAGTCGGATGGAACTCTATGGCAGCTAATGTTGCTAGAGAAAATCTAGCATAATGACCTAAAAGGACAGTTATCGACGGTTGCATACTTTGTGCATGGAGAATATTCAGCACAAGAAACAAAGGTAAGGCTAAAATTAAGGGATTAAGAAGAATTCAATGTGATTGAATTCTTAACAATCTAAAATGTTGTTAAGTGGGATTAGTGTTGAAGAAAATTCAGTAAATGATGGAGATATTCTAGCCTTCATCTAGAGCACTTTTTAATATTCAGGTAGAGAGTAGCTCGACTTGAAAACAAAGCATGTATCAACGGTTGACAAAGATATTCAACCTATAATTACATGAAGTGGAAAGGAATATGAGGGACGATTATCACCCATGATCTAGCATATGAAGATAAGGAAGTTAAATAGACAACAGTTAACTTAGGAACTTTCTAGAATTTTGTTTCATCTTTCATGTAAAAATATAAGTTTTGAGTATGTAAAATCAGTTCCAAAAACCACAAAATATAATGCAATTTCAATTATCTTAACTTTTCAAGCACTTTATCTTTACCTTTCAAGGTTTTATATTTACATTTCATGCATTTAGGAATAGTTTTAACTTAGTAAATTATCCAAACTTTCTTCTTCATGTCACCTATTCCTGCTCTTGCTAGAGGTATGAAGAGTGAGAACCCTTTGATCGCCTGAGTAGTTAGATCGTCATAGGATTTTCTTTAAAATCTAACTAACAGAATTTACACGTCTAGTAGGATCAATTTTGGAAAATAATGCCTGTAGACACCTAATTTTGTCCAGACCACTAAAACAAGTATGTTTTCTTCCTAAATTGATGTTTCAGAATGTAAAAAGACTTTTTTTCATCCTGCAGGTGGTACTCCGAGACTTAGTCTAAGAGGGCGAGCATAAAAAGTCAAACTAAAAAAAAAGTCAACCCCAAAAAAAGTCAACCCTGAAAAAGTCAACCTCAAAAAGTCAATCCTAAAAAAGTCAACCTCAAAAAAGTCAACCCACTTTTAAAATCAAGATTTGAAGTTCAATTGAAAAATGGCGAAAGAATTTTGATAATCTGAGGTCTAGATCGAAAGATATGGAGTTCGAAAGTTGGGATTTGGAGATTTAGTAGAAAGGAAACCCTAATCCGGGAAATTTGGGGAAAAATTCTTAAACAATCGAATTGGTCGAAATTGAAGGTTCCAAATGAAAGATAAGAACTTACTACGGGTAATGGAGAAGCCACTGGAAAGAAAAATTGAAAGAAAAGTCAATCCGGGAGAAAATCGAGAATTTGGGTTTTTTGTGGGTTTCGGTGAAATCGGGCAGAATTACAGAATTGGTCCGACTTGGTAAGACTAAAGCCCCCAATGGATGAGGAATGATTAAAAAGGGATAGCCCAAGGCTCAGCTTGAAGAAAATCTGAAAATCGGACTTGTTTTGAGCAAAACCGGGTTTGAGAGGCAAAAGGGCAAAATTGGAAAATTTGGGAAAAATAGCAAATGGTCTCCGAAAATTCTAAAAATTTTCAAATCTCATTCTTAAATCATTTGGAAGATATTGGCGAAAGAAAATCTTGATTCGGAGTTCGTTTGCAAAATGGCCAAATCCAAGGTCTCTTATGCAAAAATTCAAGTAGGAAAATCCCGAAAAAATAGCAAATGGACTCCAAATATTCTGAAATTTGCAAATCTCATTTTTAAATTATTTGGAAGAGATTGGAGAAATAAAATCTGGATTTGGAGTTCGTTTGCAAAATGGCTAAATCCCAGGTCTCCTATGCAATAATTCAAGAAGATAAATCCCGAAAAAATAGCAAATGGACTCCAAAAATTCTGAAATTTTGCAAATCTCATTTTTAAATTATTTGGAAAATATTGGAAAAATAAAATCTTGATTCGGAGTTCGTTTTCAAAATGGCGAAATCCCGAGCCCCTATGTAGTAATTCAAGAAGATAAATCCCGAAAAAAAATACCAAATGAGTTCCAAAAATTATGAAAACTTCCAGATCACACTTTTAAATTATTTGGAAGAGATTGGTGAAGAAAAATCTTGATTTGGTGCTCGTTTAAAAAATGGTAAAATTTGGGGGCATAAAAGGGCATTTTTGGAAGAAAAAATCCAAATAAATAGCAAACGGACTCGAAATTTTTTCAAAACTTCCAGAATTCAATATTTTATTATTTTGAAAGTATTAAAAAAAAGAAATTTTGAATTTGGAGTCCGTTTGCCATTTATTTGCATTCGGGGGGCAAAATGGTCATTTTACCCAAGCAACCGAAAAAGGCTTCTTTTGGCCTTTCAGAAAATCAGAATTGGGTTGGAAAAGAGAGTGCTGGCCTGCCAAGGCCCAAAGGAAGGAGGAACCTTCTGATTTTTCAATCAAATGGCCAAGAATTAAGAGTTAGAGATTTTTTTGATCAAGCCATTGTGATTAAGCCACATAGGCCAATGCATGAAGAGGGAGAGTGTCAACATTATTCTTGAACAGCTGTAATTATAGACAGCTGATACACTATTCTAATGGTGATAATTTCATAATTTTTCACCTTGAATCACTAGCCCTTGGATGGAAGTTGATTGGAATCAAAATGACAACATCGTAGGTGAGGAGAGAGGGGGAATTCAACCATCACATAGAGGAGGGGAATTTTGATTTTTCTTGACTCATTTTTTCAGATTTCTTCTTGTTTTGCGTAGTTTTTATCTCCTTGGTTGAAAGCAAAAAAGAAAAAGTTTATAAAGAAAGGAAAGTTTGAAGAGATAAAGCTTGAAATATAGCTTCTTGAGGTTGCATTTAGCACCAACTCTTGCACTTTCTTGATTTTCCATTCTTATTTTTGCTATTTTGATTATCATTTGGTGAGTTTTATTTTAAATAAGTGTTTTTTTATATTCCTTTTAAGTTCTTTCTTCATCTTTTTCTTAAACAATATTTTTTTTTTTTTACATTTTTTTCTTACTTCCTCACCATGGCCGAATGACCTATTTTTTTTTTTTTTAGTATTTGCTGTTTTGTTTGATTTCTCATCTTATTTATGTTATTTTCTTTAGTCTTGATGCTTTAAGTGTTCTTCTACTTCATATACTTGAAGCATGTTTAATTTGGTTGCTTGTTTGTTGTCATTTATGAGTTTATTATCATATTCTTGCATTTTCAATTTTCTGTTTTCATAATGTTTAAATTTGTTGATATTTTATATTTAGTATATCAAGTGTTTGTGAAAATGCTTGTTAGTTTTAATTTCTCTACTTTGTGTTTGTATGATTTGAGTGTTATATTTTAGTTGAGCATGTTAGTATATCAAGTGTTTGTGAAAATGCTTGTTAGTTTTAGTATCTCTACTTTGTTTTTGCATGATTTGAGTGTTATATTTTAGTTGAGCATGTTAGTATATCAAGTGTTTATGAAAATGCTTGTTAGTATTAATATCTCTACTTTGTGTTTGCATGATTTGAATGCTATATTTTAGTTTTTCATGTTAGTATATCAAGTGTTTGTGAAAATGCCATGCTTGTTTGGAATCATAGGCCATTCAGCCACTCCATGTATTCTAGCATTATGTGTGCATTTTGGCTATGTTAGTTGATAGGTTGGCATTTGCATGATATTTGGTTGATTTTTTGGTTTAAGCATGCCTTTTGTTTGTGTTATTGTCATGCATATTTTAGTTGTTAGGTTAGGTTTATCTTGCCATGCATGTTCATGCATTTTAGACCTAGGTTGCATTAAATGCCATGCAAGTTCATGCAGGTCTAGGTCACTATATTGTTGCCATGCATTTTTTTATGACATTTAGGTTTAAAACCATGCATTTCATGCATCATATTTGCTGTATTTTTCATGCATTCCATGTCATTGCCACTTGACTAATGACTTAGGTCAATTAATGGTTCAAAGTCATGCTCTCTTGAGCACACTTGTGGAAAATTAAGGTTTGTCAAATTGATTATTCTACCTTTGTTATTATTTTTTTTTTTTTACTTAGCCAATTTTTATCTAACTTTTACAAAGTCCTAGCTACATTTTGTGAGTCATTTTGTGAGTCTTAAATATTTTTACTTTGATTTTTAAATGATTTTATCAAAGGCAAAAATGGGTTTTGGTAAAACAGTTTTTTCACCCAGTACTCGTACTTTTCCGATTTTTCTGGGCATTCATCTTAATTAGAAAATTAAGCTGAGTTTTTCCTGTGTAGTTTTATATGTCCTAAGTCTCCAGTATTTGTTTTAGATTTTTTAAAAATAGGATAAAAAATCGTGGCTTAAAACTGGACAGTAGAGTCAGAATTGAATTTGAAGGAAAATCATTTTTCTGTTTTGGTTAAGTTACTTAGAGGGAGCTGATTAGGAAGTTTAGCTACTGACTTAGGGTAGTTTCTAAGCCCTTTTAAACTCTAAAAATAATTTTTTAAGTCTCGGTTTAAGGGTGGTCAAGTCCGGGATTTTAAACTTAGGAAATTAGAGCCATTTAAAAAAGGGTTTAGCTAAGTTGTTATTTTTAATCTAAGCTTTTCAAAATTGTTTTCAAACAATCACAAAGTATTTGGAACGCGATCAAGAGGAATGTGGACATGAAATCCGGGAAATGAGAGAACAACTCACCAAATTGCTGAAAATATTTGAGGATATGGGTAAGAGTAAAGAGGAACTTTCTCAGGGCTTTGTATCGTCTTCGGATCAACCAAAATCATTAGGTCTAGAACATACAATCCTTGCTGGATCCTGCGCTTGTCAATGCCACAAAGGTTGCAACCCAGATGAAATTATGGACAAAACCATGAAAATGATTAAGCCCGAGAGCCTAATACCAAGGATAGAAACCTCAGATCCTGTACCATACCTGCAAACTGTTCTAAGTCCAAGCCAATATCCCCACCCTACTATGGTCCAATTGCCTATTGGGATGACCACTACGGGATTCCTGAATCCCACTCCATCACCAATAACTTCCAGTTCATACTATTTCCCTCATCAATCACCTTATCCAGCATTTGGGATAGGAACCTCGAGCTATATACAACCTCCAAAAGCCCCGTGTCCAAATCTATAACCTTACCATGCTATTCTGCCACATCTCCATGTAAACACTCTGGGTTGGACCTTAGTGCCACCACCAAGTGCCCCAACTCCTAGGCCATGTGTGACTAAGAAACAACCCCAGGATAAGACCCAAATGCATTTTGATCCCTTTCCAATCAGCTACCGAGAACTTCTCCCTATACTGATCCAAAATCACATGGTTGCATGTGTACCATTGAAACCCCTGTTACCACCATATTCAAAGTGGTATAATCCAAATACAAGATGTGATAATCACTTTGGAATTGTTGGCCATAGCATTGAAGACTGTATAGCATTCAAAAAGAAAGTGCAGTCTCTTATAAATGCCAAGTGGTTGGATCCAACGACACTAATTGATAGAGGGTTGGGAAAGCGTCATTAGGTTGGTCTTATATGATATAATAGGATTTCACTTATTAAGTAGCCAGCTCTTATAGCCTTAGGATGCTAGGAAGAATAAAGTGCTTGTAAAGACAGTTGTAACCACTGTTCAAATTTTGTAAAACATGGTTTATACCATTGTGAACGTTGATGTGGGAATGAATTGGTTATGTTTCAAATTTATGAGATGTTGATGATTGTTCCTCCGATTCTTATTTCCTCCGTGATATCTACCCCTTGGCATTTTGCATCCGATCAATTATTTGTCATACCATACATTCAAACATGTATCATGTTAGCAGCAGGTTGCATCCATGCATTCATAATCAGCATGAATTTTCTGTATATATCCATGTATTAATTTGTTTATTCTTTACATGCATCATGTTGACTTTGGGTTGCATTCATGACGGACATAGTCAGCATGATTCCTCTATATATGCTTATGCATTAATCTGTCATATTAACATCAGGATGCATTCATGACACACATGGTCAGCACGATTTTCTTTGTATATACTCTATATCAATTATTCATTGTTTACATGTATCATAATTGACATCACGTTGCATTCATAGTGTATAGGATCATTCATTGGGAAATACGCTAAAATGTACATGATTCGTCATTGCATATATCCATGTGTTGATTTGCTTATTCTTTGCTTGCATTGTGATTGCATTTATTACATACATGGTTAGCATGTTTCCACTGTACATGTCCATACATCATATTTTTTGGGCTTCACGTGCATCAAATTGCATTCATGGCTCCTTCATCATGACACGCATTTTGAGGAAATAAAACAGAAGTTGGCTTGGCTTTAAGAGTCTTTGAAAGAATTTCCATTTCAAATCAGAGGTATAAGAAGTACTGAGTACCCTTTTTAATTTTGGCTAGTGCTATGGAGAATGAACAAGTTGCCCGAACGGAAAGAATGGAAAAGGTACAGGAAGAATTGCGAGAACAGCTGGCAAAGTCCCAAGCAGAATCTAAAGATCAGATAATTAAATTGATGGAGCTAATATCCACCGTAATCAAGGGACACACTGAAAACTTGGCCGCCAGAGAAGGGTTAGAGGCACAAAAGGGTCAGAATGAGGTCGTAATGATGGATGCCCAGAACACAGTTAACCCCGTTAATGTCTTAAATTCAGATGGTCCAGTTGAACAGGCAAAGTTGAAAATGGTTAATGAGGTAGAGTTGGCAGATTCTCAAGGGAAATATCAGTTGCTAGATGAAATGCTTCGGGCAGTAGAAAACATAGATGTATTCGGGAGTGTGGAGGCGAAAGAACGATGCTTGGTCTTCGATTTAGTCATCCCTCCTAAATTCAAGGTCCCTGACTTTGTGAAATATGACGGGACGACTGATTCGTCAGCCCATATCACTATGTTCTGCCGAAATATGACAAGTTATATAGATAATGATAAGCTTCTGATCCATTACTTTCTGGATAGCCTGAGCAGGTCCGCAATTAGGTGGTATAGTTAGTTGAGCAAGGATCAGATTCGCTCTTGGAATGATTTGGCTAGGGCTTTTCTAAACCAGTACAAGCATATGACCGACATGATACTTGACCGTCTCACCTTGCAAAATATGGAGAAAAAGGTTAATAAGAGCTTCAAAGAGTATGCTCAGAGGTGGAGGAACATGGCCACCCAAGTACAACCGCTTTTAATTCAGAAGGAAACCACTGTCCTTTTTGTGAATACACTACAGGCCCCATACTACGATAGACTTGTTGGCAACACCACGAAGAATTTTTCGGATATGGTAATCTCCGGGGAAATGATTGAAAATGCAATCAAGGCTGGGAAACTCGAAAGAGGTAAAATATTTAATGCAGAGAGAAACAGGTCGTCCAAAATAAAAGAGAAAGATATCTAAGCCATGGGAGACTGTGCCTCGTATATTCTGGCTACTTCATACCCTCCACCCTGTCCTTCGATGAATTATGTACCCCAGGGTTCATACTTGTACCCAATGGCCTCTCAGAATCCAGTAAATTTTCAACCTTTTGTCAGTCAAAGAAATCAAAGAATATCCGAAAAAGAGATCAGTTTGAGTCACTCCCTATGTCTTACTCTGAACTATTTCCCCAGCTGGTCGAAGAGCAACTCCTCACTAAAGTTCCAGTGGAGCCTATCCAACCCCCATATCCAAGCTGGTATGACGAGAATGCATATTGTGATTATCATTCTGGGATTTGGGGACATTCCACAGAAAATTGCTTATGTCTGAAGCGGAAGGTTCAAGCGCTCATCAATAAAGGACAGTTAGGTGTGGGGAAGAAACAAAGGACAGATAGCGTGGAGAATCTACTGAATGGAAATGATGAGACCATTATGGATGTCAAAATCGGAGAAGAAGATGGAAAGGTCGAAAAGAGTACCGAGCAATAGCCATTTTGAATTAGGGAGAACATGTCAAGGGGAAGTTTTTATGCATTTAGTTTCAGACCTTATGATGAAAACACTTGTCTCATGTTGACATTCATAAGAATTAAATGAATTTTGATTTTTAAATGCTTTGTGTTTGTTGTGTTTTAACAATAATTGGAAAAAAAAGGAGCATTAAGGAAGTTTTAGTAATGGATAGTCTTAAGAAGATTGATAATCATTGTTATAAATGACCCAATACCTTATGTAGACACCTAATTTTGTCCGGACCACTAAACAGGTATGTTTTCTTCCTATATTGATGTTTCCGAGTGTAAAAAGACTTTTTTCATCCTACAGGTGATACTCCGAGACTTAGTTTAAGAGGGCGAGCACAAAAAGTCAAACTTGAAAAAAAGTCAACCTCGAAAAAAAGTCAACCCCGAAAAAGTCAACCCCAGAAAGTCAACTACTAAAAAAGTCAACCCACTTTCAAAATCAAGATTTTGAGTTCAATTGAGAAATGGCGAAAGAATTTTGATAATCCGAGGTCTACATTGAAAGATATCGAGTTCGGAAGTTGGGATTTAGAGATTCAGTAGAAAGAAAACCCTAATCCGAGAAATTTGGGGAAAAGTGCTTAATCGATCAAATTGGTCAAAATTGAAGGTTCCAAATGAAAGATAAGCACTAACTACGAGTAATGGAAAAGTCACTTGCAAGAACAACCGAAAGAAAAGTCAATCCAGGAGAAAACCGAGAATTAGGGTTTTTTATGGATTTCGGTGAAATCGGGAAGAATCACAGAAATGGCCCGAATTTGTAAGACCAAAGCCCCCAATGGATGAAGAATGATTAAAAAGGATAGCCCAAGGCTCAGATTGAAGAAAATTTGAAAATCGGACTTGTTTTGAGCAAAACCGGGTTTCAGAGGCAAAAAGGCAAAATTGGAAAATTTGGGAAAAATAGAAAATGGACTCCAAAAATTCTGAAAATTTGTCAATCTCATTCTTAAATCATTTGAAAGAGATTGGCGAAATAAAATCTTGATTCGGAGTTCGTTTGCAAAATGGCCAAATCCCGGGCCTCCTATGCAGTAATTCAAAAAGGAAAATCTCGGAAAAATAGCAAATGAGCTCCAAATCTTCTGAAATTTTGCAAATATCATTTTTAATTATTATATGATAGCATTATTTTATATTCCATGTCATTTAAATTATATACCATATCATTCATATTTGCCATGTCATTTTGGTTATTTCATCTCATATAATATATATTATGTTACCTAGGTCATTTCATGTAGAATATATTATGTTACCTAGGTCATTTCAATTTAGGATATATTATTATGTCATTTAGGATATTTTATTTCATTTAGAATATATCATATGACTTAGGACATTTCATTTCATATAGAATATATTATGTTACCTAGGTCATTTCATTTCACTTAGAATATATCATATGACTTAGGACATTTCATATAGAATATATTATGTTACCTAGGTCATTTCATTTCATTTAGAATATATCATATAACTTAGAATATTTCATTTCATTTAGAATATGCTAAGACATTTAAAGTATATCATATCATTTAGGTTCATTATATTATTTAGATTTTGCTATGTTATTTTATTTATGTCATGCATATATATATTCATTTTTTTAAATGTTTTCAGAAAAAAGGTAATGATTTTCAATAAAATAAAGATATTCCCGAGTTAAAATAATTCATGAGTTCTCTGCCGGGTTTGCTGGGGGAGGATATCATCAATTATCATTAATAACGGAATATCTTCTTTAAGAAGAGAATGATTCGGAAAGTTTTCCAAAACTAATAAAAATTTCTATATTTTGCCACGTTTGTTAGGAATATAGGAAAATTTTGAATTTATAAATTCCGGATCATTTTCAATTAAAAAATGGAATTATTTTTCTTTAAATTGGGAATTAACTTGAAATACTAAATTTAAAACCGATTTTTTTACCGAGACTTGAGATAACACACGATTAATAAGATACCGTTTTATACGGGCATTGTGGGGGTACTAATCCTTCCCCACACGTAAACGAGTCCCGAACCCGTTTCTTTGATTTCTCTGGTTTCAAACGCAGACTTGAAATTAGTTTTAAAAAAATATTTTAATTATTTTTTAAAATATTTTTATAAAACTGGTTTTAAGAGGTGGCCGATCACACCTAGCTAAAAAAGATTGGTGGCGACTCCATGTCTTTTTTAAGGTCATTTTCAAAAGCTTTATTTTCTAGAAGAATTAAGTCGACTTTTTCTCGTTTTTTTTTTAATGTCACGCTTAACGAATAATAAAGTCTTGCGATGAGAATTGTTATTTTTTAGGTTGCGATAGCTTGGCGACTCCGCTGGGGACTTTTTTTTAGAGAGTCAAGCCTAGAATTAGTCGTGTGTTATTTAAGTCTTGGTTTTTTTGGTTTATTTGGTATTTAATTTTAATTCCCATATTTTTAAAATAAAAGAGAATTTTGAAAATAAAAAAATGTTTTAAATATGTCCATCGTCATGTGCATTCATATTATTATTTGTTCTCTGGTTATTTTGTTGCGTATATTTATATGTTTGCTTGACTGATGCTTTACATTGTTTGATTTTAGTGGGGTATTTAGAATAAATGGTGTAGAATAGGTGGTGACAGGTTTGTTTTGTTCCTCCGCACACACTGTATTTGCATTTGCATAACATGAATCCTCTACCTGGGTTCCGTCCTTTTAAGTGGGAGTAAAGTAACTACGCCTTCGTGATGATCCTCCGTATGGGCTAGTGAAACACTTTCGGAGTATAAAGTACCTAATGCCTTCGTGATAATCCTCCGTACGAGCATAAGAAAATATACTCTAACGAATTGAACCCGCTTTTATCGGGGTGCCTTACTAGCCTTCACCGACGACAGTGAGGAGCAATTCGGGGCCTTTAGAATCGATTCACCCTCATATAGTGAACCTAGGCGAAGCCATGCCGGATTTTCGTTAGATACACCGAAGTTAGGAACACATGAAGGGACATTTCTAACCTTTTATTACCTATTTTTACATCTCAAATAAGTTTTGTAAACCGGGCAAAGATAAACGTACATCACCCGTAATAAGTGTGATACTCCGCCCCAAAGGCACCGTGATGCCTATATAAGTAGATATTGTTGGAGCAAGTGTTCACTAACCTTTTGAAATTCAAAATAAAAACATTCTTTTTCAAACATTTTTGCATTTTTGCACATTTCATACATGTCTGAATAGAGCATGTACATTTTTCATTGTATTATTGATCTCGTTTTTGCAATAAATGGATGGTGATAATAATTTCATTTGATGATTTCATAAAACCGATAGTGTCACATGAACATTTGGATATTGTAACATAATAAGATCCACTACCCCGAAATTCTTTTGAAAATAATATGATTGGTTTTTCATAGAAAAAAACATGTTTCAAAAAATCATAAATTTGGAGGCAAATCTTGCATAATGAGATTTTTGAATAATCAAGATTTAGGTCCCACCAATTTCGTGTAATCATTGGTTAATTTATTTGTATCATGTTGACATCATATCACAGTCCTAACATGCATGGTTATTCATTGTAGAATACATCTGTGATATACATGGCCATTCTTTGTACCTACCATTGTATTAATTCATTTAGTCTTAGCATGTATCATTTTGACATCATAGCATGCATGGTCATTCATTGTAGAATACGTTTATGACATGCATAGTCATTATTTGTATATACCTGTGCATCAATTTATTCATTTTTAAATGCATCATATTGGCATTAGATTGCATCCATAGCATACATAGTCATCATAATTTCTCTGTATATGTTCATGCATTAATCATCAGTATATTCATGCACATAGGAATAGAGCATGTACATTCATAATTGTATTCTTAATCTCATGACATTTTCCTTTGCACGAAAGGGGTTCGAAATATGAAGAATGAATCGGAGGAACAATTGGATGCTTTGGAACGCGATCAAGAGGAATGTGGACATGAAATCCGGGAAATGAAAGAACAACTCACCAAATTGCTGAAAATATTTGAGGATATGGGTAAGAGTAAAGAGGAACTTTCTCAGGGCTTTGTATCGTCTTCGGATCAACCAAAATCATTAGGTCTAGAACATACAATCCTTGCTGGATCCTGCGCTTGTCAATGCCACAAAGGTTGCAACCCAGATGAAATTATGGACAAAACCATGAAAATGATTAAGCCCGAGAGCCTAATACCAAGGATAGCAACCTCAGATCCTGTACCATACCTGCAAACTGTTCTAAGTCCAAGCCAATATCCCCACCCTACTATGGTCCAATTGCCTATTGGGATGACCACTACGGGATTCCTGAATCCCACTCCATCACCAATAACTTCCAGTTCATACTATTTCCCTCATCAATCACCTTATCCAGCATTTGGGATAGGAACCTCGAGCTATATACAACCTCCAAAAGCCCCGTGTCCAAATCTATAACCTTACCATGCTATTCTGCCACATCTCCATGTAAACACTCTGGGTTGGACCTTAGTGCCACCACCAAGTGCCCCAACTCCTAGGCCATGTGTGACTAAGAAACAACCCCAGGATAAGACCCAAATGCATTTTGATCCCTTTCCAATCAGCTACCGAGAACTTCTCCCTATACTGATCCAAAATCACATGGTTGCATGTGTACCATTGAAACCCCTGTTACCACCATATTCAAAGTGGTATAATCCAAATGCAAGATGTGATAATCACTGTGGAATTGTTGGCCATAGCATTGAAGACTGTATAGCATTCAAAAAGAAAGTGCAGTCTCTTATAAATGCCAAGTGGTTGGATCCAACGACACTAATTGATAGAGGGTTGGGAAAGCGTCATTAGGTTGGTCATATATGATATAATAGGATTTCACTTATTAAGTAGCCAGCTCTTATAGCCTTAGGATGCTAGGAAGAATAAAGTGCTTGTAAAGACAGTTGTAACCACTGTTCAAATTTTGTAAAACATGGTTTATACCATTGTGAACGTTGATGTGGGAATGAATTGGTTATGTTTCAAATTTATGAGATGTTGATGATTGTTCCTCCGATTCTTATTTCCTCCGTGATATCTACCCCTTGGCATTTTGCATCCGATCAATTATTTGTCATACCATACATTCAAACATGTATCATGTTAGCAGCAGGTTGCATCCATGCATTCATAATCATCATGAATTTTCTGTATATATCCATGTATTAATTTGTTTATTCTTTACATGCATCATGTTGACTTTGGGTTGCATTCATGACGGACATAGTCAGCATGATTCCTCTATATATGCTTATGCATTAATCTGTCATATTAACATCAGGATGCATTCATGACACACATGGTCAGCACGATTTTCTTTGTATATACTCTATATCAATTATTCATTGTTTACATGTATCATAATTGACATCACGTTGCATTCATAGTGTATAGGATCATTCATTGGGAAATACGCTAAAATGTACATGATTCGTCATTGCATATATCCATGTGTTGATTTGCTTATTCTTTGCTTGCATTGTGATTGCATTTATTACATACATGGTTAGCATGTTTCCACTGTACATGTCCATACATCATATTTTTTGGGCTTCACGTGCATCAAATTGCATTCATGGCTCCTTCATCATGACACGCATTTTGAGGAAATAAAACAGAAGTTGGCTTGGCTGTAAGAGTCTTTGAAAGAATTTCCATTTCAAATCAGAGGTATAAGAAGTACTGAGTACCCTTTTTAATTTTGGCTAGTGCTATGGAGAATGAACAAGTTGCCCGAACGGAAAGAATGGAAAAGGTACAGGAAGAATTGCGAGAACAGCTGGCAAAGTCCCAAGCAGAATCTAAAGATCAGATAATTAAATTGATGGAGCTAATATCCACCGTAATCAAGGGACACACTGAAAACTTGGCCGCCAGAGAAGGGTTAGAGGCACAAAAGGGTCAGAATGAGGTCGTAATGATGGATGCCCAGAACACAGTTAACCCCGTTAATGTCTTAAATTCAGATGGTCCAGTTGAACAGGCAAAGTTGAAAATGGTTAATGAGGTAGAGTTGGCAGATTCTCAAGGGAAATATCAGTTGCTAAATGAAATGCTTCGGACAGTAGAAAACATAGATGTATTCGGGAGTGTGGAGGCGAAAGAACGATGCTTGGTCTTCGATTTAGTCATCCCTCCTAAATTCAAGGTCCCTGACTTTGTGAAATATGACGGGACGACTGATCCGTCAGCCCATATCACTATGTTATGCCGAAATATGACAAGTTATATAGATAATGATAAGCTTCTGATCCATTACTTTCCGGATAGCCTGAGCAGGTCCGCAATTAGGTGGTATAGTTAGTTGAGCAAGGATCAGATTCGCTCTTGGAATGATTTGGCTAGGGCTTTTCTAAACCAGTACAAGCATATGACCGACATGATACTTGACCGTCTCACCTTGCAAAATATGGAGAAAAAGGTTAATAAGAGCTTCAAAGAGTATGCTCAGAGGTGGAGGAACATGGCCACCCAAGTACAACCGCTTTTAATTCAGAAGGAAACCACTGTCCTTTTTGTGAATACACTACAGGCCCCATACTACGATAGACTTGTTGGCAACACCACGAAGAATTTTTCGGATATGGTAATCTCCGGGGAAATGATTGAAAATGCAATCAAGGCTGGGAAACTCAAAAGAGGTAAAATATTTAATGCAGAGAGAAACAGGTCGTCCAAAATAAAAGAGAAAGATATCTAAGCCATGGGAGACTGTGCCCCGTATATTCTGGCTACTTCATACCCTCCACCCTGTCCTTCGATGAATTATGTACCCCAGGGTTCATACTTGTACCCAATGGCCTCTCAGAATCCAGTAAATTTTCATCCTTTTGTCAGTCAAAGAAATCAAAGAATATCCGAAAAAGAGATCAGTTTGAGTCACTCCCTATGTCTTACTCTGAACTATTTCCCCAGCTGGTCGAAGAGCAACTCCTCACTAAAGTTCCAGTGGAGCCTATCCAACCCCTATATCCAAGCTGGTATGACGAGAATGCATATTGTGATTATCATTCTGGGATTCGGGGACATTCCACAGAAAATTGCTTATGTCTGAAGCGGAAGGTTCAAGCGCTCATCAATAAAGGACAGTTAGGTGTGGGGAAGAAACAAAGGACAGACAGCGTGGAGAATCTACTGAATGGAAATGATGAGACCATTATGGATGTCAAAATCGGAGAAGAAGATGGAAAGGTCGAAAAGAGTACCGAGCAATAGCCATTTTGAATTAGGGAGAACATGTCAAGGGGAAGTTTTTATGCATTTAGTTTCAGACCTTATGATGAAAACACTTGTCTCATGTTGACATTCATAAGAATTAAATGAATTTTGATTTTTAAATGCTTTGTGTTTGTTGTGTTTTAACAATAATTGGAAAAAAAAAGGAGCATTAAGGAAGTTTTAGTAATGGATAGTCTTAAGAAGATTGATAATCATTGTTATAAATGACCCAATACCTTATGTAGACACCTAATTTTGTCCGGACCACTAAACAGGTATGTTTTCTTCCTATATTGATGTTTCCGAGTGTAAAAAGACTTTTTTCATCCTACAGGTGATACTCCGAGACTTAGTTTAAGAGGGCGAGCACAAAAAGTCAAACTTGAAAAAAAGTCAACCTCGAAAAAAAGTCAACCCCGAAAAAGTCAACCCCAGAAAGTCAACTACTAAAAAAGTCAACCCACTTTCAAAATCAAGATTTTGAGTTCAATTGAAAAATGGCGAAAGAATTTTGATAATCCGAGGTCTACATTGAAAGATATCGAGTTTGGAAGTTGGGATTTAGAGATTCAGTAGAAAGAAAACCCTAATCCGAGAAATTTGGGGAAAAGTGCTTAATCGATCAAATTGGTCAAAATTGAAGGTTCCAAATGAAAGATAAGCACTGACTACGAGTAATGGAAAAGTCACTTGCAAGAACAACCGAAAGAAAAGTCAATCCAGGAGAAAACCGAGAATTAGGGTTTTTTATGGATTTCGGTGAAATCGGGAAGAATCACAGAAATGGCCTGACTTTGTAAGACCAAAGCCCCCAATGGATGAAGAATGATTAAAAAGGATAGCCCAAGGCTCAGATTGAAGAAAATTTGAAAATCGGACTTGTTTTGAGCAAAACCGGGTTTTAGAGGCAAAAAGGCAAAATTGGAAAATTTGGGAAAAATAGAAAATGGACTCCAAAAATTCTGAAAATTTGTCAATCTCATTCTTAAATCATTTGAAAGAGATTGGCGAAATAAAATCTTGATTCGGAGTTCGTTTGCAAAATGGCCAAATCCCGGGCCTCCTATGCAGTAATTCAAAAAGGAAAATCTCAGAAAAATAGCAAATGAGCTCCAAATCTTCTGAAATTTTGAAAATATCATTTTTAATTATTTGAAAGAGATTGGCAAAATAAAATCTTGATTCGGAGTTCGTTTTCAAAATGGCCAAATCCCGGGCCTCCTATACAATAATTCAAAAAGATAAATCCCGGAAAAATAGCAAATGGACTCCAAAAATTCTGAAATTTTGAAAATCTCATTTTTAAATTATTTGGAAGATATTGGCAGAATAAAATCTTGATTCGGAGTCCGTTTGCAAAATGGCCAAATCCCGGGCCTCCTATGCAGTAATTCAAGCCGATAAATCCCGAAAAAATACCAAATGAGCTCCAAAAATTATGAAAACTTCCAGATCACACTTTTTAATTATTTTGAAGAGATTGGTGAAGAAAAATCTTGATTTGGAGCTCGTTTAAAAAATGGTAAAATGTAGGGGTATAAAAGGGCATTTTTGGAAGAAAAAATCCAAATAAATAGAAAACGTACTCGGATAATTTTGAAAACTTCCAGAACTCAATTTTTTATTATTTTGGAAGTATTAAAAAAAGAAAAATTGAATTTGGAGTCCGTTTGATATTTATTTGCATCCGGGGGGCAAAACGGTCATTTCACCCAAGCAACCGAAAAGGGCTTCTTTGGGCCTTTCAAAAAATCAGAGTTGGGCTGGAAAAGAGAAGTTTTGGCCTGCCCAAGCCCAAAAGAAGGAGGAAGCTTCTGATTTTTCAATCAAATGGCTAAAAATGAAGAGTTAGTTAGAGATTCTCTTTGATCAAGCCATGGTGATTAAGCCACATAGGCCAAGAGAGATGTCAACATTATTCTTTAACAGCTATAATTTGAGAGAGCTGAGATGCTAATCTAAAGGTGGTAATTTCATGATTTTTCACCTTGAATTATTAGCCATTTGATGGAAAATTGGTTACACAAAAAATGACAACATTCTAGGGGAGGAGAGAGGTAAAATTCTGCCAACATTAAGGGGAGGTCAGAATTTTCGAATTTTCAACTTGATTTTTGCTGATTTATCTTAGTTTTTCTTAGTTTTTCTCTTCTTGGTTGAAAGAAAAAAAGAAAAGTTTAGAAAAGAAAGGAAAGTTTGAAGAGATAAAGCTTGAAATATAGCTTCTTGAGGTTGCTCTGAGCACCAACTCTTGCACTTTCTTGATTTTCCATTCTTGTTTTTGCTATTTTGATTTCTATTTGGTGAGTTTCCATTTTAAATAAATTTTTTTATTGTTCTTTTTAAGTTCTTCCTTCATCTCCTTCTTGAGTATATTTTTTCTTACAATTTTTTTTACAATAAACTCACCATGGCCAAATGGCCTACATTATTTATTTTAAGTTGCTGTTTTGATTTATTTTACCATATTGTTTATGTTATTTTCTTTGATTTTGATGTTTTAAATGTTATGTTACTTCATATTCTTGAGTTATATTTTAATTTGGTTGCTTTGTTTGTTGCCATTTATGTTTTAAATATCATGTTTTTGCATTTTTAATTTTCTGTTTTCATGTTGTTTAAATTTGAGCATGTTTTAGATTTAGTATACCAAGTGTTTGTGAAAATGCTTGTGTGGTCTTTGCATGATTTTTGTTTTATATCTTAGTTGAGCATGTTTTAGATTTAGTATATTAAGTGTTTTTGAAAATGCTTGTGTGATTTTTGCATGATTTAAGTGTTATATTTTAGTTGAGCATGTTAGTATACCAAGTGTTTGTGAAAATGCCATGCTTGTTGGAGCTTGAGGCCATTTGGCTACTCCATGTGTTTTGCATTGTGTGATTGCATTTTTGTCAAGTTAGTTGGTAGGTTTTTGCATTTGCATGTCATTTGATTTAGTTTTGCATGCTAGTATGCCAATTGTTTGTGAAAATGCCATGTTTAAGCATGCTTTGTGTTTGTGAAAATGCCATGCATATTTTAGTTATAAAGCTAGGTTTATTTGCCATGCATGTTCATGCATTTTAGGTCTAGGTTGCATTAAATGCTATGCAAGTTCATTTAGGTCTAGGTCACTTTATGAATGCCATGCATTTTTTCATGACATTTAGGTTTAAATCCATGCATTTGATGCATTATATTTGCTGTATTGTTTCATGCATTTCATGTCCATGCCACTTGAATAATGACTTGAGCCAATTAATGATTCAAAGTCATGCTCTCTTGAGCACACTTGTGGAAAATTAAGTTTGTCAAGTTGATTATTCTACCTTTGTGATTTTTTTTACTTAGCCAATTTTTATCTAACTTTCAAAAAGTCCTAGCTACTGTTTGTAAGTCATTTTAGGAGTTTCAAATATTTTTACTTTGATTTTTAAATGATTTTATCAAAGGCAAAAATGTGTTTTAGCAAAGCAGTTTTTTTTTTTCACCCAAAACTCGTACATCTCTGATTTTTCTGGGAATTCATCTTTGATCATAAAATTAAGCTGATTTTTTCCCGTGTATTTTTACATGTCCTGAGTCTCCAATATTTTTTTTCAGAAATTTTTGAATTTTTAAAAATAGGATAAAAAATCGTGGCTTAAACTGGACAATGGAGTCAGAATTGAATTTAAAGAAAAATCATTTTTCTGTTTTGGTTAAGTTACTTAGAATGGGCTGATTAGGAGGGTTAGCTACTGACTTAAGGTAGTTTCTAAGCCTTTTTAAACTCTAAAAATGGTTTTTCAAGTCTCGGGTTAAGGGTAGTCAAGTTCGGATTTTTAAACTTAGGAAATTAGAGCCATTTAAAAAAAGATTTAGCCCAGTTTTTATTTTTAATCCAAGCTTTTCAAAATTGTTTTCAAACAATCACAAAGTATTTTGGTTTTAGAATATTTAATTTGACATATTTTCCTAAGGTAGCCGGATATCGTTTTTAGATATACGGATTTCCTTAATTAAAGGAAAAAATACATTTCATGCATTGCATTTTCCATATTCATGCATTTTATATAATATGTGATTCTTGCTATGATAATTTCTATGATATTGTTATGATTTTGAATTATGTTATATTGTTTATTATATGATTTGGAATATTTCATGATATCCTATGCTTTTTATTTAGTTATTTTTTTTGGTCATATTATTTAACATATACTATGTTCATGCATTATTATTTTCATTTTTATTTTCATGCATATTATATGATAGCATTATTTCATATTCCATCTCATTTAATTTATATGCCATATCATTCATGTTTGCCATGTCATTTAAATTATTTCATTTCATATAGAATATGTTATGTTACTTAGGTTATTTCATTTCATATAGAATATATCATGTTACTTAGGTTATTTTATTTCATTTAGAATATATCATATGACTTAGGATATTGCATCTCATATAGAATATACTATGTTACCTAGGTCATTTCATTTTATTTAAATATGTCATATAATTTAGGATATTTCATTTCATTTAAAATATGCTAAGGCATTTACATTATATCATATCATTTAGGAAGCATTATATTATTTAGATTTTGCTATGTCATTTTATTTATGTCATGCATATACATATTCATATCTTTTAAAATATTTTCAAAAGGATAATGATTTTTTTCAATTAAAAATAAAGATATTCCCGAGTTAAAATAATTCGTGAGTTCTCTACTGGGTTTGCTGGAGGGAATATCATCAATTATCATTAATAAAGGAATATCTTTCTTTCAAAAAAGAGAATGATTCGGAAAGTTTTCCAAAATTAATAAAAATTTCTATATTTTTCCACGTTTGTTGGGGAATATAGGAAAATTTTGAATTTATAAATTCCGGATCATTTTTAACAAAAAAATGGAATTATTTTTCTTTAAATTGGGAATTAACTCGAAATACTAAATTTAAAACCAACTTTTTACCGAGACTTGAGATAACACACGATTAATAAGGTACCGATTTATACGGGCGTTGTGGGGGTGCTAATCCTTCCCCACACGTAACCGACTCCCGAACCCGCTTCTTTGATTTCTCTGGTTTAAAACGCAGACTTGAAATTGGTTTTTAAAATGTTTTAATTAATTTTTAAAATATTTTATAAAACCAGTTTTAATAGGTGGCCAATCACACCTAGCTAAAAAAGATTGGTGGCGACTCCATGTCTTTTTTATGGTCATTTTCAAAACCTTCATTTTTCTAGAGGAATTAAGTCGACTTTTCCTCGGTTTTTTTTAATGTCACGCTTAACGAATAATAAAGTCTTGCGATGAGACTCGTTATTTTTTAGGTTGCGACACCTTCTCCTCTATCTTTTAGGTTTTCCTAGGCCTAAGTCCCTTAAACCAAGAACAGTTGAAAGACCTAATGCTTCAAGGAATATGAATGATTGAACTTCATAAAACCATCGTCATCATAAAATAAGCAAAGATGTAGATCCTAGTCTAGGTTATGAACAAAGGAATGAACTTTTCAAAATTTTTTCGAACTCCTTGAAATTCAAACCAATGAGACTTTCTTTCAAGAATTTAGATCATGGTAATTTGGTCTGTGTCAAGGTTGTGCCAAAACCATTCATGTCATTTTCAACAAACCACAAAACACTAATTGCCCAAACATCACTTCATGATTGACACCCTGGGGCACAATGATTAAACTAGATTATCCCTTGTCCCAGAGAAAACCCGTTTTCGGGTCATATTTTCCTTGTCTCTTCAAAGAACTCAGATTTGAAATTCAGTCTTTTCAGTACAGACCTAGACTTGATATGTTCCTCGTTGATACAAATTCTCGTGGCTAATCAAATTGGGGCATCATATGTGGAAATGATGGATACATGGTGAATAAGGATGGACTAACGCATGAATCATTGGGGCATGCGATGAAAAATGAAAAAATGAAAAAATTTGTGATATCATGCATATGTGAATTCAGATGATTCCAAAGTGCAAAATGAAATTCTGAATATCTATTTCCCCTGGGGATTGCTTTTCAATGTGAATATTTGTGCTTGACATGAGAAATGGCCATCTTTCATATCCCTTTCGCACAAAAAGAAATTATCCATAGTCACCCCTTTTGAGCCGAAAGAATTCTTTTTTCTTTAAACCCTGATCAAGGATCACCCTCTACACTAGGGGGCAAATGCGAGCAAAGATCTTGTCACAGATAACAGAAAAATGAGTCCTAGCTCAAAAGACATATACAAAGCAAATGAAGCCCCGAATAAATACGGGCTCACTCTGTCAAAAAAAAAGGAAAAGATGGCGAAATGAAAGCCAAGAAAAACAAAAGAAAAAACACAGAAAAGTGTGTGAAAAAGCGATGGCAAATGAAAGCCAAAAGCAAGGAAGAAAAAGAGCAAAGTCAAAAGGAATGAAAAGTCCAAAAGGGATAAATGTTTCAAAAAGAATCCTCCTCAAGAAATGATCCTTTGATCTGATTACCTTCAAACACACATTTTGGGCCTATTTATCCTTTCTTTTTGAACCCTAAGCCATGGATTACGTTACGTGGTTTAAAAATCCATTTTGATCAAGCAGGAATATTTAACTTGAAGGGTTTTTCCTCAGATTTTATCCCATCTCATCGAATTATCATTTCACTAAGGGAGAATTTAGAATTCTCAAATGAATGGTAAAGCAATGAAAAAGAAAAAAGAACAAATTGGAGAGAATGAGACTCTAGGGCGAAAACCCAAAAACAGGCAGTTTAGGGTAAAATGGGAATTTTCGATGCCATCTATGATAGTGCCGATACCACAAAAGAAAAGATCATCTTAAAGAAGTGGTCATCGAGGAACATCTAGGAATTCCTGAACCCCCCAAATTGTCAACTCTCATTTGGATGATTGATTTCAAAAACTGAAACTTTTTTCTCCTAAATTAATCCTTCCAGTTTAAAGATCCCAACCAATCTTGACGCTTGTCAAAATACCTTGATATGGAAACTAAAAGAAAGTTGAATTTGTTTGGTTCTCAATGAATTCATGATTTATAAAATCTGTTCCATTTGTAAGCCTAGAAAGGACACACATTTTTTGTTGTTGTTGTGAAGCTTTCCTGAAAAAACCAAAATCATGTTGTACCAAGCCTTTTCAATTCAAGTTGAAAAACCCAAATTGACATTTAGAAAAATTTCTAACAATGATCATCAGTCTTCAAAAGATTTGTACATTACATAATGTGGGGTTATAATTTTTGATTCAGAAGTTTTCATTAAAAAAGCAAAATTGTTTTTCAAAAAAAGAAAATAAAAAATATTTTTGAAATACCCATTTTTGATGTTAACATGAGATAAGGGTTTTTCTAACTCAAAGGTGTGGAACTATTAGGATTAACCTTGACTTCCAAATATGAGAAGAAGAAGTAGAACTCAGCAAGCAGACTCCTGTCAGTAAGAGTTTTGAAAACTGTTGAGGCAAAGAGAATAGCCAAAGATTGAAAAAAGAATTGAAGATATACTCTGATTTGAAGAGGAAAATTGAATCGGAAAGGCTGAGTCAAAAATCTAGAAAAGTGATCAGGGGCATTTCATCACTCATGAGCATTCATCTATTTATTAAACTTCACATCTGCACCGTGTCAGCAAGCATTTGCATAATTCATGAGTATTCGTATTTGCACTATTCCATGAGCATTTGCATTTGCATCATCTCAAGCAACTGTATCATTTCTAGGATCATTGCATCTTCATTGTAGCTGCAATTACACCATTCATGAACCACTCACATGAATATGATTCGTAGGGACATTTGTATCGACATTTAGAAACATTTGCATCAATCCAAGATATTTGCATTTACACCATGAAGCATTTGCATGCCTTCAATTTCCTTGGTTTCATCCAGATCTCTTTCAATTTCATGGTTTCATCCATGCCTTCAATTTCCTTGGTTTCATCCAGATCTCTTTCAATTTCATGGTTTCATCCATGCTTTCAATTTCCTTGGTTTCAACTAGATCTCTTTCAATTTCATGGTTTCATCCATGCCTTCAATTTCCTTGGTTTCATCCAGATCTCTTTCAATTTCATGGTTTCATCCATGCCTTCAATTTCCTTGGTTTCATCCAGATCTCTTTCAATTTCATGGTTTCATCCATGCCTTCAATTTCCTTGGTTTCATCCAGATCTCATTCTATTTCATGGTTTCATCCATGCCTTCAATTTCCTTGGTTTCATCCAGATCTCTTTCTATTTCATGGTTTCATCCATGCCTTCAATTTCCTTCGTTTCATCCAGATCTCTTTCAATTTCATGGTTTCATCCATGCCTTCAATTTCCTTGGTTTCATCCAGATCTCTTTCAATTTCATGGTTTCATCCATGCTTTCAATTTCCTTGGTTTCATCCAGATCTCTTTCAATTTCATGGTTTCATCCATGCCTTCAATTTCCTTGGTTTCATCCAGATCTCTTTCAATTTCATGGTTTCATCCATGCCTTCAATTTCTTGGTTTCATCCAGATCCTTTTCAATTTCATGGTTTCACCCATGCTTTCAATTTCCTTGGTTTCATCCAGATCTCTTTAAATTTCATGGTTTCATCCATGCCTTCAATTTCCTTGGTTTCATCCAGATCCTTTTCAATTTCATGGTTTCACCCATGCTTTCAATTTCCTTGGTTTCATCCAGATCTCTTTCAATTTCATGGTATCACACATGCCTTCAATTTCCTTGGTTTCATCCAAATCTTTTTCAATTTTATGGTTTCACCCATGCCTTCAATTCCCTGGTTTCATCCAGGTCCTTGTCAATTCTCTTGCAAATCGAACTCGTTTCCTTAAGATGGGTCGAGCCTTGATTAGTCAGGGAATTCAATTTAAGGATAAAATCTTCAATTTACTGCTTTCTAAAAAAAAAATGAAAAAATGAAAAAATAAAAAAATGAAAAAAATGAAGAAATGAAAAAATGAAAAAATGAAAAAATTGAAAAAAAAAAGGAAGAAGAAAAGAAAAAAGAAACCCCCTTCCTTTTCCTTCACATGTGATTTCACTGACCGTACAAAATTAGTGTTTGTTTATCTTTGCCTGATTCCTGATTCTCAGCAATAGCCAAAGAGGGGCAGCTGTAGACACCTAATTTTGTCCGGACCACTAAAACAGGTATGTTTTCTTCCTAAATTGATGTTTCAGGATGTAAAAAGACTTTTTTTCATCCTGCAGGTGGTACTCCGAGACTTAGTTTAAGAGGGCGAGCATAAAAAGTCAAACTTGAAAAAAAGTCAACCAGAAAAAAGTCAACCTCGAAAAAGTCAACCCCAAAAAGTCAACTACTAAAAACGTCAACCCACTTTTAAAATCAAGATTTGAAGTTCAATTGAAAAATGGCAAAATAATTTTGATAATCCGAGGTCTACATCGAAAGATATGGAGTTCGGAAGTTGGGATTTAGAGATTTAGTAGAAATGAAACCCTAATCCGGGAAATTTGGGGAAAAGTGCGTAAACGATCGAATTGGTCAAAATTGAAGGTTCCAAATGAAAGATAAGCACTGACTACGGGTAATGGAGAAGCCACTTGAAAGAAAAATTGAAAGAAAAGTCAATCCGGGAGAAAACCGAGAATTAGGGTTTTTTATGGGTTTCGATGAAATCGGGCAGAATTACAGAAATGGTCCGACTTTGTAAGACTAAAGCCCCCAATGGATGAGGAATGATTAAAAAGGGATAGCCCAAGGCTTAGCTTGAAGAAAATCTGAAAATCAGACTTGTTTTGAGCAAAACCGGATTTCTGAGGTAAAATGGCAAAATTGGAAAATTTGGGAAAAATAGAAAATGGACTCTGAAAATTATGAAAATTTGCAAATATCATTCTTAAATCATTTGGAAGAGATTGGCTAAATAAAATTTTGATTCGAAGTTCGTTTGCAAAATGGCCAAATCCCGGGTCTCTAATGCAGAAATTCAAGAAGGAAAATCCCGAAAAAATAGCCAATGAACTCGAAATCTTCTGAAAATTTGAAAATCTCATTTTTAAATTATTTGGAAGATATTGGCGAAACAAAATCTTGATCGGAGTTCGTTTGCAAAATGGCCAAATCCCGGGTCTCTTATGCAATAATTCAAGAAGATAAATCTCGGAAAAATAGCGAATGGACTCCAAAAAATCTAAAAATTTGCAAATATCATTTTTAAATTATTTGGAAGAGATTGGAAAAAAATCTTGATTCGGAGTTCGTTTGCAAAATGGCCAAATCCCGAGCCCCTATGTAGTAATTCAAGAAGATAAATCCCGAAAAAATAAAAATTAGTTCCAAAAATTATGAAAACTTTAAGATCACACTTTTAAATTATTTGGAAGATATTGGGTAAGAAAAATATTGATTTGGAGCTCGTTTAAAAAATGGTAAAATGTGGGGGCATAGAAGGGCATTTTTGGAAGAACAAATCCAAATAAATAGCAAACGAATTCGGAAAATTTTCAAAACTTCCAGAATTCAATATTTTATTATTTTGAAAGTATTAAAAACAATAAAATTTGAATTTGGAGTCCGTTTGCCATTTATTTGCATCCGGGGGGCAAAATGGTCATTTTACCCAAGCAACCGAAAAACGCTTATTTTGGCCTTTCAAAAAATCATACTTGGGCTGGAAAAGAGAGTGCTGGCCTGCCATGGCCCAAAGGAAGGAGGAAGCTTCTGATTTTTCAATCAAATGGCCAAGAATTAAGAGTTAGTTAGAGATTTTTTTGATCAAGCCATTGTGATTAAGCCACATAGGCCAATGCATGAAGAGGAAGAGTGTCAACATTATTATTGAACAGATGTAATTATGGACAACTGATACACTAATCTAATGGTGATAATTTCATAATTTTTCACCTTTAATCACTAGCCCTTGGATGGAAGTTGGTTGGAATCAAAATGACAACATCCAAGGTGAAGAGAGAGGGGGAATTCGGCCATCACATAGAGGAGGGGGATTTTGATTTTTCTTGACTCATTGTTTCAGATTTCTTTTTGTTTTGCTTAGTTTTTCTCTCCTTGGTTGAAAGAAAAAAGAAAAAGTTTAGAAAAGAAAGGAAAGTTTGAAGAGATAAAGCTTGAAATATAGCTTCTTGAGGTTGCATTTAGCACTAACTCTTGCACTTTCTTGATTTTCCATTCTTATTTTTGTTATTTTGATTATCATTTGGTGAGTTTTCTTTTTAAATAAGTGTTTTTTTATATTCCTTTTAAGTTCTTTCTTCATCTTTTTCTTAAACAAGTTTTTTTTTTTTTTTTATTACATTTTTTTCTTACTTCCTCACCATGGCCTAATGGCCTATATTTTTTTTAGTATTTGCTGTTTTGTTTGATTTCTCATGTTATTTATGTTATTTTCTTTAGTCTTGATACATTAAGTGTTCTTCTACTTCATATACTTGAAGCATGTTTAATTTGGTTGCTTTTTTTGTTGTCATTTATGAGTTTATTATCATATTCTTGCATTTTCAATTTTCTGTTTTCATAATGTTTAAATTTGTTGATGTTTTATATTTAGTATATCAAGTGTTTGTGAAAATGCTTGTTAGTTTTAATATCTCTACTTTGTGTTTGTATGATTTGAGTGTTATATTTTTGTTGAGCATGTTAGTATATCAAGTGTTTGTGAAAATGCTTGTTAGTTTTAGTATCTCTACTTTGTGTTTGCATGATTTGAGTGTTATATTTTAGTTGAGCATGTTAGTATATCAAGTGTTTGGTGAAAATGCTTGTTAGTATTAATATCTCTACTTTGTGTTTGCATGATTTGAATGTTATATTTTAGCTTTGCATGTTAGTATATCAAGTGTTTGTGAAAATGCCATGCTTGTTTGGAATCATAGGCCATTCGGCCACTCCATGTATTCTAGCATTATGTGTGCATTTTTGCTATGTTAGTTGATAGGTTGGCATTTGCATGATATTTGGTTGAGTTTTTGGTTTACGCATGCCTTGTGTTTGTGTTATTGTCATGCATATTTTAGTTGTTAGGTTAGGTTTATCTTGCCATGCATGTTCATGCATTTTAGACCTAGGTTGCATTAAATGCCATGCAAGTTCATTTAGGTCTAGGTCACTATATTGTTGCCATGCATTTTTTTTATGACATTTAGGTTTAAAACCATGCATTTCATGCATCATATTTGCTGTATTTTTCATGCATTCCATGTCATTGCCACTTGACTAATGACTTAGGCCAATTAATGGTTCAAAGTCATGCTCTCTTGAGCACACTTGTGGAAAATTAAGGTTTGTCAAATTGATTATTCTACCATTGTGATTTTTTTTACTTAGCCAATTTTTATCTAACTTTTAAAAAGTCCTGGCTACTGTTTGTGAGTCATTTTGTGAGTCATAAATATGTTTACTTTGATTTTTAAATGATTTTATCAAGGGCAAAAATGTGTTTTGGCAAAACAGTTTTTTCACCCAGTACTCATACTTTCCCGATTTTTCTGGGCTTTCATCTTTAATCAGAAAATTAAGCTGATTTTTTCATGTGTTTGTTTACATGTCTTTAGTCTCCAGTATTTTTTTTTATATTTTTTAGAAATTTACAAAATAGGATAAATAATCGTGGCTTAAAACTGGACAATGGAGTCAGAATTGAATTTGAACGAAAATCATTTTTATGTTTTGGTTAAGTTACTTAGAGGGAGCTGATTAGGAAGTTTAGCTACTGACTTAGGGTAGTTTCTAAGCCCTTTTAAACTCTAAAAATGATTTTTTAAGTCTCGGTTTAAGGGTGGTGAAGTCCGGGATTTTAAACTTAGGAAATTAGAGCCATTTAAAAAAGGGTTTAGCTAAGTTGTTAGTTTTAATCTAAGCTTTTCAAAATTATTTTCAAACAATGACAAAGTATTTTGGTTTTAGAATATTTAATTTGACATATTTTCCTAAGGTAGCCGGATATCTTTTTAGATATACGGATTTCCTTAATTAAAGGAAAAAAAACATTTTCATGCATTCCATTTTCCATATTCATGCATTGTATATAATATGTGATATTTGCTATGATAATTTCTATGATATTGTTATGATTTTGAGTTATGTTATATTGTTTATTATATGATTTGGAATATTTCATGATATGCTATGCTTTTTATTTAATTATTTTTTTGTTATATTATTTAGCATATACTATGTTCATGCATTATTATTTTCATTTTTATTTCCATGCATATTATATGATAGCATTATTTTATATTCATGTCATTTAAATTATATGCCATATCATTCATATTTGCCATGTCATTTAGGTTATTTCATTTCATCTCATATAATATATATTATGTTACCTAGGTCATTTCATGTAGAATATATTATGTTACCTAGGTCATTTCATTTAGGATATATTATTATGTCATTTAGGATATTTTATTTCATTTAGAATATATCATATGACTTAGGACATTTCATTTCATATAGAATATATTATGTTACCTAGGTCATTTCATTTCACTTAGAATATGTCATATGACTTAGGACATTTCATATAGAATATATTATGTTACCTAAGTCATTTCATTTCATTTAGAATATATCATATAACTTAGAATATTTCATTTCATTTAGAATATGCTAAGACATTTAAAGTATATCATATCATTTAGGTTGCATTATATTATTTAGATTTTGCTATGTTATTTTATTTATGTCATGCATATACATATTCATTTTTTTTAAATGTTTAAAAAAAAGGTAATGATTTTCAATAAAATAAAGATATTCTCGAGTTAAAATAATTCATGAGTTCTCTGCCGGGTTTGCTAGAGAGGATATCATCAATTATCATTAATAACGGAATATCTTCTTTAAAAAGAGAATGATTCGGAAAGTTTTCCAAAACTAATAAAAATTTCTATATTTTGCCACGTTTGTTGGGGAATATAGAAAAATTTTGAATTTATAAATTTCGGATCATTTTCAATTAAAAAATGATATTATTTATCTTTAAATTGGGAATTAACTTGAAATACTAAATTTAAAACCGTTTTTTTTTAACCGAGACTTGAGATAACACACGATGAATAAGGTACCGTTTTATACGGGCGTTGTGGGGGTGTTAATCCTTCCCCACACGTAACCGAGTCCCGAACCCGTTTCTTTGATTTCTCTGGTTTAAAACGCAGACTTGAAATTGGTTTTAAAAAAATGTTTTAATTAATTTTTAAATTTTTTTTATAAAATCGGTTTTAATAGGTGGCTGATCACACCTAGCTAAAAAAGATTGGTGGCGACTCCATGTCTTTTTTAAGGTCATTTTCAAAACCTTCATTTTCTAGAGGAATTAAGTCGATTTTTCCTCGGTTTTTTTTTTAATATCACGCTTAACGAATAATAAAGTCTTGCGATGAGACTTGTTATTTTTTAGGTTGCAACAATTCCACGATAAAGGAATCAGTTTGTCAATGAGGAGCATCATCCGGAAAGTGAGATAGAAGGAGAAAACTCTCAAACCTTTGCTCAGAATGTTCAACCAGCCGGAAGAGATGAGTAACTAGTAATGACAAGTCAAGCTACATTGACGATTGTTTTTCAAGGTGAACTTGAGAATGTAGGTTTTAACGTGAAACAAATATACAACAACACCAACAATTCCATAAAGATTGTGTTCGATAGGCAAATTCATACTTTAGTTGATGCTATGAACATTCTCAACCGAAATGTTACCTGTAGACACTTAATTTTGTTCGGACCACTAAATCAGGTATTTTTCTTCCTAAAGTGATGTTTTAGAATGCAAAAAGTCTTTCTCATCCTGCAGGTGGTACTCCGAGACTTAGTTTAAGAAAGCAGGCATAAAAAGTAAATCTTGAAAAAGTCAACCCCAAAAAAGTCATCTTCGAAAAGTTAACCACTGAAAAGTCAACCCACTTCCAAAATCAAGATTGAAAGTTCAATTGAACAATGGTGAAAGAATTTTGATAATCTGAGGTTTACAATGAAAGATATGGAGTTCGGAAGTTGGGTTACGAAGATTCAGTGGAACAAAAACCCTAGTTCGGAAAATTTGGGGAAAAGTGCTTAAACGATCAAATTGGTCAAAATTGGAGGATGCGAATGGAAGATAAGTAATGACTACGGCTAATAGAGAGGCCATTTGGAGGCAAAACTGAAGGAAAAGTCAATTTGGAAGAAAACCAAGAATTAGGGTTTTTGGTGGATTTTGGTGAAATTGGGGAAAATTGTAGAAATGGCCCCATTCGGAAAAACTAAAGCCCCTAATTGATGAGGAGTGAGTAAACAAGGATAGCCCAAGGCTCAATTTGAAGTAATTTTTAGAAAAGAGCCGATTGGAGAAAACACGGAAAAATGAGGAAATTCTCGTTGTTGGAAAAAGGAAAAATCAAGTCGGAGGGGAATTTGATCGTAAAAATTAGGTGTTTTCGGACCAAATCCAATTCAATATATGAAAAGGGCACAAAAAAAGAGAATTTGGAAATCGGAGTTGTTTTGAGTAAAAATCGAGCTTCGGAGGTGAAAGGGCAAAATTGGAAAATTCGAGAAAAATAGAAAATGATCCAAAAAGTACCAAAATTTCCAGATCTCAGTCTTAAATCATTTGGAAGAGATTGGCGAAGAAAAATCCAGATTCGGAGTTCGTTTGCAAAATGGCAAATTTCGAGCCCACTAAGCTGAATTTCCAGAAGATAAATCCCGAAAGAATAGCAAATGAGCTCGGAAAATTTTGAAAACTTCCAGATCTCAATTTTAAATTATTTGGAAGAGATTGGTGAAGAAAACTCCGGATTCGTAGCTCGTTTGAAAAATGGTAAAAGTTCGGGTGCAATAAGGGGCAATTTTGGAAGAAAAATCCGGGAAAAATAGCAAATGGGCTCGAAAAATTATGAAAACTTCCAAAATTCAATTTTTTATTATTTAGGAAGTATTGGAAAAAGAAAATTTGGATTTGGAGTCCGTTTGCTATTTAATTAGGTTTGGGGGCCAAAAAGGTCATTTTATCGAAGAAACCGAAGAGGGCTTTTTTGCATTTAAAAAAATAGGAATTGGGCTGGAATATCATGGGCCATTCGGCCAATCCCATAATGGAGAGTGATTTTGCTGAGTTCTTGCATTCAAAGGCTAAGGGTGGATAGTAAGGTAGTTATTTTGTTGATCAAGCCTTTGTAATTGTGACACATAGACCAATGCATGGAGAGGGATGATGTCACCATAATGACATCATATTCTTGAACAGATGAATTAGTTAGGGGCTGATTACTTAATCTAAGGGTGGTAATTTCACATACAAAGCATATTAGATTAAGGGCCTTTGGTTCAAAATTGGCTAGAAAAAATTACAACATTCTACCCTATTCTAGAAAGCATTCAGCCACTACAAGGGGGAGGGGGATTTTCATTTTGGCTGATCATTTTCTGATTTTGGGAGAAAAGAGATAAGTTTTGAAAAGCAAAGAAAGTTAGAAGAGAAGAAAAGCTTGAAAAATAGCTTTTGAAGGTAGCCAAAGGGAAAAATTGGCTAGAAAAAAATAACTCTTGCATTTTCTTTCCTTTTCCATACTTAACTTGCTGATTTCCATGGATATTTTATGATTTATTGTTGTTTTTGGTTGAGAAATAAAGTTTTTTAATCTTCTTACTAAAGCTCATATCTCATGTTTTCTTGAAAAATTGAAAGAAAAACATTTTTTTTTACTATTTCCTTGAGTTGGCCGAATGGCCTATGTTGTGTTTGTGTTTGTGTTTGGTTTATTTTTCCATGTTGGTTGTGATGTTCTAGCATGTTTTGATGTTCAAACTTTTTAAAATAGTTAAGATATGGAGCTTGTTTTTAATCTTTTTTTTTATTTACTATTCTTTTGGTTGATTTTATCATTTTGTTTCCATGTCTACTTACTTTGTTTGCCATTTTTAATTTTCTGTTTTCAACATGTTAAGTTGTTCATGCCTTGTGATTTTACTATACTATGTGTTTGTGAAAATGTCTAGCTACATTATTGCCTTTACATCATGTTTGCTTGGCTTAGCATGTTTCTTTTTTAGTCTTGTATTTAGTATGTCATGTGTTTGTGGTAATGCTATGCTTAGGATTTCATCATTTAGATCTTAGGTCCATTTGGCTACCCTAGATATTGTGCTTTGTATGTTCTTTTTCATCTTGCTAGTTGATAGGCTTGCATTTCCATGCCGTACTATTATATCTTTTGATTTAATGTGCCATGTGTTTGTGTTATTGCCATGCATTTTTTAGGTTTAGGTCAAATTTACATTGCCATGCATTTCATGTATATTAGGTCTAGGTAGTATTTATTGCCATGCAAATTCATGCTAGGCATTAGGTCATTTTGAATTGCCATGCATTTTCTATGTCATTTAGGTCATAAATCATGCATTTCATACATTTAACTTGCTATTTGTTCATGCATCTCATACATTTAACTTGCTATTTGTTCATGCATCTCATATCATGCCACTTGATTTTTGACTTAAGCCAATCAACGGCTTAAGGTCAAGCTCACATGAGTATGCTTGTGGAAAATTAAGAAGCTGTCAAATTGGAATTTCTACCTTTGTGATTTTTTTTCATTAGGCAATCCCTGTCAAAATTTTTAGAAATTTTAGCTACTGTTTATAGGTCCTTAGAGGAGTCTCAAATATATGTATATTTTTTGAATGATTTTATCAAAGACTTAAAAATATTTTTTGGCTAAACAGTTTTTCACCTAGTGTTCTGACTTTCGTGATTTTTCTGGTAGGTCATCCTTAGTCTAAAAATTAAGCCAATTTTTTCCCATAGAGTTTGACATGTTATGAGTCACCTATAAGTTTTTCAGATTTTTTCAAAATTTTGAAACAGGTTAAAAAATCACGTTTTAAAACTGGTCAGTAGAGTCAGGTTTGAATTCAAGGGAAAAATAATTTTCTATTTTGGCTAAGGCATTTAGAGAGGGTTGATTAGGAACCTTAGCTATTGACCTAGGTTGATTTCTAAACCATTTTAATCCTAAAAAAGTGATTTTACAAAGCTCGGGTCAAGGGTGGTCAAATCTGGGTTTTCAAAGTTTGGAAAATAGAGCCATTTTAAAAGGGGATTTCGGCCATGTCAATTTTTTATCCAAAATTTTCAAAATTGTTTCCAAACCAATCACGAAGTATTTTTGATTTTAGAAAATTTAATTTGATGTCTTTTCCTAAGGTAGTCGGATATCTTTGTAGATATACAGATTTCATTATTTGAAGGAAAAAAAATACACTTTCATGCATTGTATTTTCCATTTTCATGCATATTATATGATATATGATTTTTGCTATGAATGTTTTTATGATAATGTTATTATTTTGATTTATATTTTATGGTGTTATATTATTTGTTATATGGTTGTGAATTTTCTATGTTATTCTATGCTTTTTACTTAGTCATTTATTTTGTCACCTCATTTAGGATTTAATATGTTCATGCATTGTTATTTTTATGTTCATGCATATTGTCGCAACCCTAAAAACAAATAACATAACAAGTCTCATCGCAAGACTTTATTATTCGTTTTCCTTAGGCGTGACATAAAAAAAATGAGACAAGTCGATTTAATTCCTCTAAAAAACGAAGGTGTCGATACGTGATCCCGGATCGCGGGGAACCGTTCGAGTGAGGGGAAATAGAAGTAGAGGAAAAGACGACTTAATTCTCTAGAAAAAGGTCGAGGGTATGAAAACGGCCTCGTAAAAAGACATGGAGTCGCCACCAATCTTTTTTTAGCTAGGTGTGATCGGCCATCTATTAAAACCGATTTTGTAAAACATTTTAAAATTGATTAAAATATTTTTTAAAACCAATTTCAGGTCTGCGTTATAAACCAGAGAAATCAAAGAAGCAGGTTCGAGAGTCGGTTACGTGCGGGGAAGGATTAGCACCCCCACAACGCCCATATAAATCGGTACCTTATTAATCGTGTGTTATCTAAAGACTCGGTAAAAAGATGGTTTTTAATTTAGTATTTCAAGTTAATTCCCCAATTTTAAGAAAAATAATTCCATTTTTAATTGAAAATGATCCGGAATTTATTGATTCAAAATTTTCCTATATTTCCCGACAAAATTGGTAAAATATAGAAATTTTTATTCATTTGGAAAACTTTCTGAACCGTTCTCGTTTTTTGAAAGAAAGATATTCCTTTATTAATGATAATTGATGATATTCCCTCTAGCAAACCCGGTAGAGAACTCATGAATTATTTTAACTCGGGAATATCTTTATTTTTTATTGAAAATCATTATCTTTTTCAAAACATTTTAAAAATATGAATATGGACATGTATGACATAAATAAAATGAAATGGAAAATCTAGATAATATAATGCAACCTAAATGACATGACACAATTCAAATGACATAGTATATTCTAGGTAAAATAAAATAAAAAAAATCCTAAGTATCATAGTATATTCTAAATGAGATAAAATGATTTAAATGACATGGCAATTCTAAATGATATGACATATTTTAAATGACATGGCATGTTATAAATGAAATAACCTAAATGACATGGAATATGATCTAAATGACGATAAATGACATGGAATCAAAATAATGCTAACATATAATATGCATGAAAATACTAATAAAAATAATAATGCATGAATATAGTAAATGCTAAACAATGTGACAAAAATAACTAAATAAGAAGCATAGGATATCATGAAACATTAAAAATCATATGGCAAACAAATATAAGATCATAAAATGTGAATTAAAATAATAACAATATCATGGAAAATATCATAGCAAAAATCACATATTTAAATAAAATGCATGAACATGGAAAATGCAATGCATGAAAAATGTTTTTTTTTTTCCTTTAATTAAAGAAATCTGTATATCCAAAAAGATATCAGGCTACCTTAGGAAAATATGTCAAATTAGATTTACTAAAAAAACAAAACTTTATGATTGTTTGAAAATAATTTTGAGGAAAAATTTGAATAAAAATTAAAACCCTCATTAAACCCTTTTAAAATGGCTCTAATTTCTTAAGTTTAAAATCCCAGACTTAACTACCCTTAACCCAAGATTTATAAAATCATTTTCAATGTTTAAAAAGGCTTAGAAACTACCCTAAGACAGTAGCTAAAATTTCTACCCAACCCCCACTAAACGCCTTAGCCAAATTCAACACTTATTCCTTTTTTGATTTCAAATCTGCCCCTACTGTCCGGTTTTGCCACACAATTTTTTAGCCTATTTTTAAAAATTCTAAAACTTCTAAAACAAATACTGGAGACTCATAACATGCAAATATACACAAGAAAAAATTGAGTTAATCTTTTGATTAAAGATGATTGCCCAGAAAAATTGGAGATGTTCGAGTACTGGGTGAAAAAAACTGTTTGTCAAAACACATTTTTTTCCTTTGATAAATTCATTCAAGAACCAAAGTGGAAATTGTTGGAAATCATCCTTAAGACCTAAGGACAATAGCTAAACATTTTAAAAACCTTGGACAAAATTGGCTAAGTAAAAAAATCACAAAGGTAGAATGATCAATTTCACAATTCCTTAATTTTCCACAAGTATGCTCTAGAGAGCATGACTTTGAGCCATTAATTGGCCTAAGTCACAAATCAAGTGGCAATGACATGGAATGCATGAACATACAGCAAATTAAATGTATGAAATGCATGGTCTAAAGGTCTAAATGGTAAAGAAAATGCATGACAATTCATGGCAACCTAAATGCCTAGCATCGATTTGCATGGCAATTAATGCTATCCTAACTCTATATGCATGCAATGCTTGATAATGTAAATGTGATTAGGACATAACATGTTATAAATATGCATGAAATGAATGTGGCCTAAGACCTAAATATCATATTAATGCATGACAATACCATTGTGATTTAGGATTCAATATGCATGGCAATACCAATATGGCCTAGACCTAAAATGTAGTGAGCATGCATAGCAATATTATGAACATATAATGACTCACGAAATTAATGTCAATGCTGGAACAAACTGTATCTAATACACCATTTCAAGATATGATAATGCAAAGCATGTTACCTAAACAAAAATACAAATGCATGAGAAGGCAATGAATGCATGAAGAGGCCAAATGATCACATGAGACTCTAATGCAATCCTATTTGGTAAATGACATAAGTACATGACAAACCATATTAAAATGCATAATGTCATGGAATTTTATAAAACATATAACATACCAAAATCTAAATGCACAAGCTCATAACATGGAAATGCAAACAAGTTAAGAAACAAAAGAAAAATTCACATGCAAGGCAAACAAGTATGGTATTGCCAAATGGTTATTTATCAATATGATGGCATTTTTATCATAGCATTTTCATAAACACAAGACATACTAAAATCAGAATATGCAAGTTCATGACATGGAGATGTAAACAAACTAAGAAGCAAAAGAAAAATGCACATGCAAGGCAAACATGGTATGACCTAATATGCATGAAACAAAACTATGAAAATGCAAACATGAAATACATGGTACATAAAAAAATGCACAACATGGATACATGAACAACAATGGCCAAATATTCAAGGATGCAATATCAAGCATAGAAATGAAATATTACACATATAGCATAGAAAATAATGTAAAGAAAATGTATACACAAGATTTAACATAGATATGCAGAAATTATAAGTAAAACAAGTATGTAGAAGAAGGAAAGTTAAGCTCCATGGATGGTATCAAATGGGCATAGCCTCTCACCAAACCATAATCACTTGGTCTTGCCAAGATCATGAAGCCTTTCCATCTCATCAAAACAGAAAATAATCCATGTAAAACAGAAAATAAGGTAAGCTTCATGGATGGTGTCAAATAGGCATAGCCTCTCACCAAACCATATTCTCTTGGTCTAGCCAAGATCATGTAGCCATTTCAACCTTCTTTGCTTCATATTTTGTAAAAATCAGAACCATATAATACTTTAAAAAACTTGTGTAAATCATTTTTTCACAACAACATGCAAGGAAGAAAGAAAAGAAAAAAAACAAGGCAGAAAAATGAGCCATTCGGCAATGGCATGGAACTCCAAGAAAAAAATTATTTCCACCATTTTAAAGAAGAAGAAGATAGTGAAAACATGAAGAAATATTAAAAAAATTTATTTCTAAGAAAAATGTTGTAGGAAAACATGATAGAAAACCAAGAAAACACCATGAAAATAAAGAAGAAAGCTAGACTAAAACTTGGTAGAGATGACTACCTTCAAACTCTCTAATGAAAACCTTTTTCTTCTTTCTTTCAAAACATTTTTTCTTGCAAAATTAGCTACTGTTTTCCAGCCAAAAACCTCTGAAAAAATGAAACTCCCCCTCTCCCTTTAGCCTTGGCCGAATTCACCCTTAACCATTGGATGAGAATTGCACTTTTTCTCCCCCAATCTTGGCCATTAGATGTAGATATTTTGATGACAACACAAAAATGTCATCTTGCCAAATGATTCTAGCCCTTAGGATGTGTACTCAGCTCTTGGATTAACCTTAGCCATTAGATGCAAAAGAGGACCAATCTCATGCACTCACTTGCTTGCCCCTCTTAGATACCTACCCTTGGATGAGTTGTGCTCTTCCATTCTTGGTCATTGGATGAAGCCAACATAAAAATGATATCTTGTAGATTAAATCCATCCCTCAACATGTGTACTCAGCCCTTGTTGATGGCCTAAGCCATTGGATGAAAAGGGTTAATCCCATGCACTCCCTTGCTCAACCGAATTGATGCTCACCCTTGGATGAATTGTGCTCATCTTTTTCATTCCATTCTTGGCCATTAGATGAGCATTCTTTTATGGCAAATAAAAATGTCATTTTGACATTTAAGCCATTGGATGGTGCATTCAACTTCCCTACAAGGCACCTAAGCCATTGGATGAAGGGGGGACCATTTGCAAGGTGTTAGTTATAGCATGTGGCATGATAGTGACTAGGGAATTAAATTGCTTAAGCTTTCCTTCTTCTCCTCTATGTTGGCTAACCAAGGGAAGAAAAAATCCCAGCAATTTCTTCATCTTTCATATTTTCCTCAATTACCAATTTGCCTTTTTTTTGGTTTTCTTGGTGAAATAACCTTTTTGCCCCCCGAACTTAAATAAATAGCAAATGGACTCCAAATTCGAATTTTCTTTTTTCAATACTTTCGGAATAATAAAAAATTGAATTCTGGAAGTTTTCAAAATTTTTCAAGTCCATTTTGCTATTTATTTCGGATTTATTTCCGAAATTACCCCTTTTATTCACCCGAACTTTACCATTTTTTAAACGAGCTCCGAATCCAGATTTTTCTTCACCAGCCTCTTCCAAATAATTTAAAAATGTGATCTGGAAGTTTTCATAATTTTTGAAGCTCATTTGCTATTTTTCGGGATTTATCTACTTCAATTACTACATAGGGGACCCGGTATTTGGCCATTTTTCAAACAAACTCCGAATCAAGATTTTCTTTCTCCAATCTCTTCCAAATAATTTAAAAATGAGTTTTGCAAATTTTCAGAATTTTTGGAGTTCATTTGCTATTTTTTTGGGATTTATCCTTTTGAATTACTATAGAGGAGACCCATATTTGGCCATTTTGTAAACGAACTCCGAATCAAGATTTTATTTTGCCAATCTCTTCCAAATAATTTAAAAATAAGATTTGCAAATTTTCAGAATTTTTAGAGTTCATTTGCTATTTTTCCCATATTTTCCAATTTTGCCCTTTTGCCTTCGAAACCCAGTTTTGCTCAAAACAAGTCCGATTTTTAGATTTTCTTCAAATTGAGCCTTGGCCTATCCTTGTTTAATAATTTCTCATCAATTAAAGGGCTTTAGATCTTTTGAATTGGGCCATTTCTGCAATTTTTCCATATTTCACCGAAATCCACCAAAAAACCCTAATCGTCGATTTTCTTTCGAATTGACTTTTTTATCAGTTATTCTTCCAAATGGCTTCTCCATTACCCGTAGTCAGTGCTTATCTTTCATTTGAGACCTTCAATTCTGACCAATTTGATTGTTTCAACACTTTTCCCCAAATTTCCCTAATTAGGATTTTCTTTCTACTGAATCTCAAAACCCAACTTTCGAACTCCATATCTTTCAATGTAGACCTTGGATTATCAAAATTCTTTCACCATTTTTCAATTGAACCTCAAATATTGATTTTGCAAGTGGGTTGATTTTTCACTAGTTGACTTTTTCGGGGTTGACTTTTTTCGAGGTTGACTTTTTTTTTAGTTTGGCTTTTTCTGTCTGCTTTCTTAGACTAAGCCTCGGAGTACCACCTGTAGGATGAGAAAAGCCTTTTAGCATTCAGAAACATCAATTTGGGAAGAAAATGTACCTGATTTAGGGGTCCGGACAAAATTAAGGGTCTACAGCTGCCCCTCTTTGGCTATTGCTGAGAATCAGGAATCAGCCAAAGATAAACAAACACTAATTTTGTACGGTTAGTGAAATCCCATGTGAAGGAAAGGGAAAGGGGTTTTCTTTTTTCTTTTTTTCTTTTTAGCTGTAAATTGAAGATTTTGTCTTTAAATTGAATTCCCTGACTAATCAAGGCTCGACCTGTCTTAAGGAAACAGGTTCGATTTAAAAAAAAAATTTGTGCCCTAAGGTCTTAAAAATGGTGCCCGAAGGTCTTTAAAAATGGTGCCCGAAGGTCTTTAAAAGTGGTGCCCGAAGGACTTTAAAATGGTGCCCGAAGGTCTTTAAAAGTGGTGCCTAAAGGTCTTTAAAACTAGTGCCTGAAGGTCTTTAAATAGTGCCCGAAGGTCCTTAAAAGTGGTGCCCGAAGGACTTTAAAACTGGTGCTCGAAGGTCTTTAAAATGGTGCCCGAAGGACTTTAAAAGTGGTGCCCGAAGGACTTTAAAACTGGTGCCCGAAGGTCTTTAAAATTGTGCCCGAAGGTTTTTAAAATGGTGCCCGAAGGTCTTTAAAATGGTGCCCGAAGGTCTTTAAAAGTGGTGCTTGAAGGACTTTAAAACTGGTGCCCGAAGGTCTTTACCCGTGATTAAAATACCTTGACGACGGTCTCAAGGCTTGACTCATTTGATAAAACAGATTGAATTCGATTTAAAATAAAAGGAAATACCTCGACGGTGGTCTCAAGGCTCGACTCATTTGAGAAGCAAAACGAGTTCGATTTAAAACAAAAGAAAATACCTCGACAGTGGTCTCAAGGCTCGACTCATTTGAGAAGCTGAACGAGTTCGATTTGGGAAGCCAAAGTTTTCTTGATTCCTGCAATGTTAGCTAAATGCAATGATGAGAATGACTTGCTTTGCAAATGCTTATATGTTTCCTGAGGATGAATGCAGTCAAATGATTGTGTCATGATTTCTAATCCATGGTTTCTTTGAGGTTCACAGATTATCTGACTTCATGACGGAGTCTTCAATTGTTCACTGATGCCCCACTTAAAAAAACCTTTTTACTCAAGATAATTTGTCAAACAATCCCAGTTTCTGACTTTGCTGAAATTCACAAATTTCTGACTTCATGACGGAGTCTCCAACACATACATTGTTTTCCTTTACTTGGTGAATTTTCCATCAGGATTAGTGGTTTCAAACCTTTTCTAAGATTTAGATCTATTCCTTAGTAATAAATTTAAACTCATTTTTATTAAAAAATTTAGGTCTACTAATCATCATTCAATTTTAATAACAAACAAAATGCAATTTCGAAAATGTATGAAATAAAGTATGAAACAAGCAATTGTCATAAAAAAGGGGTAACAAAACTTTATTGCAACAAAATGTTCTAAAATGATATCAAGGATATAAGAAACAAATGTAAAGTTATAGGTTGTTGATGCTCAAGATGCGGAATATCTTGGACCCCTCTTTTTTCAAATCACCTGAAATTTCTCTTGAACGGTCAATTTACTTGGGTAATCTTTCGGCTTTCATAGTTACGTTAGACTAAGTCGTTCCCTTTTTCTCTAATTTTCAAATACTTTCTCCCATTTTACACAAAGCATCGATTCAAACCTCAATCAGTACTTGAGCCGCCCTTTGCGGGTTTTCAACTCAAGTGTCCCCCACTCGGTATTAAGTCGCCTTTTGAGGGTTTACGGCTTAAACTTCTCCTTTTTTTTTTTTTTGTATTCTACCATGCATTTGAGAATTCTAAATGCTTCCAAGGTAAAAATGTCAATTCAAAAGATGGGATGAATTCTGAGAAAAACTTTTCAAATTAAATAGCCATGCTTGATCAAAATGGACTTTTAAAGTAAGTAATGTAGGCCAAGGTTCGGGTTTAGAAAGAAAAGATAAAATAGGCCCAAAATGTGTTTAAGGGTAATTGGACCAATGATCATTTCTTGTGGAAAATTCTTTCTTGAGACATTTGTCCTTTTTTTTTTTTTTTGCATCGGTGGCTTTCATTTGCCATTCTTTGATTTCACATTTTCCAATGGCTCTCTTTTTTGCCATGATTTTGATTATTTTTCCTTGTATTTGCCCTCCAGTGTAGAGGGTGATCCTTGATCAGGGTTCAACGAAAGAAATAATTCCTAAGGCTCAAAGGGGTAACTAGGGATAATTTCTTCTTAGTGAAGGAAATATGAAAGATGGCCATTTATCACACCAAGCATAAATATTTTCTTTGAAAAGCGATTCTCAGGGGAGGTAGATATATAGAATTTCCATTTCTACACTTGGAATCATTCGAATTCCCATGTGCATATAGCATCACATTTTTTTTTCTTTTTTCTTTTTAAGCATAATACTTATTCAGTTCATCAGCATTCACGAGATGTCTAAAATCATCTCCGTCCATTCGAGTTAGAATCAATGCTCCTCCAGAAAAAGCTCTTTTTATCACATAGGGCCCTTCCCAATTTGGAGCCCATTTCCTCGCGGATCTTTCACTATGGGGAGAATTTTTCTCAGTACCAACTCTCCTTCTCGGAACTGTCTGGGTCGAACCTTCTTGTTATGGGCTCGAATCATCCTTTTTTGATACAACTGCCCGTGACAAATTGCCTTCAATCTTTTCTATTCGATGAGATTCAGCTGTTCATAACGAGCTCTAACCCATTCTGCCTCTTCTAGGCCAACCTCCATCAAAACACGAAGTGAAGGAATATCAACTTCAATAGGTAACACTACTTCCATACAATATACCAAAGAAAACGGCGTTGCCCATCGTAGATGTGCGAACTGAAGTGCGATATGCATGAAGAGCAAAAGGAAAAATCTCATGCCAATCCTTGTACACATCAGTTATCTTCTCGACAATCTTCTTGATGTTCTTGTTGGCTGCTTCTACTGCCCCATTCATCTTCGGACGATAAGGTGCCGAATTGTGATGCGTGATTTTGAACTGAGTACATACCCCTTTAATCATCTTATTATTTAGATTGAGAGCATTATCTGAAATAATTCTTGCTGGCAATCCATATCAGCATATGATCTCCTTCTTGACAAATCTGCATACCATAGACTTCGTTACATTCGCATAAGAAGCAGCTTTCACCCACTTTGTGAAATAGTCTATGGCCACCAGGATGAAACGATGTCCATTTGAAGCTTTAGGGGTAATAGGCCCAATCATATCCATTCCCCACATTGAAAACGGCCAAGATGCGGTCATGACATGCAATGGCGATGGCGGCACATGAATCTTATCCGCATAGATCTAGCATTTATGGCACTTTCTGGACTAAGTGATACAATCTCCTTCCATCGTCAACCAATAATACCCTACCCTCATAATCTGCTTAGCAAGCATGTAACCATTAGCATGGGTGCCACATATCCCTTCATGGACTTCCTCTATGATTCTTCGAGCTTTGACAGACCCGACACTTCTCAATACGACTTGATCTTTCCCTTTCTTGTAGAGAATCTTACTGTCTAGAGCAAAACCCATTGCCAGCCTTCTCAGAGTTCTCTTGTCGTTTTCTGTTGCCTGTTCTGGATACTGTTGACTCTTGATGTACTGTAAGATGTCATTATACCAAGGGAGACCATCTGCTTCTTCTTCGATACTCAAACAGTGGGTAGGAGAATCATATATGCTCATCTTCATTGGCACAACTCCCGCCCCTTCATTCATTTTAAACATTGATGACAAAGTAGCCAGAGCATCCGCCATTCGAATTTCTTCTCGAGGGAAGTAATTGAAACTTACTTCTTCAAAATCCTCTAATAAACTCAGTATGAGTTCTCTGTATCTGATTAACTTTGTATCCCGGGTTTCCCATTCTCCCCGTAACTGGTATATCACTAAAGCTGAGTCTCCGAAAACTTCCAAAACATTGATTTTTCTATCCATTGCTGCACGAAGGCCTATAGTACATGCTTCATACTTAGCCGTATTGTTTGTACAATAGAAATCCAATCTGGCGATGAAGGGATAATAATCTTCTTCTTGGGATATGAGCACTGCACCGATTCCGTGCCCCATGGCATTGGATGCCCCATCAAAGTACATCTTCCATACTTTCTTCTTCAAGGGAGTCTCATTCGCTTGCAAAACATACATCAAATCTTTATCTGGGAAATCAAAGTTCAACGGCTCGTCATCCTCCACTGCCCGACTTACTAAGAATTCAGCCACTGTGCTGCCCTTGATAGCCTTCTGACTTACGTATACAATGTCGTATTCTGACAACAAAACCTGCCACCTTGCCATCCTCCCTAGCAAAGAAGGTGCTTCTAACATGTACTTGATTGGATCTAGCTTGGTGATCAACCACGTTGTGTGGTACAACATGTACTATCTGAGTCTCTGAGCAGTCCAAGCTAAGGCACAACATAACTTTTCTACCGACGAGTATTTCAACTCATAATCTGTGAACTTTTTACTGAGGTAGTAAACCACATGTTCTTTTTTTCCAGTCTCATCAAGCTGCCCCAGAACACAACCCATGGATCTCTCAAATACTGATAGATACAGTATCATCGATTTATCCGAAACGGGTGGAATTAATACTGGTGGGTTTGATAGATAATGCTTAACCTTTTCAAAAGCAATCTGACACCCTTCATCCCACTCTCCTGGATCACGTTTTCGAAGTAACTTGAATATTGGATCACATTTATCAGTTAACTGAGAAATAAACCGAGCAATGTAATTCAATCTCCCCAGAAAACCTCTTACTTCTTTTTGCGTACGTGGAGGTGGCAAATTTTGGATGGCCTTCACTTTATCCAGATCAATCTCAATTCCCCTTTTGCTAACAACAAAACCCAAAAATTTTCCCGAGGTAACTCCAAAAGTGCATTTTGTCGGGTTTAGCTTTAGTTGAAACTTTCTTAGTCTTTCAAAGAGTTTTCTAAGATTCGCAATATGCTCCTCTTCTCCTTGTGACTTTGCAATCATATCATCAACAGCAACCTCAATTCCTTTATGCATCATGTCATGAAAAAAGGTCACCATGATTCTCTGATACGTTGCCCCAGCATTCTTCAAACCAAGTAACATTACTTTGTAGCAGAATGTTCCCTATATTGTAACAAATATGGTTTTCTCCATATCTTTCGGTGCCATCTTAATCTGATTATATCCCGAGAATCCATCCATGAAAGAAAACAAGGAACTCTTCATCGTATTATCCACGAAAGTATCAATGTGAGGCAAAGGGAAATTATCTTTGGGACTGGCTTTGTTCAAATCTCGGTAATCGACGCACATACGCACCCTGCCATCCTTCTTTGGTACTGGAACAATGTTTGCAACCCATTTCGGATATTTTGCCACCTCTAAGAATCCTGCATCAAACTGCCATTTCACCTCCTCTTTTACCTTTAACAGCATGTTCGGCCTTATTCTTCTCAACTTTTGCTGAATGGGCTTGCACTCCGGCCTTAAAGGGAGCTTATGAACCATAATGTCTGGATCCAAACCCGGCATGTCTTGGTATGACCATGCAAATACATCTACATATTCCTGAAGCAAGGCTATAAGTTCACCTTTTATTGACGACGACAATGTAGTGCCGATTTTAACCTCTTTTATCTCTTCACTACTTCCAAGATTCAACAACTCTAGTAGCTCCTCATGAGAAAGTACTTGTTTCTCTTCTTGTTCTATTTTTCTTAATAAGTCCGGAGGTACACTGTAATCCTCAATATCTTCGTTGGCCTCAAAATCACCCGTGAAAATGGGCCTCTCAAAATCAATTTCAGAATTACTGGCAGGAAGGTCCTCATATTCCGCATCCGTGCACCTATAAATAGGTGGGGAAGAAACAATATAGGAAAACATATATAAAATCGAAGAAAAATAAATAGCATAAATGAAAGAATATGGACACATCAATATGAAGGAAATGCATCATGCTTGTTATTTATTGGACGAAAAGTTTTAGACAAAAGCCCATTACAAAAGAAATTCTTAATATCTTTGGGCAAAGATATTTAAGATTTGTTTAAAAGCATTAAGTTGGAATAGACCTAAAAACTATGGGTAGCTCGGTGGCCCTCCAATTGGTGAGTCTATATCCTGGTGGACAAGGTCGCACCATCCAATTATCATTCTCTCTTTCAATTCTTTCTTCCATGGTTGTGTAGATCTCCACATCATACATCTGCTCATCCCTATTCACTTGGAATCTCTCGAAGGTTTGCTCTATCATTACGAGCACATTATCAGAATTCTTTTCTCCGAACAAAGAACCGGCTGAGCGGAAGCTATGAAGGATGGGTGGGAATGTCATAGGCTCCCATTCAGTATCCATACTCGCAAGACAGGCCATCCTCCTTTGTCGGTTCCTTTCAACTTGTTTCCTTTTCTCATGGGCCTTCGGAAGATACCCTAGGCCAAACCTATCTTTCTTTCCTATTACTTCCATTGCTCGGGCCATCCCCTAAAGATATTTCTCGTGACCTTTTCCAGCCCGGCAACATTTTTCTATCGTAGTTCTTACCCCCAGCCTTCTATTCTTGGATAGCATCGATTTTGGAATTCTTCGTCCTTCAGTGACGAAAATTGCATTTACGAATTCCAAAGACCGAAAGGAACATTCTATAGCATCTTTATTGGGTTCAACATAAGGAGATTCAGTAGATGTAGAGGCTATGACGTCCTCCTCTCCTGATACAGTGACTAGACTTCCCTCTATTATAAATTTCAGCTTTTGGTGGAGAGACGAAGGTACAGCCCCTGCTGAATGTATCCACGACCTTCCCAGCAGGCAATTATGGGATGCATTAATATCCATGACCTGAAAGTTCACTGTGTAGGTACATGGGCCTATCTCTAGAGGAACCTCAATAGTTTCCATCACATCTTTCCTGGTACCATCAAAGGCTTGGACCATCGTGCAGCTTGGCACTATATAAGAAATATCCACTGGCAATTAGGATAGGGTTGCCAAAAGCATCACGTTCAATGAAGAACCATTATCTAAAAGGACCCTTGGTAATATGTGCCCCTTATAAATGGTAGTTATATGGAGACCTTTTGTTGACCCAATACCATTGGGTGGTATCTCCTCATAGCTGAAATATATATGGTCGTCTGTGGCGATGTTTCCCACTAGCCTGTCCAATTTTTCTACCGATATGTTATTAGCCACGTATGCCTAATTCAATACTCTTAACAGGGCATTTCTATGTGGCTCTGAATTTAAAAGCAAAGATAAGATTGAAATTCTAGCTGGTTGATGTTGCAGTTGTTCAACCACGCTATACTCACTGTGCTTTATTAATTTTAAGAACTCACAGGCTTCCTTCTCACACATGGGTTCTTTTATTTTGTTAATCGGGGCTGATCCCCTCTCTGTTTCTTTTGACAAATCCATCTCAATATGGATTGGTTCAGCTGCTTTCTTCCCCTTGTCCATTCCTCTATCTTTTCCTGCTAACCCTTGTTCAGCAGCCTCAGGAGCATAACACATTCCATTTCGAGTTAAGTGCCCCAAACATGTGATATCCTGCTGACTCAAAGACCCAGGCATAACCATGCTGCAGTCATATTTCCATGGTGCAGCTTTGTTTTCCTTGTATGAAAAGGAAACAGGCAGATCAATGATTAACTTAGACGCACTTTCCTCAATGACTGGCCTGACTTTCTCCTCCGGTTCATCATAATAGATGATCAAGGGTCTTCCTATTCCGTAGCCAGCTGCGTTTTCAATAGCCTCTATTTCCTCCTCTGTTTTTTCATAAAACTGGGCCTCCCCATTATCCATCATCTTTTGGATTTTAGCCAAAAAGTCCCCGCAGCCTTGTATGACATGGCCTCCACACTTATGGAAGGGGCACCAATTCTGCACCCTTTTTGCTACAATTTTCAAACTGTCCGCATCTCCCACCGTTCCAGCCTTGACCATCTCGACCCATACTGTCAACATTGGAGTCTTGACTTCTCTGACGTCCCTCTTCACCCTTCTGACTTCCCCTGTCCATACTGCATTTACCCGATTCCCCTCATGATCTGGCAATGGGTTCCTCGCCACATTTGGCCCATTTTTTGCCCCAAACTTCACAACTCTGGCATTGATCAGGCTTTGGACTTTCTTTTTAAAGGCCAGATAGTTTTCAGTCGAATGTCTTTGAATTCCTGCATGGTATGCGCAGTTATTGCATTGTACCACCTTGGATATGGAGGTGTCAAAGGTTTGAGGTACACGGATGCAAGAAGTTGACCATGCAACAGTTTAGGATATAGCTCACCATAAGTGGTAGAAATGGGATCAAATTGGGGTTTTTGATCGTTCCTTGGTGAATGTTGGTCATTACGCCCGGCTCCCTTAGTGTTTGGGACAGTGTTTCGAGAAAGGTTGATTTGTGGGGATACGCCAGTTGGAAATGGCTGTTGTGGTATATTGGTGTAAGGGAAGGGATTTTGGGTAAGGTGGTTCACATTAGGGTAATGAAGACTATGCCCTGGGTAAGGTGTGTAGGGTGTAGGAGGTGCATAAGATGTGGTGGGAGTATAGGGCCTTGGTTGTGTATGTAGTGTGGGTGGTGCATATGGGTATTGGTTGATACTAACTGTGTGGGTCTCTTCTTTCTTCCTGGCAGCGAATACCTTTTTCTGAATAGAAGGCTCACCCCTTTCCATTTTCCCATTCTTAATGGCCGACTCTATCATTTCCTCGGATATCACCATGTCTGCGAAGACCTTGGTCGAACTCCCTACCAATTTATCGTAATATGGTGCTTTCAAAGTGTTGATGAAAAGCACTATGGTTTCTATGCTAGTTAAAGGGGGTTGCACTTGTGTGGCCAAATATCTCCACCTTTGCGAGTATTCTTTGAAGCTCTCATTAGACCTTTTCTCCATGTTCTATAGCGATAGCCTATCAGGTATCATGCCAGACACATGCTTATAATATTCCATGAAAGCCTAGCTAAATCCATCCATGAACGAATCTTGGTACGACTCAGCTGATTGTACCATCGGGTTGCTGACCTTGTCAAGCTATCCTGGAAACAATGGATAAGCAGTTTCTCATTATCATCATGCCCCGTCATCCTTCTACAGTACATGGTCAGATGTGCTGATGGGTTGGTAGTCCTATTGTATTTTTCAAAGTTTGGTACTTTTAACTTTGGGGGAATTACCAGATCATGTACTAAGCTCATCTCTTTGGCATCCTGACTGCCAAATAACTCCGCCCCTTCAACGGCCCTCAGCCTCTCCTCCAACAGTTGATAGTTTTTCTGTGATTCAGCCATTTCGACCCTCTTCAGCTCAGTCATCTTTGCTTTTTCCTTTTCAACTAGTTCCTCAAAGTTTGGAACATTAACATCATTTAGGCAGCTCCCACATTACCCTTTCTGGGAATATAGTTTTGCGCCTCTGCAGCTGGCTGAATATAAACATAGGAGGCTGCCTCAATTGGCACCTTTTGGCCCTTTTGCTGTATTTTTTCAGGCTGATCCTCTTCAACTACCACCCTTTTCCCGGTGACCAAATTCTCTCCCAGCCCTTTTTGTTCCATCATGGCACTAATCATTTCCATGAGCTTAGTAATCTGTTCTCGAGACTCCTCCTGAGATTTAGCTAACTATTCCTGCAGTTCTCTCTGAGTTCTTTCCATTCTTTCAATTCTGACAAGCTGATCGCTTTCCATAGCTCTGGCTTGAGATCGAGTATTATAAGGGTGTCGAAAATCTGTTTCTCTCTGAGTGCGACCAATTGTACCTTTAGTTTTGAAAACCATGAATTAGAAATTATCGACACATCTTCTTTTTTATGTTTTATAAAAAATGAATGAATGATTAAATGTGAATGAATGAATCAAATAAAAATGAATAATTACATGACTACGTATATGACTATGAATAAATGAATGAACAAATGAAATGAACAAATAAGTGTTTAAGTGTATGAATATGAATGAATGAACAAGTAAAAGGAATAAATAAGTGGTTAGGTGTATGAACATAAACGAATTTCAAAAATGAATGATTATAAATACAATAAAAATATGAATGCATTTGAATATATTGGCTCCGGGATAATTTCAACCGAACGGTCTTTCATTGATTTCCTGGAACTAAATACATCACAGATAGAATAAAAAGATCACTGCCCATGATAAATCCGTAATTCGCCTTCCAAAATGCTATTACAAAATTAGTCCTATAGTGACTTCCTTGGATCTTGGACTTTTTTTCATAGTTTCCTTTTGATTGCCCTGCTCTTCAATCTGACCCCTGCTGGTTCACGACCCCTTGACGCGTCAGCAGAAGTATCACCGTGTAAGCTTTCTTTAGCTTGCTTCTCCAGTTGATTGGCTCGGGCTTCCTCATGCTTCGCTCTCTCTTTCCAGTAGTTATTCTTCTTCTTGAGGTTTTTGACCTCATGTTCCCACTCCCCGGAAGTCTTGAGAGTCCCCTCAAATCTGAGCTCCAGCGGTACCTCTTGTTTTCCAAATGTAATTCCCGAAGATCACCCTTAGCGGTGTCCCTTTCTCTCTTGATCTGTTCCTTTTCTCTTTCCCGAGCTGATTCCCTATTTTTCATGTCCTCAAGCTCTTCTTGCAGTTGGGCAATCTCCTTGCTCATCCGGGCCTTTTCTTTTTCAAATTCTGCCCTTACAATTTCTAACTCTGATGGCATTTCCCTTGGTGGCGGATCCATGAACTGGACCTCTTCCCCATCTGATGTCAACAGCCTATCATTAACCCTTAATTCTCTCCATACCAGGTAATCAGGTGTGACGATGTCGGCATATCTGGCCAGTTTTATCCGGTGAGTTTTCTTCCATGCTTCAATCACTGCCCGTACTTTCCCAGAAGCAAAAGAAAAATGCACATGCAAGGCAAACATGGTATGACCGAATATGCATGAAACAAAACTATGAAAATGCAAACATGAAATACATGGTACATAAAAAAATGCACAACATGGATACATGAACAACAATGGCCGAATATGCAAGGATGCAATATCAAGCATAGAAATGAAATATAACACATATAGCATAGAAAATAATGTATAGAAAATGTATACACAAGATTTAACATAGATATGCAAAAATTATAAGTAAAACAAGTAAGTAGAACAAGGAAAGTTAAGCTCCATGGATGGTATCAAATGGGCATAGCCTCTCACCAAACCATAATCACTTGGTTTTGCCAAGATCATGAAGCCTTTCCATCTCATCAAAACAGAAAATAAACCATGTAAAACAGAAAATAAGGTAAGCTTCATGGATGGTGTCAAATGGGCATAGCCTCTCACCAAACCATATTCACTTGGTCTAGTTAAGATCATGTAGCCATTTCAACCTTTTTTGCTTCATATTTTGTAAAAATCAGAACCTTAGAATACTTTAAAAAGCTTGTGTAAATCATTTTTTCACAACAACATGCAAGGAAGAAAGAAAAGAAAAAAACAAGGCAGAAAAATGAGCCATTCGGCCATCGCATGGAACTCCAAGAAAAAAAATTATTTCCATCATTTTAAAGAAGAAGAAGAAGATAGTGAAAACATGAAGAAACATTAAAAAAATTTATTTCTAAGAAAAATGTTGTAGGAAAACCAAGAAAACACCATGAAAATAAAGAAGAAAGCCAGACTAGAACTTGGTAGAGATGACTACCTTCAAACTCTCTAATGAAAACCTTTTTTTTTTCTTTCTTTCAAAACCTTTTTTCTTGTCAAATTAGCTACTGTTTTCCAGCCAAAAGCCTCTGAAAAATGAAACTCCCCCTCTCCCTTTAGCCTTGGCCGAATTCACCCTTAACCATTGGATGAGAATTGCACTTTTTCTCCCCCAATCTTGGCCATTAGATGTAGATATTTTAATGACAACATAAAAATGTCATCTTGCCAAATGATTCCAGCCCTTAAGATGTGTACTCAGCTCTTGGATTAGCCTTAGCCATTAGATACAAAAGAGGACCAATCCCATGCACTCACTTGCATGCCCCTCTTGGATGCCTACCCTTGGATGAGTTGTGCTCTTCCATTCTTGGTCATTGGATGAAGCCAACATAAAAATGATATCTTGTAGATTAAATCCATCCCTCAACATGTGTACTCAGCCCTTGTAGATGGCCTAAGCCATTGGATGAAAAGGGATAATCCCATGCACTCCCTTGCTCAACCGAATTGATGCTCACCCTTGGATGAATTGTGCTCATCTTTTTCCTTCCATTCTTGGCCATTAGATGAGCATTATTTTATGACATATAAAAATGTCATTTTGACATTTAAACTTGGCCATTGGATGGTGCATTCAACTTTCCTACAAGGCACCTAAGCCATTGGATGAAGGGGGGCCATTTGCAAGGTGTTAGTTATAGCATGTGGCATGATAGTGACTAGGGAATTAAGTTGCTTAAGCTTCCTTCTTCTCCTCTATGTTGGCTGACAAAGGGAAGAAAAAATCCCAGCAATTTCTTCATCTTTCATATTTTCCTCAATTACCAATTTGCCCCTTTTTTTGGTTTCCTTGGTGAAATGACCTTTTTGCCCCCCAAACTTAAATAAATAGCAAACGGACTCCACATTTGAATTTTCTTTTTTCAATACTTCCAAAATAATAAAAAATTAAATTCTGAAAGTTTTCAAAAAATTTCGAGTCCATTTGCTATTTATTTCGGATTTATTTCCGAAATTACCCCTTTTATTCACCTAAACTTTACCATTTTTTAAACTTGCTTCGAATCTAGATTTTTCTTCACCAATCTCTTCCAAATAATTTAAAAATGTGATCTGGAAGTTTTCATAATTTTTGGAGCTCATTTGCTATTTTTTCGGGATTTATCTGCTTAAATTACTACATAGGGACCCGATATTTGGCCAACGAACTCCGAATCAAGATTTTCTTTCTCCAATCTCTTCCAAATAATTTGAAAATGAGATTTGCAAATTTTCAAAATTTTTGGAGTTCATTTGCTATTTTTTCGGGATTTATCTGCTTGAATTACTGCATAGGAGACCCGGTATTTGGCCATTTTGCAAACGAACTCCAAATCATGATTTTCTTTCACCAATCTCTTCCAAATAATTTAAAAACGAGATTTGCAAATTTTCAAAAAATTTGGAGTTCATTTGCTATTTTTTCGGGATTTATCCTTTTGAATTATTGCATAGGAGACCCGGTATTTGGCCATTTTGCAAACGAACTCCGAATCAAGATTTTATTTCTCCAATCTGTTGCAAATAATTTAAAAATGAGATTTGAAAATTTTCAGAATTTTTGGAGTTCATTTGTTATTTTTCCCATATTTTCTAATTTTGCCCTTTTGCCTCCGAAACCCGATTTTGCTCAAAACAATTCCGATTTTCAGATTTTCTTCAAATTGAGCCTTGGGATATCCTTGTTTAATCATTTCTCATCAATTAAGGGCTTTAGATCTTTCGAATTGGGCCATTTCTGCAATTTTTCCAAATTTCATCGAAATCCACCAAAAAATCCTAATCCTCGATTTTCTTCCGAATTGACTTTTTTATCAGTTATTCTTCCAAATGGCTTCTCCATTACCTGTATTTAGTGCTTATCTTTCATTTGAGAACTTCAATTCTGACCAATTTGATTGTTTAAGCACTTTTCCCCAAATTTACCGAATTAGGGTTTCCTTTATACTGAATCTCGTAACCCAACTTCCGAACTCCACATCTTTCAATGTAGACCTCAGATTATCAAAATTCTTTCACCATTTTTCAATTAAACGTCAAATCTTGATTTTGAAAGTGGGTTGATTTTTTCAGTAGTTGACTTTTTTAGGGTTGACTTTTTTGGGATTGATTTTTTTTGAGGTTGACTTTTTTTTTCAGTTTGGCTTTTTCTGTCTGCTTTCTTAGACTAAGCCTCGGAGTACCACCTGCTGGATGAGAAAAGCCTTTTAGCATTCAGAAACATCAATTTGGGAAAAAAATGTACCTGATTTAGGGGTCCGAACAAAATTAGGGGTCTATAGCTGCCCCTTTTTGGCTATTACTGAGAATCAGGAATCAGGCAAAGATAAACAAACACTAATTATGTACGGTTAGTGAAATCCCATGTGAAGGAAAGGGAAAGGTGTTTTGTTTTTTTTCATCTTTTTTTTTTCTTTTTAGCTATAAATTGAAGATTTTGTCCTTAAATTGAATTCCCTAACTAATCAAGGCTCGACTCGTCTTAAGGAAACAGGTTCGAATTCAAAAGAAAAAATTGTGTCCGAAGGTCTTAAAAATGGTGCCCGAAGGTCTTTAAAAATGGTACCCGAAAGGTTTTTAAAACTGGTGCCCGAAGGTCTTTAAAATGATGCCCGAAGGTCTTTAAAAGTGGTGTTTGAAGGACTTTAAAAAGGTGCCCAAAGGTCTTTAAAAGTGGTACCTAAAGGTCATTAAAACTAGTGCCTGAAGGTCTTTAAATGGTGCCCGAAGAACTTTAAAACTGGTGCCCGAAGGTCTTTAAAATGGTGCCCGAAGGTCTTTAAAAATGGTGCCCGAATGACTTTAAAATTGGTGCCCGAAGGTCTTTAAAATTGTGCCCGAAGGTCTTTAAAAGTGGTGCCTGAAGAACTTTAAAACTGGTGCCCGAAGTTCTTTACCCGTGATTAAAATACCTTGACGACGGTCTCAAGGCTCGACTCATTTGATAAAACAGAATGAATTCGATTTAAAATAAAAGGAAATACCTCGATGATGGTCTCAAGGCTCGACTCATTTGAGAAGCAGAACGAGTTCGATTTAAAACAAAAGGAAATACCTCGACGGTGGTCTCAAGGCTCAACTCATTTGAGAAGCTGAACGAGTTCGATTTGGGAAGCCAAAGTTTTCTTGATTCCTGTAATGTTAGCTAAATGCAATGATGAGAATGACATGCTTTGCAAATGCTTATATGTTTACTGAAAATGAATGCAGTCAAATGATTATGTCATGATTTCTAATCCATGGTTTCTTTGAGGTTCACAGATTATCTGACTTCATGACGGAGTCTTCAATTGTTCACTGATGCCTCACTTAAAAAAACCTTTTTACTCAAGATAATTTGTCAAACAATCCAGTTTCTGACTTTACTGAAATTCACAAATTTCTGACTTCATGACGGAGTCTCTAACACATATTCCTTAGTAATACCTTTAAACTCATTTTTATTAAAAAATTTAGGTCTACTAATCATCATTCAATTTTAATAACAAACAAAACGCAATTTCGAAAATGTATGAAAGAAAGTATGAAACAAGCAATTGTCATAAACAAGGGGTAACAAAAATTTATTGCAAGAAAATGTTCTAAAATGATAAAAGTGGATATCAAGGATATAAGAAACAAATGTAAAGTTATAGGTTGTTGATGCTCTGGATGCGGAATATCTTGGACCCCTCCTTTTTCAAATCATCTAAAATTTCTCTTGAACGATCAATTTACTTGGGTAATCCTACGGCTTTCATAGTTACGTTAGACTGAGTCGTTCCCCTTTTCTCTAATTTTCAAATCCTTTCTCCCCTTTTACACGAAGCATCGATTCAAACCTCAATCAGTACTTGAGCCGCCCTTTGCGGGTTTTCAACTCAAGTGTCCCCCACTCGGTATTAAGTCGCCCTTTGAGGGTTTACAGCTTAAACCTCTCCTTTTTTTTCTTTTTTGTATTCTACCATGCATTTGAGAATTCTAAATGCTTCCAAGGTAAAAATGTCAATTCAAAAGATGGGATGAATTCTGAGAAAAACTTTTCAAATTAAATACCCATGCTTGATCAAAATGGACTTTTAAAGTACGTAATGTAGGCCAAGGTTTGGGTTTAGAAAGAAAGGATAAAATAGGCCCAAAATATGTTTAAGGATAATTGGACCAAGGATCATTTCTTGAGGAGAATTCTTTCTGGAGACATTTGTCCCCTTTTTTTTTTTGCATCGGTGGCTTTCATTTGCCATTTTTTGATTTTACATTTTCCAATGGCTCTCTTTTTTGCCATGATTTTGATTATTTTTCCTTGTATTTGCCCTCCAGTGTAGAAGGTGATCCTTGATCAGGGTTCAACGAAAGAAATAATTCCTAAGGCTCAAAGGGGTGACTAGGGATAATTTCTTCTTAGTGAAGGAAATATGAAAGATGGCCATTTATCACACCAAGCATAAATATTTTCTTTGAAAAGCAATTCTCAAGGGAGGTAGATATATAGAATTTCCATTTCTACACTTGGAATCATTCGAATTCCCATTTGCATATAGCATCACCCTTTTTTTTTTTCTTTTTAAGCATAATACTTCTTCAGTTCATTAGCATTCACGGGATGTTTAAAATCATCTCTGTCCATTCGAGTTAGAATCAATGCTCCTCCCGAAAAAGCTCTTTTAACCACATAGGGCCCTTCCCAATTTGGAGCCCATTTTCCTCGTGGATCCTTCACTATGGGGAGAATTTTTCTCAATACCAACTCTCATTCTCAGAACTGTCTGGGTCGAACCTTCTTGTTATGGGCTCGAATCATCCTTTTCTGATACAACTGCCAGTGACAAATTGCCTTCAATCTTTTCTCTTCGATGAGATTCAGCTGTTCATAACGAGCTCTAACCCATTCTGCCTCTTCTAGGCCAGCCTCCATTAAAACACAAAGTGAAGGAATCTCAACTTCAATAGGTAACACTACTTCCATACCATATTCCAAAGAAAACGGCGTTGCCCCTGTAGATGTGCGAACTGAAGTGCGATATGCGTGAAGAGCAAAAGGAAAAATCTCATGCCAATCCTTGTACACATCAGTCATCTTCTCGACAATCTTCTTGATGTTCTTGTTGGCTGCTTCTACTACCCCATTCATTTTGGACGATAAGGTGCCGAATTGTGATGCGTGATTTTGAACTGAGTACATACCTCTTTCATCATCTTATTATTCAGATTGAGAGCATTATCTGAAATAATTCTTACTGGCAATCCATATCGGCATATGATCTCCTTCTTGACAAATCTGCATACCATCGACTTCGTTACATTCGCATAAGAAGCAGCTTCCACCCACTTTGTGAAATAGTCTATGGCCACCAGGATAAAACGATGTCCTTTTGAAGCTTTAGGGGTAATAGCCCCAATCATATCCATTCCCCACATTGAAAACGGCCAAGATGCGGTCATGACATGCAATGGCGATGGCGGCACATGAATCTTATCCGCATTGATCTGGCATTTACAGCACTTCCGAGAATAACTGATACAATCTCCTTCCATCGTCAACCAATAATACCCTGCCCTCATAATTAGCTTAGCAAGCATGTAACCATTAGCATGGATGCCACATATCCCTTCATGGGCTTCCTCTATGATTCTTCGAGCTTCGGCAGACCCGACACTTCTCAATAGGACTTGATCTTTCCCTTTCTTGTAGAGAATCTTGCTGTCTAGAATAAAATCCATTGCCAGCCTTCTCAGAGTTTTCTTGTCATTTTTTGTTGCTTGTTCTGGATATTGTTGACTCTTGATGTACTGTAAGATGTCGTTATACCAAGAGAGACCATCTGCTTCTTCTTCGATACTCAAACAGTGGGCAGGAGAATCATATATGCTCATCTTCATTGGCACAACTTTCGCCCCTTCATTCATTTTAAACATTGATGACAAAGTAGCCAGAGCATCCGCCATTCGAATTTCTTCTCGAGGGAAGTAATTGAAACTTACTTCTTCAAGCTCCTCTAATAAACTCAGTATGAGTTCTCTGTATCTGATTAAATTTGTATCCCGGGTTTTTCGTTCTCCCCGTAACTTGTATATCACTAAAGTTGAGTCTCTGAAAACTTCCAAAACTTTGATTTTTCTGTCCACTGCTGCACGAAGGCCCATAGTACACGCTTCATACTCAGCCGTATTGTTTGTCCAATCGAAATGCAATCTGGCGGAGAAGGGATAATAATCTTCTTCTGGGGATATGAGCACTACACCAATTCCGTGCCACATGGCATTGGATGCCCCATCAAAGTACATCTTCCATACTTTCTTCTTCAAGGGAGCCTCATTCGCTTGCAAAACATACATCAAATCTTCATCTGGGAAATCAAAGTTCAACGGCTCGTAATCCTCCACTGCCCGACTTGCTAAGAATTCAGCCACTGTGCTGCCCTTGATAGCCTTCTGACTTACGTATACAATGTCGTATTCTGACAACAAAACCTGCCATCTTGTCGTCCTCCCTGACAAAGAAGGTGCTTCTAGCATGTACTTGCTCAGATCTAGCTTGGCGATCAACCACATTGTGTGGTACAGCATGTACTGTCTGTGTCTTTGAGCAGTCTAAGCTAAGGCACAGCACAACTTTTCTACTGACGAGTATTTCAACTCATAATCTGTGAACTTCTTGCTAAGGTAGTAAACCGCTTGTTCTTTCTTTCCAGTCTCATCAAGCTACCCCAGAACACAACCCATGGATCTCTCAAATACTGATAGATACAGTATCATCGGTTTATCCGGAACGGGTGGTATTAATACTGGTGGGTTTGATAGATAATGCTTAACCTTTTCAAAAGCAATCTGACACCCTTCAACCCACTCTCCTGGATCATGTTTTCGAAGTAACTTGAATATTGGAGCACATTTATCGGTTAACTGAGAAATTAACCGAGCAATGTAATTCAATCTCCCCAAAAAACCTCTTACTTCTTTTTGCGTAGTGGAGGTGGCAAATTCTGGATGGCCTTCACTTTATCCGGATCAATCTCAATTCCCCTTTTCCTAACAACAAAACCCAACAATTTTCCCGAGATAACTCCAAAAGTGTATTTCGCCGGGTTTAGCTTGAGTTGAAACTTTCTTAGTCTTTCAAAGAGTTTTTCTAAGATTCGCTATATGCTCCTCTTCTCCTTGTGACTTTGAAATCATTTCATCAACAAAAACCTCAATTCCCTTATGCATCATGTCATGAAACAAGGTCACCATGGCTTTTTGATACGTTGCCCCAGCATTCTTCAACCCAAACGACATTACTTTGTACCAGAATGTTCCCCACATTGTAACAAATGTGGTTTTATCCATATCTTCCGGTGCCATCTTAATCTGATTATATCCCAAGAATCCATCCATGAAAGAAAACAAGGAACTCTCCGTCGTATTATCCACCAAAGTATCAATGTGAGGCAAAGGGAAATTATCTTTGGGACTGGCTTTGTTCAAATCTCGCTAATCGACGCACATACGCACCTTGCCATCCTTCTTTGGGATTGGAACAATATTTGCAACCCATTCCAGATATTTTGCCACCTCTAAGAATCCTGCATCAGACTGGCTCTTCACCTCCTCTTTTACCTTTAACAGCATGTCTGGCCTCATTCTTCTCAACTTTTGCTGAATGGGCTTGCACTCTGGCCTTAAAGGGAGCTTATGAACCACAATGTCTGGATCCAAACCCGGCATGTCTTGGTATGACCATGCAAATACATCTACATATTCCTGAAGCAAGGCTATGAGTTCACCTTTTATTGACGACGACAATGTAGTGCCGATTTTAACCTCTTTTATCTCCTCACAACTTCCCAGATTCAACAATTCCAATAGCTCCTCATGAGAAAGTACTTGTTTCTCTTCTTGTTATATTTTTCTTAATAAGTCCGGAGGTAGACCGTAATCCACAATATCTTCGTTGGCCTCAAAATCACCCGTGCAAATGGGCCTCTCAAAATCAGTTTCAGAATTACTGGCAGGAAGGTCCTCATATTCCGCATCCGTGCACCTGTAAATAGGTAAGGAAGAAACAATATAGGAAAACATATATACAATCGAAGCAAAATAAATACCATAAATGAAAGAATATGGACACATCGATATAAAGGAAATGCATCATATTTGTTATTCATTGGATGAAATGTTTTAGACAAAAGCCCATTACAAAAGAAATTTTTAATATCTTCGGGCAAAGATATTTAAGATTTGAATTTTAAGCATTAAGTTGGAATAGACCTAAAAACTATGGGTAGCTTGGTGGCGCTCTAATTGGTCAGTCTATATCCTAGTGGACAAGGTCGCACCATCCAATTATCATTCTCTCTTTCAATTCTTTCTTCCTTAGTCGTGTAGATCTCCACATCGTACATCTACTCATCCCTATTCACTTGGAATCTCTCGAAGGCTTGCTCTATCATTACGAGCACATCATCAGAATTCTTTTCTCTGAACAAAGAACCGGCTGAGCGAAAGCTGTGAAGGATAGGTGGGAATGTCATAGGCTCCCATTCAATATCCATACCCACAAGACGGGCCATCCTCCTTTGTCGGTTCCATTCAACTTGTTTCCTTTTCTCATAGGCCTTCGAAAGATACCCTAGGCCAAACCTGTCTTTCTTTCCTATTACTTTCATTGCTCTGGCCATCCCCTGAAGATATTTCCCGATACCTTTTCCAGCCCTGCAACTTTTTTCTACCGTAGTTCTTACCCCCAGCCTTGTGTTCTTGGACAACCTCGGTTTTTGAATTCTTCGTCCTTCAGCGACGAAAATTGTATTTACGAATTCCAAAGACCGAAAGGAACATTCTACAACATCTTCATTGGGTTCAACATAAGGAGATTCAGTAGATGTAAAGGCTATCACATCCTCCTCTCCTGATACAGTTACTAGACACCCCTCTATTATAAATTTCAGCTTTTAATAGAGAGACGAAGGTACAGCCCCTGCTGAATATATTCACGGCCTTCCCAGCAGGCAATTATAGGATGGATTAATATCCATGACTTGAAAGTTCACTGTATAGGTACATGGGCCTATCTCTAGAGGAACCTCAATAGTTCCCATCACATCTCTCCTGGTACAATCAAAGGCTCGGACCACCGTGCAGCTTGGCAGCATATAAGAAATATCCACTGGCAATTTGGACAGGGTTTCCAAAGGCATCACGTTCAATGAAGAACCATTGTCTAAAAGGACCCTTGGTAATATGTGCCCCTAACAAATGGTAGTTATATAGAGAGCTTTTGTTGACCCAATACTATTGGGTGGTATCTCCTCATAGCTGAAATATATATGGTCGTCTGCCGTGATGTTTCCCATTAGCCTGTCCAATTTTTCTACCGATATGTTATTAGCCACGTATGCCTGATTCAATACTACTAACAGGGCATTTCTATGTGGCTCTAAATTCAAAAGCAAAGATAAGATTGAAATTCTAGCTGGTTGACGTTGCAGTTGTTCAACCACGCTATACTCACTATGCTTTATGAATTTTAAGAACTCACAGGCTTCCTTCTTACATACCGATTCTTTTATTCTGTTAACCGGAGCTGATCCCCTTTTTTTTTCTTTTGACAAATCCATCTCAATATGGATTGGTTCAGCTTCTTTCTTCCCCTTATCCATTCCTCTATCTTTTCATGTTAGCCCTTGTTCAGCAGCCTCAAGAGCATAACACCTTCCACTTCGAGTTAAGTGCCCCACACCTGTGATATCCTGCTGACTCGAAGACCCAGGCATAACCATGCTGCAGTCATATTTCCATGGTGCAGCTTTGTTTTCCTTGTATGAAAAGGAAACAGGCAGATCAATGATTAACTTAGGCGCACTTTCCTCAATGACTGGCCTGACTTTCTCCTTCGGTTCATCATAATAGATGATCAAGGGTTTTCCTATTTCTTAGCCAACTGCGTTTTCAATAACCTCTATTTCCTCCTCTGTTTCTTCATAAAACTGGGCCTCTCCATTATCCATTATCCATTATCTTTTGGATTTTAGCCAAAAAGTCCCTGTAGTCTTGTATGACATGGCCTCCACACTTATGGAAGGGGCACCAATTCTACACCCTTTTTTCTACCATTTTCAAACTGTCCAGATCTCCCACCATTCTTGCCTTGACCATCTCGACCCATACTATCAACATTGGAGTCTTGACTTCTCTGACGTCCCTCTTCACCTTTCTGACTTCCCTTGTCCATACTGCATTTACCCGATTCCTCGCATTATCTGGCAATCGGTTCCCCGCTATATTTGGCCCATTATTTGCCCCAAACTTCATAACTCCGGCATTGATCAGGCTTTGGACTTTCTTTTTAAAGGCCAGTCTTCAGTCGAATGTCCTTGAATTCTTGCGTGGTATGCGCTGTTAGTGTTAGCATTATACCATCTTGGATATGGAGGTGTCAAAGGTTTGAGGTACATGAATGCAACAAGTTAACCCTGCAACAGTTTAGGATATAGCTCACCATAGGTGGTATGAATCGAGTCAAATTGGGGTTTTTGATCGTTCCTTGGTGAACGTTGGTCATTACGCTCGGCTCCCTAAGTGTTTGGAACAGTGTTTCGGGGAAGGTTGATTTGTGGGGATACGCCAGTTGGAAATGGCTGTTGTGGTATATTGGTGTAAGGGAAGGGATTTTGGGTAAGGTGGTTCACATTAGGGTAATAAGGACTATACCCTGGGTAAGGTGTGTAGGGTGTAGGACGTGCATAAGATGTGATGGAAGTATAGGGCCTTGGTGGTGTATGTGGTGTGGGAGGTGCATATAGGTATTGGTTGATACTAACTGTGTAGGTCTCTTCTTTCTTCCTGGCAGGGAATACCCTTTTCTGAATAGAAGGCTCACCCCCTTCCATTTTCTGATTCTTAATGGCCGACTCTATCATTTCCTCGGATATCACCATGTCTGTGAAGTCCTTGGTGGAACTCCCCACCAATTTATCGTAATATGGTGTTTTCAAAGTGTTGATGAAAAGCACTTTGGTTTCTTTGCTAGTTAAAGGGGGTTGCACTTGTATGGCCAGATCTTTCCACCTTTGCGAGTATTCTTTGAAGCTCTCATTAGACCTCGTCTCCATGTTCTGTAGCGACAGCCTATCAGGTATCTTGTCAGACACATGCTTATAATATTCCATGAAAGCCCTGGCTAAATCCGTCCATGAACGAATCTTGGTAAGACTCAGCTGATTGTACCATGGGGTTGCTGACCCTGTCAAGCTATCCTGGAAACAATGGATAAGTAGTTTCTTATTATCATAATGCCCCGTCATCCTTTTACAGTACATAGTCAGATGTGCTGATGGGTTGGTAGTCCCATTTTATTTTTCAAAGTCTGGTACTTTGAACTTTGGGGGAATTACCAGATCATGTACTAAGCTCATCTCTTTGGCATCCAGACTGCCAAATAACTCCGCCCCTTCAACGGCCCTCAGCCTCTCCTCCAGCAGTTGATAGTTTTTCTATGATTCTGCCATTTCGACCCTCTTCAGCTCAGTCATTTTTGCTTTTTCCTTTTCAGCTAGTTCCTCAAAGTCTGGAACATTAACATCATTAGGTCAGCTCCTACATTACCCTTTCTGGGAATATAGTTCTGTGCCTCTGCAGCTGGCTGGATGTAAACATAGGAGACTACCCCAATTGGCACCTCTTGGCCCTTTTGCTGTATGTTCCATGAGCTTAGTCATCTATTCTCGAGAATCCTCCTGAGATTTAGCTAACTGTTCCTGCAGTTCTCTCTGAGTTCTTTCCATTCTTTCAATTCTGGCAAGCTAATCGTTTTCCATAGCTCTAGCTTGAGATCGAGTATTGTAAGGGTGTCAAAAATCCGTTTCTCTCTGAGTGCGACCAATTGTACCTTTAGTTTTGAAAACCATGAATTAGAAATCATTGACACATCTTTTTTTTATGTTATATAAAAAATGAATGAATGAATGATTAAATGTGAATGAATGAATCAAATAAAAATGAATAATTACATGACTACATATATGACTATGAATAAATGAATGAACAAATGAAATGAACAAATAAGTGTTTAAGTGTATGAATATGAATGAATGAACAAGTAAAAGGAATAAATAAATGGTTAGGTGTATTAACATAAACGAATTTAAAAAATGAATGATTATAAATACAATAAAAATATGAATGCATTTGAATATATTGGCCTTGGGATAATTTCAACCGAACGGTCTTCCATTGATTTCCTGGAACTAAATACATCACAGATAGAATAAAAAGATCACTGCCTAAGATAAATTCGTAATTCGCCTTCCAAAGTGCTATTACAAAATTAGTCCTATGGTGACTTCCTCGGAACTTGGACTTTCTTTCACAGTCTCCTTTTGATTGCCCTGCTCTTCAATCTGACCCCTACTGGTTCACGGCCCCTTGACGCGTCAGCAGAAATATCACCGTGTAAGCTTTCTTTAGCTTGCTTCTCCAGTTGATTGGCTCGGGCTTCTTCATGCTTCGCTCTCACTTTCCAGTAGTTATTCTCCTTCTTGAGGTTTTTGACCTCATGTTCCCACTCCCGGAAGTCTTGAGAGTTCCCTCAAATCTGAGCTCGAAGCGGTACCTCTTGTTTTCCAAATGTAATTCCCGAAGATCGCCCTTAGCGGTATCCCTTTCTCTCTTGATCTGTTCTTTTTCTCTTTCCCGAGCTGATTCCCTATTTTTCATGTCCTCAAGCTCTTCTTGCAGTCGGGCAATCTCCTTGCTCATCTGGGTCTTTTCTTTTTCAAATTCTGCCCTTACGATTTCTAACTCTGATGGCATTTCCCTCGATGGCGGATTCATGAACTGGACCTCTTCCCCATCTGATGTCAACAGCTTATCATTAACCCTTAATTCCCTCCATACCAGGTAATCAGGTGTGACGATGTTGACATATCTGGCCACTTTTATCCGGTGAGTTTTCTTTCATGCTTCAATCACTGCCTGTACCTTCCCAGAATATTCGTCTTCCTCATAAGTGAACTCTGATGATCCTAGGTTATGAGTCACAGGTGTGAATTGCCGAGATTCAACCTGTCTTTGCACCAACAGAGGCGCATAACTCACAGACCCCCAAATTCCGAGTAGTGAAACTCCCGGGTTATCCCCATATTTGTACATAATCGACATAGGAACCACCCATGGAGCTCTCCAAGTCACCATCTCCCCTTTTAGATTCCGAAACATGTTGACCCATTTCTTTTCATCCCTATCTTCAGGCCAATCATTTTGAAGAATTCCCTGATTGGAACTAAAGACTTCATGTATGGTTTGAAGGAAACCTTTTCTATCTTCCAAAAGTGACTTTGAATCCAAATATAGAGGAGTTGTATACACCCCTTGATTCTCCCTTGTCCTGCCCTTTTGCAAAAATTCAAAGATCAGATAGTTTCAGCTATGATGGCCGGAGATGGGTTGATCTTCTGTTCCAACTTTTCAAAGAAATCAAACACGGCTATATCCACATGACCCAATATCTTCGGGAATATGATTAACCCGTAGATGGCGAGAGCGAAGTTGTCCTTGGCTTTTTCTTTTTCGGAACAACCCAATATCAACTATCGGAGAGTTTCCCATGGAATGCACCCATTTTTCTGCTTTGTGTCCACATGACTCTCAACCCATGTTGTATCCATTCCTATGATCCTGGCCACTTTCTTCTTAAAACCTGAAGGTTTCACTTCCTTCAAATATACCCGATCAGGACTAGGACATTCAATACATAACAGTGCTGAATATTCTTCGATTAGTGGTGTCATATCCTCATTGTTAAAAGTGAAACATCTATAAGCAGGATTCCAAAACTGTATCATAGCCTAAATCAACCCACTATTGACCCGAATCGGAATTAAAAGTGCTATATCTCCATATTTCTAAGTGAAGGCTTCTTTCTCTAATGCATTCCACTGATTCCAAATGTCGGCTAACCCTCGGAGATTATTCTGTCTAGAATCCACTTTGACCCTTTCCGGCAATACTGTCACATAATCTTTCTTCAGGCAATCACCATCCTCCCTCTGATCTTTTTCTGATCGTGCCCTGACTACTGCATGATCTTCTATCACTGAAATAACCTGACACTCCATGAAAGTCCTTTGGGTTGATGACTATCCCGAGGCCAATAAACTCCAGTTGTATGATGATGTCTATGATGCATGTCAAAGAAAAGAAAACAGAAAGAAATAGATTAGTAAGGAAATGAATTCACAAATATAACATAAATAACAACATGCTTTAAAAATTGTCCAGAAAATTTAAACAGAGCTTCGGCATTACGACGCCTTTGGGACAAAATAATAAATTACGAGCGATATGATGTTCGTTCATCATCGCCCAATTTGTAAAATCTAACATATAGAAAGATGGTAAAAGGTTGGAAATGTCCCTCCATGTGTTCTTAAACTTCGGGTATCTTACAGAAATTCGGCATGGCTTCGCCTAGGTTCACTATATGAAGGTGAATCGGTTCTAAGGCCCCAAATTGTTCCTCACTGTCGCCTGTGAAGGCTAGTAAGGCACCCCGATAAAAGCGAGTTCAATTCGTTAGAGTATATTTTCCTATGCCCGTACGGAGGATTATCACGAAGGCATTAGGTACTTTATACTCCGAAAGTGTTTCACTAGCCCATACGGAGGATCATCACGAAGGCGTAGTTACTTTACTCACACTTAAAAGGACGAAACCCGGGTAGAGGATTCATGTTATGCAAATGCAAATACAGTGTGTGCGGAGGAACAAAACAAACCCGTCAACACCTATTCTACACCCCTTATTCTAAATACGCCACTAAAATCAAACAATGTAAAGCATCAGTCAAAACAACATATAAATATACGCAACAAAATAACCAGAGAACAAATAATAATATGAATGCACATGACGATGGACATATTTGAAACATTTTATTATTTTCAAAATTCTCTTTTATTTTAAAAATATGGGAATTAAAATTAAATACCAATTAAACCAATAAAACCCAGATAAAAAAAAATCACACGACTAATTCTAGGCCTGACTCTCTAAAATGTCCCTAGTGGAGTCGCCAAGCTGTCGTAACACTAAAAAAATAACATAACAAGTCTCATCGCAAGACTTTATTATTCGTTTTCCTTAGGCGTGACATTAAAAAAACGAGGAAAAGTCGATTTAATTCCTCTAAAAAAACGAAGGTGTCGATACGTGATCCTGGGTCACGGGGAACTGTTCGAGTGAGGGGAAACAGAAGTAGAGGAAAAGACGACTTAATTCCTCTAGAAAAAGGTCGAGGGTATGAAAACGGCCTCGTAAAAAGACATGGAGTCACCACCAATCTTTTTTTAGCTAGGTGTGATCGGCCATCTATTAAAACCGGTTTTGTAAAACATTTTAAAATTAAGTAAAACATTTTTTAAAACCAATTTCAGGTCTGCGTTATAAACCACATAAATCAAAGAAGCGGGTTCGGGAGTTGGTTACGTGCGGGGAAGGATTAGCACCCCCACAACGCCCGTATAAATCAGTACCTTATTAATCGTGTGTTATCTAAAGTCTCGGCAAAAAGTTGGTTTTTAATTTAGTATTTCAAGTTAATTCCCCAATTTTAAGAAAAATAATTCCATTTTTATTTGAAAATGATCCGGAATTTATTGATTCAAAATTTTCCTATATTCCCCGACAAAATCGACAAAATATAGAATTTTTTATTCATTTGGAAAACTTTCTGAATCATTCTCGTTTTTTGAAAGAAAGATATTCTTTTATTAATGATAATTGATGATATTCCCTCCAGCAAACCCGGTAGAGAACTCATGAATTATTTTAACTCGGGAATATCTTTATTTTTTTATTGAAAATCATTATCTTTTTCAAAACATTTTAAAAATATGAATATGGACATGTATGACATAAATAAAATCACATGGCAAATCTAGATAATATAATGCAACCTAAATGACATGACATAATTCAAACGACATAGTATATTCTAGGTAAAATAAAATACAAAAAATCCTAAGCATCATGGTATATTCTAAATGAGATAAAATAATTTAAATGACATGGCAATTCTAAATGATATGGCATATTTTAAATGACATGGCATGTTATAAATGAAATAACCTAAATGACATGGAATATGATCTAAATGACATGGAATATGATCTAAATGACAATAAATGACATGGAATCAAAATAATGCTAACATATAATATGCATGAAAATACTAATAAAAATAATAATGCATGAATATAGTAAATGCTAAACAATGTGACAAAAATAACTAAATAAAAAGCATAGGATATCATGAAACATTAAGAATCATAAGGAAAACAAATATAAGATCATAAAATGTGAATTAAAATAATAACAATATCATGGAAAATATCATAGCAAAAATCACAAATTAAAATAAAATGCATGAACATGGAAAATGCAATGCATGAAAAATGTATTTTTTTCCTTTAATTAAAGAAATCTGTATATCTAAAAAGATATCCAGCTACCTTAGAAAAATATGTCAAATTAGATTTTCTAAAAAAAAAAAAACTTTATGATTGTTTGAAAATAATTTTGAGGAAAAATTTGAATAAAAATTAAAACCCTTATTAAACCCTTTTAACATGGCTCTAATTTCCTAAGTTTAAAATCCCGGACTTAACTACCCTTAACCCGAGATTTATAAAATCATTTTCAATGTTTAAAAAGGCTTAGAAACTAACCTAAGACAGTAGCTAAAATTTCAACCCAACCCCCTCTAAATGCCTTAGCAAAATTCAACCCTTATTCCTCTTTTGATTTCAAATCTACCCCTACTGTCCAGTTTTGCCACACAATTTTTTAGCCAATTTTTAAAAATTATAAAAATTCTAAAACAAATACTTGAGACTCATAACATGCAAATATACATAAGAAAAAATTGGATTAATTTTCTAACTAAAGATACCTTCCCAGAAAAATTGGAGATGTTCGAGTACTGGTGAAAAAGACTGTTTGTCAAAACACATTTTTTGGCTTTGATAAATTCATTCAAAAACCAAAGTGGAAATTGTTGGAAATCATCCTTAAGACCTAAGGACAGTAGCTAAACATTTTAAAAACCTTGGACAAAATTGGCTAAGTAAAAAAATCACAAAGGTAGAATGATCAATTTGACAATTCCTTAATTTTCCACAAGTATGCTCTAGAGAGCATGACTTTGAGCCATTAATTGGCCTAAGTCACAAATCAAGTGGCAATGACATGAAATGCATGAGCATAAAGCAAATGAAATGTATGAAATGCATGGTCTAAAGGTCTAAATGGTAAATAAAATGCATGACAATTCATGGCAACCTAAATGCCTAGCATGGATTTGCATGGCAATTAATGCTATCCTAACTTTATATGCATGCAATGCTTGATAATGTAAATGTGACTAGGACCTAGCATGTTATAAATATGCATGAAAATGAATATGGCCTAAGACCTAAATAGCATATTAATGCATGACAATACCAATGTGATTTAGGACTCAATATGCATGGCAATACCAATATGGCCTAGACCTAAAATGTAGTGAGCATGCATAGAAATATTATGAACATATAATGACTCATGAAATTAATGTCAATGCTGGAACAAACAGTAGCTAATACACCATTTCAAGATATGATAATGCAAAGTATGTTACCTAAACAAAAATACAAATGCATTAGAAGGCAATGAATGTATGAAGAGGCCAAATGATCACATGAGACTCTAATGCAATCCTATTTGGTAAATGACATAAGTACATGACAAACCATATTAAAATGCATAATGTCATGGAATTTTATATAACATATAACATACCAAAATCTAAATGCACAAGCTCAAAACATGGAAATGCAAACAAGTTAAGAAACAAAAGAAAAATGCACATGCAAGGCAAACAAGTATGGTATTTCCGAATGGTCATTTATCAATATGATGGCATTTTTATCATAGCGTTTTCATAAACACAAGACATACTAAAATCAGAATATGCAATTTCATGACATGGAGATGTAAGCAAACTAAGAAGCAAAAGAAAAATTCACATGCAAGGCAAACATGGTATGACCGGATATACATGAAACAAAACTATGAAAATGCAAACATGAAATACATGGTACATAAAAAAATGCACAACATGGATACATAAACAACAATGGCCGAATATGCAAGGATGCAATATCAAGCATAGAAATGAAATATAACACATATAGCATAGAAAATAATGTAAAGAAAATGTATACACAAGATTTAACATAGACATGAGAAATTATAAGTAAAACAAGTAAGTAGAACAAGGAAAGTTAAGCTCCATGGATGGTATCAAATGGGCATAGCCTCTCACCAAACCATAATCACTTGGTCTTGCCAAGATCATGAAGCCTTTCCATCTCATCAAAATAGAAAATAAACCATGTAAAACAGAAAATAATGTAAGCTCCATGGATGGTGTCAAATGGGCATAGCCTCTCACCAAACCATATTCACTTGGTCTAGCCAAGATCATGTAGCCATTTCAATCTTTTTTTCTTCATATTTTGTAAAAATCAGAATCTTATAATACTTTAAAAAACTTGTGTAAATCAATTTTTCACAACAACATGCAAGGAAGAAAGAAAAGAAAAAAACAAGGCAGAAAAATGAGCCATTCGGCCATGGCATGGAACTCCAAGAAAAAAATTATTTCCACCATTTTAAAAAAGAAGAAGATAGTGAAAACATGAAGAAACATTAAAAAGCTTTATTTCTAAGAAAAATGTTGTAGGAAAACATGATAGAAAAACCAAGAAAACACCATGAAAATGAAGAAGAAAGCTAGACTAGAACTTGGTAGAGATGACTACCTTCAAACTCTCTAATGAAAACCTTTTTTTTTCTTTCTTTCAAAACCTTTTTTATTGCCAAATTAGCTAATGTTTTCCAGCCAAAAACCTCTGAAAAATGAAACTCCCCCTCTCCCTTTAGCCTTGGCCGAATTCACCCTTAACCATTCGATGAGAATTGCACTTTTTCTCCCCCAATCTTGGCCATTAGATGTAGATATTTTGTTGACAACATAAAAATGTCATCTTGCCAAATGATTCCAGCCCTTAAGATGTGTACTCAGCTCTTGGATTAACCTTAGCCATTAGATGCAAAAGAGGACCAATCCCATGCACTCACTTGCTTGCCCCTCTTGGATGCCTACCCTTGGATAAGTTGTGCTCTTCCATTCTTGGTCATTGGATGAAGCCAACATAAAAATGATATCTTGTAGAATAAATCCAGCCCTCAACATGTGTACTCAGCCCTTGTTGATGGCCTAAGCCATTGGATGAAAAAGGATAATCCCATGCACTCCCTTGCTCAACCGAATTGATGCTCACCCTTGGATGAATTGTGCTCATCTTTTTCCTTCCATTCTTGGCCATTAGATGAGCATTCTTTTATGAAAAATAAAAATTTCATTTTGACATTTAAACTTGGCCATTTGATGGTGTATTCAACTTTCCTACAAGGCATCTAAGCGATTGGATGAAGGGGGGACCATTTGCAAGGTGTTAGTTATAGCATGTGGCATGATAGTGACTAGGGAATTAAATCGCTTAAGCTTCCTTCTTCTCCTCTATGTTGGCTGACCAAGGGAAGAAAAAATCCCAGCAATTTCTTCATCTTTCATATTTTCCTCAATTACCAATTTGCCATTTTTTTGGTTTCCTTGGTGAAATGACCTTTTTGCCCCCCGAACTTAAATAAATAGCAAACGGACTCCAAATTCGAATTTTATTTTTTCAATAATTCTGAAATAATAAAAAATTGAATTCTGGAAGTTTTCAAATTTTTTTGAGTCCATTTGCTATTTATTTCGGATTTATTTTCGAAATTACCCCTTTTATGCACCCGTACGTTACCATTTTTTAAACGAGCTCCGAATCCAGATTTTTCTTCACCAATCTCTTCCAAATAATAATTTAAAATGTGATCTAGAAGTTTTCATAATTTTTGTAGCTCATTTGCTATTTTTTTCGGGATTTATCTGCTTGAATTATTACATAGGGGACCCGGTATTTGGCCTTTTCGCAAACGAACTCCGAATCAAGATTTTCTTTCGCTAATCTCTTCCAAATAATTTAAAAATGATATTTGCAAATGTTCAAAATTTTTGGAGTTCATTTGCTATTTTTCATATTTATCTGCTTGAATTACTTCATAGGGGACCCGATATTTTGAAAATTTTGCAAACGAACTTCGAATCAAGATTTTCTTTCACCAATCTCTTCCAAATAATTTAAAAATGCGATTTGAAAATTTTCAAAATTTTTGGAGTTCATTTGCTATTTTTTCGAGATTTATCCTATTGAATTAGTACATAGGAGACCCGATATTTGGTCATTTTGCAAACGAATTCCGAATCAAGATTTTCTTTCTTCAACCTCTTCCAAATAATTTAAAAATGAGATTTGCAAATTTTCAGAATTTTTGGAGTTCATTTGCTATTTTTCCCATATTTTCCAATTTTGCTCTTTTGCCTCCGAAACCCGGTTTTGCTCAAAACAAGTCCGATTTTCATATTTTCTTCAAATTGAGCCTTGGGCTATCCTTTTTTAATCATTTCTCATCAATTAGGGGCTTTATATCTTCCGAATTGGGCCATTTCTACAATTTTTCCAAATTTCACCGAAATCCACCAAAAAACCCTAATCCTCGATTTTCTTCCGAATTGACTTTTTTATCAATTATTCTTCCAAATGGCTTCTCCATTACCTGTAGTCAGTGCTTATATTTCATTTGAGACCTTCAATTCCGACCAATTTGATTGTTTAGGCACTTTTCCCCAAATTTCTCGAATTAGGGTTTCTTTTCTTCTGAATCTCGTAACCCAACTTCCGAACTCCATATCTTTCAATGTAGACCTCGGATTATCATATTTCTTTCACCGTTTTTCAATTGAACCTCAAATATTGATTTTGAAAGTTGGTTGATTTTTTTAGTAGTTGACTTTTTTGGGGTTGACTTTTTTCGAGGTTGATCTTTTTTTTTAGTTTGGCTTTTTCTGTCTGCTTTCTTAGACTAAGCCTCGGAGTATCACCTGCAGGATGAGAAAAGCCTTTTAGCATTCAGAAACATCAATTTGGGAAGAAAATGTACCTGTTTTAGGGGTCCGAACAAAATTAGGTGTCTACACATATTTTCATGATAATATTATTTTACGTTTCATTCTTTTCATGTCACTTAGATAATATTGCCATATCATTTAGATTATATTATGTCATTTAAAATATGCCATGTCATTTAGATTATTTTATATCATTTAGAATATGCCTTGTCCTTTAAAATCTGCCATGTCATTTAGATTTGCCATGTCATTTAAATTATATCATTTCATTTAGAATATATCATGTCACTTAGGATATATCATTTTATATTCATCTTTTTAAAAATGTTTTAAAGTAAGATAATGATTTTCAATCAAATAAAGATATTCTCGAATTAAAATACTTAATAAGTTCTCTACCGGGTCTGCTGGGGAGGATATCATCAATTATCATTAATAAAGAAATATCTTTCTTTCAAAAAAAAAGAATGATTCAGAAAAATTTTCCAAATTAATAAAAATTTCTATATTTTTCCATGTTTTGTTGGGGAATATAGAAAAATTTTGAATTAATAAATTGCGGATCATTTTCAATTAAAAATGGAATTATTTTTCTTAAAATTGGGAATTAATTTAAAATGCCAAATTTAAAATCGGCTTTTCACCGAGACTTGAGATAACGCACGATTAATAAGGAACCATTTTATAAGGGCGTTGTGGGGGTTCTAATCGTTCCCCGCATGTAACCGTGTCCCGAACCCGCTTCTTTGATTTTCTCTGGTTTAAAAACGCAGACTTGAAATTGGTTTTAAAAATGTTTTAATTAATTTAAAATATTTTACAAAATCGGTTTTAATAGGTGGCCGATCACACCTAGCCAAAAAAGATTGATGACGACTCCATGTCTTTTTTCGAGGTCGTTTTCAAACTCTCATTTTATTTCAAGAGGAATTAAGTCGACTTTTCCTCTGTTTTACAATGTCACGCTTAACGAATATAAAGTCTCACGATAAGACTTGTTGTTTTTTAGGTTGCGACAGCTTGGCGACTCCACTGGGGACATTAGAGAGTCAGGCCTAGAATTAGTCGTGTGTTATCAAAGTCTCGATTTTGTTGGTTTAATTGGTATTTAATTTTGATTCCCTTAGTTTTTAAAATAATAAGGAGAATTTTGAAAAAATAAAATGTTTTTAATATGTTTTTAATATGAAAAAATAAAATAATAAGGAGAATTTTGATTCCCTTACTCATGTGCATGCATATTATTATTGTTCTCTGGTTATTTTGGTGCATTTATTTATTGCTTAATTGATGCTTTACATTGTTAATCTTGTTTGGGCATTTAGAATAAGGGATGTAGAATAGGTGGTGAAAGGTTTGTTATTCTTCCTCACACACTACACGTGCATTTGCATATCATGAGCCCTATACCCAGGTTTCGTCCTTTTAGGTGGGAGCAAAGTAACTAAGCCTTCGTGATTAACAATCCGCATGGGCTAGTAAAACACTTTCGGAGTACTAAATTACCTAAGCCTTCGTGATTAACAATCCGCATAGGCTAGGGAAATAGACTCTAATGAATTGAACCCGCTTTTATCGGGGTGCCTTACTAGCCTTCACCGGTGACAGTGAGGAATAATTCGGGGCTTTTAGAACTGATTCACCTTCATATAGTAAACCTAGATGAAGCCTTGTCGGATTTTCGATTAGATATTTTAAGTTAAGAACACATGGAGAAATGTTTCCAATCCTTTTGCCTTCTATTCTACATTTCGAATAAGTTTACCTTTTGTAAATCGGGCAATGATGAACGCACATCATAATGCCCATAATAAGTTTTGATGTTTTGTCCTAGGGGTGTTATAATGCCGAAATTTTGTTGGCATCCTCAGGGATAATTATTGATTTGAATTATGTATGTTTTTTGTATTATTCGAATTTATTTCCTTTACTAATTCATTTTCTTTTTTGTTTGTTTTTTCATGCATTCTTGTCATCATTGTTGCACATGGAAGGTTATTGGTCTCAGAATAATATTCAATCAAAAGGGCTTCCATGGAAGGTCAGTGTGTTTCAGTGGTCGAGAAGCATTTAGAGGTTAGGAAACAGTCCGAGAAAGATCAGCAGGATAATGGGGATTGTTTAAGAACGGATATGTATCGGTATTGCTAGCCGAGGTTGATCTTACTAACCGGAAAAATGATCTCCGAGAGTTGATGGATATATGGAATCAGTGGAATATATTGGAAAAAAAAAGCCTTCACTTAGATTTATGGGTACATAGCATTGTTAAGTCAAGTTAAGGTCAGTGGTGAGGTAATCCGGGCTGTGGTGCAATTCTGGAATCCTGCTTATCGATGCTTCACTCTCAACTGAGAGGATATGACTCCAACCATAGAGGTATATTTGACCTTGTTGCATATTGAGAATGTCATTCCTGACCGTATTTATTTGAAAGATACAAAGACACCGGGTTTCAAGAAAAAGTTGTTTAAGATTTTGGGAGTGGAAAAAATTGGGCCGAAAACTACGTTGTCTGGAAAGGAGTAAATCACTGTATTTCATGGGATGTTTTACGGACCTTAATCTATAGTCATTCAAGTAAGGAAACGGCTAGAAATATTTTTGCTTTGGCTATCTATGGTTTACTTATCTTCCTGAGGACATTAGGATATGTGGATGTGATGATATTTGATCTTTTCGAAAGGCTAAAGCAGAGGATAAATCCGGCCACAACAATCATATTAGAAACAATTCGATCCCTGAATTTCTGTAGACGGGAAGGGAAAGGGCGTTTTATAGGTTGCATACAACTTTTTTACATATGGGTTCAGAGCCATTTTTGTAAGCAGGAAAAATTCCCTCTTTGCCCGTATTGGAAGTCTTTTGCACCAATTAGTGAAATTCTTAAGAGGGATTGGCCCGATAATAGGACTGAGGAACAATGGATCGATATATTTCGGAATATCAGGGCTGAGATGATAATTTGGAGGGCCTCATGGATAGCTCCTATGCCGATATTGTATAAGTGTGGAGATAAAACATATGTTCCATTATTAGGAGTATGGGGAGGAGTGAGTTACGCTCCACTGCTGGTACTAAGACAATCGAAATCTCATCAGTTCACTCCTACGACCCATGATCTTAGTAGGTTAGAATTTGTTTATGGAGAAGATGGGTACTCAGGAAAGGTACGAAAGATTGAAGTGGCGTGGAAGAAACTCATCCTAGAGAGGTAGCCAGATATGCTGATATTGTCACACCCGACTATATAGCATGGAGAGATAGAATAATTAATGATAGATTGTTGGCACCCGATAGGAGGAGTGTCTCATTAATGGATCTACAAATGGAAGAGACGCAATCAGAGCTAGAAATTGCAAGATCATAATTTGAAAAGGAAAAAGCCTAAATGAGCAAAGAGATTGCCCTACTTCAGGAGGAAATCGATGACTTGAAAAATAGAGAATCAGCTCAGGAAAGAGAAGTAGAAAGGGTCAAGAGAGAAAGGGATACTGTCAAGGGCGGTCTCAAGGAACTACACTTGGAAAATAAAAGGTTCCATTTTGAGCTAAAATTTGGAGGGACTATCAAGACTTCCGGGGCATGGGGGAAAGACGTCGAAGACCTCAGAAAGGAGAATAGCTATTGGAAAGAGAAAGCGAAGCATGAAGAAGCCCGAGCCAACCAACTTGAGCAAGAGAAGCAAGCTAGGGAAAGCTCACATAGTGTTGTTTCTACTGATAAATCAAGGGGCCAGTTGGAGAGTGAACAAGTACGGGCCATATTAAAAGGCAAGGCAATTCAAAGGGGGACTCTGTGAAGGAAAGCCCAAGATCCGAGGGGTTACTCTAGAATCGGTGCATTGTAATGACATTTTGAAATAGATAGACGGATTATGGGATTGTCTTAGGCAATGGTCTTGTTATTTTCTCCTTGATGTATTTAAATTCTAGAAATTAATGAAAGACCGTTTGGTTGGAATTATCCCAGGGCCAATACTTTCAAATACATTCATATTTTTATCATTCATTTATTCTTTCCTTTATATATTCGTTTGTTAATTCATACATCATTCATTTATCCATTCTTTATATTTATTCATTCATATTCATGTACTTATTTATTTATTTATTTAATTTATTCATCCATTTACATTTAGTCATTCATTCATTCAATAAATACTTTAATAAATAAATCAATAAATTCTAATCTATGGTATTTTAAAAAATAAAGGTAAAATTGGGCACACTCCGAAAGAACCAGATTTTTGACACTGTTACAACACCTGATCTCAAGCTAGAGTTATGGAGAATGACCAGCTGGCCTGTATTGAAAAGATGGAACGGGTCAGAGGGAACTGCAGGAGCAACTGACTAAGTCTCAGGAGGAATCAAGCGAACAAATAGCCAAACTCATGGAAATGATGAATGCTATGATGAGGTAGAAATGGCCAGGGGAGAATTCAGTTACAGGAAAAGGGGCAGTGAATCAGGAAGGCCGACCTGAAGTTGTGCAGCTGAATGGCCAAACATCCCAGGATGCAGGAAATGAGCTTCCAACTGGGGCAGCATCCTATGTTTATATTCAACTAGTGGCTGAAGCACATAATTATGCTCCAAGAAAGGGTAACATTGGGGCTGACCCAATTGATGTTGATGTTCCAGACTTTGAGGAACTTGCTGAGAAGGAAAAGACAAAGGTGGCTGAACTAAAAAAATAGAATTTACAGAGTCCTAGAAAAAGTATCAGTTGTTGGAGGAAAGGTTAAGGGCAGTAGAGGGGGCATAATTGTTTGGCAGTCTGGATGCCAAGGAGACGAGTCTGGTACACGGTATGGTAATTCCTCCAAAGTTTAAAGTGCCAGACTTCGAGAAGTATAATGGGACTACCAACCCATCAGCTCACCTGACCATGTACTGTCGAAAGATGATAGGGCATGATGATGATGATGAAAAATTGCTCATCCACTGCTTTCAGGATAGTTTAACGGGTTCTGTAACCCGATGGTATAATCAGCTGACTCGGACTAAGATTCGTTCTTGGATAGATTTAGCCAGGGCTTTCATGGAACATTATAAGCATGTATCTGATACGGTACCTGACAGGTTGTCTTTGCAGAATATGGAAAAGAAAACTACTGAGAGTTTTAAGGAGTACTCTCAAAGATGGAGGGACTTGTCCACTCAAGTGCAACCCCCTTTGACTAGCAAAGAAACCATGGTGCTTTTCATTAATACTTTAAAGGCACCATATTACGATAAATTGGTGGGGAGTGCCACTAAAAATTTTGCGAATATGGTTATATCCGGAGAAATGATTGAGACCGCCATTAAGAGTGGCAAGATGGAAGGTGGAGAGTCTCCAACTCCAAAAAAAATAGTCCCCGCTAAAAAGAAAGAGGGAGAAGCCCATGCAGTCAGCTTTAACCCTTATCCTTATACACCTCCTTCACCTTATACATCTCCTGTACTCTACACACCTTATCTGGCATACAATCCTTATTACCCTACAGTAAACCACCTTACTCAAAACCCATTACCTTATTATACCAACATACCCCAACAGCCATACCCCAACTGGCTTATCCCCACAAATAACCCTTCCCCAAAATACTATCCCAAATACCCAGGGTGTCGTGCGCAATGATTAACGATCATTGAGGAATAACCAAAAACCCCAATTTGATCCCATTCCCAGAACTTATGGTGAATTGTGCCCCAAACTGTTGTAAGGTCAGCTTGTTGCACCCGTATACCTTAAACCCTTGACACCATCATACCCTAAATGGTACAATGTAAATGCTAATTGTGCGTATCATGCGGGGATTCAAGGACATTCAATTGAGAACTGTGTTGCTTTCAAGAGAAAGGTCCAAAGTTTGATCGAAACTGGAGTGGTAAAGTTTGGATCAAGGAATGGGCCAAATATTGCAGGTAACCCGTTGCCTAATCATACTGAGGCTAGGGTGAATGCAATGTTATCCGGGGAAGTCAGTAGGGTGAAGAAGCACATCAAGGAGGTGAAGACTCCGATGTTAAAGGTGTGGTTTGAAATGGTTAAAGCGGGATTGGTTCAGGACGCAAATAGTTTAAGAATAGTTGCAAGCAAAACAGAGGATTATTGTCCGTTCTATAGATGTAAAGGACACACCATACAGGAGTGTGGGGATTTTTTAGCCAGAGTTCAATGAATGATGGATAAGGGCAAGGCCCAATTTTATGAGGAAATAGAGGAAGAGGTGAAGGTTATTGAGAACACAACTGGATATGGGATAGATAGACCTCTGATCTTTTGCTATGATGAGCTGAAGGAGAAGGTTACCCTGGTCAACATAAATTGATCATAGAGCTCCCATCTTCTTTCTCGTACAAAAAGAACAAGGCTGCACCATGGAAGTATGATTGCAGCATGGTTACGCCAGGCTCTTCTAGTTAGCAGGTAGCAACCGACATAACGGGTGTAAGGCATTTAACGCACAGCGAGAGATGTTATGCCTCCGAGACTGTTGAGCAAGGTCCATTAGGAAAGGAAAGAGAAGTTGATAAAGGAAAGAAAATAGATGAGCCAGTCCATATTGAGATGGATCAGTCAAGAAGAGTGGAGAAGAACTCAATCCTGGTGAAAGAGCCGGTATGTGAAAAAAGGGCTTGTGAATTTTTGAAATTTATAAAGCACAGCGAATATAGTGTGGTGGAGCAATTGCAGCGTCAACCAACAAGGATTTCGATCCTTCCACTGTTGCTGAACTCAGAGCCGCTTAAAAATGCCTTGTTAAGGGTTTTGAATAAGGCATATGTGGCCAATAATATATCAGTGGAGAAATTGGATAGGCTGGTGGGGAATATTGTAGCAGATGATCATATCTTTTTCAGTTATGATGAAATACCACCCAATGGTATTGGATCCACAAAAGCCCTTCACATAACGACCACTTGCAAGGGGCACATACTACCACAGGTACTCTTGGATAATGGTTCTTCATTAAATGTAATGCCCTTCGCAACCGTATCTAAGCTGTCGGTTGATATTTCCTACATGCTACCTAGTTGCGCTGTGGTCAGGGCTTTTGACGACACTCGACGGGATGTAATGGGAACTATTGAGGTTCCGCTAGAGATAGGTCCTTGTACCTATAAGGTGTATTTCCAGGTAATGGATATTACCCCATCCTATAACTTCTTACTGGAAAGGCTTTGGATACATTCTGCTAGGGCGGTACCCTCATCTATCCACCAAAAGTTGAAGTTTATAATGGAGGGGCATTTAGTCACTATGTCAGGAGAGGAAGATATCATAGCCTCTATATCTTCTGACTCTCCTTACATTGAACCGAACAAAGATGCGGTGAAATGTTCCTTTTGGTCTTTGGATTTTTTAATGTTGTATTCGTCACTGAAGGATGAAGAATTCCAAAACCAAAGCTGTCCAAGAATACAAGGCTGGGAGTGAGGACGACGGTAGGAAAGGGCTATAGAGCAGGAAAAGGGTTGGGAAAGTATCTTCAGGGTATGGCCAAGACAATTGAAGTGACGGGAAAGAAAGATCGGCTTGGTCTGGGATATCTCTCGAAGGCTCATGAAAATATGAGGCAAGTAGAGAAAAATCGACAAAGGAGGATGGCCTGTCTCTCGGGTATGGATATAGAGTGGGAACCTATGACTTTCCCACCAATTCTTCACAGCTTCCGATCGGTTGACTTTTTGTTTGGAGAAAAAAATTCTGATGATGTGCTGATAATGATTGAACAGGCTTTTGAGAAGTTTCACATGAATAGGGAAGAGCAGACGCAAGATATGGTGATTTGTATGGCTGGGGAGGAAGGAGTTGAAAACAAGAATGCAAGTTGGATGGTGCGACCATGTTCACCAGGCTACAAATTGATGAATTGGAGTGCGACTGAGTGTCCAATAGTCTTTAAGTCTATTCCAAAGTAATACTTTAAAACAATCTTAATCATCTTTGCCCGAAGAGATTAAGAATTTTTTTTTTCTGTAATGGGCTTTTGTTTAAAAATCTGCATTCAATAAATAACAAGCACGATGCATTTTCTTCATATTGATGTGTCCATATTCTTTCATTTTTTTTCTTTTTCTTTTTCTTTCATTGGCTATATACCTTTATATATTGTTTCTTCCTCACCTATTTACAGGTGTACGGATGTAGAATATGATAACCTCCTTATCAACAATTATGAAATTGATTTTGAAAGACCCATTTGCACGGGTGATTTTGATGTCAATGAAGAAGCCGAGGATTATGGATTGCCTCCGGATTTATTGAGAAAAATAGAATAGGAAGAGAAGCAAGTACTACCTCATAAAGAGCTGTTGGAAAAGATAAATCTGGGAAGTAGGGAAGAAATAAATGAGGTCAAAATTTGGACCGCATTGTCATTATCAACAAAGGGTGAATTAATAGCTTTGCTTCGGGAATATGTAGATGTATTTGCATGGTCATACCAAGACATGCCAGGGTTAGATCCAGATATTTTGGTTCACAAACTCCCTTTAAGACCAAAATGCAAGTCAATTCAGCAAAAATTGAGAAGAATGAGGTGGGACATGTTGTTAAAGATAAAAGAAGAGGTGAAGAAGCAGTTTGATGCTGGATTCTTAGAAGTGGCAAAATATCCGAAATAGGTGGCAAATATTGTCTTAGTACCAAAGAAGAATAGCAAAGTATGGATGTGTGTCGATTATTGGGATCTGAATAAGGCCAGTCCCAAAGATAATTTTCCTTTGACACACATTGATACTTTGGTGGATAATATGTTAAAAAAGCTCTTTTTTTTCTTTCATGGATGGATTCTCAGGATACAATCAAATTAAGATGGCACTGGAAGATATGGAGAAAACCACGTTTGTGACAATGTGGGGAACATTCTGCTATAAGGTAATGCTATTTGGATTGAAGAATGCTGGGGCAACATATCAGAGAGCCATGGTGACTTTGTTTCATGACATGATGCATAAGGGGATTGAAGTCTATGTTGATGATATGATTGCAAAGTCACAAGAAGAAGAATAGCATATTGTGAATCTTAAAAAGCTCTTTGAAAGACTAAGAAAGTTTCGACTCAAGCTAAACCTGGCAAAATGCACTTTTGGAGTCACTTCGAGGAAGTTGTTGGGTTTTGTCGTCAATAAAAAGGGAATTGAGATTGATCCAGATAAAGTAAAGGCCATCCAGAACCTGCCACCGCCGCTTACTAAAAAAGAAGTAAGAGGTTTTCTAGAAAGAATGAATTATATTGCTCGATTTATTTCTCAGTTAACCGACAAGTGTGATCCAATATTTTAATTACTTCAGAATTGTGATCCGAGAGAATGGGATGAAGAGTGTAAGATTGCCTTTGAAAAAGTTCAACACTGTCTGTCCAATCCACCAGTACTAATACAGCCTGTTTCGAAGAAATCGATGATAGTGTATTTATCAGTATTTTTGAGATCTATGGGCTATGTATTAGGGCAACATCATAAGACTGGGAAGAAAGAACAAGTGATTTACTACCTCAGCAAGAAATTCACAGATTATGATCTGAAGTATTCATCAGTAGAAAAGTTGTGTTGTCCCTTAGTTTGGACTGCTCGAACACTCAGACAATACATGTTGTACCACACGACGTGATTAATTGCCAAGCTAGATCCTATCAAATACATGTTGGAAGCACCTTCTTTGTCAGGAAGAATGGCAAGATGGCAAGTTTTGTTGTCAAAATACAACATTGTATATGTGAGTCATAAAGCTATAAAGGGCAGCGTAGTAGCTAAATTCTTAGCAAGTCGGGCGGTGGAAGATTATGAACCGTTGAAATTTGATTTCCCCGATGAAGATCTGATGTGCGTCTTGTAAGAAGATGAGATTTCCCCTAAAAAAAAAATATGGAAAATGTACTTTGATGGTGCATCTAATGCAATGGGGCACGAAATCGATGCAGTGCTCATATCCCCGGATGAAGATTATTATCCTTTCACTGCTAGATTGGATTTTAATTATACGAACAATACTGCGGAATATGAGGCATGTACTATGGGCCTTCGTGCTGTAGTAGAGAAAAAGATCAAAGCACTGGAAGTTTTCGGAGATTTAGCTCTAGTGATATATTAGTTACGTGGAGAATGGGAAACTCGAGATGCAAAGGTAATCTGATACCGAGAGCTCAAACTGAGTTTGTTAGAGGAGTTTGAAGAAGTAAGTTTTAATTACTTCTCCCGAGAAGAAAACCAAATGGCGGATGCTCTGGCTACTTTATCATCAATGTTTAAAGTGAATGAAGGGGCTGAAGTTGTGTCGACCAAGATGAGCATATATGAATATCCTGCCCACTGCCTAAGTATTAAAGAAGAATCAGATAGCCTCCCTTGGATAATGACATCTTGAAATAAATCAAGAGTCAACAGTATCCTAAACAAGCAACAAAAAATGACAAGAGAACTCTGAGAAGACTGGAAATGGGTTTTGTCCTAGATAGAGAGATTCTCTATAAGAAAGAGAAGGACCAAGTCCTGGTGAGGTGTCTCGGGTCTGTCGAAGCTCGGAGGATCATTGAAGAAGTCCACGAAGGAATATGCGGCACTCATGCCAATGGTCACATGCTTTCTAAACAGATTATGAGGGCAGGATACTATTTGTTGACGATGGAAGGAGATTGCTTTAGTTATTCTCGGAAGTGCCATAAATGTCGGATATATGCAGATAAGATTCATGTCCCTCCATCGCCATTGCATGTCATGACTGCACCATGGCCATTTTCGATGTGGGGAATGGATATGGTCGGGCCTATTACCCCGAAAGCTTCAAATGGACACCGTTTCATCTTAGTGGCCATAGACTGTTTCACAAAATGGGTGGAAGCTGCTTCTTATGCAAATGTAATGAATTCAGTGGTATGCATATTTGTTAAGAAGGAAATCATATTCCGATATGGACTGTCGGAGAGAATCATTTCAGATAATGCTCTCAATTTGAATAATAAGCTGATGAGGGAAGTGTTATTCATTTCAAAATAACACATCATAATTCGGCACCTTATCGTCCGAAGATGACTGGGTCAGTAGAAGCAGCCAATAAGAACATCAAGAAAATTGTTGAGAAGAAGACTGATGTATACAAAGATTGGCATGAGATTTTACCTTTTGCTCTTCTTGCATATCGTACTTCGGTTCGCACATCTACAGGGGCTACGCCATTTTCCTTGGTTTACGGGATGGAAGCAGTGCTGCCTATTGAGGTTGAAATCCATTCCCTTTGTGTTTTGATGGAGGTTGGATTAGAAGAGGCAGAATGGGTTAGAGCTCGCTATGAACAGCTGAATCTTATTGAGGAGAAAAGACTAAAGGCAATTTTTCACGGGCAGTTGTATCAGAAAATGATGATTTGAGCTCACAACAAGAAGGTTCATCCCAGGCAGTTTCGAGAAGGGGAGTTGGTATTGAGAAAAATTCTCCCTATAGTGAAGGATCCGCGAGGGAAAGGGGCTCCAAATTGGGAAAGGCCCTATATGGTAAAAAGAGGTTTTCTGGAGGAGCATTGATTCTAACTCTGATGGACGGGGATGACTTGAGAAACCTTGTAAATGCTGACGAATTGAAGAAGTATTATGCTTGAAGGAAAAAAAGAAAAAGTGTGATGCTGTGCACACGAAAATTCAAATAATTCCAAGGGTAAAAATGGAAATTCTATATCTATCTCACCTGAGGATTGCTTTTTAATGAGAATATTCATGCTTGATATGATGAATAGCCATCCTTCATATTCCTTTCACTAAGAAAAAATTATTCTTAGTTACCCCTTTGAGCCTTAGGAATTATTTCTTTCTTTGAACCTTCACCAAGGATCACCCTCTACACTGGAGGGTAAATGCGAGGAAAAGTAATTAAAAATCATGGCAAAAGAGAGCCATCCAAAAAAAAAGTGTTTGAAATCAAAGAATGGCAAAGGAAAGCCAAGAATGAAAGAAAAATATTGAAAAAAAAGAAGAAAAAAGGAAAGTCCAAAAAAGGGACCAATGTTTCAAGAATAAATTCTCCTCAAGAAATGATCTTTGATCCAATCACCCTTAAAACACATTTTGGGCCTATTTACCTTTCTTTCTAAACCCGAACCTGGTACTTATGTTCTTTTAAAAATCCATTTTGATTAAGCATGAATATTTGATTTGAAGGGTTTTTCTTAGAATTCATCCCATTTTTTGAATTGAAGTTTTTACCTTGGAAGCATTTAGAATTCTCAGATGCATGGTAGAACACAAGAAAAAAGAGAAAACAAAAAAAATGAGAATGAAAAAAGAATGTAAAAGAAGAGGTTTAAGTCGAAAACCCGTAAAGGGTGACTTAATACCGAATGGGGGATACTTGAGTTGAAAACCTGTAAAGGGTGGCTCAAGTACTGATTAAGGTTTGAATCAATGCTCTGTGTAAAGGGGGAGAGAGTATCTGAAAATTAGAGGAAAGGGGAAAAACTCAGTTTGACGTAACTACGGAAGCCGAGGGATAACCTAAGCAAATTGTTTATTAAAGAGAAATTTCAGATGATTTGAAAAATAAGGGGTCCAAGATATTCTGCATCTGGTGCATCTACAACCTACAACTCTACACTTGTTTTCTTGTATCCTTGATATTCACCTCTGTTATTTTAAGACATTGGTAGCAATAAATCCTTGTTATCCCTTTTATGACATTTTTTTGTTTCATATATTCTTTCACACATTTCTATGATGCATTTTGATTGTTATTAAATTGAATGATGATTAGTAATCATAAAAATCTTTAAATAAAATAATTTTAGAGTATTACTAAGGAGTAGGTTTAAATCTTTGAGAAGGTTTGGAAACCACTAATCTTGATGGAAAATTCACCAAGTAAAAGTAAACAGTGAATGTATTGAAGACTCCGTCATGAAGTCAAAAAAATTGTGAATTTCAGCGAAGTCATAAATTGGAAATGTTTGATAATTTATCTTGATTGAACGTTCCTCAAGTGGGGCATCAGTGAAAAGTTGAAGACTCCATCATGAAGTCAGATAATCTGTGAACCTCAAAGAAACCATGGGTTAGAAATCATGACACAATCATTTGATTGCATTCATCCATAAGAAACATACAAGCATTTGCAAAGCATGTCATTCTCATCACTGCATTTAGCTAACATTGCAGGAATCAGGAAAATTTTGGCTTCCCAAAATCGAACTCGTTCTGCTTCTCAAATGAGTTGAGCCCTGAGACCACTGTCGAGGTATGTTCTTTTTCTTTTCAAGATAAATTTTCCAAATGAATCAAACCTAGAATATTTGTTAAGGTATTCCTTTAGTTTTTCAAATCGAACTCGTTCTGCTTCTCAAATAAGTCAAGCCCCGAGACCATCATCGAGGTATCTTCCTTTTAAATCAAACTCGTTTTGCTTCTCAAATTAGTCGAGCCCCGAGACCATCGTCGAGGTACTTTCCTTTTGTTCTCGTTCTGTTTCTCAAATTAGTCGAGCCCCGAGACCAACGTCGAGGTACTTTCCTTTTGTTTTTAAAATCGAACTCGTTATGCTTCTCAAACGAGTCGAGCCTGAGACCATCGTTGAAGTATTTTCCCTTTGTCTTTAAATCGAACTCGTTCTGCTTCTCAAATGAGTCGAGCCTTGAGATCGTCATCAAGGTATTTTCTGTTTAAATCATGGATAAGACCTTCGGGCACTATTCTTAAGACCTCCGAGCATAGTTTTTCTGTTTAAATCATGGATAAGACCTCCGAGCACCATTCTTAAGACCTCTGGGCATAGTTTTTCTATTTAAATCATGGATAAAACCTTTGGGCATCATGGATAAAACCTTCGGGCAGCATTCTTAAGACCTCCGGGCACCATTCTAAAGACCTCCGAGCATAATTTTTATGTTTAAATCATGGATAAGACCTCCGGGCACTACTTTTTATGACCTTCGGGCATAAGTTTATGTTTAAATCATGGATAAGACCTCTGGGCACCACTTTTTAAGACCTCCGAAAACTATTTTTTAAGACTTCCGGGCTTTATTTATTATATAATTTTAAACAGTGAGACTTTGGTAGTGATAGCCAAAGCCTCTGGTGGAGATATCCAGTGTTTTACAATTTTAAGCAGTGAGCCAGTTTTTGGTGGTGACAGTCGAAGCTTCTGGAGGAGATACCTAGAATTTTAAACACAGCTGAGCACAAGACAGGTTAGGACCCCTAGATCATTGTCGAGGTCTTTTCTTCTCTTTCAAATCGAACCCGTTTCCTTAAGACGAGTCGAGCCTTAATTAGTCAAGGAAATCAATTTAAGGACAAAATCTTTTATTTACAGCTTTTTCATTAAAAAAATGATGATGAAAACCCATTTCTTTTCCTTTACATGTGATTTCACTAACCGAACAAAATTAGTGTTTGTTTATCTTTGCCTGATTCCTGATTCTCAGCAATAGCAAAAGAGGGGCAGCTGTAGACACCTAATTTTGTCCGGACTAGTAAATCAGGTATTTTTCTTCCTAAAGTGATGTTTTAGAATGCAAAAAGTTTTTTCTCATCCTGCAGGTGGTACTCCGATACTTAGTTTAAGAAAGCAAGCATAAAAAGTCAATCTTGAAAAAGTCAACCCCGAAAATGTCAACTCCAAAAAGTCAACCACTAAAAAATCAAACCTCTTTCAAAATCAAGATTCAAAGTTCAATTGAACAATGGTAAAAGAATTTTGATAATCTGAGGTCTACAATGAAAGATATGGAGTTCGGAAGTTGGGTTACGGAGATTTAGTGGAAAGGAAACCCTAGTTCAAAAAACCCTAGGTCAAGCTCACATGAGCATGCTTGTGGAAAATTAAGAAGTTATCAAATTGGAATTTCTACCTTTGTGATTTTTTTTCATTAGGCAATCATTGTCCAAATTTTTAGAAATTTTAGTTACAATTTGTAGGTTCTTAGAGGAGTCTCCAATAATTTTTTTTGATTTTATCAAAGGCTTAAAAATGTTTTTTGGCAAAACAGTTTTTCACCCAGTTTTTTGACTTTTGTGATTTTTCTGGTAGGTCATCCTTAGTCTAAAAATTAACCCAATTATTCCCCAAAGAGTTTGACATGTTTTGAGTCTCCTATAATTGTTTCAGAGTTTTTCAAAATTTTAAAAATAGGTTAAATAATCACGTTTTAAAACTGGTCAGTAGAGTCATATTTGAATTCAAGGAAAAAATAATTTTCTGTTTTGGCTAAGGCATTTAGAGAGGGCAGATTGGTTGATTTCTAAACCATTTTAATCTAAAAAGTGATTTTACAAAGCTCGGGTAAAGGGTGGTAAAGTTCGGGTTTTCAAAGTTAGGAAAATAGAGCCATTTTAAAAGGGGATTTCGGCCATGTCATTTTTTTTATCCGAAATTTTCAAGATTGTTTCCAAACCAATCACAAAATATTTTTGATTTTAAAAAATTTAATTTGATGTCTTTTCCTAAGGTAGTCGGATATCATTTTAGATATACGGGTGTCTTTATTTGAAGGAAAAAATACACTTTCATGCATTGCATTTTCCATTTTCATGCATATTATATGATATATGATTTTTGCTAATGTTATTATTTTGATTTATATTTTATGGTGTTATATTATTTGTTATATGGTTGTGAATATTCTATGTTATTCTATGCTTTTTACTTAGTCATTTATTTTTGTCACCACATTTAGGATTTAATATGTTCATGCATTGTTATTTTTATGTTCATGCATATTTTCATGATAATATTATTTTATGTTTCATATCATTTCATGTCACTTAGATTATATTGTCGTATCATTTAGATTATATTATGTCATTTAAAATATGCCATGTCATTTAGATTTGCCATGTCATTTAAAATATGCATGTCATTTAGATTTGCCATGTCATTTAGATTATATTATATCATTTAGAATATGCCATGTCCTTTAAAATATGCCATGTCATTTAGACTTGCCATGTCATTTAAATTATATCATTTCATTTAGAATATATTATGTCACTTAGGATATATCATTTCATATTCATCTTTTTAAAAATGTTTTAAAGTAAAATAATGATTTTCAATAAAATAAAGATATTTCCGAATTAAAATAATTCATGAGTTCTCTGTCGGGTCTGCTGGGGAGGATATCATTAATTATCATTAATAAAGGAATATATTTTTTTCAAAAAACGAGAATGATTCGGAAAATTTTTCCAAATTAATAAAAATTTCTATATTTTGCCACGTTTTGTCGGGGAATATTGAAAATTTTTGAATTAATAAATTCCGAATCATTTTCAATTAAAAATGGAATTATTTTTCTTAAAATTGGGAATTAATTTAAAATGCCAAATTTAAAAACGACTTTTCACTAAGACTTGAGATAACACACAATTTATAAGGTATCATTTTATACGGGCGTTGTGGGGGTGCTAATCCTTCCCCGCACGTAACCGAGTCTCAAACCCTCTTCTTTGATTTTCTCTGGTTTAAGAACGCAGACTTGAAATTTGTTTTAAAAAGGTTTTAATTAATTTTAAAATATTTTACAAAACTGGTTTTAATAGGTGGTCGATCACACCTAGCCAAAAAGGATTGGTGGCGACTCCATGTCTTTTTTCGAGGTCGTTTTCAAACTCTCATTTTATTTCAAGAGGAATTAAGTCGACTTTTTCTCTGTTTTCCAATGTCATGCTTAACAAATATAAAGTCTCGCGATAAAACTTGTTATTTTTTAGGTTGAAACATTATCCATTTCTCAAACACCCTTTCAGTATCCTCTCAACCTTCTACAATAAACAATTTTCACTAGCTTGATGCTATAGATAGGGTAAATGGACAAAAGAATGAACCGTTAGGATGATAGTGTATGTATAGGACATCGAAGTAGAGATCTTTCAATATCTAATCAATTACAACAACCTCAACCATCTATGGTATGTCAAGCCAATGTTCAGCAACCAATCGCTATCGATAGTCTAGGTGGACAAATGTGTGAGCCTATAGGATAAGAGAGTATGTTTAGTGTAGCCACCTGATTTTGGCCCCGATCCTCTAACTCGGTTCTCAAATGTTAAATCGGATTGAGGTTAGTGTTTTTGGGAAATGAACCCAATTTCAAGTTTAGGCTTTATACCCAATAAAAAAAAGGCCTGTGGGTTTTATTTTTATTTTTTTAAAATTTTTGTTATTTATCTTTTATTATTTTCAAAAAAAAAAAAGAAAAAAAGAAAAGTCTTATCTATCTTCTCTTTCTTCCTCTTGACAAGAATTCTTAAAATTTCCAGATTGAATCCGGATAATACTTAAACTTCGAAATTCATATCAAAATCAAGAACAAAAATTCAAAACCGGTTTAAAATATGATGGGATAGCAGATTAAATCATATTCGAAATTCAAAAATTTCAATATCAAGATAACAGTGAATAAGCCCTATAAATAATCAAGCAACCACAATACAAAAGGGGACTGTGATTAGAGAACAAAAACACGAAATAAACACAAGAAAACTTTTGGGGTTTTGGGAAATTTTTGGTTGAACTTGCTTTTTCAGATTTCAAATATTTTTGGGTTCATGTTTTTAGTTGGAAAATCCCAACGATCAAGACCTAGGGGAGGACTAGAGGAAGGTTAGGTCCAAGTTTGGTGGTCATTGCACGGTTACTGGTGTAGTTCCTATGGTTAGAAGTCGCGGGATTAGAACTTAGATCTAAGGTTTTCAGGACCAATTTTGGAAATTCCGATTTGATTTTCGGGATTAGAAGGTTGAAAGGAAAATTTATGAGAAATTTTGTGAGATTTTGGCACCATGCACGGCGGCGGATGGTGGTCGATTTTTGGAGACGATGACGGATGGTAGTCGATTTTTGGGGTTGGGGTGATTGTTGGAGGAAAAGAGAGAGAGCTAAGGTTTTTTTTTATTTGGAAAAGAGTAAACAGCTGACCCGACCCGCAACCCTTGGAGCCAGCCCATCTAGTTGGAAAGACCTGGTTTTGGTCTAGGCTTTTCATAGTGGGCTTCAGCAGTTAAGGTTTATTAGGTAATACTCCTTTAACCCATAGGCCATCTTATCATTTATACATGCCCATTTATATATTATTGGGTGCATGATTGTAAAAAAAAAAGAAGCAATTTGTGATAATAATTTTCCTACAAAATAAATAAATCAAGAATAGAAATTAAAAACCAACATACGTATTTTCATTTTTTTGGGAAGCAAAGATGGTGATTGTTTAAGCAAATATTTTGAATAAATCTATTAAAAAAAATCATGGGAAGAGAGACGAAAAAATGCATAAACCAAAAAATGAAAAATTAGATCGCTGATCATGCATTAAGTACTTTATTTTATTTTACTGTTATTTTTTCGTTCTAATAATACGAAACTGTAGTTCATGATTTTTATTAAAAAAAAAAAAAAAACTTTTTTTAAGTAGAGATAATTTATGGATTATTGCCTAGATGTTGGAGGGATCCTAATATTTTATAAAATAAGAATATCTTCATTTTAAGGTTTATTATAGGAACTTTCAAGTGCGGAGATCTTTTTCAAATTCCGCCTATACAATGGGGAATTTGGGAAAGCTCTCATACCGAAGGTTCTCGTATTGCCCTAAAAAATAAAATATTCTTTTCTAAAATTGAATTAGTTCATCATTCACATTATTACATATTTTTGACTAAAAATATGAATAGTAACACGCTAATGCTAGGGACCATAATAAGAAATTTTCAAATGTTGAGATCTTTTCTAAATTTAGCCTAGACGATGGGGAATTTGGGAAAGCTCTCACACCGATGGTTCTTATCCTACCCTCAAATAAAATTTTTATTTCTAAAATTAAAATAATTCATTGTTTAAATTATTACTTTTTATCCATCTATGTATGTCCATTCGTTATTATTACTTATTTTGTTTATTCATTGCATATCATACTTTATTAAAAAATAATAATGAGAAAATCGAGAGTTTTGAAAAGATCCTAAGGATCAAAATAAAATAATACTCCGAGTAAAAACAAATATTAGTACCCTGCCTAGACGTTAAAGGATTTTTAATAATTGTTGCTTACAAAGGAACATTATTTTATTTAAAGGATTATTGTGTAAATTCTTATAGACACCTAATTTTGTCTGGACCCTCTAAACCGGGCAAATTCTTCTTTTCAACTTCCCGGAACGCAAAGAGACTTCCACCGTTCCATAGATGGGTCCCCAAGACTTTATTTCGGAGGTTAGCATAAAAAGTCAACTAAAAAAAAGTCAACCCCAAAAAGTCAACCTGAAAAAGTCAACCTCAAAAAGTCAACTCTTAGATAAAATCAAGATTCGAAGTTGAATTGAACAATGGCGAAAGAATTTTGATAATCCGAGGACTACAACGAAAGATATAGAGTTCAGAAGATGGGTTGCAGAATTTAGTGTAGGGGAAGACCTAGTCCGGCAAATTTGGGGAAAACTACAAAGATGGCCCGATTCGGTGAAATTGGAGCCCCCAGTTGAGAAAGGATGAATAAACAAAAATAGCCCCAGGCCCAGATTGGAAATGGATCCCAAGGAAGAGCCGATTAGAGCAAAAACGGAAAAGCGAGAAAATTCTAGAGGATTGAAAAAGGGAAATTAAATCGGAGGGGAATTTGATCGTAAAAATTGGACATTTTCGGACCAACTCAAATTCAATATATTACAAAGGAAGTAGAAAAATAAAATTCGAAAATCGAACCCGTTTTTAGCAAAATCGAGGTTCGGAGGTCAAAGGGCAATCTCGGAAAATCCCAAAGAAAATTTTAGGAAAAATAGCAAATGAGCTCGAAAAATTATAAAAACTTACAGATCTGAGTTTTATAATTTTTGGAAGAGATTGGAAAAATAAAATCATAAATCGTTGCTCGAATGAAAAAGGAGAAGTTCGGGTACACAAACTCGAAAAATCCCAAAGAAAATATCGAGAAAAATAGCAAATAAGCTCGAAAAATTATGAAAACTTTCAGATCTAAGTTTTATAGTTTTTAGGAAGTATTGGGGAAGAAAAATCGGGAATCGTAGCTCATTTGAAAAGAGCAAAGTTCGGCTGCACTAACCCGAAATTCCAAAAGATAATTCCAAGTAAAATAGCAAACGAGCTCGAAACATTATAAAAACTTCCAGATCTAAGTTTTGTAATTTTCGGAAGGCATTGGTGAAGAAAAATTCAAAATCGGAGCTATTTCGAAAAAAGGCAAAGTTCAGGTGCACTAACTCGAAATTCCAAAAGATAATTTCGGGAAAAATAGCAAACGAACTCAAAAAATTATGAAAACTTCCAAATCTGAGTTTGGTAATTTTTGGAAGGCATTGGTGAAGAAAAATCTGGAATCGGAGTTTATTTTAAAAAGGGCAAAATTCGGGTGCATTAACCCGAAATTCCAAAAGATAATTTCGGGAAAAATAACAAACGAGCTCGAAAATTATAAAAACTTCTAGATCTGAGTTTGGTAATTTTTGGAAGGCATTGGTGAAGAAAAATCCGAAATTGGAGCGCAAATGAAAAAGGCTAAATTTGGGAGGCACTAAACCAAAATTTTAGATAAAAATCTAGAAAAAATAGAGAATGAGCTCGGAAAAATATGAAAACCTCCAGAACCAAGTTTTATATCGGATAAGATAAGTTGGAAAAAGACAAATCCAAAATTGGTGTCCATTTGCAATTAAATAAAGTTTGAAGGGCCAAAATGTAATTTTATCGAAGAAACCGAAAAGGTCCAATTTGAAAATAAAAAAGTTGAATGGCCTGGAAATTTCAAGGCCTTTTTCTACCAGTAGCTGATTTAAAGAGGGAGTGTGATCATCATGGATCAAATGGCCAAGGATAGATTGCAAGATGTCAATTTTATTGTCTTGAAAGTGTCCTTGTCCATCCAATGGCCTAAGTGCTTTGTAAAAAGAAGTACATCCTTCAATGGCCAAGATCAAATTGCAAGATGTCATTTTTTATTGTATTGAAAATATCTTTGATCCAATGGCTTAGATTGTTGGAGAAAAGATGAACACATATCATCCAAGGGCAAAGGCTGTTGGAGGAGCATGGGAAACATGTCTTAGTGAAAAAAATCAAAGTACACACACTCTAATATTTAGAGAGGCAGCCGACCATGAGAGAGGGGAGAGGGGAATTTCATTTTTTTGCGAAGGCATTTCCTTACTACTCTTGATTTGGAAAGCTAAAGCAAGGTAGCTATTTTCTTCCCTTCCTCTTCCATTATTTTTTCTTCCATGCTCTCCTCCATGCTTTGTTGATATGATTTTGTTATTCCTTTATGATTTTTATTTTATTTTCTTTCATGAAATAATTTTTTTTTTCAAAAGAAGTTCCAAAATATTTTTTCTTCTTTTCATCAAATAACAAGGTTTAGCAAATATTTTCTCCCATATCTAGTCTTGGCCGAAACTTTAAGGCCATTTCTGTGCTTGTTCTTGCTTGATATCTCTTGCTTGGTTGGTTGTGTTCATGTTCTTAACTCTTGATTGATTCATTTGTGGTAGGATAGATCCCCCTATTTGTTGCTTCATGTTCATGCATTCATCTCATCCCCACTTGATTTTTAACTTAAGCCAACCAATGGCTCAAAGCCAAGCTTTCATGAGCATGTTGTGCAAGTTGGATTTTCTGATTTTTCTCACTATACATTCCTTGTCCAAATTTAAATATTTTTTAACCACAAGTTGTATACCCTTTAAAGAGCCTCTAGTACTTTTTTTTTGGATTTTTCTATCAAAGGTTTAAAAATGGATTTCTACAAAGTAGTTTTTAACTCACTGTTTTGATTTTGGTACAATTCAGTCATAGTATCCATACTCCAAAAATTAAGATGATTTTTTCCCATAGAGGTAAACATGTCCTAGGTCTATGCTAATTTTTTTAGAATTTTTTGAAATTTTCTAGGAGGGCAAAAAAATAGGTTTTCAAAACAGCCTAATGGATTTTGACAAAGTAGTTTTTAACTCATTTTTTTTTGGTAAAATTCGGTCATAGTATCCATGCTCCAAAAATTAAGCTGATTTTTTCCCATAGAGGTGGACATGTTCTATGTCCACCATAATTGTTTCAGATTTTTATGAAATTGTTTAGAAGGGAAAAAAATAGGTTTTCAAAACTGACAGTGAGGGTCAGATTTGTTTTCAAGAAAGTAATAATTTTCTGTTTTGGTTGGGATTAAGAAGGGGCTGATTTGGGACATTAGTTACTATCTTAGGTTAATTTCCATGTCATTTCATTCATAAAATTTGATTTTATAACAGTCGGGTCAAGGGTGGTCAACCCGAGTTTCAAAACTAGGAAAAAAAGAGCTTTTAAAGAGGGGTTCGGCCGAGGCCAATTTTTCATCTCAAAAGATTCGATTTTCTTTAAATCCAAGCCTAAAGTATTTCAATTTTGAAAATATGATTTTAGTATCTTCCTAAGGTAGTCGGATACCTTTTTAGGTATACAGATGTCCTTACTTCAAGGAAGAAATACATCCTCATGCATTGCATTTTTAAAAATGTTTTTACTCAATTTGTCATAAAAACGTATTTTTTTGGTTTTATTAAACATTTGGCGAGAGTTAGTTCTTAATCTTTGCAGAGAAGGTTAAGAAATTATTCAACGCACGTGTTTATGGAATCGAAACGTATGGTTTTTCGTTTTACTTAGAACCATGTAAATATCATATGAAAGAATTATTTTCCAAGCTTTGTCGGGAAGCACGGTAATATTTTCCAACATTTGCTATTAACATGATTCCTCAAATGAATAATTCATTTCAAATAATGATGTGTGCATGTGATCATGATGTGATTATGAATATTTTATGATGATGCCATTTTGTTGATTTTGCCACGTCATTCATATGCCATGTCATCAAGTGCATGCCCTGTCATCCATTCACATGCCCTATCATCCATATGCCATGTCATCCATATGCCAAGTCATTCATTCACATGCCATGTCATCAAGAATTTTCCATGTCGTTCATTATGCCATGTCATCCATATGCCATGTCATTCATTATGCCATGTCATCCATATGCCATGTCATCCATATGCCATGTCATTCATTCGCATGCCATGTCATCAAGAATTTGCTATGTCATTCACTTGCCCTGTCATTCATTTACATGCCATGTCATTCATTTTGACATATCATTTCATATGCCAAGTCATTCATTCACATGCCATGCCATCAAGAATTTGCCATGACATTCTCATGACATGTCATTCATATGCCATATCATTCACATGCCGTGGAATTTATATTGCCACGTCATTCATTCACATTTCATGTCATTCACATGCCATGTCATGTGAATGACATTCATTCTCATGCCATGTCATTCATATGCCATGTCGATTTCATTCACATGACATCATTTTGCCATGTCATTCATAGTCCATGTCATTTTGCATGCCATGATGATTTCATTCACATGATATTCATTCTTATGCCACGTCATTTTCCATGCTATGCCATGTCATTCACATGACATTCATTCTCAAGCCATGTCATTCATTTGCCATGTCGATTTCATTCGCATGACATCTTTATGCCATGTCATTCATAGGCCATGTCATTTTGCATTCTATGTCGATTTCATTCACATGACATTCATTCTTATGCCATGTAATTTTGATTACCATGCCATGATAAATACGCATGCTCATTTAATTTTTATCTTAGTAACATTTTTGCATACTCATGGTTATTCACAATAATTTTTCAAATACATGGAAAATAAATAATATTTTTTTTAAATCAAGATTATTCCCGAGTTAAAATAATTCATGAGTTCTCTGCTGGGTCTATCAGGGAGGATATCATCAATTATCATTAACAACGGAATATCTTTTTTAAAACGAGAATGATTCAGAAAATTTCAAAGTCAAGGAAGAATTCCATGTTTTGCCGAGTTTGTCGAAAAATATGGAAAATTTTATATTAATAAATTCCGGATCATTTTCAAATAAAAATATGATTTTTTTTAGGGAATTATTTTCGAACACCAAATTTAAAACCAACTTTTCTTCGAGATTCGAGATAACACACGACTAATAAGGTACCGTTTTATACGGGCGTTGTAGGGGTGCTAATCCTTCTCCGCACGTAACCAACTCCCGAACCCGCACTTGTTTTCTTTGGTTCAAAGCATAGACTAACAAAATTGGTTTTAAAAATGTTTTAATTAATTTGAAAATATTTTATAAAAACCGGTTTTAATAGGTGGCCGATCACACCTAGCCAAAAAAAGATTGGTGGCGACTCCATTTCTTTTTTCGAGGTTGTTTTCACACCCTCGACCTTTGATTTCAAGAGGAATTAAGTCGTCTTTTGCTCTGCCTGTTTTTTTCCCCTCACTCAAACGGGTTCTCCTCCCCCGGCGGATCACATATCGACAGCTTGGCGACTCCACTGGAGACTTTGGAGAGTTAGGCCTAGAATTAGTCGCGTGTTATCAAAAGTCTAGGTTTGTCGGGTTTAATTGGTGTTTAATTGTAATTCCCACATTTTTTTGTAAATAATGAGAATTTTTGAAAATAACAAAATGTTTTTAATATGTTCATTTGCATGCAAATTGTTGCTGTTCTCTGGTTATTTAATCTTGTACATTATTATTGTCCATTGGTTATTTAACCTTGTATATTATTACTGCTCTCTGATTGGTTAATACGTTACACTAATCTTGATCTTTGCTTTAATAAATTGTTGGGGCATTTAGAATAAGGATTATAGAATAGGTGGTGAAAGGTTTGTTTTTTTCTCCTCACACTCTACACGTGCATTTGCATAACATGAGCCCTCCACTCGGGTTCCGTCTTTTAGGTAGAAGTAAAGTAACTATGCTCTCGTGAGGTGATAACCTCCGCATGGACTAGTGAAACACTTCCATAGTAGTAGACTACCTATGCTTTCGTAGGGTGATAACCTCCGTATAGGCCTAGGAAATACACTCTAACAAATTGAATCCGTTTTTATCGGGGTGCCTTACTAGCCTTCACCGGCGACAGTGAGGAGAAATTTGGAGCCTTTTTAGAACCTAATGCAACCTCATATAGTGAACCTAGGTGAAGCCATGCCGAATTTCCGTTAGAGGTACCAAAGCTAGGAACAATTGAGGAATGCTTCTAATCTTTTTCCATTTATTTTTACATTCTGAATAAGCATTGTAGATCAGGCAACGATGAACATACATCACCCGTAATAAATTTGGTATTCATCCCCAAAGGCATTAAGATGCTTAAATAAATTGATATTGTTGGGGCACATGTTCATTCATTTTCTCACTTTGCATGAATGATTTTACCCTTTACTTACTTTGCTTCTTTTTTCCACACATCATTTGTAATAATACTGAAACTTAGTGTTTTTGGGTTGTTTTGAAAAATCTTCTTTTTTATACTTGTACCTTTTTAGGTATTTAAAAAAAAAAAGAGTTTTTATTTCATGCAAAATTTTCTTCTTTGAAAAAAAAAATGAAAAAAATTAGGATTTTCTTTTTCTCGATCTTTTCATTGCATCTTGCATAACATTCACATTACTTGAGAAGTTGTAAATATGAAAATTAATCTCCTCAAGCATCTTCGCGTTTTGTACATTTCATGCATTAATCATCATTACATTCATGCATATAAGAATAGAGCATGTACATTCATGATTGTATTCTTGATCTCATGATAATAATGTCAATTTCATTTGCATGAAAGGGGTTTAAGATATGAGGAATGAATTGGAGGAATGAGTGTATGCTTTGGAGTGCAACCAAAGGAATTTAGACATGATATCCGGGAGTGAAAGGACAACTCGCCAAATTGATAAAGATGTTTGAGGATCTTAGTAAGAGTAAGGGGGAACTTTCTCAAGGATCTTCATCGTTCTCGGATCAACCAAAACCACCTGGTCTAGATCATATAATCCCTGCTCGATCTTGTACTTGTCAGTGCCATAAAGGATTGAACCTTAATATAACTGTGGAAGTGGTCAAATCGGGAGGCCAGATGCCAAAGACAGAGACCTCGGATCCTGCACCATCCCTGCGAACTATCCCAGATCTGAATCAGTATCCTTTCTTTACTATCACCCCTTCGTCCGCTAGGACGACCAACACGAGGTCTCTAGGTTCCATTCCATCACCACAAGCTGGCTGTAACTCGTACTTTTTCCCTCATCAAGCATCCGAGATAAAAATTCAAGTTGTGTGCAACCTGTAAGGGTCCTGTGTCCAAATCCATACCCGTACCATGCTGTTCCGCCACCTCTCCATCCAAACACTTCGGTTCGAGTCTTCATGCCACCATCAAATGCCCCGACTCCTAGGCTGTGTGTGACCAAGAAGCAGCCCAAGAATAAGACTCAAAAGCAGTATAATCCCATTCCAATCAGCTACCAAGAGCTTCTCCCTATATTGGTCCAAGATCACCTGGTTGCCTGTGTGCCGCTGAAACCCCTGCTACCACCGTACCCCAAGTGGTATAACCCAAGTGCAAGATGTGATTATCACTGCGATATTGCTAGGCATAACATCGAAGACTGTGAAGCCTTCAAGAGGAAAGTCCAGTTTTTCATAGATATCAAGTGGTTTGATCCAACGACACTGATTGATAGAGGACTGGGAAAAGCTATTAGGGTTGGGAGATTGATCTTTAATAATGTAGTAGGATTTCATATTTTAAGTAGCCAGGTCTTATAGCCTTAGGATGCTAGGAAAAATTAAAATGCTTGTAAAGACATTTCTAACCACTGCTCAGATTTTGTAAACATGGTTTATGTCTTGTGAACATTGATATGGGAATGAATTGGTTATGCTTCAAATTTATGAGATGTTGATGATTAAGTTCATCCGATTCATATTTCCTCCATCGTATCTTCCCCTTTGCATTTTGCGTAAGATCAATTATTTGTCATACCATACATTTCATTCATGCATTGATTTGTTTATTCTTCGCATGTATCATGTTGGCATCAAGTTGCATTCATGATGTACATAATCATCATTGATTTCACTGTATATTTTAATGCATTAATTTGTTTATTCTTGACATGCATCATATTGACAACGTGTTGCATTCATAGTATATATGATCATTCATTGGAAAATGCAAGAACAATTGTTGTCGGATTTAACCACTCAAGTGCACGTATCGTTAACAAGTAATAAAGTGAAGAATAGAGTATCGTTCCCACGAGGAAAAGTACTAAAATTATAACAACTTAATCTTATTCAAACAAATAATTAAAGGTTGTAAAGTAAAAACTAAATAAAAGAAAATAATAAATAAAAGAAGGCAAATTAAAAGATAGATTAAATCAAATAAACAAAAGCCTAGGATTACAATTTCCCTCAACACTTCGTATGAACATCTCCTATCCACTTAACTTGATTAATGACAATGATTTGTTAACCTAGAGTTCTAATCTATTTATAAAGATCTTCCAATGGTTTTATAAAAATATCTCTCTTAACCAATTAAATATATTCCTATGATAATTGAATTAAAGAGAAACTCATTAAGCTTAGACTCTAAAATTGGTTACACAAGACACGTAAGTATATTCCTACCCTACATACAGATCAATTCATCACAATAAGTGAATATGAAACATGTGTTATTCAATCCATGTCTAACACTAAACTCTCTTTTCCAAGTTGTATCTAGGTTACCGCATCAATCTAATTGGTAGCTAAGTAATTATAAGCATTAAGCACAAGATTGAATAAACAACACCAAATATCATTAAATCAAGAAAGAACGTAAAATAATCCAAACTACATGTTGAGTTCCATTGCAATCCTAAAAAAATATATCTAGTCATAATAATTAATAAAAATATAAAACAAAAGAGTTTCACCATCATAAATATTACAAGAAAGATAAAGAATATAAGGGACAAGAGAAAACTAAAGGGTTGTTAGATCTTTAGTATTCAATCCTTCAAAATCTCTATTGCTCCTTGCAACTTTGTGGTGGCTGCTCTCCTCTTAAGAAAACTAGGTTATTTACAAGCTTTAGATTTGACAGCTAGGGAGAAGTTTTTTTTTTTAAAGTCCTGAAGGCTTCCTATTTATAGAACTCCAAAAGCCTCAAGTAGGAAAACTTTGTGGGCAAGTAACAGCTTTCAGTTTTGACTTTCCATATATGAACTGATATTCTTCTTATTGCTTTAGGACTCTACAAAAATACAAAAGTCATTAAATAAATAACTAAATTAAACATAAAATAAATAAAAATAAATAAAAATAACTAAAAATAATTAATAATACTTTAAACTACAAGGACATAGCTATATAAAATAGGGTAAAATAACTCTATTTTATAGAGTTATCACACCCCCAAACTTAAGATTTTGCTAGTCCTCGAGAAAAACAAAACAAAACAAAACAAACCTAACTAACTATATAAAATGACTCAAAAACAGAACTCAAGACAAATTCACTTAAATAATGATTCCTTTAATTGTCCTCAAAAGTTATCTCAAAATCTTGACTCAAAGTAGAACACAAACATAATCAAACTTTATGATTCAATTCAATCGTATGCATCATGCTTGAATGGATTTTCAGTGAGTGTGAATAATCTCTTTGCAAATCATTGCATGCAATCTAAATAAGTTTATACCAACGTAAAATACTAATTAATACTAGATTCTCATATGTTTGCTTTTCATCTCTCTCTCCACTAATGTAGACTACCACTTCATTAAGGATCAAGTAGGTCTTTATTAAGCTTGTAAAGTAAGGCTAGGTTTAAGGTATGATAAAGGATGTATTTCGGTTTAAGTCACCCATAGACAGTTTACATTTTTCTTTCAGGATTTTTGAGAGCCATAATCTTTTTCTCAAATTACATACTTCATTATTTGATGCACTTCCTTTTTGCTTCACCACTTTATTCTTTTGGTTACACATGACAATTAATAAAAATATAAAACAAAAGAGTTTCACCATCATAAATATTACAAGAAAGATAAAGAAGATAAGGGATAAGAGAAAACTAAAGGGTTGTCAGATCTTTAGTCTTCAATCCTTCAAAATCTCTATTGCTTCTTGCAACTTTATGGTGGCTGCTCTCCTCTTAAGAAAACTAGGTTATTTACAAGTTTCAGTTTTGACAGCTGGGGAGAAGTCTTTTTTTAAAGTCCTAAAGGGTTCCTATTTATATAACTCCAAAAGCCTGAAGTAGGAAAACTTTGTGGGCAAGTAACAGCTTTCAGCTTTGACTTTCTATATATGAACTTATATTCTTCTTATTGCTTTAGGACTCTACAAAAATACAACAGTCATTAAATAAATAACTAAATTAAACATAAAATAAATAAAACTAAATTAAAAATAAATAAATATAACTAAAAAATAATTAATTAATACTTTAAAGTACAATGACTTAGCTATATAAAATATGGTAAAATATGGCAAAATGTAAAGTTGAATCTAGAGATCAGATGATTAAACTGATGGAGCTGGTGTCCGCCGCGAACAAGGGAAAGGGATACTCTAAAAACTTGATCACCAATGAAGGTCGGGGACACAAAGGGCTCAGAATGAGGTCGTAATATCAGGTGTCTAGTCTTTTCAGAACACCGTCAATCCTGTCAACGTCCTGAACTCAGATGATCCTGCTGAACAGTCAAAATTGAAAATGGTTGCATTGAAAGGGGCTGAGTCGATAGATTCCCAAAGGAAGTATCAACTGTTAGAGGAAAGGCTCTAGGCAGTAGAAAGTACGGATGTATTTGGGAGTGTATATGAAAAGAAATGTTGCTTGGTCCCTGATTTAATGACTCCTCCTAAATTCAAGGTTCCCAACTTTGAGAAATATGATGAGACAACCGATCTATCAGCCCACGTCACTATGTTCTGCCAAAAGATGACAGGCCATATAGATAATGATAAGCTATTGATCCACTGCTTTTAGGATAGCCTCAGGGGGTCCGCTATTAGATGGTATAATCAGTTGAGCAAGGATCTGATTCACTCTTGGATTGATTTGGCTAATGCATTTTTAAGCCAATACAAGCATGTGACTGATATGGTGCCTGACCGTCTCACTTTGCAAAATATGGAGAAAAAGGTTACTGAGAACTTCAAAGAGAATGCTCAGAGGTGGAGGAACATGGCCACCCAAGTACGATCGCCCCTGACTCAGAAGGAAACCACTGTCTTTTTTGTGAATACACTGCGGGCCCCGTACTATGATAGACTCGTCGGCAATGCCACAAAGAATTTTTTGGATATGGTAATCTCCGGGGAAATGATTGAGAATGCTATCAAGACAGGGAAACTTGAAAGAGATAAAACATCTAATGCAGAGAGAAACAGGACACCCAAAAAGAAAGAGGAAGATGTTCAAGCTATGGGAGGCTTTGCCCCGTATCTTCAGGCCCCCTCAGACCAACTATCTTGTCCTTCTATGAACAACATATCCCAGGGTTCATACTTATACCCGATGGCCTCTTAGAATCCAACAAATCTTCAACCTCTTGTCAGCCAGAGGAAGCCGAAGAACATAAAAAAAAAATCAGTTTGAGCCACTCCCCTTGTCTTACTCTGAACTATTGCCCCAGCTGGTCGAAGAGCAACTCCTCATTAAAGTTCCAGTGGAGCCTATCCAACCCCCATACCCAAGCTGGTATGACAAAAATGCATATTGTGATTATTATTCTGGGATTCGAAGACATTCCACAGAAAATTGCATATGTCTAAAACGGAAGGTTCAAGCACTCATCAATAAAGGGCAGTTAGATGTGGTGAAGGAACAAAGGTCAGACAGCATGGAGAATTCATTAAATGGGAATGATGAGACCATTGTGGATGTCATGATGGGGGAGAAAGATGAAAAGGTCGAAGAGAGTACCGAGGAATAGCTAGTTTGAATTACGAGAAAACATGTCAAGGGGGAGTTTTTTATCCATGTAGTTCTATACCTCATGATGAAAACACCTGTCTTATGTTGACATCCATATAAAATAAATGAATTTTGAATGCTTTTGTGTTTATTGTGTTTTAACAATAATTGGAATGTGCAAAAACAAGCATTAAGAAAGTTTTAATAACGGACAGTCTAGAGAATATTGATGATCATAGTTAGAAATGACCCAATACCCTCCCCCTCTCTTTTGGGCATTCCTATGCCTAAATCCCTTGAACTGAGACCACCTGAAAGACCTAATGCTTCAAGGAATATGAATGATTGAACTTCATAAACCATTTTCATTACAAAATAAGAAAATATGTAGATTCTAATCTAGGCTATGAGCAAAGGAACGAAATTTTTGAAAATTCTTCAAGCTCATTGGAAACTCAAACAAATGAGACGTTCTTTCAAGAATCTAGATCATGGTAATTTGATGTATGTCACGGTTGTGCTAAAACCATTCACATCGTTTCCAAAAACCTAAAAACACCAATTGCCCAAACATCACTTCATGATTGACACCTCAGGGCACAATGATTAAACCAGATTATCCCATGTCCTAGAGAAAGCCTCTTTTTGGATCATATTTTCCTTGTCACTTCGAATGAACCCAAGATTGAAACTCAGCCTTTTCAATATAGACCTAGACTTGCAATGTTCCTCATTCTCATGGTTTATCAAATTGGGTCATCATATGTAGAAATGATGGATACATGGCGCATAAGGATGGAACTAATGCATGAATCGTTGGGGCATGCGACAAAAAAAAAGAAAGAAAAAAGAAGGAAAATTTGTGATATCATGAATATGGGAATTCGGATGATTTCGAAGTGCAAAATGAAATTTTGATTATCTATTTCCCTTGGGGATTGCTTTTCAATGAGAATATTTGTACTTGATATGAGAAATGGCCATCTTTCATATCCCTTTCACAAAAAGAAATTATCCATAGTCACCATTTTTTAGCCGAAATCATTCTTTCTTCTTTGAACCCTGATCAAGGATCACTCTCTACACTAGGGGGCAAATGCAAGGAAAGATCTTCTCAAAGATCATGGAGAAATGAGTCCTAACTCGAAAACAGATATAAAGCAAATTGAGCTCCCAAACAAATACGGGCTCACTCTATCGAAATAAAGATGCAAAAGAAAAAGGAAGAAAGAAAAAGATGGCAAAATGAAGGCCAACAACAAAACAAAAGAAAAATAAAAATAAAAACGCAAAAAAATATGTGAAAAGGGATGGCGAAATGAAAGCCAAAAACAAAGAAGAAAATAAGCAAAAGTGAAAAGAAGTAAAGAAAAGTCCAAAATGACAAATGCTTCAAAGGGAATCCTCCTCAAGAAATGATCCTTGATCTGATTACCCTCAAACACATATTTTGGGCCTATTTATCCTTTCTTTCTGAACCCTAAACCTTGGCCTACGTTACGTGCTTTAAAAGTCCATTTTGATCAAGCATGAATATTTAACTTGAAGGGTTTTTCCTCAGATTTTATCCCATTTCTTTGAATTATCATTTCACTATGGAAGAATTTAGAATTCTCAAGTGCATGGTAGAACAATAAAATAAAAAAGAAAAAATGGAAAGAATAGGACTCTAGGGCGAAAACCCAAAAATGGACGGTTTAGAGTAAAATGGAATTTTTGATGTCGATGCCACAACAAAAGAAGAGGTCATCTTGAAGAAATCAACGAATATCTAGGAATTCCTGAACCTCCTAAATTCTCAGCTCTCATTAGGAGGACTGACTTCAAAAAATTGAGACTTTTTCCCTCTAAAATCAACTTTCCAGTTTGAACATCCCAACCAATCTTGACGCTTGTCAAAACGCCATGATTTGGAAACTAAAAGAATGTTGAATTTGTTCAATTCTCAAGGAAATATTGTTTTACAAAACCTGTTCCATTTGTGAGCCTAGAAGGGACAAACATTTTTGTTGTGAAGTTTTCTTCGATCAACCAAAATCCTGTTGTATCAAGCCTTTCAATTCAAGTTGAAAAACCCAAATTGACATTCAGAAAAAAAAATACTAACAGTGATCATCAGTCTTCAAGAGATTCATACATCACACACTGTGGGGTTAATATATTTGGCTCAGAAGTTTTCATTAAATGAGCAATTTTTTTCAAAATGGGAAAACAAATAAAAATATTTTTGAAATAACCATTTTTGATGTTAACATGAGACAAGGGTTTTTCTAACCCAAAGGTATGGGATCACTAGGGTTGACCTTGACTTCCAAACATGGAACTTGGCAAATAGGGTTTTGTTGATAAGAGTTTGAGAACTATTGGGAATGATCTCTTATGGGGCATGAGTGTTCAAGATCCACTCTGATTTGAAAAGGAAAGGCTAAACCGAAGCCTAGAAAAACGATCGGGGGCATTTGCATCACCCATGAGCACTTACCTCTTTACTAAGCTTTGCATCTTTATTAAGCTTTGCATCTTTATTGATCTTTGCATTTGCATCATTTAGAAGCATTTTGCACAGTGCTAATCTTTGCATTTGCATCATTCGAAAGCACTGGCATAATGTCAATCTCTGCATCTGCATCAAGAAGCATTTGCATTAACCCAAGACATTTGCATTTGCACCATGAAGCATTTGCATCTCATTCAATATCTGCATCTGCATCAAGAAGCATTTGCATCGATCCAAGACATTTGCATTTGCAATATGCAGCATGTGCATCTTGTTTAATCTCCACATCTGCATCAAGAAGCATTTGCATCAATTAAAGACATTTGCATCTGCATCATGAATAATTTGTATCCTCTTTCCAATCCTTCAATTTAATTTTCAACACTATTCTCAAAAATAATCTTTTTAAGACCTCTGAACATCATTTTCAAAGAAAATACATCTTTTAAAACCTCCGGGCAATTCTTCAAAATCATGGATAAGACCTCCGAGCATCATTTTTCAAAGAAAAGACACTTTTTTAAGACCTCCGGGCACAATTCTTCAAAATCATGGATAAGACCTTCGGGCGCCATATTTAGAAATTACCCTTGTCATCTCATTTAAAAATTATCTATGGTTTCGCCTAGATAACTTTTCGACTTTTGGTTCCGCCCAAGTCATCTTATCTGAAAATTATCTATGATTTCGTCTAGATAACTTTTCGACTTCTGGTTTCCCCAAGTCATCTTATCTGAAAATTATCTATGGTTTCGCCTAGATAACTTTTCGAATTCTGGTTCCGCCTTAGTCATCTCGTTTGAAAATTATCTATGGTTTCGCCTAGATAACTTTTCGACTTCTAGTTTCGCCCAAGTCATCTTATCTGAAAATTATCTATGGTTTCGCCTAGATAAGTTTTTGACTTCTGGTTTAGTCCAAGTTATTTCAATTTCTGGTTTCGTCGGTAAGGTTAGCACCGAGATAAGATAAGGCCCCGGGACTTTCGCCGAGGTATTGCCTTCTCTCGCAAATTGGACTTGTTTCCTTAAGACGGGTCGAGCCTTGATTAGTCAGGGAACTCAATTTAAGGACAAATCTTACTGTTTTCAAACAAAATCACACCAAGATAAGATAAGGCCCCGGGACTTCAGCCGGGGTATTGTTTTCTCTTACAAATCGAACTCGTTTCCTTAAGACGGTTCGAGCCTTGATTAGTTAGGGAACCCAATCTAAGGATAATTTTTCTATTTTATTTATAATTTAAAAAAAAATCAAAAAAATAAAAATTCTCCCTTTCTATCCTTCACATGGGATTTCATTGACCGGACAAAATTATTGTCTAGTTTTTCTTTGCCTAAATCCTGATTCTCAGCAATAGTCTGAGAGGGGCAGCTATAGACACCTAATTTTGTCCGGCCCCCTAAACCGGGCAGATTCTCCTTTTGAACTTCCCGAAACACAAAGAGACTTCTTCTGTTTCATAGATGGGTCCCCAAGACTTTATTTCGGAGGTCAACACAAAAAGTCAACTCGAAAAAAAGTCAACCTAAAAAATGTCAACCACTAAAAAAGTAAACTCTCAGTTAAAATCAAGATTCAAAGTTGAATTGAACAATGGCAAAAGAATTTTGATAATCTGAGGTCTACAACGAAAGATATAGAGTTCGAAAGATGGGTTGCGGAAATTCAGTGTAGGGGAAGACCTAGTCCGACAAATTTGGGGAAAACTGCAAAGATGGCCCGATTCGGTGAAATTGAAGCCCCAATTGAGAAAGGATGAATAAACAAAAATAGCCCAAGGCCCAGTTGAAAATGGATCCCAAGGAAGAGCCGGTTAGAGCAAAAACAGAAAAACGATAAAATTTTCGAGGATTGAAAAAGAGAAAATTAAATCGGAGAGAAACTTGATCGTAAAAATTGGGCATTTTAGGACCAACTCAAATTCAATATATGAAAAAGGAAGTAGAAAAAGAAAATTCAGAAATCGGACCCGTTTTGAGCAAAATTGAGGTTTCGGAGGTTAAAGGGCAATCTCAAAAAATCCCAAAAACAAATTCGGGATAATTAGCAAATGAGCTCGGAAAATTATAAGAACTTCTAGATCTAAGTTTTATAATTTTTGGAAGAGATTGGAAAAAGAAAATCCAGAATCGGAGCTCGAATGACAAAGGCGAAGTTTGGGTACACTAACCCGAAAAATCCTAAAGAAAATTTTGAGAAAAATAGCAAATAAGCTCCAAAAATTATGAAAACTTTCAGATCTAAGTTTTATAATTTTTAGGAAGTAGAGTGAAGAAAAATCCATAATCGGAGCTCATTTGAAAAAGGGCAAAGTTTGGTGCACTAACCTGAAATTCCAAAAGATAATTCCGGGAAAAATAGCAAACGAGCTCGAAATTTTCTGAAAACTTCCAAATCTGAGTTTTGTAATTTTTGGAAGGCATTGGTGATGAAAAATACGGAATCGGAGCTCATTTGAAAAAGGGCAAAGTTCGGGTGCACTAACCCGAAATTCCAAAAGATAATTCCAGAAAAAATAGCAAATGATCTCAAAAAATTATGAAAACTTCCAGATTTGAGTTTTTTAATTTTTGGAAGGCATTGGTGAAGAAAAATCCAGAATCAGAGTTCATTTGAAAAGGGGCAAAATTCGGGTACACTAACCCAAAATTTCAAAAGATAATTCTAGGAAAAATAGCAAACGAGCTCAAAAAATTATGAAAACTTCCAGATCTGAGTTTTGTATTTTGGAAGACATTGGTGAAGAAAAATCTGGAATTGGAGCTCAAATGAAAATGGCTAAATTTGGGAGGCACTAAACCGAAATTTTAGATAAAAATCCGGGAAAAATAGAGAATGAGGTCAAAAAAATGTGAAAATCTCCAAAACCAAGTTTTATATCCGATATGATGAGTTGGGAAGAACAAATCCGAAATTGGGGTCCATTTGCAATTAAATAAAGTTTGGGGGGCCAAAATGTAATTTATCTAAAAAATCGAAAATGGCCAATTTGCAAATAAAAAAAGTTGAATGGCCTGGAAATTTCCAGGCCATTTTTTGCTAGCAGCTGATTCAAAGAGGGAGTGTGATCATCATGGATCAAATGGCCAAGGATGGATTGCAAGATGTCATTTTTATTGTCTTGAAAGTGTCCTTGTCCATCCAATGGCCTAAGTGCTTTGTAAAAAGATGAGTACATCCTTCAGTAGCCAAGATCAAATTTGCAAGATGTCATTTTTATAGTATTGAAAATATCTTTGATCCAATGGCTTAGATTGTTGGAGAAAAGATGAGCACATATTGTCGCAACCTAACAAATAATAACGACGACGAGTCTCATCGCAAGACTTTATTATTCGTTAGGCGTGACATTTAAAAAAAAAAATCGAGGAAAAGTCGACTTAATTCCTCTAGAAAAATTAAGGTTTTGAAAATGACCTTAAAAAAGACATGGAGTCGCCACCAATCTTTTTTAGCTAGGTGTGATCGGCAACCTATTAAAACCGGTTTTATAAATATTTTAAAAATTAATTAAAACATTTTAAAAACCAATTTCAAGTCTGCGTTTTGAAACCAGAGAAATCAAAGAAGCGGGTTCGGGAGTCGGTTACGTGCGGGGAAGGATTAGCACCCCCACAACGCTCGTATAAATCGGTACCTTATTAATCGTGTATTATCTCAAGTCTCGGTAAAGATTGGTTTTAAATTTAGTATTTCAAGTTAATCCCCAATTTAAAGAAAAATAATTCAATTTTTATTTGAAAATGATTCGGAGTTTATAAATTCAAAATTTTCCTATATTCCCCAACAAACGTGGCAAAATATAGAAATTTTTATTAGTTTTGAAAAACTTTCCGAATCATTCTCTTTTTTTTTTTTTTTTGAAAGAAAGATATTCCTTTATTAATGATAATTGATGATATTCCCTCCAGCAAACCCGGTAGAGAACTCATGAATTATTTTAACTCGAGAATATCTTTATTTTTTATTGAAAAATCATTATCCTTTTGAAAACATTTTAAAAGATATGAATATGTATATGCATGACATAAATAAAATGACATAGCAAAATCTAAATAATATAATGCAACCTAAATGACATGGCAAACATGAATGATATGGCATATAATTTAAATGACATGGAATAAAATAATGCTATCATATAATATGCATGAAAATAAAAATGCAATGCATGAAATGTATTTTTTCCTTTAATTAAGGAAATCCGTATATCTAAAAAGATATCCGGCTACCTTAGGAAAATATGTCAAATTAAATATTCTAAAACCAAAATACTTTGTGATTGTTTGAAAACAATTTTGAAAAGCTTGAATTAACAATAAAAACTGGGCTAAAAATTTTTAAATGGCTCTAATTTCCTAAGTTTAAAAAATCCGGACTTGACTACCCTTAGCCCGGGACTTGAAAAACCATTTTTAGAGTTTAAAAGGCTTAGAAATCACCCTAAGTCAGTAGCTAACCCTCCTAATCAGCCCACTCTAAGTAGATTAACCAAAACAGAAAATTGGTTTTTCTTTAAATTCAATTCTGACTCCATTGTCCAATTTTAATCCACGATTTTTTATCCTATTTTGAAAAATTCCAAAAATTCTAAAAACAATACTGGAGACTCAGGACATGTAAAACTATACGAGAAAAAATCGGCTTAATTTTTTGATCAAAGATGAATTCCCAGAAAAACCAGAGATGTACGAGTTTTTGGAGGAGAAAAAAACTGCTTTGTTTTTCTTTAAATTTAATTCTGACTCCACTGTCCAGTTTTAATCCACGATTTTTTATCCTATTTTGAAAAATTCCAAAAATTCTATAAAAAATACTGGAGACTCAGGACATGTAAAACTATACGAGAAAAAATCGGCTTAATTTTTTGATCAAAGATGAATTCCCAGAAAAACCAGAGATGTACGAGTTTTTGGAGGAGAAAAAAACTGCTTTGTTTTTCTTTAAATTCAATTCTGACTCCACTGTCCAGTTTTAATCCACGATTTTTTATCCTATTTTTAAAAATTCCAAAACTTCTAAAAAAAATACTGGAGACTCAGGACATGTAAAACTACACGAGGAAATATTTTCTTAATTTTGTGATCAAAGATGAATTCCCAAAAAAATCAGAGATGTACGAGTTTTTTTGAAAAAAACTGAAAAAAACTGCTTTGCCAACACATTTTTTTTTCTTGATAAAATCATTTAAAAATCAAAATAAAAATATTTGAAACTCATAAAATGACTTGAAAGCAGTAGCTAGGACTTTTTGAAAGTTAGATAAAAATTGGCTAAGTAAAAAAATCACAAAGGTAGAATAATCAATTTGACAAAATTAATTTTCCACAAGTGTGCTCAAGAGAGCATGACCATGAACCATTAATTGGCTCAAGTCATTATTCAAGTGGCATGAACATGAAATGCATGAAACAATGCAGCAAACATAATGCATGAAATGCATGGATCTAAACCTAAATGTAAGGAAAATGCATGACACAAATAATATGGCCTAGACCTAACATGAACTTGCATGACATTTAATGTAACCTAGACCTAAGACATGCATGGCATTTTCACAAACACAAGGCATGCTTAATTCAAAAATCCAACCAAATATCATGGAAATGCAAAAACCTAACAACTAGCATGACAAAAATACAACACACAATGCAAAACACATGGAGTAGCCAAATGGCTCCAAGCTTCAACAAGCATGGCATTTTCACAAACACTTGGTATGCTAGCATGAAAAACTAAGTCATAACACAAAAATCACACAAGCATTTTCACAAACACCTAATATACCAAATCTAAAACATGCTCACTAAGATATAAAACAAGAATCATGCAAAGAATCACACAAGCATTTTCACAAACACTTAATATGCTAACTCTAAAACATGCTCAAATTTAAACAACATAAAAACAGAAAATTAAAAAAGCAAAAACATGATATCTAAGACATAAATGGCAACAAACAAAGCAACCAAATTAAATATAACTTAAGAACATGAAATAACATAATATTTAAAACATCAAAAATAAAGAAAATAGCATAAACAACATGGTAAAATGAATCAAAAACAACAACTTAAAATAAATAATGTAGGCCATTTGGCCATGGTGAGTTTATTGTAAAAACAAAATGTAAGAAAAATATACTTAAGAAAGGAAATGAAGGAAGAACAAGAAACATTATTTTAAAATGAAAACTCACCAAGTAGCTTTTGAACGGATTAAGCTATAAACCCTCAGAGTAGCTTTTGAACGGATTAAGCCACAAACCCTCTCACAAGTAGCTTTTGAACGGATTAAGCTATAAACCCTCAGGGTAGCTTTTGAACGGATTAAGCTACAAACCCTCAGAGTAGCTTTTGAACGGATTAAGCTACAAACCCTCAGAGTAGCTTTTGAACGGATTAAGCTACAAACCCTCTCAACAAAAACACTATGACTCACCACCCGGATAATCCTAATACAAGTGTATAGACTATCTCACAAGGGGTAGTGGGTGATTTCAACCAAAGGCCAAGACCCCTTATTTATAAGGTGAGCACCTCCTTGGCTTGACATTACAAAGGGATGTGGGATTGGGACTTAGGCTCAAAAATGAAAATCTCTAACTTAACTCTTGATTTTTAATCACTTGATTGAAAAAATTCTAAGCTTCCTCCTTCCTTTGGGCTTGGGCAGGCCAGCACTTCTCTTTTCCAGCCCAGCTCTGATTTTTGAAAGGCCCAAAGAAGCCCTTTTCGGTTGCTTGGGTGAAACGACCATTTTGCCCCCCGGATGCAAAATAAATATCAAACGGGCTCCAAATTCAATTTTTCTTTTTTTAATACTTCCAAAATAATAAAATATTGAGTTCTGGAAGTTTTCAAAATTATCCGAGTCCGTTTGCTATTTATTTGGATTTTTTTATCCCAAAATGTCCTTTTATGCCCCTACTTTTTACCATTTTTTAAACGAGCTCCAAATCAAGATTTTTCTTCACCAATCTCTTTAAAATAATTAAAAAGTGTGATCTGGAAGTTTTCATAATTTTTGGAGCTCATTTGGTATTTTTTCGGGATTTATCGGCTTGAATTACTGCATAGGAGGCCCGGGATTTGGCCATTTTGCAAACGAACTCGGAATCAAGATTTTCTTTCGTCAATCTCTTTCAAATGATTTAAAAATGAGATCTGCAAAATTTCAAAAGATTTGGAGCTCATTTGCTATTTTTTCGGGATTTTCCTTTTTGAATTACTACATAAGAAGTCCGGGATTTGGCCATTTTGCAAACGAACTCCGAATCAAGATTTTCTTTTACCAATCTCTTTCAAATGATTTAAGAATGAGATTGACAAATTTTTCAGAATTTTTGGAGTCCATTTGCTATTTTTCCCAAATTTTCCAATTTTGCCCTTTTACCTCCGAAACCCGGTTTTGCTCAAAACAAGTCCGATTTTCAAATTTTCTTCAATCTGAGCCTTGGGCTATCCTTTTTAATCATTCCTCATCCATTGGGGGCTTTGGTCTTACCAAGTCGGGCCATTTCTGTGATTTTTCCCGATTTCACCGAAATCCACTAAAAACCCTAATTCTCGGTTTTCTCCCGGATTGACTTTTCTTTCGGTTTTTCTTGCAAGTGACTTCTCCATTACCCGTATTCAGTGCTTATCTTTCATTTGGAACCTTCAATTTCGACCAGTTTGATCGTTTAAGCACTTTTCCCCAAATTTCTTGGATTAGGGTTTCTTTTCTATTGAATCTCCAAATCCCAACTTCCGAACTCCATATCTTTCAATATAGACCTCGGATTATCAAAATTCTTTCGCCCTTTTTCAATTGAACTTAAAATCTTGATTTTGAAAGTGGGTTGAATTTTTCAGTAATTGACTTTTTGGGGTTGACTTTTTCGAGGTTGACTTTTTTCGGGGTTGACTTTTTTTGAGTTTGACTTTTTGTGCTCGCCCTCTTAAACTAAGACTCGGAGTACCACCTGCAGGATGAAAACAATCTTTTTACACTCAGAAACATCAATATGGGAAGAAAACATACCTGTTTAGTGGTCCGGACAAAATTAGGTGACTACAGCTGCCCCTCTTTGGCTATTGCTGAGAATGAGGAATCAGGCAAAGATAAACCAACACTAATTTTGTACGGTCAGTGAAATCACATGTGAAGGAAAGGGAAAGGGGTTTCTTTTTCTTTTTCATTTTCATTTTTCATTTTTTTTTCATTTTTTTTTTCATTTTCTATATTTTTTTCATTTTTTTCATTTTTCATTTTTCATTTTCTATTTTTTTCTATTTTTTTCTCTTTTTCAATTTTTCAATTTTTTTAAATTTTTTTTGATTTTTTTTTTTAACAATAAATTGAAGATTTTGTCCTTAAATTGAATTCCCTGCCTAAACAAGGCTCGATTCGTCTTAAGAAAACGAATTCGATTTTCAAAAGAAAAATTTATGCCCGAAGGTCTTTAAAATTGGTGCCCGGAGGTCTTAAAAAACTGGTGCCCGGAGGACTTACCAATTGGTGCCCGGCGGCCTTACCCTTGAAAAAAGTTATGCCCGGAGGTCTTAAAGATGTTGCCCGGAGGTCTTACCTGTGATTTGAAAAATTATGCCCGGAGGTCTTAAAAATGGTGCCCATAGGCCTTACCCCTGAAAAAAGAGTTATGCCCGGAGGTCTTAAAGATGTTGCCCGGAGGTCTTACCTGTGATTTGAAAAAATATGCCCGTAGGTCTTAAAAATGGTGCCCATAGGCCTTACCCCTGAAAAAAAGTTATGCCCGGAGGTCTTAAAGATGTTGCCCGGAGGTCTTACCTGTGATTTGAAAAATTATGCCCGGAGGTCTTAAAAATGGTGCCCATAGGCCTTACCCCTGAAAAAAGAGTTATGCCCGGAGGTCTTAAAGATGTTGCCGGGAGGTCTTAAGAATGGTGCCCGGAGGCCTTACCCATAATTTGGAAGAAATGCGCTGTATGCGACTTTAAAAATGATGCCCGGAGGTCTTAAGAATGGTGCCCGGAGGCCTTACCCATAATTTGGAAGAAATTCGCTGTATGCGACTTTAAAAATGATGCCCGGAGGTCTTAAGAATGGTGCCCGGAGGCCTTACCCGTGATTTGGAAGAAATGTGCTGTATGCGACTTTAAAAATGATGCCCGGAGGTCTTAAGAATGGTGCCCGGAGGCCTTACCCATAATTTGGAAGAAATGCGCTGTATGCGACTTTAAAAATGATGCCCGGAAGTCTTAAGAATGGTGCCCGGAGGCCTTACCCGTGATTTGAAAAAAATGCGCTGTATGCGACTTTAAAAATGATGCCCGGAGGTCTTAAGAATGGTGCCCGGAGGCCTTACCCATAATTTGGAAGAAATTCGCTGTATGCGACTTTAAAAATGATGCCCGGAGGTCTTAAGAATGGTGCCCGGAGGCCTTACCCATAATTTGAAAAAATGCGCTGTATGCGACTTTAAAAATGATGCCCGGAGGTCTTAAGAATGGTGCCCGGAGGCCTTACCCGTGATTTGGAAGAAATGCGCTGTATGCGACTTTAAAAATGATGCCCGGAGGTCTTAAGAATGGTGCCTGGAGGCCTTACCCATAATTTGGAAGAAATGCGCTGTATGCGACTTTAAAAATGATGTCCGGAGGTCTTAAGAATGGTGCCCGGAGGCCTTACCCATAATTTGGAAGAAATGCGCTGTATGCGACTTTAAAAATAATGCCCGGAGGTCTTAAGAATGGTGCCCGGAGGCCTTACCCGTGATTTGGAAGAAATGCGTTGTATGCGACTTTAAAAATGATGCCCGGAGGTCTTAAGAATGGTGCCCGGAGGCCTTACCCATAATTTGGAAGAAATACGCTGTATGCGACTTTAAAAATGATGCCCGGAGGTCTTAAGAATGGTGCCCGGAGGCCTTACCCATAATTTGGAAGAAATGCGCTGTATGCGACTTTAAAAATGATGCCCGGAGGTCTTAAGAATGGTGCCCGGAGGCCTTACCCGTGATTTGGAAGAAATGCGCTGTATGCGACTTTAAAAATGATGCCCAGAGGTCTTAAGAATGGTGCCCGGAGGCCTTACCCGTGACTTGGAAGAAATGCGCTGTATGCGACTTTAAAAATGATGCCCGGAGGTCTTAAGAATGGTGCCCGGAGGCCTTACCCATAATTTGGAAAAAATGCGCTGTATGCGACTTTAAAAATGATGCCCGGAGGTCTTAAGAATGGTGCCTGGAGGTCTTACCCATAATTTGGAAGAAATGCGCTGTATGCGACTTTAAAAATGATGCCCGAAGGTCTTAAGAATGGTGCCCGGAGGTCTTACCCATAATTTGGAAGAAATTCGCTGTATGCGACTTTAAAAATGATGCCCGGAGGTCTTAAGAATGGTGCCCGGAGGCCTTACCCGTGATTTGGAAGAAATGTGCTGTATGCGACTTTAAAAATGATGCCCGGAGGTCTTAAGAATGGTGCCCGGAGGCCTTACCCGTGATTTGGAAGAAATGCGCTGTATGCGACTTTAAAAATGATGCTCGGAGGTCTTAAGAATGGTGCCCGGAGGCCTTACCCATAATTTGGAAAAAATGCACTGTGTGCGACTTTAAAAATGATGCCCGGAGGTCTTAAGAATGGTGCCCGGAGGTCTTACCCATAATTTGGAAGAAATGCGCTGTATGCGACTTTAAAAATGATGCCCGGAGGTCTTAAGAATGGTGCCCGGAGGTCTTACCCATAATTTGGAAGAAATGCGCTGTATGCGACTTTAAAAATGATGCCCGGAGGTCTTAAGAATGGTGCCCGGAGGCCTTACCCGTGATTCGGAAGAAATGCGCTGTATGCGACTTTAAAAATGATGCCCGGAGGTCTTAAGAATGGTGCCTGGAGGCCTTACCCATAATTTGGAAGAAATGCGCTGTATGCGACTTTAAAAATGATGCCCGGAGGCCTTACCCGTGATTTGAAAAAATGCGCTGTATGCGACTTTAAAAATGATGCCCGGAGGTCTTAAGAATAGTGCCCGGAGGCCTTACCCCTGAAAAAAGTTATGCCCGGAGGTCTTAAAGATGTTGCCCGGAGGTCTTACCTATGAATTATGCCAAGAGGTCTTAAAAATGGTGCTGAAGAATTGTTGAAAATTATCCTAAAGATTTTGAGAAGATGCGAATGCTTTTTGATGCAAATGCATATGTTGAATAAGATACGAAATGACTTAAACTGGTGCAAATGTCTTTAATGCAAATGTAAATGACTTGGATTGATGCCCATGTTTCATGATGCAGATGCCCCTACTAATTGTGTTCATGTAACTGGTTTATGAATGGTGTAACTACAATTACCACACATTAACGAAAATGCAATGATTCTAGAAATGATGCAATTGTTTGAGATGACACAAATACGAATTCCATGAAGAATTGTAAATGTAAAGGTAAAATGCAGATGCTTATGGAATAATGCCAATGCAGATACCCATGAATGATGCAAATGCTTGCCGACACTGTGCAGATGTAAAAGCTTGATAGAGAGATGAGTGTTCATGAGTGATGCAAATGCCCCCGGTTGTTCTTCTAGACTTTGGCTTAGCCTTTCAAATTCATTTTTCCTCTTCAAATCAGAGTATATCTTCAATTCATTTTGGCTATTCGCTTTGCCCCAACAGTTTTCAAACTTTCATCAATAGAGATCTGAACTGGGTTCTATTTCTTCTTCTCATATCTGGAAGTCAAGACCTATCCTGGCAGTTCTACACCTTTGAGTTAGAAAAATCCTTGTCTCATGCCAACATCAAAATGGGTATTTCAAAAAATCTCTTTATTTGTTTTCGCATTTTGAAAACTTCTGAACAAAAAATATTAACCCCACCATGTGTGATGTACAAATCTTTTGAAGACTGATGATCATTGTTAGAAATTTCTCTAAGTATCAATCTGGGTTTTTTCAACTGGGATTGGCAAGGCTTGGTATAACAAGATTCTGGCTTTTCCAGGAAAACTTCATGACAAAAATGTATATCCCTTCTAGGCTCACAAATGGAATAGGTTTTATAAATCATGAATTCATTGAGAACCAAACAAATTCAACATTCTTTTAGTTTCCATATCAAGGCATTTTGTCAAGCATCAAGATTGGCTGGGATGTTTAAACCGGAAAGTTTAATCTTGGGAACAAAGTTTCAGTTTTTGAAGACAATCCTCCGAATGAGAGCTGACAATTTGGGGGGTTCAGGAATTCCTAGATGTTCCTCGATGACCACTCCTTTAATAAGATCTTTTCTTTTGGGGTATCGGCACTATCATCGATGGCATCGAAAATTCCCATTCCACTCTAGACCGCCCGTTTTTTTGGGTTTTCGCCCTAGAGTCCCATTCTTTTCAATTATTCTCTTTTTTTTTTTTTTTTACCATGCACTTGAGAATTCTAAATTCTTCCTTAGTGAAATGAGAATTTGATGAGATGGGATAAAATCTGAGGAAAACCCTTCAAATTAAACATTCATGCTTGATCAAAATGGACTTTTAAAGCACGTAATGTAGGCCATGGCTCAGGGTTCAGAAAGAAAGGATAAATAGGCCCAAAATATGTGTTTGAGGGTAATCAGATCAAGGATCCTTTCTTGAAGAGGATTTTCTTTGAAGCATGTGTCTCTTCTTGGACATTTCTTTCTTTTTGATTTTGCTCTTTTTCTTCCTTGCTTTTGGCTTTCAATTTGCCATGTCTTTCACACACATTTTTTTATTATGTTTTTTGTTTGTTTTTCTTGGCTTTCATTTCGTCATCTTTTCCTCTTCTTTTTTCTTTGACAGAGTGCGCCCGTATTTATTCGGGGCTCCATTTGCTTTGTGTCTGTCCCTGAGCTGTCACTCATTTCTCAATGATCTTTGAAAAGATCTTTCCTCGCATTTGCCCCCCAGTGTAGAGGGTAATCCTTGATCAGGGTTCAAAGAATTAAGAATTCTTTTGGCTCAAAAGGGGTGACTATGGATAATAATTTTTTTCTTGTGAAAGGGATATGAAAGATGGCCATTCATCATATCAAGCCCAAATATTCTCATTGAAAAGCAATCCTCAGGGGAAATAGATATTCAGAATTTCATTTTGCACTTTGGAATCATCCGAATTCTCATATGCATGATATCATGATTTTTCTTTTTCTTTTTTTTTCTTTTTTTTGTTTTTTTCGTCGCATGCCCCCAATGATTCATGCATTAGCCCATCCTTCTTCACTATGTATCCATCATTTCCACATATGATGCCCCAATTTGATTATCCATGCGAATTTGTATCAACGAGGAACATGGCAAGTCTAGGTCTGTTTTGAAAAGGCTGAGTTTCCAATCTGAGTTCTTTGAAGAGACAAGGAAAACATGACCCAAAAGCAGGTTTTCTCTGGGACAAGGGATAATCTAGTTTAATCATTGTGCCCCAAGGTGTCAATCATGAAGTGATGTCTGGGCAATTAGTGTTTTGTGGTCATTGGGAAAGCTCATGAATGGTTTTAGCACAATCCTGACACACACCAAATTATCAAAATCAGGATTCTTGAAAGAATGTCTCATTTGTTTGATTTTCAAGGAATTTGAAAATTTTCAAAAAGTTCGTTCCTTTGTTCATAGCCTAGACTAAGATCTAAGTCTTTGCTTATTCTGTGATGACAATGGTTTTATGAAGTCAAATCATTCATATTCCTTGAAGCATTAGGTCTTTCAAGTGGTCTCGGTTCAAAGGATTTAGGCTGAAGGTATTGGGTCATTTCTAACAATGATCATCAATATTCTCAAGATTGTTCATTATTTCATGTGAAAACCACTTATTTATTGTGTACCACAAATTTTCTCAAAGTTTCATTTGTTTTTGTTTTTTTTTTTTTTTTTTTTTACAATTTCAAATTTATTGCTAAAATAAAATGAACACAAAATATTAAAATTCAAAATTTATTTATTTCATGTAGATGTCATCATGAGACAAGAGCTTTCATCATCAAAGTGTATAGAAAAATATGCATCAGAATGCTCCTATTGACATGCTTTCAAAGGTAACAAATCTTATCCTCAAAATTCTTCAAGAGGAAATCAATCTATGGTAAAACAGATTTCCAATGTTCGATAAGCTCTGGAATCCAAATGCCATCGTGGACAAGACCCTCAATTCTTTCCTTCAGTTTTCTGCATTTTTTAGTCGAATGCCCAATTGCCCCAATATGATACTCGCACTTGCTGTTGGGGTCATAGCTTTTAGCTGACGAAGACAACTCTTCAAAGCTAAGCCAATTTCTATTTCATCTTATTAATGTGTTTCATGATGAATGAGCTATGAATGTCATGAGTGCAATTTGATGCATGTGAAGGATAAACAAAGTTATGTGTGGTCATATACAGTGGAAACATGTTGACCATGTATGTTATAAATGCAACATGATGCCAACATGAAGCATTTAAAGAATAACAAAAAACAATGCATGGATATATGCAATGAATGACCATGTATGTTCCAAATGCATTTCTCAATGAATGATCATATACACTATGAATGCCACACAATGTCAATTATGATGCATGTGAAGAATAAATGATTGACACAGAGTATATACAAAGAAAGTCATGCTGGCCGTGTATGTCATGAACGCAACCTGATGCCAATATGACAAATTAATGCATGAGCATATCATGATGACTATGTATGCCATGAATGCACCCTGATGCTAACATGATGCATGTAAAGAAAGAATAAATTGATATATGAATAGATACAGAAAAATCATGCTGACTATGAATGCATGAATGCAACTTGATGCTACCATGATGCATATAGAGAAAGAATAAATTGATAATGGATATATACAGAAAAATCATGCTGACTATGAATGCATGAATGCAACTGGATGCCAACATGATGCATGTAAAGAAAGAATAAATTGATATGTGGATATATACAGAAAAAATCATGCTGACTATGAATGCATGAATGCAACTTGATGCCAACATGATGCATTTAAAGAAAGAATAAATTGATACATAAGTATATACAAATAATGACCATGCATGTCATAAACGTATCTTACAATGAATGACCATGCATGCTATGACTATAACATGATGTCAAAATGATACATGCAAAAATAAATGAATTAACACAAAGGTATATACAAAGAAATCAATGATTACACGAAATTGGTGGGACCTAAATCTTGGTTATTCAAAAATCTCATTATGCAAGATTTGCCTCCAATTTTTTTTTTTGATAAACCAATCACATCATTTTCAAAAGAATTTCAGGGTGGATCTTACTATGGTACAATATGCAAATGTTCATGTGACACTACCGGTTTTATGAAATCATCAAATTAAATTACCAACTGTTTATTGCAAAGAATGAGATCAATAACACAACCAAAAATGTACATGCTCTATTCACACATGCATGAAATGTGCAACATGCAAAATGCTTGAAAAAAGATTTTTTTTTTTTTAAAAAAAAAACAGCTAATGAACATCTGCCCCAACAATATCTGCTTATTTAGGCATCACGATGCCTTCGAGGCGGAGTATCACATTTATTACGGGCGATGTACGTACATCGTTGCCCGATCTTCCACACTTATTCGGAGTGTAAAATAGGTAACAAAAGGTTTAGAACTGTCCCTCTATGTGTTCCTATTTTCGGTATATCTAACGGAAATCCGACATGGCTTCGCCTAGGTTCACTATATGAGGGTGAATCGGTTCTAAGGCTCCGAATTGTTCCTCACTGTCGCCGGTGAAGGCTAGTAAGGCACCCCGATAAAAGCGGGTTCAATTCGTTAGAGTATATTTTCCTATGCCCATGCGGAGGATCATCACGAAGGCATTAGGTACTTTATACTCCGAAAGTGTTTCACTAGCCCATACGGAGGATCAATCACGAAGGCGTAGTTACTTTACTCCCACTTAAAAGAACGGAACCCGGGTATAGGATTCATGTTATGCAAATGCACGTGTAGTGTGTGTGGAGGAATAATAAACCTTTCAACACCTATTCTACAAACCTTATTCTAAATGCCCTAGCAATTAAAACATTCAAGAATAGTGTAACGCATTAACCAACAAGCAATTATAATATACAACCTAAATAACTAGAGAACAATAATAAAATGCATGCACATGAGAATGAACATTTTTAAAAACATTTTATTATTTTCAAAATTCTCTTTATTAGAAAAATGTGGGAATTAAAATTAAATACCAATTAAACCAACCAAAACTGAGACTTTGATAACACACGACTATTTCTAGGCCTGACTCTCTAATAGTCCCCAGTGGAGTCGCCAAGCTGTCGCAACCTAAAAAATAACGACGACGAGTCTCATCGCAAGACTTTATTATTCGTTAGGCGTGACATTTAAAAAAAAATCGAGGAAAAGTCGACTTAATTCCTCTAGAAAAATTAAGGTTTTGAAAATGACCTTAAAAAATACATGGAGTCACCACCAATCTTTTTTAGCTATGTGTGATCGGCCACCTATTAAAACCGGTTTTATAAATATTTTAAAAATTAATTAAAACATTTTAAAAACCAATTTCAAGTCTGCGTTTTGAAACCAGAGAAATCAAAGAAGCGGGTTCGGGAGTCGGTTACGTGCGGGGAAGGATTAGCACCCCCACAACGCCCGTATAAATCGGTACCTTATTAATCGTGTATTATCTCAAGTCTCGGTAAAGATTGGTTTTAAATTTAGTATTTCAAGTTAATCCCCAATTTAAAGAAAAATAATTCAATTTTTATTTGAAAATGATTCGGAATTTATAAATTCAAAATTTTCCTATATTCCCCAACAAACGTGGCAAAATATAGAAATTTTTATTAGTTTTGAAAAACTTTCCGAATCATTCTCTTTTTTTTTTTTTTTGAAAGAAAGATATTCCTTTATTAATGATAATTGATAATATTCCCTCCAGCAAACCCGGTAGAGAACTCATGAATTATTTTAACTCGGGAATATCTTTATTTTTTATTGAAAAATCATTATCCTTTTGAAAACATTTTAAAAGATATGAATATGTATATGCATGACATAAATAAAATGACATAGCAAAATCTAAATAATATAATGCAACCTAAATGACATGGCAAACATGAATGATATGGCATATAATTTAAATGACATGGAATAAAATAATGCTATCATATAATATGCATGAAAATAAAAATGCAATGCATGAAATGTATTTTTTCCTTTAATTAAGGAAATCCGTATATCTAAAAAGATATCCGGCTACCTTAGGAAAATATGTCAAATTAAATATTCTAAAACCAAAATACTTTGTGATTGTTTGAAAACAATTTTGAAAAGCTTGAATTAACAATAAAAACTAGGCTAAAATTTTTTAAATGGCTCTAATTTCCTAAGTTTAAAAAATCCGGACTTGACTACCCTTAGCCCGGGACTTGAAAAACCATTTTTAGAGTTTAAAAGGCTTAGAAATCACCCTAAGTCAGTAGCTAACCCTCCTAATCAGCCCACTCTAAGTAGATTAACCAAAACAGAAAATTGGTTTTTCTTTAAATTCAATTCTGACTCCATTGTCCAGTTTTAATCCACGATTTTTTATCCTATTTTGAAAAATTCCAAAAATTCTAAAAACAATACTGGAGACTCAGGACATGTAAAACTATACGAGAAAAAATCGGCTTAATTTTTTGATCAAAGATGAATTCCGAGAAAAACCAGAGATGTACGAGTTTTTGGAGGAGAAAAAAACTGCTTTGTTTTTCTTTAAATTCAATTCTGACTCCACTGTCCAGTTTTAATCCACGATTTTTTATCCTATTTTGAAAAATTCCAAATATTCTAAAAAAAATACTGGAGACTCAGGACATGTAAAACTATACGAGAAAAAATCGGCTTAATTTTTTGATCAAAGATGAATTCCCAGAAAAACCAGAGATGTACGAGTTTTTGGAGGAGAAAAAAACTGCTTTGTTTTTCTTTAAATTCAATTCTGACTCCACTGTCCAGTTTTAATCAACGATTTTTTATCCTATTTTTAAAAATTCCAAAAATTCTAAAAAAAATACTGAAGACTCAGGACATGTAAAACTACACGAGGAAAAATTTTCTTAATTTTGTGATCAAAGATGAATTCCCAAAAAAATCAGAGATGTACGAGTTTTTTTGAAAAAAACTGAAAAAAAACTGCTTTGCTAACACATTTTTTTTTCTTGATAAAATCATTTAAAAATCAAAATAAAAATATTTGAAACTCATAAAATGACTTGAAAGCAGTAGCTAGGACTTTTTGAAAGTTAGATAAAAATTGGCTAAGTAAAAAAATCACAAAGGTAGAATAATCAATTTGACAAAACTAATTTTCCACAAGTGTGCTCAAGAGAGCATGACCTTGAACCATTAATTGGCTCAAGTCATTATTCAAGTGGCATAAACATGAAATGCATGAAACAATGCAGCAAACATAATGCATGAAATGCATGGATCTAAACCTAAATGTATGGAAAATGCATGACACAAATAATATGGCCTAGACCTAACATGAACTTGCATGACATTTAATGTAACCTAGACCTAAGACATGCATGGCATTTTCACAAACACAAGGCATGCTTAATTCAAAAATCCAACCAAATATCATGCAAATGCAAAAACCTAACAACTAGCATGACAAAAATACAACACACAATGCAAAACACATGGAGTAGCCAAATGGCTCCAAGCTTCAACAAGCATGGCATTTTCACAAACACTTGGTATGCTAGCATGAAAAACTAAGTCATAACACAAAAATCACACAAGCATTTTCACAAACACCTAATATACCAAATCTAAAACATGCTCACTAAGATATAAAACAAGAATCATGCAAAGAATCACACAAGCATTTTCACAAACACTTAATATACTAACTCTAAAACATGCTCAAATTTAAACAACATAAAAACAGAAAATTAAAAATGCAAAAACATGATATCTAAGACATAAATGGCAACAAACAAAGCAACCAAATTAAATATAACTTAAGAACATGAAATAACATAATATTTAAAACATCAAAAATAAAGAAAATAGCATAAACAACATGGTAAAATGAATCAAAAACAACAACTTAAAATAAATAATGTAGGCCATTTGGCCATGGTGAGTTTATTGTAAAAACAAAATGTAAGAAAAATATACTTAAGAAAGGAAATGAAGGAAGAACAAGAAACATTATTTTAAAATGAAAACTCACCAAGTAGCTTTTGAACGGATTAAGCTATAAACCCTCAGAGTAGCTTTTGAACGGATTAAGCCACAAACTCTCTCACAAGTAGCTTTTGAACGGATTAAGCTATAAACCCTCAGAGTAGCTTTTGAACGGATTAAGCTACAAACCCTCAGAGTAGCTTTTGAACGGATTAAGCTACAAACCCTCAGAGTAGCTTTTGAACGGATTAAGCTACAAACCCTCTCAACAAAAACACTATGACTCACCACCCGGATAATCCTAATACAAGTGTATAGACTATTTCACAAGGGGTAGTGGGTGATTTCAACCAAAGGCCAAGACCCCTTATTTATAAGGTGAGCACCTCCTTGGCTTGACATTACAAAGGGATGTGGGATTGGGACTTAGGCTCAAAAATGAAAATCTCTAACTTAACTCTTGATTTTTAATCACTTGATTGAAAAAATCCTAAGCTTCCTCCTTCCTTTGGGCTTGGGCAGGCCAGCACTTCTCTTTTCCAGCCCAGCTCTGATTTTTGAAAGGCCCAAAGAAGAACTTTTCGGTTGCTTGGGTGAAACGACCATTTTGCCCCCCGGATGCAAAATAAATATCAAACGGGCTCCAAATTCAATTTTTCTTTTTTTAATACTTCCAAAATAATAAAATATTGAGTTCTGGAAGTTTTCAAAATTATCCGAGTCCGTTTGCTATTTATTTGGATTTTTTCTTCCCAAAATGTCCTTTTATGCCCCTACTTTTTACCATTTTTTAAACGAGCTCCAAATCAAGATTTTTCTTCACCAATCTCTTCAAAATAATTAAAAAGTGTGATCTGGAAGTTTTCATAATTTTTGGAGCTCATTTGGTATTTTTTCGGGATTTATCGGCTTGAATTACTGCATAGGAGGCCCGGGATTTGGCCATTTTGCAAACGAACTCGGAATCAAGATTTTCTTTCGCCAATCTCTTTCAAATGATTTAAAAATGAGATCTGCAAAATTTCAAAAGATTTGGAGCTCATTTGCTATTTTTTCGGGATTTTCCTTTTTGAATTACTACATAAGAAGTCCGGGATTTGGCCATTTTGCAAACGAACTCCGAATCAAGATTTTCTTTTACCAATCTCTTTCAAATGATTTAAGAATGAGATTGACAAATTTTTCAGAATTTTTGGAGTCCATTTGCTATTTTTCCCAAATTTTCCAATTTTGCCCTTTTACCTCCGAAACCCGGTTTTGCTCAAAACAATCCGATTTTCAAATTTTCTTCAATCTGAGCCTTGGGCTATCCTTTTTAATCATTCCTCATCCATTGGGGGCTTTGGTCTTACCAAGTCGGGCCATTTCTGTGATTTTTCCCGATTTCACCGAAATCCACTAAAAACCCTAATTCTCGGTTTTCTCCCGGATTGACTTTTCTTTTGGTTTTTCTTGCAAGTGACTTCTCCATTACCCGTAGTCAGTGCTTATCTTTCATTTGGAACCTTCAATTTCGACCAGTTTGATCGTTTAAGCACTTTTCCCCAAATTTCTTGGATTAGGGTTTCTTTTCTACTGAATCTCCAAATCCCAACTTCCGAACTCCATATCTTTCAATATAGACCTCGGATTATCAAAATTCTTTCGCCCTTTTTCAATTGAACTTAAAATATTGATTTTGAAAGTGGGTTGACTTTTTCAGTAATTGACTTTTTGGGGTTGACTTTTTCGAGTTTGACTTTTTTCGGGGTTGACTTTTTTCGAGTTTGACTTTTTGTGCTCGCCCTCTTAAACTAAGACTCGGAGTACCACCTGCAGGATGAAAACAGTCTTTTTACACTCGGAAACATCAATATGGGATGAAAACATACCTGTTTAGTGGTCTGGACAAAATTAGGTGTCTACACATATCATCCAAAGGCAACAGATGTTTGATGAGCATGGGAAACATGTCTTAGTGAAAAAAATCAAAGCACACACACTCTAATATTTAGAAAGGCATCCAGCCACGAGAGAGGGGAGGGGGGAACTTCCTTTTTTGCTAAGGCATTTTCTTACTAAACTTTGATTTGGAAAGCTAAAGCAAGGTAGCTATTTTCTTCCCTTCCTCTTCCATGCTCTCCTCCATGCTTTGTTCATATGATTTTGTTATTCCTTTATGATTTCCATTTCTATTTTATTTTCTTTCTTTCTTTCTTTCATAAAATAAAATTGTTTTTCAAAACAAGTTCCAAAAGATTTCTTCTTCTTTTCATCAAATAACAAGGTTTAGCAAAAAAATTTATCCCATATCTAGTCTTGGCCGAAACTTTAAGGCCATTTTTGTGCTTGTTTTTGCTTGATATCTCTTGCTTGGTTGGTTGTGTTCATGTTCTTAACTCTTGATTGATTAATTTGTGGTAGGATAGATCCCTCTATTTGTTGCTTCATTTTCATGCATTCATCTCATCCCCACTTGATTTTCGACATAAGCCAACCAATGGCTCAAAGCCAAGCTCTCATGAGCATGCTTGTGGAAAAATGAAAGGTTGTGCAAGTTGGATTTTCTGATTTTCTCACCATGCATTCCTTGTCTAAATTTAAAGATTTTTTAACCACAAGTTGTAGACCCTTTAAGGAGCCTGTAGTATTTTTGTTTTGATTTTTGGATTTTTCTATCAAAGGTTTAAAAATGGATTTTGACAAAGCAGTTTTTAACTCACTGTTTTTGATTTTGGTAAAATTCGGTCATAGTATCCATACTCCAAAAATTAAGCTGATTTTTTCCCATAGAGGTCAACATGTCCTAGGTCTACGCTAATGTTTTCAAAAAATTTTGAAATTTTTTAGGAGGGCAAAAAAATAGGTTTTCAAAACTGCCTAATGGATTTTGACAAAGTAGTTTTTAACTCATTGTTTTGATTTTGGTAAAATTAGGTCAAAGTATCCATGCTCTAAAAATGAAGCTGATTTTTTCCTATGGAGGTCGACATGTTCTAGATCCACCATATTTTTTTAGATTTTCTGAAATTGTTTAGAAGGGAAAAAAATAGGTTTTCAAAACTGAGAGTGAGGGTCAGATTTGTTTTCAAGAAAGTAATAATTTTCTATTTTGGTTGGGATATTAAAAGGGGGCTGATTTGGGACATTGGTTACTATCTTAGGTTAATTTCCATGTCATTTCAGTCATAAAATTTGATTTTATAAAAGTCGGGTCAAGGGTGGTCAACCTGAGTTTCAAAACTAGGAAAAAATAAAGCTTTTAAAGAGGGGTTCGGCTAAGGCCAATTTTTCATCTCAAAAGTTTCGATTTTCTTTAAATCCAAGCCTAAAGTATTTCGATTTTGAAAATCCGATTTAAGTATCTTCCTAAGGTAGTCGGATACCTTTTTAGGTATACGGATGTCCTTACTTCAAGGAAGAAATGCATCCTCATGCATTGCATTTTTAAAAATGTTTTTACTCAATTTGTTATAAAAACGTATTTTTCGGTTTATTAAATATTTGGCGAGAGTTAGTTCTTAATCTTTGTCGGGTTTGTCGGGGAGGTTAAAAAATTATTCAACACACATGTTTATGGAATCGAAACATATGGTTTTCATTTTACTCGGAACCATGTAAATATCATATGAAAGAATTATTTTTCAAGGTTTGTCGGGTTTGCCGAGAAGCACAGTAATATTTTTCGACATATGCTATTTATATAATTCCTCACATGAATAATTCATTTCAAATAATGATGTGTGCATGTGATCATGATGTGATTATGAATATTTTATGATGATGCCATTTTGTTGATTTTGCCACGTCATTCACATGCCATGTCATTCATTCACATGCCATGTCATCCATACGCCATGTTATCCATATGCCAAGTTATTCATTCACATGCCATGTCATCAAGAATTTTCCATGTCATTCATTATGCCATGACATCCATATGCCATGTCATTCATTCACAAGCCATGACATCAAGTATATGCCATGTCATTCACATGCCATGTCATCCATATGCCATGTCATTCATTCATATGCCATGTCATCAAGAATTTTCCATGTCATTCATATGCCATGTCATCCATTCACATGCCTTGTCATCCATTCACATGCCATGTCATTCATATGCCAAGTCATCCATTCACATGCCTTGTCATCCATTCACATGCCATGTCATTCATTATGCTATTTCATCCATATGCCAAGTCATTCATTCACATGCCATCTCATCAAGAATTTGCCATGTCATTCATATGTCATGTCATTCATATGCCATGTCATTCATATGTCATGTCATTCATTATGCCATGTCATCCATATGCCATGTCATTCATTCACATGCTATGTCATCAAGTATATGCCATGTCATTTATTCACATGCATGTTATCAAGTATATGCCATGTCATTCACATGCCATGTCATTCATTCACATGCCATGTCATCAAGAATTTGCCATGTCTTTCATATGCCATGTCATTTACATGCCCTGTCATCTATTTACATGCCATGTCATCAAGTATATGCCATGTCATTCATTCGTATGCCCTGTCATCAAGAATTTGCCATGTCATTCACATGCCCTATCATCCATTCACAGGCCATGTCATCTATATGCCATGTCATTCATTCATATGCCATGTCATTAAGTATATGCCATGTCATTCATTCTGCATGCCATGTCATCATGAATTTGCCATGTCATTCGTATGCCATGTCATTCACATGTGCTGTCATTCATTTACATGACATGTCATTCATTCACATGCCATCAAGAATTTGCCATGTTATTCTCATGCCATGTCATTCATATGCCATATCATTCACATGTCGTGTCATTTATATTGCCACGTCATTCATTAACATTTCTTGTCATTCACATGCCATGTCATTCATATTGCCATGTCATTCACATGACATCCATTCTCATGCCATGTCATTTTGCATGCCATGACGATTTCATTTACATGACATTCATTCTTATGCCATGTCATTTTGCATGCTATGCCATGTCATTCACATGACATTCATTCTCATGCCATGTCATTTATATGCCATGCCATTTTACATGCCATGTCGATTTCATTCACATGACATCCTTATGCCATGTCATTCATAGGCCATGTCATTTTGCATGCCATGACGATTTCATTCACATGACATTCATTCTTATGCCATGTCATTCATATGCCATGTCATTTTGCTTGCTATGTTGATTTCATTCACATGACATTCATGCTTATGCCATGTCATTTTGATTACCATGCCATGATAAATACGCATGCTCATTTAATTTTTATCTTAGTAACATTTTTGCATACTCATGGTTATTCTCAATAATTTTTCAAATACATGGAAAATAAATAATATTTTATTAAAATCAAGATTATTCCTGAGTTAAAATAATTCATAAGTTCTCTTCTGGGTCTGCCGGGGAGGATATCATGAATTATTATTAACAACAGAATATCTTCTTTAAAACGAGGATGATTCGGAGATTTCAAAGTCAAGGAAAAATTCCATGTTTTGCCGAGTTTGTCAAAAAATATGAAACATTTTATATTAATAAATTTCAGTTCATTTTCAAATAAAAATATGATTTTTTTAGGGAATTATTTTCGAACACCAAATTTAAAACTAACTTTTCACCGAGATTCGAGATAACACATGACTAATAAGGTATCATTTTATACGGGCATTGTGAGGGTGCCAATCTTTCCCCGTACGTAACCGACTCCCGAACCCGCACTTGTTTTCTCTAGTTCAAAGCGCATACTACAAAATTGGTTTTAAAAATGTTTTAATTAATTTTAAAATGTTTTATAAAAACTGATTTTAATAGGTGGCCAATCACACCTAGCTAAAAAAGGATTGGTGGCGACTCCATTTCTTTTTCCGAGGTTGTTTTCATACCCTCACCCTTTGATTTCAAGAGGAATTAAGTCGTCTTTTCCTTTGCCTGTTTTTTCCCCTCACTTGAACGGGTTCTCCTCCCCCGAAGGATCACATATCAACAATTCTCAAGTGAAGGAACATTTTTCAAATTCTGCCTAGATGTTGGGGAGTTTGGAGGAATGTGTCACCAAAGATTTTCATTTTATTCCTAATAAAATGATTTGTTTTTTTTTAGAAAATACAAAAGTGTGCAATAAAGGAAATTATAGAGATTATCCTTAAATATCAAAACTAAGACCATTTTTTTAAGATAAAACATAACACATAATTATATGGTACCGTTTTTTAAGACGGGCATGTAGGGGTGCTAATACTTTCCCCACGCGTAACCGTACTCCCGAACCTAAACTTTTGTTTTTTGCATACCAAAACTATCTTTTTAATAAATTTTAATTGATTTTAAAATTTTATTAAAAGGATAAATTTTCCTAGGTGGCCAATCACACCTAAACAAAAAAGATTGGTGGCGACTCCCATTTGTTTTTAAAATTCGTCTAGCGGTCGAAAAATCGTTATGACAGCTTGGCGACTTCGCTGGGGATTTTTGAGAGTCGAGCCATTAATTAATAATATGTTATCATAAATTTTGATTTAATGAATTTAATGGATTTTGAATTTTAATTCCTTTAATTTTAATTTTTTATTTTTATTATGCTTGCATTCATGTCTTGGTTTTTGTTAATTCTTTATTTATGCTTTTTAATTATGTTATTTCTTTATCGTTTTTTATTGATGCTAATAATTGTGGGGCATTTAGGTTAAGAGTCTTGAAATAAGTAAATGGTTCATTTGTTCCATCCCATACACTTTACACGTGCATGTGCATATCATGAGCTCTATACCCGAGCTCCGTCCTTTTAAGTGAAAGTAAAGTAACTACACCTTCGTGATGATCCTCCGTATGGGCTAGTGAAACACTTATGGAGTATAAAGTACCAAAGCTTTCATGAATATCCTCCGTATGGGCTTAGGAAAATATACTCTAACAGATTAAACACTTTCCTTCAGATCGGGGTGCCTTACTAGTCCTCGCGGACGATAGTGAGGAGCAATTTGGGGCCTTTTAGAATCTAACCGAATCTCATATAGAAAAACCCTAAGAGGCCGACCTTAGATAGAGTCATGTTCACCTTTCGCAGAAATTATCTAAAAATTAAGCACACGAGGAAACTATTGTTGCAAAATTTGCAGGCAAGATCAATAAAACTTTAATTTGTGCTTTCTTTTTAGGTTCGTTTAACTTGATTTCTTTACTCTTAGCTTCATCATATACTTTTTTTTTTTATAAAAAAAAGTGGATTTTTAGTTGGTTTTCTTCAATAAAAAGAAAAAAAAAGATTTCTTCTTTGGAAAAAAAAGAAAAGAAAAGGAATTTTGTTGTTGTAGTGTTGCAAAATATAAAAAAGGTTTTCTTTTAGTCTTAACCTTTGGGAAAATATGATAAGTGTCGCAACCTAAAAAATAACAAGTCTCATCGCAAGACTTTATTATTCGTTAAGCGTGACATTAAAAAAAACGAGGAAAAGTCGACTTAATTCCACTAGAAAAATGAAGGTTTTGAAAAAACCTTGAAAAAGACATGGAGTCGCCACCAATCTTTTTTGGCTAGGTGTGATCGGCTACCTATTAAAACCGATTTTATAAAATATTTTAAAATCAATTAAAACATTTTTTAAAACCAATTTCAAGTCTGCGTTGTAAACCAGAGAAATTAAAGAAGCGGGTTTGGGACTCGATTATGTGTGGGGAAGGATTAGCACCCCAAAACGCCCGTATAAAATGGTACCTTATTAATCGTTTGTTATCTCAAGTCTCGATAAAAAGTCGATTTTTAATTTGATATTTCAAGTTAATTCCCATTTAAAGAAAAATAATTCCATTTTTAATTGAAAATGATCCGGAATTTATTAATTCAAAATTTTCCTATATTCCCCAAAAAACATGGTAAAATATAGAAATTTTATTAGTTTGGAAAACTTTTCGAATCATTTTTATTTTAAAGAAGATATTCTGTTATTAATGATAATTGATGATATCCTGCCCAGCAAACCCGGCTGAGAACTCATGAATTATTTTAACTATTGAATATCTTTATTTTATTGAAAATCATTACCTTTTTCAAAACATTTTTTAAAAAATATGAATATGTGTGACATAAATAAAATGACATAGCAAAGTTTAGATAATACAATGCAACCTAAATGGTATGATATAATTTAAATATCTTAGCATATTCTAGATGAAATGAAATATCCTAAGTTATATGATATATTCTAAATGAAATGAAATGACCTAGGTAACATGATATATTCTATATGAAATGAAATGACCTAGGTAACATAATATATTCTATATGAAATGAAATATCCTAAGTCACATGATATATTCTAAATGAAATAAAATGATTTAAATGACATGTCAAATATAAATGATATGGCATATAATCTAAATGATATGAAATGACATGAAATTATAATAATGCTAACATATAATATGCATGAAAATAAAAATAAAAATAATAATGCATGAACATAGTATATGCTAAATAATATGACAAAAATAACTAAATAAAAAGCATAGGATATCATGAAATATTCAAAACCATATAACAATTAATATAATATCAAAAATTTAAATCAAAGACAATAACACCATCATGAAAATTAATATAGCAAAAATCACATATTATGTAGTAAGCATGAATATGAAAAATGCAATGCATGAATACGAAAAATGCAATGCATGAAAATGTATTTTTTCCTTTAATTAAGAAAATCCGTATATCTAAAAAGATATCCGACTACCTTAGGAAAATATATCCAATTAAATATTCTAAAACCAAAATACTCTGTGATTGTTTGAAAACAATTTTGAAAAGCTTAGATTAAAAATAAAAACTTAGCTAAACCTTTTTTAAATGGCTCTAATTTCCTAAGTTTAAAATCCCGGACTTGACCACCCTTGACCTGAGATTTAAAAAATCATTTTTAGAGTTTAAAAAGGATTAGAAACTACCCTAAGTCAGTAGATAAACATCCTAATCAGCCCCCTCTAAGTAACTGAACCAAAACAGAAAAATGATTTTCCTTCAAATTCAATTATGCCTCTACTATCCAGTTTTAAAGCACGATTTCTTACCCTATTTTTAAAAATTCAAAAAAATCAAAAAAAAATACTGGAGACTCAGGATATGTAAAAATACACGGGAAAAAATCTTCTTAATTTTTTGATTAAATATGATTGCCCAGAAAATCGGGAAAGTACGAGTACTGGGTGAAAAAACAGTTTTGCCAAAACACATTTTTTTGCCTTTGATAAAATCATTTAAAAATCAAAGTAAAAATGTTAGAGACTATCCTAAAGACTCACAAACAGTAGCTAACACTTTTGAAAAGTTAGACAAAAATTGGCTAAGTAAAAAAAAAAAAAACACAAAGGTAAAATAATCAATTTGACAACTCTTTAATTTTCCACAAGTATGCTCAAAATGAGCATGACTTTGAATCATTGATTGGTCTAAATCATAAATCATGTGGCAATGACATGAAATGCATGAAAATACAGCAAATATGATGCATGAAATGCATGATTTAAAACCTAATGACATGAAAAATGCATGGCATCAATAAAATGACTTAGACCTAAATGAACTTGCATGGCATTTAATGCAACCTAGGTCTAAAATGCATGAATATGCATGGCAAAGCAAGCCAAACCTAAACCTAAATAATGCATGGCAATAACACAAACATATAGCATGCTTAAACAAAATACACATCCAAATATCATGAAAATGCAAACCTATCAACTAGCATGATGAAAATGCACATACAAAGCATACAATATGAGGGGCGGCCGAATGGTCCCATAAAAATGAGCATGGAATTTTCACAAACACTTAACACAATAACATGCATAGCTAAAGAATAATACTCAAATCATGCAAATATAAAGTAAAGGCATGAAAACCAATAGGCATTTTCACAAACACATGGATTAACAAAATGTAAAACATAAACAAACTTAAACATTTTGAAAACTAGAAAATCAATAATGCAAGACAAGTAAAATAAACATGATAGCAAGATAATAGACTCAAAAATGGAAACAAGCAAGCAACCAAATTAAAACAAGCTTTATGTCTATGTATTTGAAGAAGATTTAAAGCATCAAAACTTGTTAAATATCACTAGTAACACGAAATAAAGAAGCAAAACAGCAACTCTACCAAACCATAGGCCATTCGGCCAACCCAAAAACAAAAGAAAAGAAATTTCTCAAAGCTTTTTCCAAGAAAGTATAAAGAAGAACTTAAAGGAGAAACTTAAAAACACTTATTTTAAAGAAGAAAATCAAAAGAAACTCACCCAAATAGAAATCAAAATAGAAAATCAAGAATATAAAATCAAGGAAAGTGCAAAAATATGGTTCTTAAAGCAACCTCTAGAAGCCATATTGCAAGCTTTTTCTCTTTAAACTTTCTTTTCTTTTCTAAAATTTTCTTTTTGCCTTTCAAAAATGGAGAGGAAATCAGCCCAAATAAGAGAGTGAATAGCTGAAAATGAAAGAGAGACCCCCTCTACCTTGTAGTGGCCGAATGGCCTTATCTTGCTAGGATGTTGTCATTTTTTCTTCAACTAATTTTGATCCAAAGGCTATTAATCCAAGTTGTTTAAAATGTGAAATTATCACCCTTAGATTAGGTAATCAGCTATCCATAATTATAGCTGTTCAATAATCTTAAGCCATTATGTAGACATTCTCTCTCTTCATGCATTGGTCCATGTGGCTTAATTACAAAGGCTTGATCAAACAATAACTACCTTCCTCTTCATTGTTGGCCTTTTGATTAAAAATCAAAAAATATTTGCCCACCCTTGGGTCTTGGCTGGCTGACCCCTCATCTTCAAGCCCAATCTCCATTTTCAAAAGGCAAGAAAAGTTATTTTCGGTTTCTTGGGTAAAATGACCTTTTTGCCCCCCGAACATAAATAAATAGCAAACGGACTCCAAATTAAATTTTCTTTTTTCAACACTTTCAAAATAACAAAAAATTGAGTTCAGGAGATTTTCAAAAAATTTCGAGCCCATTTGCTATTTATTTGGATTTTTTTCTTCCAAAATTACCCTTTTGTGCTCCCAAACTTTACCATTTTTTAAACGAGCTCCAAATCCAGATTTTTCTACACTAATCTCTTCCAAATAATTTAAAGGTATGATCTGGAAGTTTTCATAATTTTTGGAACTCTTTTGGTACTTTTTCGGGATTTATCTGCTTGAATTACTACTTAGTGGGGCCCGAGTTTTGGTCATTTTGCAAACGAACTCCGAATTCGAGTTTTCTTTCGCCAATCTCTTCCAAATAATTTAAGAATGAGATCTAAAAATTTTCAGAATTTTTGGAGTGCATTTGCTATTTTTCTGGGATTTATCTTCTTGAATTTTTGCATAGGGGACCCGAGATTTTGCTATTTTGCAAACGAACTCCGAATTTTGGATTTTCTTTCGCCAATCTCTTCGAAATGATTTAAGAATAATATTTGTAATTTTTTAGAATTTTCGGAGTTCATTTGCTATTTTTCCCAAATTTTCCAATTTTGCCATTTTGCCTCCGAAACCCGGTTTTGTTCAAAACAAGTCTGATTTTCAGATTTTCTTCAAATTGAGCATTGGGCTATCCTTGTTTAATCACTCCTTATCCATTAGAGGCTTTAGTCTTACTGGATCAGGCCATTTCTGTAATTCTTCCAAATTTCACCGAAATCCACCAAAAACCCTAATTCTCGATTTTCTTCCGGATTGACTTTTCTTTCAGTTTTTCTTCCAAGTACTTCTCCATTACCTGTAGTCAGTGCTTATCTTTCATTTGGAACCTTCAATTTCGACCAATTTGGTCGTTTAAGCACTTTTCCCTAAATTTCTCGGACTAAGGTTTCCTTTCTATTGAATTTCCGTAACCTAACTTCTGAACTCCATATCTTTCAATGTAGACCTCGGATTATCAAAATTCTTTCGCCATTTTTCAATTGAACTTCAAATCTTGATTTTGAAAGTGGGTTGACTTTTTTAGTAGTTGACTTTTTAAGGTTGACTTTTCAAGTTTGACATTTTATGCTCGCCTTCTTAGACTAAGTCTCGAAGTGCCACCTGCAGGATGAAAAAAGTCTTTTTACATTATGAAACATCAATTTAGGAAGAAAACATACCTGTTTTAGTGGTCCGGACAAAATAAGGTGTCTACAATAAGGAATAAGTTTTAAGGTCCCTTCTCTAGAATTAGAAAAAGAGAGCCGTTGTGATTCATAGATCACAAAAGAAAACAAAAAAAAAAAATTATGTTTATGTGAGATGGTGAAGATGTCAAAAAATAGGTTTTTGGAAAATTAGGATATTAGGATCTTCTTTTCCTCAATCTTCTCGTTGCAAGTGGTATACGATTTTTATCATTTAAGGCATTGTACATATGAAAATTTATTTCTTCAAGCATCTTTTCATTCCATACACTCGTCAATCATTTTTACATTCAAGCATATGTGAATAAGTCATGCACAATTATCGTCATATGTTTGGTTTCATTTCTGTCAATAAATAGAGTATGATAACATTGAACTCATTTGTTAATTGCATCAAAGAGGTCCAAAATATGGGGAATGCATTGGAGGAACGAATTGATACTTTGGAGCGTAATCAGGAAGAATTTGGACATGATAATCGAGGGGTGAAAAAACAACTCTCTAAGTTGATGGAAATGGTTGAAGATCTTTATAAAGCCAAAGGGGAATCCTCTCAAAGGTCTTCATCACCTTCGGTGCAACCAAGCCTTGAGAAACAATCGAGCCCAGATCGAAGGATCTCTATTAAATCCTGCATTTGTCAACGCCATCCACGTAAGGATTTAAGCCCGGAGGAAGTTGTGGATAGTATCATGCGAATGGTCGAACTCCTCTTTGCATTTATCAAATGGTATATTCCAATCCGGTGGTTGCATGATAGGGGCTGATGTCAAAAGTCCTTTGAAGGTTTCAAACGCCTCTTTTCATTTATCATCAAATGTAAAGCTACATCTTTTTGTAGCAACTTGCAAAGAGGTAACGTTATCTTTGAGAAGTCCTTGATAAATCTTCTATAGAAACCTGCATGTCCAAGAAAAGAATGAACCTCTCTCATATTTGTGGAAGGTGGTAAAGATGCATAATATCTATTTTAGATTTATCTACTTCTATTCCCTTAGAAGAAATAACATGGCCTAAAACTATTACTTGTTCTACCATAAAGTGACATTTTTCCCAATTCAATACAAGGTTAGTTTCCATGCATCTGTCAAGTACAAGTGTAAGGTTCTCTAAACATCTATCAGAAGAATCACTATAGACACTAAAATTATCCATAAAAACTTCTATGATGTTCTCTACATAATCTAAGAATATGCTAACCATAAACCTTTGGAATGTAGCTGGTGCATTACAAAGACCAAATGGCATGCGTCGGTATGCAAAAGTACCAAATGGACATGTGAAAGTTGTTTTCTCTTGGTCTTCAAGAGCAATTGCGATCTAATGATAACCTGAAAAACCATCAAGAAAATAATAATGAGAATGGCCAGCTAACCTTTCAAGCATTTGATGAATAAAAGGTAAAGAAAAGTGGTATTTGCGAGTTGCAGAATTAAGTTTGTGATAGTCTATACAAACTCGCCACCCTGTTTGAGTTCGAGTAGGAACAAGTTCATTCTCATTATTTGTTACTATCATTACGCCTGATTTCTTTGGAACCATTTGGACTGGACTCACCCATTTACTATCCTAGATAGGATAGATCACTCCAACATCTAGGAGCTTCGGTATCTTCTTTTTCACAACCTCCATCATAGGAGGGTTCAATCGGAGTTGTGCCTCTCTTGTTGGTTTTGACCCTTCCTCTAACAAAATTCGGTGCATGTACATGGATGGGCTTATTCCCTTGATGTTGGCAACTGTCCAACCAGTTTTTTTCTTATGCTCTCTAAGCACCTGGATAAATCGCTCTTCTTGCAAAGATGTGAGCTCTTCGGTAATGATGACTGGTAATGTGTTTTTATCACCAAAGAACACATATTTCAAATGATCCGGTAGTGGTTTTAATTCCAATGTTTGTGCCTGCAAAATAGAAGGTAGAAGTTTCTCATTAGATATAGGTAAATTAATTTATGAAACATCAAACCTTTTATCAAGAGATGGCAACACTTGTAGAGATTCTAACTCCTTCTTCACATGTTTACTCAAGGCTAGTTTCTCTTCTCCTTTAGAGTTCTCCATTCTAAGGTACTTGTTATTGACCACTTCCAAACTATCTTCACTATCTAGCTCATAAGCTTGCTGCACCAAAGAATCAATTATGTCAATAGCAAAAACAGAATGTAAATCACTAGGATACCTCATGGCCTCAAAGATATTGAAATGGATTATTATCTCCCCATCAAATTTCATAGTGAGGGTGCCATCATGCACATCTATTTTAGTCCTAGCTGTTTTTAAGAATGGTCTTCCTAATAGAATGGGTGTTGGATTAGAAGACATCTCATTTTCCATCTCAAGAACATAGAAATCAGCGGGAAGACCAACTCATTAACTTGTACAAGGACATCTTCTACAACTCCTCTAGGATAAGTATTAGTATGGTCAGCGAGTTGTATTATAACACCGGTTTCCTCTAATGATCCTAGATTCAATGAAGCATAAATTGAATATGACATGACATTAATGGATACTCCTATATCTAGCATAGCACACTGAAACCTGGTGTTACCTATCTTACAAGGAATGGTAAACATACCTGGATCCTTGCATTTAGGTGGGAGTTTTTTTTGAAGAATAGCTGACACGTTCTCCCCCACATTTACCTTTTCATTACCTTTCAACTTCCGTTTAGAAGTGAATAATTATTTTAGAAACTTGGCATATCTTGACACTTGCTTAATAGCATCTAGTAAAGAAATGTTCACTTTTACTTTCTGGAAGGTTTCCAAAATTCCCTTCTCTTGCTCCTCCTTCATGGACTTTGCTAACCTACTAGGAAAAGGTAGAGGAGTTATATAAGAAGGAAGAGATGGTTTAGGAGTTACCTTTTCTAGTGGCTCATTGGGATGTGAAGATGATGCCATGATGTTGTCCTCCCCTTTAGCACTATCCTTTTATGGTGTCTCAAGTTGTTTCCCACTTCTTAGAGTTATGGCATTTGCATTTTCTCTTAGATTCACTATAGTTTGAGAACCTAATTTCTCGAAATCCTTTGCTTGCATTTGACTTATTGTTGTTGCCATTTGCCCAATTTGAGTCTCCAAATTTTGGATACTTGCCTTTGTTTCCTGTTGAAATTGAATTGTATTAGTAGAAAGGGCTTTAACAAGTTCTCCAAAAGAAGTACTTGAATTTTGGGTGGGTGGCACTTGTTGTCGGGTTTGATATGGTTGTTGAACTCTTTAATTGAAAACCCGTTGATCTATTGTCAAATGGTGGAGGAGTAGCTTGTGATTGGTTTCCTCTATAATTGAAGTTTGGATGATCCCTCCATCCTGGATTACAAGTGTTTGGGTAGGGATCATACTTCCTTGGCTGGTTATGAAATCCACCCTTGGCATTCACATGTTCATTGATATCCTCTTGTAGTGTTGGGCACATATCAGTTTGGTGCCCCATGGTAGAACATATGCCACAAGCCTTAATTTGCTATATATTACCTACAGCCAATTGTTGCACAAGAGAAGTCAGTTGAGAAATTTTTTGTTCTAGGGATGATGTACTTACCTCATTAACTTTCTTAGGTTGTGGTGGTGGTTCATGTCTCATTGAGAATTGTTGGAATTGGCTGCCATGTTGAAACGAGAAGTCTAGCAACTTCGAGAGTCTTATCAACAAGAGCTCCCCCATTTTCGGCATCTATCATACTTCTCTCTATGGGCATGAGACCTTCATAGAAATATTGGATGAGAAGTTGATCACTTATCTGATGGTGTGGACATGATACACAAAGTTTCTTGAACCTCTCCCAATATTCACACAAGGACTCTCCGTTGTATTGCCGAATCCCACATATTTCTTTTCTAATATTGGCAGCCTTAGATGTTGGGAAATACCTTTCCAAGAATGCTTTCTTCATACCATTCCATGTAGTGATGGTCAGCGGATGGTAGATAGTAGAGCCATTCCTTTGCTGAATTAGCTAGAGAGAATGGGAAGGCTCTCAACTTAATTTGCTCTTCTGTGACCCCGGTTGGTCTCATACTTGAGCAAACTACATGGAATTCCTTTAGGTGCTTATTTGGATCCTTTCCTGCAAAACCATGAAAAGTTGGGAGAAGATGAATCAAACAAAATTTTAATTCAAAAGCTACCTCAAGATTAGCATATTCAATGCATAATGGTTGTTGATCCAAATCCGGAGAGGCTAGCTACTTAAGAGTTCAGGTGTTAGCTGCCATATCTCTTTGCTCCTTTTGGATGTTTTGGATCAACTCTTCGCTTGAATTATGGTATGAAGCAACAAAATCCAAGATTCTCCTAAGTCTTCAGTCTTCTTCGGGAGCTTGGGACATTCACTAAAAAGGAAAACAAAAAAATAAATAAATCAAAATCAAAACTGAAAGTAAGAATAAACCAAATAACAAATAAACTAAAGGAAGCAATCCCCGGCAACGGTGCCAAAAACTTGATGTACCCAAAAAAGTATATCTTATTTAACCTTGCACTTTCTTGATTTTCCATTCTTTTTTTTTTTGCTATTTTGATTTCTATTTGGTGAGTTTCCATTTTAAACAAATGTTTTTTATTGTTATTTTTAAGTTCTTCCTTCATCTCCTTCTTGAATATATTTTTTTACAATTTTTTTTACAATAAACTCACCATGGCCAAATGGCCGACATTATTTTTTTTTAAGTTACTGTTTTGGTTTATTTTACCATATTGTTTATGTTATTTTCTTTGATCTTGGTGTTTTAAATGTTATGTTACTTCATATTCTTGAGTTATATTTTAATTTGGTTGCTTTGTTTGTTGCCATTTATGTTTTAAATATCATGTTTTTGCATTTTTAATTTTCTGTTTTCATGATATTTAAATTTGAGCATGTTTTAGATTTAGTATATCAAGTGTTTGTGAAAATGCTTGTGTGGTCTTTGCATGATTTGAGTTTTATATCTTAGTTGAGCATGTTTTAGAGTTAGTATATTAAGTGTTTGTGAAAATGCTTGTGTGGTTTTTGCATGATTTAAGTGTTATATTTTAGTTGAGCATGTTAGTATACCAAGTGTTTGTGAAAATGCCATGCTTGTTGGAGCTTGAGGCCATTTGGCTACTCCATGTGTTTTGCATTGTGTGTTGCATTTTTGCCATGTTAGTTGATAGGTTTTTGCATTTGCATGACATTTGATTTAGTTTTGCATGCTAATATACCAAGTGTTTGTGAAAATGCCATGTTTGCTAGTTACATTATGTTATTCGGCCACCCTTGGAATTTTTGCATTTTATGTGCATTCTTGCCATGTTAGTTGATAGGTTAGCATTTGCATGATATTTGGTTGGGTTTTTGGTTTAAGCATGCTTTGTGTTTGTGAAAATGCCATGCATATTTTAGTTATTAAGTTAGGTTTATTTGCCATGCATGTTCATGCATTCTAGGTCTAAGTTACATTAAATGCCATGCAAGTTCATTTAGGTCTAGGTCACTATATGAATGCCATGCATTTTTTCATGACATTTAGGTTTAAGCTCATGCATTTCATGCACTATGTTTGCTGTATTGTTTCATACATTTCATGTTCATGCCACTTGAATAATGACTTGAGCCAATTAATGGTTCAAAGTCATTCTCTCTTGAGCACACTTGTGGAAAATTAAAGTTTGTCAAATTGATTATTCTACCTTTGTGATTTTTTTTACTTAGCCAATTTTTATCTAATTTTCAAAAAGTCCTAGATACTATTTGTGAGCTATTTTATGAGTTTCAAATATTTTTACTTTGATTTTTAAATGATTTTATCAAAGGCAAAAATGTGTTTTGGGAAAGCAGTTTTTTTTTTTTTCACCCAGTTTTTGTACCTTTCCGATTTTTTTGGGAATCCGTCTTTAATCAGAAAATTAATCCAATTTTTCCCATGTATTTTTACATGTCCTAAGTCTCCAGTCTGTTTTTTAGAATTTTTTGAATTTTTAAAAATAGGGTAAAAAATCATGGCTTAAAACTAGACAGTGGAGTCAGAATTGAATTTAAAGAAAAATCATTTTTCTGTTTTGGTTAAGTTACTTAGAATGGGCTGATTAGGAGGGTTAGCTACTGACTTAGGGTAGTTTCTAAGCCTTTTTAAACTCTAAAAATGGTTTTTCTAGTCTCGGTTTAAGGATAGTCAAGTCCGGATTTTTGAACTTAGGAAATTAGAGTCATTTTAAAAAAGATTTAGCCCAGTTTTTTTTTTTTAATTCAAGCTTTTCAAAATTGTTTTCAAACAATCACAAAGTATTTCGGTTTTAGAATATTTAATTTGACATATTTTCCTAAGGTAGCCGGATATCTTTTTAGATATACGGATTTCCTTAATTAAAGGGAAAAATACATTTCATGCATTTTATATAATATATGATTCTTGCTATAATAATTTCTATGATATTGTTATGATTTTGAGTTATGTTATATTGTTTATTGTATGATTTGAAATATTTCATGATATCCTATGCTTTTTATTTAGTTTTTTTTTTATATATTATTTAGTATATGTTATGTTCATGCATTATTATTTTTATTTTTATTTTCATGCATATATATTCCATGTTGTTTAAATTATATGCTATATCATTCATATTTGTCATGACATTTAAATCATTTCATTTAGGATATATTATGTCATCTAGAATATTTTATTTCATTTAGATTAATCATATGACTTAGGATATTGCATTTCATGTAGAATATATTATATTACCTAGGTCATTTCATTTCATTTAGGATATATTATGTCATCTAGAATATTTTATTTCATTTAGATTATATCATATGACTTAAGATATTGCATTTCATATAGAATGTATTATGCTACATAGGTCATTTAATTTCATTTAGAATATATCATATAACTTAGGATATTTCATTTCATTTCATTTAGAATATGCTAAGGCATTCAAATCATGTCATGTCATTAGGTTGCATTATATTATTTAGATTTTGCGATGTCATTTTATTTATGTCATGCATATACATATTCCTTTCATTTAAATGTTTTCAAAAAAAGATAATGGTTTCCAATAAAATAAAGATATTCCCGAGTTAAAATAATTCATGAGTTCTCTACCGGGTTTGCTGGAGGGAATATCATCAATTATCATTAATAAAGGAATATCTTTCTTTCAAAAAACAAGAATGATTCGGAAAGTTTTCCAAATTAATAAAAAATTCTATATTTTGCCACGTTTGTTGGGGAATATAGAAAATTTTTGAATTTATAATTTCCGAATCATTTTCAATAAAAAATGGAATCATTTTTCTTTAAATTGGGAATTAATTTGAAATACTGAATTTAAAACCAACTTTTACCGAGACTTGATATAACACACGATTAATAAGGTACTGATTTATACGGGCGTTGTAGGGGTGCTAATCCTTCCCCACACGTAACCGACTCCCGAACCCGCTTCTTTGATTTCTCTGGTTTAAAACGCAGACTTGAAATTGGTTTTTAAAATGTTTTAATTAATTTTTAAAATATTTTATAAAATCGGTTTTAATAGGTGGCCGATCACACCTAGCTAAAAAAGATTGGTGGCAACTCCATGTCTTTTTCAAGGTCATTTTCAAAACCTTCATTTTTCTAGAGGAATTAAGTCGACTTTTCCTCGGTTTTTTTTAATCTCACGCTTAATGAATAATAAAGTCTTGCGATGAGACTCGTTATTTTTTTAGGTTGCGACAGCTTGGCGACTCCACTGGGGAATTTTTTAGAGAGTCAGGCCTAGAATTAGTCGTGTGTTATCAAAGTCTCGGTTTTGTTGGTTTAATTGGTATTTAATTTTAATTCCCATATTTTTTTTAAAAAAGGAGAATTTTGAAAATAATAAAATGTTTTTGAATATGGTCATACTCATGTGCATGCATTTTATTATTTTTCTCTAGTTATTTATGTTGTCTATTATAATTGCTTGTTGGTTAATGCGTTACACTATTCTTGATCTTTGTTTTAATAAATTGTTGGGAAATTTAGAATAAGGGATGTAGAATAGGTGGTGACAGGTTTGTTTTGTTCCTCCGCACACACTGTATTTGCATTTGCATAACATGAATCCTCTACCCGGGTTCCGTCCTTTTAAGTGGGAGTAAAGTAACTAAGCCTTCGTGATTGATCCTCTGTATGGGCTAGTGAAACACTTTCGGAGTATAAATTACCTAATGCCTTCGTGATAATCCTTCGCATGGTCATAGGAAAATATACTCTAACGAATTGAACCCGCTTTTATCGGGGTACCTTACTAGCCTTCACAGGCAACAGTGAGGAACAATTGGGGGCCTTAGAACCGATTCACCTTCATATAGTGAACCTAGGCGAAGCCATGCCGGATTTTCGTTAGATATACTGAAAATAGGAACACATGGAGGGACATTTCTAAACCTTTTGTTACCTATTTTACACTCCGAAGGAGTGTGGTGGATCGGGCAACGATGTACGTACATCGCCCGTAATAAATGTGATACTCCACCTCGAAGACATCGTGATGTCTAAATAAGCAGATAATGTTGGGGCAGATGTTCATTAGCTGTTTTAAAAAAAATCCTTTTTCAAGCATTTTTGCATTGTGCACATTTCATGCATGTGTGAATAGAGCATGTACATTTTTTATTGTATTATTGATCTCATTCTTTGCAATAAACAGTTGGTAATTTCATTTGATGACTTCACAAAATCGGTAGTGTTACATGAACATTTGGATATTGTATCATAGTAGGATCCACTTCCCCGAAATTCTTTCGAAAACAATATGATTGGTTTTTCATAAATAAAAAAAAATGAATTTGGAGGCAAATCTTGCATAATGAGATTTTTGAATAATCAAGATTTAGGTCCCATCAATTTCGTGTAATCATTGATTTCTTTGTATATACCTTGGTGTTAATTCATTTATTCTTTATTTGTATCATTTTGACATCGTGTTACAATCCTAATATGCATGGTTATTCATTGTAGAATACATTTGTGATTGCATGGTCATTCTTTGTACCTACCTTTGTATTAATTCATTTATTCTTAGCATGTATCATTTTGACATCATAGCATGCATGATCATTTATTGTAGAATACATGCATAGTCATTATTTGCATATACTTGTGCATCCATTTATTCATTTTTTTTAAATGCATCATGTTGGCATTAGATTGCATCCATAGCATACATAGTCATCATAATTTCTCTGTATATGTTCATGCATTAATCATCAGTATATTCATGCACATAGGAATAGAGTATGTACATTCATAATTGTATTCTTAATCTCATGACATTTTCATTTGCATGAAAGGGGTTCGAGATATGAGGAATGAATCGGAGAAACGATTGGGTGCTTTGGAACGCAATCAAGAGGAATGTGGACATGAAATCCGAGAAGTGAAAGAACAACTTGCCAAATTGCTGAAAATGGTTGAGGATATGGGTAAAAGTAAAAAGGAACTTTCTCAGGGCTCTACATCGTCTTCGGATCAACCAAAACCATTAGGTCCAGAACATACAATCCTTGCTGGATCCTGGACTTGTCAATGCCACAAAGGTTGCAATCCTGATGAAATTGTGGACAAAATCGTGAAAATGATTAAACCTGAGAGCCTGATACCTATGATAGAAACCTCGGATCCTATACCATACCTGCAAACTGTTCGAGGTCCAAGCCAGTATCCCCACCCTACCATGGTCCAATCGTCCATTGGGATGACCACTATGGGATTCCTGAATCTCATTCCATCACCAACAACTGCCAGTTCATATTGCTTCCCTCATCAATCACCTTATCCAGTATCTGGGATGGGAACCTCAAGCTATATACAACCTCCAAAGGCCCCGTGTCCAAATCCATACCCTTACGTTGTTGTTCCTCCACCTCCCTACGTAAACACTCCGGTTTGAACCTTAGTGCCACCACCAAGTGCCCCAACTCCTAGGCCAAGTGTGACTAAGAAATGACCCCAGGATAAGACACAAAGGCCTTTTGATCCCCTTCCAATTAGCTACCGAGAGCTTCTCCCTATACTGATCCAAAATCACATGGTTGCCTGTATCCCATTGAAACCCCTGTTACCACCATATCCAAATGGGTATAATCCAAATGCAAGATGTGATTATCACTGTGGAATTGTTGGCCATAACATTGAAGACTGTATAGCATTCAAAAAGAAAGTGCAAACTCTTATCAATGCCAAGTGGTTGGATCCAACAACACTGATTGATGGAGGGCTGGGAAAGCGTCATTAGGATTGGGAGATTTATAGCATTAAGATGGAAAGACTTCGGTCTTATATGATGTAATAGGATTTCACTTTTTCAGTAGTCGGCTCTTATAGCCTTAGGATGCTAGGAAGAATAAAGTTCTTGTAAAGACAGTTTTAACCACTGTTCAAATTTTGTAAAACATGGTTTATACCATTGTGAACATTGATATGGGAATGAATTGGTTATGTTTCAAATTCATGAGAGGTTGATGATTAAGTTCCTCCGATTCTTATTTCCTCCGGGATATCTTCCCCTTTTGCATTTTGCATCCGATCAATTAGTGGTTATACCATACATTCATACATGTATCATGTTAGCATCAGGTTGCATTTATGCATTCATAATCAGCATGATTTTTCTGTATATATCCATGTATTAATTTGCTTATTACATAAATCATGATTAGCATTAGGTCGCATTCATGACACACATGGTTAGCATGATTTTCTTTGTATATACTCTGTATCAATCATTCATTGTTTGCATGTATCATAATTAACATCGTGTTGCATTCATAGGATATATGATCATTCATTGAGAAATATGCTAAAATGCACATTATCAGTCATTGCATGTATCCATGTGTTGATTTGTTTATTCTTTACTTGCAACATGATTGGCATCGTGATTGCATTTATTACATATATGGTCAGCATGTTTCCATTGTACATGTCCATACATCATATTGTTTAGGCTTCACATGTATCAAATTGCATTCATAGCTCATTCATCATGACATACATTTGGGGGAAATAAAACAGAAGTTGGCTTGGCTTTAGGAGTCCTTGAAAGAATTTCCATTTCAAATCAGAGGTATAAGAAGTACTGAGTACCCTTTTAATACAGGCTACTGCTATGGAGAATGAACAAATTGCCCGAATGGAAAGAATGGAAAAGGTACATGGAGAATTGAGAGAACAGCTGGCAAAGTCTCAAGCAGAATCTAAGGATCAGATGACTAAATTGATGGAGCTGATGTCCGCCGTAATCAAGGGAAAAGGATACACTGAAAACTTTTTCGACAGGAAAGGGTTAGAGGCACAAAAAGGTCAGAATGAGGTCGTAATGATTGATGCCCAGAACACTGTTAACCCCGTAAATGTCCTAAACTCAGATGATCCAACTGAACAGGCAAAGTTGAAAATGGTTGCAGTAAATGAGGTTGAGTTGGCAGATTCCCAAGGGAAATATCAGTTGTTAAATGAAAGGCTCCGGGTAGTAGAAAATACAGATGTATTTGGGAGTTTAGATGCGAAAGAATGATGTTTGGTCTTCGATTTAGTCATTCCTCCTAAGTTCAAGATCCCTGACTTTGTGAAATATGACGGGACGACCGATCCGTCAGCCCACATCACTATGTTCTACCGGAAGATGACAAGTCATATAGATAATGATAAGCTTTTGATTCACTGCTTTCAAGATAGCCTCAGCGGATCCGCAATTAGGTGGTATAGTCAGTTGAGCAAGGATCAAATTCGCTCTTGGAATGATTTGGCTAGGGCTTTTCTAAACTAGTACAAGCATATGACCGACATGACACCTAATCATCTCACTTTGCAAAATATGGAGAAAAGAGCTACTGAGAGCTTCAAAGAATATGCACAACGGTGGATGAGCCTGGCCGCTCAAGTACAACCGCCCTTGGCACAAAAGGAAATCACTATCCTTTTTGTGAATGCACTACAGGCCCCGTACTATGACAGACTTGTCGGCAATGCCTCGAAGAATTTTGCGGACATGGTAATTTCAGGGGAGATGATTGAGAATGCTATCAAAAATGGGAAACTTGAAAGAGAAGGAATATCCAATGCCGAGAGAAATAAAGCACCTAGAAAGAAAGAGGAAGACGTCCAAACTATGGGAGATTTAGTCCCATATTCCCAATTTCCCTCATACCAATCATGTTACCCTACTGAGGTATCTCCAAGCCTTTATCCTTACCTACCTACCCAAACACCTAATCCTACACCAGCCCTTGCAACAAGGCCTACTTCTAGAAAACGACCGCAGGAAAAACAAGAAAGAATTCCAGTCCGCATCCCTGACCTACTGCCATTACTAATAAAGAATCAGTACCTTACCCCGGTACCTTTGAAAATAGCTCCGAATCCATCAGCGAAGAGTTATGACCCTGACAGCAAGTGTGATTATCACCTAGGGGTAGCTGGGCATTCAACTGAAAAATGCAGACAACTGAAGGAAATGATTGAAAGTCTTATCCGTGATGGTATTTTGACACCGGAGCTTATCAATCATTGGAAGACCACTTAGCCCTAAATCAGTTTCTTTCAGGGTTTTAGGGGGAGAATTACTACCTTTGAAGGATGTCAATAGGAGTATTTTGATGCATGTAGTTTCAGATCTTATGATGGAAACACTTGTCTCATGATAACATCTACATGAATTAAATGAATTTTGAATTTTAAATGCTTTGTGTTTGTTGTGTTTTAACAATAATTTGAATTTGCAAAAACAAGCATTAAGGAATTTTTAATAATGGATAGTCTCAAGAAGATTGATGATCAGTGTTACAAATGACCAAATACCTTCTCCTTTCTCTTTAGGTTTTCCTAAGCCTAAATCTCTTAAACCAAGAACACTTGAAAAACCTAATGCTTCAAGGGATATGAATGATTTGACTTCATAAAACCATTGTCATCACGGAATAAGCAAAGACGTAGATCTTAGTCTAGGCTATGAACAAAGGAATGAACTTTTTGAAAATTTTCAAATTCCTTGAAATTCAAACAAATGAGACATTCTTTCAAGAATCTAGATTTTGGTAATTTGGTGTGTGTCAAGATTGTGCAAAAACCATTCATGACCTTTTCCAATGACCATAAAACTTCAATTACCCAAACATCACTTCATGATTGACACCTTGGGACACAATGATTAAACTAGATTATCTCATATCCCAGAGAAAACCCATTTTTAGGTCATATTTTCCTTGTCTCTTCAAAGAACTCAGATTGGAAACTCAGCCTTTTCAAAATAGACCTAGACTTGCTATGTTCCTCGTTGATACAAATTCTCATTGGTTAATCAAATTGGGGCATCATATGTGGAAATGATGGATACATGGTGAATAAGGATGGACTAAACGCATGAATCATTGGGGCATGCGATGAAAAATGAAAAATGAAAAATTTGTAATATCATGCATATGAGAATTCGGATGATCCCAAAGTGCAAAATGAAATTATGAATATCTATTTCCCCTGGGGATTGCTTTTCAATATGAATATTTGTGCTTGACATGAGAAATGGCCATCTTTTATATCCCTTTCGCATAAAAAAGAAATTATCCATAGTCACCCCTTTTGAGCCAAAAAAATTCTTTCTTCTTTGAACCCTAATCAAGGATCACCCTCTACACTAGGGGGCAAATGCAAGGAAAGATCTTTTTTAAGATCATTGAGAAATGAGTCCTAGCACAAAAACAGATGCAAAGCAAATGGAGACCCGAATAAAGACGAGCTCACTCCATTGAAAAAGAAGGGGGCAAAGTGAAAGCAAAAAAAAAATGTGTGAATGACATGGCAAATTGAAAGCCAAAAGCAAGGAAGAAAAAGAGCAAAGTCAAAAGGAAAGAAATGTCCAAGAAGGGACAAATGCTTCAAAGAGAATCCTCCTCAAAGAAAGGATCCTTGATCTAATTACCCTCAAACACATATTTTGGGCCTATTTATCCTTTTTTTTGAACCCTAAGCCATGGCCTACATTACATGCTTTAAAAGTCCATTTTGATCAAGCATGAATATTTAATTTGAAGGGTTTTCCTCAGATTTTATCCCATCTCATCAAATTCTCATTTCACTAAGGAAGAATTTAGAATTCCTAAGTGCATGGTAAAACAATCGAAAAGGAAAATTGGAGAGAAAAGGGACTCTAGGGCGAAAACCCAAAAACGGGCGGTCTAGAGTAGAATGGGAATTTTCAATGCCATCAATGATAGTGCCGATACCACAAAAGAAAAGATCTTCTTAAAAAGTGGTCATCGAGGAACATCCAGGAATTCTTGAACCCCCAAATTGCCAACTCTCTTTTAGAGGATTGTCTTCAAAAACTGAATTTTTTTCCTCCAAGATTAAACTTTTCGGTTTAAACATCCCAGCTAATCTTGATACTTGTCAAAATGCCTTGATATGGAAACTAAAAGAATGTTGAATTTGCTTGATTCTCAATGAATTCATGATTTATAAAACCTGTTCCATTTGTGAGCCTAGAAAGGATATACATTTTTGTCATGAAGTTTTCCTGGAAAAGCCAGAATCTTGTTATACCAAGCCTTGCCAATCCCAGTTGAAAAAACCCAGATTGATACTTAGAGAAATTTCTAACAATGATCATCAGTCTTCAAAAGATTTGTACATCACACATTGTGGGGTTAATATTTTTTGTTCAGAAGTTTTCAAAATGAGAAAACAAATAAAGATATATTTTTTTGAAATACCCATTTTGATGTTGACATGAGACAAGGATTTTTTCTAACTCAAAGGTATAGAATTGCCAGAATAGGTCCTGACTTCCAGATATGAGGAGAAGAAATAGAACCTAGTTCAGATCTCTGTTGATGAAAGTTTGAAAACTGTTGGGGCAAAGAGAATAGCCAAAATGAATTGAAGATATACTCTGATTTGAAGAGAAAAAATGAATTTGAAAGGCTAAGCCAAATTCTAGAAAAACAACCGGGGGCATTTGCATCACTCATGAGCACTCATCTCTTTATCGAGCTTTTGCATCTGCACAGTGTCGGCAAGCATTTGCATCGTTCATGGGTATTTGCATTGGCATTATTCCATAAGCATCTGCATTTTACCTTTACATTTACATTCTTCATGGAATTCGCATTTGCGTCATCTCAAGCAATTGCATCATTTCTAGAATCATTGCATTTTCATTATTGTGTGATAATCATAAACCATCATTTACATGAACACAATTAGTAAAGGCATCTGCATCAAGAAAATTTGGATCAATCTAAGTTATTTGAATCTACATCAAGAAGCATTTGCATCAATCTAAGTTATTTACATTTGCATCAAAGACATTTGCACCAGTCTAAGTCATTTGTATCTTATTCAACATCTGCATCAAAAAGCATTCGCGTCTTCTCAAAATCTTTAGGTTAATTTTCAACAATTCTTCAAAGACCATTTTTAAGACCTCCGGGCACCATTCTTAAGACCTCCGGGCATAACGTTTTTTCACGGGTAAGGCCTATGGGCACCATTTTCAAGACCTCTGGGCATAATTTTTCAAATCGCGGGTAAGACCTCCTGGCACCATTCTTAAGACCTCCGGGCATAACTTTTTTTTCACGGGTAAGGCCTATAGGCACCATTTTTAAGACCACCGGGCATAATTTTTCATATCGCGGGTAAGACCTCCGGGCACCATTCTTAAGACCTCCGGGCATAACGTTTTTTCACGGGTAAGGCCTATGGGCACCATTTTTAAGACCTCCGGGCATAATTTTTAAAATCGCGGGAAGACCTCCGGGCATAACTTTTTTTCACGGGTAAGCCTATGGGCACCATTTTTAAGACCTCTGAGCATAATTTTTCAAATCGCGGGTAAGACCTCCGGGCACTATTCTTAAGACCTCCGGGCATAACTTTTTTTTTTCATGGGTAAGGCCTATGGGCACCATTTTTAAGACCTCCAGGCAAAATTTTTCAAATCGCGGGTAAGACTTCCCGGCACCATTCTTAAGACCTCCGAGCACCATTTTAAGACCTCTGGGCACCATTTTTAAGACCTCCGGGCACCATTTTAAAGACCTTCGGGCACACTTTTTCTTTTGAAAATCGAATTCGTTTCCATAAGACGGGTCGATCCTTGATTAGTCAGGGAATTCAATTTAAGGACAAAATCTTCAATTTATTATTTTAAAAAAAATGAAAAAGAAAAATAATAGAAAAATAGAAAATGAAAAATGAAAAAATGATAGAAGAATGAAAAAGAAAACCCCTTTCCCTTTCCTTCGCATGTGATGTCACTGAACGTACAAAATTAGTGTTGGTTTATCTTTGCCTGATTCCTAATTCTCAGCAATAGCCAAAGAGGGGCAGCTGTAGACACCTAATTTTGTCTGGACCACTAAACAGGTATGTTTTCTTCCTATATTGATGTTTTCGAGTGTAGAAAGATTGTTTTCATCCTGCAGGTGGTACTCCGAGACTTAGTTTAAGAGGGCGAGCATAAAAAGTCAAACTTAAAAAAAGTCAACCCCAAAAAAAGTCAACCCCGAAAAAGTCAACCCCAAAAAGTCAACTACTAAAAAAGTCAACTCACTTTCAAAATCAAGATTTTAAGTTCAATTGAAAAATGGCGAAATAATTTTGATAATCCGAGGCCTACATTGAAAGATATGGAGTTCGGAAGTTGGGATTTGGAGATTCAGTAGAAAGGAAACCCTAATCCGAGAAATTTGGGGAAAAGTGCTTAAACGATCAAATTGGTCAAAATTGAAGGTTTCAAATGAAAGATAAGCACTGACTACGGGTAATGGAGAAGCCACTTGCAAGAAAAACCGAAAGAAAAGTAAATCCGGGAGAAAACCGAGAATTAGGGTTTTTAGTGGATTTCGGTGAAATCGGGAAGAATCACAGAAATGGCCCGACTTGGAAAGATCAAAGCCCCCAATGGATGGGGAATGTTTAAAAAAGGATAGCTCAAGGCTCAATTTGAAGAAAATATGAAAATCGGACTCGTTTTAAGCAAAACCGAGTTTCGGAGGCAAAAAGTGTAAAATTAGAAAATTTGGGAAAAATAGCAAATGGACTCTGAAAATTTTGAAAATTTGCAAATCTCATTTTTAAATCATTTGAAAGAGATTGGCGAAAGAAAATCTTGATTCAGAGTTCGTTTGCAAAATGGCCAAATCTCGGGTTTCTTATGTAGTAATTCAAAAGGGAAAATCCTGGAAAAATAGCAAATGAGCTCCAAAACTTCTGAAATTTTGCAAATCTCATTTTTAAATTATTTGGAAGAGATTGGCGAAAGAAAATCTTGATTCGGAGTTCGTTTGCAAAATGGCCGAATCCTGGGCTTCTTTTGTAGTAATTCAAAAAGGAAAATCCCGGAAAAATAGCAAATGAGCTCCAAATCTTCTGAAATTTTGCAAATATCATTTTTAAATTATTTGGAAGAGATTTGAAAAAGAAAATCTTGATTCGGAGTTCGTTTGCAAAATGGCCAAATCCCAGGCCCTCCTATGCAATAATTCAAGAAGATAAATCCCAGAAAAATAGCAAATGGACTCCAACAATTCTGAAAATTTTCAAATCTCATTTTTAAATTATTTGGAAGATATTGGCGAAATAAAATCTTGATTCGGAGTTCGTTTGCAAAATGGCCAAATCTCGGGCCTCCTATGTAGTAATTCAAGTCGATAAATCCCGAAAAAATACCAAATGAGCTCCAAAAATTATGAAAACTTTCGAATCACACTTTTTAATTATTTTGAAGAGATTGGTGAAGAAAAATCTTGATTTGGAGCTCGTTTAGAAAATGGTAAAATGTAGGGGCATAAAAGGGCATTTTTGGAATAAAAAATCCAAATAAATAGCAAACGGACTCGGATAATTTTGAAAACTTCCAAAAATTAATATTTTATTATTTTGGAAGTATTAAAAAAATAAAAATTGAATTTGGAGTCCGTTTGATATTTATTTGCATCCGGGGGGTAAAACGGTCATTTCACCCAAGCAACCGAAAAGGGCTTCTTTGGGCCTTTAAAAAAATCAGAGTTGGGCTGGAAAAGAGAAGTGCTGGCCTGCCCAGGCCCAAAGGAAGGAGGAAGCTTCTGATTTTTCAATCAAAGGGTTAAAAATCAAGAATAGTTAGAGATTCTCTTTGATCAAGCCATGGTGATTAAGCCACATAGGCCAAGAGAGATGTCAGCATTATTCTTGAACAGCTGTAATTTGAGAGAGCTGAGATGCTAATCTAAAGGTGGTAATTTCATGATTTTTCACCTTGAATTATTAGCCATTTGATGGAAAATTGGTTACAAGAAAAATGACAACATCCTTGGGGAATATTAGGGGCCATGCGGCCAGCTCTATGGGGGAGGCAGAAAATTCATTTTTTCAATTCATTTTTGGCTGTGTTCTTTGAGTTTTTACTTGTTTTTTCTCTCCTTGGTTGAAAACAAAAAAGAAAAGTTTAGAAAAGAAAGGAAAGTTTGAAGAGATAAAGCTTGAAATATAGCTTCTTGAGGTTGCTCTTGAGCACCAACTCTTGCACTTTCTTGATTTTCCATTCTTGTTTTTGCTATTTGGTGAGTTTCCATTTTAAATAAATGTTTTTTTATTGTTCTTTTTAAGTTCTTCCTTCATCTCCTTCTTGAATATATTTTTTTACAAATTTTTTTACAATAAACTCACCATAGCCAAATGGCCTACATTATTTTTTTTAAGTTGCTGTTTTGGTTTATTTTACCATATTGTTTATGTTATTTTCTTTGATCTTGGTGTTTTAAATGTTATGTTACTTCATAATCTTGAGTTATATTTTAATTTGGTTGCTTTGTTTGTTGCCATTTATGTTTTAAATATCATGTTTTTGCATTTTTAATTTTCTGTTTTCATGATGTTTAAATTTGAGTATGTTTTAGATTTAGTATATCAAGTATTTGTGAAAAATGCTTGTGTGGTCTTTGCATGATTTGAGTTTTATATCTTAGTTGAGCATGTTATAGAGTTAGTATATTAAGTGTTTGTGAAAATGCTTGTGTGGTTTTTGCATGATTTAAGTGTTATATTTTAGTTGAGCATGTTAGTATACCAAGTGTTTGTGAAAATGCCATGCTTGTTAGAGCTTGAGGCCATTTGGCTACTCCATGTGTTTTGCATTGTGTGTTGCATTTTTGCCATGTTAGTTGGTAGGTTTTTGCATTTGCATGACATTTGATTTAGTTTTGCATGCTAATATACCAAGTGTTTGTGAAAATGCCATGTTTGCTAGTTACATTATGCTATTTGGCCACCCTTGGAATTTTTGCATTTTATGTGCATTCTTGCCATGTTAGTTGATAGGTTAGCATTTGCATGATATTTGGTTGGGTTTTTAGTTTAAGCATGCTTTGTGTTTGTGAAAATTCCATGCATATTTTAGTTATTAAGTTAGGTTTATTTGCCATGCATGTTCATGCATTATAGGTCTAAGTTACATTAAATGCCATGCAAGTTCATTTAGGTCTAGGTCACTATATGAATGCCATACATTTTTTCATGACATTTAGGTTTAAGCTCATGCATTTCATGCACTATGTTTGCTGTATTGTTTCATACATTTCATGTTCATGCCACTTGAATAATGACTTGAGCCAATTAATGGTTAAAAGTCATGCTCTCTTGAGCACACTTGTGAAAAATTAAAGTTTGTCAAATTGATTATTCTACCTTTGTGATTTTTTTTACTTAGCCAATTTTTATCTAACTTTCAAAAAGTCCTAGCTACCGTTTGTGAGCTATTTTATGAGTTTCAAATATTTTTACTTTGATTTTTAAATGATTTTATCAAAGGCAAAAATGTGTTTTGGCAAAGCAGTTTTTTTTTTCACCCAGTTTTCGTACCTTTCCGATTTTTCTGGGAATTCGTCTTTAATCAAAAAATTAACCCGATTTTTTCCCGTGTAGTTTTACATGTCCTGAGTCTCCAGTATTTATTTAGAATTTTTTGAATTTTTAAAAATAGGGTTAAAAATCATGGCTTAAAATTGGACAGTGGAGTCAGAATTGAATTTAAAGAAAAATCATTTTTCTGTTTTGGTTAAGTTACTTAGAGTGGGCTGATTAGGAGGGTTAGCTACTGACTTAGGGTAGTTTCTAACCCTTTTTAAACTCTAAAAATGGTTTTTCAAGTCTCGGGTTAAGGGTAGTGAAGTCCGGATTTTTAAAATTAGGAAATTAGAGCCATTTTAAAAAAGATTTAGCCCAGTTTTTATTTTTAATTTAAGCTTTTCAAAATTGTTTTCAAACAATCACAAAGTATTTCGGTTTTAGAATATTTCATTTGATATATTTTCCTAAGGTAGCCGGATATCTTTTTAGATATACAGATTCCCTTAATTAAAGGGAAAAATACATTTCATGCATTGCATTTTTCATATTCATGCATTTTATATAATATATGATTCTTGCTATAATAATTTCTATGATATTGTTATGATTTTGAGTTATGTTATATTGTTTATTGTATGATTTGAAATATTTCATGATATCCTATGCTTTTTATTTAGTTTTTTTTTTTTTTATATATTATTTAGTATATGTTATGTTCATGCATTATTATTTTTATTTTTATTTTCATGCATATATATTCCATGTTGTTTAAATTATTTGCTATATCATTCATATTTGTCATGACTTTTAAATCATTTTATTTCATTTAATATATATTATGTCATCTAGAATATTTTATTTCATTTATATTATATCATATGACTTAGGATATTGCATTTCATGTAGAATATATTATATTACCTAGGTCATTTCATTTCATTTAGGATATATTATGTCATCTAGAATATTTTATTTCATTTAGATTATATCATATGACTTAAGATATTGCATTTCATATAGAATGTATTATGCTACATAGGTCATTTAATTTCATTTAGAATATATCATATAACTTAGGATATTTCATTTCATTTAGAATATGCTAAGGCATTCAAATCATGTCATGTCATTTAGGTTGCATTATATTATTTAGATTTTGCTGTCATTTTATTTATGTCATGCATATACATATTCATTTCTTTTAAATGTTTTCAAAAAAAGATAATGGTTTTCAATAAAATAAAGATATTCCCGAGTTAAAATAATTCATGAGTTCTCTACCGGGTTTGCTGGAGGGAATATCATCAATTATCATTAATAAAGGAATATCTTTCTTTCAAAAAACGAGAATGATTCGGAAAGTTTTCCAAACTAATAAAAATTTCTATATTTTGCCACGTTTGTTGGGGAATATAGAAAAATTTTGAATTTATAAATTCCGGATCATTTTCAATAAAAAATGAAATTATTTTTCTTTAAATTGGGAATTAATTTGAAATACTAAATTTAAAACCAACTTTTACCGAGACTTGAGATAACACACGATTAATAAGGTACCGATTTATACGGGCATTGTGGGGGTGCTACACGTAACCGACTCCCGAACCCGCTTCTTTGATTTCTCTGGTTTAAAACGCAGACTTTAAATTGGTTTTTAAAATGTTTTAATTAGTTTTTAAAATATTTTATAAAACCGGTTTTAATAGGTGGCCGATCACACCTAGCTAAAAAAGATTAGTGGCGACTCCATGTCTTTTTCAAGGTCATTTTCAAAACCTTCATTTTTCTAGAGGAATTAAGTCGACTTTTCCTCGGTTTTTTTTAATGTCACACTTAATGAATAATAAAGTCTTGCGATGAGACTCGTTATTTTTTTAGGTTGCGAAAATCATGAATTACAAATTGCTACTATTGAATAGGAAATCAAAACAATTACATGGATCAAGACTCCTAAACTAGCATTAGATAATTATCAAGATATATCTAGTTGGCAACCTAAACAAATCAAGACATCATCATGAACAATTTTAATGGAAGAACATAAGCAACTTTGATAGTAAACCAATGATAGATAGATTCTGAAAATTAATTACAAAATATGTCTAGGGCTTTGAAATCACCCTTAACCAAAAGAAAACATTAGCCTAACATAGACATTGTAAACCTAAACATGACATTAAAAAAAAATAAGAAGAAAACTAGAAGTAAGAAGAAGAAGAATATTAATTATTCAACCTCTTGCTCTCTTAAACTCTCTCAAACAAAGAAGAAATAAAAAACTTAAAGCTTGTTGAAGTGTAATTTGCGGCTGCCCCTTGTCTATATTTATAGGCAGCATGTAGGGCCTCAAATAAGGAATTGCAACTCCAAGGGTGTTTAATTGCTAACTTGCGGATTTCTTTCCTTGCAAGGAAAGTTACTTACGGCTAAAGAATCTCTTTAAACAAAGAAAGATGCTTACTTGCAACCAACGTTTCTTCAAAATAAGGAAAGGTTGATGATTTGCGGCTGACTTAGTATGTTTAAGGAAAGAAATCAAACTTGGCAGCCAAGACATATGCAAATAAGGAAAGTCTTAGCTGATTTAGTTTTCCTACTTTGACTAGGATTAGCTTTAAAGAAAGATTCTTGCAATTAATGCAAGATTTAAAAGTTGATAGCCACTAATCCTACTTTGACAAGGATTAAAATATATTTCAACTAGGTCATTCAACAAAGGACAAATTAAGGTAGCCCATGGTGTTTATTAAATAAAGGATGGTGGCTGACTTCTTCCTTGTGCAAACTTACCGCTAGCCCTCTTTTAGGTGTGAGAGTGTGTTTTCCAACTAGGGTTTTATGGATAAAGAGTATATGATAAGCCACTAGTTTATTTATGGAAGGTTTAGGTTAGGTTTAGCTACATAGTGTCTCATTTATGAGTAGTCAGCTTTCCTTTGTGCTAGAAGCTTCATTTCTTGTCCAAATTCACTCTTTTCAACTCCATAACAATCCTTATCTTCCAAAACACCTACAAAACACAAAACCATAGTAAATTATCAAGAATTTCAAGGAACTAAGCATAAAATATAAGGAATTGATATATGAAATAAGCACTTATCAACACTGATTGATCAAGAATTTGGGAAGGCTAATTACAATCGAAAAATCGAGGATGGTGACAAAGTGGGGCTTTGTCTTTTGGGTATAAGGCTCCTATAGCCTTAGGATGTCAGGAAAGCGGAATGTTCTACAATGACAATTTTTAACTACTTTTTGGATCTTGTATAAACATCGTTTTATGTCTTGTGAACATTGTCATGTGATTGCGCTTTGAATCATGAAATTCCTTTGATCTTATCTCCTTATGGCATTTCCATTTTGTAGTTGCATCATGTTAATTACTCATCATACCATATATTTCATCATGAAATTCATTCACCCATTGAATCATTCTCTCATTCATTGATATTAAATTAATTTGCGAATGATAATGGCTTTATCAATACCAATGATAGAGAAGTCAATGTTGTCATTGACAATTTTTTGTTCTCTAGAGGTAAAGGGAAAGTAGGTCCAAACTCCTAAAAGGAATGACCATGACATTGATAGAGCCTATGTCTGTTCTCCAGGTTAAGTTTAGCTTTTTTCTTTCAAATTAGAGACAAAATAAAATTAAAAAAAAAAAAGTAAAATGGAGAGGATCATGTTGCTCAATTGGATGAGATCGAACAAACGCAGAATAAGGTGAACGAACAAATGACGCGAATGATTCAGATGACACAAGAAATTGGAAAAATGAAAGAGACTATAAAAGGCCTCTTTACACAAGGAAGCAATAAATCATAAGAGAGTGGTAGCCTTTGATGGGATATTCAAAAGCAAACCTCTGGCCAAGTACACCCACAATTAATTCAAGGTCAAGGGGCATGTTTTTCCAATCCTACTAGTACTCCTGATCTAATATCGTCAAAAGAAAATCCATCAGGAATGGTTCAAGATTCAGATGTTCAACAAAAGTATGACTTATTAGAAAATAGAATCTGATCTGTTGAAGGTGGAGATGAAGTTTAACAATGCAAGAGAATTTTCCTTAATTTCATGTGTGGTCATCCCGCCAAAATTAAAAGTTTCAAAGTTTGAGAAATATTATGGATTTAAGTGCCCTGAAATACATTTGGTCACATACTATCACAAAATGGCTGGGCATGCCCGTAATGAAAAATTGCTTATCCATGTCTTTCAAGACAATTTGACGGGGGCAACATCCAAGTGGTATTTTCAGTTGAAAAGAGACCAAGTGCGCACATGGAGAGACCTATCTCGGCATTTTTGAAATAATACAAGCACATATTGGAGAAAGCTTCAGATTGATAGACCTTCCAAAACATGAAAAAGAATCCCAACTAAAGCTACAAAGAATATGCTTGTCGATGGAAAGAGGTAGCCTCACAAGTTCGACCACCCCTTACCAATCGGAATATGAATGCTTTATTTGTGGATACTCTCCCACCTCCCCACTATGAAAAGTTGGTCGGCAATGTTTTTTCAGAGTTTGCAGATATATTATTTTCTGTGGGTAAGATTGAAGATGGGATAAAAAGAGAAAAAATCATGGATACTGGTGTAAGAACTTTTGTTGGGAAGAAAGATGGCGCTTCCAAGGAGCATGTTTAGGTCACAACCATTGAGAGTAGGAACAAGAGAAAATTTTTGGCAATAGAAGTAGATCCTATTGGCACTTGTCCTTACCCACGACCCTATATCGACCATTGGCCTCAACATGTTTATCCTTATGCTTCTGTTGATATAAACCCTAGAGCCAATCAGATTGGACAAGGGATATATAGTTAATAATGAAGCAAACCCATTACTGTTCGATAGTGATACAAGGTTTTCCTTCATATGTTAGTATGGGGATAATTAGTTATTAAATACTAATTGGTTGAAGCCCATGGAACAAACTGGCCATGAAAAGGAATTATAAAGTGTTATAATTGTGAATTATAAGGTGTTATAGTTATGAGATCCTTATGCATCAAAGCTTTGTTCCTTAAATTGTTCTTGGTCATCATATTGCCAAGATGGGGCATTGACAATGCTCAAAGACTAGTATATGTTAAGCCTTCTTACTTATGAAGTAAGAAATTGATCTCATAGGTTGAAGTATGAGGGATACTTGGGATAACATCTAGGTGCTTGTCTGTTGAACAAGTTCACTGAACATAGCCCGCGGTGAGAACTCCATTGGGTATTGTCACACTAGTGTCTATTGAAACTCAAGTGCCATTTGTGTAAATTAGTTATCGGACTTGAGATACCAGGTCATCTTGTATGGAGAGTGTCATACTTTGATTCTATCACGAACTGATCCCAAAAAGGGATGCTTATTGTAGGATGATTTTGGGTATGACATGAACCATACGAAGATGGATGAGTGATCTAGAGAGGATTCACCAATCGAAGTAACATCGGAGACATATCTCATATATTCCTGGCTTCGGTTAACTTGATGAAGTCTCTGGCCAGAGCATGATGGATTCAAAAGAAATCGTTTCTCTAAATTCATAAGGTTAATCATAAGCTGCATGAACTAATATGGATTGAACATGAGTAGACATTGAACCATGCTCATGGGTTATCCGGGATATATGGTGAAAGGACCGTATACACTAATAGGCTGGTTACTGAAAGGTTTCTAAAAGGTCACATAGACTTCACAATATTTGGGTGGTCATGATGGGTTGCTAGATCCCGCTCTTGATCTGGAAGATAAGTTAATTGGATTAACTTATATTCATTGCCAACATATTGAGAACCTAAAGGGTCACACACATAAGGACAATAATGCATGGATGAAACATGGTATTCTATTGAGGTGAAACTTGATGGAATAAAATATCTACTTTGAGAACTTGATTGAAGTGTTCAATTAAGTTTAATTGAGACATAATTGAGATTTGTGAAATCCAAAGATGATGTCTTAATATATAACAAGAAGAATTAACTAGTCTTATGAAGACGAGTTTAAATATGGTGTTCAAAGGATATATGATTGACTATGCAATAGTTCGGTTTAATATCATACGATGATATTGATTGATCATAAATATGAATTGCTCATAATAAGTTAGTAGTTTAATTGAGAATTAAATTACTAAGCCTAAACCATGATCTGGCCCTAATTTAAGTCTGTTTACTAAGGATGATTGGCCCCACTTAAAGAGTTAAGTTAGTAGGCCCAATGTTACTAATTGTTAGTATATTGGACATATTAATACATCTAGCATGAGCCTTAGGTGGATTAATGAAAGACTTGTACCATAAGCTACAAGTGATGGCCGGCCACCCTTAAGGAGAGGGGTTAGGGTTTGTGCTAATATATATACGATATATTTGAGCCCTGGCCGCCTAAGAAAGCTTCTTTCAGTCTTTAAACATTCTGATTTTGTATTGGGAGAAAGCTTGTTTCAAAAGAAAGAGTTTCCCATAGCAAAATACCCTAGCCGCCACCTCTCTGTGGCCTATTCATATTGTTGCCGGAAATCACTATATCTGTGTATGCTTGCCGATTCTTCACTGCTTCTTTGTGATATTGGCTTTGAGAGAAAACACTGAGAGTTAGATCTTTTGATTGTGATCTGAGGATCAACTTGCTAGCACAAGTTAATCGCCATACCTTGGAGAAGGATCCATCACCTGTTTGTGTGGACTAGCTTTAGAGGAAAGATAATTGTGCTTCTCGTGATCTTGTGGAACTCGTAAGAGATCTTAAAGATCAGGGTCCGTGGCTGTTTGGATCTGCAACTTAAGGTTTCTAAATCTTAAGTAGGTAATCTCTATTCAGATGGTTGATTTAAAAGTTTTATTAGCTTTTAAACCCATGCTTAATCACAATCCGTAGATCCTATGTTATCTGAGTGCTTCTATATTTACCTACCGTTGCACTTATTTTGATATTTATGTTTAAGCATGAGCCCAGATATCCCAACAGCTTCGGTGTCATTCACACAAGCTCGTCCACCTAAGATTTTTGCTGCGCTATAACCCTAGAATCAACCCAGACCATCCTCAGGGAAATAAGAGAAAGAGAGCAAAAGTCTACCACTCACTTTTGATTTCCTACACAAAGCTTTTTCCTTTACTCACCCAAAGTCATATGATCTCCATTGTCCCTGCAAAGCCTAGAAAGTCTACTTACACGAAATGGTATAATCCTAATGCCATATGTGAGTATCATAATGGGGATGAAGGACATTTTATGAAAAATTGCACTGCGTTCAAGAATAAAGTTCAAGCCTTAATTGATGCAAACCCGACAAATTTCAAAGAGCTTGTTGATGCCTATCAAGGATGACAAGTCTAAGGGTCATTGTTCTCGGGTAGCATGCCATTCAGGGGCAATCTTAATCTCATCTTAAATTCTATACATTTTCATTTGAGAACTATGAACTTTGATTTGAAATGAATGAATTTTAAGTTGCAAGCATCATGCATCATATTTGTCACTTGAAGTTTGGATTCCTCTTGAATTTTGTTTAAATATTTTTCAAAGAAAAAAAAAAAGAAAACAAAAGATTTGAATTGAGAATAAAATCTCACATAGCTAATTTTCGGTCTTCAAAATATTAAGAACTTTTTTCTCTCTTTCAAAAAAAAAAAAAAGAAATTTTTTTCATGAAAGGTGAAAAGAGTCTCGAAAGAATTGGTGATCATCTTTAGAATGAACTTATCCTAAGAAAAACCTTGTCTCCTTATGTACCCATGTCCCAAGCCATTTAAATAAAGACCTCTCAAAAATCTTGATGCTTCAAAGAGGCAACCTTTATCGAGGCCGTGCATAATGAAATGGTTTGGAAAATTCTTTTGTGGACTCCTTGAAAGTCAAACAAACAAAACACTCTTTCAAAGAATCTAGATTTTGGTAATTTGATGAATGTTAAGATTATGCTATGGTTTAAAACATACCAAAATTTCTCAAATCCCTTTGAATGATCCCCAAAACACAAATTCCTTGCCCTTTCCCTCGAGTCCCTGGTTTATGTTTACAGACATATGAACCAAAAATGAACCAGAATACCTTTCCCATCCTTACTGGTTGGAAATACTATGAAGAAACTGAAATCAAAACAAGCTCTTTTAACACGAATCTCAAAGATGGAACATAAGATGTTTCTTCATAACAAGATTCCCAGAAACGAAATGATTTTCACCCGAGTGGCAAACAAAAATGAGGCATTATCTATGAGATATTGTCAAAATTGTGGCGGCATGCAAAAAAAAATACAAAACAATAAATAAAAAAAAAGATAAAAAAAAGAACAAAAAGAGGAAAAATAGAATTGACAGTGATGTCATGCACTCAAGATTTTTGAGAGATTCCAAAAAAACCAAAACCAGGAAATCAAAATCAAACCCTATATTTAACCTTTTTTTTTCTTCACCACTCCTTTCAAAAGATTGAATTTTGATCAAGGATCACTTTCACACTGGAGGATAAATGCAAAGAAAGTTTGTTCCAATAATAATGAATAATGGGCTCCTATTTCAAGGACAAGAAAAAAATGCTTTAGGTTGAGGGGAAAATATGCAGTGTAGTGAGTTTCGAGAGTCTTCAAACTCACTCCATCAAAAATAGAAGCATGTAAAGGAAAAACTGAAAAGATGAAAAACCAAAAAAAAAAAAAAAAGAAAGAAAGATGGAAATAGAACTGTGGAATAACAAGTTTTGAGGAGTAGAGGAACTAATGTCCGAAATGAGTCTTTCACAAGCTAAAATGATCCTTGTTTTGAATACCCTTAAACACATCATTAGCATATTTATCTATTCTTTCAGAACCTCAAACCTTGGTCGGCTTACATACTTTGAAAAGTCAATGGATGCTTGAACTGAAGATCCTTTCCCTTAAAAAATCATAACCAATGAGGCATTTGTCTCTTTTCTCCTTCATTGAAACTACCCTTTTTGAACCATAGACATATGTTGGATGAATTCTGTACTCTTAAGTGCATGATGGAATGGTCAAACAAAAAAAATAAAAAAGAATAAGGCTCGAGGGTGAAAACCCAAAAAAAAGCAGTCTAGAACGAACTTGTGAATTTTGAAGCCATTTCTGATACTGACAAAACATCAACAATAAGTGAAAAATATTTTTGAAATTAACCAATAGACAACCCGGACCTCAAGAAGAACAAAAATGCCAAATTCACTCAAAGTGTTGTGATGTGTTTTGAAATTTTGATCCATTTTCCTTCCAAAATAACCCTTCGAGAATTTGTGTCTATCGGGTAAGCTTAACATATATCGAAATGCCACATTCAAAGATTGAAAGAGTGTTAAAATCTGATTGCACTTCAAAATAAATGTTTTTTTTAGAAAAAGAGTTTGATTTTCAAGGAATCCATGTCTTGAGAAAACTCGTTAACGAGCCAAAATAAAGGGACATTTGCTATTTTCTTCCTGTCAAGTTGTGAAGCTTCCCTAGATGAATCAAGACCTTGTTGCCTCAAACCATTCAAAAAAGAGCTGATTTCTTATCTTGCTCAGAGATGCCTGTAATGGTGATCACCAATTTTTGAGAGACTTTAATTTCACATGTTTTGGAAGATGTGAAATTGGCATGTTCATGTTGTCCTAAGATTTAGTTATCCTCGATGATGAAGAATATTTGCATGGGGCAACTTTGTTATCAAGATTTTTTACTTTTGGTTAGATAGACATTTTGAGAAGAATAATTGAAACCAGTTATGGATGGGAAATTTAATTGAAAAAAAAAAACTAAAAAGATGTTTTACAAGAGGTAAGAATCTCTCATGGCTATAATGGGGCAAACTTGTCCAATAAATTTTTGAGAGCCAGATGGATTTGGTTAAAAAAAATTACGTTCCAAAAAATGATTTTCATGATTACAGTGGGACAATTTTGTTATTAAAGTCAAAGGTTTTAGATAACAAGACATGCATTTTGGGAAGAACAAATGAAAATTGAGATATCAAAATTTTTGACAAGGAAATAAAAGTTCATATTGTCAATGGCATGAAATTGTAGGAAATTTAATTTTGAATTGATACATATATGAACTTTGATTTTATTTGGTATTTCTCAGGAGTGTGAAAAGACAAGATGTCTTCAAGATTTTCAAATCAAAATTTTGTTGGAGCAAGGAGAGTGTTCAAAGTACAAGATCATCATTAAAAAACTCTGACACATTCTTTCATCAACAAAGACAACATTGAGAGGTGGATGAATTGGTAAAAAATTTCCTTGTGAGGCAAGGAGATGTCAAGAACTATAAGAGTTAATACAGACATGGAGTAGGGTACATCCATTTTCGGTATGGCGAGAGCAAAGCACAAAGCAATAAAGCATCACCAAGTTACAAGAGAAACAGGGAGATGATCAACTTTCTTAACATTTTATTCATGTGAAATGATATCATGTATTTTACAAAAGTAGTTTTGCATGTTAAAGTGAAAGGACAATAAACATTAAAAAAAAATGGGTTTTGCATCATGCAATTAACATTTGCATCTGCATCTGCATCAATGTAGTTGATTATTGCATTTGTTAATTTTGCAAGCATTGAAAAAACGAAAGGGAAAAGAAGATAGATTTCTGAAAAAAGGGTTAAGAAAAAAGAATAAAGAAAAATAAAGGCTCCTCTTTAGAAAAACGAGCCTGTCAAAGAAAAAGTAAAGAAACAAGACTTTTCTGAATAAGATAAGAGATGAGTCTTGAGGATTTTTCGGAACGATAAAATCGAAAAAGGGTTGAGGAATTTTTTTTTTACTGAAGAAATTAAAAAAAAAATAGAAATGAATATTTAAGTGTTGAGACTTTTTTGAATGAAAAAATTTTAAAGTTGTGGATCCACTTGTTAGATGAGCATTTAATTTTAAAGTTGTGGAGCCTCAAAGGAGTAATTTTCAAAATAAAGGATTGTTAAGCCTAATGTAACTGGCACAGAAATGGTTTAAGCCTAGTGAAGTTGGCACCTTTTATGCGTTTAAGCCCAATGTAACTGGCACAGAAATGATTTAAGACCAGTTAAGTTAGCACATTAGATGAGCTTAAGCCCAACGTAGCTGGTACAGAAATGATTTAAGCCCAGTGAAGTTGGCATTTAGATGAGACTAAGCCCAATGTAGCTGGCACATAAATGATTTAAGCCCAGTTAAGTTGGCACGAGATGAGATTAAGCCCAATGTAGCTTGCACAAAAATGATTTAAGCCCAGTGAAGTTGGCACGAGATGAGTTTAAGCCCAATATAGCTGGCACAGAAATGATTTAAGCCCAGTGAAGTTTGCATCGAGATGAGTTTAAGCCCAATGTGGCTGGCACATAAATGATTTAACCCCAGTTAAGTTGGTACGAGATGAAATTAAGCCCAATGTAGCTGGCACAAAAATGATTTAAGCACAATGAAGTTGACACGAGATGAGTTTAAGACCAATGTAGCTGGCATAGTAATGATTTAAGACCAATGAAGTTGGCTTCGAAATGAGTTTAAGCCCAATGTAGCTGGCACAGAAATGATTTAAGCCCAATGAAGTTGGCATTTAGATGAGACTAAGCCCAATGTAGTTGGCATATAAATGATTTAAGCCTAGTTAAGTTGGCACGAGATGAGATTAAGCCCGATGTAGCTGGCACAGAAATGATTTAAGGCCAGTGAAGTTGGCACGAGATGAGTTTAAGCCCAATATAGCTGGCACAGAAATGATTTAAGCCCAGTGAAGTTGGCATCGTGATGAGTTTAAGCTCAATGTAGCTAGCATAGAAATGATTTTAGCCTAGTGAAGTTGGCACTTTAGATGAGATTAAGCCCAATGTACCTGGCATAGAAATGATTTATGCCCAGTGAAGTTGGCATTTAGATGAGATTAAGCCCAAAGTAGTTGGCACAGAAATGATTTAAGCCTAGTTGAAGTTGGCATTTATATGAGATTAAGCCCAATGTAGCTGGCACATAAATGATTTAAGCCCAGTAAAGTTGGCATTCAGATGAGATTAAGCCCAATGTAGCTGGCACTGAAATGATTTAAGCCCTGTGAAGTTGGCACTAGATGAGGTTAAGCCTAATATAGCTGGCACAATTATGATTTAAGCCCAGTAAAGTTGGAATGAGATGAGGTTAAGCCCAATGTAGCTGACATAGAAATGATTTAAGCCCAGTGAAGTTGGCACAAGATGAGGTTAAGCCCAATGTAGTTGGCACTAAAATGATTTAAGCCCAACGAAGTTGGCACTAAATGAAATAAGTTTAAGCCCGGTCTAGCAGGCAGGATGATGACCATAAGCCTTGTGAAGTTGCACACAGGATATATATATATATATATATATATATGTGTGTGTGTGTGTGTGTATGTGTGTGAATGTGAAAGTCAAAGTGAAAGTGAAAGTGAATGTGAATGTGAATATGTATTTTTATATAAAAAAAAAAAAAACACAACAAAAAAATATAAAAAATGAGAATAAATTAATTTGAGGAATGTCAAAACAATTAGCCCCCGACAAAATTATTGTCTATGTCTTTGCACTATTCTTGATTCTCAACAATATGCAAAGAGGGACAGCTGTAGACACCTAATTTTGAGTTAAATCCTAAAAATAATTTGAGTGAAAACTATGATGGTTAAATGATTCTCGAGTCAATGCTTTCATCCGAATGTGTGACTTTGTTAATTAAGTTCAATCATCCTAACTATATCCTATTTATTGGTTCAATTGAATTTTTATCTTCAAAATGGGTATAAATTAATTGGACTCAAGTTAACTACTTGGTTTTGAATTAAATTGGATTTGTTTCAACAAGTTGGATTTGGTTAATGGGTTGTAATTGGACTTGAACTTTTAATAGGGTTTCATTTTAAAATTGGGCTTGATATTTTAATTGGACCACTCAAATAAAAAAAATAAAAAAAAAAATAAATGAAAAAAGAAGTCAGAGGGCACTGAGCCCCCTGCCCCTGCTAGCCCTTTCCTCCCACGCAAACCACCCTACCCAGGCCTCTGCTAGCCCCTCCACACGACACAGCTAGCCATATTATCCCAACACTCAACCCCAACTACATCTTTTAACCATCATGCAACCCTCTCCCCAAAACAGCCATCCATTTTGGCCACCAAACACCTACACAGACTTCAAAGTCTGAAATCAACCAAAGAGCAATCTGGATTTGAATCTAGCTTACTCAAAAAAAAAAAAAAAGGAGATGAGATCACACAAAAGAAGACAGGAGCCCGAGACCTACAAACCCATTTCCTCACCCACTACCCACAATCGACAGCCACAAAACTACCATCACCCACAACCTAAACAAACACCACCAACATCAACCAAAAACACCAAAAAAATACCACAAATACAGTAACAAAAACACACAAAAAGAAACAAAGAAAAAGAAACTTTTTAGGGATCTGATTTTGGGTTTCATGGGTTTAGGGGGATCTGGGTCTTCGTCGGGAAATTAGAATGGTGTATAGGTGGATTAGGGTGAGGATAGAGGTTGGTGAGATTTTGGGCTCGATCTGACGGTTGGTTGTGGTGGATCGGGGGTTTTAGGTCACAGAGGATTTTTTAGATTTACGTATTTCGGCTAGGATTCGAAGAAAATGGAGCCCAAAACCGAGAAGTTGAGGAAAAGAGATCTATTAGAGCGAAAGCTGATCGGAGCGTAGGGGTTACGGCGGTGGTCACGGGTAGAATTCTGGGTTTGTATGGTATTTCCGGTGGCTGTGAAGAACATGGGTAGAATATGATAATAAGGATCTGGTTAGAGAGAAGGAAAAATTTTAGAGAGAGAGAGGGGGAAGAAAGAAATGAGTGAAAAGAAAAAAAAAATTGGGTTTATAAAAGGTCTAGAAATGGCGTCGTTTTGGTGTAGAAGAAAAGAAGAAAGAAAAGGAAAAAAAGAGAAAAGGGTAAATAGTTGAACCAACCCGCAACCCTTGTAGTCGGCCCGACTAGTTGGCAAGGCCTGGTCTTGGTCTGTTTGGGCTCTTCATAGTGCGCTTCAGCAGTTAAGGTTTATTGGGTAATACTCCTTTAACCCTTAGGCCATCTTATCATTTATGCATGCCCATTTATATATTATTGGGTGCATGATTGTATAAAAAGAAAAAGCATTTTGCGATGAATAATTTTCCTAAAAAGTAAATAAATCAAGAATAGAAATTAAAAACCTACATACGTATTTACATTTTTTTGGAAAGTGAAGATGGTGATTGTTTAAGCAAATATTTTGAATACTTTTTTAAAAATAATCATGGGAAAAGAGACGAAAAATGCATAAACCAAAAAATAAAAAGTTAGATGGTTGTTATTTTATTTTATTGTTATTTTTTCGTTTTAATAAATACGAAATTGTAGTTCATGATTTTTATTTTAAAAAAGAAGAAAAAAAAAACGTTTTTTTTAAGTAGATATAATTTATGGATTCTTGCCTAGATGTTGGAGGGATCCCAATATTTTATAAAATAAGAATATGTTCATTTTAAGGTTTATTTTAGGAACTTTCAAGTGCGAAGATCTTTTTCAAATTTCGCCTAGACGATGGGGAATTTGGGAAAGCTCTCACACCGAAGGTTCTCATACTACCCTAAAAAATAAAATATTCCTTTCTAAAATTAAATTAGTTCATCATTCACATTATTACATATTTTTTACTAAAAATATGAATAGTAACATGCTAATGCTAGGGCTAATAATAAGAATTTTTCAAATGTTGAGATCTTCTTCAAATTTCGCCTAGAGGAAGGGAATTTGGGAAAGCTCTCAAACCGAAGTTTCTTATCCTACCTTCAAATAAAATTTTTATTTCTAAAATTAAAATAATTCAATGATTAAATTGTTACTTTTTATCCATCTATGTATGTCCATTCGTTATTATTGTTTATTCTGTTTATTCGTTGCATATCATACTTTATTAAAAAAAAAAAATGAGAAAATCAAGAGTTTTGAAAAGATCCTACGGAACAGAATAAAATAATACTTTGAGTAAAAACAAATATTGGTACCCTACCTAGACGTTTGAGGGTTTTCAATAATTGTTGCTTACAAAGGAACATTATTTTATTTAAAGGATTATTATGGAAATTCTCAAGTGAAGGAACCTTTTTTAATTTCCACCTAAATGTTAGTGAATTTGGAGGAATATTTCACCAAAGATTTTCATTTTGTTCCTAATAAAATGATTTTTTTTTTTTTTTTTAAATACAAATGCAATAAAGGAATATATGGGCGTTATCCTTAAATATAAAAATTAAGACCATTTTTTTTAGATCAAAGATAACACATGATTATATGATACGTTTTTTAAGACGGGCGTGTGGGAGTGTTAATACCTTCCCCACGCGTAACCCTACTCTCGAACCCAAACTTTTATTTTTCGCAGATCAAAACTATCTTTTTAATTTAATAAATTTTAATTGATTTTAAAATTTTATTAAAAGCATAAATTTTCCAGGTGGCCAATCACACCTATACAAAAAGATTGGTGGTGACTCCCATTTGTTTTTAAAATTCGTCTAGCGGTCAAAAAACCGTTATAACACTATATATAGGAAACTATATTCATATTAGATAGACGCATGGAATCCTTTGCCTAGGGGATATAAAATCCTAGAATTTACAATCTTCTCAAGTGATGACAACCAATCCACTTTGGAGCAGATAAGTAGATGCATAATTAGATGTAGTGATGTGAACGATAACATAAAACTTAGCCTATGTGGAAATTCCTTGACTGACACAGGCTTTAATTGGTATGTATGTTTGTGTATGCTCTAGCGGTCAATTGGATTTGTCTAAAATACATTTGTTATATTGTGGATTTTGTTGGAATATGGCTTGAATATGGCTTAAATTCACCATAGGTGGCTTAGCACCAATAATGGAGCTACCACTTGCACCACCAATAATGGAAGCTACCACTTGCAAATGGATGGTGGCTATGGTGGCTACCACTTGCAATGTGTTCACACCAAGATAGGTGGTGGATGGTGGCTATGGTGGCTGCCACTTGATGTATGTTCACACCTTGATATTATGGCTATAAATAGCCATGTAGAGTAAGAGAGAAAATGAGTAGAGTTGAGTTGAGTTGAGTAAGTTAGAGCTAAAGTGTTGAAGCAAATACTCTGTGTTTATAGAGTAATTCGGTATTGTGTTGAGTTGTGAGTTCAGTGCTTGTGTAGCACCTTGAATTCTGTATTTGTTTGTACTCCATCTCCATTAATACAAAGCTTCAAGCTCCTCCTCCCGTGGACGTAGGCACAGTTGCCGAACCACGTAAAATATCGGTGTTTTTTCAGTGTGTTTAAATCGGTTTTAGTAATATCAATTCGCTTCCGCACAACAAATTGGTATCAGAGCCAATTTTTACGTAAAACCGAGTTTGTTCGATTCTGTCCGTTTTTCAAAAGTTCTCCAATTTGTGTTTTGAAAATACCAGGTTGAAGAGGTCGTCGAGAGGAGTGCAGCAGAATCAACCGGAGATCCATCGGACGCCGCACGCGCTCCCACGCGCCGCCAGAAGAGGAGCTCACGCGCCCCACGCGCCCACGCGCCATACGCGCCTCTGGAGGTTGAAGACGCGTGAAACCCACGCGCCACACGCGCCGCACGCGCCAGCCAGAGGTTGAAGACGAGTGGGCCTCACGCGCCCCACGCGCCGGTGAGCCAGTAGCCTTCACGCGCCCACGTGCCGCCGCACGCGCCGCCGTACGCGCCCCACGCGCCGCCGTAGATCCGACCAACTTTTTCGGGCCATTTTTTGAGCCGTTTCAGAACACTATTCTGAGACTTTTTCGAGCCGGTTGAGCTAAACCGAGTCCATTTCGAGCCACTTGTAGCAGAATATTCGCAGAATATTCACCGTGTGTCCAAAATTTACACAGTTGGACCCGTTCCTGGCTATTTCGACTATTCCGGACTCAACCGCGGCATCCGTTTTTCCATACAGGTAACGGAAAAACTCTGAGTTGGTAATTTTGTTTTATTACCATGGCAGAATCATTAGAGACACATGAAACAACCAGCACCGCACGATCAAGTTCTTATATCAGAAAGAACTCGATGACCACTGCAAAGTTCGAGGTGGAGAAATTTGATGGCACCACGTAACTTTGGGATGTGGCAGTGCGAAGTACTGGACCTGTGAGTCCGCGAAGGACCAGTAGACAGTGGAGATCCCGTCCAGTAGGAGGTGAAGACCCCGTCCAGTCCAGTAGACGGTGGAGATCCCGTCCAGTAGGAGGTGAAGATCCTGTCCAGTCCAGTCCAGTAGACGGTGAAGATCATGTCCAGATCCCGTCCAGTAGGCGGTGGATATCCTATCTAGGAGAAGAATCCTGTTAATCCGCGAAGGACCGATAGATGGATGAAGATTCCGTCTAAGAAAAGTATCATCGACAATCTGCAAGGGACGAGTGTGCCCAGTGTTGGACACTGGAAGAAAGACTGTCCAGACAGAGAGGTCGATTGAGATCCCGCTCAAAGAGGGAATCATCAAGAACACGACTCTCGAGGGACGAGTGTGCCTTTTGCCATGAGAAAGGGCACTGGAGGAATAACTGTCCTAACATGGAGAAGTCGACTGTGAATGTAGCTCAAGAATCTGAGGGAGAGGAAGACTCTGCATTTACGATTTCCACAACAACACACTCTTCAGATCAATGGATTCTGGATTCCGGATGTTCCTACCACATGTGTCCGAACCGGAAGTGGTTCTCAAACTTCAAGGAGTTTGATGGAGGGATTGTCCATATGGGCAATGACAATACTTGTCACACTAGAGGCATCGGAACGATCCTACTAAAAATGCATGACGGTACAATCAGACAACTTACAGACGTAAGGTATGTCCCTGATCTCAAGAAGAACCTCATATCACTGGGGGTCTTAGACTCAAATGGTTACAAGGTAACCATTCAGAATGGAGTCATGAGAGTTGTACGTGGAGCATTCTTAGCAATGAAGGGTTATATGAAGGGAAATCTGTATCTCCTTGACAGAGAAACCGTGGCAGGCAGAGCAGCAGCCTCTCACAGAATGATGGGATAATTCGACACTTCACTGTTCCTGGCACTCCCCAGCAGAATGGAGTTGCAGAAAGGATGAACCAAACTTTGGTTGATAAAGTTCGCTGCATGTTATCCCAGTCGGGCTTGAGCAAAGCATTTTGGGCGGAGGCTTTATTGTACGCCTCCCACATTATCAACAGACTACCCTCCACCGCAATTGATGGGAAAACTCCCATAGAGGTGTGGTCCGGACATTCTGCCACTGATTATGATCGGCTTCGTATTTTCGGATGCCCAGCATATTTTCACGTAAGTGAATCAAAACTGGATCCTAGAGCCAAGAAAGCTGTCTTCTTAGGGCTTTAGTGAAGGAGTAAAGGCATTCCGACTGTGGAACCTTGAGTCAAAGAAAGTCATCGTAAGCCGAGATGTTGCCTTTGACAAATCTGTAATGCTGAAACTGTCAACTCCAGAGAATGTGAACCAAGATTCTCTAAAGCAGGTGGAGTTTGAATCAGAAGATGCTGGTCAAAATTCAGATGAATCTGAACCAGAATCTGATGACACCTTAACTGAAGTGGAGGAGTCATCACCAGAAATCTTTCAGCAACCTGAATCAGTTGCCACCAGTAGACCGAATAGACATATTCGGAAACCTGCTCGGTACACAGACATGGTGGCATACGCGCTTCCAGTAATTGATGATGATGTTCCGATCAATTACAAAGAAGCTGTAAACAGCCCTGTGCATGCCCAGTGGAAGGAGGCGATGGATGAAGAGATGACATCACTTCATCAAAATCAGACTTGGAAGTTGGTTCCACTTCCAACACTCAAAAGATCAATTGGGTGCAAATGGGTCTTTGCCAAAAAGGAGAGTGCTACCGGCAAAGACAGCATCAGATACAAAGCCAGATTGGTAGCCAAAGGTTAGGCTCAAAAAGAAGGAATAGACTACAATGAGGTATTTTCACCTGTTGTTAAGCATGCATCTATTCGGATCTTATTGGCTTTAGTAGCACTGTATAACCTAGAGATAGTTCAACTTGATGTAAAAACTGCATTCCTCCATGGTTCCTTAGAGGAGGAAATTTGTATGACTCAACCAGATGGTTTTGGAGTCCCCGGTCGCAAAGATTACAAAAGCAAGTTGAACCGATCACTGTATGGTCTGAAACAATCCCGTGACAGCTGTACAAACGGTTGGACTGTTTCATGACAGGATGAAAAGTACACACACAGTCAATTTGATCACTGTGTTTATTTCCGGAAACTTCAAGATAGATCATTTGTCTATCTGCTGAAAAAAGCAAGGTGGAGATCGACAGGCTGAAGGCTCAACTGAGCTCAGAGTTCGAGATGATCTTGGAGAAGCTAAGAAAATTCTTAGGAAGGAGATTAGAATAGACAGAAAAATTGACTCAGGCTCAGTGCATTGATGGATCATGCCAATGCAGTAGGTGTCCTGATATGTGTAATGGTGTGTATGACATCTGAAGGAGAAAGGAGGAAGCTCTGATCTATGAATTCTCTCTGTGGATTCTCGCCAAGGTGGAGATTGTTGGAATATGGCTTGAATATGGCTTAAATTCACCATAGGTGGCTTAGCACCAATAATGGAGCTACCACTTGCACCACCAATAATGGAAGCTACCACTTGCAAATGGATGGTGGCTATGGTGGCTACCACTTGCAATGTGTTCACACCAAGATAGGTGGTGGATGGTGGCTATGGTGGCTGCCACTTGATGTATGTTCACACCTTGATATTATGGCTATAAATAGCCATGTAGAGTAAGAGAGAAAATGAGTAGAGTTGAGTTGAGTTGAGTAAGTTAGAGCTAAAGTGTTGAAGCAAATACTCTGTGTTTATAGAGTAATTCGGTATTGTGTTGAGTTGTGAGTTCAGTGCTTGTGTAGCACCTTGAATTCTGTATTTGTTTGTACTCCATCTCCATTAATACAAAGCTTCAAGCTCCTCCTCCCGTGGACGTAGGCACAGTTACCGAACCACGTAAAATATCGGTGTTTTTTCAGTGTGTTTAAATCGGTTTTAGTAATATCAATTCGCTTCCGCACAACAAATTTCATATCTAATAAAGGTCTTAATTTATCTATAAGCTTTTTTAAGAAGCGGACTTCATATTTGTCCAAACTACGTCTAAGTACATGAAAGGTAAAGATAAAACCTTGAAATGTAAAAATAAACAGCTTGAAAAATTAAGATAATTGAATTTGCATGTTGATTGTGTTTTATGAAACCCGTTTTACATCATTTTACTCATATTTATACTGACAAATTGAAAAAGAAGAAAGCAAAAACTCTCAACTATTCCCTAGCTTTAACTGCTTCCACATTCTTCCTTGCTTTCACGTCCTTGTCAGAAACCCGTTTTACATCATTTTACTCATATTTATATTGACAAATTCAAAAAGAAGAAAGAAAAAACTCTTAACTATTCCCTAGCTTTAACTGCTTCCACATTCTTCCTTGCTTTCACGTCCTTGATCATGGATGACAACTGCTCCAGGTATTGTCCATTTCACATAATTGTTGGTTGAATATCTAATTCAATCGCTTATGAAATTTTTGCCTACAAGTCGAATTCCTCTATGCTTGAATGTTGTCAACTGGCCTAGACTATATTTGGATTAGAGAAAGGAAAGGGAAAAAAAAAAGGAAAGCATGGGGAAAAGAGAAATCTTTTTCTTGTTTGGATCAAACTTTTAATTCATTAAGAGAAAGAGAGGGGAGGTGAGTACCCCTTGGTTTCCCTGGAAATCTTTATTTTTTGTGTACCCCAATTTGGGGGGAATGGAGAGGAAAAGAAAGCCAAAATGTTTTTTAACATGTGAAATTCCTTTTTTACCTTATTCATATTATTCAATTGTTTTATATAACAATATTTTTACTTATAATGATCTCTCATTTATAATGATTAAAAGATTATTAATATTATTAAAACATTTTTACTAGATAAAATTTTAATTCGTTGAAATATAATTTTTTTATTAGGATGAAAATATTTATTTTGATAAAATAAACTTGTGTTAGATAAATATTTGTTGATATGTTATTAGTCAACACATTTTCTAGTTATAAATTATTATTAATCGTTTATTATAGTTTTTATGAACAATTTTGATATTTGGTATAATTGGAAAACTCTAATATAATGAATCATTTCCTTTCCTTTCCACTTTTTAACCAAACAATGGTTATTAAAATTCATTTTCTTTCCTTTCCATTATTAATTTTAAGTAACTATCCAAATAAGAGATACATGTATCCTTTACTTTCCTCTAAAAAACCTTCCTTTCCTTTACTAATGTTTATCCAAATATAACATAAGGCTAGAATATTTCCACCATTTACTAAATTTTTTTCAACACTAATCTCACTCAGTAATATTTCAGGATATTAAGAATTCAATTACGTCCTTTAGCTTTAACCTCCCCTTTATAATTGTGCCAAACATCCTCCAAGCACCAAATGTTCAACCCTTGGTAGTTGTCCACTAATACTAGATTTTTTTTTAATAAAATCTATTATCATAGAGTTTAATCTGACTTAGACTTTATAGGCTGTGTTTAGTCCATTTATCATTATTATGTGGGGTTTCATGTTTATTAGGATGGATGCTATTTTATCCTACACGCTCTGTACATAAAAATTTATAATTATGGATAAATAATAATTAAAATGTTGTCTTAAAAAATATTTAATAACCGAACGGACTGTCAAATTGAGGAAAAACACTTAGGGTGTATTTGAAAAAGTATTTAAAATTTTTAATGCATTGAAAAAAAAAAATTCAACATTGAATTTTCTCAATGTGTTTGATAACACATTAAATTTTATTTAATAGACAAATTTCAACAAAAAAAATATTGAATGAGATAAGAAGGTAAAGAGCTGCTTATCACTTAATGAAGAAAATGTTAAGTCAATTTTATTTTTAAAAAATTCATATTTTAACTAAATTATCTTTTTTTTTTTGTTGCAAAACATGAGATATTTAAATTACCTTTTTTAATTTTTATCCATAATTATCCAAAATAATATAAAATATTATGTTCATAAGATTATAATTGTGAAATGAATAATTTTCAAAATTCAAGATTTACAATTATCAAACAATATAATTATATTCATTATTTAATTTTCAGTAATATACCAAACTGTTTTTATAATATAAATTCAATGCTTATAAATTTAATACTAAAAATTCAATACTTAACTTTTTAACACTTAATTTTTCAGTTTATCAGACAATACCTTAGATAAATTACTATTATTAATAGTATAATATAACGGAAACAAGAACAAGATTTCATTTGTGCCCACTTAATTTACTATTAATTTTTTACTATTTACTAGAAATTTTGTATTAAATTACTATAGTTACTATTTTTTCGTATAAATTATTATATTTAGTATAAAGTAAAATATTAGCTTTTAAGTTTGAATTTAGTCCCTCTATACTATCTCAATTCTATTATTATGCAACAAATTTAATTCATGTTATCTTGTTATGCATGAATAGACCTGTTCATGGTTAGACTGGGTCGGGTCGGGTCGCGGTCAGATTTTTTTTTCTCTTATCCAAATTCGACTCAGACCGGTCCGTAGACTTGATTTACTGTTTATAAAATATTAAAATATTATTTTTTATATTAATATTTATATATTTTATAATTAAATTTAAATAAAAAATATCTTCTTATTAAATGAATAGTAATTTGGGTCAGATTGAACCGGCCCGAATTAAAAAAAATGTTGTCCAAACCCGACCCAATTCGAGTCGGGCCTGTCGCTTGGACAATCTATGCATGAATATCAAACTTCATTTGTATTATATTTTGTATTTTCAGTCCTATTATCGTATGGAAGGTAAAGGGTAATTGTTTTAAAACCATTTGGGACTCAATGAACCAGATAGTGACAATAGGTTAAAAAAATCATTGTTGTTTTGAGATCATTCAAATGAGAAAGTTCAAAGCAGTTGCCACAAGCTAACAGAATTGATTGCAATCCAACTTCTATGGGATTTTCAAACAAATGCATGCACTTGAATATCAACCAATAAATTCTTAGCCATGAGTTAAAATAGAAATAAGCCCCACACTCCACAGTTTTATTGAACTTTAATAGGGGGACCAAGGAAACAACAAGGGGAAAAAAGGACCAAATGGTTATGAATTAATGGTTTTCCTCTTCAAGGTAAAGGTCAACTATCTCAAAGTTTAATTTCTCGTTTGGCCCATAGTACCTTTTATGTCCAATAGGACTACTTGGGATCCCAATGCCCAAAATTCCATTGCAAACCAAATGGAAAGCTGTTCAACAAAACTGTCCTTAAAAAAGATATCTCTTAATTTCCCTTTGCCCTAAAGCCTAATCTTACTTGAAACAACAGTATCACAAGGTGCATGGCCTTCAATTTAGACATGTCGAAGGGCTAGGCTATCCGCCCTGCTCGCTCGATCTGATTCGAATTGGGTTGGGTTTGAATAAAGATTTTTATAATTCGGATTGGCCCGTCCCGAATTATTTTTCATTCAATAAAAAATATTTTTTAATTTAAATTTAATTATAAAATATATTAATATTAATATAAAAATAAAAATATATTTTTAATATTTTTTAAATAGTAAAATGAATTTTCGAGCCGGTCCAGACCCGACACGAACTGGATTTGGATAAGAAAATTTTAAAAAATTCGGATCGCGACCCAACTATGGACAGGTATACTTACCCTAAGGAACCCAAGATTTTTTATTTATTGTTTTGAGTAAGAGATGTATGCATTAATTACGATTGAATTAACTGCTCCAATAAGTCTCCAAAGGGGCATCTCAATGATTAAAACTTAAGACTCCATCTTGAATATTTTGAGTTATTCGAATTTTAGATGGATGCAGCGAGATTTATGAGAATGAGAGAAGGTTACGGTCATAACAGTTTTTCGATCGCTAGACGATTTTTTAAATATATGGAATCGCCACCAATCTTTTTTGACTAAGTGTGATTGGTCACCTGAGAAAACTTATCTTTTTAATAAAATCCTAAAATTAATTAAGATCTATTAAAAAGATAATTTTTAGTCTACGAAAACAAAAATCGGGTTTAGGAATACGGTTACGTGTGGGGAAGGATTAGCACCCCCACAACACCCGTTAAAAACGATACCATTTACTCATCTGTGTTATCTTTGATTTTGAGAAAAACAAATTAATTTTGATATTTAAAAATAATCCCCATAATTTCCTTTATTGCAAATTTTTATATCTTCTAAAATAACAAATCATTTTATTTAGGAGCAAAATAAAAATCTTCGGTGTTGGAAGCTTCCACTAAATTCTCCAATGTCTAGGCCAAATTTGGAAAAAGTTTCTTCACTTGAGAATTTTCGTAATAATCCTTTAGATAAAATGATATTCCTTTGTAAGCAACAATTATTAGAAGCCCTCTAACGTCTAGGCAGGGTAGCAATATTTATTTTTACTCGGAGTATTATTTTATTTTGTCCCGTAAGATCTTTTTAAAACTCTCAATTTTTTTTTATATAATAAAGCATTATATGCACTGATGATAAGTGCTTAATTTCATACATTTTCATATGTTATTTCCTTATAACTTTGTGCTTTAATTCTTAAGTTCCTTGACATTTTACTATATTTTTGTGAATTATAGGTATTTTGGATGAGATGAAGTCAAAACATTTTAAATATGATGTTAAAGAGCTTATAAAGTCACTATCATAAGATGGAAGAAGACTTGGGAGTCAAAAAGATCAAATTCTGAGTGCTAAGTGATCAGGCAGATTTGACCTTTGGAGCTTGTTTCTTAGAGATCATTATGTTAAAGTCTTTATTTGAAGAAACTTTCTCTTAACTTTTGAAGCTGACTTGAATACCTTTCCAACGATAGTTTACACGCCCAAATCGTACAAGAAATGGTCATTCAAATCAGCCGACGAAGTGCAAGAAGATGCAGCAGCCAAGAAATCAAAGTCAGCGAGCAAAAATACCAAGTCACTGCACTCAGCGATGCGGCACCGAAAGTTGGCACCGTGGCTCCGACCCTACTGTCTCCAATTTGCTCCAAAATCGTGAAAAACCACAAAAATCCAAAAACTTGCCTATTTTGCACTCTTTTGCCTTCTAGCTTCCTTAATCAGCAAGAAAGGATTTCCAAGACTTTAAAGCTCTATAAATACCATCTTTTGAGCTACCAGCTAGGACATGCTTTTGATTATTTATCAATCTTCTTCTCTTCTTCTTCTCTAATCTCTTCATTTTTATTTGTTTTTTTTTCTTAGTTTCCTTTGAATATTCATGTTTATGTTAACTATGCCTATGCAAGGCTAAACGTTTATTTGGTTAAGGATGATTTCAAAGCCCTAGACATGTTTTGTAATTAATTTTCAGATTCTATCTATTATTAGTTTTCTATCAAAGTTGCTTGTGTTCTTCCATAAGAATTGTTTATGATTTTTATCTTGATTTGTTTAGGATGCATACTAGATAGATCTTGATAATTATCTAATGCTAGTTTAGGAGTCTTGATCCGTGTAATTGTCTTGATTTCCTATTCATAAGTGGCAATTTGTGATTAATGATTATTGTCGCAACCTAAAAAATAACAAGTCTCATCGTGAGACATTACTCGTTAAGTGTGACATTGGAGGAAATAGAGGAAAAGACGACTTAATTCCTCTTGAAATAAAATGAGGGTTTGAAAACAGCCTCTAAAAAGAAATGGAGTCACCACCAATCTTTTTTGGTTAGGTGTGATCGGTCAACTATTAAAACAGGTTATAAAACATGTTAAAATTAATTAAAATATTTCTTAAAAACCAATTTCGAAGTTTGCGCTTTTAAACCAGAGAAATCAAAGAAGCAGGCTCAGGAGTCAGTTACGTTCAGGGAAGGATTAGCACCCCTACAACACCCACATAAAATGGTACCTTATTAATCGTGTGGTATCTCGAATCTCGGTAAAAGTTGGTTTTAGATTTGGCATTTTAAAATAATTTCCAATTTATAGAAAAATAATCCCGTTTTAATCTGAAAATGATCCGGAATTTATTAACTCAAAATTTTCCTATATTCTCCAGCAAACCCGATAAAATATAGAAATTTTATTTATTTGGAAAATCTCCGAACTATTTTTATTTTTGAAAGAAAGATATTTCTTTATTAATGATAATTGATGATATCCTCCCCAGCAAACCCGACAGAGAACTCATGAATTATTTTAACTCGGGAATATCCTTATTTTATTAAAAAACATGATTTTTATTGAAATCATTTTTAAAAAGATGGTTATGAATATGTAAATTATTACTAATGACATGGCAAAAGATGGCATGGAAAAATCTAGATGACATGGCATAATCTAAATGACATGGCAATAGAATTAATAACATGACATGATTTTAAAAAAAAATAACATTATAATAAAATATGCATGAAAATGAAAAAGGCAATGCATGAGCATAATAAATCCTATATGATATGGCAAAATAATTAATGATTAGGCAAGAAGCATAGAATAACATAAAATATCCATAATCATATAACAACGATTATAACACCATGAAATCTAAATCAAAGCAATGACATTATAACACTATGAAATATTCATAACAAAAATTATATATCATAGAACATGCATGAACATGGAAAATGCAATTCATGAAAGTGTATTTTTTCCTTTAAATAAGGACATCCGTATACCTAGAAAGATATCCGACTACCTTAGGAAAAGACTTAAATCAGATTTTCTAAATAAAAAATACTATGTGATTGGATGAAAAACAATATTGAAAATTTTTGGATGAAAATGGCACTATGGCCGAAACCCTCTCTTTAAAAAGGCTCTAGTTTCCTAATTTTGAAAACCTGGATTGACCACCATTGACCTTACCTTTATAAATTCAAATTTCATGATTAAAATGACTTAGAAAATAACCTAAGACAGTAGCTAATATCCCAAATCAGCTCCCTCTTAATGCCTTAAACAAAACAAAAAATTATTAGTTCTTTAAAACAAATATGACTTTTCTAACCAGTTTTCGAAACCAATTGTTTTACCGTTCTAAAAAATTTCAAAAAAAATCTGAAAAAATTATAGGAGTCTTAGAACATGTTTACCTCTATGGAAAAAAAATCAGCTTAATTTTTAGACTAAGGATGACCTACCCGAAAATTCATGAAAGACAAAACACTGGGTAAAAAACTGCTTAACCAAAAAATATTTTTAAACCTTTGATAAAAAGGTCCAAAAATCATAATAAAAATATTAGAGACTCCTCTATGGTCCTACAATCAGTGGTAAAAAATTATAAAAATTTAGATAAGGGCTGCCTAGTGAAAAAAAAAATCCTAAAGTTAGAAAATCCAACTTGTACAAATTTTAATTTTCCACAAGCATGCTCATGAGAGCTTGGCTTTGAGCCATTGATTGGCTTAAGTCAAAAATCAAGTGGGAATGAAATGAATGCATGAAATGATCAGCAAAATGAATGCATGGAACATGCATGACATAATGCCTATATGTCATGAAAAATGTCATGGGATAATGAAATGACCTCAGGTCTATCTTGACATGGGAAATGTGCATGGCAAAATGAAATAACCTATTGCTTAATATGACATGGAAATGCATGACACAACAAGATGACCTAATGCCAAATATGATGTAGAAATATGCATGGCATAATAAGATGACCTAATGCCTAATATGACATAAAAAATATGCATGGCAAAATAAGATGACCTAACGCCTAATACGACATAGAAATATGTATGGCATAATAAGATGACCTAATGCATAATAATATAACATAGAAAATATGCATGGATGCAACATGAACACATGAAAACCAATGAACATGATAACAATGAAAAAATATGGCCAAGCAAAAAACAAACACATGGCATAGCAATAATGCAAAGCATGAATGGCTTGATATAATAAAAATAGAAAATCAAAGTTAATAAATAAAGAAAGTAGACATAAAAATAAAAAACAAAAAAACAAAAAAATAAGTAAAGAAAATAGAGATGAACTCCATATTTTAGTTATTTTAGAAAACTAAACCATCAAAACAAACTAACCTACCACAACCAATATAGGAATAAAATCAAACACAAGATGTTCACACCAAAGAAAGCATTCGGCCATGTTAGAAAATGTAGCAAAAATATATTTTTGATATTTTAAGATGAAAACAAAAGGTAGGAACCTTAAAAGAAAGCTTTTCAAAACCTTTATTTCATAAGAAAAGAAATAAGAAATCATATGAAAAAAAAAAATCAGCATAGAGAAGGAAAGAAAAATGCAAGAGATTGGTGCCAAAGGCTACCTTTCAAAGCTATTTTTCAAGCTTGCTTTCTGTTCAAAAATTTTCTTTTCTACCACTTTAGCTACTGCTCATGCATAAAATAAATCACCCCAAAAGCCTCCCAAAAAATGAAAACCCCCTCCTATTTATAGGCTAGCCGAAACCTAGAGGATGTTATAAGGATGTTGTCATTTTTTTCCTATCTAGCAAGATCCAAGGGCTACTAACTGAAGATGATAAAAATGTGAACTTACAACCATTGGATGAAGTGATCAGCCCCTAACCATAATGAGTTGGCCGAAAATTCCTAAACATAATGTGCTTATCCTTTCTTTCATCACCTTGGCCACTTGGCATGATCACAAAGAATCAATCAAGCAATAAAAATGTCACCTTGCCATCAAATTTTGACCATTGGATGAAATGATCAGACATCCTTATCCTTCAACATGAGCTGGTCGAATATCCTTGAAGTTTCCAGCAGCTTCCTTATTTTTTAAATTACAAAATGGCCCTTTTTCAGTTTCTTCGGTAAATTGCACTATAGCCCCTAAACTTGATTTATTTGCAAACGGACCCCAAATTCGGATTTTCTTTTTCCAATCACTCCAAATAATTGTAAAATTCAGTTCTGGATATTTTCATAATTTTTGGAACTAGTTTTCTATTTTTCACGAATTTTTCCTTAAAAGTGCGGATTAGGCCTCCCCAAACTTTGCCTTTTTTCAAATCAGATCCAATTTGATATTTTTCTTTTCCAATACCTCCTAGTCAATATAAAACTCAGTTCTGAAAGATTTCATAATTTTCTGAGCTCATTTCCTATTTTTCCCGGATTTTTCTTTAAAAATATTGGTTTGGTGCCTCCCAAATTTAGCCCTTTTCAATTGAGCTCCAATTCCAGATTTTTCTTCACCAATGTCTTCCAAATAATATAAAATTGAGATCTGGAAGTTTTTATAATTTTTCGATCTCATTTGCTATTCTTTCTTGGAATTATCTTCTGGAATTTCGGCTTAATACACCCAAACTTTGTCATTTTTCATTTAAACTCCGATTCCGGATTTTTCTTGACCAATACCTTCCAAATGACATAAAACTTGGATTTGGAGGTTTTCGTAATTTTCCGAGCTCGTTTCCTATTTTTCTCGGATTTTCCAAGATTGCCATTTAACCCCCGAAACCTCGATTTTACTCAAAACGGGTCCAATTTCTAGATTTTCTTTTTCCATTGCCTTTGTTATATATTGAATTGGAGTTGATCCAAAAACACCTTATTTTTACGATCAAATTCCCCTCCAATTTGATTTTTCCCTTTTTCCAATATCGAGAATTTCCTCGTTTTTCATTTTTTCTCCAACCGGCTTTTTTCTTGATCTACTTCAAACTGAGCCTTGGGCTATCTTTGTTTACTCACTCTTTATCAATTAGGGGCTTCAATTTTACTGAATCGGACCATTTCTACAATTTTCCCCAACTTTGCGAAATTCACTCTTTTTAACCAAAACCTTAATTTTCGGTTTTCCTTCCAAATTGACTCTTTCTTTGGTTCTGCTTCCAATTGGCCCTTCCAATATCCGTAGTCACTAATTATATTCCATTTGGAACCTCCAATTTTGACCAATTTGATCGTTTAAGCACCTTTCCCCAAATTTGCCAAATTAGGGCTTCCCCTATACTGAAATTTCCGCAATCCCTCTTCCGAACTCTATATCTTTCATTGTAGACCTCGGATTATCAAAATTCTTTCACCATTGTTCAATTCAACTTCAAATCTTGATTTTGACTAATCATTGGTTGACTTTTTGAGGTTGACGTTTTAGAGTTAACTTTTTAGAGTTTACTTTTTTTGTATTGACTTTCATGCTGAACTCCAAATAACAAGTTTTGGAGGACCGTCTGCAAGATGAGAAGAGATTTTATGCATTCTAAAAAAGTACAAGGAAGAATTTACCTGGTTTAGGGGGCCCGGACAAAATAAGGTGTCTACAATTATGGTCAAGTTTTTGCTAATTTCAAAGTGGAACATAACCTAAGTTAAACAATTCATGTTCATGCTTTTGTTTCTTAGATCAACCTATCTTTCTCATCATAAAGCTGCTGTCAAATTAAATTAGAGATGTTTATCCTACGTTGTTTGATAGTTAAAGATTAAGTAGTGGCGTTCGTCCTTCTTAACGACGAACTAAGGAAGGATTGGGATAACACGGGATGTTGTTATCTACGGTTGTTAACTTTGAAAGCTAATTGATGTTGATAGATCTAAAATTGATTCTCAATGATGTCTAGTGGTGGAGATTGAAACCTTAACCATACTTCTCTTAGTTATTTGGTTTAATCTTATTTTTTGTTTTAATTAGTTTATTTTCTTGTTTTCTTTCTCAATGAATGTCCCAACCTCCCAAAGAAGAAGAACCTCACTTAGGACTTAGAAGAATTCGGGAATTCATAGCTTTCCACCAAAAACAGATGAAGAGTTGATCCAAACTATCCAAGAGGAGCAACGAGATATGGCAGTAAACAATCGAACTCTTAAGGAGCTAGCCACTCCGGACTTGGATCAATAACCATTATGCATAGAGTATCCTACTCTTGAGGTAGCATTTGAATTAAAATCTGGCTTGGTTCATCTTCTTCCAACTGCTCATGGTTTTGCAGGAGAGGATCTGAATAAGCACCTCAAGGAGTTCCATGTAGTATGTTCTAGCACAAGACCAACCGGAATCACGGAAGAGCAAATAAAGTTGAGAGCATTCCCATTCTCTCTAGCTGATTCGGCAAAGGAATGGCTCTACTACCTACCATCAGGGACCATCATTACATGGAATGGGATGAAGAAAGCATTCTTGGAAAGATATTTTCCAGCATCTAAGGCTGCCAACATTAGAAAGGAAATATGTGGGATTCGGCAATACAACGGAGAGTCCTTGTATGAATATTGGGAGAGGTTCAAAAAACTTTGTGCATCATGTCCACACCATTAGATAAGTGAACAACTGCTCATCCAATATTTTATGAAGGTCTCTTGCCCATGGACAAACGTATGATAGATGCAGTAAGTGAGGGAGCACTAGTTGATAAAACTCCCGCAGCTGCTAGACTTCTCATCTCCAACATGGCAGCCAACTCACAACAGTTCACCATGAGAGATGAACTACCACCACAACCAAAGAAAGTGAATGAGGTAAGTATATCATCGCTTGAACAAAAATTTAATAAACTGACTTCTCCTGTGGAACAAATGGCTGTAGGTCGAATACAGAAAATTAAGGCTTGTGGTATATGTTCAAACATGGGGCACCAAACTGATATGTGTCCAATACTTCAAGATGATCCAAATGAACATGTTAATGCTATGGGTGGATTTTCGGGCCAACCAAGGAATTATGATCCCTACTCAAAAACTTACAATCCAGGATGGAGGGATCATCCAAACTTTAATTATAGAGGGAACCAATCACAACTTGCTCCTCCACCTTTTGATAATAGACAACCGGGTTTTCAGCAAAAAATGCAACAATTGTATCAAACCCGAGAGCAAGTGCCACCACCACAAAATTTAGTTGAGTCTCTAAGATCTTGTCAAATCCCTTACTACTAACCAATTGCAAATGCAACAGGATATAAAGGAAACAAACAGACAAATGGCAACAAGGATGAGCCAATTAGAGACTCAAATGGGATAAATGGCAACAACAATAAGTCAAAACCAAGCAAGGCATTCCGAAAAATTACCTTCCCAAACCATAGTGAATCCCAGAGAAAATGCCAATGCCGTAACTTTAAGAAGTGGGAAATAGCTTGAGACACCACAAAATGATAGTGCTCAAAGAGAGGACAACACCATGGCATCATCTTCACATCCCAATGAGCCACTACAAAAGGTAATTCCTAAACCATCTTTTCTTTCTTATATAACTCCTCCACCTTTTCTTAGCAGGTTAACAAAATCCAAGAAGGAGGAGCAAGAGAAGGAAAATTTGGAAACCTTCCGAAAAGTAGAGGTGAACTTTCCTTTACTAGATGCTATCAAGCAAGTGCCAAGATATGCCAAGTTTCTAAAAGAGTTGTGCACTTCTAAACGGAAGTTGAAAGGGAATGAAAAGGTAAATGTGGGGGAGAATGTCTCAGTTGTTCTTCAAAAGAAACTCCCACCTAAATGCAAGGATCCAGGTATGTTCACTATTCCTTGTAAGATAGGCAACACTAGGTTTGAGCGTGCTATGCTAGATCTAGGAGCATCCATTAATGTAATGCCATATTCAATTTATGTTTCATTGAATCTAGGACCATTAGAGGAAATCAGTGTTATAATACAACTTGCTGACCGTTCTAACACTTATCCTATAGGAGTTATAGAAGATGTCCTAGTGCAAGTTAATAAGTTGGTTTTTCCCACTGATTTCTATGTTCTTGAGATGGAAGATGAGATGTCTTCTAATCCAACACCCATTCTATTAGGGAGACCATTCTTAAAAATAGCTAGGACTAAAATAGATGTGCATGATGGCACCCTTACTATGGAATTTGATGTCGAGATAATTCGCTTTAATATTTTTGAGGCCATGAGATACCCTAGTGATGTACACTCTATTTTTCTGTTGATATAATTGATTCCCTAGTGCAGTAGGCTTATGAGTTAGATGGTGAAAATAGTTTGGAAACAGCCATTTGCAAGCACCTTGGCATGAAAAATTTTGAATGGAAAGAGGGTTTAATGTTGATTGAACATTTGAAAGAGGCATTAGCATCTCTACAAGTGTTGCCATCTCTTGATAAAAGGTATGATATTTCTTATATTGCCTTACCTATATCTGAAGAGAAACTTCTACTTTCCATTTTGCAGGCACCAACTTTGGAGATGAAAACCATTACCGGATCATTTGAAATATGTGTTCTTGGGTGAAAAGGACACATTATCGGTCATAATCGCAAAAGAGCTCACACCTTTGCAAGAAGAGAGACTTATCCGGGTGCTTAGAGAGTATAAGACAGCAATTGGTTGGACAATTGCTGACATCAACGGAATAATCCCATCTATGTGCATGCACCGGATTTTGTTAGAGGAAGGGTCCAAACCAACAAGAGAAGCACAACATAGATTAAATCCTCTTATGATGGAGGTGGTGAAAAAGGAGATACTAAAGCTCCTAGATGTTGGAGTGATCTATCCAATCTCGGATAGAAAATGGGTGAGCCCAATCCAAGTAGTTCCTAAAAAGTCGGGTGTAACTGTTGTTAAAATAATGAGAATGAACTTGTTCCTACTAGAATTCAAACAGGGTGGCGAGTTTGTATTCACTATCGCAAACTTAATTCAACAACTCGCAATGACTACTTTCCTTTACCTTTTATCCATCAAATGCTTGAAAGGTTAGCTGGCCATTCTCACTATTGTTTTCTTGATGGATTTTCAGGTTACAATTAGATTGCAATTGCTCCGAAGGACCAAGAGAAAACCACCTTCACATGTCCCTTTGGTACCTTTGCATATAGGTGTATGCCATTTGGTCTTTGTAATGCACCAGCTACATTCCAAAGGTGTATGGTTAGCATCTTTTCAGATTATGTAGAAAACATCATAGAGGTTTTTATGGATGATTTTAGAGTCTATGGTGATTCTTTTGATAGATGCCTAGAGAACCTTACCCTTGTACTTAAAAGATGCATGGAAACTAACCTTGTATTGAATTGGGAAAAATGTCACTTTATGGTAGAACAAGGAATTGTTTTGGGCCATGTTATTTCTTCTAAGGGAATAAAAGTAGATAAATCTAAAATAGATATTATGCATTCTTTACCACCTCCCACAAATGTGAGGGAGGTTCGTTCTTTGCTTGGACATGTAGGTTTCTATAGAAGATTTATTAAAGAGATAACACTGTCTCTTTGCAAGCTGTTACAAAAAGATGTGGATTTCCACTTTGATGATAAATGCAAAGAGGCGTTTGAAACTTTGAAGGGACTCTTGACATCAGCTCCTATCATGCAACCACCAGATTGGAATGTACCTTTTGAAATCATGTGTGATGCTAGTGACTATGCCATTAGAGCTGTTTTGGGCCAACGGGTTGGCAAAGTCCCACATGCCATATATTATGCCTCTCAAATTCTAAATGATGCTTAATTAAACTATTCCACTACTGAAAAAGAAATTTTGGCTATTGTATTTGCTTTAGAGAAATTTTGTTCTTATTTAATTGGTACTAAAGTAATTGTATTTTCTGACCATGCAGCCCTTAGGTATTTGCTCACTAAGAAGGAAGCCAAACCAAGGTTGATTAGATGGATACTTCTCTTACAAGAGTTTGATTTAGAGATAAAAGAGGTAGAGACAACCTGGTTGTGGACCATCTTACCCGATTAGTTCATGAAGATGATGCACTACCATTGCATGAGAACTTTTCGGATGAGAAACTCTTTTCCATAAGCACAACCCTTTGGTATGCTGATATTGCTAATTACATAGTCACCAAGCAGTTGCCACAAGAGTTGACAATAGCCTAAAGAAATAAGATCAAGAGTGATGCCAAATACTACATTTTGGATGAGCCTTATAAGAAGGTGCATACTTGAATCTAAATTTCATTCTATTCTGATCTTTTGTCACTCTTATGCATGTGGATGGCACTTTGAACCCAAAAGAACAGCCATGAAAGTGCTTGATAGTGGATTTTATTGGCCTACCTTATTCAAAGATGCATACCTCTTTTCCAAGTCATGTGATAGATGCCAAAGAGGTAACTTAGGTGCTAACAATCAAATGCCTCAAACTCCCATACTAATTATTGAAATTTTTGATGTATGGGCATCGATTTTATGAGACCTTTTCCTTCTTCTTATAGAAATCTTTATGCATTACTTGTTGATTATGTCTCAAAATGGGTGGAAGCAAAAGCCACTTGGACTAATGATTCTAAATTTCTTTCAGATTTTGTGAAGACTAACATTTTTGCAAGGTTTGGAACACCAAAGGCCATAATCAGCGATTAAGGTACTCACTTTTGTAATAGGTCCATGGAAGCACTTTTAAGAAGATATAACATCACACATAAGGTTTCTACATCCTATCATCCTCAAACTAGTGGACAAGCTGAAGTGTCAAATCGAGAGGTAAAATCTAACCTTGAAAAGATTGGCAATCCAAATCAGAAAGATTGGAGTTTATGTCTAGATGATGCACTTTGGGCTTATAGTTCAGCATACAAGACACCCATTGGTATGTCTCCTTATCGTCTTGTTTATGGTAAGCCTTGTCATCTTTCCAGTTGAATTAGAACATAAAGCATATTGGGTTATCAAAAAATGCAACATGGAAATGGATGAGGCAGGTAAGCAATGAAAACTTGACCGACAAGAATTAGAGGAGATAAGGAATGATGCATATGAGAATTCTAGAATTTACAAGGAAAAGACTAAGGTTTTTCATGATAAGATGATTTTAAGAAAGAATTTTGTTGTTGGACAAAAAGTTCTTCTTTTCTAATCATGCCTTAAGTTATTTCCTGGTAAGTTGCATTCTAGATGGACGAGACCTTTTGTTATTACTAATATTTTTACTCATGGTGCAGTTGAAATTCAGAATCTAAAAATAGGTAATGCTTTCAAAGTGAATGGACATAGGCTGAAACCTTACTATGAGAATTTTCCAATACAAGATGTAAATGAGTTACCACTTTATGAGCCTAATTATGTTGAATAATGATGGCATGGGTCTAAGTCAGGATGAGGACAATAAACCAAGCGCTTCTTGGGAGGCAACCCAAAAGGATATAGAGCACATATTATAATCATATTTGCTATCCTTACTCTTCATCATTCTATCTTTTATTGTTTTTCTTTAGTTCGTTTTGACTAGTAATTCTTTTCTTTTGCACATGATTCTTATATTTGGGGATAATAGATGTACATTGAGGACAATGTAAGAATTAAGTATGGGGGGAAGAATTTAGGATTTCCTTTAGTTTTGTTTTGTTTTTAGTTTGTTTTTAGTGTGTTCTAGTTACTTTCCATACTATCATGAGATATAAATTGAATAGGTCTGAAACTGATCATTAGTGGTCAGATTTTCATGAGAATTAAGCTTGGTATCACTATTTTCCATGAGCCAATGTTAATATGATATGTTGATTGAGAAAGAAGCATGTTTAGATTAATATTGACTTGTATAATCATCCTTGTGAGTTTTGAGCCTATATAATTGATGCATTATACATATCAATCTAATTTCTTTCTTGAGTGCTCTTATGATTACATGATTCTCTAGAACTTGCTTTAAACCTTTTTTAGACTATATTGATGTATGTGACAACATAAATATGATAGAGGCATTAGGATTATGACCAGGGCTAAACAGCCATCCCTATTGATGTTCCAAGAGAGCAGCCCCCTAGTGAGCCAATTTGAGCCTACATTGAATATGCTATTTTATTGGTAACCACATCTCACACCTAGCCTAAACACATTTATATCCTTAACCTTGTTCTAAAGATGAATTAGAATGTTTGAGACATATTGCAAAAACAAGGGATATTTTTAGTTGAAAATTTGGGTTAGAACAAAAGATAAGTGTGGGGGAGAAAAAAGGCAAAAGTCAAGAGAAAAAGACTAGGGAACTTGTAAAAATACTTTTCCATGTAAAATATATATATATATATATATTGAATCATCTCTTGAACTTTTGGGAAAAGAAAAGAAAAGAATGTTACAAATTTGATTAGAATGAAGCAAAGGCTCAACATGAAATATTTAGCTTATGTGATTATGTACTTCTAAAGAATATTGAGAAAGTTTTATTTGCAAAATCTTATTTTGTCTCTAAATTCTATGAATTCTTTGGAATCTTTGAGATATCTTTTCCTATTTATTCTTTAACCACATTAAAACCTCTTGGCCCCATTACAACCTTGAATAAAGACCTCTTGACTCATGAAGTTGCGTGATCTAAGTAGTGGAGAATAGGTGGAGAAGCAAGCATATGGTAGAACTGTTTTCATGAGATTGATTGAGTGTAAACACTTTACCACTACTTTAAAGAGTGAAAATCATGAGAGAATCCCATGTGAGAAGTTGAGATTAAGTTTGACATGCACTATTTTGATTGAGATATGTTAATGTTAGCTCAACTCAAACCCTTTACTATCAAGCATGATTCTTTGTGAAACTCTTTAAGTTATTGATTTGTTATAAAACTTGTTCAATGATTGTCTCTCATTTTTATTGAAAGTGGACTAGATTAGAATTTCTTATTTTATTTTTATTTGATGTTGCTCGAGGACTAGCAAAAGACTAAGTGTGGGAGAATTTGATAAGTGCTTAATTTCATACATTTTCATAAATTATTTCCTTATAACTTTGTGCTTTAATTCTTAAGTTCCTTGACATTTTACTATATTTTTGTGAATTATAGGTATTTTGGATGAGATGAAGTCAAAACATGTCAAATATGATGTTAAAGAGCATATAAAGTCACAATCATAAGATGGAAGAAGACTTGGGAATCAAAAAGATCAAATTCTTAGTGCTAAGTGATCAGGCAGATTTGACCTTCGGATCTTGTTGCTTAGAAACCATTATGTTAAATTCTTTATTTGAAGAAACTTCCTACTTGACTTTTGAAGATAACTTTAATACCTTTCCAACGATAGTTTACATGCCCAAATCGGACAATAAATGGTCATCCAAATCAGCCAATGAAGTGTAAGAATATGCAGCAGTTAAGAAACCGAAGTCAGTGAGCAAAAATACCAAGTTAGTGCACTTGGCGCTGTGGCACCGACCCTACTGTCTCCAATTTGCTCCAAAACCATGAAAAATCACAAAAATCCAAAAACTTGCCTATTTTGCACTCTTTTGCCTCCTAGCTTCCTTGATCAGCAAGAAAGGGGTTCCAAGACTTTAAAGCTCTATAAATACCATCTTTTGAGCCACCAACTAGGACATGCTTTTGATTATTATCAATCTTATTCTTTTTCTCTAATCTCTTAGTTTTTATTTTATTTTTCTTCTTAGTTTCCTTTGAATATTCATGTTTATGTTAACTATGCCTATGCAAGGCTAAACTTCTCTTTGGTTAAGGGTGATTTCAAAGCCCAAGACATGTTTTGTAATTAATTTTCAGATTCTATCTATTATTAGTTTTCTACCAAAGTTGCTTGTGTTCTTCCATAAGAATTGTTTATGATTTTTATCTTGATTTGTTTAGGATGCATACTAGATAGATCTTGCTAATTATCTAATGCTAGTTTAGGAGTCTTGATCAGTGTAATTGTCTTGATTTCCTATTCATAAGTGACAATTTGTGATTAATGATTATGGTCAAGTTTTCACTAATTGCAAAGTGGAACATAACCTAAGTTCTTTGTGGATTCAACCCTTGCATGCTACTTTACTATAATTGACCATATTAAGTGAAAGGTTTAATAAAAATAAACTCTTTTGAGTGCATCAACTGAATAAACGGAATAAGCAATAATGATGAATAGACATACATAGATGAATAAAAATAATAATTTAAATAGTGAATTACTTAATTCAAGAAATAATTTTTTCTTTAAGAGTAGGATAAGAACCTTCAGCGTGAGAGCTTTTCCAAATTTCCAATCGCCTAGGCAGAATTTGAAAAAGATCTCCACACTTAAGTTCTTATATTAAACCTTAAAATAAGCATATTTTTATTTTATAAAAACATCAAGATCCCTCCAACATCTAGGCAAGAATCCACGATTTTTTTTGGCTAAAAATGTTGTCTCATATATTTCCTTAAAAAAAAGGGTTATGTTCGTTTTAGAATAATTTTTTTCTATTTTATTTTTTAGGAACCTCGTCCAGTATTTCAATAAGATAAAATGTGTATGACGCAACAAATGCATGAAGCACATAACAAGAAATCTTATTTAAGAAATAATAATCAATTAAGAATTCCCTTTTTAGGCCTATGCAAAGCTATCAAAACATTTTCCTATAAACGATTAAAAAAAATTATTTAAAATTTTTCCATAAAACTTAATTACATTTTTTTTTAAAAGTCGACTAATCATTTTTACCATCCATTTTTAAAGAGATGTTCACAAGTTAAAATATATATATTTATGGTAATTTATAAATCATATACATATGACAAATTATAAATGGACATAAAAATAAACGGGATTATACCCCACAATGGTCTAAGTGGTGAAGCCCAATGCAGGAAGCCCACTGTGAAGAGCCCAACAGATCAAGGCCAAGCTTTTGCCAACCGGCTGGGTTGGATCCAACGGGTGTGGGTCGGTGATCTGCGCCTTTTTTTTCTTCTTTCTTCCTTTTTCAGTCGGATCACATGCGGGTCGAACCCACTGGTGGGTCTAGACACAAGCCATCTTGACTCTTTTTTTTTCTCTTCCTACACCAAAACGACGTCGTTTTAGATGCCTTTATAAACCCTAGTTTCTTTTTTTCCATTTTCTTTTCTCCCTTTTCTCTCTACCTTCTTCCTAACCCAAATACTCTCCCCTCTCTCTACAATGAAACCCAAAAAACCAGGCAAGAGCCCAGAAACCAGCGATTCTTGGTAGCGTTGGCAGTCGCACTTCACCATCGGACACCACTGGCTGATAGTCGGTCGACCTTAAATTTCATCCACCCATTACTTTTGGCCTCCTCTTTCCAAATCCATGGTTATTTTTTCCAGAAAACAAACCGAAAAGCCTAGATCTAAGTGTTTAGCCCAAAACATCCAAATTAAATCCGGCTGCCGTCCACCATTAGGTGGGGCCCAAAATTGAACCACAACCTCGTCAACTCGTTTTTCGATTGTTCACCATTCCAATTATCAAGAAAACAATTCGAACACCTCTGAACCCCAAAAGCTCAAAACCCTACAACCTTTGGGGTTTTTTATTTTATTTTTTGTGTTTTCATCTCTTTTTTTGTGGTTGTTTGCTGAGTTATGGTTGACTGATTGTGAGTTTTTGTGTGTGTTTGTGTGGATGGGGTGATGATAGTAGATGGTTATGGTGGTGGTTCGGCAGAGAGGTTTCTCACTCTTTTTTAGATCCAGCCCTCTTTTTTTTTGCTTTGTGTAGATAGTTTTTTAAAGGCCAATTTCCCCAAATTATTGTCAGGATTTGGGGCTGTCAAGGTGGCTGTGGCAGAGGTTGCTTTTAGGTGTGGTGGCAGCTGGGTGAGTTGACTGTGGGTGGGTGCCTTCAAGAGATGGAGAGGAATTGCTAGGCTAGTATCGGGCAGGTGGCTGTTTGGCAGATTAGGGGTGCAGTGTAGGGTGTTGGCCTGGAGGGTTCGGTTGCCGTGTGTAGGCTAGGCTGGGTGTCGCAAGCTACTGACAACCTAATTTTAGCTGCCAGTCACTTGTCCCAAGTCTCTTTTCTCTTTTTTCTTTTCAATTTATAACTTTTAATTAAATAGACAAGAAAATAAAAGAACAGAAAAAATAATTTCAAAGCCCATATGGCCCAATTCAAGATCAAACCCAATTAAAGGACAAGCCCAATTAACACTCTTAAACCCAATTAAAAACTCAAGTGAAAATTAATTTAAATATGATTCAAACAATTTAGGTCCAATTAAATTGTATCTGAAAACAGGTTGACTCAATTTAGACACTTTTGGTTCTCTGATAAAATCGGGTTCAAAGTAACCAAGTTTGTTGGTCAAATAGTAACAAATATCGAGAAGTTAAAACAAGTTAAAAGGGTTAAACGAGGCTTGTTCCATGATCAAAAGGCTTTAGCATTTTATTTTATCCAGAAAAATTACGTGTCTACAGCTACCCCTCTTCACGCATTACTGAGTATTAGGAATAAGGCAAAGACAATAGACAACTATTTTGTTCGATCATGGGTCAATTTTTGGGAAAGGCTCTTACTTCAATATTGAGGAAAGATCGAAAGTTTTTTTTCTTTTTCTTTTTTTAAGAAAATTAAAAAGTTAAAACTAGTTTTGAAAATGATTTAATGATCTAGACGAAATCAGAAATCGAAATGTGTTTTGGGCAAATCTAGAAATCGAAAAGTGATCTAGGTGAACTAGAAATTAAAAAATGACTAAAATGAACTAGACGAAACCAGAAATTGAGAAAGCAACCTAGGCGAAACCAAAAACCAATAAATGACTTGGGACAAACCAGAGTCGAAGAAGTTACCTGGGTGAAACCAATAGTCAAAAAATGAACTGGGCGAAACCAGAAGTCGAAAGATGACCTGGGCGAAACTAGGAGTCGAAGGATGACCTGGGCGAAATCAGTAGTCGAAAAATGACCTGGGCAAAATCAGTAGTCAGAAGATGACTTGGGCGAAACCAGTAGTTGGATAATGACATGGGCGAAGCCAGTAGTCAGATAATGACCTGGGCAAAACCAGTAGTCAAAACATAACCTTGGCGAAACCAATAATCGGAAGATGACTTGGGCGAAACCAGTAGTTGGATTAATTTCATAGCTTTTGTGGTTTGGACGGAACCAACACTTGAAGTTGACTTGGGCGAAACAAAAGTCGAGAGTAATTTCATAACTTTTGTGGCTTGGAAGGAACCAATGCTTGAAGTTGACTTGGACGAAACCAAAGTCAAGATTATTTCCATCGCTTTCGCGGCTTGGCCAGAACCAACACTTGAAGGTAACTTGGGGGAACAAAAATCGAGAGTAAAATCGAAATATTTGATAGTGACTTAGGCGGAACATAAGTCAAGCTTAACACTGAGATCAATTCCATGACATAAGTGGCTTGGGCGAAACCAAAACCTGAAAGTAACTTGGATGAAACCAAAGTCAAGATAAATCTGAAATAAATTTCATTGCAGGTTTTGGAGAAAACCAATATTTGCGAGTGATTTGGACGAAACCAAAGTCGGGAATAAAATTTAAAATCTTGATGGTGATTTGGGCATAACCAAAATCAGGAAATGTCTAGGATGCAAAATTCGAAAATGACTTGGATGAAAACAACGTCTTCAATGACTTACACGGTACCAATGTTTGATAATGACATGGACAAAACCAAAGACTGAATTTTAATTGACAAATTTTATGGTGACTTGGGTGGAACCAAAGTCTAGAAATGAAAAAGCTCGACAGTGACTTGGACGAAACCAACGTCTGGCTCTTGAAAAAATTCAATGACTTTGAGTTTTGTTTATCTCTCTGAATGTTCAAATTCTAGTTCCTTGGATGCTTATATCACCATTGATGCAATGTAATGATTGACATAATACCATGATGCAAATGTAAAAGCAAAAAAAAAAATTATTTATCAAAATGCAAATGTCTTATACAAAAGTGCAAATGTTATGATACACAAAAATGATATAGATGCTCATGACTGATGCAAATGCAATGATGATGCAGATACTCATGAAAGATGCAAATGCAAAAACAAGAACCATTTATCACTCCCCTGGTTGATCTTCTTCTTAGTTCATTATATTCATATCATCTCTTTCTTGATCTCTTTGTATCACCTTGTCATTAAATGCAAAATCTTTTCTTCAACAAAATTTTTCTCATCAAAATTTGAAGGTGTGTTTTTCTCTTTCATCTCAGATAATAAGGATTTATCCTAGTAATTCCAAGTTTCTTGATCATGAGAACTCCTATTTCTTTCCCAAAACAATTTTCATTTGTTATTCATTTTCTCCAAATGATTATCCCATACTGAAAAATGCTTCACAAAAGTTTTATCTTTTCATTTATTTTTCAAAACTGATTTTTGCCAAAAATGCTCGTCTGTCGAAAACATCCGGGCCAAAATATTTCTCACAAAATGTAACATTCAACTTTTATCTTGAAAGGTTTTATAATAAGAAACGTGCATGCCCCTTCATCTGAGCTCGTTAAGTTTTAAGAACATGAATTTCATGAAAATCAACTTTATGAAAAAGAATCATTTTGAAGTACAAATAAATTTGACACTCTTTCTTGTCTCCAAACAGTGGCATGTTGACAAGTGTCAAGAATGACCTTGACAGACTCAGGATTTTGAAAGGTTATTTCGAGAAACGAGAGTGGTTTAGAAATTTCAGTGCCGACTTCTTCACAATCTCGAGTCTTCAAACATGGTTGACATTCTGGAATCTTGTAACGGCCTTGAGTGCTCGTTGGTTTCTTCAAGATGTCTTTTGCTAGCACCATGGATGGCTTTCAAAGTCTTCCATTCACTCTAGATTGCCCTTCTATCGAGTTTTCAACCTAGAGCCTTACCTTTCTCTTTTTTTCTGTTGATTGTTTCATCATGTATATAAGAATTCATAATTTATTCAATGTGGACTTGGTAACTCAAAGGTATTTTTGGCAAGGAAAAATGATCAAAGCCTCATTAGTATGAATATTCTTCAAGGTACAGACTCTCCGGTTTGAACAACCATGTTTGATCAAAGTGGACTTTCGAGGTATGTAACGTAGTCCAGGGTTCAAGGATATGAAAAGAAGGTTATGTAGGCCCAAAATATGTGTTTGAGGATGATCAGACCAGGGATCACTTCATTGTTAGTAGAATTCTCTTTTTTCATTTTGACATTTCATCATTGTTCATTTTCTCTTCCTTTCTTTTTTTCTTTGCTTCTCTTTTTGTTTTTGCCTTCCTTATTTTTTCACAACTTTTTGATATCCCGTTCATCAAAAATTTGCCCTTCAGAATAAGGCATTATTTTCCTGTCCTTGTAGTAGTACTCAACAATTCATAATCTTTAAAAAGATTTCTCATTCTATTTGCCCCCAGTGTGGGGTGTGATCCCTGATGAGGGTATATTTGGAAAAAATTCATTAGGCTCAAAGGGGTAGCAAGGGGATAATTTCAATATTTGCGAAAGGACAATGAAAGATGGCCACTTATCATCTCAAGCACGGTCACCTAAATCAAAGAGTCATTCCTTGAAAAATTGGTTGCAAAAGTTTTTTTTAATCATTATGAACATTTTAAATGCATAATGTCACACTCAATTTTCTTTTCATTTTTTTCATTTGTTTTATTCTTTTTTTTTTTTTTTGCAGCATGCTCCCATAATCTCTATGACAATCCATTTTTTTCACCACATTTACAAATGATGTCCCCATTTTAATTTGCCACACAAATATGGGTTCATGTGACAAAAATTCTTGAAAATACCTTAAATCGAACCTTTGAGATTTATACTGAAAAAGCTGAGTTTTTGTCCAAATGGGAGGAAAGGGTATGGCATGAATTTGGCTTTGGATAACTTTTGTCCATTCTTTGCACTCAAAAGGTGAGTCAAGGGTACCTTTAGGGGAAGGGTCAAGGCATTTGCCTTTTTTTTTTTTCCATTTCAAACAATTTTGGTGGTCTTGGTATATTTGGAAACTATAGTTCAATCTTGACACTTATTAAATTACCAAAATCTAGATTCTTTGAAAGAGTATCGTGTTTGTCTGATCTCCAAAAGTTTTTTTCCATATGAATCTCATATTGGTTATCAATTTTCCCAAAGCCCTTTTATCACTTCTTATTTTGAAAACATTTTTTTTTTTTCAATTTGGGAAACTAGTTATGTGCTGCCTTATTTTTTAAAAAAATCTTTCATGCTTTCAAATAAATAGACCATGCACAAAAATGATTGAAATTTGAAGTTGATTTATTCAATGAAAATGTTTAGATAGAACAAGAGTTCTCATTCTCATGAATGCTATCAAGATAGAACTACCAACATCAATATTTCCCTCGGCCGACTTGTTTTTCCGTAGTCCAAAAATCCTTTGATGCTTCATTTAACCCTGCATAACTCTCTTTCCCCTATCAACGTTCACGCTTGCCTTACCATGAATAGGTAGCAAGTCCCCCTTGACATTTAACCCCTGTTTAAAACTCCAACTTTCCAACCTTGATGAGTGCTTGCACTTTACGTTTCAGCGACTGACAATTTTTCGTGGAATGGCCCTGAATTCCACGATGATAATTACAATATACATTCTCATCATACCAACCTGGATATGGAGGCTGAAGAGGTACCACTGGAATTTTGGTAAGGGCTTGTTTTTCAACAAGTTGTGGTAGCAATTCGGTGTAGAAAGAGGGAAGTGGATCAAACTGATCTCTTTCTTGGACTGTTCTAGGTTTTCTTTGATTATTTCTGAAGTTTCTTGGTCGATTCATTGGTCGAGGAATAGGCACAAAGGTGGGTGCAGAGATATTCATTTGTGGTTGGAAACTTGCGGGGTAGGTTGATTGAGGAAATGATTGATGAGGATACGAGTTATGGGAAATGTTGTTCATAGCTGGATAGTAAAGGTGGCATATAGGATAAAGTTAGTACGGGGCAAGATTCTTAGGCGCTCGATCTTCGAGAATAATGGCTTGTGCTTCTCCTTTTTTCTCCTTGACTATCCCTCATTTCTTGGGAGAAACAATATCTCTCACATCAATTTTTCCCGCTTTTGATCGCGCTTTCAATCATCTCACCAAAAATAACCATATCAGCGAAATTCCTCGTGGCATTACCAACCAATTTGTCATAATATCATAATACGGCGCCGTTAGTGTACTGATGAACAATACAGTGATTTCTTTCTCTGTGAGGGATGGTTGCAACTGTGCCGCCAAATCCCTCCACTGCTGGGCATATTCCTTGAAACTTTCAATATGCTTTTTTCCATATTTTGCAGGGATAACCTAACAGGAGCCATGTCGGTCATGTACTTATACTGAGTCGTGAAAGCTTTTGCCAAATTTTTCCAAGAATGAATACGCCCCCGATCCAACTGATTGTACCATCTCACAGCTCACCCTGTTAGACTATCTTGGAAGCAGTGAATTAGCAATCTCTCATTGTTGGTGTGGCTAACCATTTTTCGACAAAACATAGTAATGTGGGCCAATTGCATTTTGATACGTCATATTTCTCAAATTTGGGGACCTTGAATTTTGGGGGTAATACCAAATCCAGAACTAGACAGAGCTCTCTCGCATCCAAATTCCAAAAAACATCTATTCATTCTATGGCTCTAAGTCTCTCTTCCAACATATCATATTTCTGTAGCACCTTTGTGCCTTCCACTTGCTCTACCACACGTTTCTTCAGCTTTTCTTAATCTAATGGATCATCTAGGTCTGGAGCAATAACCGGGTTTGAAGGGTAAGCTCCCGAGTTTAATACAGATGGCATTTGACCTTGTTGAACCCTGGGAATAGGCATATCGAAGTAGGCATAAAGTTGTCCTACCGCTGATAATCCCTTTAGCGGAAATGTATCATGCGACGTTTGAGCTTGGGGAGGAGTGAACCTGATCGGTAAACCGGATCTTCATCATGAGGTCGAGGCTCTTCCTGTATGAGTGTCCTTTTAGCAACCCCTCTTTCTTAGGTCAGACTCGTCATCATCTCTATCATTTTGGCCATTTGCTCACATGACTCCTCTTGTGATTTTGTTATTTGTCCCCATACTTCTTGCTGAGATCTGGCTAACTGTTCCTGCAATTCCCCTGTACTCTTTCCATTCGCTCTATTCGCTCTGCTTGTTCACTTTCCATGGCTTTCGAATCTTGTACTTTTATTTGTGAACTTTCTTTAGAATGCTCTTAAAGCTACACAGACTCTTATTTGTCCCCTCAAATTTATTGTATGTATGATTATGAATGAATGCGTGCATGTATGGGTGCAACATGATGTTAACGTGATGCATGTGAAGAATAAACAAATTAATGTACAGGTATATACAATGATTATACAATAAATAAATTGGTGGGACCAATCTTTATTATTCAAAAAAACTCATTATAGAAGATTTGCCCCCAAATTTTATCCATGAATTTTTTTAAAACACATTCTCCCTACAAAAATTAAAACTTAGTCAAAAATATTATATAAAAAATTTTGATCCACGCTTTTTTTGAAACACATTATCACCATCCATTTATTGAAAGGAATGAGATAAAAGATACAACCCTAAATGTACGTATTCTATTCACATATGCATGAATGTAATGAAGATTAATGCATGTAATGTACGAAATACAAAAATGCTTGAACAAATGAATTCCCATAGCTATAATTTCTCAAATAATATGAATGGTATGTAAAACGCAATGAAAAGATCAAGGAAAAGAATATCCTAATATCAATCTTTATTTTCTTTAATTTTCTTTCCTTTTTTATTTTTTATTTTTTTGAATTTTTTGACAACTATTCTTTTTGACATCTTTTATTCTTTTTTCATATTTTTTCAAAAAGTCAAAACTAAAAAAAAAAAAAAATTATTTTTCACAAAATTATTCCACCACAAAAGAAAACTTTTTTCATTGTTATCTTCTCTTTTTTTCATTTTTTTTTCTTTTTTCAAAGAAAAAATATTTTTCATTATTATCATGGAATAAAAACTCTATTTTTTTTTTAGAATTCTCTACAAAGGAAAAGGTATAAAAAAATCTTCTTTTTTCAAAACAATAGAGGCAAATAACTTAAATAACCCAAAAACACTAATTTCCGGTATTATTGACAAATGATACGTGAAAAATAAGCAAAGAGTAAAATCGTCAAAACAAAAGTAAGAAAATTAATGAACATTTGCCCTAACAATATCAACTTATTTAGGCATCATGGTGTCATCGGGGTAAAATATTAAACTTATTGCGGGCAATACGATGTACGTTCATCATTGCCTGATTTACGATGCTTATCCGGAATGTAAAATAAATAGCAAAAGGTCAGAAGTGTTCCTCCATGTATTCCTAGCTTCGATGCATCTAATAGAAATTCAACATGGCTTCGCCTAGATTGCTTCTTATGGTTCACTATATGAGGTTTAGTCGGGTTCTAAAGGCCCCAAATTGCTCCTCACTGTCATCTGTGAGGACTAGTAAGGCACCCCGTTCCAAAGGAAAGGGTTCATTTTGTTAGAGTATATTTTCCTAAGCCTATATAGAGGATCATCACGAAAGCTTAGGTACCTTATACTCCGAAAGTGTTTCATTAGCCCATACAGAGGATCATCACAAAGGTGTAGTTACTTTACTTCCACTTAGAAAGGACAAAACCCGGGTACAGAGCTCATGTTGTGCAAATGCACATGTAAAATATGTGAGAACAAATGAACCGTTTACTAAGTTCAAGACCCCTATCCTAAATGCCCCACAATTATTAGCATCAATAAAAAACAATAAAGAAATAAAAAGCATAAATAAAGAATTAACAAAAACCAAGACATGAATGCAAGCAAAATAAAAATAAAAAATTAAAGGAACTAAAATTGAAAATCAATTAAATCCATTAAATCAAAACTTATTATAACACATGATTAATTAATGGCTCGACTCTCAAAAGTTCCTAGTGGAGTCTCCAAGCTGTCATAACATTTTTTTGACCACTAGACGATTTTAAAACCACATGGAGTCGCCACTAATCTTTTTTGACTAGGTGTGATTGGGGCACCTGAGAAAACTTATTGTAGACACCTAATTTTGTCGGGGCCCCTTAAACCAGGTAAATTCTTCCTTGTACATTTTTAGAATGCAGAAAATCTCTTCTCAACTTGCAGATGGTCCTCCAAGACTTGTGATTCGGAGTTCAGCATGAAAAATCAATCCGAAAAAAGTCAACTTTGAAAAAGTCAACTCTGAAAAGTCAACCTCAAAAAGTCAACCATTAAAAAAGTCAACCTTTAATCAAAATTAAGATTTGAAGTTTAATTGAACAATGGTGAAAGAATTTTGATAATCCGAGGTCTACAACGAAAGATATGGAGTTCGGAAGAGCGATTGCAGAAATTTCAGTCTAGGGGAAGCCCTAATTCGACAAATTTGGGGAAAAGGGCTTAAACGATCAAATTGGTCGAAATTGGAGGTTGCAAATGAAATGTAATTAATGACTACGAGTATTGGAAGCTCCAACTGGAAGCAGAACCAAAGGAAGAGTCAATTTGGAAGGAAAACCGAAAATTAGGGTTTTGGTTAAAAAGGATGAATTTTGCAAATTTAGGGCAAACTGCAAAGATGGTCCAACTCGGTGAAATTGAATCCCCTAGTTGATAAAGAATAAGTAAACAAAGATAGCCCAAGGCCCAGTTTGAAGAGAATCCAAAGGAAGAGCCGATTGGAGCAAAAATGGGAAAACGAGAAAATTCCCGAGTTTGAAAAGGGGAAAACTAAATCGGAGGAGAATTTAATCGTAAAAGTTGGGCATTTTCGGACCAACTCAAATTCAATATAGCTCAAAGGAAGTGGAAAAAGAAAATCCAAAAATCAGACCCGATTTGAGTATAACCGAGGTTTCGGAGGTTGATGGGCAATCTCGAAAATTCTAGAAGATAATTACGGGAAAAATAGCAAACGAGCTCGGAAAATTAAGAAAACTTCCAGATCTGAGTTTTATAATTTTTGGAAGAGACGGTGAAGAAAAATCCAGAATCGGAGCTCATTTGAAAAATGGCAAACTTCGGGTGCACTAACCCAAAATTTCAGAAGATAATTCCGGGAAAAATACCAAACGTGCTCCAAAAATTATGAAAACTTCTAGATCTGAGTTTTATAAGTTTTGGAAGAGATCGGTGAAGAAAATTCCGGAATCGAAGCTCATTTGAAAAATGGCAAAGTTCGAGTGCACTACGTCGAAATTTCAGAAGATAATTCCGGAAAAAATAGAAAATGAGCTCCAAAAATTATGAAAACTTTCAGATCTGAGTTTTATAATTTTTGGAAGAGATCGGAGAAGACAAATCCGAAATCGGAGCTCATTTGAAAAATGGCAAAGTTCGAGTGCACTAAAGCCGAAATTCCAGAAGATACTTTCGGGAAAAATAGCAAACGAGCTCCAAAAATTCTGAAAACTTCCAGATCTTAGTTTTATATTTTTGGAAGAGATTGGTGAAGAAAAATATGGAAACAGAGTTCAAATGAAAAAGGTGAATTTTGGGGGCCACTAACCGAAAAATCCAAGAGAAAATTTCGGGAAAAATAAGAAACAAGATCAGAAAATTTTGAAAATCTTCAGATCTCAATATTATATTTATTTGGGTGGATTGGATAAAGAAAAACCATATTTGGGGTCCGTTTACAATAAAATCAAGTTTGGAGGCCAAAATGCAATTTTACCGAAAAATTGAAAAGGGCCAATTTGCAATTAAAAAAATGTGAATGATGAAGGAATTGCTGGGATATTCTAGACCCTTGGCTGGTCAGCTCATGAATGATGGGTGAGATTTGATTAAATTCATCCAATGGCCACAATCAAGTTGCAAGATAGCATTTTTACTATCTTGACATGTCCTAGCTCATCCAATGGCCTAAGTACCTTATAAGAAGATCAGTACATCCTTGAATGGCCAAGATCAAATTGCAAGATGACATTTTATTGTCATGAAAATGTCCTCATCCAATGGCCAATATTAGTGGAAGAAAGATGAGCACAAGTCATCCAATGGTTGGAAATGCATGTAGCCAAATAAAATATCCTTGCTCATCCAATGGCTTAGGCACCTTATGAAAAGATGAGTACATAATTGAATGGCTAAGATCAATTTGCAAGATGACATTTTTATTGTCATGAAAATATCTTGGATCCAAGGGCTTAGATGGTGTAGGATAATTAAATGAATTAATCTCCACACTTTACCAACACCAAGGGGGTTGGCCAAGGCTATTCAAGGAGGGGTTTTCATTTTTTTTTTCACTTGGAGGAGGGGCTGATTTTGAGCTAAGGCAGTAGCTAAAACCTTAAAAAAAAATAAATAAAGAAAGAAAACTTTTGCTAAGGTAGCCATTAGATCTTTGCTCCTACATTTTTCTTCTTCTTCCTCATGCTTTATTTCTTGTTTTCCATGTGATTTCCTACCATTTTCTTTGCTTTATAAAGGTTTTATGAAAGCTTTCTTGTTGTTATTGTTTTTTTAAAAATAAATAAAATAATGGTTAGGCTTCATGATCTTGATGAGAATCAAGTGATAATGGTAAAGGTGGGCTTTGTCCAATATATCATCCATGGAGTTCATTTCTATATTTATTATTATTATTATTATTTATTTATTTACTTACTTTAACTTGCTTATTTCTATTATTATTTATTTTTATGTGTATTTATATTCTTGCTAACCATTTTGTTCTTTTGATTTATGCCATACTTTTGCATATTGTGGCTATTTGTCATATAGTTTAGGTCATTTTTATTATTTCATGTCATTTTCCATGTCATTTAGGCTTTTGGCCATTTCCATATGCCATTTCATTTAAGCATTAGGTCATTTTTATTATTCCATGTCATTTTACCAGTCATTTAAGCATTAGGCCATTTTCATATGCCATGTCACTATCCATGTCATTTACGCACTAGGCCATTTTCATTATTCCATGTCATTTGCCATGTCATTTAGACACTAAGTCATACTTATTCCATGTCATTTATTTCATGCATTATTGCATTTCCCACTTGATTTTTGACTTAAGCCAATCAATGGCTCAAAGCCAAGCTCTCATGAGCATGCTTGTGGAAAATTAAAATTTGTGCAAGTTGGATTTTCTAACTTTAGGATTTTTTTTCACTAGGTAGCCCTTGTCTAAATTTTTAGAATTTTTTACCACTGGTTGTAGGACCTTAGAGGAGTCTCTAATACTTTTATTCTTATTTTTGGATGTTTTCATCAAAGGTTTAAAAATGTTTTTTGGTTAAGCAGTTTTTTGCCCACTGTTTTGTCTTTCATGAATTTTCGGGTGGGTCATCCTTAGTCTAAAACTTAAGCTGATTTTTTCCCATAGAGGTCGACATGTTCTAAGTCTACCAAAAACTTTTCATATTTTTTTGAAAATTTTTAGAAGGTTAAAAAAATCGGTTTACAAAACTGGTCAGATTTGTTTTTAAAAACTAATAGTTTTCTGTTTTGTTTAAGGCACTAAAAGGGGGCTGATTTAAAACATTATTTGCTGTCTTAGGTTAATTCCAGAGTCATTTTAATCATAAAATTTTACTTTTTAAAAGTCGGGTCAAGGTTGGTCAATCTCGGGTTTCAAAACTAGGAAAAATTAGAGCTTTTTAAAAGGTGTTTTCGGTCAAGTTTTCTTTTACTCAAAAAATTTTGATTTTTTTTAAGTCCGAGTCCAAAATCCGAGTTAGAAAATTCAACTTAGGTCTCTTCCCAAGGTAGTCGAATGTCTTTTTAGATATACGAATATCCATATTTCGTGGGATAAATACATTTCCATGCATTTGCATTCTTCATATTCATGCATATTTTATGACATTTAATTTTTGCTATTTTGGTTATATATATATATATGTGTGTGTGTGTGTGTGTGTGTGTGTGAATATTCCATAGTGATGTCATTGCTTTGATTTAGATTTTATGTTTTCATTTTGATTATGGCATAATTATGAATATTCTATGATAATGTTTGCCATTTAATTTAGATTTTTTTTTTGCCATGTCATATAGATTTCTAATATGTAATCTAGGTTTTATCATGTCATTAATTCTTGTCATTTAATTTAGATTTTTGCTATCTCATATAGATTTCGAATATGTCATCTAGGTTTTATCATGTCATTAATTCTTGCAATTTAATTTAGATTTTTGCTATGTCATATAGATTTCTAGTATGTCATCTAGGTTTTATCATGTCATTAATTCTTATCATTTTATTTAGAGCTTTGCCATGTCTTTTTAGATTATGCCATGTCATCTAGATTTGTCATGTCAAGTATGCCATGTCATTAATCCATATGCCATGTCATTCACTCATATACCATGTCATTAGTAATGATTTTGCCTATTCATAACTTTTTTTTAAAATGTTTTGCAAAAGATCATGTTTTTTTAAAAGTATGGATATTCCCGAGTTAAAATAATTCATGAGTTCCCTATCAATTTTGCTGGGGAGGATATTATCAATTATCATTAACAATGGAATATCTTTCTTTCAAAAAATGAGAATGATTCGGAAATTTTCTAAATAAATAAAAATTTCTATGTTTTGCCGGGTTTGCCGGGGAATTTAGGAAAATTTTTAGTTAATAAATTTCGAATCATTTTCGACTAAAAATGGGATTATTTTTCTTTAATATGGGAATTATTTTAAAATGCTAGTTTCAAAACAGACTTTTTACAGTGACTCGAGACAACACACGAATAATAAGGTACCATTTTATACGGGAGTTGTGGGGTGCTAATCCTTCCCCGCACGTAACCGACCCCCGAACCCTTTTTTTTGTTTTCTCTAGTTTAAAAGCACAAACTTTGAAATTGGTTTTAAAAAATATTTTAATTAATTTTAAAATGTTTTGTAAAATCGGTTTTAATAGGTGGCTGATCACACCTAGCCAAAAAAGATTGGTGGCGGCTCCATTTCTTTTTCGAGGTTGTTTTGAAACCATCATTTTATTTCAAGAGGAATTAAGTCGTCTTTTCCTCTTATCGCAACCAAAAAACAACAAGTCTCATTGTAAAAATTTATTATTCGTTAAGCGTGACATTAAAAAAAACCGAGTAAAAGTCGACTTAATTCCTCTCAAAAAATGAAGATTTTGAAAATGACCTTAAAAAAAGACATGGAGTCGCCACCAATCTTTTTTAGCTAGGTGTGATCAGCCACCTATTAAAATCGGTTTTATAAAATATTTTAAAATTAATTAAAACATTTTTAAAACCAATTTCAAGTCTGCGTTTTAAACCAAAGAAATCAAAGAAACGGGTTCGGGATTCAATTACGTGTGGGAATGATTAGCACCCACACAACGCCCGTATAAAACGGTACCTTATTAATCATATGTTATCTCAAGTCTCGGTAAAAAGTCGATTTTAAATTTAGTATTTCAAGTTAATTCCCAATTTAAAGAAAAATAATTCCATTTTTAATTAAAAATGATCCGGAATTTATAAATTCAAAATTTTCCTATATTCCCCAACAAACGTGGCAAAATATAGAAATTTTTATTAGTTTTGGAAAACTTTCCGAATCATACTCTTTTTAAAGAAGATATTCCGTTATCAATGATAATTGATGATATCCTCCCCAACAAACCCGACAGAGAACTCATGAATTATTTTAACTCGGGAATATCTTTATTTTATTGAAAATCATTACCTTTTTTAAAACATTTTAAAAGATATGAATATGTATATGCATGACATAAATAAAATGACATAGCAAAATCTAAATAATATAATGCACCCAAAATGATATGATTTAAATGTCTTTGCATATTATAAATGAAATGTCCTAAGTTATATGACATATTCTAAATGAAATGAAATGCCTAGGTAACATAAGATATTCTATATGAAATGTAATATCCTAAGTCATATGATATATTCTAAATGAAATGAAATGACCTAGGTGACATAATATATTCTATATGAAATAAAATAACCTAGGTAACATAATATATTCTATATGAAATGACATAATTTAAATGACATGGCAAATATGAATGATATGGCATATAATTTAAATGACATGGAATATAAAATAATGCTATCATATAATATGCATGGAAATAAAAATGAAAATAATAATGCATGAACATAGTATATGCTAAATAATATAACAAAAATAATAATAATAATTAAATAAAAAGCATAGGATATCATGAAATATTCCAAATCATATAATAAACCATATAACATAACTCAAAATCATAACAATATCATAGAAATTACCATAGCAAAAATCACATATTATAAAATGCATGAACATGGAAAATGCAATGCATTAAAATGTATTTTTTCTTTAATTAAGGAAATCCGTATATCTAAAAAGATATCCGGCTACCTTAGGAAAATATGTCAAATTAAATATTCTAAAACCAAAATACTTTGTGATGGTTTGAAAACAATTTTGAAAAGCTTAGATTAAAAATAAAAAATAAAAAAAACTGGGCTAAACCTTTTTAAATGGCTCTAATTTCCTAAGTTTGAAATCCCGGACTTGACCACCCTTAACCCGAGACTTAAAAATCATTTTTAGAGTTAAAAAAGGCTTAGAAACTACCCTAAGTCAGTAGCTAAACTTCCTAATCAGCCCCCTCTAAATAACTTAACCAAAACAGAAAAATGATTTTTCTTTAAATTCAATTCTGACTCCACTATCCAGTTTTAAGCCACGATTTTTACCTTATTTTTAAAAATTCAAAAAAATCTAAACCAAATACTGGAGACTCAGGACATGTAAAAACTACAGGAGAAAAAAATCAACTTAATTTTCTGATTAAAGATGAATGCCCAAAAAAATCGGGAAAGTACGAGTATTGGGTGAAAAAACTATTTTGCCAAAATACATTTTTGCCTTTGATAAAATCATTTAAAAATCAAAGTAAAATTATTTAAAACTCACAAAATGACTCGCAAACAGTAGCTAGGACTTTTTTTAAAAATTGGCTAAGTAAAAAAAAATCACAAAGGTAGAATAATCAATTTGACAAACTTTAATTTTCCACAAGTGTGCTCATGAGAGCATGACTTTGAACCATTAATTGGCCTAAGTCATTAGACAAGTGGCATGGACATGAAATGCATGAAAAATACAGCAAATATGATGCATGAAATGCATGGTTTTTAACCTAAATGTCATGAAAAAATGCATGGCATCCATATAGTGACCTAGACCTAAATGAACTTGCACGGCATTTAAGGCAACTTAGGTCTAAAATGCATGAACATGCATGGCAAAATAAACCTAACCTAACATCTAAAATATGCATGGCAATAACACAAACACAAAGCATGCTTAAACCAAAAACTCAACCAAATATCATGCAAATGCCAACCTATCAACTAACATAGCAAAAATGCAACATAAAATGCAAAACAAATGGAGTAGCCGAATGGCCTCAAGCTCCAACAGGCATGGCATTTTCACAAACACTTGGTATACTTAAACTAAATACTCAATCAAATGTCATGCAAATACAAAACCTACCAACTAACATGGCAAAAATGCACATACAATGTAAAACACATGGAGTAGCCGAATGGCCTCAAGCTCCAACAAGCATGGCATTTTCACAAACACTTGATATACTAACATGCTCAACTAAAATATAACACTCAAATCATGCAAACACAAAGTAGAAATACTAAAACCAAACAAGCATTTTCACAAACACTTGATATACTAACATGCTCAACTAAAATATAAAACTCAAATCATGCAAACACAAGGTATAGATACTCACAACCATTTCCACAAACACTTGATATACTAAATATAAAACATCAACAAATTTAAACATTATGAAAATAGAAAATTAAAAATGCAAGAACATGATATTTAAATCATAAATGGCAACAAACAAAGTAACCAAATTAAAATATGACTCAAGTATATGAAGTAGAATAACACTTAAAACATCAAGATTAAAGAAAATAACATAGATAACATGATAAAATAAACAAAACAGCAACATTAAAAATAATATAGGCCATTCGGCCATGGTGAGGAAAATGTAAAAAAAATGTAAAAAAAAAAAAAAAACTTTGTTTAAGAAAAAGATGAAGAAAGAGCTTAAAAGGAATATAAAAAAACATTTATTTAAAAAGAAAACTCACCAAATAATAATCAAAAGAGCTAAAACAAGAATGGAAAATCAAGAAAGTGGAAGAGTTGGTGCTCAAGAGCAATCTCAAGAAGCTATATTTCAAGCTTTATCTCTTCAAACTTTCCTTTTTTTTCTAAACTTTTTCTTTTTGCTTTCAACCCAAGGAGAGAAAAACTAAGCAAAACCAAGAAGAAATCTGATAAATGAAGTGAAGAAAAATGAAAATCCTCCCTCCCCCTATAGCTGGCCGAATTCACCCTCTCTCCTCACCTAGGATGTTGTCATTTTGATTCCAACCAATTTCGATCCAAGGGCTAGTGATTCAAGGTGAAAAATCATGAAATTATCACCCTTAGATTAGTGTATCAGTTGTCCATAATTACAGCTGTTCAAGAATAATGTTGACACTCTCCCTCTTCATGCATTGGCCTATGTGGCTTAATTACAATGGCTTGATCCAAAAAATCTCTAACTAACTCTTAATTCTTGGCCTTTTGATTGAAAAATCAGAAGCTTCCTCCTTCCTTTGGGCCTTATCAGGCCAGCACCCTCTTTTCCAGCCCAAGTCTGATTTTTTGAAAGGCCAAAAGAAGCCTTTTTGGGTTGCTTGGGTAAAATGACCATTTTGCCCCCCAGATGCAAATAAATGGCAAACGGACTCCAAATTCAAATTTTATTTTTTTAATACTTTTAAAATAATAAAAAATTAAATTTTTGAGGTTTTCATAATTTTCCAAGTCCGTTTGCTATTTATTTGGATTTTTTCTTCCAAAAATGCCCTTTTATGCCCCTACATTTTACCATTTTTTAAACGAGCTCCAAATCAAGATTTTTTTAACCAATCTCTTCCAAATAATTTAAAAGTGTGATCTGGAAGTTTTCATAATTTTTGGAGCTCATTTCGTATTTATTCGGGATTTGTTGGCTTGAATTACTATATAGGAGGCCCGGGATTTGGCCATTTTGCAAACGAACTCCGAATCAAGATTTTCTTTTACCAATCTCTTTAAAATAATTTAAAAAAGGTATTTGCAAAATTTTAGAATTTTTGGAGTCCATTTGCTATTTTTTCGGGATTTATCTTCTTGAATTGTTGCATAGGAGGCCCGAGATTTGGCCATTATGTAAACGAACTCCGAATCAAGATTTTCTTTCACCAATTTCTTCCAAATAGTCTAAAAATGAGATTTGCAAATTTTCAAAAGATTTGGAGTTCATTTGCTATTTTTCCGGGATTTTCCTTCTTGAATTTCTACATTAGAGACCCGGGATTTAGCCATTTTACAAACGAACTCCGAATCAAGATTTTCTTTCGCCAATCTCTTCCAAATAATTTAAAAATGAGATTTACAAATTTTCAGAAGATTTGGAGTTCATTTGCTATTCTTTCGGGATTTTTCTTTTTTGCATTTTTGCCTCTGAAACCCAGTTTTGCCCAAAACAAGTTCGATTTTCAGATTTTCTTCAAATTGATCCTGGAGCTATCCCTTTTTAATCATTCCTCATCCATTTAGGGCTTTGGTCTTACCAAGTCGGGCCATTTTTGTAGTTCTTCCCAATTTCACCGAAATCCACCAAAAACCCTAATTCTCGATTTTCTCCCGGATTGACTTTTCTTTCAGTTTTTCTTTCAAGTGGCTTCTCCATTACCTGTAGTTAGTGCTTATATTTCATTTGGAACATTCAATTTTGGCCAATTCGATCGTTTAAGCATTTTTCCCCAAATTTCCCGGATTAGGGTTTCCTTTCTACTAAATCTCCAAATTTCAACTTTCGAACTCCATATCTTTCGATGTAGACCTCGGATTATCAAAATGCTTTCGCCATTTTTTAATTGAACTTCAAATCTTGATTTTGAAAAGTGGGTTGACTTTTTTAGTAGTTGACTTTTTGGGGTTGACTTTTTCAGGGTTGACTTTTTTGAGTTTGACTTTTTATCCTCGCCTTCTTAAACTAAGTCTCGGATACCACCTGCAGGATGAAAAAAGTCTTTTTACATTCTGCAACATCAATTTAGGAAGAAAACATACCTGTTTTAATGGTCCGGACAAAATTAGGTGTCTACAGCTGCCCCCCTTTGGCTATTGCTGAGAATCAGGAATCAGGCAAAGATAAACCAACACTAATTTTGTACGGTTAGTGAAATCACATGTGAAAGAAAGGGAAAAGGGGGTTTCTTTTTCTTTTCTTCTTTTTTTTTTGTTTTTTCAATTTTTCAATTTTTCATTTTTTTTTATTTCTTCATTTTTTTTTTTTTTGAGCAAGCAGTAAATTGAAGATTTTGTCCTTAAATTGAATTCCCTGACTAATCAAGGCTCGACCCGTCTTAAGGAAACAGGTTCGATTTGCAAAAGAATTGACAAAGACTTGGATGAAACCAGGGAATTGAAATGCATGGATGAAACCAGAAATTTGAAAAAAATCTGGATGAAACCAGAGGTTAAAGGCATGGGTGAAACCATAAAATTGAAAGAGATCTGGATGAAACCAAAGAAATTGAAATGTATGAATGAAACCATAAAATTGAAAGAGATCTGGATGAAACCAAGGAAATTGAAGGCATGGGTGAAACCATAAAATTGAAAAAGATCTGGATGAAACCAAGGAAATTGAAGGCATGGGTGAAACCATGAAATTGAAAGAGATCTGGATGAAACCAAGGAAATTGAAAGCATGGGTGAAACCATGAAATTGAAAAAGATCTGGATGAAACCAAGGAAATTGAAGGCATGGATGAAACCATGAAATTGAAAGAGATCTGGATGAAACCAAGGAAATTGAAAGCATGGGTGAAACCATGAAATTGAAAAGGATCTAGATGAAACTAAAGAAATTGAAGGCACGGATGAAACCATGAAATTGAAAGAGATCTGGATGAAACCAAGGAAATTGAAGGCATGGATGAAACCATGAAATTGAAAGAGATCTGGATGAAACCAAGGAAATTGAAAGCGGATGAAACCATGAAATTGAAAGAGATCTGGATGAAATCAAGGAAATTGAAAGCATGGATGAAACCATGAAATTGAAAAAGATCTGGATGAATGAAATTGAAGGCATGGATGAAACCATAAATTGAAAGAGATCTGGATGAAACCAAGGAAATTGAAAGCATGGATGAAACCATGAAATTGAAAGAGATCTGGATGAAACCAAGGAAATTGAAGGCATGGATGAAACCATGAAATTGAAAGAGATCTGGATGAAACCAAGGAAATTGAAGGCATAGATGAAACCATGAAGTTGAAAGAGATCTGGATGAAACCAAGGAAATTGAAAGCATGGATGAAACCATGAAATTGAAAGAGATCTGGATGAAACCAAGTAAATTGAAAGCATGGGTGAAACCATGAAATTGAAAAGGATCTGGATGAAACCAAGGAAATTGAAGGCATGGATGAAACCATGAAATTGAAAGAGATTTGGATGAAACCAAGGAAATTGAAGGCATGGATGAAACCATGAAATTGAAAGAGATCTGGATGAAACCAAGGAAATTGAAGGCATGGATGAAACCATGAAATTGAAAAAAACCTGGATGAAACCAGGGAATTGAAGGCATGCAAATGCTTCTAAATGCAGATACAAATGTCCCTACGAATCATATTCATGTGAGTGATTCATGAATGGTGTAATTGCAGCTACAATAAAGATACAATGATCCTAGAAATGATGCACTTGCTTGAGATGATGCGAATGCAAATGCTCATGGAATAGTGCAAATATGAATACTCATGAATTATGCAAATGCTTGCTGACACGGTGCATATGCGAAGTTTAATAAATAGATGAATGCTCATGAGTGATGCAAATGCCCCTGATCACTTTTCTAGAATTGGACTCAGCCTTTCCAATTCACTTTTCCCCTTCAAATCAGAGTATATCTTCAATTCATTTTTCAATTTTTGACTATTCGCTTTGCTCCAACAGTTTTCAAACTCTTACTGACAGGGGTCTGCTTGCTGAGTTTAAAATGAAGGTTAATCCTAATAGTTCCACACCTTTGAGTTAGAAAAACCCTTATCTCATGTTAACATCAAATATGGGTATGTCAAAATATTTTTATTTTCCTTTTTTGAAAAAACAATTTTGCTTTTTTAATGAAAACTTCTGAGTCAAAAATTTTAACCCCACAATGTGTAATGTATAAATCTTTTGAAGACTGATGATCATTGTTAGAAATTTTCCTAAGTGTCAATCTGAATTGGAAAGGCTTGGTACAACAAGATTTTGGTTGATCAAAGAAAACTTCACAACAAAATGTATGTCCCTTCTAGGCTCAAAAATGGAACAGATTTAATAAATCATGAATTCATTGAGAACCAAAAAAATTCAACATTCTTTCAGTTTCCATACCAAGGTATTTTGACAAGCGTCAAGATGGGCGGGATGTTTAAACCGAAAAGTTTGATTTTGGTGGAAAAAAGATTCAGTTTTTGAAGACAATCCTCCGAATGAGAGCTGACAATTTGGGAGGTTCAGGAATTCCTAGATGTTCCTCAATGACCACTTCTTCCATTTCACTCTAGACCGCCCATTTTTGGGTTTTCACCCTAGAGTCTCATTCTTTCCATTTTTTCTTTCTTTTTTGTTGTTTTACCATTCATTTGAGAATTCTAAATTCTCCCTTAGTGAAATGATAATTCGATGAGATGGGATAAAATCTGAGGAAAAACCCTTCAAGTTAAATATTCATGCTTGATCAAAATGGACTTTTAAAGCACGTAATGTAGGCCATGGCTCAGGGTTCAGAAAGAAAGGATAAATAGGCCCAAAGAATGTCTTTGAGGGTAATCAGATCAAGGATCATTTCTTGAGGAGGATTCTCTTTGAAACATTTATCTCTTTTGGACTTTTCATTCCTTTTGACTTTGCTCTATTTCTTCCTTGCTTTCATTTGCCATCGCTTTTTCACACACTTTTTTTTGTGTGTTATTCTTTTGTTTTTCTTGGCTTTCATTTCGCCATCTTTTCCTTTTTCTTTGACAGAGTGAGCCCGTATTTATTCGGGGCTCCATTTGCTTTGTATCTGTCTTTGAGCTAAGACTCATTTCTCAATGATCTTTAAAAAGATCTATCCTCGCATTTGCCCCCAGTGTAGAGAGTGATCCTTGATCAGGGTTTAAAGAAAAAAGAATTCTTTCGACTCAAAAGGGGTGACTATGGATGATTTCTTTTTGTGCGAAAAGGATATGAAAGATGACCATTTCTCATGTCAAGCACAAATATTCACATTGAAAAGCAATCCCTAGGGGAAATAGATATTCAAAATTTCATTTTGCACTTTGGAATCATCCGAATTCTCATATGCATGATATCAGAAATTTTTTCATTTTTCATCGCATGCCCCAATGATTCATGCGTTAGTCCATCCTTATTCACCATGTATCCATCATTTCCACATATGATTCCCCAAATTGATTAACCATGAGAGTTTGTATCAACAAGGAACATAGCAAGTCTAGGTCTATTTTGAAAAGGCTGAGTTTCAAATCTGAGTTCTTTGAAGAGACAAAGAAAATATGACCCAAAACGGGTTTTCTCTGGGACAAGGGATAATCTAGTTTAATCATTGTGCCCCAGGGTGTCAATCATGAAGTGATGTTTAGGCAATTAGTGTTTTGTGGTTTGTTGAAAATGACATGAATGGTTTTGGCACAACCTTGACAAAGACCAAATTACCATAATCTAAATTCTTGAAAGAAAGTCTCATTTGTTTGAATTTCAAGGAGTTCGAAAAAAATTTGAAAAATTCGTTCCTTTGTTCATAACCTAGACTAGGATCTACATCTTTGCTTATTCTATGATGACAATGGTTTTATGAAGTTCAATCATTCATATTCCTTGAAGCATTAGGTCTTTCAAGTGTTCTTGGTTTTAGAGATTTAGGCTTAGGAAAACCTAAAGGAGAGGGGAGAAGGTATTGGGTCATTTGTAACAATGATCGTCAATCTTCTTGAGACTATCCATTACTAAAACTTCCTTAATGCTCCTTTTTTTCCAATTATTGTTAAAACACAACAAACACAAAGCATTTAAAAATCAAAATTCATTTAATTCTTATGAATGTCGACATGAGACAAGTGTTTTCATCATAAGGTCTGAAACTAAATGCATAAAAACTTCCCCTTGACATGTTCTCCCTAATTCAACTGGCTATTGCTCGGTACTCTTTTTGTCCTTTCCATCTTCTTCCCCTATTATGACATCCATAATGGTCTCATCATTCCCATTCAGTAGATTCTCCACGCTGTCTGTCCTTTGTTTCTTCCCCACACCTAACTGTTTTTTATTAATAAGTGCTTGAACCTTCTGCTTCAGACATAAGCAATTTTCTGTGGAATATCCCCGAATCCCAGAATGATAATCACAATATGCATTCTCGTCATACCAGCTTGGATATGGGGGTTGGATAGGCTCCACTAGAACTTTACTGAGGAGCTGCTCTTCAACCAGTTGGGGCAATAGTTCAGAGTAAGACATGGGGAGTGACTCAAACTGATCTCTTTTTCGGATATTCTTTGATTTCCTTTGACTGACAAAAGGTTGAAAATTTATCAGATTCTGAGAGGCCATTGGGTATAAGTATGAACCCTAGGGTACATAATTAATAGAAGGACAGGGTGGAGGATATGAAGTAGCCAGAATATACGGGGCAAAGTCTCCCATGGCTTGGACATCTTCCTCTTTCTTTTCGGGTGACCTGTTTCTCTCTGCATTAAATGTTTTACCTCTTTCGAGTTTCCCGGCCTTGATTGCATTTTCAATCATTTCCCCGGAGATTACCATATTCGAAAAATTCTTCGTGGTGTTGCCAACAAGTCTATCGTAGTATGGGGCTTGTAGTGTATTCACAAAAAAGACAGTGGTTTCCTTCTGAGTCAAAGGCGGTTGTACTTGGGTGGCCATGTTCCTCCACCTCTGAGCATACTCTTTGAAGCTCTCAGTAACCTTTTTCTCCATATTTTGCAAAGTGAGACTGTCAGGTGTCATGTCGGTCACATGCTTGTACTGGTTTAGAAAAGCCCTAGCTAAATCATTCCAAGAGCGAATCTGATCCTTGCTCAACTGACTATACCACCTAATTGCAGACCCGCTGAGGCTATCATGAAAGTAGTGGATCAGAAGCTTATCATTATCTATATAACTTGTCATCTTTCGGCAAAACATAGTGATATGGGCTGACGGATCATCGTCCCGTCATATTTCACAAAGTCAGGGACCTTGAATTTAGGAGGGATGACTAAATCGAAGACCAAGCATCGTTCTTTCGCCTCCACACTCCCGAATAAGTCTGTATTTTCTACTGCACGAAGCCTTTCATCTAGCAACTGATATTTCCCTTGGAATCTGCCAACTCTACCTCATTAACCATTTTCAACTTTGCCTGTTCAGTTGGATCATCTGAATTTAAGACATTGACGGGGTTAACTGTGCTCTGGGCATCCATCATTACGACCTCATTCTGACCCTTTCGTGCCTCTAACCCTTCTCTGGCGGCCAAGTTTTCAGTGTGTCCCTTGATTACGGTGGATATTAGCTCCATCAATTTTGTCATCTGCTCTTTAGATTCTGCTTGAGACTTTGCCAGCTATTCTCGCAATTCTTCCTGTACCTTTTCCATTCTTCCATTCGAGCAACTTGTTCATTCTCCATAGCACTAGCCTGTATTAAAAGCGTACTCAGTACTTCTTATACCTCTAATTTGAAATTGAAATTCTTTCAAAGACTCTTAAAGCGAATCCAACTTCTGTTTTATTCTCTCAAAGTGCTTGTCATGATGAAGGAGCCATTAATGCAATTTCATGCACGTGAAGCTTAAACAATATGATGTATGGACATGTACAGTGGAAACATGCTGACCATGTATGTAATAAATGCAATCACAATGCAAGCAAAGAATAAACAAATCAACACATGGATATATGCAATGACTGATCATGTACATTTTAGCGTATTTCCCAATGAATGATCATATATCCTATGAATGCAACATGATGTCAATTATGATACATGTAAATAATGAATAATTGATACAGAGTATATACAAAGAAAATCATGCTGACCATGTATGTCATGAATGCATCCTAATGTTAATATGATAGATTAATGCATGAGCTATACAGAGAAATAATGTTGACTATGTTTGTCATGAATGCAACCCAAAGTCAACATGATGCATGTAAAGAATAAACAAATTAATGTCTGGATATATACAGAAAAATCATGCTGATTATAAATGCATGAATGCAACCTGATGCTAACATGATACATGTATGAATGTATGGTATGACAAATAATTGATCGGATGCAAAATGCAAAGGGGAAGATATCATGGAGGAAATAAGAATCGGAGGAACTTAATCATCAACCTCTCATAAATTTGAAACAAAATCAATTCATTCCCATATCAACGTTCACAATGGTATAAACCATGTTTTACAAAATTTGAACAGTGGTTAAAACTGTCTTTACAAGCATTTTATTCTTCCTAGCATCCTAAGGCTATAAGAGCCGGATACTGAATAAGTAAAATCCTATTACATCATATAAGACCGAAGTCTTTCCACCTCAATGCCATAAATCTCCCAATCCTAATGACGCTTTCCAGCCCTTTATCAATCAGTGTCGTTGGATCCAACCACTTAGCATTTATAAGAGATTGTACTTTCTTTTTGAAGGCTATACAGTCTTCAATGCTATGGCTAACAATTCCACAATGATAATCACATCTTGCATTTGGATTATACCACTTTGGATATGGTGGTAACAGGGGTTTCAGCGGGATACAGGCAACCATGTGATTTTGGATCAACATTGGGAAAAGCTCTTGATAGCTGATTGGAAGGGGTCAAAATGCATTTCCTGGGGTTGTTTCTTAGTTACACATGGCCTAGGAGTTGGGGCACTTGGTGGTGGCACTAAGGTCCGAACCGGAGTGTTTACATAGAGATGTGGCAGAACAGCATGGTAAGGGTATGGATTTGGACACGGGGCCTTTGGAGGTTCTACATAGCTCAAGGTTCCTATCCCAGATGCTGGATAAGGTGATTGATGAGGGAAATAGTATGAACTAGCAGTTGTTGGTGATGGAGTGGGATTCAGGAATCCCATAGTGGTCATCCCAATGGACGATTGGACCATAGTAGGGTGGGAATACTGGTTTGGACCTAGAACAGTGTTTAGGTATGGTACAGGATCCGAGGTTTCTATCTTTGGTATCAGGCTCTCAGGTTTAATCATTTTCACGATTTTGTCCATAATTTCATCAGGATTGCAACCTTTGTGGCATTGACAAGCGCAAGATCTAGTAAGGATTGTATGTTCTGGACCTGAAGGTTTTGGTTGATCTGAAGGCGATGCAGAGCCCTGAGAAAGTTTCCCCTTAATCTTACCCATATCCTCAAACATTTTCAGCAATTTGGCGAGTTGTTCTTTCATTTCCCAAATTTCATGTCCACATTCCTCTTGATTGCGTTCCAAAGCACCCAATCGTTCCTCCGATTCATTCCTCATATCTTGAACCCCTTTCATGCAAATGAAAATGTCATGATATTAAGAATACAATTGTGATTGTACATGCTCTATTCCTATGTGCATGAATATACTGATGATTAATGCATGAACGTTTACAGGGAAATTATGATGACTATGTATGCTATTGATACAATCTAATGCCAACATGATGCATTTAAAAAATGAATAAATTGAGGCACAGGTATATACAAATAATGACCATGTATGTATTCTACAATTAATGACCATGCATGCTATGATGTCAAAATGATACATGCAAAGAATAAATGAATCAATACAAAGGTAGGTACAAAGAATGACCATGTATATCACAAATGTATTCTGCAATGAATAACCATGCATGTTAGGTCTGTGACATGATGTCAAAATGATACAAATAAATTAACCAATGATTACACGAAATTTGGCGGGACCTAAATCTTGATTATTCAAAAAACTCATTATGCAAGATTTGCCTCCAAATTTATGACTTTTTAGAACATGTTTTTTTCTATGAAAAACCAATCATATTATTTTCAAAAGAATTTCGGGGTAGTGGATCCTACTATGGTAAAATATCCAAATGTTCATGTGACATTACCGGTTTTATGAAATCATCAAATAAATTATTATCACCATCCGTTTATTGCAAAAATACGAGATCAATAATACAATCAAAAATGTACATGCTCTATTCACACATGCATGAAATGTGCAAAATGAAAAAAAAAATGCTTGAAAAAGGATTTTTATTTTTTTATTTCAAACAGTTAATGAATATTTGCCCCGACAAATATCTACTTATATAGGTATCACAGTGCCTTTGGGAACGGATTATCACATTTATTACGGCAGATGTACATGCATCGTTGCCCGATCTACAAAACTTCTTCAAAGTGTAAAATAGGTAACAAAAGGTTTAGAAATGTCCCTCCATGTGTTCCTATTTTCGGTATATCTAACAGAAATCCGGCATGGCTTCGCCTAGGTTCACTATATGAGGGTGAATCGGTTCTAAAGGCCCCAAATTGCTCCTCACTGTCGACGGTGAAGGCTAGTAAGGCACCCCGATAAAAGCGGGTTCAATTCATTAGAGTCTATTTCCCTAGCCCATGCGGATTGTTAATCACGAAGGCTTAGGTAATTTAGTACTCCGGAAGTATTTCACTAGCCTATGCGGATTGTTAATCACGAAGGCATAGTTACTTTGCTCCCACCTAAAAGGATGGAACCCGGATATAGGATTCATGATATGCAAATGTACGTGTAGTGTGTGAGAAGAAATAACAAACCTTTCACCACCTATTCTATATCCCTTATTCTAAATGCCCCAACAATATTAAACAACATAAATCATCAATTAATAAATAATAAATAAATGAATGAATATATGCACCAAAATAACCAGAGAACAATTATAATTTATGGGCATTAAAATTAAATACCAATTAAACCACCAAAATCGAGACTTTGATAACACACGACTAATTCTAGGCCTGACTCTCTAATAATCCCCAGCGGAGTCGCCAAGCTGTTGCAATCTAAAAAATAACAAGTCTCATCGCAAGACTTTATTATTCGTTAAGCGTGACATTAAAAAAAAACCGAGGAAAAGTCGACTTAATTCCTCTAAAAAAATGAACGTTTTGAAAATGACCTTAAAAAAAGACATGGAGTCACCACCAATCTTTTTTAGGTGTGATCAACCACCTATTAAAACCGGTTTTATAAAATATTTTAAAATTAATTAAAAAAATTTTAAAACCAATTTCAAGTCTGCGTTTTAAACCAGAGAAATCAAAGAAACGGGTTCGGGACTCGATTACATGTGGGGAATGATTAGCACCCCTACAACGCCCGTATAAAACGGTACCTTATTAATCATGTGTTATCTCAAGTCTCGATAAAAAGTCGGTTTTAAATTTAGTATTTCAAGTTAATTCACAATTTAAAAAAAAAAATTCCATTTTTAATTAAAAATGATCCGGAATTTATAAATTCAAAATTTTCCTATATTCCCCAACAAACGTGGCAAAGTATAGAAATTTTTATTAGTTTTGGAAAACTTTCCGAATCATTCTATTTTTAAAGAAGATATTCCGTTATCAATGATAATTGATGATATCCTCCCCAACAAACCCGGCAGAGAACTCATGAATTATTTTAACTCGGGAATATCTTTATTTTATTGAAAATCATTACCTTTTTGAAAACATTTTAAAAGATATGAATATGTATATGCATGACATAAATAAAATGACATAGCAAAATCTAAATAATATAATGCACCCTAAATGATATGATATGATTTAAATGTCTTAGCATATTATAAATTAAATGAAATACCCTAAGCTATATGACATATTCTAAATGAGATGCAATATCCTAAGTCATATGATATATTCTAAATGAAATGAAATGACCTAGGTAACATAATATATTCTATATGAAATAAAATAACCTAGGTAACATAATATATTCTATATGAAATATAATATCCTAAGTAACATAATATATTTTATATAAAATGACATAATTTAAATGACATGGCAAATATGGATGATATGGCATATAATTTAAATGACATGGAATATAAAATAATGCTATCATATAATATGCATGGAAATAAAAATGAAAATAATAATGCATGAACATAGTATATGCTAAATAATATAACCAAAAAAAATAATAATAATTAAATAAAAAGCATAGGATATCATGAAATATTCCAAATCATATAATAAACCATATAACATAAGCAAAAATCACATATTATAAAATGCATGAACATGGAAAATGCGATGCATGAAAATGTATTTTTTCTTTAATTAAGGAAATCCGTATATCTAAAAAGATATCCGGCTACCTTAGAAAAATATGTCAAATTAAATATTCTAAAACCAAAATACTTTGTGATTGTTTGAAAACAATTTTGAAAAGCTTAGATTAAAAATAAAAATAAAAAAAACTGGGCTAAACCTTTTTTAAATGGCTCTAATTTCCTAAGTTTGAAATCCCGGACTTGACCACCCTTAACCCGAGACTTAAAAAAATCATTCTTAGAGTTAAAAAAGGCTTAGAAACTACCCTATGTCAGTAGCTAAACTTCCTAATCAGCCCCCTCTAAGTAACTTAACCAAAACAGAAAAATGATTTTTCTTTAAATTCAATTCTGACTCCACTGTCAAGTTTTAAGCCACGATTTTTTACCCTATTTTTAAAAATTCAAAAAATCTAAAACAAATAATGGAGACTTAGGACATGTAAACCTACATGGGAAAAAATCATCTTAATTTTCTGATCAAAGATGAATTACCAGAAAAATCGAGAAAATACGAGTACTAGATGAAAAACCTGTTTTGACAAAATACATTTTTGCCTTTGATAATCATTTAAAAATCAAAGTAAAAATATTTAAAACTCACAAAATGACTCACAAACAGTAGCTAGGACTTTTTTTAAAAGTTAGATAAAAATTGGCTTAAGTAAAAAAATTCTAAAAATTGGCTTAAGTAAAAAAAATCACAAAGGTAGAATAATCAAGTTGACAAACTTTAATTTTCCACAAGTGTGCTCAAGAGAGCATGACTTTGAACCATTAATTGGCCTAAGTCATTAGTCAAGTGGCATGGACATGAAACGCATGAAAAATACAGCAAATATGATGCATGAAATGCATGGTTTTTAACCTAAATGTCATGAAAAAATGCATGGCATCCATATTGTGACCTAGACCTAAATGAACTTGCATGGCATTTAATGCAACCTAGGTCTAAAATGCATGAACATGCATGGCAAAATAAACCTAACCTAACATCTAAAATATGCATGGCAATAACACAAACACAAAGCATGCTTAAACCAAAAACTCAACCAAATATCATGCAAATGCCAACCTATAAACTAACATAGCAAAAATGCAACACACAATGCAAAACACATGGAGTAGCCGAATGGCCTCAAGCTCCAACAAGCATGGCATTTTCACAAACACTTGGTATACTTAAACTAAATACTCAATCAAATGTCATGCAAATACAAAACCTACCAACTAACATGGCAAAAATGCACGTACAATGTAAAACACATGGAGTAGCCGAATGGCCTCAAGCTCCAACAAGCATGGCATTTTCACAAACACTTGATATACTAACATGCTCAACTAAAATATAACACTCAAATCATGCAAACACAAAGCAAAAATACTAAAACCAAACAAGCATTTTCACAAACACTTGATATACTAACATGCTCAACTAAAATATAAAACTCAAATCATGCAAACACAAGGTATAGATACTCACAAGCATTTCCACAAACACTTGATATACTAAATATAAAACATCAACAAATTTAAACATTATGAAAACAGAAAATTAAAAATGCAAGAACATGATATTTAAATCATAAATGGCAACAAATAAAGCAACGAAATTAAAATATGACTCAAGTATATGAAGTAGAATAACACTTAAAACATCAAGATTAAAGAAAATAACATAGATAACATGATAAAATAAACAAAACAACAACATTAAAAATAAATATAGCCCATTCGGCCATGGTGAGTGATGCACCCAAAAGAGTGTATCTTATTTAACCTTGCACTAAAAAGATAAATTGTAAGTATAGTAGTTAGCAAGGGTCGAGTCCTCAGGGATTGGGTTTTAGTTTATAAGTTAATAGTTTAAAACTTAAATTCAAGAACAATAAAAGAAAAGGGGTTTTTGAAGCCAGATTTAAACTAAAGTAAATAATAAGAATAAGATGCAAGGCGGTATAACCAGCCAATAAAAATATATAAACTAAATTAGGCGGTATAACCAGCCAATAAAAATATATAAACTAAATTAGGCGGTATAACCAGCCAATAAAAATAAAACAAAGTTAATATACAAATTAGGCGGTATAACCAGCCAATAAAAATAAATATAAAAAATAAGCAAACTAAAAGTAAGAAAACAAATAAGTAAGAAGAATCAAATATGAAAAATATGGTTAAGGTTTCATTCTCCACCACTAGACATCATTAAGAATCAATTTCAGATCTATCAATATCAACCAACTATCAAAGTTAACAACCGTAGATAACAACAAGCTCTGTTACCCCAATCTTTCCTTAGTTTGTCGTTAAATAGAACAAGCTCTCTATTTAATCTCTAACCATTAAACAACCTAGAATAAGCTCTCTAAATTCAATTTAATGGCAGCTTTATGATGAGAAAGATAGGTTGATCTAAGCAACAAACACATAAGCTCGGATTGTTCAACTTAGGTTATGTTCCACTTTGCAATTATTGAAAACTTGACCATAATCATTAATCACAAATTGCCACTTATGAATAGGAAATCAAGACAATTACACGGATCAAGACTCCTAAACTAGCAATAGATAATTATCAAGATCTATCTAGTTGTACACCTAAATAAATCTAGACAACATCATGAACAATTCTTGTAGAAGAACATAAGCAACTTTGATAGAAAATTAATGATAGATAGAATCTGAAAATCAATCACAAAACATGTCTAGGGCTTTGAAATCACCCTTAACCAAATAGAAGTTTAGCCTAGCATAGGCATTATAAACATAAAATTAAATAGAATCTAAGAAGAAAATAAAAGAAAGAAAGAAGAAGAAGAAGAAGAATATTAATTATCCAACCTCTTGATCTTTCTAAAGAAAAAGAAAACTAGAGAAAAGAAAGAAGAAGAAAACTTAGAGAATTTTATTACAATGGCTAATATCCTACCAATGTACAATATCATCCCTTACAATCATCCAAGGCCCTCTATTTATACACATTTTGGAGGGCTAAATGACAAGAGACAAGCTTTACAAATTTCAAAGGTAGGTATAATAGGTGGGTGCATTTTCTAACAATTTTCGTCATATATGACGATTTTGATCAGCCAACTTGATGGTCGATTTTGTCAATTTTGGAGGCCTTATCTGATCACATGGTCTTCTAGAGAAATGTTACCCTATCAGTTACTGATCCATAGCCGTTGAAATCAGCTCATTTGCTAATGTGGATAAGAAGATATGGGCATAATACGAAAACAGGTCAGCACAGACGTCATTGCACATCAGCCAACTTGATGGTCGATTTCGCTATGGAAAACGACTCCGTTTCAAGACGTGTAAAACATGAAAAAGATAGATATGCCTCTTAGCTTTGCATGGCTACAAATTTCAGCCTTATTGCTTCAGTGAAACTCGAGATATAGCTGATATGGAAAAAGGTGTCGGAACTGGAACTGAACTGGATTTGCCCTTAATTCTAGTAATCTGAAATCACTCAAAGAAACTTGTGAAAAACACCAAAATACATAAAAATATAAAAGATCATAAACACAATTAGACTAAACAATAATAACTCGTATTTGACACAAAACAATAATAAAACATAACTAAAAACTATATAATTATACGAGTTATCACACCCCCACACTTAGATTGTTGCTAGTCCCTAGCAACGACTCAATAAAAATAAAATAAGAAAATCTAATCTAATCCACTTTCGTAGGAAATCACAGTGGCACTTAGCATGTGACACAAGCCTTTAAACCCCTAGGTGTCCCTAGTGGACGAGTTTAGTCTCGTGAGGGTTTACTAGAACGATACCCACAAACATTGAAAAACTAAAATATAAATAAACTACATATACTAAAAATATTTACTCCTAATCCTTTCAATACAAATTAGAGACAATCTTTGAACAAGTCTTATAAACTAATCAATAGCTAAAAAAATTTCACAAAAAACCATGCTTGAATGTAAATTGTTTGAGTTAAGCCAATATTAGCATAACATATCTCAATCAAAATAGTGCATGTTCAAATTTAATCTCAACTTCTCACATGGGATACCCTCATGATTTTCACTCTTTAAAGTAGTGGTGAAGTGTTTACACTCAATCAATCTCATGAAAACAGTTCTACCATATTCTTGCTTGTCCACCTATTCTCCACTATTTAGATCATACAACTTCATGAATCAAAAGGTCTTTAATGAAGGTTGTAATGGGGCCAAGGGGTTTGTAATGTGGTTGAAGAACAAAAGGATAAAGATATCACAAAGGTTCCAAAGAGTTCATAAAGTTTAGAGACATAAAAAGATCATACAAAGAAACTTCTCAAAACTTTTTACAAGTACATAGTCACCTAGGCCGGATATTCATGTTGGGCCTTTTCTTCATTCTAAACAACTTTGTAACATCTTTTTCCTTTTCCACAAATTCAAGAGATGATTCATATATTTTTTTTTTTTTTTACATAGGAATGTATTTGCCAGTATTCCATTTCTTTTTCTCTTGACTTTTCTTTTCTTTCCCCCCCCCCCCCCCACACTTATTTCTTGTTTCTAACCCAAATTTTCAATAGATCTTCATTGTCTTTGCAACTTGTCTCAAAACATGCTAATTCATCTTTGGAACAAAGGTAAAGATATAAGTATATTTAGGTTAGGGACAAGTTATGGTTACCAAAGAGATAGCTTATTCAATGTAGGCTCAAATTGGTTCACTAAGGGTGTGTTCTCTTGGAACATCAATAAGGGATGGCTGTTTGGCCCTGGCTAAAAATCCTAATGCCTCTATCATATTCATGTTGTCACATGCATCAATATAGTCTCAAATGGTTTAAAGCAAGTTCTAGAGAATCATGTAATCATAAGAGCACTCAAGAAATAAATTAGATTGATTTGTATAATGCATCAATCATTATAGGCTCAAAAACTCACAAGGATGATTATACAAGTCAGATTAAGTCTAAACATGCTTCTTTCTCAATCAACATATCATATTAACATTGGCTCATAAAAAGGTTGACATCAAGCTCAATTCTCATGAAAATCTTCTCACTAATAAATCTGTTTTAGACTTATGCAATTCATATCTCATCATTGTATTAAAAAGGAACTAAAACACACTAAAAAATAATAATAATAATAATAAAGACTCATAAAAAAAAAATAGTAGACAAAAATAAAAGAAATCCTAAATCATTCCCCCCACACTTAATTCTTACATTGTCCTCAATGTAAGTCTATTAACCCAAATGAAAGAATCATGTGTAAGAGAAAAGAACTAATAACATAAGAATAGGAATAACTAGACTCAAAACAAAACAAACTCATGCAACCTAAATAATCCTAAAATACTAAACAAAAATTAACAAGTAAACGTAAAAAGATTAAAATCAAACTGACAAGGTATGTCTCAAGTCTCCCTTACTCAGACCTTGTTCAGAATGAATACTTCTAAATTGCTTAAAACACAACAAACTATTTTTTTTTTTTTTTGAAAAGAAGAAATCAAACTGACAAGGTATGTCTCAAGTCTCCCTTACTCAGACCTTGTTCAGAATGAATACTTCTAAATTGCTTAAAACACAACAAACTTTTTTTTTTTTTTTTTTAAGAAGGTAAAATTTAGGAGATATTACCTGTAGAGGTTGCTAACCACTTATTATAACTGAGACACAACAAACAAAATGTTAGATAATGTCACAAAGACAAAGTGCAATCCACTCCTTGCTCGTCCATATCTCTTTTTCTTTTTCCAAGCGTTTGCGAAACAACCGTAGCAGATAAATACTCATAAGCTTGGAGCTTTTTGAGTAAATCTTCAATGGTTGTAGCAGAAATTATGGTTCTCCTTGCCTCTGAAAACATGAATCCATTATCCACAGCATTATCTAAATATGAAAGCAAATTACTAAAATAACCATTAATATTAAGCAAACCAATGGGTTTCTTATTTGTGACCAAAGATGACCAAGAAGCCACGCAAGCTATTTCTTCCAATGTACCCAGACCTCCTGGTAAAGCAATGAATGCATCGGCAGAATGGTACATGATTGTTATCCGTTCAGGGATACTCCAGACTTGTATTTCCTTACCCAAGGTAGGTCCACAAAAATCTGTGAATAGTTTTGGCACGATTCCTAGAACTAGACTTCCTCCGACGTGTGTTGCTGTAGCGACTGCTCCCATTAAACCCGTACTACCGCCTCCATAAATCAACTGGATCTTTTGTTGGGCAAGTATTACTCCAACTCTTATGGCTTCATCAGCGAATATGTTATTTTTCCCTGGATAAGCACCTCCAAAAACACAAATTTTTTTAATGCGTTGGGACGAAGTACTTTCCATTTTTTTTTTCTTTTTTTCGAGTGCCTGAAAGAGAATGAGTACATGGTGTAATATATAGAGGACTGAGTAGTGAATCAGACAAGAGTAATAATGTCGCCGAAAGTGTATCTGACCTGTCAGAAGAAAATGTTAACCTAACAAAAGATTTTTGCGTGATTTCAGGAAGAAAATCAAAAAGAGAAGAAAAATCAACCGTAAAAGTCAAGAGTAATAATGTCGCCGAAAGTGTATTTGACCTGTCAGAAGAAAATGTTAACCTAACAAAAGATTTTTGCGTGATTTCAGGAAGAAAATAAAAAAGAGAAGAAAAATCAACCGTAAAAGACAAATAAAAAAAATGAGAATAATTACACAAATCGAATAACACGTAAATTAAACCGAAATAAAGTTATTGCAAATCAAACCAAAAGCTGAGAAGTCATTTATTGTAGTTGTGATTGTGGCTCACATCTTCCTCTGGTTTTACGTCCAGAAACGGCTTAAACGCCTTCCATGAGTCGAGGATATGCTTCCCATCCAGTTTTCTTACAAGCTGGCAAACAGGGTCTTTTAACATCAGATACCCAAGATGTTGCCATTCCCTTTTGAATTGCGGCCATAAATCAAGAATTTCTCTTTGTACGTCTCCACTAGGATGCGTCTCAAGAGAAAGTTGGATATTACCCAAATTCTCCTTACTCAGTCCATCCTTAATGAATTCAATTTTATCATCTCGATTAGAGGACGGAATCCCAATAGAACGACATTTACCGTTACACGTCCATCGTGCACATTTGTGGCAATTTGAACTCAAGCGCTTTGCTCGTCGCTTCTTTGCAAAAGTGCTTCTACCTGTACCTGGTAAATGCAAAACAGGAAGATATTCATCTTCACGTACCTTGGCTTCAATTATCCAACGTATGTCTCCAGGAATCCCTTTGTGCATAAGCATTCTTAATCTTTCAAATCGAACTTGGTAAAGCTTCAGTAAAATATTTCGAGGAAAAGGAGGAAATCGTTTCTGCAATCTTGTGAGAATATCATCCATCCTGAAAAAAAAATGAAAGAGAAATTGAAAGAGAAATTTATATACAATATCAGTTTTGTGGGTAGCTGATGGAACCGATTTAAATAATCACGGAGTACCGTTATCCGCCATTTAACCGGGGTTAAAAAAAATTATATTTACATCTAGTGTTTTTCAAAACAAGGATCAGAAAGAAAAACAACATAAAAAGACTCAAAAACAAAACACTCTAAATAAAATCCTAAATTCTTCCCCCCACACATAATTCTTACATTGTCATTAATGTAATGCTATTATCCCCCAATGCAAGAATTATATGTAAGAGAAAAGAACTATTAAATAAAAGAAACTTATGCAGCCTAAATGAACTTAAAAACAATAAACACAATTAACAAAGAAACATAAGAAATAAAAATAAAAACAATAAAAATAATAAAAGAAAAAGGAAAAGAAAGAGAAAGAGAAAGCAAATCTGAATATGGAAGGTTGGCAATTTCATCTTTAATTGGGCTGCCTTCCCAATTAACACTTGAGTTAGTGTTTTGAATCTAACCAACACCCCTTCTTGGCTTTTTAGGCTTGTCAGGCTCATGCATGAAATTTCCCAAATTTATGCGTTTGAGAGGAAGCTTTCTTTGCACAACAGTGGATGCATTCTCCATTACAAGTATTATTCCATCATCCTTGGTGGTGCATATCTCATCGAGGAATGGTGCATCTTTTGGTACTTGTTGAATGACATCCACAAACAAACTGTTTAAGGTTTCCAGCGTGTCTTGTTCATGTTCATCCTCCTTGAACTTTGCGAATCTACTAGGAAAAGGTGGAGAAGAAACATTAGTAAAAATTGGAATCTCAAACGTTACCTCAGGTGCCGAAATACTCTTATTTGGATCATTGGCTTCATTATCCTCAAGAATAGAATTCATCTCTAATTTTGTCTCATCCTCATCTTGTTCCTCATTCCTCAAGGTCACAATTGTAGTATTCTCCTTTGGGTTAATCATTGTTTGGGCAGGGAGTTCTTCAGATCTTTGTGCTACCCATCCCACCATACTACTAGTCAATTGGATCATTTTCTTTTCCAAACTCTGGATGCTTGCCCTTGTTTCCTGTTGAAATTGCAATGTATCAGTAACAAGAGAATAGACAAGATCTTCTAAAGAAGTACCCGAGTTTTGAGTCATATGTGGTGGTTGAAAAAGATCTGGTTCTTGGGACCATGATTGATTGAAGCTAGATGGATGAGTGTAATTGGCATAAGGATCTACTTCTTGGTAATTTTTCGAGTAGCCATAATTAGTATGATCCCACCATCCCTCATGGTAAGTGTTTGAGTAATGATCATACTGTTGGTCTTGGAACACTTGATGGCTTTGACATCCTCCCATGGCCAATTGTTGAACTGGGAAGGTGAGATTGGCTTGTTGATTCTCCATGTTCATGTATGCCACCAACTCTTCAAGCGTTAGATTGCTCAATTCCATCATTTTTTTTTTTTCAAAATTTGATAAGAAAAACTTGTATGTACAAGAAAATAGAACTAATTAGAACTGAAAATAAGAATAAACCAAGTAACAAATAAACTAAAGAAAACAATCCCCGGCAACGGCGCCAAAAATTTGATGCACCCAAAAGAGTGTATCTTATTTAACCTTGCACTAAAAAGATCAATTGTAAGTATAGTAGTTAGCAAGGGTCGAGTCCTCAGGGATTGGGTTTTAATTTATGAGTTATTAGTTTATAACTTACATTCAAAGAAAACAATAAAATAAAAGGGGTTTTTGAAGCCAGATTTAAACTAAAGTAAATAATAAGAATAAGATGCAAGGCGGTATAACCAGCCAATAAAAATATATAAACTAAATTAGGCGGTATAACCAGCCAATAAAAATATATAAACTAAATTAGGCGGTATAACCAGCCAATAAAAATAAAACAAAGTTAATATACAAATTAGGCGGTATAACCAGCCAATAAAAATAAATATAAAAAATAAGCAAACTAAAAGTAAGAAAACAAATAAGTAAGAAGAATCAAATATGAAAAATATGGTTAAGGTTTCATTCTCCACCACTAGACATCATTAAGAATCAATTTCAGATCTATCAATATCAACCAACTATCAAAGTTAACAACCGTAGATAACAACAAGCTCTGTTACCCCAATCTTTCCTTAGTTTGTCGTTAAATAGAACAAGCTCTCTATTTAATCTCTAACCATTAAACAACCTAGAATAAGCTCTCTAAATTCAATTTAATGGCAGCTTTATGATGAGAAAGATAGGTTGATCTAAGCAACAAACACATAAGCTCGGATTGTTCAACTTAGGTTATGTTCCACTTTGCAATTATTGAAAACTTGACCATAATCATTAATCACAAATTGCCACTTATGAATAGGAAATCAAGACAATTACACGGATCAAGACTCCTAAACTAGCAATAGATAATTATCAAGATCTATCTAGTTGTACACCTAAATAAATCTAGACAACATCATGAACAATTCTTGTAGAAGAACATAAGCAACTTTGATAGAAAATTAATGATAGATAGAATCTGAAAATCAATCACAAAACATGTCTAGGGCTTTGAAATCACCCTTAACCAAATAGAAGTTTAGCCTAGCATAGGCATTATAAACATAAAATTAAATAGAATCTAAGAAGAAAATAAAAGAAAGAAAGAAGAAGAAGAAGAAGAATATTAATTATCCAACCTCTTGATCTTTCTAAAGAAAAAGAAAACTAGAGAAAAGAAAGAAGAAGAAAACTTAGAGAATTTTATTACAATGGCTAATATCCTACCAATGTACAATATCATCCCTTACAATCATCCAAGGCCCTCTATTTATACACATTTTGGAGGGCTAAATGACAAGAGACAAGCTTTACAAATTTCAAAGGTAGGTATAATAGGTGGGTGCATTTTCTAACAATTTTCGTCATATATGACGATTTTGATTAGCCAACTTGATGGTCGATTTTGTCAATTTTGGAGGCCTTATCTGATCACATGGTCTTCTAGACAAATGTTACCCTATCCGTTACTGATCCATAGCCGTTGAAATCAGCTCATTTGCTAATGTGGATAAGAAGATATGGGCATAATACGAAAACAGGTCAGCACAGACGTCATTGCACATCAGCCAACTTGATGGTCGATTTCGCTATGGAAAACGACTCCGTTTCAAGACGTGTAAAACATGAAAAAGATAGATATGCCTCTTAGCTTTGCATGGCTACAAATTTCAGCCTTATTGCTTCAGTGAAACTCGAGATATAGCTGATATGGCAAAAGGTGTCGGAACTGGAACTGAACTGGATTTGCCCTTAATTCTAGTAATCTGAAATCACTCAAAGAAACTTGTGAAAAACACCAAAATACATAAAAATATAAAAGATCATAAACACAATTAGACTAAACAATAGTAACTCGTATTTGACACAAAACAATAATAAAACATAACTAAAAACTATATAATTATACGAGTTATCAGTGAGGAAAATGTAAAAAAAAAAGTTTGTTTAAGAAAAAGATGAAGAAAGAGCCTAAAAGGAATATAAAAAAAAATTATTTAAAAAGAAAACTCACCAAATAATAATCAAAATAGAAAAAACAAGAAATGGAAAATCAAGAAAGTTCAAGAGTTGGTGCTCAAGAGCAACCTCAAGAAGCTATATTTCAAGCTTTATCTCTTCAAACTTTCCTTTCTTTTCTAAACTTTTTCTTTTTGCTTTCAACCGAAGGAGAGAAAAAGTAAGCAAAACCAAGAAGAAATCTGAAAAATGAAGTGAAGAAAAATGAAAATCCTCCCTCCCCCTATAGCTGGCTGAATTCACCCTCTCTCCTTACCTAGGATGTTGTCATTTTGATTCCAACCAATTTCCATCCAAGGGCTAGTGATTCAAGGTGAAAAATCATGAAATTATCACCCTTATATTAGTCTATCAGCTATCCATAATTACAACTGTTCAAGAATAATGTTGACACTCTCCCTCTTCATGCATTAGCCTATCTGGCTTAATTACAATGGCTTGATCAAAAAAAAATCTAACTAACTCTTAATTCTTGGCCTTTTGATTGAAAAATCAGAAGCTTCCTCCTTCCTTTGGGCCTTGGCAGGCCAGCACTCTCTTTTCCAGACCAAGTTTGGTTTTTTTAAAGGCCAAAAGAAGCCCTTTTGGGTTGCTTGGGTAAAATGACCATTTTGCCCCCCCGGATGCAAATAAATGGCAAACGGACTCCAAATTCAAATTTTATTTTTTTAATACTTATAAAATAATAAAATATTGAATTCTAGAGGTTTTCAAAATTTTCCAAGTTCGTTTGCTATTTATTTGGATTTTTTCTTCCAAAAATGCCCTTTTATGCCCCTACATTTTACCATTTTTTAAACGAGCTCCAAATCAAGATTTTTCTTCACCAATCTCTTCCAAATAATTTAAAAGTGTGATCTGGAAGTTTTCATAACTTTTGGAGCTCATTTGGTATTTTTTCAGGATTTGTTGGCTTGAATTACTGCATAGGAGGCCCGGGATTTGGCCATTTTGCAAACGAACTCTGAATTAAGATTTTCTTTTGCCAATCTCTTAAAAATAATTTAAAAATTAGATTTGCAAAATTTCAAAATTTTTGGAGTTCATTTGCTATTTTTTCGGGATTTATCTTTTTGAATTATTGCATAGGAGGCCCAGGATTTGGCCATTTTGCAAACGAACTCCAAATCAAGATTTTCTTTCACCAATCTCTTCCAAATAATCTGAAAATGAGATTTGCAAATATTCAGAAGATTTGGAGTTCATTTGCTATTTTTCTGGGATTTTTCTTCTTGAATTTCTGCATGAGAGACCCAAGACTTCGCTATTTTGCAAACGAACTCCGAATCAAGATTTTCTTTCGTCAATATCTTCCAAATAATTTAAAATTGAGATTTGCAAATTTTCAGAAGATTTGGAGTTCATTTGCTATTCTTTCGGGATTTTTCTTTTTTTGCCTTTGAAACCTGGTTTTGCCCAAAACAAGTTCGATTTTCAGATTTTCTTCAAATTGATCCTTGGGCTATCCCTTTTTAATCATTCCACATCCATTAGGGGCTTTGGTCTTACCAAGTCGGGCCATTTTTGTAGTACTTCCCAATTTCACCGAAATCCATCAAAAACCTTAATTCTCAGTTTTCTCCCAGATTGACTTTTCTTTCAGTTTTTCTTTCATGTTGCTTCTCCATTACCCGTAGTCAGTGCTTATCTTTCATTTGGAACATTCAATTTTGGCCAATTCGATCGTTTAAGCACTTTTCCCTAAATTTCCCGGATTAGGGTTTTCTTTCTACTAAATCTCCAAATCCCAACTTCCGAACTCCATATCTTTCGATGTAGACCTCGGATTATCAAAATGCTTTCGCCATTTTTCAATTGAACTTCAAATCTTGATTTTGAAAGTGGGTTGACTTTTTTAGTAGTTGACTTTCTGGGGTTGACTTTTATGGGGTTGACTTTTTCCAGGGTTGACTTTTTTTGAGTTTGACTTTTTATGCTCGCCCTCTTAAACTAAGTCTCGGAGTACCACCTGCAGGATGAAAAAAGTTTTTTACATTCTGCAACATCAATTTAGGAAGAAAACATATCTGTTTTAGTGGTTCGGACAAAATTAGGTGTCTACACCTCTGTTACCCCAATGTCACACTTAACGAGTAATGTCTCGCGATGAGAGTTATTATTTTTTAGGTTACGACAGCTTGGCGACTCCACTAGGGATACTTAGAGACTCAGGCCTAGAATTAATCGTGTGTTATCAAAAATTTCGGTTTATCGCTTTTTAGTTGGTATTTAATTTTAATTCCCACATTTTTTTTATAATAAGAAGAATTTTGAAAATATTAAAATATTTTTGAATATGCCTATACTCTTGTACATGCATATTATTATTCTTTTCTGGTTATCTTGTTGAATATTATTTTTTCTTTGCTCAATACTTTGCATTGTTTAATCTTGTCCTTAATAAATTGTTGGGGTATTTAGAATAAAGGGTGTAGAATAGGTGGTGAAAGGTTTGTTGTTTCTCCTCACACACTACACGTGCATTTGCATATCATGAGCCTTACACTCAGGTTCCATCCTTTTAGGTGGAAGCAAAGTAACTAAGCCTTCGTGATTAACAATCCGCGTGGGCTAGTGAAACACTTCCGGAGTACTAAAATACCTACGCTTTGGTGATTAACAATCCACATGGGCTAGAGAAATATACTCTAACGAATTGAACCTGCTTTTATCAGGGTGCCTTACTAGCCTTCACCGACGACAGTGAGGAACAATTCAAGGCTTTTAGAACCTAATGCAACCTCATGTACTGAACCTAGGAAAAGGCCATGCCGAATTTTCGTTAGAGGTACCGAAGCTAGGAACACATGGAGGAATGCTTCTAATCTTTTGCCATTTATTTATGCATTCTGAATTAGCATTGTAGATCGGGCAACGATGTACGTGCATCGCCCGTAATAAGTGTGATAATCCACCCCGAAGACACCGTGATGCCTAAATAAGTAGATACTATTGGGGCACATGTTCATTAATTTTCTCACTTTGCATGGATGATTTTACCCTTTTACTTGCTTTGCTTCTTTGTTCCACACATCATTTGTAATAATACCGAAACCTAGTGTTTTTAGGTATTTCAAAAAAAAGAAGAGAGTTTTTATTCCATGAAAAATTTTCTTCTTGAAAAAAGAGAATAAAGAGAAAATCAAAAAAATAAAGAGCGATATTAGGATCTTCTTTTTCTTGATCTTTTCATTTGTATTTTTTGCATAACATACACATAATTTAAATAGTTGTAAATATGAAATTCATCTCCTCAAGCATCTTCGCATTTTGTACATTTCATGCCTTAGTCATCATTACATTCATGCATATATGAATAGAGTATGTACATTCATAATTGTATTCTTGATGTCATGTCAATTTCATTTGCATGAAAGGGGTTTAAGATATGAGGAATGAATTGGAGGAAGAGTGTATTTTTTGGAGTGCAATCAAGAGGAATTTGGACATGAAATCCCGGAGGTTAAAGGATAACTCGCCCAATTGATAAAAATGTTTGAGGATCTTAGTAAGGGTAAGGGGGAACTTTCTCAAGGCTCTTCATCACCTTTGGATCAACCAAAACCATCAGGTCCAGATCATACAATCACCATTGGGTCTTGCATTTTTCGGTGCCATAAAGGACTGAACCTTAATGAAATGGTGGAATTGGTCAAATCGGGAAGCAGGTGCCAAAGACAGAAACCTCGGATCCTATACTACCCCTGCAAACTGTCCCAGATCTGAGTCAGTATCCTTGCTTTACTATTACCCCATCGTCCTCTGGGATGACCAACACAAGGTCTCTGGGTTCCATTCCATCACCACAGGCTGACTCGTACTTTTTCCCTCATCAAGCATCTGGGATAAGAACTTCAAGCTGTGTGCAACCAGTAAGGGTCCCGTGTCCAAATACATACCCTTACCATGTTGTTCCGCCACCTCTCCATACCAACACTCTGGTTCGAGTCTTTGTGCCACCATCAAATGCCCCGACCCCTAGGCCATGTGTGACCAAGAAACAATCCAAGAACAAGACCCAAAGGCATTATGACCCAATTCCAATCAGTTACCAAGATCTTTTCCCTATATTGATCCGAGATCACCTGGTTGCCTGTGTGCTGTTGAAACCCTTGTTACCACCATATCCCAAGTGGTATAACCCAAATGCAAGATGTGATTATCACTACGGGATTGCTGGCCATAACATTGAATACTGTGAAGCCTTCAAAAGGAAAGTGCAGTCTCTTATAGATGTCAAGTGGATCGATCCAACGACACTGATTGATGGAGGACTGGGGAAGGCTAATTAGGGTTGAGAAATTAATGATGTAATAGGATTTCGTCTTTTCAGTAGCCGGCTCTTATAGCCTTAGGATGCTAGGAAAAATAAAGTGCTTGAAAAGACAGTTCTAACCACTGCTCAGATTTTGTAAACATGGTTTATACCTTATGAATATTGACATGGGAATGAATTGGTTATGCTTCAAATTTATGAGATGTTGATGATTAAGTTCCTCCGATTCCTATTTCCTCTGTGGTATCTTCCCCTTTGCATTTTGCATCCGATCAATTATTTGTCATACCATATATTTCATTCATACATGCATCTTGGTGGCATCAGGTTGTATTCATGACATACATAGTTAGCATGATTTCTCTGTGTACTTCATGCATTAATTTGCTTTTTCTTTACATGCATCATATTGGCATCAGGTTCCATTCATGACATACATAGTCAGCATGATTTTTCTGTATATGTTCATGCATTAATTTGCTTATTCTTTACATGCATCATGTTGGCATCAGGTTGCACTCGTGACATATATAATCAGTATGATTTCTCTGTATGTTTTCCATGCATTGATTTGTTCATTCTTTACATGCATCACGTTAGCATCAGGTTGCTTTCATGACAAACATAGTCAGCATGATTTCTCTGTATATGTTTATGCATTGATTTGTTTGTTCTTCACATGCATCATGCTAGCATCAGGTTGCATTCATGACAAACATAATCAGCATGATTTATCTGTATATGTTCATTTGTCTATTCTTTACATGCATCATATTGATATCGTGTTGCATTCATAGTATATAGGATCATTCATTGGAAAATGCATCTGGAACATACATGGTCATTCATTACATATATCCATGCATTGATTTGTTTATTCTTTGCTTGCATCATGTTGGCATCGTGATTGCATTTATAACATACATGGTCAGCATGTTTCCACTGTATATGTCCATACATCACTTTGTTTATTCTTCACGTGCATCAAATGACATTAATGGCTCATTCATCATGAAACATATTTGGGGGGATAAACAGAAATTGGCTTAGCTATAAAAGTTTTTGAAGAAATTTCTATTTCAAATAAGAGGTATAAGAAGCACTGAGCATCTTCATGACACAAGCCAATGTTATGGAGAATAAGCAAGCTGCCCAAATGGAAAGAATGGAAAGGGGACAGGAAGAACTGCAAGAACAACTAGCAAAATCTCAAGCAGAATCTAAAGATTAGATGACTAAACTGATGGAGCTGGTGTCCACCGCAATCAAGGGAAAGGGATACACTGAAAACTTGACAGCCAAAGAAGGGTCGAGGATACAAAGGGATCAGAACGAGGTCGTAATGTTAGGTGTCCAGTCTTTTCAGAACACAGTTAATCATGTCAACATCCTGAACTTAGATGATCCAACTGAACAAGCAACACTAAAAATGATTGAGTCAAATGGGGCTTAGTCGGTAGATTCCCAAATGAAGTATCAGCTGTTAGAGGAAAGGCTCCGAGCAGTAGAAAGTACAGATGTATTTGAGTGTGTAGATGCAAACCAACACTGCTTGGTCACCGATTTAGTCATTATGACACCTAATTTTGTCCGGACCACTAAAACAGGTATGATTTCTTCCTAAATTGATGTTTTCGAGTGTAAAAAAACTTTTTTCAGCCTGCAGGTGGTACTCCGAGACTTAGTTTAAGAGGGCGAGCATAAAAAGTCAACCCCGAAAAAAGTCAACCTCGAAAAAGTCAACCCCAGAAAGTCAAATACTGAAAAAGTCAACCCACTTTCAAAATCAAGATTTTAAGTTCGATTGAAAAATGATGAAAGAATTTTGATAATCCGAGGTCTACATTGAAAGATATGGGGTTCGAAAGTTGGGATTTGGAGATTCAGTAGAAAGAAAACCCTAATCCGAGAAATTTGGGGAAAAGTACTTAAACGATCAAATTGGTCGAAATTGAAGGTTCCAAATGAAAGATAAGCACTGACTATGGGTAATGGAGAAGCCACTTGCAAGAAAAACCGAAAGAAAAGTCAATCCGGGAGAAAATCGAGAATTAGGGTTTTTAGTGGATTCCGGTGAAATCGGGAAGAATCACGAAAATGGCCCGACTTGGTAAGACCAAAGCCCCAATGGATGAGGAATGGTTAAAAAGGGATAGCCAAGGCTCATCTTGAAGAAAATCTAAAAATCGGACTTGTTTTGAGCAAAATCGGGATTCGGAGGCAAAAGGGCAAAATTGGAAAATGCGAGAAAAATAGCAAATGAACTCCGAAAATTCTGAAAATTTGTAAATCTCATTCTTAAACCATTTTAAAGATATTGGAAAAATAAAATCTTGATTCGGAGTCCGTTTGCAAAATAGCCAAATCCCGGGCTTCTAATGTAGTAATTCAAAAAGGAAAATCTCGGAAAAATAGCAAATGAGCTTCAAATCTTCTAAAATTTTGCAAATCTTATTTTTAAATTATTTGGAAGAGATTGGCGAAAGAAAATCTTGATTCGGAGTTCGTTTGCAAAATGGCCAAATCCCGGGCCTCCTATGCAATAATTCAAGAAGATAAATCCCGAAAAAATAGCAAATGGACTCCAAAAATTCTGAAATTTTGCAAATCTAATTTTTAAATTATTTGGAAGAGATTGGTGAAAGAAAATCTTGATTCGGATTTCGTTTGCAAAATGGACAAATCTCGAGCTCTTATGCAGTAATTCAAGCCGATAAATCCCAAAAAAATATCAAATGAGCTCCAAAAATCATGAAAACTTTCAGGTCACACTTTTTAATTATTTTTAAGAGATTGGTGAAGAAAAATCTAGATTTGGAGCTCGTTTAAAAAATGGTAAAATGTGGGGGTATAAAAGGGCATTTTTGGAAGAAAAAATCCAAATAAATAGCAAACGGACTCGGATAATTTTGAAAACTTCCAGAACCCAATATTTTTATTATTTTGGAAGTATTAAAAAAAAAGAAAAATTGAATTTGGAGTCCGTTTGATATTTATTTGCATCCGGGGGGCAAAACAGTCATTTCACCCAAACAACCGAAAAGGGCTACTTTGGGCCTTTCAAAAAATCAGAGCTGGGCTGGAAAAGAGAAGTGCTGGCCTTCCCAGGCCCAAAGAAAGGAGGAAGCTTCTGATTTTTCAATCAAATGGCTAAAAATTAAGAGTTAGTTAGAGATTCTCTTTGATCAAGCCATGGTGATTAAGCCACATAGGCCAAGAGAGATGTCAACATTATTCTTGAACAGATGTAATTTGGGACAGCTGATATGCTAATCTAAAGGTGGTAATTTTATGATTTTTTTCACCTTGAATTATTAGCCATTTGATGAAAAATTGGTTACAAAAAAATGACAACATCCTTGTATGTTTTAAGGGACCATACGGCCAGCATAGCGGGGGGTTTAGATTTTTCATTTTTACATTTCATTTTGCTGAGTTCTCTTAGTTTTTACTTGGTTTTTCTCTTCTTGGTTGAAAGCAAAAAAGAAAAGTTTAGAAAAGAAAGGAAAGTTTGAAGAGATAAAGCTTGAAATATAGCTTCTTGAGGTTGCTCTTGAGCACCAACTCTTACACTTTCTTGATTTTCCATTCTTATTTTTGCTATTTTGATTACTATTTGGTGAGTTTCCATTTTAAATAAATGTTTTTTTTATTGTTCTTCTTAAGTTCTTCCTTCACCATGGCCGAATGGCCTACATTATTCATTTAAGTTGCTGTTTTGGTTTATTTTATCATATTGTTTATGTTATTTTCTTTGATCTTGGTGTTTTAAATGTTATTTTACTTCATATTCTTGAGTTATATTTTAATTTGGTTACTTTGTTTGTTACCATTTATGATTTAAATACCATGTTCTTGCATTTTTAATTTTCTGTTTTCATGATGTTTAAATTTGAGCATGTTTTAGATTTAGTATATCAAGTGTTTGTGAAAATGCTTGTTTGGTTTTTGCATGATTTGAGTTTTATATCTTAGTTGAGCATGTATTAGATTTAGTATATTAAGTGTTTGTGAAAATGCTTGTGTGGTTTTTGCATGATTTGAGTGTTATATTTTAGTTGAGCATGTTAGTATACCAAGTGTTTGTGAAAATGCCATGCTTGTTGAAGCTTGAGGCCATTTGGCTACTCCATGTGTTTTGCATTGTGTATTGCATTTTTGCCATGTTAGTTAGTAGGTTTTTGCATTTGCATGACATTTGATTTGGTTGAGCTTGTTAGTATACCAAGTGTTTGTGAAAATGCCATGTTTGCTAGTTACATTATTCTATTCGGCTACCCTTGGAATTTTTGCATTTTATGTGCATTCTTGCCATGTTAGTTGATAGGTTAGCATTTGCATGATATTTGGTTGAGTTTTTAGTTTAAGCATGCTTTGTGTTTGTGAAAATGCCATGCATATTTTAGTTATTAAGTTTGGTTTATTTTCCATGCATGTTCATGCATTTTAGGTCTAGGTTGCATTAAATGCCATGCAAGTTCATTTAGGTCTAGGTCACTATATGAATGCCATGCATTGTTTCATGACATTTAGGTTTAAACTTATGCATGTCATGCACTATGTTTGCTGTAATTTTTCATGCATTTCATGTTCATGACACTTGAATAATGACTTAGGCCAATTAATGGTTCAAAGTCATGCTCACTTGAGCACACTTGTGGAAAATTAAGTTTGTCAAAATTGATTATTCTACCTTTGTGATTTTTTACGTAGCCAATTTTTATCTAACTTTCAAAAAGTCCTAGCTACTGTTTGTGAGCTATTTTATGAGTTTCAAATATTTTTACTTTGATTTTTAAATGATTTTATCAAAGGCAAAAATGTGTTTTGACAAAACAGTTTTTTCACCCAATACTCGTACATTTTCGATTTTTCTGGGAATTCATATTTAATCAGAAAATTAAGTCGATTTGTTTCTATATAGTTTTACATGACCTAAGTCTCCAGTATTTTTTTCAGAATTTTTTGAATTTTTAAAAATAGGATAAAAATCGTGGCTTAAAACTGGACAGTGGAGTCAGAATTGAATTTAAAGAAAAATCATTTTTCTGTTTTGGTTAAGTTACTTAGGGGGGCTGATTAGGAAGGTTAGCTACTGACTTAGGGTAGTTTCTAAGCCTTTTTAAACTCTAAAAATGATATCTTTAACTCTCGGGTTAAGGGTGGTCAAGTCCGGGATTTTTAAACTTAGAAAATTAGAGCCATTTAAAAAAGATTTAGCCCAGTTTTTATTTTTAATTCAAGCTTTCCAAAATTGTTTCCAAACAATCACAAAGTATTTTGGTTTTAGAATATTTAATTTGACATATTTTCCTAAGGTAGCCGGATATCCTTTTAGATATACGGATTTCCTTAATTAAAGGAAAAAATACATTTTCATGCATTGCATTTTCATATTCATACATTTTTATATAATATGTGATTTTTGCTATGATAATTTCTATGATATTGTTATGATTTTAAGTTATGTTATATTGTTTATTATATGATTTGGAATATTCATGATATCCTATGCTTTTTATTTAATTATTGTTTTGTTGTTATATTATTTAGCATATAATATGTTCATGCATTATTATTTTCATTTTTATTTCCATGCATATTATATGATAGCATTATTTTATATTCCATGTCATTTAAATTATATGCCATATCATCCATATTTGCCATGTCATTTAAATTATGTCATTTCATATAAAATATATTATGTTACTTAGGATATTATATTTCATATAGAATATATTATGTTACCTAGGTCATTTCATTTCATTTAGAATATATCATATGACTTAAGATATTGCATCTCATATAGAACATATTATGATACCTAGGACATTTCATTTTATTTAGAATATGTCATATAACTTAGGACATTTCATTTCATTTAGAATATGTTAAGGCATTTAAATTATATTATATCATTTAGGATGCATTATATTATTTAGATTTTGCTATGTCATTTTATTTATGTCATGCATATACATATTCATATCTTTTAAAATGTTTTCAAAAGCATAATGATTTTTCAATAAAAAAAATAAAGATATTCCCAAGTTAAAATGATTCATTAGTTCTCTACCGGGTTTGCTGGAGGGAATATCATCAATTATCATTAATAAAGGAATATCTTTCTTTCAAAAAAGATAATGATTCGGAAAGTTTTCCAAAACTAATAAAAATTTCTATATTTTTCCACGTTTGTTGGATAATATTGGAAAATTTTGAATTTATAAATTCCGGATCATTTTTAATTAAAAATGGAATTATTTTTCTTTACATTGGGAATTAACTTGAAATACTAAATTTAAAACCAACTTTACACTGAGATTTGAGATAACACACGATTAATAAGGTACCGTTTTATACGGGCGTTGTGGGGGTGCTAATCCTTCCCCGCACGTAACCGAGTCCCAAACCCGTTTCTTTGATTTCAATGGTTTAAACGCAGACTTGAAATCGGTTTTAAAAATGTTTTAATTAATTTTTAAAATATTTTATAAAACCGGTTTTAATAGGTAGCCGATCACACCTAGCTAAAAAAGATTGGTGGTGACTCCATGTCTTTTTCAAGGTCATTTTCAAAACCTTCATTTATTTAAAGGAATTAAGTCGACTTTTCCTTGATTTTTTTTAATGTCACGCTTAACGAAAAAATAAAGTCTTGCGATGAGACTCATTATTTTTTAGGTTGCGACAAGTCATTCCTCCTAAATTCAAGGTTCCTAATTTTGAGAAATATGATGGGACAACCAATCCCTCAGCCCACATCATTATTTTTTGCCGAAAGATGACGGGCTATACAGATAATAATAAGCTTTTGATCCACTACTTTCAGGATAGCCTCAGCAGGTCCGCAGTTAGGTGGTATAATCAGCTGAGCAAGGATGGATTCACTCTTGGATTGATTTGGCTAATGCATTTTTAAGCCAATACAAGCATGTGACTGATATGATGCCTGACCGTCTCACTTTGCAAAATATGGAGAAAAAGGTTACTGAGAGCTTCAAAGAGTATGCTCAGAGGTGGAGGAACATGGCCACCCATGTACGACTGCCCTTGACTCAGAAGGAAACCACTGTCCTTTTTGTGAACACACTGCAGGCCCTGTACTATGATAGACTCGTCAGCAATGCCATGAAGAATTTTTCGGACATGGTAATCTTTGGGGAAATGATTGAAAATGCTATCCAGACTGGGAAACTCAAAGGAGATAAAATATCCAATGTAGAGAGAAACATGACACCAAAAAGAAAGAGGAAGATGTCCAAGCTATGGGAGGCTTTGCCTCATATATTCAAGCCTCCTCATACCAACCATCCTGTCCTTCTATGAACTATATATCCCAGGGTTCATACTTATACCCGATGGCCTCTCAGAATCCTGCAAATCTTCAACCTCTTGTCAACTAGAGAAAGCCAAAAAAATCCGAAAAATAGATCGGTTTGAGCCACTCCCCTTCTCTTACTTTGAACTATTGCCCCAACTGGTCGAAGAGCAACTCCTCACTAAAATTCCAATGGAGCCTATCCAACCCCCATACCCGAGCTGGTATGATGAGAATACATATTGTGATTACCATTCCAGGATTCGGGGATATTCCACAAAAAATTGCCTATGTCTGAAACGGAAGGTTCAAGCACTCATCAACAAGGGCAATTAGATGTGGGGAAGAAACAAAGGTCAGACAGCATGGAGAATCCACTGAATGGGAATGATGAGACCATTGTGGATGTCATAATGGAGGAAGAAGATGAAAAGGTCGAAAAGAGTACCGAGAAATAGCCAGTTTGAATCAAGGAAAACATGTCAAGGGGGAGGTTTTGATGCATGTAGTTTCATACCTCATGATGGAAACACTTGTCTCAAGTCGGCATTCATATGAATTAAATGAATTTTGAATTTTAAATGCTTTGTGTTTGTTGTGTTTTAACAATAATTTGAATAGGCAAAAACAAGCATTAAGAAAGTTCTAATAATGAATAGTCTCGATAATATTGATGATCATAGTTAGAAATGACCCAATACCTTCCCCCCTCTCTTTTGGGCTTTCCTATGCCTAAATCCCTTGAACCAAGACCACTTGAAAGATCTAATGCTTCAAGGAATATGAATGATTGAACATCATAAACCATTGCCACTACAAAATAAGCAAAGATGTAGATTCGAGTTTTGGCTATGAGCAAAGGAACGAAATTTTTGAAAATTTTTCGAACTCCTTGGAAACCTGAACAAATGAGACATTCTTTCAAGAATCTAGATCATGGTAATTTGGTATGTGTCATGGATGTGCTAAAACCATTCACAGCTTTCTAATAAAACACCAATTGGCCAAACATCACTTCATGATTTTCACCTCAGGGCACAATGACCAAACCAGATTATCCCACATCCCAGAGAAAACCAATTTTTGGGTCATATTTTCCTTGTCATTTCAAACAAACCCAAGATTGAAACTCAACCTTTTCAGTATAGACTTAGACTTGCGATGTTGCTCATTCTCATGGTTAATCAAATTGGGGCATCATATGTAGAAATGATGAATATATGGTGAATAAGGATGGATTAACGCATGAATCATTAGGGCATACGACAAAAAAAGAAAAAAAAAGAAGAAAAATTGTGATATCATGCATATGAAAATTCAGATGATTCAAAAGTGCAAAATGAAATTCTGATTATCTATTCCCCCTAGAGGTAGCTCTTCAATGAGAATATTTGTGCTTGATATGAGAAATGGTCATCTTTCATGTCCCTTTCACAAAAAGAAATCATTCATAGTTACTCCTTTTGAGCCGAAAGAATTCTTTCTCCTTTGAACCCTGATCAAGGATCACCCTCTACACTGGGGGCAAATACGAGGAAAGGTCTTCTCAAAGATCATGGAGAAATGAGTCCTAACTCGAAGACAGATACAAAGCAAATTGAGCTCCCAAATAAATACGGGCTTGCTCTATCAAAATGAAGATGTAGAAAAGATGGCGAAATGAAAAAAAAATGTGTGAAAAAGTATGGCAAATGAAATCCATGAATAAAGAAGAAAATGAGCAAAAGTCAAAAGAAGGAAAGAAAAGTCCAAAAGGGACAAATACTTCAAAGGGAATCCTCCTCAAGAAATGATTCTTGATCTGATTACCCTCAAACAAATATTTTGGGCCTAATTATCCTTTCTTTCTGAACCCCCAAACCATGGACATTACGTGCTTTAAAAGTCCATTTTGATCAAGCATGAATTTTTAACTTGAAGGGTTTTTCCTCATATTTTATCCCATCTCATCGAATTCTCAAGTGAATGGTAAAACAATTAAAAAAAAAAGAGGAAATAATGGAAAGAATAGGACTCTAGGGCGAAAACCCAAAAATGGGCGGTCTAGAGTAAAATGGGAGTCTTTGATGCCATTTATGTTAGTGCCGATGTCACAGAAGAGAAGGCTATTTTGAAAAAAATCGAGGAACATCTAGGAATTCTTGAACCTCCCAAATTGCCAGCTCTCATTTGGTGGATTAACTTCAAAAACTAAAGACCTTTGTTCCCTCCAAAATTAACTTTCTAACCCTGAATATCCCAGCTAATCTTGACACTTGTCAAAATTCCATGATTTGGAAACTAAAAGAATGTTGAATTTGTTTGATTCTCAAGGAATTCGTATTTTATAAAACCTGTTTCATTTGTGAGCCTGGAAGGAACATACATTTTTGTTGTGAAGTTTTTTTGATCAACCAAAATCCTATTGTATCAAGACTTTCAATTCAAGTTGAAAACCTAGATTGACACTTGAAAATTTCTAACAGTGATCATCAGTCTTCAAAAGATTCATACATCACACATTATGGGGTTAATATTTTTGGCTCAGAAGTTTTCAAGTAATTTTTTTTCAAAAGGGGAAAATAAATAAAAATATTTTTGAAATACCCATTTTTTATGTTGGCATGAGACTAGAGTTTTTCTAACCCAAAGGTATGGGACTACTGAGGTAGATCTTGACTCCCGGAAATGTGAAGAAGGAATGAACATTCGGCTCAAACTTCTGTTGATAAGAGTTTGAAAACTGTTGGGGCAAGAAGATAGCCGAAGACCGAAAGGAAAATGACCTTTTATGGGGCACGAGTATTCAGGATACACTCTGATTTGAAGAGGAAAAATGAATTGGGAAGGCCAAGCCAAAGTCTAGAAAAATAATCGGGGATATTTGCATCATCCATGAGCACTTACCTCTTTATTAAGCTTTGCACTAGCACCATGTCAGCAAACAATTGCATCATTCATGGGTATTTGCATTTGCACTATACCATGAACATCTACATTTTACCATTACAATTACATCCTTCATGGATATTCTGCATTTGCGTCATCTCAAGCAATTGCATCATTTCTAGGATCATTGCATCTTCATTGTTGTAAGATAACTGCAATTACACCATTCATGAATCACTTACATGAACACGATTCGAAGAGGCATCTGTATCTTTTCATGAAGCATTTGCATCATTATTGATATAGGCATTCGCATCAGTTAGAAGCATGCGGCACATTGCTAATTTTTGCATTTGCATCAAGAAGTATTTGCATCTTATTCAATATCTGTATATGCACCAAGAAGCATTTGCACCAATCTAAAACACTTGCATTTTATCATGAAGCATTTGCATCATATTCAATCTCTGCATCTACATAAAGAAGCATGTGCATCTTTTTTAATCTCTGCATCTGCATCAAGAAGCATTTGCATCAATTGAAGACATTTTCATTTGCACCATGAAGCATTTGCATCTTATTCAATCTCTGTATTTGCATCAATTAAAAACATTTGCATATGCATCATGAAACATTTGCATCTTCTCTCAAAACCTTCAGGTAAACTTTCAATACATTTAAAAAAAACGTGGATAATTCATCCGGACACCATATTCATAAAATACCCCTAGCTTTACCAGATCTTTTCTCGATCTTTGGCTTCGCCCAGGTCATCTCATAGAAAATACCCCTGGCTTCACCAGATATCTTCTTCACCCAAGTTTTTCTCGACCTTCGGTTTCACCCAAGACATTCCAATTTCTGGCTTCATCCAGATCTTTCTCGATATTCGGTTTCACCCAAGTCATTTCAATTTCTAGCTTCTTCCAGATCTTTCTGCGACTTCTGGTTCCGCCCAAGTCATCTCATTTGAAAATTATCTATGGTTTCGCCTAGATAACTTTTCACCTTCTAGTTCCGCCCAAGTCATCTCATTTGAAAATTATCTATGGTTTCACCTAGATAACTTTTCGACTTTTGGTTTCACCCAAGTCATCTCATTTGAAAATTATCTATGGTTTCGCCTAGATAATTTTTCGACTTCTGGTTCTGCCCAAGTCATCTAATTTGAAAATTATCTATGGTTTCGCGTAGATAACTTTTTGACTTCTGGTTCTGCTTGAGATTTTGCTAGTTGTTCTCGCAATTAAATTCTTCCAGTTAGGGAACTCAATTTAGTCCGAGCCCCCTCAACCAGGTAAATTCTTCCTTGTACTTTTGTAGAATACAAAAAATCTCTTCTCATCTTGCAGATGGTCCTCCAAGACTTGTGATTCGGAGTTCAGCATGAAAAATCAATCCGAAAAAGTCAACTCTGAAAAAGTCAACTCCAAAAAAGTCAACTTCAAAATCTCAACCTTAAAAAGTCAACCACTAAAAAAGTCAACCCTTAGTCAAAATCAAGATTTGAAGTTGAATTGAACAATGGTGAAAGAATTTTGATAATCCGAGGTCTACAACGAAAGATATGGAGTTCGGAAGAGAGATTGCGGAAATTTCAGTGTAGGACAGCCCTAATTCGGCAAATTTGGGGAAAAGTGCTTAAACGATCAAATTGATCAAAATTGGAGGTTCCAAATGGAATATAATTAATGACTATGGGTATTGGAAGGGCCAATTGGAAGAAGAACCAAAGGAAGAGTCAATTTGGAAGGAAAACTGGAAATTAGGGTTTTGGTTAAAAAAGGTGAATTTTACAAATTTGGAGAAAACTGCAAAGATGGCCCATTTCAGTGAAATTGAAGCCCCCGGTTGATAAAGAATGAGTAAAAAAGGATAGCTCAAGGCCCAGTTTGAAGTGAATCCAAAGGAATAGCCGATTGGAGCAAAAACGAAAAAACGAGAAAATTCCTGTGTTTGAAAAGGGGAAAACTAAACCGGAGGAGAATTTGATCGTAAAAATTGGGCGTTTTGGACCAACTCAAATTCAATATAGGACAAAGGAAGTGGAAAAAGAAAATCCAAAAATCGGACTCGTTTTGAGTAAAACCGAGGTTTCGGAGGTTGAAGGGCATTCTCGAAAATTCCAAAAGATAATTCTGAGAAAAATAGCAAACTAGCTCGAAAAATTATGAAAAATTTCAGATTTGAGTTTTATAATTTTTGGAATAGATCTGTGAAGAAAACTCTAGAATCGGAGCTCATTTGAAAAATGACAAGGTTCAAGTGCACTAAGCCGAAATTCGAAAAGATAATTCCGAGAAAAATAGCAAAAGAGCTCCAAAAATTATGAAAACTTCCAGATCTGAGTTTTATAATTTTTGGAAGAGATCGGTCAAGAAAATCCAGAATCGAAGCTCATTTGAAAAATGGCAAAGTTAGGGTGCACTAAGCCGAAATTTCAAAAGATAATTCTGGGAAAAATAGCAAATGAGCTCCAAAAATTATGAAAACTTTCAGATCTGAGTTTTACAATTTTTGGAAGAGATCGATGAAGAAAAATTCTGAATCGGATCTCATTTGAAAAATGACAAAGTTCGGGTGCACTAAGCCGAAATTCCAGAAGATAATTTTGGGAAAAATAGCAAACGAGCTCCAAAAATTCTGAAAACTTTCAGATCTGAATTTTATATTTTTTGGAAGAGATTGGTGAAGAAAAATATAGAATCGGAGTTCAAATGAAAAAGGTGAATTTTGGGTGCCACTAACTAGAAAATTCAAGAGAAAATTTCGGGAAAAATAGGAAACGAGATTGGAAAATTCTGAAAATCTCCAGATCTCAATATTATATTTATTTGGATGGATTGGAGAAATAAAAACTGAATTTGGGGTCCGTTTGTAATAAAATCAAGTTTGGAGGCCAAAATGCAATTTTATCGAAGAAACCGAAAAAGGCCAATTTGCAATTAAAAAAATATGAAAGATGAAGGAATTGCTGGGATATTCCAGGCCCTTGGCTGGTCAGCTCATGAATGAAGGGTGAGATTTTATTAAATTCATCCAATGGCCACAATCAAGTTGCAAGATAGCATTTTTACTATCTTTGAAATGTCCTTTGCTCATCCAATGGCCTAAATACTTTGTAAAAAGATGAGTACATCCTCATCCAATGGCCAATATTGGTGGAAGAAAGATGAGCACAAGTCATCCAATGGTTGGAAATGCATGTAGCCAAATAAAATATCCTTGCTCATCCAGTGGTTTAGGCACCTTATGAAAAGATAAGTACATCCTTGAATGGCTAAGATCAATTTGCAAGATGACATTTTTATTGTCATGAAAATATTTTGGATCCAAGGGCTTAGATGGTATAGGATAATTTACACCAAGGGGGGATTGGCCAAGGTTATTCAAGGAAGGGTTTTCATTTTTTTTCACATGGAGGAGGGGTTGATTTTGAGCTAAGGCAGTAGCTAAAACCTTAGAAAAAAAATGAAAAAAAAAAAAAAGAAAGAAAGAAAGCTTTTGCTAAGGTAGTCATTAGATCTTTGCTCCTACATTTTTCTTCTTCTTCCTCATGCTTTATTTCTTGTTTTCAATGTGATTTCCTACCATTTTCTTTGCTTAATAAAGGTTTTATGAAAGCTTTCTTGTTGTTCTTGTTTTTTTCAAAAATAAATAAAACAATGGTTATTCTTCATGATCTTGATGAGAATCAAGTGATAATGGTTAAGGTAGGCTTTGTCCAATATACCAACCATGAAGTTCATTTCTATATTTTTTATTTTTTTTTATTTATTTACTTACTTTAACTTGCTTATTTCTATTATTATTTATTTTTATGTGTATTTATATTCTTGCTAACCATTTTGTTCTTTTGATTTATGCCATACTTTTGCATATTGTGGCTATTTGTCATATAGTTTAGGTCATTTTTATTATTCCATGCCATTTAGGCTTTAGGCCATTTTCATATGCCATGTCATTTAAGAATTAGGTCATTTTTATTATTCCATGTCATTTTACATGTCATTTAAGTATTAGGCCATTTTCATATGCCATGTCACTATCCATGTCATTTAGGCACTAGGCCATTTTCATTATTTCATGTCATTTGCCATGTCATTTAGACACTAGGTCATACATATTCCATGTCATTTATTTCATGCATTATTGCATTTCCCACTTGATTTTTGACTTAAGCCAATAATGGCTCAAAGCTAAGCTCTCATGAGCATGCTTGTGGAAAATAAAATTTGTGCAAGTTGGATTTTCTAACTTTAGGATTTTTTTTTCACTAGACAGCCCTTGTCTAAATTTTTTGAATTTTTTACCACTGGTTGTAGGACTTAGAGGAGTCTCTAATATTTTTATTCTGATTTTTGGACGTTTTCATCAAAGGTTTAAAAATGTTTTTTGGTTAATCCTTTTTTTGCCCACTATTATGTCTTTCATGAATTTTCAAGTAGGTCATCCTTAGTCTAAAAATTAAGGTAATCTTTTCCCATAGAGATCGACATGTTCTAAGTCTCCCATAATTTTTTTAGATAATTAAGATAATTTTTTCCCTAGAAATCGACATGTTCTAAGTCTCCCATAATTTTTTCAGATTTTTTTGAAATTGTTTAGAAGGGTAAAAAAATCGGTTTCCAAAACTGATCAAAAAAGTCTGATTTGTTTTTAAAAACTAATAGTTTTTTGTTTTGTTTAAGGCACTAAGAAGGGGCTGATTTAAAATATTAGTTGTTGTCTTAGGTTAATTTCCTAGTCATTTTAATCATAAAATTTGACTTTTTAAAAGTCAGGTCAAGGTTGGTCAATCCCGGGTTTCAAAACTAGAAAAAGTTAGAGCTTTTTAAAAGGTGTTTTCGGTCAAATTTTCTTTTACTCAAAAAATTCTGATTTTTTTTTTTTAAATCCGAGTCCAAAATCCGAGTTAAAAATTCAACTTAGGTCTCTTCCCAAGGTAGTCGGATATCTTTTTAGATATACGAATATCCTTATTTCGTGGGAGAAATACATTTCCATGCCTTTGCATTCTTCATATTCATGCATATGTTATGACATTTAATTTTTGCTATTTTGGTTATTTAAATTCCATATATATATGTGAATATTCCATAGTGATGTCATTGCTTTGATTTAGATTTAATGTTGTCATTTTGATTATGGCATAATTATGAATATTCTATGATAATGTTTGCCATTTAATTTAGATTTTTTTTTTTTTTTGGCCATGTCATATAGATTTCTAATCTGTAATCTAGGTTTTATCATGTTATTAATTCTTGTCATTTAATTTAGATTTTTGCTATGTCATATATATTTCTAATATGTCATCTAGGTTTTATCATGTCATTAATTCTGGCGATTTATTATAGATTTTTGCTATGTCATATAGATTTCTAGTATATCATCTAGGTTTTATCATGTCATTAATTCTTGTCATTTTATTTAGATCTTTGCCATGTCATTTAGATTCTACCATGTCATTTAGATTATGCCACGTCATCTAGATTTTGTCATGTCAAGTATGCCATGTCATTCACTCATATGCCATGTCATTAGTAATGATTTGCATATTCATAACCTTTTTTAAAAATGTTTTCCAAAAGATCATTTTTTAAAATAAAAAAAAAATAAGGATATTCCCGAGTTAAAATAATTCATGAGTTCTCTACCAGATTTGCTGGTAGGATATCATCAATTATCATTAACAATGGAATATCGTTCTTTCAAAAAATGAGAATGATTCGGAAATTTTCTAAATAAATAAAAATTTCTATGTTTTTCCGGGTTTGCCGGGGAATATAGGAAAATTTTAAGTTAATAAATTCCGGATCATTTTCGACTAAAAATGTGATTATTTTTCTTTAATATGGGAATTATTTTAAAATGCTAGTTTCAAAACCGACTTTGTACCGAGAGTCGAGATAACACACGATTAATAAGGTACCGTTTTATACGGGCGTTGTGGGGTGCTAATCCTTCCCCGCACGTAACCGACTCCCGAACCCCTTTTTTTGTTTTCTCTGGTTTAAAAGCGCAGACTTCAAAATTGGTTTAAAAAATGTATTAATTAATTTTAAAATATTTTATAAAATCAGTTTTAATTGGTGGCCGATCACACCTAGCCAAAAAAAATTGGTGGGGACTCTATTTTTTTTTCGAGGTTGTTTTCAAACCCTCATTTTATTTCAAGAGAAATTAAGTCGTCTTTTCCTCTGTTACCCCAATGTCACACTTAACGAGTAATGTCTCGCGATGAGACTTATTATTTTTTAGGTTGCGACACTTATCATTTTAATAAAATCCTAAAATTAATTAAGATCTATTAAAAAGATAATTTTTGGTCTGCGAAAACAAAAATCGTGTTCGAGAATATGATTACGTGTGGGGAATGATTAGCACCCATACAACGCCCGTTAAAAAGCGGTACGATTTAATCATGTGTTATCTTTGATTTTGAGAAAAAATTTTAATTTTGATATTTAAAAATAATCCTCATAATTCCCTTTATTGCAAATTTTTGTATCTTCTAAAATAACAAATCATTTAATTTAGGAGCAAAATAAAAATCTTCGGCGGTGGAAGCTTCCTCTAAATTCCCCAACGTTTAGGTGAAATTTGGAAAAAGTTTCTTCACTTGAGAATTTCCGTAATAATCCTTTAGATAACATGATATTCCTTTGTAAGCAACAATTATTAGAAGCCCTCCAACGTCTAGGCGGGGTAGCAATATTTATTTTTACTCAGAGTATTATTTTATTTTATCCCGTAGGATCTTTTCAAAACTCTCAATTTTTTTATATAATAAAGCATTATATGCATTGAATAAATGGAATAAGCAATAATGACAAATGGACGTACATAGATGGATAAAAAATAATAATTTAAACAATGAATTACTTAATTCAAGAACTAATTTTTTGTTTACGACTAGGATAAGAACTTTCGGCGTGAGAGTTTTTCCAAATTCCCCATCGTCTAGGCGAAATTTGAAAAAGATCTCCATACTTAAGTTCTTATAGTAAACCTTAAAATGAGCATATTTTTATTTTATAAAAATATCAAGATTCCTCCAACATCTAGGCAAGAGTCCACAAATTATTTTTGCTAAAAATGTCGTCTCATTTATTTCCTTAAAAAAAGGGTTACGTTCATTTTAGAATAATTTTTTTGTATTTGTTTTTAGGAACCTCGTCTAGTATTTCAACAAGATAAAATGTATATGACGCAACAAATGCATGAAGCACATAACAAGAAATCTTATTTAAGAAATAATAATCAATTAATAATCCCTTTTTAGGCCTATGCAAAGCTATCAAAACATTTTCCTATAAACGATTAAAAAATTTTATTTAAAATTTTTTCATAAAACTTAATTACATTTTTTTATAAAAAGCCGACTAAACATTTTTATCATCCATTTTTAAGGAGATGTTCACAAGTTAATATATACATATATGGTAAATTATAAATCATGTACATATGACAAATTATAAATAGACATAAAAAGAAATGGGATTATACCCCAACAATGTTCCAAGTGGTGAAGCCCAATGCAGGAAGCCCACAGTGAAGAGCCTAACAGATCAAGGCCAAGCTTTTGCCAACCGGTCGGGTTGGATCCAACGAGTGCGGGTCAGGTCGGCGGTTTGCCTCTTTTTTTCTTCTTTCTTCCTTTCTCAGCCGAGTCACATGAAGGTCGGACCCGTTGATGGGTCTACATGCGGGTCATCTTGACCCGCTTTTTCTTCCTACACCAAAACGGCGTCGTTTTGGGTGCCTTTATAAACCCCAGTTCTTTTTTTCTATTTTCCTTTCTCCCTTCTCTCTCAACCTTCTCCCTAACCCAAATGCTCAATGCTCTCCCCTCTCTCTAGAATGAAACCCAAAAAAACCAGTCAAGAGTCCAGAATTCGACGATTGTGATGGCGAACCTCCCAAACAGGGATGAAACTTGCAGAAAATGAAGAAGAAGAAACCTGCAAAAATAAGAGAGGAAGAGAGAGCACGCAGAGAACGAGAGAAAAAGAGAAAGAGGAGAGAGTTTAGGGAAGAGAGTATTCTGTTATCAAATCATCATACTGATTTTCTATTCCTCATTCCATATATGTATTTCTCTTTCCGAGAATCTCGGCATCGTTGCCACTACCATCCAGCAACAGCATAACAGAAAGCAACAGAAACAGTAATAATGCAAACAGTAATAATGCTAATGGGTTGGACTCTAACTTGGACTCTGGTGGGCTAAATAACTACTGGACTGCAACCCATAACATTTATTCTGACTCTCCTAACCAACTTAACTGCCAACACCCTTGTTCCATTCTTGACCTGCATCAATACCCCCTGGATGAAAACAATCCTTGACCTCAAGGATTAAAGGTAGGATATTGTTGTTGAAGACGGTGTAGGAGCTCCCAAGAAGCATCCTCGGGAAATGTATTGGACCATTGAACTAGAACTTCTGTAACAGCTCGATTTCCCTTCTTTGTCATTCTACGATCCAAAACCTGAATTGGTTCCTTAGCAACAGTACCATCAGCAGCAATAATGGGTAACTGTGCTTGAGCTAGCAGAGATCCAATATGTTTTTTCAGCTGAGATACATGGAAAGTGGGATGCACACGTGACCCCGGAGGCAATTGGAGGGTGTAAGCCACTGCTCCAACTTTGGCTATCACCAAAAAAGGGCCAAAAAACTTAGGAGAAAGTTTTATGCTAGCTCTGCGAGCCACAGATTGCTGCCTATAGGGCTGCAATTTCAAGTAAACCCAATCACCCACCACAAAAGATCGCTCAGTTCTCCTTTTGTCAGCCGTGGACTTCATCCTATTTTGAGCCCAGAATAAATAGAATTTAAGTATTCGAAGAGCTGCCTCTCGAGCTTGAAGGCTTCTGTCAACCGTAGCCACTGGAGACTCACCAGGCATATAAGGTAGATGCATCGGAGGAGCTTGACCATAAACCACTTCATATGGAGAACTATGAATCGAAGAGTGATATGAAGTATTATACCAGCATTCAGCTAATGGTAACCACTTCACCCAGTCTCTTGGTGTCTCTCCAGTCATGCAGCGCAAGTACGTTTCAAGACCTCGATTGACCACTTCTGATTGTCCATCAATCTGGGATGGTAAGATGTTGACAATTTAAGTGTTGTGCCAAAACGTTTGAATAGTTCTTGCCAAAAATGGCTCAGAAATACCTTATCCAGATCAGATACGATAGTTTGCGGAATACCATGTAGTTTGAATACGTTATCCAGGAAAACTTGAGCAACAGACAAAGCTGTAATTGGATGAGTCATGGCAATGAAATGAGCATACTTGGAAAGTCGATCCACTACGACAAGGATAGTATCATATCCACCTGACTTGGGCAAGGCTTCGATGAAATCCATACTGATATCAGTCCAGATTGTATTAGGCACTGGAAGAGGCTGCAATAACCCCGGATTAGCAGTATTATCATACTTTTGTTTCTGGCAAACAGAACATTCTTTAATACGTCGCTTCACATCTTTTCTCAGACCTTTCCAGTACAGTGAAGTGGTGATCCTGTGAATTGTAGGATGTACACCAGAGTGGCCTCCAATAGGACCAGCATGAAAATAATCCATGATTTCTTCTCGTAATCCTGGAGAATTTCCAACCACCAGTTTCCCATTCCTTTTGAGTAGTCCCCCAACCACAGAATATTTGGAATGCTTAGCTGAACTCAGAGATAAATCAACCATCAATTTTTTTATGTGATCATCGGTTTGCCAGGACAAACGAATCCGTTGTAACAAATCAGTATCCATAGATGATATGGCCATCAACTGTGAGTTAGCTGGTATAGGAGGACGGGACAAAACATCAGCAACCTTGTTGGTAGAACCCGTCCTATAACAAATGGTGTAGTCATAACCCATCATTTTGGTGACCCAAAGCTGTTGTGCTGGTGTAACAGCTTGATGATGTAGCAAGAATTTAAGACTTTGGTGGTCAGCCTTTATGATGAAATGCCTGCCTACCAGGTATGAACTCCATTTCTTTACTGCTAAGAGGACTGCCAACATCTCTTTGTCATAGATGGAGAGTGCCTGATGTCGGGGGCCTAATGCCTTGCTATAATATGCGATTGGCCGACCCTTCTGTGTGAGTACTGCACCAACACCAATATTCGATGCATCTGTTTCCACTGTGAACTCAGAAGAAAATTCAGGTAGAGCAAGGACAGGAGCTGTAGTCATTGAGGTTTTAAGCCTGTTGAAGGCCTGCGTAGCTGAAACAGTCCACTCCCAAGACTTTTTTTTTAGTAAGTTGGTTAATGGCTGGGCAATCAGGCCATATCCCTGAACAAATCTTCTATAATACCCCGTGAGGCCTAAGAACCCTCGTAGCTGCTTAACTGTTGTAGGCAGGGGCCAGTTGATCATACAATGGACCTTGCTGGCATCCATAGTTATGCCCTGAGGATTGATGATATGCCCCAGATATTCAATTTCCTGAGTAGCAAATGCACACTTGCTTTTTTCAACATATAGTTGATGGCGTTGTAAGACATCAAAGATCTGCCTCAAATGGTCCAGGTGGGCAGTAAATGAACCAGAATAGATGAGTATGTCATCGAAGAAGACCAACACAAACTTACGGAGAAATGGCTTAAACAGAGAGTTCATAAGGCTCTGAAATGTCGAGGGTGCATTGGTGAGGCCAAAAGGCATCACAAGAAACTCATAATGACCTTCATGGGTACGGAAGGCTGTTTTATGGATATCCCTATCACACATCCTAATCTGGTGGTAACCAGATCTCAGATCCAACTTCGAAAAGTAAGCTGCATTTGCCAGTTCATCTAGCAACTCATCGATTAAAGGAATTGGGAATTTGTCCTTGATGGTAAGTTGATTTAGTTGGCGATAATCAACACAGAGTCGCCATGTACCATCCTTCTTCTGAACCATTACAATAGGAGAAGCAAAGGAGCTAGTGCTATCTCGGATAATGCCCGCTTCAAGCATCTCAGTGATCAGCTTCTCGATCTCAGTTTTCTGGGCAGCAGGGTGCCTATAGGGTCGAATGCGAACAGTTTGAGTCTCATCCTTTAATGGGATTCTATGATCATGAACTCGGGAAGGAGGAAGACCTTGAGGTTCAGCAAACAGAGTAGCAAACTCCTGCAGTAGTGAGTGCACTGCTTGCAAATCAGAAGTGGACTGTGTTTCTGACTCGGTACATCCAACAATTGAAGTGCCAGTAGTTAGTAAATAGGCACAAGGCTGAGTTGTTGTTCCTGACAACAATGATAACAACAACTTTGAAGCAAGTTTCTGAGATAACATATGAGGTGGACTAGGTTGGACCCCTCGCAATACACACCAAGTGTCCTCAAGTTGAAATTTCATGGATAAGGCATTGAAGTCCCACAAGATTTGGCCTAAAGTGGCTAACCATTGCACTCCCAGTACTGCTTCACTACCTGCTAGATCCAACACCATGAAGTCAGTAGTGAATTCAACTCCCTGTGAAGACCAAATAACCTCTTTGCAAATTCCTGAAGTATATAAACAGCCACCATCAGCAATGGTGACACTAAGCTGATGATTAGGTCGTACCAACAAGCCCGATTTCTTCACCACAGATGTATCCAAGAAGTTATGTGTGCTACCCGAATCCACTAGAATGCTGACCACATGCTTACCAATCAGTCCCTGTACCCTCATTGTCTGAAACCCTGTTGTACCAAGCATAGCCTGTAAGGACACTACAGGCTGGTCACCTAATTCATTCTCAGCGGTTAATATCTCCGGGTTATCCACACAGTCTGAGAAAACGTCAGGTTCACTCTCCACTTCTATAGGGTCAGTGAGAATCTGATAGAGTTGGGATTTTACACATTTATGCCCATACATGTATTTTGATCCACACCAATAACAAAGTCCTCGTTTCTTCCTATCCTCCATCTCAGCACTGGTAAATGTTTTAGGTCGATTAGTTGGTGTAGGATATGTTCGGGGCTGGGAAAATGAGAATGATCGATTGGTTGAGGTATTACCACTGTGTGGGCTAGGTGGAATCCTTGGGGTTGGCAGCAGAGGCGGTAAGATGGCTGGTTTAAAGTTATGGTTCGGGGGAGGACCTGTGTAAGGTACAGATCGGTAAGGAGTAGGATTTAGGGGAATAGGGTTGAGTGGCTTTTTCACGGAAGGTTGGATTATGGATTCAATGTGCTTAGCTAAATGGAGAGCTTCATTCAAGGTCTTTGGTCGAAACAACCTTAAGGATTGGGCTATATCTGATTTAAGGTTACTAGTGAAGATACTAAGAGCATACAAATCAGATAATTGCAGCAGATTAAGAATACCAACAAATTCATCATGGTATTGATCTACAGTACCAGATTGCTTCAGATTAACCAACTCAGACATAGGGTCATCATACTCACCAGGGAAAAATCTGGCTTTCATCTCTTGCAAATACTCTGTCCAGGTAAGATTATCAAAACCACTCTGTGCATTGGCATAATATTGATTCCATTGGAGCGCCTTCCCCTCTAAATTGAGCATCACTACCCTGACTTTGTTGTCATCAGCAATTCCCTCTGCCACAAAATATTGCTCCAGCTTGAGCAACCAACCTTTAAAATCATCTCCATTGAACCTGGGGCATTCCCATTTAAAGGAACGATGGGTACCCTGCTCATGGTAGGCTGGCCGAGCTGGGGTCGCGAGTTGTCCCATTGCATCCATCTATGCTTTACCCTTAAATGGGTCTGATGAACCGGAAGGAGAGGAAGCTTCTCGTTGGAATCCCTTGTTCGTTAGAAGCTCAAAAAAATTTTTAAGCTCTAACTTGATCTCTGTGTGAAAACCATCAAACTTCTCTTCAAATTTTTTGTCCAAATGTTGAACCTCAGATTGTGTCCGTGAAAGTTCCTGTTGAACCTGTGTAAGCTCCTTCTGGAGACGAGTGGTAATGCCTTCTGTCATTGTGCCAAGTCGACAGCTCTGATACCTTTGATGGAGAACCTTCCAAACAGGGATGAAACTTGCAGGAAATGAAGAAGAAGAAACCTGCAAAAATAAGAGAGGAAGAGAGAGCACGCAGAGAACGAGAGAAAAACAGAAAGAGGAGAGAGTTTAGGAAAGAGAGTATTCTGTTATCAAATCATCATACTGATTTTCTATTCCTTATTCCATATATGTATTTCTCTTTCCGAGAATCTCGGCATCGTTGCCACTACCATCCAGCAACAGCATAACAGAAAGCAACAGAAACAGTAATAATGCAAACAGTAATAATGCTAATGGACTGGACTCTAACTTGGACTCTGGTGGGCTAAATAACTACTGGACTGCAACCCATAACATTTATTCCGACTCTCCTAACCAACTTAACTGCCAACACCCTTGTTCCATTCTTGACCTGCATCAGGTTGTTGGTCGCATCGGTCGCTGTGCTCCGTCGTCGGCCATCGCTCGCCAGCAGCCGATCGACCTTAAATTTCATCCACCCCTATTATTCCGACTTCTGATTGTTCACTGTTCAAATTGTCAAGAAAACAATCCGAGCCCCTCCAAACCCCAAAACTAAAACCCTAAAGACTTTGGGTTTTTTTTTGTGTGTTTTCATCTCTTTTTTTGTGGTTGTTTGTTGAGTTGTGGTTGACTGATTGTGAGTTTTTTTTTGTGTGTGTTTGTGTGGATGGGGTGATGATAGTAGATGGTGATGGTGGTGGTTCGGCAGAGAGGCTTCTCTTTTTTTTCTTCGGATCTAGCCCCCTTATCTTGCTTTGAGTAGATAGTTTTTTAAAGGCCAATTTCCCTAAATTATTGTCAAGATTTGGGGATGTCAAGGTGGTTGTGGCAGAGGTTGCTTGTGGGTGTGGTGGTAGCTGGGTGAGTTGAGTGTGGGTGGGAGCCTTTGGGAAATGGAGAGGAGTTGCTAGGCTGGTATCTGGCAGTTAAGGGTGTAGTGTAGGATGTTGGCGTGGGGGGTTCAATCGCCGTGTGTTTCAATGCAGTGAGAATGGATTCTCACTATCCAAAGAGGAAAGCAATTAAATTGACATTTTCCATGATTGATAGATTTAAATCTAAGAGGTAATAATTTTTTCAACATATAAATCAATACAAAAAGTTTGATAATTAGTAAAAAAAAAAAAAAATTATATAATGTTGCAAGGTGTTGAAAATTGTTATGTTACAAAAAGTATTGGCAACAATTTTAGTTTCTATTTTTGTTGTGAAAAGTAGTGTGCAAGGCCTATTGCAACATTAAACTTTTTATGTTGCAAAAATATATTTATAGAAACACAGATTGTGGCAAGTTGCTGCAAATGATAATGTTACAAAACTATTTTGCAACAATTGTTGAGTATGCTCTTATTGTAAAAGATATATAGCTTATCATAACTTATTGTAATATAATATTTTTATGATGCAAAAAATATATATATTTTGCAATATTTTTAGAGTTAATTAAAAAAAATTGTTGTTAATTACTCCGTATAATTTTTCTTGTAGTGATCGAGGGTTAATATATATGTCATCATTCTTTCGTTTTTGAAATATTTTCACACTTATATAGTTCTACGGCTTTGCTTATATAATCCTATATCTATTTTTTAATTATTATTATATTTGAAAAGGTAGATTTAAATTAAGCAATTCTTTGAGCATTGAATCAAATGTTTTAGTGCAACTATATCTGTTCTTAAAAAAACTCAATTTCCATTTCCTTTCTTAATTTCCTTCTCCCTTCAAAAGAACATAAAATTAGACATAAATCATCACAATTGGACCCAAAAAAAAAAATAAAAAGCAACTAAAAACATAAAATGGGAGCATTGGATTCCCACTAGTTATAGAGATGAGATTCTATCTATATCTAAAAATGTACGACCTCAAATGCAATAAATAATAATTGCTCATTCTTGGGGTTGTGCTTTTTGTGCATAACAACACAGCTCAATCACATGCATGGCTGCCCCTGTGCCCCCATGATGACGGGGTCCTATTGTACGGCTGGAAGGTAGGGCTGTCCATTTTTTGGGAAAAATCAAAATAATGGATCGAACCGAAATTTTTCGGTTAATCAGTCGGTGATCATTAAAAATCTTTAAAAAATTTCGATTATCAGATAAATCGATTCTTAAACAAAATTAACCGAATAACTCAATATAACCGAAATGCACCCACCATTTATGTTCCCTCTCCCTGCTGCCTTTTCCGGTTGGTCATTCAGTCTATCTCCAAGCTGCAGCTTCAGTTCCTTCTTCGTTGATTACAATAAAAACTTGTGAAATATCTTCTTAGACAAAAAGTCCTCTATCCGAGTCTACCATTTCTGTAATCACTTTTACTTTGTCAAAACGCATGTTTAGTCCCAATTCTATCATGGCCTTTGATGCTTAAAACTCAAATGAGAATTTGAACCTTGGAATTCAGAATTCAGAATTCAAAAATAAAAAATCTTCTCTTTGACAAGATCGAATCGCTTATTAAAGTATCCAGGATTGCACTTGAATATTTGTAGCAAGTTCTTCAAGCCATCTGGTGCATCCGGCAGAAACAAATACATGGCAAATTTCCAAGCGGTTTGAATACTTTTGTAAGGCAGTTTGATAATTTTATTTCAGTTAATATGAAAACCGGTTGAATTAATTGAAATAATTTTAGTTCGGTTAATGTACATTTCTCCCAATTCGATTATCTTAATGGTTAAAATAAGTTATAAATTGGTTATTTCGATTAATGCTAATTCGGTTCGATATAAACCCAACCGATTAAATGTACACTCTACTAGAAGGTGGTTGTTTAACCATAGAGACTGTTAAAGTGATGTTATCTCACATTGATTAAATTTTGGATTGCATGTGATCTTATATTCAAGTTGAGCCTCTCCACTTATCAACCAATTGGTTTTAAGTTGGATGCTTAACATGGTATCAGAATCCAGATTCTGTTCTGTTGTTTCTACCTTATACTCCTTCTGCGTTTGTCACGTGGTAAGCTCTTCTGTATCCGCTTACACGTGATGGGGGCCTGTTAAAGTGGTGTTATCCCACATTGATTAATTCTGGATTGCCTGTGATTTTATATTTAAATTGGACCTCTCCACTTATCAACCAATTGGTTTTAGGTTGGATACTTAACAGGGACCATCTAAGTCTGTCCATTGAGTTCGGATCGGGTCAATTCAAGTTTTAAATTTTCGAATCATTTTGGGTTCGGGTTATTTCGGATTCAGATTATTTCGAGTTCGTATCATTCGAGTTTGACACTCGTGTTGTTTGAGTTTAATTTTTTAATTTTAAAATCAAATTAAATCAAATTTAAATAAATTATTTAATCGAATCACATTTAATTAAAAATTTATTGAAATATAAATAATAAATATAAAAAAATTAAAATTTTAAAATTATTAAATATCACTTGTTAAAAGATATAGCATAAATTAACCGAAACTGTTACTTCTACTTCGACTTTCGTGGTGCAATGAGAGCGTTTTAAGAAAAAGGGCTCTTTGATTTGACACCAATTTGTCATCTATCACCCTCTCTCTCAACCAACCATACTCCTTCCCTTTAGCCCTAGAATCAAAGCCTTAGTGATTCCATTTCCATTTTTTTTTTTTTTTGGTTTTTACAATGATTTTTCCTTCTTTTCCTTTAATTATTTTTTTAATGTAAACATTATGTAATTCAAACATACATGCCAGAAATCAATTTTCAAGAGGAGTACAGTTTATGGAATGAGAAAGAAATATTATTAATTAATTTATCCATATTGGTTATCGAAAAATATTTAATAATGTATTAATCTTTATAACTTTTTCATTTTCAAAACTAATTTGATCTTTTTTTAGCTTTTTTTTAGAAAGTTTAAATTGTTTTAATTTCTTTTATGAAGTTTTATCCATATTTTTTTAGGGTTAGATATGGGGTTAAGTGGAGTTTTAGTTCGAGTATCATCTCGTTTCTAAATAAATGGGCAACAGGTTTTGGGTAGATTATTAGTAGATTTGATAATTCGTGTATGTATATTGTGTTTTATATTTTTTGTATTAGTTGTGTAAAAATAAACACGACATAAATTATTAAATGTGTTAAAATTTTAAATTCAAATACGATACGTATATTATGCATACCATATTAATAGTATTAATCGTGTTTAAACATATTATCTTGTGTTAAAATTTATATTATATTTTTGTGTTGTGTTTAAAATTATCAAATTTGTTAATTAATTTGTAATAACTATTAGCTCAAGTAGAGTTCAACTATTATAAAAGTACCTTAGAAGAAAACAAGTTCGATTCAAATAAGTAAAAAAATTGTAAAACAGTTAGGCCACATCTAAACTTATCCAAAGATCAGGTTATCTGTCCAGTGTGATAAGCTCGACTCGAACTGGGTCGGGTTTGATTAAGAATTTTTGTAATTCGAATAAAAAAATATTTTTTATTTAAATTTAATTATAAAAAAATATAAAAATAAATTTTGAATAATGAAACGAGTTTTCGAACCAGCTCGGACCCGATCTAAAACGGATTTGAATAAAACAAAAATTCAGACCGCAACTCGATCCGACCCATGAACAAATCTAGCCAAATCCGTTTGGACTAGAGATGCTTATGGGCCGGGCCGGACCGAGTCGAGGCTCGAAATCTTTTTTACATCCTTGCCCTGGCTCGGATCGGCCCGCGGGCCCTTGAGCACTGTTCATCCCATTTAGAAAATTAAAAAATATATTTTATTAACATTTTTATATTTTTATAATTAAAATTAAATAAAATAATATTATTTTAATACTTAAAATACTATTTCGAACCGGATCGTCTCGGATCAAAAAATGCCTACCCAAATTTGGTCCAATAAAGGTCGGACCTATCGAGCCGGACGAGCAGGCTGCCCGACCAGTCAACAGATCTAGTTTGGATCTCTTTCCAATTATTTATAATCAAATTATCTTTTATTCACAAGTCATTTGACACATAATCAATTGATATTCCCCGTAAAAATTCTCTCTTCAATATATATATATATATATATATATATATATATATATTTCAGTTCTTGCCCTTCAACTTTCTTTTTTGATAAATTGATTTTTTTTTTTTTTTCATTTGTTGATGTCAGCCAGTATTTGTTCTTTTACCATCCTCAACCCTTCGAGCGATTGATTTCTACAAAGACAGTCCCTCCTTGACAGGGGATTCTGCTATAATTCTTTTATCAGTCCTGTTTTTCGACCCAATTTTTTTTTTTTTTTCAAAAACAGAGGTTGTATTTATAATTTATATTACTCGAATTTGAAAATAAGTGTTATAGTTATGTGTTCAATACGAATATATTTAAATTTTAAAATATTTTTTATATATTTGAAAGACTATATTTTTATATTCATGTCTGAATATATATTCATTACAAATATCAAACTCGAATACTTTATAGTTATGCTGTTATGGCTGTCAAATCCTTTGCTTTGAAATTAATTTTACCATGCGCCAAGAAAACTAACAGCGATGCAGGTAGGTTTGTCTAAGAATCAGGTTATTCGATTAGTCCAATCCGAATTGAGTCGTATCTGAGTAATGATTTTTGTAATTTGAGCCGATTCAGTCCGAATTATTATTAATCAAATAAAAAATATTTTTTATTTAAATTTAATTTTAAAATATATTTATATTAATATAAAAATAATATTTTAATACTTTTTGAACAGTGAAATGAAATTTCGGATCGGTTCGAACTCAACTCGAAATGGATTTAGATAAAAAAATTTTGAATTTTGACCCGATTCGAGGCAAATTTATGCATAAGACTGTCTTTTTTATGTGCTTAGCGTGTTTCAATGGTGGAGTCCTTTATTATTGTCGCTGAATTGAAGGTTTTTATGCAATGAAATATATTTTAGAAAAAATATATGAGAAATATGAATTTCTAAATCCATGTTCGATCACTTCAACAAAAAAATTTAAAATAAAGTAAGATAATAAAGCATAAAAAAAATACTCTACTCATACAATTAATCACTTTCATAACTAAAAGAACCTTTTTTTTCAATGAAAAAAAAAAATTGAGCAAAAATGAAGCTAATTAAAGGGGGAAAAGATTTGTTCTTCCTTTTTCTCTTTTCTTTTACTTCGTTTTGCTTAGTTGCTTGGTAAAGCTAATGCATCAACGAATGTGAAGTGTTTGGATATTAAAGAAACCTATGCTTTTCTCCATTTTAAAAAATTTTCCCCTTTCTTTTTTGGTACTTTTGATTTTGTTTTAGTTTCCTTTTTATCATATTCAATCTCTCATACTAGCTTTTCATGTGTTTTATATAATTAATTATCAGCCAAGAATTCCACTTTTGTTGGCTACTTTTTAGACGAAAAGAAAGAGGGAGGAGTTATATTAATTTTAATGCTAACACACAATTTGTTTTTTGAAAATTTAAAAATTTTATAAATATTAAAAGTACAATTATAACAGAATAATATGAATTAACAAGTAATTAACTAATAATAGTTCCATAAAAAGAAAACTAGTACAAGTCATATATAACAAAATAAAATCAGAGCAAATTTAACACATAGTTAAGTGCTTGTAATTTTTGGGTAACTTAAAATGTATTACAATTCATATATATATATATATATATATTTATTTATTTATACATATATCATAAATATTAGTAACTAATTAGTAATGCTTATGATTCATGAATACCTAATAATATTGCCAACATCAATATAATTTGTTAGTAAAGTATTGAACTCTTAATTTCAGTTATCAAAATTTAATCTTTAACGATCTTAATTCAATTATCAAAATTTAATCTTTAACGATTTTAAGTATAAAAAAATATCTAATTTTAAAATTACTTCATCGGTTTTTGTTAGAGGTGATCATGGGCCGGGCCGCGGCCCGATTCTTTTTCAAATTCTTCGCCCCGGCCCGATCCATAAGCTTGAATTCACTGTTCATTATAATAAAATATTTTTATTTTTTATATATTTTTATAATTAAAATTAAATAAAATAATATTATTTTAATAAAAAATACTGTTCTGAATCGGACCGACCTAGATCAAAAATATCCTGTCCAAATCCGACACAATACGGGCCGGACCGGACGGACTGTCCGACCCGTGAACAAGTCTAGTCTTCATCTCCATTTTATAATATTTCTTGGAGGATGAGGCTGACTCAGTTCTCCCTTTAATTTTAAATTTATCTCACCAACCATGGCAATTTTATATAATTTCATAATGATTATTTAAAAATTAATTATATCAATGTTTAACGAACAACTAGCACTAATTAATCAAATAAAGCTTATATTAAAAAAAAATTGATTATTTAATCCTTAATCGACTGTTTGTAAGTACTTTGTTTGCACCATTTATTGCCGGCATGAATAGTTGAAAATTAAGCAATAATCAAAGGAATCATTTCATTAGTAATTAATTAATAATTTATCGTATATAATAATGGCTCTAAGCAGCGATCGAGATTAACAATCAAATAAAATATAAAAATGATATTTCAAATGATTTAGGACAATGAGACAACATGCATGGTATACAAAAAAGGATGTTTAATTTACAATTAAGGAATCTTATTTGCAGGAGGGATGCTTTGCATGACAAATGGAAAAATAATTAGGGCATTGCCATGTTAATGTGGACAATCATGTGAGACTTTGTTGGATGAAGATGAAGATGATAAGAAGATTTTATGACCATCTCTTTTGAATTCTTCTTATTATTTTTTTTTTATTTAAATTCCTCAACAAATTTTGGAAAAGAGTAGTACTAATTTGTTCTCACATTATTGTGTTTACTCATACATAATGATATAGCTTGTAAATAAATCAATTATTATTGTGTTTACTCTAGAGCTGCTCATGGGCCGGGCCGGGTTTTTTTTTCTCTGCCCAGGCCCGGCCCTGGGTCGCCCAGGCCCGCCCGTTTAGGCCCGAAACACTGTTCATTGGAATAAAAAAATATTTTTTTATTTTTTTATAATTAAAATTAAATAAAATAATATTATTATAATAAAAATTACTGTTCCGGGCCGGCCCGAAACACAAAATATCCTGCCCAGGCCCGGCCCAATACGGGCCGGGCCTGCCGGCCCGCCCGGCCCGTGAGCAGGTCTAGTTTACTCATATATATATATTTAAATTTATCTAAATGTCGAGTTTGAGATTTGATATTTTTAATATGGATTGACTTGATCAGACCGATTAATTATTTAATAAATAAAATAATATTTTTATTTAAATTTAATTATAAAAATATATAAATGTTATATAAAAATGATTTTTTTAATATTTTAATATTTTTAAACAATAAAACGAGTTTTTTGGATTTGTTGGATCTTGGATTAGCAAACTTTTTACTATCCAACTTAACTCGACCCCTTTCCGACCCATAAACATATCTACATATATTGTATCAAATAATAAACATCACTCAGTTTAGAAAAATTTAAAATAATGAAAGTTCAATAACCATGAATTATGAAATTCAAAAACTTATGCTAGATAGAAATCATTTAATTTAAACTCTCAATTTTATTATTACCAATTACAAAATTCAAAAGATTAAATTAGAGAATCTAAGGAAACACATAAAACCAGTTGATTGATGGGATAGAGTTATTTCTCTTTGTGTATTTAGGAATTCCAAATTTCTAATGAATTTTCACATGATCAAAATTGTAACTTGTTTTTACATGTAATATTGGGGCCTAAATTTCTTTTAATTCACTTGTTCAATTAATAAGAGGTTTTTTTTTTTTTATTATTTAAAATTTGTATATATTTATGATAGTTTCGAATTTACAATATTTTTTTAATTTTGTTTTACAATATTGACATTCTTGTCTAGACATTTTATAGTATAGAGAATTTTTGAAGTTGGGAGTAGGTATTTATTTCCCATTTTTTTAATTTTCCCAAAAAATTCACTAAGCTTCATATCCACGTTAGTTTCATGGATTTCTAAAATCACCACACTAATCTATGACTATGCTTGTTCAATAAACATTTAAATTGCAAAAAAAATTCTTGGGAATATAATCATTCAGTACTAATCCACTATTACCAAGATTAAGTATGCAGGTAATTAAATTCACTATATAGTACTATAATAATTTATTTATCATTTAGCAATTTATTGTTTTATAGAATTCACACTCCTAAATTCTGATTTTTTTTTTTGGTTTAGTTTTCCCGCTTAGTGTTGTTAATGGTTACTAAAATTATTATTTGAAAAATGTTAACTAATGTGTAGTGGCACTAATTAAGGTGTTATTTAAAGAAGAAAAAAATGCAATTAATGAATTATTTTTGTAATTTGATAAAAATAATGCATTAAATTATAAAAAAAAAATTAATCAGTATTTATAAACATCGATTAACTGAAATCTTTTTTTTTTTTTTTTTTTGCTATTTTAATTTGCATGGTGGACAATATTTATGACTTGAAATGCAATGTCCTCTTCGTATGGATTATTTTTCGTATTGCTGATTAATTCAAACCAGACATAAGATCTCAAAATTGATTCCATATATCCTTCAAAATAAGATTTTGAACATTGATCCTTCAAAATAAGGAGCTAAAAGAATTTGAACATTTATCCTCAATTTTCATAAAGATGAAAAATAACCGTTAAATCAAATTTTAATCATTCTCTCAAGCAAACAATTGATCGAAGCCTTGCATGAAGAGAGTCTAACAATGCTCTTCATATTGGTGAAAAAAGTTGAAACTAATTAATGATGATGAGTAAAATTTATTACAATCTAATGATGAGTTATTACTTAACGTACACGACCTAATTATCACATTCAAGAAGAAACCAATTTATAAGCTAAACTAATTATCCAAAAAAATTCTATAAGCTAAACACAAACAAAATTAATATAAAATCATTCATAATAAGATTTGAGCTTGATACTTAAAGGTTGCAGATCTTTCTCATTGCTATCGAAATAACGTCTGATTTAGTAATTTAAATATATTTGTTTGTATGCGTGTGTAGACCTGTTTAAGGACAGGCCTATCCGTCTGACCTGACAAGCCCAACCCATATTAAGTTGGACGTAAACAAAGTATTTGCAATTCGGATCATCTAGATTACTATTCATTAATTAAAAGGTGGAAAAAATTAGGACAATCAATTGTTATTTAATTATGGTGGCTGATTTATATCTACATGGTTTTTCCTTAGTTAATAGTTTACATAAATAAATATTTGTTTATAATTTAAAGATTAAGAATTTAAGATGAAAGATGGATAATCATCTATTGGTCTAACATTCTTGCTTGCTTTGTATCCAATATATTTTCTCATGTTGGAGATATGTATACATTCAAATTGGACATGTGATCGTGATCTCCTTTTTTTTTTTTTCTTTAGAAATGAAAATTTTCAATAGAGTAAGTAGTTTACTTTTTACTCTTCTATATATATATATATATATATATATATATATATATATATAAATACGAATGCGGAGAATTTTTTGAACTGACGAAAATAATCATTGTTGTTCACTATATTTTTAAATTGCCACTATAAATATTTTTATTATTAATAAGATTTATCTAATTTATAAATAAGAAGTTTAATTTCATTAAAACACTTTTGTTAAATAAATTAATTTGATAATAAATAAAAGAAATTAAAAATTTATATAAAATTATTTTTATCTTAAAAATTCTAGTTTTTGACTAATTCAAAAAGGTAAATCAATTTATTTGATATAAAAAAAGAAATTATGTTACGATTTTTTTGTTTTCGTAATTAATTTTGTATTAATATTAAAAATAATAAACTTTTTAATGATTTCTTATAACTTGCACACAAAATAAACTTTACATGTTAATGTTATTAGTTTTATTTATTTAAAAATATATAATTATATATTTAAAAATAAATTAATGAGTATTCACGTGCGAATGCATGTAATAACAAATATTAGTTATTCTAAAAGGCGGAAAAAAAATTTAGGACAATCAATTGTTACAATTTTTTTTTTAGATATATATAGGCTTAAGATCTCTTACTTTTGCAAAACCAATGCTGAATGGACCAAAATAGACAATTTGTTAAGAATCTATCTTCCCTTACCATCTCATAATTATTTGGGAAAGCGAAATATGATGTTTTAAACTTTGGGTATTACTTTCTTAGAAATGTTACAATTGTTAGGTCAAACCTAGATTGTTACTTCTGAAGTAGTTCAGTGGATGTTTATCTCATAATCTAAACCTAATTTTATGGAGATATCAAAATGTATGAAGAAGTAATTAAAAGTTTAATAATTAATGGCAAAAGTATGCTTTAACGAAAAAAGGTCTTGTAGTTTGGAGAAAGAAACAAATAATAATCAACATTTGGTTAGTTGAAGTGCTAAGCGATTACAGTCCCCAAGATGAGAACAAATATTCGAATTTTGAAAGCCATCAATATTGAGAGAGTTTTACTATCACGTTTTTCGATCCAATTAAAAATTAATCTTTTATCAATCATAAAATGAAGATGAGGAGCACCTTAGATTTAGACCAAAAAGACAAATATTAATTTAAAAATTGTAAACAATTCGTAATTAAATAGCTTTTTAGATTTAACACTATCCAAATTCTTCCATTTGGTTTTTGGACAAATACGAGAGAATATCAACTCCTACCCTTTATCCAAAAACCAAGTAGAAGAGTTCAAAAACTAAAAAAAATAAATATCAAAATATCAAATCTAATTGTAATTTCCCTTCAATGTATCTCTCTCCACTCTAATCCACCAATCAAAGCACCCTTAATCAAAATGATTTTCATTATTTCTCCAATCATTCTAAAGAAAAAGAAAGAAGCAACAAACCATGTGACGACAACCGAGCATCCACTAATTAATAGGCTGAAAATTACGAGAGCATTGATGAATGATCTGTGAATAATTTGATTTATATTTGTTTATGTTTTATTAAGTTAAATAAATGATTATAATTTTTTTAAAAAATTTATTTATTAAACGAATCGAATTTGAATAAGGTATATTTAGTTCATTTATGTTTACGAACAAATTCGTTTATGAATCGTTTAAATTTCGTTTATGAAATGGTTTAAAATTCATTTAAAATTCGTTTATTGTTCGGATTATAATATAAGTAATAATAATATTATTATGTGTATTTTATTTTATTTATAATATAACTAATAATATTTATATTTTATTATTTTATAATTAATAATAACTTAAATTTAATAATTTAATAATATTTTTATTTTATTATTTTATATTTAATAATAACTTAAATTTGACTTATTTATTTATTTGTTTGTTTGATTAAATTTGTTTAGGTTTGTTTGTTTATTATTCATGAATAGATTTTTAATTATTCACGAACATGTTCAATTATATGTTTATGAACATGTTCGTTTAATGTTCGCGAACAAGTTCATTTAATTTAAACGAATGGAACTCGAACACACCCAATTTTAAACGAATCGAACTCTAACACAATTAAAAAAATCCTTAACAAACACGAACTAAACACACAAAAAAAAATTTAAAATAAACAAACTAACACAAACAAAAATCTATTCGTTCAAATTCGATTCATTTATAGCTCTGCTAATCAAAGCCCAAAGCAATTCCATTGTTTTTCTTTAATGCATGGTATATATAGCATTCTCCAAATACTTTTTCTTTCTTCATATTGAATACCACTTTTTATAAAAAATATTTGTAAAAAAATATTTCTATCTTGGTTTTCATTATTAAATTTTGCTATTGAAGAAAATGTTGACATTTTAACATAAAAAAAAAATGTATGGCACACATTGTTCTTAAAATTTTTAAGGCTTAAACATAAAAAAAAAAACCTTTGAAATAAAATTAAATAATGATCTAAACTCTTATCTTTTATTGGAATCCATTGAACTTTTAAACATTTATTTTTATCCAATTGAATCTTTAATTAGACAAAAATGTGTTAACAGGTGTCATCAATTTCCATCCAATTAAGAGTTCAATTGAGAGAAAGTAGATGTTTGAAAGTCCAATGAGATGAAAATATATATATTTTATAGCTCAATTAATTGCAATAAAATAATAAGAATTTGGATGATTATTTATTTTTAGTTCATGAACTTTTTTGTATATTTAAACCTTAAAATAAGAATTGACATTTCATACATTAAGAAAATTTTGGAGCTAATGTTACACTCATATAAAAATTCCTATATATTAAAAGTAATGTTCTAGGAAAAACATTTTCACATGAAAATCACCATATGTCACAAACTCAATACCAACACAAATTCCTATAGTAAATATAAGAAAAAATTTCACATAAAATAAATAAAAATTCCTCTAAATAAAATTGTAGGGCCTATGATCAAGGGGGAGACATTAGAGCAACGTGGCAAAATCATAGGGTGGTCGGACTTGGCCCAATATGGAACTTGATGTGTCAATTTGGTGATTGTGGCCTTTCGTTAGCTCCATTTTCTTTTTTCTTTCATTCAGAGATTTTTATTTTCTACAAAAAGAAAATAAAAAGGAAAAAGAAGACCTTAAATGTTTTTTAAAACGCCGTTACTTTAAACGCTGTTAAAAATGCAGATTTGCGTTCAAGTGGGCCCCCACGATCGATGGTCCTAAAATCGATGTTGACGTCTGAATCCCCTTCTCTCTTGATCTAATCTTTCTCCACTTATATGGGGCCCACCATAAAGTTCTCACTTCCGCTATAGAAAGGTAGAGCCAACGCCCTTACATGATTCCCCATATGGATTTATAAGGACACTAAGCTTTGTTTGATTGGTACGTGTGTTACAATCGCGATGATTCTTTTTTGGAGCTATAAAGTTGACGACACTTCTCTCATGTGGCCATGTAGGGAGTGACTACACTCGACTGAAGGGAGCGTGTACAACACTTTGCCGGCATTGTTCATATTATGCGTCCATAAAACATTTTTTTTTTCCTTTTCTATAAAGTGAGAATTGGTCAATAAAATTGTTACTAGCCAAGTAAGGGTTGCTATTTTTCTTCTCTCAATCTTATCAAAATGATAAAAATTGAATCACTTAAATTTTTTGATAAGTAAAAACCATCTTATAATTATGATTTAAACACAACTAAATTAGCAAATTTTAATGAAACTTTATTTGGAAATTATATAGCCATTGGTTAATATGAAATGCTATTAACCTTTGATTACACATACTATAAGTATATTTAAAAAGTTAAAAAATAATAATTTTAAAAAACAGTGTATGTGATAGTTTTTAATTTTTCTATTTAAATTAAATTTTTTTACTTTAAATGTATCAAAAGTTAACTCATAATAAATTTGTTTTTAATTATAAAAACAAATGGAGACTTGGTCTGAGATTAAAATGAGATTACTTTTAACTGCAAATCTCATTTTTAATCACAATTGTAATACCAAATTGAGTCTAATGTAAAAATTGGTGATTAGAAGTGAAAAAAATAGTTCAATAAAAATCTAATGCCTTTGATATTTAATTATTGGCAATTTTTAGATTAAAAAAAATGTTTTTACATAAGATTTTTATCTTATTTACTAAAAAAATAAAGAGATGATTAATAAAGTGCAAAGATGGAGGCCTTGGATGAAGCATTGTACTCTTGATAAGACTATGCATTGGGTTCATTGAGTTGTAAGCTTTTGATGTACTAATCTTTTAAGTTTAAAAAAAAAATAAAAATTATTAAAGAAAAATAATATATTCATAATAAACTCTATTAAATATTAAGTACCTTGAAAGTATCTCTTTAAAAGGAATAATGAATTAGATAAGCTCATAAAGTTCATGAAAGTTTTATATGTGACTGACTTTAAAATTAAAAATCAATTCATGATTAATAGTAAAAGTATTACTTAATCAATAAAAGAAATCCAAAGCACATTAAAATCTAAAAAAATTGCCAATCAAATATGCATGTACCTAGGTCTTTTAATCATAAAGGATATAAGGTTAAAAAAGGTATATATTTCTATAGAATATGTATATACCTTTTGAATGGAATACTTTCTTCAAAAAAATGAATTAAATCACTATTTTTTTCTCATTACCTTACCTTACCTTTCAAAATTCAAATCATTAATAAACTATACTATTTTGATCATAAAAAATTGAGATTAAAGTCAAACTTGCTACTATACTGTGATTCGATATTTAATTTTATAACATGCTTTTTATTTTTATTGAATTTTTTAATTAAATTTTAAATTTTAATAGTTTGAACAAAAAATTAATAACATAATTAAAATATTTCACCGAATATTTTTTTAATACAAATGACAAGTTTTTTTCAATGTCATTACTTTTTTATCCAAAATCAATAAATTAAAAATATAATGATAAAATTCAATGAAATAAAAAAATAATAATATAACTCAATATTTATTCATAATAAAGTAATAAACTTGACTTTGATTTCCAAAAATTTAAGGTTAGATAGTTCGTTTCACTTTTCAAATTAAGATATAGATATTAAAAATTATTGCATTGTTGGATAGCATCAAGATAGGTTATGAATAAAATTTGAACTTAGAACACTTATTTTGAAGTGATTTTACTAATTAAGTAAATTTATCAAATTCAATAAAATATATTTTTTTTTCAGAGAAAGAATATGTCATTTAACAAAATCATGATAATTTTGTTAAACGTGAAATCCTTTATAAATTCACACTGCACACACTTTAATAATCGATGTGGGATAGAAAATAGACATACACTACCACAATTGAATAGAAAACTAAAACCTTTTAACCTCCACACATCACACTCTCTCAACATCAATAAAATAATTTTATTATGAATTTTTTTTACTGTTGAGCAAGAAGAGCGTGTATGACACGAGCATACCGACATTGAGTTGAAAAAGAATTGGGAATAAACAAGTGGAGCCCACAGTCTGGAAAACCCATAAGTAATTGATTTAAGCGTACGGGCAGCTGATTCTTTATCAAATGTATGGAGACTGCATAAAGAAAGGAGAAGGAAAAGAGTTAGTTCATTTGTAATACTATACACCAGCTGTATTGTACTGCATATTATAAATACACCCCATCATATTATTATGAATTTTGCTAATAAATATTTTAAAGATATTCTTTAAAATTATTAAATATAATAATATTTTTAATTAATATATTAAAAATAATTAATAAAATTATTAATTTTTATATTTAATATAATATTATTATTAAAATAATATATTAATTAACCTTATAAAATGTCTTAAAAATACTTATTAATAAAATCCTATTATGAATTTTATATAAAAAACTTAACCCTTTAGTTACAAAATTTATTTTGTGGAAATCACTTTAACAAATATCAATAAATACTTATCAACATTAAATAACTAATCAACTAATAGAAAAATATCAATAAGTGCCTAATAATATGGATTAAAATGATATTTTAAGAAAAAATATAATTAATGTAATTTTTTTTAATTTATTAACAATAATACATTAAATATAATTTTTTAAAAATAATAATTAATTTTTTTAGTACAAAAGAAGCCTCAAGTTAAAAATACAAAAAATGTAATAATTTTGAGATTCTATTTTAAATTTAATTGAATATCAACTTTTAAAATTAATTATATGAATCAATTGAATTAAATATCGAATTTAATTAAAAAATTCTTAACTGTGTTATATTAATAAGATGTTTTGATATGTTTTAATGCAAATATTAATTTTTTTTAACTAATTATCAATAAAGGTTGCAAAATCATTTACTTTCAAACGAACAATAGTACTAAAACTAAATCAACCCAAACTTTTAACAGAAATATTATTAATTTTTTATTTAAGAATAAACCTTTAAAAAGGAAAAAATAAAAACAATTCCATTATTATGGCCTCCGTCCATTGTTCCTTATCTTTTCTTCTCTCCTAGTCCCCTCCTGTTTCCTCCATTAGACCTCCCACCCATTTCCCCACTTCCTCCTTTCTCTCTCTTTTCTTCCATCTTTTTTAATCCAAAAATTTGAGCTAAAATTCAAGAAATTCAAAACCCCAATTCACTGGCATGAACAAATTATAGCCTTGGTTTTTCATTTCCAAACTCTCCAAAAAAGAAGAAAAAAAAAATGAAGAGAGATCACCAGGAAATCTATAGAGCCACTGGCTATGGCAGTGGGAGTGGCTCAAAGGGTGAGAGTTCAAGCATTGGTAATCATAAGAAAGGAAAATTATGGGAAGAAGATCAAGATGCCGGCGGGATGGACGAGCTGTTGGCCGTGTTGGGTTACAAAGTTCGGTCTTCGGACATGGCCGATGTGGCTCAAAAATTGGAACAGTTGGAGATGGTTATGGGAACTGCTCAAGAAGATGGGATTTCTCATCTTTCTTGTGACACTATTCATTATAATCCTTCCGATCTCTCTGGTTGGGTTCAAAGCATGTTGATTGAGTTAAACAATCCAGAAACAGCAAATCTTGATCCTGTTTTGGCAAATTCGGATTCCAATTCTTCCATCTTTGGTCAGATAAATCCCTCAGATCCTTCAAAACCACAGCATCAGCAACAACTTGTTAGCCGCAATCAATCTCAGGTTTATAATGATGATTCCGAGTACGATCTCAGGGCAATTCCAGGGGTTGCTGCTTACCCACCACCAAAATCAGATTCGGAAAATACCCGGAAACGAATGAAAATTTCAATTGGTTCATCTGGATATGGCTCATCTTCTTCATCACCAGAAGGGATTGGAGTTTCAGGTGATGTAACTGAGTCATCAACTCGCCCTGTTGTTTTGATTGACTCGCAGGAAACTGGGGTTCGACTGGTTCACACCTTGATGGCTTGTGCTGAAGCTGTCCAACAAGATAACCTCAAGCTGGCTGATGCTTTAGTCAAGCATATAGGCTTACTTGCCGCTTCTCAAACTGGTGCCATGAGAAAAGTTGCTACCTATTTTGCTGAAGCCTTAGCTCGAAGAATCTACAGGATTTACCCACAAGACTCTCTTGACCCGTCTTACACTGATATTCTGCAGATGCACTTCTACGAAACTTGCCCATACTTGAAATTTGCTCATTTTACAGCCAATCAGGCTATCCTGGAAGCTTTCGCAACGGCAAACAGGGTTCATGTTATTGATTTCGGGTTAAAACAGGGGATGCAATGGCCGGCTTTAATGCAAGCTCTTGCATTAAGGCCAGGCGGGCCCCCGGCTTTTCGATTAACAGGAATTGGCCCGCCTCAGCCGGATAATACTGATGCCTTGCAGCAAGTGGGCTGGAAGTTAGCTCAGTTGGCTGAAACTATTGGCGTCGAATTTGAGTTCAGGGGATTCGTCGCTAATTGTTTGGCGGATCTTGAGCCTGGAATGCTCGAGATCCGCCCTCCCGAGGTTGAGGCAGTGGCGGTGAATTCTGTTTTTGAACTTCACCCACTGCTGGCTCGACCTGGCGGGATCGAAAAAGTTCTTTCTTCCATCAAAGCCTTGAAGCCCAAAATTCTTACGGTTGTAGAACAAGAAGCTAATCACAGCGGTCCGGTTTTCTTAGACCGGTTTACTGAAGCTCTACATTATTATTCCAGTCTTTTTGACTCGATAGAAGGCTCAGGAGTGGCGCCACCAAGTCAAGACCTGGTTATGTCCGAGTTGTATTTGGGAAGGCAGATATGTAATGTGGTTGCTTGTGAAGGGATGGACCGAGTTGAACGACATGAGACGCTGACTCAGTGGAGGACTCGGATGGAAACAGCCGGGTTCAGCCCGGTTCACTTGGGTTCAAATGCTTATAAGCAAGCTAGCATGTTGTTGGCTCTCTTTGCTGGTGGTGATGGCTATAGGGTGGAGGAGAATAATGGGTGTTTAATGCTTGGGTGGCATACAAGGCCGCTTATCGCCACCTCGGCTTGGCAACTCGCCACACTGAGTCAGGATAGTGAGTTGACTCAGGAATTGAGTTGAAGAATCCTAATCAAAGAAGAAGTGGGATCTATTTTAACTGAGTTGCAGAGTGTGTGAGCGAATGAGACAAGGGGGTAAATTAAAAACCAATTCGTGTGTAATTGTAGTTCTTTTTTCACGTTGTAGTCGAATTTTTTAGTTGTCTTTTTTTTGTTCGTTATTTTAGGGTAGACTTTTTGTTTCTTTTTTAATGGGAGCCTTTGTAATTTTCAAGGTTGGATCAAATGAGAAGGCAGATTTTTTTTTTTTTTTTTTTAAAAATAAAAATAAAAAATAAATGGGGATAGCATGATTCTCAACAAGAAAGAGTTATATTTGTGTGACATTTTGGGCATTTGCTCCATCTCCCTTCTGGCATGCAAAACTAGGATTTGTTTTGCTCATTGATTAAAAATTGAATTGGATAAGTCGATCGGATTGGTTGAATTGAGAATCGATGATCTGTTTAGTTCGGTGAATATATTAAAATCAAATATTTATCAAATTGAAAAAAAATTGATTCAACCAATTAAAAACAGGATTGAACTAATAAAAAATCGATTTTAATGTATTTTTTATTATCAAAATTTTATTTGTAATTAATAAGATTTAATTTTTTAACTTCTTAGTTTTATAGTAAAAATCGTACCATTAAGTCAAATGTATATTTTTGTTAATTATTAACAATATTTATTTAACACTAAATTTTCTTTATCTACAAATTATAATCTCATGCATTCGAAAATTTAATTTAGTGGATAGTGTATAAGCCTTTACTTAAAAGGTAAGATTGGTTTATTTTTTCAAATTAAAAACAATTATTCTCTCACGATATGAGATTATAAGTCAAAATCTTGGGATGAATGAATAAATTTTATAAAATGTGATCACGTTTTATAGTATAGTCTAAGACTATATGTAAAATAATAATAAGAAATAAACTAAAGCACTTATTTTACTTGATATAATCATCAATTTATTAGGTAAGGTGTGGTTATTGCCAAATCGTTCCCTTTTAAGTTAATTCCCAGGCTTTTAATTTTTGTTGGTGGAAATGCACAATTTATTTTAATTCAATTTGGATTTTGGCAAACTATGTCTATCCAATTTCCAAACTCTCTTGCTTATCCACTCTCCATACTTGAAAGTAATTTCACTTTTCTTGTTTTTTATAACATATTATTTCAACGACAAGTTTATATATAAGAGAAATTATCACGTTCTTTGTTTTTTATTGTAGATTTGATAATTTTGAGTATGATTGTTGTCAGATTTCATTATGCAAGTGCATGTATTGCAAACAAGTAATAAAATGGAAGTAAAGTGTTGAACCCACGATGAATTATTATTAATTTTGCTAAGTACTAAAATTAACAAACTCAATCTTATCCAAACAATTAAATAAAGATGATAATCAAAAACTAAATTAAAATAAACTAACACTAAAAGCAAGTAAATTAAAAAAAGGTGATTTCAATTAATTATAAAAGCTCAGGATTACAACTTCTCTCAACACTTCGCTTGAATCTCTCTCTACTTCTTCACTTGATTAATGATCCTGAATTGTTAACCTAGAGTTCTATCTTATTTATAAGTATCTGTCGATGATCTTATAAAAATATCATTCCTAACCAATTAACTATATGTCTATGATAATTGAATTTAACAAGAATTCATTAAGCTTAGGCTCTAACAATGGTTACACATGACAAGTAAGTATATTTCTACTCTACCTGCAGATCAATTCATCCTAATAAATGAATATGAAACATGTGTCATTCAATTCATGTCTAACTCTAAGCTCCCTATGTCTAGTTGTATTTAGGTTAACAAATCAATCTAATTGGTGATCAAGCAATTAGAAGCATTAAGATCAAGAATGAACAAACAACTCAACAAACCATTAAATCAAGCTAGAGAGAAAAGTAAATTCAAACTATGTGTTGAGTTCCATTGAAATCCTAGTAAAAGAAAATTAGTTCATGATAATTAATGAAAACAAATAATCAAACCATCATCAACAACACAAGAAAAATAAAGAAGAGAAAAGAGAAAACTAAGAGTTGTCAGTTCTTGAGTCTTCAATCTTCAAATCTTCTTGAGAGAAGTTGGTGGCAACTATCTTCTTGAGAGAGAATTAGGTTTCTAGGTATTTAATCCTCTTTATTCTGACCTAAAAGAGTCCTATTTAAAGTGTCAAAGGCCTCATGGAGTCCCATACTTCGTGCCCAAGTAAACAGGTAAAAATCAGGATTTTTGACTTTTTTCCCTGTGTTTACTGTTCACGCCGGCGCTGCAGCGTTGGGTCTCGAATTGGCTGGCGCTGTGGCGCTGCTGGTTCCTCTATTTTCTTGCACTGTGTCAGCTATTTTGACTAGTCAAATCTTGTAAAATTTTGACGAGTCTTATACCATTGGAAAGGTATGGAAGTCAGCTTCAAAAGTCAAGAAGGGAGTTTTCTCAAATGAAGTCTTTAAGATCAAGTTTGTCCTAAAAGAAGCTCCGGAGGTCGAATCTGCCTGCTCATTGCTTTGCACTGATTTTTGTCGTTTTGCACCCTGAAGCTCCAGATCACCTTAGACCTATAAAAACACATAAATAACAACTAAGTAACTATTTTAAACATAAAATGGATAATTAAAATAAATATAAAAACATCTAAAACTAATCAAATCCTAATAAAATTCTCAAGGACTTTAGCCGATTCAAAAGCATAAAAGGTGGTAAAATAACTATATTTCCTAGAGTTATCACACCCCCAAACTTAATATTTTGCTAGTCCTCGAGCAAAAAAAAAAAAAAAAAAAAAAAAAAACAAACTAACTAAATAAATAAAATGACTCAACATATCACTCAAGATAAATACACTCAAACAATGATTTCTTAATTTTTCCTCAAAAGTTACCTCAAAACCCTGATTCAAAGTAGAACATAAACATAATCCAAATGTATGATTCAATTCAATCATAAACTTCATGCTTGAATGGATTTTCAGTGTGGGTGTGTATAATCTCTTTGCAAATCAACACATGCAATCTAAATAAGTTTATATCAATGCAAAATACGAACTAGTACTAGATTCTCATATGTTTGTTTTTCATCTCTCTCTCACTAATGTAGACTAACACTTCATCAAAGATCAAGTAGGTCTTTATTAAGCTTGTAATGTAAGGCTAGGGTCAAGGTATGATAAAGGATAAATTTCGGTTTAAGTTCACCCATAGACATTTTACATTTTTATCAGGATTTTTTGAGAGCCATAGTCTTTTCCTCAAATTACATACTTTCTTCCTTGAATACACTTCCTTATTTTTTTGCTTCACCAATTTATTCACTTTTTTTTTTTCTTTCTGTTCTTCATTTTCGAAGAACCATAATTTTTTTTTATAACACCATTTCACCCAAATTTGACATGGCTCATAATTGTTTCCTGTAATATCATCACATGCCTATGTAGTGAGGTTTAATCATGGTTTTTCTTATTTGGCTAGGCTAAAAGATGTGGCAATCAAAGAAAATAGATATAGCAATAGGCATAAAGAGGTAGACTAAGGATAATCATATATAAAGGTAAGCTTCAAAGGCTCAAACGATCCAAAGATGGCCTAAATCACTTCCTCAACTTAGTGTTGTCCAGGATTTTGCCTTGAGAGAGAATCAAACAAATTCTAGATTCTAGACATAATTGCAATTTACATTAACATAATTAATCTTTAAATAAGCAATGCAAATCTAAGCAAGAGATTAAGTGCTCAATTTGTTGAAAATCACATCCTAACATAAAATTAACAAAAGAATTTAACACAAATTCTTCTCATGCTTATGTTTTCCCAAGAATCAAGATAAATCAATAACTAAAATTCATCATTGGATAAGGATTTCATCATACTAAGTGCAATGTATCTCAAGCAAGATTTTTTTTTCTCAAGCAAATTTTTTTTTTAGACTCCTAATAATAAAACTAGATAATCACACAAACTAAAATAAATCTAAAGACACACCCCCAAATTTAAAACAAACATTTTCTTCAATGTTTAGAAATAAAAAGAGTAAAAACAAGAAAACTCCTCTATCGATGCAAGCAACGTAGGAGAAGCTTTAGTTTTCCTCTTAGACCTCATCATGCTTGTCCAAGTTGGGTGAGTAGCCACTACAAAAGAAAACAAAGTAAAAAGAAATTAAAAATTAAAATATCCTAAAAATTAAAATTGAAAAAGAAAGGAAAAAATTTAGAACTTGGGTTGCTTCCCAAGAAGCGCTCGATTTATAGTCATCGGCTTGACTATCTCATTGTTCATTAACCGGCATCCTTCCACTTGAACCATTGCCCCCTTTTTTTCTTTGCTTTATGAGGCCTTGCATTCACAAAATTGTGGCTTCCATGCATCTTGGAAGTAGAATGTGAAATTGCCTTAAGTGGTGTGGTGGAACAACTTTCATTGAATGCTTCTTTGGCATCACTGTTCATCACTTTAATTGCGAAACATTCATCAAATTCGTTAGGAAACTTCATAGCCTTAAAAACTTTAAAAGTTACCTGTTGGTCTAAAACTCTCATGGTAAGTTCTCCTTTTTGCACATCAATGAGAGTTCTGCCGGTGGCTAAGAATGGTCTCCCAAGAATTATGGGTATTTCACTATCTTATTCCATGTCAAGCACAATGAAATCAGCAGGAAAGAAGAATTTGTCAACCTTGACTAGCACATCCTCAACCATGCCTCTTGGATGTTTGATGGATCTATCAGAAAGTTGCAACATCACTGTAGTGGGCTTTATCTCCCCCAACCAAGCTTGAAATAGATAGAAAAAGGCATTAAATTGATACTCGCCCCCAAATCACATAAAGCTTTACCAAAAAATTTATCACCAATAGCGCATGGAATGGCGAAGCTTCCTAGATCTTTGAGTTTGGGTGGGAGTTTCTTTTGAAGGATAGCGTTGCATTCTTCAGTAAGTGAAACTATCTCAATCTCAATCTCATCCAATTTCCTCTTCTTAGACAAAATTTCTTTCATAAACTTGACATACCTAGGCATTTGTTCTAAAGCTTCAGCAAAAGGTATATTAATATGGAGCTTTTTGAATACCTCAAGAAACTTCTGAAACTTCTTGTCAAGCTTATTCTTTTGAAGGCGTTGAGGAAAAGGTGGTGGTGGATAGACTGGAGGCTTCTTCTCTTTTTCTTGTGCTTTTTCAATTTCTTTTTTCCCCAAATTTTCCATTTCAAGAGGCTTAGGCGGCAATTCTGGCACTTTTCTTTGAAGACGTTGAGGAAAAGGTGGTGGTGGGTAACCTCTAGGTGTCTTCTCTTGAATTCTCTCATTATGCTTTTGGCTACCCACTTCTACTTCTTTCCCACTCCTTAATGTAATGGCATTGCATTGCTCTTTCCCATGGCCCTTAGGATTGGTTTCAGTATCACTTGGAAGAGTTCCCAGGGGATGATTGTTAATTGCATTAGCAAGCTGGCCTATTTGTGTCTTAAGACTTCTAAGTGTGGCATTGTTTGATGCCATGTATTGCATAAACATTTCTTCCATAGATGGCTTCTTTTCTGGGATAGGAGCACGGGCTTGTTGTGAAGAAAACCTAGGAGGGGATGCTTGCTTAGTGGCGGAAGTAGGCCCTTGATTATTATTCCAAGAAAAGTTTGGATGATTTCTCCAACCTGGATTGTAATTGTTGGAATAAGGATTGTTTTGCTGTCTATTGTAGTTTCCAAAATATTGAACTGATTTGGCATTGGTTGGGCATCTGTCACTGGTATGTGCTTCACCACATAATTCACATGATACTAATGGGCTTTGGACTACTTGTACACTCAAGGTTTCAACTTTCTTGGATAATGCTTCCATCTGTGCCGATAAAGGCACTGATCTCATTCAACTGATAACCGCCTGGAGCTTTCCTTGGCAAAATTCGCTCAGTGGACCATTGATAATTATTGGATGCCATCACCTCAATTAAATTATAAGCCTCATCAATTTCATTGCCCATGAGTGATCCACCTGCTGCAGCATCTATAGAACTTCTAGTATGACCCATTAACCCATTGTAGAAGGTGTTTACCTGAAGCCAGTCAGGTATCCCATGATGAGGACATCGTCAGAGCAGATCTTTGTATCTTTCCCAAGCTTCATATAATGATTCTAAGTTGTACTGCATAAAATATGTGATATCATTCCGCATCTTAGCTGTCTTGGCAGGAGGAAAATATTTGGCAAGAAATTTTTGGGCTAGATCAGCCCAAGTGGTAATAGAGCCAGCAGGAAGAGAGTTCAACCAACTCTTGGCCTTATTTTGAAGTGAGAAAGGGAAGAGTCTCAATCTAATGGCATCATCAGTAACACCATTCTGTTTGAAAAGATCGCAAACTTTCAAAGAAATTTACGATGTGAGCATTCGGGTCATTGTTCGGTAAGCCGCTGAACTGAACTGATGTATTGATCATCTGAAGAATGATCGGCTTTATCTCGAACGTATTGGCCTAGATGGCAGGCCTCTGAACTAGTTTGAAGGTCTTGCATGAGAGGAACCCTATACTCTCGCAAAGTCTTTGTTTCGTTAGCTTCAGCCATCGTACCTGAAAATAAGAAAGAAAAAGAAAGTTTAAATTAAGACTAAGGTTGCTTGGTATTAATATTAACAAAAATAGTAAACAATTCCCCGGCAACGGCACCAAAAACTTGTTGTCAGATTTCACTATGCAAATGCACATATCGCAAACAAGTAATAAAGTGGAAGTAAAGTGTCGAACCCACGAGGAATTGTTATTAATTTTGCTAAGACTAAAATTAACAAACTCAATCTTATCTAAACAATTAAATAAAGATGATAATCAAAAACTAAATTAAAATAAACTAATATTAAAAGCAAGTAAATTAAAAAAGGTGAATTCAATTAATTATAAAAGCCTAGGATTACAACTTCCCTCAACACTTTGCTTGAATCTCTCTCTACTTCTTCACTTGATTAATGATCCTGAATTGTTAACCTAGAGTTCTATCTTATTTATAAGCATTTGTTGATGGTCTTATAAAAATATCCTTCCTAACCAATTAACTATATGTCTATGATAATTGAATTAAAGAAGAATTCATTAAGCTTAGGCTCTAACAATGGTTACAGATGACAAGTAAGTATATTTCTACACTACCTGCAGATCAATTCATCCTAATAAATGAATATGAAACATGTGTCATTCAATCCATGTCTAACTCTAAACTCCCTATGTTTAGTTGTATTTAGGTTAACAAATCAATCTAATTGGTGATCAAGCAATTAGAAGCATTAAGATCAAGAATGAACAAACAACTCAACAAACCATTAAATCAAGCTAGAGAGAGAAAGTAAATTCAAACTATGTGTTGAGTTCCATTGAACTCCTAGTAAAAGAAAATTCGTTCGTGATAATTAATGAAAACAAATAATCAAATAGTTTCACCATCATCAACAACACAAGAAAAATAAAGAAGAGAAAAGAAAAAACTAAGAGTTGTTAGTTCTTGAGTCTTCAATCTTCAAATCGTCTTGAGAGAAGTTGGTGGCAACTATCTTCTTGAGAGAGAATTAGGTTTCTAGGTATTTAATCCTCTTTATTCTTACCTAAAAGAGTCATATTTAAAGTGTCCAAGGCCTCCTAGAGTCCCATACTTCGTGGCCAAGCAAACAGGTAAAAATCAGGATTTTTGACGTTTTTTTCCCTTGTTTACTGTTCACGCTGGGGCTGCAGCGCTGGGTCTCGAATTGGCTGGCACTGCGGCTCTGCTGGTTCCTCCATTTTCTTGCACTTCGTCAGCTGTTTTGACTGGGAAAATCTTGTCCGATTTTGACGAGCCTTACACCGTTGGAAAGGTATGGAAGTCAGCTTCAAAAGTCAAGAAGGATTTTTCTCAAATGAAGTCTTTATGATCAAGTTTTTCTTGAAAGAAGCTCTAGAGGTTGAATCTGCCTGCTCATTGCTTTGCACCGATTTGTGTCGGTTTGCACCCCGAAGCTCCAGATCAGATTGGACCTATAAAAACACATAAAAAACAACTAAATAACTATTAAACATAAAATGGATAATTAAAATAAATATAAAAACATCTAAAACTAATCAAATCATGATAAAATTCTCAAGAACTCAGCCGATTCAAAAGCATAAAAGGTGGTAAAATAACTATATTTCCTAGAGTTATCAATGATACAAAAATATGATACAAACACGATATATTTTATAAATACGAGAATAGTATAATGAACACGACACAACACGTTTAAACACGATTAATATGATTAACATGACACATTTAATATATGTATCATATTCATATTTAAGATTTTAACACGTATAATAATTTATTTTATATTTATATTTATTTTATTGATAAAAAAACGTGACACGACACACATTCATTGACAATTGGATGACAAAATGGTTAGGGTTCAAGTTCTGCTCAAAGAATTTGTTTTTAAGGGATGTAAGAGACGATTAAGATTCAAATATCAATTTCTTGGATTCAAAATTCCAATCACAAAGTGAATTTCTCATTGTTTTTAAGGGGAAAAAAAGATTGTTTTTTTATCAAAATCTCATTAGACGTACCACTTGAGCCAAATCTAAGGCTCCCTTTAAATGCGCAATGGTAGGGTTTTTTCTAATATGACAATTTGTGTATTTGTATTTATATATTTTTTCGTATTATAATCTTATTTATTATATTTTATATTTGTATAAATTTTGACGTGTTAATTATTTATATTATATAAATTTTGACATGCTCGTGTATTCGTGTCGTGTCAGTGTTTTTTTTTTTTTCCGCATTGTATCATGTTTCATATTATGTTTTAATTATTTTTTTCATATCGTATTTATGTCTGTCTAATATTATTAGGTCTAAAGTTTTTTACGGTCCTGAAGTATCTAAACAGTTAAGGGTGTAATAGAAATCCTCTCTTTCAACATTTTCAATACTCATTTCTTTGGTGCCATAACTGCTACTATTGCATGCTAGCAAATATATATAGCATAGTATTAAGCTAGCTAGTTACTTAATGCCTTGGATGCACAGTGTTTCCCTCAGTGCTGGAGTGCAGGATAGTTATGAAAGGCCTTGGATGTGTGATAAGAAGGGTTTTCTTTCGTGGTTGGAGTGCCTAACAATATTGGATTAAAATCAAACCATCGGTGATTATCGATTTAATTAATTTGATCGATTGGATTAGTCGGTTAAATTAAAATATTAAATAAATAATTTTATATTAAATAAATATTACATATAGTAAATACTTAAGAAAATATACATTGAACTAAATGGTATGTGTTTAATATAGAATTAAGATATTAAAGATTCAAATTTCATCACTTATAATTTTTTTTTTTTTTAAAAAAAAATCTTAAACCAGATCTTTACCAATTTAATCTGTTTCAACCGACTTTTTATTGGCTCACAAAACAATCGATTCTAAGTATATACCAAACCGAATAGATTTTTATTTTCGATTGAATCGATCAGACCAACCATCCATTCAGATTTTTTCAACAATGCACTGATGATATATTTGCTAGCATGGAAATAATAGCAGTTATGGCGGTTTTTTTATTTAAATATAGCCAAAAAAAAATCACAAAATACCGATGCTTTTAGATTAATTCCCAAAATACGTTGGTTTTAACACTAGCTGGGAAATCGCCACCCCCCATGGCGATTTCCCAGCATCAAAATATTGATTTTGGCTAAAAATACCAAGAGAAATCGCCATGGGGGTGGCGATTTTTCTTGGTGTTTTTTTTCAAATTTTGCTAAAAATACCAAGGGAAATCGCCACCCCCATGGCGATTTCCCTTGGTATTTTTAACCAAATTTGTAAAAAAGATGAAGGGAAATCGCCATGGGGGGTGGTGATTTCCCTTCATGTAAATTTTTTTTTTAATTAATAAACAAATTTTTATTTTATTTTATTTTTTTAATTTGTAAATTTTATTTTTTAAATTTATAAATTATAAATTAAATTAAATTTCTTATTAAATTTAAATATGGAAAATTTTGTTTCTTATAAAAATTAAAAAAACAAAATAATATTTCTTCTTAAATTTGTATATCAAAAATTATATTTGTAAGTTTTGTTTTAATTTTAAAAATTTGTAAGTTTTGTTTTTTAATTTTAAAATTTATAAATTAAATTAAAATAATTTTTTTATAATTTAAAAAAAAAAGAAATTTCGTAAGGTAAATTTTATTATTTAAAATTTATGAACAAATTTTTTTAAATTTTGTTAATTGATTTGTATTAGATAAAAACAAAAAACAAAAAACAAACAAAAAAACTTGCATTACATTTTCATAAGCAAACAAGTGAAATTCTGAAAAGCAGAAAATAAAAATTTCAGCTATATTTCAGTCCATCAAATGCTGCAGAAAATATTGGAACTTGATTCTTTCTGCAATGGATAAGACTGATGATATAGGTTTTTAGACAGGTTTCAGCTATATTTCCAGTCCATCAAATGCTGCAGAAAATATTGGAACTTGATTCTTTCTGCAATGGATAAGACTGCTGATATAGGTTTTTAGACAGGTTTCAGCTATATTTCAAGTCCATCAAATGCTGCAGAAAATATTGGAACTTGATTCTTTCTGCAATGGATAAGACTGATGATATAGGGTTTTAGACAGGTTTCAGCTATATTTCCAGTCCATCAAATGCTGCAGAAAATATTGGAACTTGATTCTTTCTGCAATGGATAAGACTGATGATATAGGTTTTTAGACAGGTTTCAGCTATATTTCAGTCCATCAAATGCTGCAGAAAATATTGGAACTTGATTCTTTCTGCAATGGATAAGACTGATGATATAGGTTTTTAGACAGGTTTCAGCTATATTTCCAGTCCATCAAATTCTGCAGAAAATATTGGAACTTGATTCTTTCTGCAATGGATAAGACTGATGATATAGGTTTTTAGACAGGTTTCAGCTATTTTCCATTCCATCAAATGCTGCAGAAAATATTGGAACTTGATTCTTTCTGCAATGGATGAGACAAATGATGGGATTTATCAATCACATTTTGCATTGAATAAGTTATAACTTTTTCAGTCAAATAGTCCTAGGCAGAATATCAGAATTAGATTCCATCCCATACAAAGGATGGGATTTGTCATCTGGTACAACATAATGAACCATTATAAATTCATAATACTTATGAAGGTTTACAATACCCCCTACAACAGTTTTTCAATCAAATTTTTCCTGAGTGCTAAAACCTCCTCATTCTCATTCTCATCCTTCTATATTTCTTCTTTCTTTTGCGGAGTGAAAATACCTACATTCTCATCTTTCTTAGTTTCATTACTACACAACATGAGCAATAGAGTGATCGCATTGGTCTACTATAATGGCCAAATTCATAATACTGACGAAGGTGCTACCTTTGATTGTGAACGTCCAAAAAGTTTTCGTGTTGAAGACGACGTCACATTAGAGGAAATGAAGCTGCAAATTCATACAAAAATTAAAGCTGGAACTAGAAAAAGAGTTTCAGAGGTTAAGTACATGCATCCTCTTTCTATTGGTGAAGGATGTGTACGATATAGAACATTTCCACTTGAAGATGATGATGATGTCAGATGCATGTTTTATGCTCATGAGACATTTGCAAATGTTGGTGTCCTTGAGTTATATGCTGACATAGATGATGTTGACGATGATTGCGGCCCTTCAAATGTTCGCACAACAGAAAACTTTCCCATAGAAGATTATGATTCTGGGTCGTTCTATGTTCACACTACATACGACGTTCCCACAGAAGAAGTCGTGCCCTTATCTCAAGATACAACTTTTCAGACTTCATTAGTCTCACAAACCCTAATTCCTACTACCCTTGAAGATGAGCCAGCTGGTGTTGATCTTGTTCGTCCACGTGGAGTCCATGGTGAAGATGTTGGTGAATTTAGTGACTAGGAAGAGGATGCTGAATTCGCAAGTGATGACAATACTGATTCTAACCCAGACGTCGTCCCTGCTGAGATCAACACTCATGGAGATATCAACACTCATGAAGATATCAACACTCATGGAGATATTCCCCCATATCAGGCTGCATCCCATATGCATACACTGGATCTGGAGGCAATGCATGTGCCGAAATTTCCAGAGTATGCTCATACATTCGCTATGCCTCTGACATTTGATCCATCTGCAGTTGATCTGTATGTTGGGTTACAATTCCCAACGAAAGAGGCTGTGCTTTCAGCTATCAAGCACTATAACATCAAAAACTCTGTAGATTACAGAGTAATTGAATCTGAGCCGACGAAATATTATACCAAGTGCGTAATGTATGGGAATGGGTGTAATTAGAGAATAAAGGCAACTTTTATGAAGAAGAAACATCTATGGGAGATTAGAAAATATGAAGGGCCTCATACTTGCACATCGGGGAGGATTTCACAAGATCATTGCAAGTTAGATTGTAACATGATCTGTTCATGCATTTTGTCATTGGTCCAAGCAAATCCGGAGATTTCCGTTTCAGTTTTGATCGCTGATATGCGAATCCGGTATGGATACATCACCTCCTACAAGAAAACATGGCAAGCAAAGCAAAAGGCAATTGTTCGAGTATTTGGCGATTGGGAAAGATCGTACAATGAGCTACCTAAATGGTTAGGTGCAATGCAACATTTCGTGCCTGGTACAATTGTGGAATTGCAAACGGTACCTGCATATCACGGTGATCGACTGGTCCAGGGTAAGAGAATATTCCATCGACTATTTTGGACATTTAAGTCGTGCATTGAAGGGTATCCGTATTGTAAACCTATTGTGCAAATAGACGGTACTTTCTTATATGGAAAATACAAAGGCACATTATTGTTAGCTATTGCACAAGATGGCAACCGAAACATACTGCCAATTGCCTTTGCCATTGTGGAGGGTGAGACAACAGAGGCTTGGTCATTCTTTCTCAGTAACTTGCGCAGACACGTGACAAAACAGCCTGACATTTGCTTGATGTCTGATCGACATGAAGCCATCAAAGCTGCGATTAGACGCGATGGTGGATGGAATCCTCCACATGCATATTCAGTGTACTGCATTCGACACATTGCAGCGAACTTTATGAAAAAGTTTAACAATAAGGAATTGCGTCGACAAATTGTTAACATGGGTATGGAATCAAATCATAGTTATTTTATCTCTTATATTTCGTTTAGCATATAAAATAATATTGAAATTCACAAGTTTTTTGTTTTAAAATTTATTAGGATACGAGTTGAGGCGACCGAATTTTCATTTCATGTATGACAATCTTAATGGAGAAAATGCAGAGGCGGCTAACTGGCTTGATAGGATCCCCTAGGAGAAGTGGTCCCAGTCATATGATCAAGGAAGGCGTTATGGCCATATGACAACCAACCTAGCTGAATCTATCAATTCGGTGTTGAAGGGAACGCGTCATCTTCCCATTACTGCTTTAGTGCAATCAACATATTATAGGTTGGCTGCACTTTTTGTTAAGATGGGGAACAAGCAAATTGCCATGATGGAGGGAGGGCACACATATTGTGAAACAGTCACACAAGCTATGCAAGAAAATAGCAGGAAAGCTAACTCCCACATTGTTCGTAATTTTACGCGAGCAAATCAATCTTTTCTGGTTGAAGAGTTAGTTGCTCCACAAGAGGGTGTTTCTGCAATGAAGTACAAAGTCAACCTCAGTGACATGTGGTGTGATTGTGGAAAGTTTCAAGCACAAAGGTTCCCTTGTTCACATGTAGTTGCTGCCTGTGCACATGTCCATGTAGATTGCATGCAATATGTGGACAAAGTCTATAGACTGGAAACTATATTGAATGTTTATAGACATGAGTTCGAAGCTGTTGGAAATGAAGGTTACTGGCCTCAATATGATGGTCCAGAAGTGTGTCCCAATCAAGAAATGCGGAGAAATCCACATGGTCGGCCAAAATCAAGTCGTATTCGTAATGAAATGGACCTCAGGGAGAAAGGCCAACCAAAACGTTGTGGATTATGCAGAAACGAAAGTCATAACCGTCGAAATTGTCCGCATCGATTTGGCACATTGGGGGAGACTTCGCATCAACAATAAATGAATTAGATGTTTTTCTCAACTTATCATGTACTTTGGATTATAAGGGAAAATGTAATGCAAGTTTTTTTGTTTTTTGTTTTTATCTAATACAAATCAATTAAAAAAATTTAAAAAAATTTGTTCATAAATTTTAAATAATAAAATTTACCTTACGAAATTTTTTTTTTTTTTTTTAAATTATAAAAAAATTATTTTAATTTAATTTATAAATTTTAAAATTAAAAAAAAAAACTTACAAATTTTTAAAATTAAAACAAAACTTACAAATATAATTTTTGATATACAAATTTAAGAAGAAATATTATTTTGTTTTTTTAATTTTTATAAGAAACAAAATTTTCCATATTTAAATTTAATAAGAAATTTAATTTAATTTATAATTTTTAAATTTAAAAAATAAAATTTACAAATTAAAAAAAAATTTGTTTATTAATTAAAAAAAAAATTTACATGAAGGGAAATCGCCACCCCCCATGGCGATTTCCCTTCATCATTTTTACAAATTTGGTTAAAAATACCAAGGGAAATTGCCATGGGGGGTGGCGATTTCCCTTGTTATTTTTAGCAAAATTTGAAAAAAACACCAAGGGAAATCGCCACCCCCCATGGAGATTTCCCTTGGTATTTTTTAGCCAAAATCAATATTTTGATGCTGGGAAATCGTCATGGGGGGTGGCGATTTCCCAGCTAGTGTTAAAACCAGCGTATTTTGGGAATTAATCTAAAAGCATCGGTATTTTGGGTTTTTTTTGTTGCTATATTTAAATAAAAAAACCCAGTTATGGCACCAAAGAAATTAATGAATAAGACGCTAATGAAAATGTTCAAAGAGAGAATCTTTACTGGTTTGGTGTGGAATAATAACCATTCAAGGTGAATACTTTTCACCAAAATTGTTAGGGTTCAATTCAACTTCAGCTCAAAGATTTTTATTTTGGAATGCAAGAGAACATTAATTCAAATATATATTTTTTTTGGATTCAAAATTCCAATCTCAAAGTGAATCCATCATTGTTTTTAATTAGGAAAAAAATCATGGAAATGTCAATAAACTTACCACTTGAGCAAGTCTAATTGAGTAGCTTATGCGAAGCATTCTTGGCTAGCATATGGCAATAATAGCAGCTATGGCATCAAATAAATGAAAAATGTATTAGAATTTGGGATTTAGTCTACTTCGTTCATACAACAATTTTTAAGAGTAGCATCCAATAGGTTTAAAATTTGAATCTTAATATCTGTAATATTTTTTTCTATTCTCAAGCTGCGGTCTCATTTATATAATAAAAATGTACTACTAAAAATGGTTTTACAGAAAGGATTTCCACTTGGTTTGGTTTGTAATAATAACCATTCAAAGTGAAGTTTTAATTTGTTGGGAAGGTTTGTCCTAGTTTTAGGTTTCAATATACTCCAATAAGATTGAACTACCTACCCTTATAAGAAAGAAAAAGGCCAAAGAAAAAGAAAAACCTAGACTATCTGCTATCCAATTAAGAAGATAGATAGGTAGGGAAAAGGTAACAGATTAGTGTTAAGGTTATCTGTTATTCAATTATGAAGATGGGGCAGTAGCATGTAGAGATCTGGTAATTTTAGACATGACACGATTACATGATACGAATATATATAACAGGAGAAATAACTAAAACATGATATAAATACGATATGATAAAAAAATAACACTAACACGACACAAATATACGAATGTGTCAAAATCTATATAACAAGAATTATTAACATGTCAAATTTATATAAATATATAATATCTTAAGGATGATTAAAACATGTGAAAATATATAATATGAACATGATATAAATACACAAATTATCAAATCTAATAAACTTCCAAAAAAAAAAGAAAGAAAGATAAGGTTTATCCAGTGATGAAAGATAGGTAGGGCAAAGCTAAGAGTCAGCCTTAGCCTTTAGCTTATTTATAAGTTGGAGTGTTTTGGAGGGGGACTCGCTTTGCAAAAAGCTGAAGTATTTTTACTTCTTCTGAGTGTACTAAACATTTTGGGGAGTTTTAAAGTTTTTTCCAATCAGATGATATCAATGCAGTAGTACTGCTATACAGCAGCTTTTGTTTTTTTTTTTATATACAAAGGCTTAGGGAATAATTTAGTCAAAGAAGTTTGCGGTATAAAATTTTAATCTTGCAAAAATTATTTTTTGAAAAAGATGAGTTGATTATTTAGACTAAATCCAGAATTACAGCAGTGTGATTTTTATTGTGTATTTTTCTCAAGAAAACAAAATCATAGGGAAAAAAAACAAGAAAATGACAAAGAAGCAAAAACTCAAAAAATGTAAAAGAGAATGTTAATTTTGCTGATTAATGACATCCAGCTGCAACAATTCTGGAAAAAAAAGTTCACTAAAACCATGTCGTTTCATCCCACTTTTGCTTTTCAAAAAATAAAAAACTTTTTCATTCGTAACGTATTGATGCGAAATCCGATAGACAGATCAAATTTTACCATCTCTACTTAAATTTAATAATTCACTTAGAAATTGTTATTGCTGGAGCCACACAAGAATTTTGATCCATTAGAAATTGTTGTTAGTGTAGCATTAAGTTTTTAACAAGTTAATTAAGTATCAATGGAATTAGGTTCCATTTCATTTCACTTGTGTAGACACCTAATTTTGTCCGGACCACTAAAACAGGTATGTTTTCTTCCTCAATTGATGTTTCAGAATGTCAAAAGATTTTTTTCATCCTGCAGGTGGTTCTCCGAGACTTAGTCTAAGAAGGCGAGCATAAAAAGTCAAACTTGAAAAAGTCTACCCCAGAAAGTCAACCCCAAAAAGTCAACTACTGAAAAAGTCAACCTACTTTCAAAATCAAGATTTGAAGTTCAATTGAAAAATGGCTAAAGATATGGAGTTCGGGAAATTTGGAGAAAAATGCTTAAACGATCAAATTGGTCGAAATTGAAGGTTCCAAATGAAAGATAAGCACTGACTACGGGTAATGGAGAAGCTACTTGAAAGAAAAATTGAAAGAAAAGTCAATTCAGAAGAAAACCGAGAACTAGGATTTTTGGTGGATTTCGGTGAAATATGGAAGAATTAAGAAATTGCCCGATTCGGTAAGACTAAAGCCCCTAATTAATGAGGAGGGATTAAACAAGGATAGCCCAAGGCTCATTTTGAAGAAACTCTGAAAAACAGACTTGTTTTGAGCAAAACCGGGTTTCAGAGGCAAAAGGGCAAAATTGGAAATTTTGGGAAAAATAGCAGATGAACTCCAAAAATTCTGAAAATTTGCAGATCTCATTATTAAATCATTTTGAAGAGATTGGAAAAATAAAATCCGGATTTGGAGTTCGTTTGCAAAATGGACAAATCTCGGGTCCCTTATGTAGAAATTCAAGAAGATAAATCCCGAAAAAATAACAAATGAACTCCAAAAATTCTGAAAATTTGCAGATCTCATTATTAAATTATTTGGAAGAGATTGGAGAAATAAAATCCGGATTCAGAGTTCGTTTGCAAAATGGTCAAATCCCGGGCCCACTATGTAGTAATTCAAGTAGATAAATCCCGAAAAAAATACCAAATGAGTTCCAAAAATTATGAAAACTTCCAGATCATACTTTTAAATTATTTGGAAGAGATTGGTGAATAAAAATCTGGATTCGAAGCTCGTTTTAAAAATGGTAAAGTTTGGAAGCACAAAAGGCCAATTTTGGAAGAAAAAAATCCAAATAAATAGCAAATGGGCTCGAAAAATTTTGAAAACCTCCAGAATTCAATTTTTTTTTTATTATTTTGGAAGTATTGAAAAATAAAATTTGAATTTGAAGTCCGTCTGCTATTTATTTACGTTCGAGGGGCAAAAAGGTCATTTTATCCAAGAAACTGAAAAGGGCTTTTCTTGCCTTTTCAAAAAAATGGAGATTGGGCTGGAATTTAGAGGTTCGGCCGGCCAAGCCCATGTTGGAGAATGATTTTGTTGAGTTCTTGCATCCAAAGGCTAAGAGTGGATAGTAAGGTAGTTATTTTTTGATCCAGCCTTTGTAATTGAGCCACATGGACCAATGCATGAAGAGGAAGAATGTCAACATAATGGCTTAAGATTCTTGAACAGCTGTAACTGTGGATAGCTGATTACCTAATCTAAGGGTGATAATTTCACATTTTAAGCATCTTGGATTAATAGCCTTTGGATCAAAATTGGTTGGAAAAAAATGACAACATCCTAGCCATCTAGAAGGCCATTCAGCCACTACAAGGGGAGGGGGTATTTTCATTTTACGGACTCTGGTTTAGCTGATTTTTTCTCCATTTTTGAAAGGCAAAAAGAAAAGTTTAGAAAAGAAAAAAAGGTTAGAAGAGAAAAAGCTTGCAATATAGCTTCTAGAGTTTGCTGTAAGCACCATACTCTTGCACTTTCCTTGATTTTCTATTCTTGATTTGCTGTTTTGGTTGCTATTTTGGTGAGTTTATTTTGATTTTCTTCTTTAAAATAAGTGTTTTTAAGTTTCTCCTTTAAGTTTTTCTTTATACTTTCTTGGAAAAAGCTTTGAGAAACTTCTTTTCTTTTGTTTTTTGGGTTGGCCGAATGGCCTATTGTTTTGATATGGTTGTTGTTTGCATTTTTATTTCATGTTATTCATGATATTTAACAAGTTTTGATGCTTTAAATCTTCTTCAAATACGTAAACATGAAGCTTGTTTTGATTTGGTTGCTTGCTTGTTTCCAATTTTGAGTCTATTATCTTGTTTTCGTGTTTATTTTACTTGTCTTGCATTTTTGATTTTCTGTTTTCAAAATGTTTAAGTTTGTTTATGTTTTACATCTTGTTAATTTATGTGTTTGTGGAAATGCCTATTGATTTTCATGCCTTTACTTTATATTTGCATGATTTGAGTATTATTCTTTAGCTATGCATGTTATTTTGTTAAGTGTTTGTGAAAATGCCATGATTCACTTAACCATTCGGCTACCCCTCTCTTTTAAGATTTGTGTGTGCATTTTTGTTATGCTAGATGATAGGTTTGCATTTTTATGATATTTGGTTGTGTATTTTGTTTAAGCATGCTATATGTTTGTGTTATTGTCATGCATTCTTTAGGTTTAGGATTGGCTTGCTTTGCCATGCATATTCATGCATTTTAGACCTAGGTTGCATTAAATGCCATGCAAGTTCATTTAGGTCTAGGTCATATTCTCTATGCCATGCATTTTTCATGTCATTTAGGTCTTAAATCATGCATTTCATGCATCATAATTGCTGTATTTTCATGCATTTCATGTCATTGCCACATGATTTATGACTTAGACCAATCAATGGTTTAAAGTCATGCTCATTTTGAGCATACTTGTGGAAAATTAAAGAGTTGTCAAATTGATTATTCTACCATTGTATTTTTTTTACTTGGCCAATTTTTGTTTAACTTTTCAAAAGTGTTAGCTACTGTTTGTGAGTTTTTAGGAGAGTCTCTAACATTTTTACTTTGATTTTTAAATGATTTTATCAAAGGCAAAAAAATGTGTTTTGGCAAAACAGTTTTTTTTTCACCCAGTACTCATACTTTCCTGATTTTTCTGGGTAGTCATCTTTAATCAGAAAATTAAGACGATTCTTTCCTGTGTAGTTTTACATGTCCTGAGTCTCCAGTAGTTTTTTTAGATTTTTTTGAATTTTGAAAAATAGGGTAAAAATCATGCTTTAAAACTAGACAGTAGAGATAGAATTGAATTTGAAGGAAAATTATTTTTTTGTTTTGGTTAAGTTACTTAGAGGGGGCTGATTAGGAAGTTTAGCTACTGCTTAGGGTAGTTTCTAAGCCTTTTTAAATACTGAAAATGATTTTTTAAACCTCGGGTTAAGGGTGGTCAAGTCCGGGATTTTAAACTTAGGAAATTAGAGCCATTTAAAAAGGGTTTAGCTAGGCTTTTAGTTTTTTAATCTAAGTTTTCCAAACTTGTTTTCAAACAATCACAAAATATTTTTATTTTTAGAAAATTTAATTTGATATATTTTCCTAAGGTAGCCAGATATCTTTTTAGATATACGAATTTTCTTAATTAAAGGAAAAAATACATTCTCATGCATTGCATTTTTCATATTCATGCATACTATATAATATGTGATTTTTGCTATGATAATTTTCATGGTGTTGTTATTATTTATATTTTAATGTTATGTTGTTTATTATATGGTTTTGAATATTTCATGATATCCTATGCATTTTATGTAGTTATTTATTTTTGTCATATTATTTAGCATATACTATATTCATGCATTATTATTTTCATTTTTATTTTCAAGCATATTATATGATAGCATTATTTTATGTTTCATGCCATTTAGATTATATGCCATATCATTTATATTTGCCATGTCATTTAAATCATTTTATTCCATTTAGAATATATCATGTGACTTAGGATATTTCATTTCGTATAGAATATATTATGTTACCTAGGTCATTTCATTTCATTTAGAATATATTATGTCACTTAGATATTTTATTTCATTTAGGATATATCGTATGACTTAAGATATTACATTTCAAATAGAATATATCATGTTACCTAGGTCATTTCATTTCATTTAGAATATATTATATGACTTAGGATATTTCATTTTATTTAGAATATGCTAAGACATTTAAATTATATCATACCATTTAGGTTGCATTATATTATCTAGACTTTGCTATGTCATTTTATTTATGTCACACACATTCATATTTTTTTTAAAATATTTTGAAAAAGGTAATGATTTTCAATAAAATAAAGATATTCCCGAGTTAAAATAATTCATGAGTTCTCTACCGGGTTTGCTGGGGAGAATATCATCAATTATCATTAATAACGGAATATCTTCTTTAAAACGAGAATGATTCGGAAAATTTTCCAAAATAATAAAAATTTCTATATTTTGCCATGCTTGTTGGGAAAATAGGAAAAATTTTGAATTAATAAATTTCGGATCATTTTCAATAAAAAAAATGGAATTATTTTTCTTTAAATTGGGAATTTACTTGAAATACCAAATTAAAAATGAACTTTTTACGTAGACTTGAGATAACATACGATTAATAAGGTACCATTTTATACGGGCGTTGTGGGGTGCTAATCCTTCCCCACACGTAACCAAGTCCCGAACCCGCTTCTTTGATTTCTCTGGTTTAAAACGCAGACTTGAAATTGGTTTTAAAAAAATGTTTTAATTAATTTTAAAATGTTTTATAGAACCGGTTTTAATAGGTGGCCGATCACACCTAGCCAAAAAAGATTGGTGGCGACTCCATGTCTTTTTCAAGGTTATTTTCAAAACCTTCGATTTTCTAGAGGAATTAAGTCAACTTTTCCTCGTTTTTTTTCAATGTCACACTTAACGAATAATAAAGTCTTGCGATGAAACTTGTTATTTTTTAGGTTGCGATAGCTTGGCGACTCCACTGGGAAAATTAGAGAGTCAGGCCTAGAATTAGTCGTATGTTATCCAAATCTCGATTTTTGTTGGTTTATCTGATATTTAATTTTAATTCCCACATTTTTTTTGTAAAATGAAGAAGAATTTTGAAAATAATAAAATGTTTTAAATATGTTCATATTCATTCACATGCATTTTATTTGTTTTCTAGTTATTTAATGTTGTAAATTACTATTGCATTCTTGTTGGTTAATGCGTTACACTATTTTTAATCTTGTTTTTAATATCTTGTTTGGGCATTTAGGATAGAGGTTAGGATAGTTGATGAAAGGTTTGATTGTTCCTCCCCACATGATGGAGACTCAATTAAGAGTTGCAAACCCAAGTGCAGGTTATGTTCAAGTAATAAATTCTCGGGTGTCCGAGGTCGAACCACAGGGAAGCGTACTAGTAAGTATAAGTTTATAAATATATATGAAAAAGAAAATAAACAAGATATTAGGGAATCAATAACAAAGAAAGTAAACAAGATATTAGAGAACAAAATAAACAAAATAACATAAAAGCAATTAAATAAGATATAAAAAACAATAAGAAAGGATGTTGAGGTTAGAGAATCCACTCTTGGTGTTATGCTAAGATTAATCTTGTTTTATTACACAATTGAAATCCACACATAAGGGAGGTTCCAATCGGAAGGTTTAGCAATTCAGTCCAAATTGTCCAACGTCCATAGCATATGATATTATGTTCATTTGGTGTCCTCAAAACTCATAAAAAGAGTCCAAGCATTCCTTATGCCAAGGTATATGTCTACAACAAATCAAGGTTATGAAACCAAGCATTTACTGTGCCATTTTCATTGTCAATAATGAATCAAGATCTCTACTTTGCAAGTATGATTTTAAACCAAAAGAAAATATTATCTATACTAGTGTTTATAAATGATGATTCATTTTAGCTCATGTTTAAGAGACTAACCTTAGCATTTACCAAGAGCTTCACCTCATCACCTCAACAATATGATTAGCAACACATACTAAAAATGAAAAGAAATGTAAGAAGCATAAGTAAATAAAGAAAAAGAAAACTAGAGAAAGGAAAGAAAAAGAAAAAGAAAACTTAGAGAATTTTATTACAATGGCTAATATCCTATCAATGTATAATGTATCCCAATACTCATCCAAGGCCCTCTATTTATACACATTTTGGAGGGCTAAATGACAAGAGACAAGCTTTACAAATTTCAAAGGTAGGTATAATAGGTGGGTGCATTTTTCTAACAATTTTCGTCATATTGTATGACAATTCTGATCAGCCATCTTGATGGTCGATTTTGTCAATGTTGGAGGCTCGATCTGATAAAATTGTCTTCTAGAAAAATATACCCCTATCAGTTTCGGATCCATAGCCGTTGGAATCAGCTCATTTGCTGATGTGGATAAGAAGATATGGGCAAAATACGAAAACAGGTCAGCACAGACGTCATTGCACATCAGCCAACTTGATGGTCGATTTCTCTAGGGAAAACGACTCCGTTTCAAGAAGTGTAAAACATGAAAAAGATAGATATGCCTCTTAGCTTTGCACGGCTACAAATTTCAGCCTTATTTCTTCAGTGAAACTCGAGATATAGCTGATATGGCAAACGGTGTCAGAACTGGAACTGAACTGGATTTGCCCTTAATTCTAGTAATCTGAAATCACTCAAAGAAACTTGTGAAAAACACCAAATTACATAAAAATATAAAAGATCATAAACACAATTAGACTAAACAATAATAACTCGTATTTGACACAAAACAATAATAAAACATAACTAAAAACTATATAATTATACGAGTTATCACACCCCCACACTTAGATTGTTGCTAGTCCCTAGCAACGACTCAATAAAAATAAAATAAGAAAATCTAATCTAATCCATTTTCGTAGGAAATCACGGTGGCACTTAGCATGTGACACAAGCCTTTAAACCCCTAGGTGTCCCTAGTGGACGAGTTTAGTCTCGTGAGGGTTTGCTAGAACGATACCCACAAACATTGAAAAACTAAAATATAAGTAAACTACATACACTAAAAATATTTACTCCTAATCCTTTCAATATAAATTAGAGACAATCTTTGAACAAGTCTTATAAACTAATCAATAGCTCAAAGAATTTCACAAAAATTCATGCTTGAATGTAAATAAATGAGTTAAGCCAATATTAACATAACATATTTCAATCAAAATAGTGCACATTCAAACTTAATCTCAACTTCTCACATGGGATACTCTCTTGATTTTCACTCTTTAAAGTAGTGGTAAAGTGTTTACACTCAATCAATCTCATGAAAACAGTTCTACCATATGCTTGCTTGTCCACCTATTCTCCACTATTTAGATCATACAACTTCATAAATCAAGAGGTCTTTTTTCAAGGTTGTAATGGGGCCAAAGGGTTATAATGTGGTTAAAGAACAGAAAGATAAAGATATCACAAAGGTTCCAAAGAGTTCATAGAGTTTAGAGACATAATAAGATCATACAAATAAATTTCTCAAAACTCTTTACAAGTACATATTCACATAGGCTAAATATTCATGTTGAGCCTTTGCTTCATTCTAACCAACTTTGTAACATCTTTTTCTTGAAGTTCAAGAGAAGATTCTTTTTTTTTTTTTTTTTTTTATAATATGGGAATGTATTTGACCATGATCCCTTTCTTTTTCTCTTGACTTTTTCTTTTCTTTTCTTCCCCCACACTTATCTTTTGTTTCTAACCCAAATTTTCAACTAAAAATATCCCTTATTATTATTATTTTTTTAATATGTCTCAAAATATAAAAATCCATCTTTAGAACAAGGGTAAGGATATAAGTATATTTAGGCTAGGTGTAAGTTGTGGTTACCAATAAAACAACATATTTAATGTAGGCTCAAATTGGCTCACTAGTGGGGATGTTCTCTTAGAACATTAATAAGGGATGGCTGTTTGGCTCTGGTTATAATCCTAATGCCTCTATCATATTCATGTTGTCACATGTATCAATATAGTATCAAACGGTTTAAAGCAAGTTCTAGAGAATCATGTAATCATAAGAGCACTCAAGAAAGAAATTAGATTGATTTGTATAATGCATCAATCATTATAGGCTCAAAAACTCACAAGGATGATTATACAAGTCAGATTAAGTCTAAACATACTTCTTTCTCAATCAACATATCATATTAACATTGGCTCATAAAAAGGTTGACATCAAGCTCAATTCTCATGAAAATCTTCTCACTAATAAATCTGTTTTAGACTTATGCAATTCATATCTCATTATAGTATTGAAAGTAACTAAAAAACACACTAAGTCTAAACATGATTTTTTTTTTTTGAAGAAGAAGATTAAATCAAACTGACAAGGTATGTCTCAAGTCTCCCTTACTCAGACCTTGTTCAGAATGAATACTTCTAAATGTCTTAAAACACAACAATTTTTTTTTTTTTAGCAAAATATGTCCCTTACCCCCTACTAAAATATGACATTGTCCCCAATGTCAAATTTTAAAGGTAGAATTTAGGAGATATTACCTGCAGAGGTTGCTAACCACTTATTATAACTGAGACACAACAAGCAAAATGTTAGATAATGTCACAAAGACAAAGTGCAATCCACTCCTTGCTCGTCCATATCTCTTTTTCTTTTTCCGAGTGTTTGCGAAACAACCGTAGCAGATAAATACTCATAAGCTTGGAGCTTTTTGAGTAAATCTTCAATGATTGTAGCAGAAATTATGGTTCTCCTTGCCTCTGAAAACATGAATCCATTATCCACAGCATTATCTAAATATGAAAGCAAATTACTAAAATAACCATTAATATTAAGCAAACCAATGGGTTTCTTATTTGTGACCAAAGATGACCAAGAAGCCACGCAAGCTATTTCTTCCAATGTACCCAGACCTCCTGGTAAAGCAATGAATGCATCGGCAGAATGGTACATGATTGTCATCCGTTCAGGGATACTCCAGACTTGTATTTCCTTACCCACGGTAGGTCCACAAAAACCTGTGAATAGTTTTGGCACGATTCCTAGAACTGGACTTCCTCCGGCGTGTGCTGCTGTAGCGACTGCTCCCATTAAACCCGTACTACCGCCTCCATAAATCAACTGGATCTTTTGTAGGGCAAGTATTACTCCAACTCTTATGGCTTCATCAGCGAATATGTTATTTTTCCCTGGATAAGCACCTCCAAAGACACAAATTTTTTTAATGCGCTGGGACGAAGTACTTTCCATTTTTTTTTTCAAGTGCCTGAAAGAGAATGAGTACATGGTGTAATATATAGAGGACTGAGTAATGAATCAGACAAGAGTAATAATGTCGCCGAAAGTGTATTTGACCTGTCAGAAGAAAATGTTAACCTAACAAAAGATTTTTGCGTGATTTCAGGAAGAAAATCAAAAAGAGAAGAAAAAGCAACCGTAAAAGACCAATGCAAAAAAAAAAAAAAAAACGAGAATAATTACACAAATCTAACAACACGTAAAATAAACCGAAATAAAGTTATTGCAAATCAAACCAAAAGTTGAGAAGTCATTTATTGTAGTTGTGATTGTGGCTCACATCTTCCTCTGGTTTTACGTCCAGAAACGGCTTAAACGCCTTCTATGAGTCGAGGATATGCTTCCCATCCAGTTTTCTTACAAGCTGGCAAACAGGGTCTTTTAACATCAGATTCCCAAGATTTTGCCATTCCCTTTGGAATTGCGGCCATAAATCAAGAATTTCTCTTTGTACGTCTCCACTAGGATGCGTCTCAAGAGAAAGTTGGATATTACCCAAATTCTCCTTACTCAGTCCATCCTTAATGAATTCAATTTTATCATCTCGATTAGAGGACGGAATCCCAATAGAACGACATTTACCGTTACACGTCCATCGTGCACATTTGTGGCAATTTGAACTCATGCGCTTTGCTCGTCGCTTCTTTGCAAAAGTGCTTCTACCTGTACCTGGTAAATGCAAAACAGGAAGATATTCATCTTCACGTACCTTGGCTTCAATTATCCAACGTATGTCTTCAGGAATCCCTTTGTGCATAAGCATTCTTAATCTTTCAAATCGAACTTGGTAAAGCTTCAGTAAAATATTCCGAGGAAAAGGAGGAAATCGTTTCTGCAATCTTGTGAGAATATCATCCATCTTGAAAAAAAAATGAAAAATAAATTGAAAGAGAAATTTATATACAATATCAGTTTTGTGGGTAGCTGATGGAACCGACTTAAATAATCACGGAGTACCGTTATCCGCCATTTAACCGGGTTAAAAAAATGTATTTTTTTTTTGTTTATGAAGATTAGTAAAAATTATATTTACATCTAGTTATTTTCAAAACAAGGATTAGAAAGAAAAACAACCTCTTCTTGAGTAACATGATTTTCCAAAAAGAGTTTGAGTCTTTGTCCATTTACCTTGAATACATTACCATTTTGAGGATTCTCAATGTCAACTGCTCCATAATGATACACATGCTTAACCACAAATGGGCCAATCCATCTTGATCTCAACTTACCAGGAAATATGTGAAGTCTAGAATTATAAAGTAGAACTTTTTGCCCAACATCAAATGTTTTTCTTGAAATTAACTTGTCATGAAAGGCTTTAGTTCTTTCTTTATGAATTTTAGAATTCTCATATGCATCATTTCTGAGTTCCTCAAGTTCATTTATGACTGGAAAAGTTTCATTCTCACCCAAAAAGGAATATTTTAGCTCGGAAGGCAATGGTTTTAAATCCAGCTTGGGTGGTTCAATAGTTGATGGTACAATGACATTTGTGAGTGATGGAAGTTCCTCAAACTTTTGTTTCCAACAATGCTTAACCTGAAAAGAATTTAACAAAGAATCAGTGTGTGAAATTTCTGAAGCATTATCAAACTCACATTCAATTAAATAAGCTTCTAAAGGATCATGGAATGTGGTAGTGGTGAGATGTTCATGAACAAGTTCTTCAATGAAATCCACTTCATGTACTTCTGAATCATCACCAGGTCGCTTGCAAGTGTTGAACACATTTAATTCTAAAGTCATATTTCCAAAAGAAATGTTCAACATACCATTCCTGCAATTTATCAGAGCATTAGAAGTTGCAAGAAATGGACGGCCTAATATAACAGGAATTTGAACATTTGGATTTGAAACAGGATGTGTGTCCAAAACAATAAAATCAACAGGGAAGTAAAAATTATCAATTTGAACCAAAACATCTTCAACTATCCCTCGAGGAATTTTTACAGAACGATCAGCTAGTTGAAGTGTAACAGGTGTTTCCTTGAGTTCACCTAAACCTAACTGTTGATAAACAGAAAAAGGCAAAAGATTAACACTAGCACCAAGATCAAGCAATGCACGTTCTATTCTAGTGTTTCCAATGATGCATGAGATTGTTGGACATCCAGGTTCTTTGAATTTTGGTGGAGTAAGGTGCTGAATGATTGAGCTCACACTTTCCGTCAGAAATGCTTTCTTTTGTACATTATGTTTCCTTTTAATTGTACACATGTCCTTCAAAAATTTAGCATAAGATGGAACTTGTTTGATTGCATCCAATAAAGGAATGTTAATCTTAACTTGTTTGAAAAGTTCATAAATTTTTGCATTTTGATTCAAATTCTTTATTGTTTGCAACCTTTGAGGAAAAGGAGCAGGATGCATACCTTTTTCTTTGTCCAAATTTTCAAGAAGTTCAGACTTACCATCATCTTTACCGTTACTTTTCGGAGGGGAAGGAGGATCTTGGTCTTTTGATGGAATGTTTTTGTCAATTGCCTTTCCACTTCGAAGAGTTGTGATAGAACTAACATTTTCCTGTTGAGTTTCATTGGAGCAAGAAACAAGACATTGAGTAGAAGGGTTAGGCTGAGGTTGAGCAGGAAACTTACCTTTTTCTTGAGTGCGTAATGAAGCTGTCAATGTGGACAAGGTGTTTTTGATCTCATTGATGTCCTGTGAAGTTTGGTTATTCACATTTGCTTGTGTTTGCATGAATGCTTGCAATGTCTCTTCCAAGTTTTGTACACGTGAAGGTTGATAGGAAAAAGTGTTGCCCGGCTTTTGAGATTGTGGTACCTGAACATGATTATTATTCCGCCAACTGAAGTTGGGATGATTTCTCCATTCAGGGTTATACGTTTCAGAGTAAGGAGAAGGAAAAGGCTTTTTAAATGTGTTTATGGAATTTACTTGATCATGCAACGCTTCTTTAAGAATGGGAATGTTTGGACATTCAGAAGTGGGGTGTCCCATGATTTCACAAATTCCACAACTTTCTTCATTTTTAACCGTTTTGACTTCTTTTACTTCTCTAAGTTCCATGGCTTCAATCTTTCTAGCCAAATTAGCTACTTTAGCTTTTATCTCATCTTCTTGACTAAAATGATATTTACCTCTATTAGAAACAAGATTAGATCTATTGGAACTTTCAGAGGAATTATCTGTGTGCCAGGCTTGAGAGTTATCAGCCAAATGGTCTAGGTAGTCAAAGGCTTCTTCAGGTTCTTTTTCTAGAAACTCACCGTTACACATTGTTTCAACAAATTGTTTAGTTTCGGGAGTTAAACTTTCATAAAAGAAACTAATAAGACGCCATTTTTCAAAACCATGATGTGGACAAGAACTTAACAAATCTTTAAAATGCTCCCAGCACTGAAAAAATGCTTCATTTTGATTTTGATTGAAATTTTGAATCTGTCTTTTCAAAGCAGTAGTTTTATGTGCTGGGAAAAATTTCTTTAGAAACTCAGTTTGTAATTCTTGCCATGTGCCAATTGACCTTGGTTTTAAATTATGAAGCCAAATTTTTGCTTTATCTTTTAAAGAAAAAGGAAATAATTTTAGCTTGACAATTTCATTTGTACATTGTTGGTCATTAAAGGTGACACATACATCTTCGAAGTCTTTTAGAAACGAGTAAGCACTTTCCGATTCTAACCCATGGAAATTTGGAAGCAAAGCTATCATACCTGGTTTAAAACGAAAGTTGTTTGCATTGAGAGGAAAAATAAAACAAGAGGGTGATGAACTTCGAGTTGGTTGCAAGTAGTCACGCATGGTGCGTACTTGTCTGTTCTCATCTTCAGCATGAACACTTTCATTGTCAGCCATGGTAGGAGTTGTATTAGAAAGATTACCTGAAAAAGTTTCACAATAAAATCTAACTAAACGATGAGATCTAAAATCACGTAGCCAAACAAGCATAAAACAAAGTTAATATACAGAATAGGCGGTATAACCAGCCAATAAAAATAAAACAAAGTTAATATACAATATAAATATAAATATATAGAAAATTAGGCGGTATAACCAGCCAAAAAAAATAAATATACTTATAAACTTATATACTTAGTATTGCCTCCCCGGCAACGGCGCCAAAAACTTGATGGAGACTCAATTAAGAGTTGCAAACCCAAGTGCAGGTTATGTTCAAGTAATAAATTCTCGGGTGTCCGAGGTCGAACCACAGGGAAGCGTACTAGTAAGTATAAGTTTATAAATATATATGAAAAAGAAAATAAACAAGATATTAGGGAATCAATAACAAAGAAAGTAAACAAGATATTAGAGAACAAAATAAACAAAATAACATAAAAGCAATTAAATAAGATATAAAAAACAATAAGAAAGGATGTTGAGGTTAGAGAATCCACTCTTGGTGTTATGCTAAGATTAATCTTGTTTTATTACACAATTGAAATCCACACATAAGGGAGGTTCCAATCGGAAGGTTTAGCAATTCAGTCCAAATTGTCCAACGTCCATAGCATATGATATTATGTTCATTTGGTGTCCTCAAAACTCATAAAAAGAGTCCAAGCATTCCTTATGCCAAGGTATATGTCTACAACAAATCAAGGTTATGAAACCAAGCATTTACTGTGCCATTTTCATTGTCAATAATGAATCAAGATCTCTACTTTGCAAGTATGATTTTAAACCAAAAGAAAATATTATCTATACTAGTGTTTATAAATGATGATTCATTTTAGCTCATGTTTAAGAGACTAACCTTAGCATTTACCAAGAGCTTCACCTCATCACCTCAACAATATGATTAGCAACACATACTAAAAATGAAAAGAAATGTAAGAAGCATAAGTAAATAAAGAAAAAGAAAACTAGAGAAAGGAAAGAAAAAGAAAAAGAAAACTTAGAGAATTTTATTACAATGGCTAATATCCTATCAATGTATAATGTATCCCAATACTCATCCAAGGCCCTCTATTTATACACATTTTGGAGGGCTAAATGACAAGAGACAAGCTTTACAAATTTCAAAGGTAGGTATAATAGGTGGGTGCATTTTTCTAACAATTTTCGTCATATTGTATGACAATTCTGATCAGCCATCTTGATGGTCGATTTTGTCAATGTTGGAGGCTCGATCTGATAAAATTGTCTTCTAGAAAAATATACCCCTATCAGTTTCGGATCCATAGCCGTTGGAATCAGCTCATTTGCTGATGTGGATAAGAAGATATGGGCAAAATACGAAAACAGGTCAGCACAGACGTCATTGCACATCAGCCAACTTGATGGTCGATTTCTCTAGGGAAAACGACTCCGTTTCAAGAAGTGTAAAACATGAAAAAGATAGATATGCCTCTTAGCTTTGCACGGCTACAAATTTCAGCCTTATTTCTTCAGTGAAACTCGAGATATAGCTGATATGGGAAACGGTGTCAGAACTGGAACTGAACTGGATTTGCCCTTAATTCTAGTAATCTGAAATCACTCAAAGAAACTTGTGAAAAACACCAAATTACATAAAAATATAAAAGATCATAAACACAATTAGACTAAACAATAATAACTCGTATTTGACACAAAACAATAATAAAACATAACTAAAAACTATATAATTATACGAGTTATCACCACACACATTGCACTTGCATTTGCATATCATGAGCCCTATACCCGGGTTCCGTCCCTTTAAGTGGAAGTAAAGTAGACACTCTCGTGATTAACAATCTGCATGGGTTAGCAAAATACTTTCGGAGTATAAATTACCTAAGCTCTCGTGATTAACAATCCGCATGGGCTAGGAAAATATACTCTAACGAATTGAACCCGCTTTTATCGGGGTGCCTTACTAGCCTTCACCGACGACAGTGAGGAGCAATTCGCGGCCTTTAGAATCGATTCACCCTCATATAGTGAACCTAGGAGAAGCCATGTAGGATTTTTGTTAGATACACCGAAGATAGGAACACATGGAGGGACATTTCTAAACCTTTTGTTACCTATTTTACACTCTGAATAAGGGTTGTAGATTGGGCAACGATGTACGTACATCGCCCGTAATAAGTATAATACCCCGCCTCGAAGGCATCGTGATGCCTAAATAAGCAGATACTGTTGGGGCAAGTGTTCACTAACTTTTTGAAATTGAAAATATAAACATTCTTTTTCAAACATTTTTGCATTTTGCACATTTCATGCATGTGTGAATACTTCATGTACATTCATGGTTGTATTTTTGGTATCATTTTTTTTTGCAATAAACGAATGGTAATAATAATCTCATTTGATGTAATCATAAACATTCATTGGTTGAATAAAAATTGTAGACCGGTAGTGTTGAATGAACATTTGGACGTTGTACCATAGTAGGATCCACTACCCCGAAATTCTTTTGAAAAAATAACATGTTGTTTTTTTTGGAGGAAACATGTTTCAAAAAAATAATAGATTAAATTTGGAGGCAAATCTTGCATAATGAGAATTTTGAATAATCAAGATTTAGGTCCCACTAATTTCGTGTAATCATTGGTCATTCTTTGCATATACCTTTGTGATAATTCATTTTTCTTTACATGTATCATTTTGACATCATATTACAGTACTAACATGCATGGTTATTCATTGTAGAATACATTTGTGATATACATGGTCATTCTTTGTATCTACCTTTGTGTTAATTCATTTATTCTTTGCATGTGTCATTCTGACATCATGTTACAGTCATAGCATGCATGGTCATTCATTGTAGAATATGTTTATGACATGCATGGTCATTATTTGTATATACCTGTGCATCAATTTATTCAATTTTTTTTTCTAAAAAATGCATCATGTTGGCATTAGATTGCATCCATGGCATACATAGTCATCATAATTTCTCTATATATGTTCATGCATTAATCATCTGTATATTCATGCACATAAGAATAGAGCATGTAACTTCATAACTGTATCTTTAATCTCATGACATTTTCATTTGCATGAAAGGGATTCGATGAATGAATCGAAGGAACGATTGGGTGCTTTGGATTCAATCAAGAGGAATTTGGGCATGAAATCCTGGAGGTGAAAGAACAGCTTGCCAAAATGATGAATTTGTTTGAGGATATGGGTAAGAGTAAGGGGAAACTTTCTCAGGGCTCTACATCGCCTTCGGATCAACCAAAATCATTAGGTCCAGAACATACAATCCTTGCAGGATCCTGCTTTTGTCAATGCCAAAAAGGTTGCAATCCCGATGAAATTATGGACAAAATCATGAAAATGATTAAACCCGAGAACCTGATACCAAAGATAGAAACCTCGGATCCTGTACTATACCTGCAAACTGTTCTAGGTCCAAACCAGTATCCCCAACCTACTATGGTCCAATCGTCCATTGGGATGACCACTACGGGATTCTTGAATCCCACTCCATCGCCACCAACTGCCAGTTCGTACTATTTCCATCATCATCACCTTATCAAGCATCCGGGATAGGAACCTCGAACTATGTACAACCTCCAAGGGTCCTGTGTCCAAATCCATACCCTTACCATGCTGTTCCGCCACCTCTCCATGTAAACACTTTGGTTTGAATCTTAGTGCCATCACCAAGTGCCCCAACTCCTAGGCCATGTGTGACTAAGAAACAACTCAAAAACAAGACAAGAGCAGTATGATCCCATTCGAATCAACTACCAGGAGCTTCTCCCTATACTGATCCAAAATCACATGGTTGCCTGTATCCCGCTGAAACCCCTGTTACCACTATATCCAAAGTGGTATAATCCAAATGCAAGATGTGATTATCACTGTGCAATTGCTGGCCATAGCATTGAAGACTGTATAGCCTTCAAAAAGAAAGTGCAATCTCTTATAGAGATCAAGTGGATCGATCCAACGACTCTGATTGATAGAGGGCTGGGAAAGTCTAATTAGGATTGGGAGATTTATGGCAATGATGTAGAAAGACTTCGGTCTGATATGATATAGTAGGATTTCACTTTTTTAGTAGCCGGCTCTTATAGCCTTAGGATGCTAGGAAGAATAAAGTGCTTGTAAAGACAGTTTTAACCACTGCTCAAATTTGTAAAACATGGTTTATACCATTGTGAATGTTGATATAGGAATGAATTGATTATGCTTCAAATTTATGAGATGTAGATGATTAAGTTCCTCCGGTTCTTATTTCCTCCGTGATATCTCCCCATTTGCATTTTGCATCCAATCAATTATTTGTCATACCATACATTCATACATACATCATGTTAGCATTAGGTCGAATTCATGACACACATGGTCAGCATGATTTTCTTTGTATATACTCTGTGTCAATCATTCCTTGTTTACATGCATCATAATTGACATCGTGTTGCATTCATAGTGTATACGATCATTCATTGGGAAATACATTGAAATATACATGATCATTCATTACATATATCCATGCGTTGATCTGTTTATTCTTTGCTTGCAGCATGTTAGCATCGTGATTGTATTTATTACATACATGTTAGCATGTTTGCACTATACATGTCCATACATCATATTGTTTATGTTTCACGGGCATCAAATTGCATTCATGGCTCTTTCATCATGATATACATTTGGAGGGAATAAAACAGAAGTTGGCTTGGCTCTATGAGTCTTTGAAAGAATTTCCATTTCAAATCAGAGGTATAAGAAGTATTGAGTACCCTTTTAATACAGGCTAGAGCTATGGAGAATGAACAAGCTGCCCGAATGGAAAGAATGGAAAGGGCATATGAAGAATTGCGAGAATAGCTGGCAAAGTCAAGCAAAATTTAAGGATCAGATGACTAAATTGATGGAGCTGACGTCCACCGTAATCAAGGAAAAGGGATACATTGAAAACTTGGTCGCTAGAGAAGGGTTAGAGGCACAAGAGGGTCAGAGTGAGGTCATGATGTTAAATGGCCAGAATACAGTTAATCCCAGCAACATTTTGAATTTAGATGATCCAACTAAACAAGCAAAATTGAAGATGGTTGAGTCGAACGAGGCTGAGTTGGCAGATTCCCAAGGGAAATATCAGTTGCTAGATGAAAGGCTTCGGGCAGTAGAAAATACAGACATATTCGGGAGTGTGGATGAGAAAGAATGATGCTTGGTCCTCAATTTAGTCATTCCTCCAAAATTCAAGGTCTCTGACTTTGTGAAATATGATGAGACCACCGATCCATCAACCCACATCAACGTGTTCTGCCGAAAGATGGCAAGTCACATAGATAATGATAAGCTTTTGATTCACTGCTTTCAGGATAGCCTCAGCGGGCCCTCAATTAGGTGGTATAGTCAGTTGAGCAAGGATCAGATTCGCTCTTGGAATGATTTGGCCAGGGTATTTCTAAACCAGTACAAGCATGTGACCGACATGACACCTGACCGTCTCACCTTGCAAAATATGGATAAAAAGGTTACTGAGAGCTTCAAAGAGTATGCTCAGAGGTGGAGGAACATGGCCACCCAAGTACAATCGCCCTTAACTCAAAAAAAAAACCACTGTCATTTTTGTGAATACACTACAGGCCCCATACTATGATAGACTTGTCGGCAACACCATGAAGAATTTTTCGGATATGGTAATCTCCGGGGAAATGATTGAAAATGCTATCAAGGCTGGGAAACTAGAAAGAGGTAAAATATTTAATGCAGAGAGAAACAGGACGCCCAAAAAGAAAGAGGAAGATGTCCAAGCTATGGGAGACTTTGCCTCGTATATTCCGGCTACTTCATACCAACCACCCTGTCCTTCTATGAACTATATACCCCAGGGTTCATTCTTATACCCAATGACCTCTTAGAATCTAGTAAATTTTCAACCTTTTGTCAGTCAGAGGAAATCGAAGAATATCCAGAAAAGAGATCAGTTTGAGCCACTCCCCATGTCTTACTCTGAACTATTGCCCCAGCTGGTCGAAGAGCAACTCCTCACTAAAGTTCCAGTGGAGCCTATCCAACCCCCATATCCGAGCTGGTATGACGAGAATGCATATTGTTATTATCATATTGGGATTCGGGGACATTCCATGGAAAATTACCTATGTCTGAAACGGAAGGTTCAAGCACTCATCAATAAAGGGCAGTTAGATGTAGGTAAGAAACAAAGGTCAGACAACGTGGAGAATCTACTGAATGGGAATGATGAGACCAATGTGGATGTCAGAATGGGAGAAATAGATGGAAAGGTCAAAAAGAGTACGGAGGAATAGCCAGTTGAATTAAGGAGAACATGTCAAGGGGGATTTTTTTTATGCATGTAGTTTCATAGCTTATGATGAAAACACTTGTCTTATGGTGACATTCACATGAATTAAATGACTTATGAATTTTAAATGCTTTGTGTTTGTTGTGTTTTAACAATAATTTGAATTTGCAAAAAAAAAAAAAAAGCATTAAGGAAGTTTTAATAATGGACGGTTTCGAGAATATTGATGATCATTGTTAGAAATGACCCAATATTCTTCCCCCCTCTCTTTTGAGCTTCTTTATGCCTAAACCCCTTGAATCGGGAACACTTGAAAGACCTAATGCTTCAAGAAATATGAATGATGAACTTCATAAAATAAGAAAAAAACATTGTCATCACAGGATAAGCGAAGATGTAAATCCTAGTCTAGGCCATTAACAAAGGAACGAACTTTTTGAAATTTTTTCGAATTCCTTGAAATTCAAACAAATGAGACATTCTTTCAAGAATCTAGATTTTGGTAATTTGATGTATGTCAAGATTGTGCTAAAACCATTCATGACCTCTACCAACAACCACAAAATACTAATTGCCCAAACATCACTTCATGATTGACACCCTGGGGCACAATGATTAAACTAGATTATCCCATGTCCCATAGAAAACCCATTTTTCGGTCGTATTTTCCTTGTCCTTTCAAAGAACTCATATTGAAACTCAGCCCTTTTAAAATATACCTAGACTTGCTATGTTCCTCGTTGATATGAATTCTCATGGCTAATCAAACTGGGGCATCATATGTGGAAATGATGGTTATATAGTGAAAAAGGATGGATTGACACCTGAATCATTGGGGCATTCGACAAAAAAAGAAAAGCAAAAAATAAAAAAATTTGTGATATCATGCATATGAGAATTCGGATGATTCCAAAGTGCAAAATGAAAATTTGATTATCTATTCCCCTTGGGGATTGCTTTTCAATGTGAATATTCGTGCTTGACATGAGAAATGGCCATCTTTCATGTCCCTGTCACAAAAAGAAATTATCCATAGTCACCCTTTTTGAGCCGAAAGAAATCTTTCTTCTTTAAACCCTGATCAAGGATCACCCTCTACACCAGAGGGCAAATGCGAGGAAGGATCACTGAGAAATGAGTCCTAACTCAAAGACAGATACAAAGCAAATGGAGCCCCGAATAAATATAGATTCACTCTGTCAGAATAAAGATGCAAAAGAAAAACAAAAACAGAGAAAATGCGAAAAAAGTATTGCAAATGAAAGCCAAAAAGCAAAAAAAAAAAAAAAAGAAAAAAAAAGAAGAAAAGTCCAAAAATGGATAAATGTTTCAAAAAGAATCCTCCTCAAGAAATGGTCCTTGATCTGATTACCCTCAAACACATATTTTGGGCCTATTTATCCTTTCTTTCTGAGCCCTGATCTATGGCCTACTTTACGTGCTTTAAAAGTCCATTTTGATCAAGCATGAATATTTAACTTGAAGGGGTTTTTCCTCATACTTTATCCCATCTCATCGAATTATCATTTCACTAAGGTAGAATTTAGAATTCTCAAATGCATGGTAAAACAATGAAAAAAGGAAAAAAGGAAAAATTGGAGAGAATGGGACTCTAGGGGGAAACCCAAAAACGGGCGGTCTAGAGTAAAATGGGAATTTTCGATGCTATCTATGATAGTGTCGATACCACAAAAGAGAAGATCATATTAAAGAAGTGGTCATCGAGAAACATCTAGGAATTCTTGAACCTCCCAAAGTGTCAACTCTCATTCGGATGATTGATTTCAAAAACTGAAACTCTTTTTCTCCAAAATCAACTTTCCAGTTTAAACATCCTAGCCAATTTTGACGCTTGTCAAAATACCTTGATATGGAAACTAAAAGAATGTTGAATATGTTTGGTTCTCAATGAATTCATGATTTATAAAACCTGTTCCATTTGTGAGCCTAGAAGGGACATACATTTTTTGTTGTGAAGTTTTCCTGGAAAAACCAAAATCATGTTGTACCAAGACTTGTCAATTCAAGTTGAAAAACCCAAATTGACACTTAGGAAAATTTCTAACAGTGATCATCAGTTTTCAAAAGATTTGTACATTACACACTCTGGGGTTAAATTTTTTTGACTTAGAAGTTTTCATTAAATAAGCAAAATTGTTTTTCAAAAAGGAAAAATAAATTTTTTTTTGAAATACCCATTTTTGATGTTGTCATGAGATAAGAGTTTTTCTAATCCAAAGGTGTGAAATTACTAGGGATAACCTTGACTTCCAAATATGAGAAGAAGAAATAAAACTCAGCAAGCAGATTTCTGTTGATAAGAGTTTGAAAACTGTTGGGGCAAAAAGAATAGCCAAAGATTGAAAAAGGTGTTGAAAATATACTCTGATTTGAAGAGGAAAAATGAATGGAAAAGGCTAAGCCAAAGTCTAGAAAAATGATCGTTGCATTTGCATCATTCATGAACACTCATCTCTCTATTAAGCTTTGCATCTGTGCTTTGTCAGTAAGCATTTGCATCATTTATGGATATTTGCATTTGCACTATTCCATGAGTATCTGCATTCTACCTTTACAAGTACATCCTTCATAAATATTTGCATTCGCATCATCTCAAGCAAGTGCATCATTTCTAGGATCGTCGCATCTTCATTTTAGCTACAATTACATCATTCATGAACCACTTACATGAACATCATTTGTAGGGACATCTGCATCAATCCAAGACATTTGCATTTACACCATCAAGCATTTTCATCCTCTCTCAAATCCTTCAGGTTAATTTCCAGGCTATTTCAATTTCTGGTTTCATCCAGATCTTTTTCTGGTTTCACCCATGTTTTTCAATTTCTGGTTTCATCCAGATCATTTTCAAATTTCTGGTTTCACCCATGCCTTTTTAATCTCTGGTTTCATCCAGATCATTTTCAAATTTTTGGTTTCACCCATGCCTTTTTAATCTATGGTTTCATCCAGATCTTTTTCAATTTATGGTTTCATCCATGCTTTCCAATTTCTGGTTTCATCCATGCTTTCTAATTTCTGGTTTCATCCAGATCTTTTTCTGGTTTCACCCATGTTTTTCAATTTCTGGTTTCATCCAGATCTTTTTCAAATTTCTGGTTTCACCCATGCTTTTCAATTTCTGGTTCCATCCAGATCATTTTCAAATTTCTAGTTTCACCCATGCCTTTTTAACCTCTGGTTTCATCCAGATCATTTTCCAATTTCTGGTTTCACCCATGCCTTTTTAATCTCTGGTTCATCCAGATCTTTTTCAATATTTGGTTTCATCTAGATCTTTTTCTGGTTTCACCCATGTTTTTCAATTTCTGGTTTCATCTAGATCTTTTCCAATTTTTTGGTTTCACCTATGCTTTTCAATTTCTGGTTTCATCCAGATCATTTTTCAAATTTCTAGTTTCACCCATGCCTTTTTAATCTTTGGTTTCATCCAGATCATTTTCAATTTCTAGTTTTACCCATGCTTTTCAATTGTTGGTTCCATCCAAATCATTTTCAATTTTCGGTTTCACCCATGCCAGCAAAGTTAGCACAAGACAGGATAAGATCCCGAGACCATCGTCGAGGTCTTTTCTTCTCTTGTAAATCGAACACGTTTCCTTAAGACGGGTCAAGCCTTGATTAGTCAGGGAATTCAATTTAAGGACAATATCTTCTATTTACAGTTTTTTTAAAAAAATGAATAAAAAATGAAAAAAAGAAACCACATTTCCCTTCTCTTCACATGTGATTTCACTAACCAAACAAAATTAGTGTTTGTTTATCTCTGCCTGATTCCTGATTCTCAGCAATAGCCAAAGAGGGACAGCTGTAGACACTTAATTTTGTTCAGGCCACTAAAACAGATATGTTTTCTTCCTAAATTGATGTTTTAAAATGTAAAAAGACTTTTTTTCATCCTGCAGGTGGTACTCTGAGACTTAGTCTAAGAAGGCGAGCATAAAAAGTCAAACTTGAAAAAGTCAACCCCAAAAAGTCAACAACTAAAAATGTCAACCCACATTCAAAATCAAGATCTGAAGTTCAATTGAAAAATGGAGAAAGAATTTTTATAATCTGAGGTCTACATCGAGAGATATGGAGTTCGGAAGTTGGGTTACGAAGATACAGTAGAAAGGAAACCCTAGTTCGAGAAATTTGGGGAAAAGTGCTTAAACGATCAAATTGGTCAAAATTTAAGGTGCCAAATGAAAGATAAACACTGACTACGAGTAATGAAGAAGCTACTTGAAAGAAAAATTGAAAGAAAAGTCAATTCGAAAGAAAACCGAGAATTAGGGTTTTTGGTGGATTTCGGTGAAATTTGGAAGAATTACAGAAATAGCCCGATTTGGTAAGACTAAAGCCCCTAATTGATGAGGAGTGATTAAACAAGAATAGCCCAAGGCTCAGTTTGAAGAAAATCTGAAAATCAGACTTGTTCTGAGCAAAACCGAGTTTCGGAGGCAAAAGAGCAAAATTGGAAAATTTGGGAAAAAATAGCAAATGAATTCCAAAAATTCTGAAAATTTTCAGATCTCATTCTTAAATCATTTTGAATATATTGGTGAAAGAAAATCCGGATTCGGAATTCGTTTGCAAAATGGCCAAATCCCGGGTCACCTATGCAGATATTCAAGAAGATAAATCCCGAGAAAATAGCAAATGAACTCTAAAAATTCTGAAAATTTGGAAATCTCATTATTAAACTATTTGGAAGAGATTGGCGAAAGAAAATCTAGATTCGAAGTTCGTTTGCAAAATGGCCAAATCCCTGGCCCACTATGTAGTATTTCAAGCAGATAAATCCCGAAAAAATACCAAATGAGTTCCAAAAATTATGAAAACTTTCAGATCATACTTTTAAATTATTTGGAAGATATTGGTGAAGAAAAATCTGGATTTGGAGCTCGTTTAAAAATGGTAAAGTTTGGGAGCACAAAAGGGCAATTTTGGAAGAAAAATCCAAATAAATAGAAAATGGGCTCGAAAAATTTTGAAAACCTCCAGAGTTTATTTTTTTTATAATTTTGGAAGTTTTGAAAAATGAAAATTTGAATTTGAAGTCCGTTTGCTATTTATTTACGTTCGGGGGGAAAAATGTCATTTTACCCAAGAAACCGAAAAGGGCTTTTCTTGCCTGTTTAAAAAAATGGAGATTGGGCTGGAATTTAGAGGGTCGGCCGACCAAGCCCATGTTGGAGAATGATTTTGCTGAGTTCCGGCATCCAAAGGCTAAGAGTGGATAGTAAGGTAGTTATTTTTTGATCAAGCCTTTGTAATTGAGCTACATGGACCAATGCATGAAGAGAGAGAATGTCAACATAATGGCTTAAGATTCTTGAACAGCTGTAATTGTGGATAGCTGATTACCTAATCTAAGGGTGATAATTTCACATTTTAAGCATCTTGGATTAATAGCCTTTGGATCAAAATTGGTTGGAAAAAAATGACAACATCCTTGCCATCTAAAAGGCCATTCGGCCACTACAAGGGGAGGGGTATTTTCATTTTATGGACTCTGGTTTGGCTGATTTTCTCTCCATTTTTGAAAGGTAAAAAGAAAAGTTTAGAAAAGAAAAGAAAGTTAGAAGAGAAAAAGCTTGCAATATAGCTTTTAGAAGTTGCTTTAAGCACCATACTCTTGCACTTTCCTTGATTTTCTATTCTTAATTTGCTGTTTTGATTGCTATTTTGGTGAGTTTCTTTTGATTTTCTTCTTTAAAATAAGTGTTTTTAAGTTTCTCCTTTAAGTTCTTCTTTATACTTTCTTGGAAAAAGCTTTGAGAAATTTTTTTCTTTTGTTTTTTGGGTTGGCCGAATGGCTTATTGTTTTGATATAGTTGCTGTTTGCATTTTTATTTCATGTTATTCATGATATTTAACAAGTTTTGATGCTTTAAATCTTCTTCAAATACATAAACATGAAGCTTGTTTTGATTTGGTTTTGAGTCTATTATCTTGTTATCATGTTTATTTTACTTGTCTTGCATTTTTGATTTTCTGTTTTCAAAATGTTTAAGTTTGTTTATGTTTTACATTTTGTTAATCCATGTGTTTGTGAAAATGCCTATGGTTTTCTTTCCTTTACTTTATATTTGCATGATTTGAGTATTATTCTTTAGCTATGCATGTTATAGTTTTAAGTGTTTGTGAAAATGCCATGATTCACTTAACCATTCGGCTACCCCTCTCTTTTAAGCTTTGTGTGTGCATTTTTGTTATGCTAGTTGATAGGTTTGCATTTTCATGATATTTGGTTGTGTATTTTGTTTAAGCATGCTTTATATTTGTGTTATTGCCATGCATTCTTTAGGTTTAGGATTGGCTTGCTTTGCCATGTATATTCATGCATTTTAGACCTAGGTTGCATTAAATGCCATGCAAGTTCATTTAGGTCTAGGTCATATTCTCTATGCCATGCATTTTTCATGTCATTTAGGTCTTAAATCATGCATTTCATGCATCATATTTGCTGTATTTTCATGTATTTCATGTCATTGACACATGATTTATGACTTAGACCAATCAATGGTTTAAAGTCATGCTCACTTTGAGCATACTTGTGGAAAATTAAAGAGTTGTCAAATTGATTATTCTACCATTGTGATTTTTTTTACTTAGCCAATTCTTGTCTAACTTTTCAAAAGTGTTAGCTACAGTTTGTGAGTTTTTAGGAGAGTCTCTAACATTTTTACTTTGATTTTTAATTGATTTTATCAAAGGCAAAAAAAATGTGTTTTGGCAAAGTATTTTTTTTTCACCCAGTACTCGTACTTTCTCGAGTTTTCTAGGCAGTCATCTTTAATCAGAAAATTAAGCCGATTGTTTCTCGTGTAGTTTTACATGTACTGAGTCTCCAGTATGTTTTTTAGATTTTTTTGAATTTTTAAAAATAGGGTAAAAAATTCGTGCTTTAGAACTGGACAGTAAAGGCATAATTGGATTTGAAGGAAAATGATTTTTCTGTTTTGGTTAAGTTACTTACAGGTGGCTAATTAGGAAGTTTAGCTACTGTCTTAGGGTAGTTTCTAAGCCTTTTTAAACACTAAAAAAGATTTTTTAAACCTCGGGTTAAGGGTGGTCAAGTCCGGGATTTTAAACTTGGAAAATTAGAGCCATTTAAAAAGGGTTTAGCTAGGCTTTTATTTTTTTAATCTAAGTTTTCCAAAATTGTTTTCAAACAATCACAAAGTATTTTGATTTTTAGAAAATTTAATTTGATATATTTTCCTAAGGTAGCCGGATATCTTTTTAGATATACGGATTTTCTTAATTAAAGGAAAAAATAAATTCTCATGCATTGCATTTTCCATATTCATGCATACTATATAATATTTGATTTTTGCTATGATAATTTCCATGGTGTTGTTATTATTTATTATTTATATTTTGATGTTATGTTGTTTATTATATGGTTTTGAATATTTCATGATATCCTATGCTTTTTATTTAGTTATATATTTTTGTCACATTATTTAGCATATACTATGTTCATGCATTATTATTTTCATTAATATTTTCATTCATATTATATGATAGCATTATTTTATGTTTCATGTCATTTAGATTATATGCCATATCATTTATATTTGCCATGTCATTTAAATCATTTTATTCCATTTAGAATATATCATGTGACTTAGGATATTTCATTTCATATAGAATATATTATGTTACCTAGGTCATTTCATTCCATTTAGAATATATTATGTCGCTTAGGATATTTTATTTCATTTAGGATATATCATATGACTTAGGATATTACATTTCATATAGAATATATCATGTTACCTAGGTCATTTCATTTCATTTAGAATATATCATATGACTTAGGATATTTCATTTCATTTAGAATATGCTAAGACATTTAAATTATATCATACCATTTAGGTTGCATTATATTATCTAGACTTTGCTATGTCATTTTATTTATGTCACACATATTCATATTCATATTTTTTTTTTTTTGAAAATGTTTTGAAAAAGGTAATGATTTTCAATAAAATGAAAATATTCAGTTAAAATAATTCATGAGTTCTCTGCCGGGTTTGCTGGGGAGGATATCATCAATTATCATTAATAATGGAATATCTTCTTTAAAACGAGAATGATTCGGAAAAATTTTCAAAATACTAAAAATTTCTATATTTTGTCACGCTTGTTGGGAAATATAAGAAAATTTTGAATTAATAAATTCCGGATCATTTTCAATAAAAAAATGAATATTTTTTTTTTAAATTTGGTAATTAACTTGAAATACCCAATTAAAAATCGACTTTTTATCGAGACTTGAGATAACATACGATTAATAAGGTACCGTTTTATACGGACGTTGTGGGGGTGCGAATCCTTCCCCACACGTAACCAAGTCCCGAACCCGCCTTTTTGATTTCTCTGGTTTAAAACGCAGACATGAAATTGGTTTTAAAAAAAATATTTTAATTAATTTTAAAATGTTTTATAAAATCGGTTTTAATAGGTGGCCGATCACACCTAGCCAAAAAAGATTGGTGGCGACTCCATGTATTTTTCAAGGTTATTTTCAAAACCTTCGATTTTCTAGAGGAATTAAGTCGACTTTTTCTATTTTTTTTTAATGTCACGCTTAACGAATAATAAAATCTTGCGATGAAACTTGTTATTTTTTAGGTTGCGACAACCTGAGCTTAAAACCAACATATATATTTGGAATCTGGTTGCTCAAAATTAGCTAGTACACGTCCAATCTTTGATGTCCATTTTCATAACTTGAATAACTTGCCAAATGCCAATTAGGTTTTAGATGAGTGCCTTCAATATTGCTATAATTTCTAGGCTTCTGCTATAGGAGAGAAAGCTGCAATGCTTGGAAATAACCTTCCACTACTGTAGGAGGCGGAGAGCCAGCTACCAAAGCTAAAAACGTTTTAATTCAGAGGGGTATTATATTAATTAGTCATTAACTTTTTTTTTGGCCATTCTCAAATTGTAAAGGAGCAATCCTAATTCATTAATTTATACTGTTAGAATGAAGTCAATTAATTCATACACCAAATTGATTCTTTCTTTGAACTCAAGGTTTAGTCTAGTTAGTTCATGCAATCACTTTTAAGGTATTATATTTAATAAGTCTGAGATTCGAATCCCAATATCTGCAACTATTTCTCTTATTCTCGGGCTACGACTCTTTTGTACCCAAAAAAAATTGATTCTTTCATTTTTGTTGATGTTAATGGCCTAAAAAATGAGCCTCTAACAGGACAAAGCAAATTTGCAATTAACTGTCAACAAAACTTAACAACAAGCACATCTGTTTATAGGCTTTTGCTTACCTATCTGCCATAATTAGTCATCCTAACAATTTTGCTTCCACTATGATGTCAGATACTGATAACTCGTATAATTATATAGTTTTTAGTTATGTTTTATTATTGTTTTGTGTCAAATACGAGTTATTATTGTTTAGTCTAATTGTGTTTATGATCTTTTATATTTTTATGTAATTTGGTGTTTTTCACAAGTTTCTTTGAGTGATTTCAGATTACTAGAATTAAGGGCAAATCCAGTTCAGTTCCAGTTCCGACACCTTTTTCCATATCAGCTATATCTCGAGTTTCACTGAAGCAATAAGGCTGAACTTTTAACCGTGCAAAGCTAAGAGGCATATCTATCTTTTTCATGTTTTACACTTCTTGAAATGGAGTCGTTTTCCCTAGCGAAATCGACCATCAAGTTGGCTGATGTGCAATGACGTCTGTGCTGACCTGTTTTCGTATTTTGCCCATATCTTCTTATCCACATCAGAAAATGAGCTGATTCCAACGGCTATGGATCGGTAACTGATAGGGGAACATTTTTCTAGAAGACCATGTGATCAGATCAGGCCTCCAAGATTGAAAAAATCGACCATCAAGTTGGCTGATCAAAATTGTCATACAATATGACGAAAATTGTTAGAAAAATGCACCCACCTATTATACCTACCTTTGAAATTTGTAAAGCTTGTCTCTTGTCATTTAGCCCTCCAAAATGTGTATAAATAGAGGGCCTTGGATGATTGTAGAGGATCATATTGTACATTGGTAGGATATTAGCCATTGTAATAAAATTCTCTAAGTTTTCTTCTTCTTTCTTTTCTCTAGTTTTCTTTTTCTTTATTTTCTTTATTTTCTTTTTCTTCTTTCTTTCTTTTATTTCCTTCTTAGATTCTCTTTAATTTTATGTTTATGTTTACAATGCCTATGCTAGGCTAAACTTCTATTTGGTTAAGGGTGATTTCAAAGCCCTAGACATGTTTTGTGATTGATTTTCAGATTCTATCTATCATTAATTTTCTATCAAAGTTGCTTATGTTCTTCTACAAGAATTGTTCATGATGTTGTCTTGATTTATTTAGGTGTACAACTAGATAGATCTTGATAATTATCTATTGCTAGTCTAGGAGTCTTGATCCGTGTAATTGTCTTGATTTCCTATTCATAAGTGGCAATTTGTGATTAATGATTATGGTCAAGTTTTCAATAATTGCAAAGTGGAACATAACCTAAGTTGAACAATCCGAGCTTATGTGTTTGTTGCTTAGATCAACCTATCTTTCTTATCATAAAGCTGCCATTAAATTGAATTTAGAGAGCTTATTCTAGGTTGTTTAATGGTTAGAGATTAAATAGAGAGCTTGTTCTATTTAACGACAAACTAAGGAAAGATTGGGATAACAGAGCTTGTTGTTATCTACGGTTGTTAACTTTGATAGTTGGTTGATATTGATAGATTTGAAATTGATTCTTAATGATGTCTAGTGGTGGAGAATGAAACCTTAACCATATTTTTCATATTTGATTCTTCTTACTTACTTGTTTTCTTACTTTTCTAGTTTGCTTATTTTTAAAAGTATATTTATTTTTATTGGCTGGTTATACCGCCTAATTTGTATATTAACTTTGTTTTATTTTTATTGGCTGGTTATACCGCCTAATTTAGTATATATATTTTTATTGGTTGGTTATACCGCCTAATTTAGTATATATATTTTTATTGGCTGGTTATACCGCCTTGCATCTTATTCTTATTATTTACTTTAGTTTAAATCTGGTTTCAAAAACCCCTTTTCTTTTATTGTTTTCTTTGAACGTAAGTTATAAACTAATAACTCATAGATTAAAACCCAATCCCTGAGGACTCGACCCTTGCTAATCATTATACTTACAATTGATCTTTTTAGTGCAAGGTTAAATAAGATACACTCTTTTGGGTGCATCAGATACTATATAGAACCAAAATCAGATTTTATCAGCAATTCAACAGTAAAATTTCAATGCTTGTTTGGTCATGTAATTTAAACTTCAAATCAATTCTAATTTGTTAACAATGTCATTTGCTTAAGTCTATCAGATGCATCATTGTTAGACTTGTTTAAGGCTCGGGTTACCCGTCCGGTCCAACAAGTTTGACTCGTATTGGACCGGGTTTCGGCACATATTTTTTTTAATTCGGGCTAGCCCGACACAAATTACTGTTTAGTAATAATAAAAAAAATTTTTAATTATAAAAAAATATAAATATATTTTAATTTTTTAAACAGTAAAACGAATTTTGGAGCATATCCAAATCGGATTTGGATAAAAAAATAGACCGCGGTCCTATCCATAAACACCTCTAATCATTATATATACAGTTCAACCTCTTACTCCTTTATTTTCAACTACATAAAATTGTGACTTTATATATGATATCCAATACTTTCATGACAATAAAGCAAGAATGACTTAAAGTCAATTTCATGCATTATGAATTTTACTAGTTTAAGGTCTTGGTTTGTTAGTCAAATGTTAAAGCTGAAGGCCTTGATCATATTGTTTATTTTTTGTTTCCTTTTGAAATTATAATTACAAGTAAATAACTTTCAATAGATACATCAGAATGCATCCGAAAGCAAATTAAACAAAATCGGCATAAATTTGGATTAATTTATAGATGATGAGACTTGGATTTAGACCTATTCAAGGGTCGGGTTATCTGTCCGGTTTGATAAGTTTGACCCGTATTAGGTCGGGTTTGGACATAGATTTTTGTGATTCGGGTCTGTCCGGCCCGAATTACTATTTCTTAATAAAAAAAAATTTTAATTATAAAATATATAAATATAAATATAAATATTAATATTAATATAAAAATAAAAATAATTTACTATTTTTTTAAACAATGAAACGGACCTTCGACCCGAGCTCGTGCCAAGCTAGGTTTCAAAAAAATTTCGAACCGTGACCCGGCCCTATCATAAACACCTATACTTAAATGTAATATCTAAAGATTCTAAAACCTCTTTCTTATTTAAAACAAAGTTTCCTCAATAAACCAACCCATTTTAGGTACATAAAAGCAACTTTATTATAAACTTTTGGCTGTATTAAAGCTACATATCCTTCCCCTCCCATAATTAATCCAAAACTACATATATTTGAATCTCGATTGGAAGTCATAGATTGTCTCCACCAGGATCAGATCCACTACAACAACTTCTCCACCAGCATCTGAATCAACTTTAATCAATTGGAGGGCTTCAGTTTAGTTTTTTTTTTTTTTTCTTTTTCTTCTAGTTGTAACTTAACTAAATCCTTGTTGACCAGTGGAATCTAAATTGTAGTGTCTCCAGGCTCCAGCCTCCAGTCAACCCTTGGCATTATGGACAATTGCAACCTCTTGTTGCTAATATTAGTGCTGTAGGAACCGACAACCTTATAAGCTTTAATTCCACATTTAACAGCTTTATCATGTAGCATGCCTCCTAGGATAGCTCTTACATTTATTGCCATTGATCCAATAAACCTAAATGGAGAGGTTGTCATGGCAATGCATATATAATGCAAACTCTAGATCATTATTCATTCCCTAATTTATGATCATTCATAAACGCTAATATAACTAATGTTATTATTAAAACCAGAAGTTTAATCCGATTGATTAATGTAGTTATTTTTAAGAGGTGGTATCTAACAGATCCACAGTTCAAATCCCAACACTAAAACATCTTTTGTTGAAAAAAATTAATGTTACTATTATAAGTAAACTTAAATTGACACATGTCTATGTTATAATGTTTATACATTTTCTATTTTCTATGTCATACTTTCGGTTCTGACTAAAATTGTTATTTTACTAAATCCATGCACTTAAAATTTGTATGCGAGTGCATGTGTATATGTCAACACGCACAAAAGAGAAGAGCCCTACTAAAAGATTTCGATGGTCTTAAAATTGACTGGTGGCTATATTGATTTTGACTTTGACGGCTTTCACCAAGAAGCACTCACCCTCACCCTCACCCTCACCCTCACCCTCACCCCCACCCCTTTTTTTTTATAGGAACATTTAGGGCCCCTCAATGCATGAAAGTTTCTTTACACCCCCAATTTTAAGTGCTATGGCTTTTCAACAACTACTACATAAAATTTCCATTTTCCATGAGAGTGTGAGTAGAACACTTTCTTCCACTAATTTTCAAAGACAACTCTTTTTTTTTTTAATTATTATTTCTATTAAAATGATCATATGGGTTTAGATTAGACATGTCCAAGGGTTGAACTATTCGTCCGACTCGATATAAATTTGATAAGAATTGAGTCGGGTTTTAGTAAGAACTTTTGTAATTCAGGTCGACCCGGCCCGGCAATTATTCATTAAATAAAAATAGTTTTTATTTAAATTTAATTATAAAATATATACAAATATTAATATAAAAATAATTTTTTAATATTTTTTGAATAGTAAAATTAGCTTTCGAATCGACCCGAATCTAATTCGAAATGGATTTAAGTAAGAAAAAAGAAATTTTCAAACTACGGTCTGTCGGCCTATTAACATATCTAATTTAGATAGAGAGCATCCCTTTCAGATTCTAAAGCCTTTACTATTAGAAAGCTTATAACCATTGCAATTAATCATTTGTCGCTGACTAAATCCATGCCCCATCAACATTTTGGATTCCAAATACATGTATTCACACACTAATTTTCTTTTAGGCAGTATTTTACTGTTGATTGGTAAATAATGTTAAAGAAAATAAAAACTCAATTTTTGAAGGACCAAAAACAATTTAGATAAATGTGAATATCATTTTTTATGTTGGGTCCTTCTTTTCTAAGTTTTGTCCCAATTTCCATTTTGTTCTTCGAAACTTCTTGAATAAAATAGTTTTAAGGGTCCTAATAACTTCAAGGATTAGATTTGAGATTATACATTGGAGGTTAATTACAGCCTCCAAATAATCATGAAGAGGAGGTAAGATCATTTATGACTTAAGGAGGTTATCCCTAGACTTGTATATGGCCAGTCGGCTTGCCAGTTTGTGAATCTGGCCAGACTCGAACGGAGCTTTTTATATGATTATCCCATACCAAACATCACTTTAGAATTTGTTATTTAGAGGCTAACTGGTCGTCATATGTAAAAAAAAGAAAAAGAAAAAAAAAATTAGAAAAATGCCTTCAGGCTGATTTTTTTTTTCTTCATAGAAAAGGGTTTGATTGAAAAGGAACAAATCTGCTAAGTCAAAAAAGAAATGAAGGTTGGAAGGAGAAATGGTATTGTCTTGCTAGGAAGTTTCATTTTCTTCTTTTTACTTAAAGAGATAGAATTGTGGAACAACTCAAGCAATATATAGTTGACTTTCGATTCCGTCTCAAGCCACTTTTTATTCCTTTAGTTTTTTTATTATTATTATCACTTCATGATTCATGCACGAGAGCAAGACCAAAATAGAATTTGCATGAGATATATAGAATCATATAATTAAAATCAATGCCCTCCCAAAAATGGAAAGGAGAAACACTTGAAAAAGATGGGGTCAAATTCAAATTTTACTTTAGTAGTACTGTTGATCATGTTGACTAAGGTTTGAGTAAATTTGGCAATTTTGAATAAGATACGATTATATGATATGAAAAAAAATAATTAAAATACAATACAAAATATGATATAATACAAAAAATAACACGAACACGACACGAATACACAAACGTGTCAAAATCTATATAACACAAATGATTAACGTGTCAAAATTTATATAACTATATAATACTTTAAACACGATTATAACACTTAAAATATACGAATACGATATAAATACACGGATTGATAATTTAAGTTTGAGAAGTCTTATATTCTTAACCTAGAACAACCATTGAATCCCTCAATATTATATCTTATATAAATATATAAAAGACAACCTTTAATAAAAAATAACTTTCCTATGCGTATAACCTATATTATTGTTATATGAAAAATCTTAAAAAATGGTCTGTCTTTAAATTAATTCACGTTTCAAATGTTAAAATTTGAAATTGCAATTGAAACTAAATAAATTGAAAAAATATAATTTTTTATTTTATACCAAAATACACTAAATATCCATATTTTAAGAAGTGAAATGCTTATATTTAGAGGTGCTAATGGGCCGAGCCGGGTTTGGATCGGGTTTAGGTATGGTATCAATACCATATATACTTGTCCAAGCCCTGTCCGACCCGAAATATGAGTCTCAAATTTTATGCAAACCCGTCCATATTTGTAAATGGATAGTCCAAACCCGTTTAGACCCGCCCATATTATTATTATTTTTTTAAAATTGAAACAAAATTTTTATTATTATTTAATTTTAATAATTTTTTTTCTTTTATTAAGTTCTAAAACATGGATAACTTAGCACATTTTTAAATGTTTACACTATAATATTATATATATACTTATTTTTTATATGATATAAATTACATAATATATAAAATATAAAAATAATATTATTATATAAATGAAAAACGGGCTGGGCCGGGTCGGGCTGGGCTTGAGTTTTGATTGTTTAAACCAAGACCCGACCCATTTTTTTAAATGGGCCTCATTTTTTGCCAAAACTTTTTCTTTTGTTAAGAATTTAAATCAGGTGGAAAAATTCTACTCACAATATAGTTCACAAAGTTGGCATACCATGGTGATTCCTGTTGATGAACTAGAAAGAGTTGTTCATCAGGAAAGGTTTCATTTATTTGAGTCGTGTCGCCAACTTGTGCCTCATTGTCCAATCTTGAGAGATGATCCATCACTTGATTTTCTATTCCTTTTTTGTCTTGGATCTCTAAATCAAACTCTTGCAAAAGAAGTACCCAAGGGATCAAGCGAGGTTTTGCATTCTTCTTTTCAATCAAGTACTTGATAGCTGAATGATCAGTGTAGACAATGACTTTGGTGCCCACAAGATAAGATCGAAATTTATCAAAAGCAAATACTACTGCAAGCAATTCCTTTTCAGTGGTGGTGTAATTCAACTGAGCATCGGTCAAAGTTTTGCTTTAATAGTAGATAGAATGAAATATCTTATCTTTTCGTTGGCCTAAGACTGCACTAACTGTAAAGTCACTAGCATTGCCCATGAGCTCGAATGGTAATGATAGGTGCAGAAACTAATCTCTCTTTCAATGTCATAAAAACTGTTAGACATGCATCACCAAACTTGAAAGGGACATCTTTTTCAAGGAGATTGCAAAGTGGTTTAGAGATCTTGGAAAAGTTTTTAATGAACCTCCTATAGAACTCGGCATGACCAAGGAAACTCCGAATGTGTTTGAAAACGATTGGAGGTGAGAGCTTCTCAATTGTTTCAATATTTGCTTTATCTACTTATATCCCTCTACTAGAAACTTGATGTCCTAAAACAATGCCTTCTTGAACCATGAAGTGGCATTTTTCCCAGTTTAACACCAAGTTTGTTCTTCACATCTTTTAAGCACTCTAGCAAGGTGATGTATACATTCATCAAAAGAATCTCTACAAACTGAAAAGTTATTCATAAATACCTCTAAACATTGCTCGACCATGTCATGCATCTCTGAAAGGTAGCAGGAGCATTGCAAAGTTCGAATGGCATTCTCCAAAAAGCAAAAGTTCCATTGGGGCAAGTGAAGGTAGTCTTCTCTTGATCTTCAAGAGCTATTGCAATTTGATTGTATCCCGAATATCATCCAAGAAACAATAAAACTCCTTACCAACCAATCTGTCTAGCATCTGATCAATGAATGGCAAAGGAAAGTGGTCTTTGCTAGTAGCTTTGTTAAACTTTCGATAGTCCATGCAAATCTGCCAACCAGTCACTGTTCTAGCTGGAATGAGCTCATTATTAGCATTGGCAACCACCGTCATTCCTCTTTTCTTTGGCACACATTGAACTGGACTTACCCATGAACTGCCGGAGATAGGATATATGATGCCTGCATCCAACCACTTAATAATCTCCTTTTTTACCACTTTTTTCATGATGAAATTAAGTCTCCGTTGATGCTGTATGGTAGCCTTGTGATTGTCTTCAAGAAGGGTTTTATGCATGCAAATTGAAGGACTAATCCCCTTGATGTCGGCAATCGACCAACCCAATGCCCTCTTATGTTCCCTGAGTACCTTAAGGAGTTTATCTTCCTTCTCAACATTAAGAAAAGATGAGATAATAACAGGCAATTCAGATTTTTCACCAAGAAAAGCATACCGCAAATGTGAGGGTAACTGCTTAAGCTCCAGGGATGGTGGCTCTTCAATGGATGGCTTGGTAGAGGATGTTTCACTTGTCTTAAGTCCCAATGGTTCAAATTGAGGAATGGATCTTCCAGTACGCGGATGAGCATTCAGCAAATTTACACATTCAATAAAGTCATATAATCCCTTTCTGAAGTACTCATCAAGGATGCCTCAAGTGGATCAATAGGATAACTATTTTTGAAAACTTTAGTTGTAGCACTATTTACCACATTAACTGCAAAACACTCATCAGATTCATTAGGAAATTTCATAGCTTTAAAAACATAAAAAGTTACCTCTTGGTCTTGAACTGTCATGGTAAGTTTGCCTTTTTGCACATCGATAAGAGTTCTACTGGTAGGTAAGAAAGTTCTCCCAAGAATAATTAGTATTTCGCGATCCTCTTCCATATCCAATACAATGAAATCAACAAGGAGTATAAATTTATCTACCTTCACCAATACATCTTCAACAATGCCTCTTGGATATGTGTAAGATCTATCAGCCAATTGTAGTGTGACTGTTGTAGGCTTAACTTCCCCCAAACCTAGTCGCCGATATATTGATAAAGGCATAAGATTTATGCTTGCTCCCAAATCACATAAGGCTCTACCAATGAACTGATTTCCAATTGTGCATGGAATGGTGAAACTTCTCGAATCCTTGAGCTTTGGTGGAAGTTTCTTTTGAAGGATAGCACTGCACTCTTTAGTAAGTGCAACAGTCTCAAATTCACCCAATTTCCTTTTCTTGGACAATATGTCTTTCATAAACTTGACATAGTTTGGCATTTGTTCCAACGCTTTAGCAAAAGGTATACTAATATGAAGCTTTTTAAATACCTCAAGAAATTTTTGGAACTGCTTGTCAAGTTGTTCTTTTAAAGGTGCTGAGGAAAGGGTGGTGGTGGATAACATTGCTTCTTTTCTTCTTGAGTTTTTTCAACTTCTTGTTCCACCATATCTTTTTCTTTAAGAGGCTTTGTAGACAATTCTTGCTTCTTGCTCTCCTCTTCTAACTCCCTTCCATTCCTAAGTGTGATGGCTTTGCAATGTTCTTCTCCATCTCCCCTAGGATTGGTTTTAGTATCACTTGGAAAAGATCCCCTAGGACGATTGTTAATTGCATTAGCAAGCTGGCCCACTTATGTCTCAAGATTTCTAAGTGACGCTGTTTGACTTTGAATTAATTCAGCTTGACTTCGAAGTGTCATTGCATGAGTTTGTCACTTCTTGACTAGCCATGAACTTTGTAAACATATCTTCCAATGATATCTTCTTTTCTGGAACAGGAGCATGGGCTTGTGATGGAAACCCAGGAGGGATTGTTGGTTTAGCAGAGGATAAAGGTCTTTGATTGTTATTCCATGAAAAGTTTGGATGATTTCTCCATCCCAGACTGTAATTGTTGGAATAAGGATTGATTTGCTATCTATTATAGTTTCCAACATATTGCACTGATTCGGAGTTGGTTGGGCAACTATTACTGGTATGTCCTTTCCACATAATTCACAAGCTACAAATAGGCTCTGGACAGCATGAACACTTACTGTATCAAATTTCTTCGCTAATACAGCTATCTGGGCACTTAGGGTACTCATTGCATCCAAATCATGAATCCCCGCAGCTTTTCTTGGTACAAGTTTTTCTGATGGCATTGAGAATTATTGATGCACCCAAAAGAGTGTATCTTATTTAACCTTGCACTAAAAAGATAAATTGTAAGTATAGTAGTTAGCAAGGGTCGAGTCCTCAGGGATTGGGTTTTAGTTTATAAGTTAATAGTTTAAAACTTAAATTCAAGAACAATAAAAGAAAAGGGGTTTTTGAAGCCAGATTTAAACTAAAGTAAATAATAAGAATAAGATGCAAGGCGGTATAACCAGCCAATAAAAATATATATACTAAATTAGGCGGTATAACCAGCCAATAAAAATATATATACTAAATTAGGCGGTATAACCAGCCAATAAAAATAAAACAAAGTTAATATACAAATTAGGCGGTATAACCAGCCATTAAAAATAAATATACTTTTAAAAATAAGCAAACTAGAAAAGTAAGAAAACAAGTAAGTAAGAAGAATCAAATATGAAAAATATGGTTAAGGTTTCATTCTCCACCACTAGACATCATTAAGAATCAATTTCAGATCTATCAATATCAACCAACTATCAAAGTTAACAACCGTAGATAACAACAAGCTCTGTTATCCCAATCTTTCCTTAGTTTGTCGTTAAATAGAACAAGCTCTCTATTTAATCTCTAACCATTAAACAACCTAGAATAAGCTCTCTAAATTCAATTTAATGGCAGCTTTATGATGAGAAAGATAGGTTGATCTAAGCAACAAACACATAAGCTCGGATTGTTCAACTTAGGTTATGTTCCACTTTGCAATTATTGAAAACTTGACCATAATCATTAATCACAAATTGCCACTTATGAATGGGAAATCAAGACAATTACACGGATCAAGATTCCTAAACTAGCAATAGATAATTATCAAGATCTATCTAGTTGTACACCTAAATAAATCAAGACAACATCATGAACAATTCTTGTAGAAGAACATAAGCAACTTTGATAGAAAATTAATGATAGATAGAATCTGAAAATCAATCACAAAACATGTCTAGGGCTTTGAAATCACCCTTAACCGAATAGAAGTTTAGCCTAGCATAGGCATTGTAAACATAAACATAAAATTAAAGATAATCTAAGAAGGAAATAAAAGAAAGAAAGAAGAAGAAGAAAATAAAGAAAAAGAAAACTAGAGAAAAGAAAGAAGAAGAAAACTTAGAAAATTTTATTACAATGGCTAATATCCTACCAATGTACAATATGATCCTCTACAATCATCCAAGGCCCTCTATTTATACACATTTTGGAGGGCTAAATGACAAGAGACAAGCTTTACAAATTTCAAAGGTAGGTATAATAGGTGGGTGCATTTTTCTAACAATTTTCGTCATATTGTATGACAATTTTGATCAGCCAACTTGATGGTCGATTTTGTCAATTTTGGAGGCCTGATCTGATCACATGGTCTTCTAGAAAAATATCCCCCTATCAGTTACTGATCCATAGCCGTTGGAATCAGCTCATTTTCTGATGTGGATAAGAAGATATGGTCAAAATACGAAAACAGGTCAGCACAGACGTCATTGCACATCAGCCAACTTGATGGTCGATTTCGCTAGGGAAAACGACTCCGTTTCAAGAAGTGTAAAACATGAAAAAGATAGATATGCCTCTTAACTTTGCACGGTTAAAGGTTCAGCCTTATTGCTTCTGTGAAACTCGAGATATTGCTGATATGGAAAAAGGTGTCGGAACAGGAACTGAACTGGATTTGCCCTTAATTCTAGTAATCTGAAATCACTCAAAGAAACTTGTGAAAAACACCAAATTACATAAAAATATAAAAGATCATAAACACAATTAGACTAAACAATAATAACTCGTATTTGACACAAAACAATAATAAAACATAACTAAAAACTATATAATTATACGAGTTATCACACCCCCACACTTAGATTGTTGCTAGTCCCTAGCAACGACTCAATAAAAATAAAATAAGAAAATCTAATCTAATCCAATTTCGTAGGAAATCACGGTGGCACTTAGCATGTGACACAAGCCTTTAAACCCCTAGGTGTCCCTAGTGGACGAGTTTAGTCTCGTGAGGGTTTACTAGAACGATACCCACAAACATTGAAAAACTAAAATATAAATAAACTACATATACTAAAAATATTTACTCCTAATCCTTTCAATACAAATTAGAGACAATCTTTGAACAAGTCTTATAAACTAATCAATAGCTTAAAGAATTTCACAAAAAATCATGCTTGAATGTAAATTGTTTGAGTTAAGCCAATATTAACATAACATATTTCAATCAAAATAGTGCATATTCAAACTTAATCTCAACTACTCACATGGGATACCCTCATGATTTTCACTCTTTAAAGTAGTGGTGAAGTGTTTACACTCAATCAATCTCATGAAAACAGTTCTACCATATTCTTGCTTGTCCACCTACTCTCCACTATTTAGATCATACAACTTCATGAATCAAGAGGTCTTTAATCAAGGTTGTAATGGGGCCAAGGGGTTTGTAATGTGGTTGAAGAACAAAAGGATAAAGATATCACAAAGGTTCCAAAGAGTTCATAAAGTTTAGAGACATAAAAAGATCATACAAATAAAACTTCTCAAAACTCTTATAAAGCACATAATAACATAGGCTAAATATTCATGTTGAGCCTTTGCATCATTCTAACCAACTTTGTAACATCTTTTTCTTTACTTTAACTAGAAGTTCAAGAGAAGATTTTTTTTTTTTAATATGGGAATGTATTTGACAATGATCCCTTTCTTTTTCTCTTGACTTTTTTCTTTCTTTTCCCCCCACACTTATTTCTTGTTTCTAACCCAAATTTTAAATAAATCTTCCTTGTCTTTGCAACTTGTCTCAAAACATGCTAATTCATCTTTGGAACAAAGGTAAATATATAAGTATATTTAGGTTAGGGACAAGTTATGGTTACCAAAGAGATAGCTTATTCAATGTAGGCTCAAATTGGTTCACTAAGGGTGTGTTCTCTTGGAACATTAATAATGGATGGCTGTTTGGCTCTGGTTATAATCCTAATGCCTCTATCATATTCATGTTGTCACATGTATCAATATAGTCTCAAACGGTTTAAAGCAAGTTCTAGAGAATCATGTAATCATAAGAGCACTCAAGAAAGAAATTAGATTGATTTGTATAATGCATCAATCATTATAGGCTCAAAAACTTACAAGGATGATTATACAAGTCAGATTAAGTCTAAACATGCTTCTTTCTCAATCAACATATCATATTAACATTGGCTCAAAAAAAGGTTGACATCAAGCTCAATTCTCATGAAAATCTTCTCACTAATAAATCTGTTTTAGACTTATGCAATTCATATCTCATCATTGTATTAAAAAGGAACTAAAACTCACAAAAAATAATAATAATAATAATAATAATAATAAAGAAAAAAAAATAGTAGACAAAAATAAAAGAAATCCTAAATCATTCCCCCCCACACTTAATTCTTACATTGTCCTCAATGTAAGTCTATTAACTCAAATGAAAGAATCATGTGTAAGAGAAAAGAACTAATAACATAAGAATAGGAACAACTAAGACTCAAAACAAAACAAAACCATGCAATCTAAATAATCCTAAAATACTAAACAAAAATTAACAAGTAAACATAAAAAGATTAAAATCAAACTGACAAGGTATGTCTCAAGTCTCCCTTACTCAGACCTTGTTTAGAATGAATACTTCTAAATTGCTTAAAACACAACAAACTTTTTTTTTTTTTTTGAAAAGAAGAAATCAAACTGACAAGGTATGTCTCAAGTCTCCCTTACTCAGACCTTGTTCAGAATGAATACTTCTTAATTTTTTTTTTTTTTATAAAAACAATTAGCAAAATATGTCCCTTACCCCCTACTAAAATATGACATTGTCCCCAATGTGAAATTTTAAAGGTAGAATTTAGGAGATATTACCTGCAGAGGTTGCTAACCACTTATTATAACTGAGACACAACAAGCAAAATGTTAGATAATGTCACAAAGACAAAGTGCAATCCACTCCTTGCTCGTCCATATCTCTTTTTCTTTTTCCGAGCATTTACGAAACAACCGTAGCAGATAAACACTCATAAGCTTGGAGCTTTTTGAGTAAATCTTCAATGGTTGTAGCAGAAATTATGGTTCTCCTTGCCTCTGAAAACATGAATCCATTTTCCACAGCATTATCTAAATATGAAAGCAAATTACTAAAATAACCATTAATATTAAGCAAACCAATGGGTTTCTTATTTGTGACCAAAGATGACCAAGAAGCCACGCAAGCTATTTCTTCCAATGTACCCAGACCTCCTGGTAAAGCAATGAATGCATCGGCAGAATGGTACATGATTGTTATCCGTTCAGGGATACTCCAGACTTGTATTTCCTTACCCAAGGTAGGTCCACAAAAATCTGTGAATAGTTTTGGCACGATTCCTAGAACTGGACTTCCTCCGGCGTGTGCTGCTGTAGCGACTGCTCCCATTAAACCCGTACTACCGCCTCCATAAATCAACTGGATCTTTTGTTGGGCAAGTATTACTCCAACTCTTATGGCTTCATCAGCGAATATGTTATTTTTCCCTGGATAAGCACCTCCAAAAACACAAATTTTTTTAATGCGTTGGGACGAAGTACTTTCCATTTTTTTTTCTTTTTTTCGAGTGCCTGAAAGAGAATGAGTACATGGTGTAATATATAGAGGACTGAGTAGTGAATCAGACAAGAGTAATAATGTCGCCGAAAGTGTATCTGACCTGTCAGAAGAAAATGTTAACCTAACAAAAGATTTTTGCGTGATTTCAGGAAGAAAATCAAAAAGAGAAGAAAAATCAACCGTAAAAGTCAAGAGTAATAATGTCGCCGAAAGTGTATTTGACCTGTTAGAAGAAAATGTTAACCTAACAAAAGATTTTTGCGTGATTTCAGGAAGAAAATCAAAAAGAGAAGAAAAATCAACCGTAAAAGACAAATAAAAAAATGAGAATAATTACACAAATCGAATAACACGTAAATTAAACCGAAATAAAGTTATTGCAAATCAAACCAAAAGCTGAGAAGTCATTTATTGTAGTTGTGATTGTGGCTCACATCTTCCTCTGGTTTTACGTCCAGAAACGGCTTAAACGCCTTCTATGAGTTGAGGATTTGCTTCCCATCCAGTTTTCTTACAAGCTGGCAAACAAGGTCTTTTAACATCAGATTCCCAAGATGTTGCCATTCCCTTTGGAATTGCGGCCATAAATCAAGAATTTCTCTTTGTACGTCTCCACTAGGATGCGTCTCAAGAGAAAGTTGGATATTACCCAAATTCTCCTTACTCAGTCCATCCTTAATGAATTCAATTTTATCATCTCGATTAGAGGACGGTATCCCAATAGAACGACATTTACCGTTACACGTCCATCGTGCACATTTGTGGCAGTTTGAACTCATGCGCTTTGCTCGTCGCTTCTTTGCAAAAGTGCTTCTACCTGTACTCGGTAAATGCAAAACAGGAAGATATTCATCTTCACGTACCTTGGCTTCAATTATCCAACGTATGTCTTCAGGAATCCCTTTGTGCATAAGCATTCTTAATCTTTCAAATCGAACTTGGTAAAGCTTCAGTAAAATATTTCGAGGAAAAGGAGGAAATCGTTTCTGCAATCGTGTGAGAATATCATCCATCCTGAAAAAAAAAATGAAAGAGAAATTGAAAGAGAAATTTATATACAATATCAGTTTTGTGGGTAGCTGATGGAACCGATTTAAATAATCACGGAGTACCGTTATCCGCCATTTAACCGGGGTAAAAAAAAATAAAAATTATATTTACATCTAGTTATTTTCAAAACAAGGATCAGAAAGAAAAACAGCATAAGAAGACTCAAAAACAAAACACTCTAAATAAAATCCTAAATTCTTCCCCCCACACATAATTTTTACATTGTCATTAATGTAATGCTATTAACCCAAATGAAAGAATCATGTGTAAGTGAAAAGAACTATTAAACAAAATAAACTTATGCAGCCTAAATGAACTTAAAAACACTAAACACAATTAACAAAGAAAAGTAAGAAAAAGATAAAGAAAAAGAGAGCAAATCTGAGGATGGCAGTTTGGCAATGCTTTCACTAATTAGGCTGCCTCCCCCAATTAGCACTTGATTGATTGTTTCCAGTCTAGCCAATTCCCCTTCTTGGCTTTTTAGGATCTTTTGGCTTAGACATGAAACTTCTCGGATTTTTGCGTTTTGGAGGAAGTTTTCTTTGCAAAACAGCCAATGCATTCTCCCCCACACGTATTATTTCATCATTCTTGGTGGGGTATAGCTCTTTGAGGAATTGTGCATATCTTGGTACTTGTCTAATGGCATCCACAAGCAAGCTGTTTAAGGTTTCCAAAAATTGTTGTACATGTTCCTCCTTCTTGGACTTTGCAAATCTGCTGGGAAAAAGTGGAGAAGGAACATTAGTAGAAATAAGAACCTTAAAAGCTACCTGAGGTGTCAAAGTACTCTCCTTTTGAATGGTGGCTTCATTATCCTCAAGAAGTGAATCCATCTTTGGTTTTGTCTCATCCTCATCTTGTTCCTCATTTCTCAAGATTACAATAGTAGCATTCTCCTTTGGGTTAATCACCGTTTGGGAAGGGAGTGCTAGAGATCTTTCTGCTACTAATTCCACCATACTACTAGCCAATAGGCTCATTTGCCTTTCCAAACTCTGGATGCTTGCCCTTGTTTCCTGTTGAAATTGCAAAGTATCAGTAACAAGAGAATGTACAAGATCTTCTAAATAAGTACCTGAGTTTTGAATCATATGTGGTGGTTGAAAAAGATCTGGTTCTTGAGACCATGATTGATTGAAGCTAGATGGATGAGTGTAATTGGCATAAGGATCTACTTCTTGGTAATTTTTCGAGTAGCCATAATTAGTATGATCCCACCATCCCTCATGGTAAGTGTTTGAGTAATGATCATACTGTTGGTCTTGGAACACTTGATGGCCTTGACATCCTCCCATGGCCAATTGTTGAACTGGGGAGGTGAGCTTGGCTTGTTGATTCTCTATGTTCATGTATGCCACCAACTCTTAAAGTGTTAGATTGCTCAATTCCATCGTTTTTTTTTCTTCAAAATTTGATAAGAAAAACCCGTATGTACAAGAAAATAAATATCATTAGAACTGAAAATAAGAATAAACCAAGTAACAAATAAACTAAAAAAAACAATCCCCGGCAACGGCGCCAAAAATTTGATGCACCCAAAAGAGTGTATCTTATTTAACCTTGCACTAAAAAGATAAATTGTAAGTATAGTAGTTAGCAAGGGTCGAGTCCTCAGGGATTGGGTTTTAGTTTATAAGTTAATAGTTTAAAACTTAAATTCAAGAACAATAAAAGAAAAGGGGTTTTTGAAGCCAGATTTAAACTAAAGTAAATAATAAGAATAAGATGCAAGGCGGTATAACCAGCCAATAAAAATATATATACTAAATTAGGCGGTATAACCAGCCAATAAAAATATATATACTAAATTAGGCGGTATAACCAGCCAATAAAAATAAAACAAAGTTAATATACAAATTAGGCGGTATAACCAGCCATTAAAAATAAATATACTTTTAAAAATAAGCAAACTAGAAAAGTAAGAAAACAAGTAAGTAAGAAGAATCAAATATGAAAAATATGGTTAAGGTTTCATTCTCCACCACTAGACATCATTAAGAATCAATTTCAGATCTATCAATATCAACCAACTATCAAAGTTAACAACCGTAGATAACAACAAGCTCTGTTATCCCAATCTTTCCTTAGTTTGTCGTTAAATAGAACAAGCTCTCTATTTAATCTCTAACCATTAAACAACCTAGAATAAGCTCTCTAAATTCAATTTAATGGCAGCTTTATGATGAGAAAGATAGGTTGATCTAAGCAACAAACACATAAGCTCGGATTGTTCAACTTAGGTTATGTTCCACTTTGCAATTATTGAAAACTTGACCATAATCATTAATCACAAATTGCCACTTATGAATGGGAAATCAAGACAATTACACGGATCAAGATTCCTAAACTAGCAATAGATAATTATCAAGATCTATCTAGTTGTACACCTAAATAAATCAAGACAACATCATGAACAATTCTTGTAGAAGAACATAAGCAACTTTGATAGAAAATTAATGATAGATAGAATCTGAAAATCAATCACAAAACATGTCTAGGGCTTTGAAATCACCCTTAACCAAATAGAAGTTTAGCCTAGCATGGGCATTGTAAACATAAACATAAAATTAAAGAGAATCTAAGAAGGAAATAAAAGAAAGAAAGAAGAAGAATAAAACAAAGAAAAAGAAAACTAGAGAAAAGAAAGAAGAAGAAAACTTAGAGAATTTTATTACAATGGCTAATATCCTACCAATGTACAATATGATCCTCTACAATCATCCAAGGCCCTCTATTTATACACATTTTGGAGGGCTAAATGACAAGAGACAAGCTTTACAAATTTCAAAGGTAGGTATAATAGGTGGCTGCATTTTTCTAACAATTTTCGTCATATTGTATGACAATTTTGATCAGCCAACTTGATGGTTGATTTTGTCAATTTTGGAGGCCTGATCTGATCACATGGTCTTCTAAAAAAATATCCCCCTATCAGTTACTGATACATAGCCGTTGGAATCAGCTCATTTGCTGATGTGGATAAGAAGATATGGTCAAAATACGAAAACAGGTCAGCACAGACGTCATTGCACATCAGCCAACTTGATGGTCGATTTCGCTAGGGAAAACGACTCCATTTCAAGAAGTGTAAAACATGAAAAAGATAGATATGCCTCTTAACTTTGCACGGTTAAAGTTTCAGCCTTATTGCTTCAGTGAAACTCGAGATATTGCTGATATGGCAAAAGGTGTCGGAACTAGAACTGAACTGGATTTGCCCTTAATTCTAGTAATCTGAAATCACTCAAAGAAACTTGTGAAAAACACCAAATTACATCAAAATATAAAAGATCATAAACACAATTAGACTAAACAATAATAACTCGTATTTGACACAAAACAATAATAAAACATAACTAAAAACTATATAATTATACGAGTTATCAATTATTAGTTGCCATCTCTCCAAGCAAATCATAGGCCTCATCGGGCAATTTTCCCATTAATGCTCCACCTGCAGCGGCATCAATAGAGGTTCTTATTGGTCCTAACAATCCATTATAGAAGGTTTGCACCTAAAGCCACTTGGGTAGTCCATGGTAAGGACATTTTCGAAGTAAATCCTTGAGTCTCTCCCAAGCTTCATATAGCGGTTCAGAATCAGATTGCATAAATGATGTGATATTATTACGCATCTTTGCAGTCTTGGCTAGGGGAAAGTATTTGGCTAGAAACTTTAGATCCAAGTCATCCCATGTAGTAACAGAGCCAGCTAGGAGTGAATTTTACCAACTCTTGGCCTTGTCTTGAAGTGAGAAAGGGAAGAGTCTCAATCTGATGGTGTCGTTCAAAACTCCATTATGCTTGAAAGTATCGCAAATTTCCAGGAAATTCCCGATGTGAGTATTCGGATCATCATTAGGCAATCCCCCGAACTGTACTGAATGTTGAATCATCTGTATGATGGCTGGCTTGATCTCAAAATTATTGGCTTGAATAGCAGGTCTTTGAATGCTTGAATACAATCCTTTCACGAGAGGAACAACAAAGTCGCGCAAGATTCTTGTATCGTTTCCCTCAGCCATTGTATGGTTGCTAGTTGCAACTTGTAAATTATCCCTTCGATGTCGATGAAAAGTTCTTTCTGGTTCTGGGTCAAAAAGGACAAGTTCGAAACTTCTAGATCTTCGCATTCAACAACCAAAAATACCTTAAAATAAGAAAAAGAAAATTTGGATTAAGACTAAGTATGCTTGGTATAATATTAACAAAAATAATAAAACAATTCCCTGGCAATGGCGCCAAAAACTTGTTGTCATTTTACTACGCAAGTGCACGTTACCGCAAACAAGTAATAAAGTGAAAGCAGAGTGTTGAACCCATAAGGAATTTAAATTCGTTAAATACTAAAATTAAAACAGCTTAATCTTATCCAAATAATTAATTATAAATTTGTGAATCAAAACTAAATTAAAGAAAATAATAAACAAAGAAAGCAAATTAAAATTGGATTTAAATCAATGGAGAAAAGCATAGGATTACAACTTCCCTCAACACTTCGCTTGAACGTCTCCTACCCTCTTAACTTGATTAATGATCTTGAGTTGTTAACCTAGAGTTCTAATCTATTTATAAGGATCTTCCGATGGTCTTATAAAAATATCCTTCTTAACCAATTAACTATAATCTTATGATAATTGAATTAAAGAAGAATTCATTAAGCTTAGACTCTAACTTTGATTACACATGACACGTAAGTATATTTCTATCCTACATGCAGATCAACTCATCCTAATAAATGAATATGAAACATGTGTTATGCAATCGATGTCTAATAGTAAACTCCCTTTTCCAAGTTGTATTTAGGATAACAAATCAATTTAATTGGTGATCAAGCAATTAAAAGCTTTAAGTACAAGAATGCATAAACAACTCAAATATCATTAAATCAAACTAGAGAGTAAAATAATCCAAACTATGTGGAGTTCCATTACGATCCTAGAAAAGGAATTTAGTTCATGCTAAACATTAAAAACAATAAGCAAAGGAGTTTCACCAACATCAAATTACAAGAAAATAAGAGAAGATTAAGGAAAAAGAGAAAACTAAAAGTTCTCAGCTCTTCAATCTTCTAATATCCAAAATTGTTCTTAGCTTCTTGGAAAGATGGTGGTGGCTGCTCTCCTCTTCAGAAAACTAAAGCAAAAACTAAGTAGGTCTCAAAAGTAAAGTTTTAAGAGTTCATATTTATAGAGTTCTTAAAAGCCTAAAGAAGGGAAACTTTGTGGCCAAGTAACTGCTTTCAGCATGGACTTTCCATATATGAGTTGAATCTCTCCTTCTAACTTTAGGACTCTACAAAACTACAAAAGACATTAATTAATAACTAAAAGAAAACATAAAATAAATAAATAAAACTAAATTAGAAATAATTAAAAATAATAAATTAAAAGTTTAAACTATAAGGATTTAACTATTTTAAAAGGATAAAATAGGATAAAATAACTCTATTTTTAGAGTTATCAGTGGCCAAGGACGTGGAAGAGATTGTGGTCGTGGACGTGCTCATAGTCAATGAAGAGCAAGAGATAAGCAGTTTTTATAATTTGACAAAAAGAAACCAAACTTTCACAATAGATCATGGAAAAAGAAGCGAAAAGGTAACCATGAAAGATACTGTAGACATTTAATTTTTTCCGAACAAGTTTTCAAAAAAAATAATTTTATTTTATTTTATTTTATTTTATTTTTTTTAAGTTTTGTGAGTGTTCACCACCTTTCCAATAGTGACTGAGGTCATTTGGGTCCATTGGGATCCAAACTTGACATGCAACTCTAACCAAGACTTTTTCTTCTTTCTTAAGGAAAAAAGAAAACTTACACATTCCAACATGCACCGTTACAAAGTGAAATTCACAAGTCTAAAATGGGATTACTAAAATAACCCCTAATTTTATCAAATATAATCTACAATTACTTCAAAAAAAATCTTACTAATTTCCTTGTTGAAGAACATGATACAGTATATCTCAACTTATTTCAATTTTTTTAAAAGATTTTGAAGATTGTCATGTAAATAATCTATAAAACAAATACAGAATTAAACAACAATTTTATAAGATTGTTTGATGCGAAATCGATTTTGATTCATTGGTCAAGAGACAAAATCACAAATAAAAAATTGTCTAATATCATAACCTAAATCCTTCAAAAATACAAAGAAATTAATTTTCAGAGTATTGTGTTTATTAAAAAATAAACTTAATTATTTCTCTTTTCCTTTAGCCGAATGAAACATTGAATTCTTCCCAATTGCTTTTTTTTTTTTTCTTTTGGTCCAATAAACTTGTTTTCTATTAACTTCTCATTGAAAGTTATCCTTTTATTTTTAATCAACATTTGAACTGCCCATTTGAAAGATATTCACGGTATGGGCAGGTACAATGTGCAGCCAACATGATTTTTGATTATGTAATTGCCTCGTGCAGTTTTTGTTATCTTGGGTCGAGTATCTGTTGGGCATGGGTCCCTCTTATGTGGAGGAAATACCATTTTTGCACTTAGCCCTTTTAATTGAGAATGGTTGTTGTATTTTGTTATGAGGAGTCAGAACCAAAGAAAAAGAAAAAGAGAGGGAGGCGGCAGAGAAGAGAGAAAAGAGTGAGTTGCACAGTTTTGATCAAGTCGTCGATCGGAGGTTCATCCGTGGTCCGATCTTCTTGATTTTCTGGCAGTGGCTACAGGATACGTAGATGCTGATTGTGTACGGTGAGAATTTCCATCTGAACACTATAAAGTACTGTTTTGTGTCCGAATAGTAGTTGATGGAGACTCAATTAAGAGTTGTAAACCCAAGTGCAGGTTATGTTCAAGTAATAAATTCTCGGGTGTCCCAGGTCGAACCACAGGGAAGCGTATTAGTAAGTATAAGTTTATAAATATATAAGACAAAGAAAGTAAACAAGATATTAGGGAATCAACAACAAAATAAGATAAACAAGATATTAGAGAACAAAATAAACAAAATATAAAAGAAATTAAACAAGATATAAAAAAAAAACAATAAGAAAAGATGTTGAGGTTAGAGAATCCACTATTGGTGTTATGCTAAGATTAATCTTGTTTTATTACACAATTGAAATCCACACATAAAGGAGGTTCCAATCAGAAGGTTTAGCAATTCAGTCCAAATTGTCCAACGTCCATAGCATATGATATTATGTTCATTTGGTGTCCTCAAAACTCATAAAAAGAGTCCAAGCATTCCTTATGCCAAGGTATATGTCTACAACAAATCAAGGTTATGAAACCAAGCATTTATTGTGCCATTTTCATTGTCAATAATGAATCAAGATCCCTACTTTGCAAGTATGATTTTAAACCAAAAGAAAATATTATCTATACTAGTGTTTATAAATGATGATTCATTTTAGCTCATGTTTAAGAGACTAACTTTAGCATTTACCAAGAGCTTCACCTGATCACCTCAACAATATGATTAGCAACACATACTAAAAATGAAAAGAAATGTAAGAAGCATAAGTAAATAAAGAAAAAGAAAACTAGAGAAAGGAAAGAAAAAGAAAAAGAAAACTTAGAGAATTTTATTACAATGGCTAATATCCTACCAATGTATCTATGTTTCCCAATACTCATCCAAGGCCCTCTATTTATACACATTTTGGAGGGCTAAATGACAAGAGACAAGCTTTACAAATTTCAAAGGTAGGTATAATAGGTGGGTGCATTTTTCTAACAATTTTCGTCATATTGTATGACAATTCTGATCAGCCAGCTTGATGGTCGATTTTGTCAATGTTGGAGGCTCGATCTGATAAAATTGTCTTCTAGAAAAATATACCCCTATCAGTTACGGATCCATAGCCGTTGGAATCAGCTCATTTGCTGATGTGGATAAGAAGATATGGGCAAAATACGAAAACAGGTCAGCACAGACGTCATTGCACATCAGCCAACTTGATGGTCGATTTCACTAGGGAAAACGACTCCGTTTCAAGAAGTGTAAAACATGAAAAAGATAGATATGCCTCTTAGCTTTGCACGGCTAAAAATTTCAGCCTTATTGCTTCAGTGAAACTCGAGATATAGCTGATATGGTAAACGGTGTCGGAACTGGAACTGAACTGGATTTGCCCTTAATTCTAGTAATCTGAAATCACTCAAAGAAACTTGTGAAAAACACCAAATTACATAAAAATATAAAAGATCATAAACACAATTAGACTAAACAATAATAACTCGTATTTGACACAAAACAATAATAAAACATAACTAAAAACTATATAATTATACGAGTTATCACACCCCCACACTTAGATTGTTGCTAGTCCCTAGCAACGACTCAATAAAAATAAAATAAGAAAATCTAATCTAATCCATTTTCGTAGGAAATCACGGTGGCACTTAGCATGTGACACAAGCCTTTAAACCCCTAGGTGTCCCTAGTGGACGAGTTTAGTCTCGTGAGGGTTTACTAGGACGATACCCACAAACATTGAAGACATAAGAAAAACTAAAAATACTAATTATAACTAATCCTTCCAATATAAATTAGAGATAATCATTGGACAAGTCTTAAAAACTAATCAATAGCTTAAAGAAATTCACAAAAAATCTTGCTTGAATGTAAATAAATGAGTTAAGCCAATATTAACATAACATATTTCAATCAAAATAGTGTATATTCAAACTTAATCTCAACTTCTCACATGGGATACTCTCTTGATTTTCACTCTTTAAAGTAGTGGTAAAGTGTTTACACTCAATCAATCTCATGAAAACACTTCTACCATATGCTTGCTTTTCCACCTATTCTCCACTATTTAGATCATACAACTTCATAAATCAAGAGGTCTTTATTCAAGGTTGTAATGGGGCCAAAGATATCACAAAGGTTCCAAAGAGTTCATAGATTTTAGAGACATAATAAGATCATACAAATAAAACTTCTCAAAACTCTTATAAAGCACATAATAACATAGGCTAAATATTCATGTTGAGCCTTTGCATCATTCTAACCAACTTTGTAACATCTTTTTCTAGAAGTTGAAGAGAAGATTTTTTTTTTTTTTTTTTTTAATATGGGAATGTATTTGACAATGATCCCTTTCTTTTTCTCTTGACTTTTTGTTTTCTTTTCTTCCCCCACACTTATCTTTTGTTTCTAACCCAAATTTTTAACTAAAAATATCCCTTGTTTTTTTTTCCAATATGTCTCAAAATATAAAAATCCATCTTTAGAACAAGGGTAAGGATATAAGTATATTTAGGCTAGGTGTAAGTTGTGGTTACCAATAAAACAGCATATTTAATGTAGGCTCAAATTGTCTCACTAGTGGGGATGTTCTCTTAGAACATTAATAAGGGATGGTTGTTTGGCTCTGGTTATAATCCTAATGCCTCTATCATATTCATGTTGTCACATGTATCAATATAGTATCAAATGGTTTAAAGCAAGTTCTAGAGAATCATGTAATCATAAGAGCACTCAAGAAAGAAATTAGATTGATTTGTATAATGCATCAATCATTATAGGCTCAAAAACTCACAAGGATGATTATACAAGTCAGATTAAGTCTAAACATGCTTCTTTCTCAATCACATATCATATTAACATTGGCTCATAAAAAGGTTGATATCAAGCTCAATTCTCATGAAAATCTTCTCACTAATAAATCTGTTTTAGACTTATGCAATTCATATCTCATTATAGTATTGAAAGTAACTAAAAAAACACACTAAGTCTAAACATGCTTTTTTTTTTTTTTTGAAGAAGAAGATTAAATCAAACTGACAAGGTATGTCTCAAGTCTCCCTTACTCAGACCTTGTTCAGAATGAATACTTCTAAATGCCTTAAAACACAACAATTTTTTTTTTTTAGCAAAATATGTCCCTTACCCCCTACTAAAATATGACATTGTCCCCAATGTCAAATTTTAAAGGTAGAATTTAGGAGATATTACCTGCAGAGGTTGCTAACCACTTATTATAACTGAGACACAACAAACAAAATGTTAGATAATGTCACAAAGACAGAGTGCAATCCACTCCTTGCTCGTCCATATCTCTTTTTCTTTTTCCGAGCGTTTGCGAAACAACCGTAGCAGATAAATACTCATAAGCTTGGAGCTTTTTGAGTAAATCTTCAATGGTTGTAGCAGAAATTATGGTTCTCCTTGCCTCTGAAAACATGAATCCATTTTCCACAGCATTATCTAAATTTGAAAGCAAATTACTAAAATAACCATTAATATTAAGCAAACCAATGGGTTTCTTATTTGTGACCAAAGATGACCAAGAAGCCACGCAAGCTATTTCTTCCAATGTACCCAGACCTCCTGGTAAAGCAATGAATGCATCGGCAGAATGGTACATGATTGTTATCCGTTCATGGATACTCCAGACTTGTATTTCCGTACCCAAGGTAGGTCCACAAAAACCTGTGAATAGTTTTGGCACGATTCCTAGAACTGGACTTCCTCCGGCGTGTGCTGCTGTAGCGACTGCTCCAATTAAACCCGAACTACCGCCTCCATAAATCAACTGGATCTTTTGTTGGGCAAGTATTACTCCAACTCTTATGGCTTCATCAGCGAATATGTTATTTTTGCCTGGATAAGCACCTCCAAAGACACAAATTTTTTTAATGCGCTGGGACGAAGTACTTTCCATTTTTTTTCAAGTGCCTGAAAGAGAATGAGTACATGGTGTAATATATAGAGGACTGAGTAATGAATCAGACAAGAGTAATAATGTCGCCGAAAGTGTATTTGACCTGTCAGAAGAAAATGTTAACCTAACAAAAGATTTTTGCGTGATTTCAAGAAGAAAATCAAAAAGAGAAGAAAAATCAACCGTAAAAGACTAATGCAAAAAAAACGAGAATAATTACACAAATCTAACAACACGTAAATTAAACCGAAATGAAGTTATTGCAAATCAAACCAAAAGTTGAGAAGTCATTTATTGTAGTTGTGATTGCGGCTCACATCTTCCTCTGGTTTTACGTCCAGAAACGACTTAAACGCCTTCTATGAGTCGAGGATATGCTTCCCATCCAGTTTTCTTACAAGCTGGCAAACAGGGTCTTTTAACATCAGATTCCCAAGATGTTGCCATTCCCTTTGGAATTGCGGCCATAAATCAAGAATTTCTCTTTGTACGTCTCCACTAGGATGCGTCTCAAGAGAAAGTTGGATATTACCCAAATTCTCCTTACTCAGTCCATCCTTAATGAATTCAATTTTATCATCTCGATTAGAGGACGGAATCCCAATAGAACGACATTTACCGTTACACGTCCATCGTGCATATTTGTGGCAATTTGAACTCATGCGCTTTGCTCGTCGCTTCTTTGCAAAAGTGCTTCTACCTGTACCTGGTAAATGCAAAACAGGAAGATATTCATCTTCACGTACCTTGGCTTCAATTATCCAACGTATGTCTTCAGGAATCCCTTTGTGCATAAGCATTCTTAATCTTTCAAATCGAACTTGGTAAAGCTTCAGTAAAATATTCCGAGGAAAAGGAGGAAATCGTTTCTGCAATCTTGTGAGAATATCATCCATCTTGAAAAAAAAATGAAAAAGAAATTGAAAGAGAAATTTATATACAATATCAGTTTTGTGGGTAGCTGATGGAACCGACTTAAATAATCACGGAGTACCGTTATCCGCCATTTAACCGGGATTAAAAAAATGTATTATTTTTTTTTTGTTTTTTTTTTTTTGGAAATTAGTAAAAATTATATTTACATCTAGTTATTTTCAAAACAAGGATCAGAAAGAAAAACAACCTCTTCTTGAGTAACATGATTTTCCAAAAAGAGTTTGAGTCTTTGTCCATTTACCTTGAATACGTTACCATTTCTAGGATTCTCAATGTCAACTGCTCCATAATGATACACATGCTTAACCACAAATGGGCCAGTCCATCTTGATCTCAACTTACCAAGAAATATGTGAAGTCTAGAATTATAAAGTAGAACTTTTTGCCCAACATCAAATGTTTTTCTTGAAATTAACTTGTCATGAAAGGCTTTAGTTCTTTCTTTATGAATTTTAGAATTCTCATATGCATCTTTGAATAAAGTTGGCCAGTAAAATCCACACTGTAAAATTTTTGCAGCAGTTTTCTTTGATGAAAAATGACCACCACATGCCTCGGAATGACAAAACTTAATTACACTACTTACCTCATTGTCGGGAATGCATCTTCGAAAAATTTGATCAGGACAATATTTGAACAAGTAAGGGTCATCCCAGTAGAACTTCTTTACCTCATTCAGAAACTTCCTTTTATCTTGGGGGCTCCATTGAGAAGGAATTTTTCCCAAAAAGGAATATTTTAGCTCGGATGGCAATGGTTTTAAATCCAGCTTGGGCGGTTCAATAGTTGATGGTACAGTGACATTTGTGTGTGATGGGAGTTCCTCAAACTTTTGTTTCCAACGATGCTTATCCTGAAAAGAATTTAACAAAGAATCAGTGTGTGAAATTTCTGAAGCATTATCAAACTCACATTCAATTAAATAAGCTTCTAAAGGATCATGGAATGTGGTAGTGGTGAGATGTTCATGAACAAGTTCTTCAATGAAATCCACTTCATGTACTTCTGAATCATCACCAGGTTGCTTGCAAATGTTGAACACATTTAATTCTAAAGTCATATTTCCAAAATAAATGTTCAACATACCATTCCTGCAATTTATCAGAGCATTAGAAGTTGCAAGAAATGGACGGCCTAATATAACAGGAATTTGAACATTTGGATTTGAAACAGGATGTGTGTCCAAAACAATAAAATCAACAGGGAAGTAAAAATTATCAATTTGAACCAAAACATATTCAACTATCCCTCGAGGAATTTTTACAGAACGATCAGCTAGTTGAAGTGTAACAGGTGTTTCCTTGAGTTCACCTAAACCTAACTGTTGATAAACAGAAAAAGGCAAAAGATTAACACTAGCACCAAGATCAAGCAATGCACGTTCTATTCTAGTGTTTCCAATGATGCATGAGATTGTTGGACATCCAGGATCTTTGAATTTTGGTGGAGTAAGGTGCTGAATGATTGAGCTCAACTTTCCGTCAGAAATGCTTTCTTTTGTACATTATGTTTCCTTTTAACTGTGCACATGTCCTTCAAAAATTTAGCATAAGATGGAACTTGTTTGATTGCATCCAATAAAGGAATGTTAATCTTAACTTGTTTGAAAAGTTCATAAATTTTTGCATTTTGATTCAAATTCTTTATTGTTTGCAACCTTTGAGGAAAAGGAGCAGGATGCATACCTTTTTCTTTGTCCAAATTTTCAAGAAGTTCAGACTTACCATCATCCTTACCATTACTTTTCGGAGGGGAAGGAGGATCTTGGTCTTTTGATGGAATCTTTTTGTCAATTGCCTTTCCACTTCGAAGAGTTGTGATAGAACTGGCATTTTCCTGTTGAGTTTCATTGGAGCAAGAAACAAGACATTGAGTAGAAGGGTTAGGCTGAGGTTGAGCAGGAAACTTACCTTTTTCTTGAGTGCGTAATGAAGCTGTCAATGTGGACAAGGTGTTTTTGATCTCATTGTTGTCCTGTGAAGTTTGGTTATTCACATTTGCTTGTGTTTGCATGAATGCTTGCAATGTCTCTTCCAAGGTTTGTACACGTGAAGGTTGATAGGAAAAAGTGTTGCCCAACATTTGAGATTGTGGTACCTGAACATGATTATTATTCCGCCAACTGAAGTTGGGATGATTTCTCCATTCAGGGTTATACGTTTCAGAGTAAGGAGAAGGAAAAGGCTTTTTAAATGTGTTTATGGAATTTACTTGATCATGCAACGCTTCTTTAAGAATGGGAATGTTTGGACATTCAGAAGTAGGGTGTCCCATGATTTCACAAATTCCACAACTTTCTTCATTTTTAACCGTTTTGACTTCTTTTACTTCTCTAAGTTCCATGGCTTCAATCTTTCTAGCCAAATTAGCTACTTTAGCTTTTATCTCATCTTCTTGACTAAAATGATATTTACCTCTGTTAGAAAAAAGATTAGATCTATTGGAACTTTCAGAGGAATTATCTGTGTGCCAGGCTTGAGAGTTATCTGCCAAATGGTCTAGGTAGTCAAAGGCTTCTTCAGGTTCTTTTTCTAGAAACTCACCGTTACACATTGTTTCAACAAATTGTTTAGTTTCGGGAGTTAAACTTTCATAAAAGAAACTAATAAGACGCCATTTTTCAAAACCATGATGTGGACAAGAACTTAACAAATCTTTAAAACGCTCCCAGCACTGAAAAAATGCTTCATTTTGATTTTGATTGAAATTTTGAATCTGTCTTTTCAAAGCAATAGTTTTATGTGCTGGGAAAAATTTCTTTAGAAACTCAGTTTGTAATTCTTGCCATGTGCCAATTGACCTTGGTTTTAAATTATGAAGCCAAATTTTTGCTTTATCTTTTAAAGAAAAAGGAAATAATTTTAGCTTGACAATTTCATTTGTACATTGTTGGTCATTAAAGGTGACACATACATCTTCGAAGTCTTTTAGAAACGAGTAAGCACTTTCCGATTCTAACCCATGGAAATTTGGAAGCAAAGCTATCATACCTGGTTTAAAACGAAAGTTGTTTGCATTGAGAGGAAAAATAAAACAAGAGGGTGATGAGCTTCGAGTTGGTTGCAAGTAGTCACGCATGGTGCGTACTTGTCTGTTCTCATCTTCAGCATGAACACTTTCATTGTCAGCCATGGTAGGAGTTGTATTAGAAAGATTACCTGAAAAAGTTTCACAATAAAATCTAACTAAACGACGAGATCTAAAATCACGTCGCCAAACAAGCATAAAACAAAGTTAATATACAGATTAGGCGGTATAACCAGCCAATAAAAATAAAACAAAGTTAATATACAATATAAATATAAATATATAGAAAATTAGGCGGTATAACCAGCCAATAAAAATAAATATACTTATAAACTTATATACTTAGTATTGCCTCCCCGGCAACGGCGCCAAAAACTTGATGGAGACTCAATTAAGAGTTGTAAACCCAAGTGCAGGTTATGTTCAAGTAATAAATTCTCGGGTGTCCGAGGTCGAACCACAGGGAAGCGTATTAGTAAGTATAAGTTTATAAATATATAAGACAAAGAAAGTAAACAAGATATTAGGGAATCAACAACAAAATAAGATAAACAAGATATTAGAGAACAAAATAAACAAAATATAAAAGAAATTAAACAAGATATAAAAAAAAAAAAACAATAAGAAAAGATGTTGAGGTTAGAGAATCCACTCTTGGTGTTATGCTAAGATTAATCTTGTTTTATTACACAATTGAAATCCACACATAAAGGAGGTTCCAATCGGAAGGTTTAGCAATTCAGTCCAAATTGTCCAACGTCCATAGCATATGATATTATGTTCATTTGGTGTCCTCAAAACTCATAAAAAGAGTCCAAGCATTCCTTATGCCAAGGTATATGTCTACAACAAATCAAGGTTATGAAACCAAGCATTTATTGTGCCATTTTCATTGTCAATAATGAATCAAGATCCCTACTTTGCAAGTATGATTTTAAACCAAAAGAAAATATTATCTATACTAGTGTTTATAAATGATGATTCATTTTAGCTCATGTTTAAGAGACTAACTTTAGCATTTACCAAGAGCTTCACCTGATCACCTCAACAATATGATTAGCAACACATACTAAAAATGAAAAGAAATGTAAGAAGCATAAGTAAATAAAGAAAAAGAAAACTAGAGAAAGGAAAGAAAAAGAAAAAGAAAACTTAGAGAATTTTATTACAATGGCTAATATCCTACCAATGTATCTATGTTTCCCAATACTCATCCAAGGCCCTCTATTTATACACATTTTGGAGGGCTAAATGACAAGAGACAAGCTTTACAAATTTCAAAGGTAGGTATAATAGGTGGGTGCATTTTTCTAACAATTTTCGTCATATTGTATGACAATTCTGATCAGCCAGCTTGATGGTCGATTTTGTCAATGTTGGAGGCTCGATCTGATAAAATTGTCTTCTAGAAAAATATACCCCTATCAGTTACGGATCCATAGCCGTTGGAATCAGCTCATTTGCTGATGTGGATAAGAAGATATGGGCAAAATACGAAAACAGGTCAGCACAGACGTCATTGCACATCAGCCAACTTGATGGTCGATTTCACTAGGGAAAACGACTCCGTTTCAAGAAGTGTAAAACATGAAAAAGATAGATATGCCTCTTAGCTTTGCACGGCTACAAATTTCAGCCTTATTGCTTCAGTGAAACTCGAGATATAGCTGATATGGTAAACGGTGTCGGAACTGGAACTGAACTGGATTTGCCCTTAATTCTAGTAATCTGAAATCACTCAAAGAAACTTGTGAAAAACACCAAATTACATAAAAATATAAAAGATCATAAACACAATTAGACTAAACAATAATAACTCGTATTTGACACAAAACAATAATAAAACATAACTAAAAACTATTTAATTATACGAGTTATCAGTAGTCACGTTTTTGGGTGATTTCTCAACTTTCTCTCTTTGATTTTAATATCACTTGTTGATAGCTAAGTTAGAGTTGTGTACTCATTGTGTTAGCTGAATTATTGTGATATTGTAAACACACTCTCATTATAGTGGAGATTTTGACTGGACTCCTAAGTCCCGTGGTTTTTACCCTTTGATTTAAAGGGGTTTTCCACGTAAAAATTGTGTGTCTCGTGTGATTGGTTTTTGGTGATTATCCTTGGTTGAATTTGTGTTGCTGGAATATATATATATATATATCTTGTGCAATTTAGTACCATATTTACAGATCCTGTTAATTGGGAGAGAAAGAACTACCGGTTGTGTTTTCCCGATTTTTCGGTAAGTTCGGTTTCTGCCCATCAAACTGGTATCAGAGCTTTGGTTGTGTTGTTGTGTAATTATGGAGGCTGGCACAAGTAGAATGATTGTTTTGAATGGCACAAATTATCAATTGTGGCAGAATAAAATGAAAGACCTGTTATTTGTGAAGTCTTTGCATCTTCCTGTCTTTGCTACTCAAAAACCCGAATCTAAAAGTGATGAGGAATGGGAATTTGAGCATCAGCAGGTGTGTGCTTTTATTCGCCAATTTGTTGAGGAAAATGTTTACAATCACATTGATCAAGAGACACATGCACGCACATTGTGGAACAAGCTTGGAAACTTGTATGCTTTAAAGTCTGGCAATAACAAGTTGTTCATGCTTAAAAAGATGATGGAACTGAAGTATAAAGAAGGAACAACTGTGGCTGATCACTTGAATGATTTTCAATGAGTTATGAATCAGTTAATTGGTATGGGCATCAAATTTGAGGATGAAGTAGTAGGGCTTTGGTTGCTTGCTACTCTACCGGATTCTTGGGAAACATTTCGGGTTTCACTTATTAATTCTGCTCCTAATGGTGTAGTAACTTTGGAACTTGCCAAGAATGGTGTTTTGAATGAAGAAGTGAGAAGAAAGTCTCAGGGTTCTTCATCACAGTCTGAGGTTCTAGTTACGGAAAATAGGGGGAGAAGTAGGAGCAAAAATGAAACGGGTAGAGATAAAAGCCGAAGCAAGTCAAGATCAAGATTTAAAAATGTTGAGTGCCATCATTGTGGCAAGATGGGCCATATCAAGAAATATTGCTACAAGTGGAGGAAAGAGAACAAAGGTGGTAGTGATAAACAAGAGAAGAGTGATCATGGAAAGAATGATCGTGTTACTACTGCTACCTCTGATGATCTGTTGGTTACTTGTGATGAGAATGTGATCAACTTAGCATGCGACGAGACAAGTTGGGTAATAGACACTGGTGCTTCACTTCATGTCACGTCTAGGAAGGAATTCTTCACATCTTATACGCCTGGTAATTTTGGGGTATTGAAGATGGGTAATGATGGTTTGGCACATGTTGTTGGCATGGGAGATGTCTGTTTGGAAACTAACAATGGAACAAAGTTGACGCTAAAAAATGTCAGACATGCACCAGATATCCGTTTGAATTTGATTTCAGCGGGAAAGCTAGATGATGAGGGATTTTGTAACACCTTCAGTGATGGTCAGTGGAAATTGACTAGAGGCTCATTAGTTGTGGCTCGAGGAAAGAAGTGTTCAAATTTATATTTGATGCAGTCTTCAATTTCCAGAGGCATTGTTAATGTGACAGAAAATGATAGTTCAACTGTGCTATGGCATAAACGGCTTAGTCACATGAGTGAAAAGGGGCTTAATTGTCTGGCCAAGAAGAATCAACTTTCTGGGTTGAAGAATGCTACACTGAAGAATTGTGCTCATTGTTTGGCTGGAAAACAAAGAAGAGTTTCATTTAAGAGTCATCCTCCATCAAGAAAATCAGATTTGCTAGAGTTGGTACATTCCGATGTTTGTGGTCCTTTGAAAGTAAGGTCGTATGGTGGTGCACTTTATTTCGTGACTTTTATTGATGACCATTCAAGAAAACTTTGGGTCTATACTTTGAAAACAAAAGACCAAGTGCTTGATGTGTTCAAACAGTTTCAGGCTTCAGTTGAAAGGCAAACTGGGAAGAAGTTGAAGTGCATCCGTTCTGATAACGGCGGCGAATATAGTGGACCATTTGATGATTATTGTCGTGCACAGGGAATCAGACATCAAAAGACACCTCCTAAGACACCACAGTTGAATGGCTTAGCCGAAAGAATGAACAGAACATTGATTGAGAGAGTCAGATGTTTGCTTTCAGATGCAAAGTTACCTAGATCTTTTTGGGGTGAAGCTTTGTATACAGTGGCACATGTGATTAATTTGTCTCCAAGTGTTCCTTTGCAAGGTGATGTTCCAGACAAAGTTTGGTTTGGTAAAGATATGTCATATGATCACCTGCGTGTGTTCGGTTGCAAGGCTTTTGTACATGTTCCAAAGGATGAGAGGTCAAAGTTAGATGCCAAGACTCGTCAATGTATCTTTGTTGGCTATGGTCAAGATGAATTTGGGTACAGGTTATATGACCCAGTTGAAAAGAAGCTTGTTAGAAGCAGAGATGTTGTTTTCATTGAGGATCAGACCATTGATGACATTGACAAGGCGGAGAAAACTGATCCACAGAATAGTGATGACTTGACCGCCATGGATCCAATTCCTCTAACCCCTACGCCAAATCCAGTTGAGGATGGCATGCAAGAAGATGTCCATGATGACCAGCAGGGTATGGGTGATTTTGATGCTCCCATGGATAGTGTTGTGAATAATCAACACCAAGGACCTATATCTCCACCAGCAGTTCCACTTCGGAGGTCTACTAGAGATCGACAGCCTTCTGTGAGGTATTCTTCTGATCAGTATGTTCTTTTAACTGATGGGGAAGAACCGGAGTGTTATGAAGAGGCTATGGAGATTGAATGCAAAGATCAGTGGGTTGATGCTATGAAAGATGAGCTTAAATCTTTACATGACAACCATACGTTTGAGCTGGTGAAATTGCCTAAGGGTAAAAGAGCTTTGAAAAATCGGTGGGTTTACAGGTTGAAGCAAGAAGAGAATTCTTCAACTCCACGATACAAAGCTAGATTGGTCGTCAAGGGTTTCAGTCAGAAAAAGGGGATTGATTTTGAGGAAATATTCTCTCCAGTTGTAAAAATGTCCTCTATCAGATCTATATTGAGTTTGGCATCCTATTATGACTTGGAAGTCGAGCAAATAGATGTGAAAACTGCTTTTCTTCATGGTGATTTAGAAGAAGAGCTTTACATGGAGCAACCAGAGGGTTTCATTGCACAAGGAAAAGAGGACTATGTGTGCAAATTAAAGAAGAGCTTGTATGGTTTGAAGCAAGCTCCGAGGCAATGGTACAAGAAGTTTGAGTCTGTTATGGGGGAGCATGGCTACAAGAAGACGACTTCTGATCATTGTGTTTTTGTCAAGAAATTCTCTGGTGATGATTTTATTATTTTGTTGCTCTATGTTGATGATATGCTTATTGTTGGTCGTAATGCTTCTAAGATTAATATGTTGAAGCAAGAGTTGAGTAAATCCTTTGCGATGAAGGATTTTGGGCCAGCAAAGCAAATTCTTGGCATAAGGATCACACGTGATAGAAATGCCAAGAAATTGTGGTTATCACAAGAGAAGTACATTGAAAAAGTACTTCAAAGATTTAGTATGGATAAAGCTAAAGTGGTGAGCACTCCTCTTGCTACACACTTTAGATTGAGTGTCAAGCAGAGTCCTTTCACAAGAGAAGAGAAGGAAGACATGCAGAAGGTTCCTTATGCTTCAGCCATGGGTAGTTTGATGTATGCAATGGTATGCACAAGACCTGACTTAGCTCATTCTGTTGGCACCGTCAGTCGGTTTCTTTCTAATCCAGGCAGAGAGCATTGGAATGCAGTGAAGTGGATTACGAGATATCTTCGGGGTACTTCCAACTTGAAACTTTGTTTCGGCAATGAGAAACCTGTTCTAATTGGTTATACAGATTCTGATATGGCTGGAGACATTGACTCCAGAAAGTCCACTTCGGGTTACTTAATTACTTCTGAGGGGGAGCTGTGGCTTGGCAATCCAGATTGCAAAAATGTGTTGCATTGTCCACTACTGAGTCAGAGTTTATTGCAGTGACCGAAGCGTGCAAGGAGTTGCTTTGGACGAAGAGATTTATGCAAGAACTTGGCTTTAGCCAAGAGAGATATGTTTTATTTTGTGATAGCCAGAGCGCTATTCATCTTGGTAAGAATTCAACCTTTCATGCTAGGTCTAAACATATCGATGTAAGGTATCATTGGATACGAGATGTTCTCGATGCTAAATTGTTAGAACTTGAGAAAATTCATACTGATGATAATGGTGCTGATATGTTGACTAAAGCCTTACCAAGAGAAAAGTTTGAAATATGTTGTTTGATCGCCGGGATGGCGAACACCTCCACATAGTCGGGAGGGGGAGATTTGTTGGGCATGGGACCCTCTTATGTGGAGGAAATACCATTTTTGCCCTTAGCCCTTTTAATTAAGAATGGTTGTTGTATTTTGTTATGAGGAGTCAGAACCAAAGAAAAAGAAAAAGAGAGGGAGGCGGCAGAGAAGAGAGAAAAGAGTGAGTTGCACAGTTTTGATCAAGTCGTCGATCGGAGGTTCATCCTTGGTCCGATCTTCTTGATTTTCTGGCAGTGGCTACAGGATACGTAGATGCTGATTGTGTACGGTGAGAATTTCCATCTGAACAATATAAAGTACTGTTTTGTGTCCGAATAGTAGTCACGTTTTTGGGTGATTTCTCAACTTTCTCTCTTTGATTTTAATATCACTTGTTGATAGCTAAGTTAGAGTTGTGTACTCATTGTGTTAGCTGAATTATTGTGATATTGTAAACACACTCTCATTATAGTGGAGATTTTGACTGGACTCCTAAGTCCCGTGGTTTTTACCCTTTGATTTAAAGGGGTTTTCCACGTAAAAATTGTGTGTCTCGTGTGATTGGTTTTTGGTGATTATCCTTGGTTGAATTTGTGTTGCTGGAATATATATATATATCTTGTGCAATTTAGTACCATATTTACAGATCCTGTTAATTGGGAGAGAAAGAACTACCGGTTGTGTTTTCCCGATTTTTCGGTAAGTTCGGTTTCTGCCCATCAGTATCATCCATTATAAGCAAAATTGACACCTAATTTCAACAGAGTCGATCTAATCTAAAAATTATGAGTTAATGAGTCGATGACATGCATATAACAAACAAATAACAAAGTGGAAAACAAATTAAGAAAAAAAAAATACGATTAATGGGTCGTAGCATATAGCACATTCATTATAAATAAAGTGAAACAAAAGGTGAACTATGAAGTAGGAACTACGGGGTATAGCTTTATTAACCTGATATTATCTTATATTAATTTAATCTAAATATAAGTATAATATTCCAATATGTTTTTAGAAAGAAAAAAACTTTGATTTGATATTAATATCCAGGATCCAATTAACCTGATATTTGGGCCTTGTTTCATAACTCTTTGACCTATCGATTTTTATTTTTTTGCTAAATCAAAATATTATTAATAATGTCAAAAGGCAGAAAAAGAGTCAAGCTCTTACACAACAGCAAAACACCAACAGAAAGAAAGAAGAATTCCATCACAAACACCCAAACATAGTATACTCAAAAACCAGAAAATTAAAAAACTCCTGCCTTCAAAAGGAGAGAAAAGAAACACCACAAAACCAAACCAATCTTGACTTCAAATGAACCATAATAAGGCCATAGTGTTCCAGCAATATAATCCACAAAACAAATCATCCTCCATCTTCTCATTTGAAAAAGATACTAAGCCAAATCAAACCAATTTAGAAGAAAACATTAAATACTTGAAAAAATTGTAGGCAATGCAAATGCAAAGTACCAACATCAAGTCAGTGGTTCCCACAAAATCCGCAAGTCAATTTGTGAAAATAGAGACACCACCTCAAAAACACTAGTTCCCATCAAACAAATGCACTAGTACCAACATCACAATCTCCATCAAATCCAACCCAAAGAAGTCAAAAAAAAATCTCCAAAACCACTAAACATTCTCAATGTCATCTCGATCCCTTTGTTCCATTTCAACCAATCTATTTATAATGATCTCTTCATCACCTGCAAAAGATAACCCAAGACGTTTTTCAAGGTCCTAAGTTTTGATAGCCTCATCTCTATACAAAGAGTTTCTAAGTCAAATATCATTATCAGAGATGCAATTATCATTCTCAAGAATTACATGAGAGGTAGGAATGCAAACTGAATTCTTTGACTGTACCTTCTTTCTGCTCCACTTGAAATTCTTACGTTTCTTCTTTTTTCTATGATACTTTGACAAATTACTTGGAACATACTCTGCGCAATCTTCAGCAACATTATAACAGGCAATCTTCAGCATTATACTTTGACCTATCGATTTATGTCATCGACGGACTTTACCCAAAAAAAAAAAAAATCTATTGTACAATTAGGTATGATAAGCATTGTTCTTCTGGCCATACTCGGCAGTTAAATTCTATATTATTTAAGAACTAGTAAACTTAAGTCCACATAGCATTGACTTTGCATAAACAATTCACAAAGAGTCTTCGCCCTTTTGATGTAACATTGGTGTATAAATTTAAAAAAAAAAAAAAATTGATATAAAGGAGATTATAATCTGGAGATAAAGGAAGGGGTTACAAATGATGGAATTCCTGCTGCTCTATTTTTGTGAATACAATTTATAATATTTGATTAATTAAAAAAATTCAATTGAATTTATTATTTAAATTGGTATTTTTGCTTATCCCTGTCTCGTTTAAAAATTGAAACTTAGGTAAGCGCTTTATAAACATATGTATAAAAAGAACATATTTCATTTAGCTCCTTAATGTATACTATAACTAGTTATTTTGGTTTTTTACCTGAAAACATATATTGCGGACGCCCTAAAGTGCTCATGGTATCATTATGAATATACAAATCAAAACCGTAAAAGGCTAGAAATATACATACCCAGTTGAGATGTGATATGATTGCATCATGATGTTTAAGGACACGATTTAATAGATTGTTGTATCAAGTAGTTGGATCATAGTCTCTTACCATAAACCAACTAGATTAAACCTCGAGTTCACAATATGTTGTTATTCTATTAACGAGTAAACTTAAAATTTGACATCTTTTTAAAAAGGTAGATTCATATTTATTGTGTTTAAGCCTTTAATTTTATTTATTAATGGACTATGCACTAATAATACATCAAAATATATTCCAGTCCCAGTAGTAGTAAAATTTTGTTAAAAAGAGTTAATGAACAATTACCAACCTTTGAACCTAAGTCTATTCTTTCACAAAGTCTTATTCTTATTCTTTCAGCTTCCCACCTTCCTCAGCTAATTATATACTTTTCCTATTTTCATGTCCACACATAATTAAGTTCCAAGATTTTAAAAAAAAAAAAAAAATTGAAATCTGAAGATAGAAAAAAGAAAAACAAATAAAAAGTCAAAAAAATGAATGTAAAAACTAAAAAGAGAAAGAAAAGAAAAGAAAAAAGCCATTATGTTTTCCAAAGTACAACATGAGGCATATTATTTCATTTATTTACAAAGGAGGACATATCCTGATAGCTAAATATGTTTTCCATACATTAAAGCCAAAGAACATATTATTAAATTCCATATCTTGGCCTAATGCAAATTTTAACACAAAGTGACCCTTTTTTGGTTAATCAGATTTTCTCATTAATTAATCTCAATGAGATAAAATCTTGAAATTGAAGGATTTATTGAGCCATGCTTTCCAGCCACTTCCCTTTTGGGTTATCACCTCAGACCTTGCTTCACTCATCTGTGGCTGCACCTGTTTCTTGCATAGCACAAAATTCCTTCCTCCTTGAGATCCAATCTTTTCCCATGGACTCAAAGCTAAAGAAATATGAAAGAAACCCCCAAAAATATTTTTTTAAAAAAGGACAGACATATATAAAAACCATTATTAGATCAAAATAACAATATTCTTGACAAAAATAGGGTACATTCTTATATCACCAAATACTAAAAAAAAAAAAGACGAAGAAAAAATACAAACAAAAACTAGAATAACATAATCATAAAGAACAATTGTTTTGGCCCTTGCTTTCAGATGTGGCGAAGATTTAAAGTTCGATATATTAATAAAAATAAGTGTATGTAAAAAAAAAAAAATTAAAATGGGAACAAAAATCTAAAATAAGGGTTGTAAACATACCATCTGATCCTGCATTGGCACAGTAGAGAAGAAACTTGTTGGGGTCTAAACCAAGAACCGGAAGACGGCCTTCACGAGCATAAGATTTCAAGGCAACATCAATAACAGTAGCAACAAGATCATCCTCATTGACTAAGAACCTTAAAGGCCCTGCACTGCCAAGAACATTGATAGTGATCAAGAACCTGCTTTTCTTAACTATATTCTTTGTTTCATTTGCTTTCTTTTTGTTCATTTGTTTCATCATTTTCTCATGCACATTCCTTTTCATCATCTTTTTAATAAATCTTTCAGAGAAAAAGTTGAAAAAAAGAGAGTATATAGATATAGAAGAGGGAAAAAAAGGGTTGGATCAAAGGGGCTTAAGGGTCTCAAGGCCAAGGCAACGATAAAAGCAGGGCAGGTGCCTTGTTTGGAAGAAAGGGACAACGCGTGTAAGAAACACGCAGATTCCCTGTGAGAAAGAGAGGAAGTAATGATAAAAACTTGCACCAATGAAAAATAGATGGTTTCTCGCATTCAAGATTTAATATTATTTGAAGAGTGTTATTGGATGTGAAGTGACGAAGAAAAATTGGGTTTGTTTCGAAGACAGAAATGGGATTTGGATAAAAAAGAAGAATACTAAGTACAAAAGGAAACCAAAGGGTTCTTTCTTTTATATATATATATATATAATTTATATTTAATGTATTGACAGTGTATAAATTTTATTATACATATATACATTATATATACATTGTTATTGCATAAAATATAAACCCATATATATATATTATTCTATATATTATTATATTTGATTGGTTATGATTTAATTTTGAAGTGGTTGGCTCATGTCAATGCCTTTTCCAAATTTAATTTGGTTTATGCCCTTTAACTCATCATTAAATTGACTCATATAGTTTCTATCTTAAAATTTTGTTTCTTAAACCTATTTTATAATTTATATTAATAAATTAGTATGAATTATTATCGTAGATGACATTGATATATATATATATATATACATATATATATATATATGTATGTGAAGGATTAAAAATTCTACAACTCAACCTAGATTAATTTAATAATTCAAAGTTTAGCTCATCATTAAACTGACTCATTTGAATTAATATAATCTTTATTTCTTTGTTTCTTAACGATTGGTCTAATCATAGTTTTCTTGTAATAAATTAATATGAATTATTATCCTAGAATAGATATCAATGATGAATATTAAAACTTTTCTCCAACACATGTGACTTTGTAGACTTTAAATTTTAATTCTATTTTTATTTTTGATGAATTGAAATATATATATATATATATATATATTTGGAAAGAAGACAGAACTTCATTAATTAAAGGTGAGAACAATCGTCCTTTATAGTATTGAGAAGGAAATCTGGACAAATTTCTACCCAAAACCGTTCCTCTTCTATCTGTGTTCCATGTTTAGCCATCAAATGTGAAGCTTTATTTCCAGTTCTTTTTTTATGAAGAATTCGATAGGTCAAGAAGGTGGATGAGATGTTCCTTGCTTCATCAATTAAAGTCCCAATGGGTGATAAGTCCACTTCCCTCGATCTGATCTGATTTACCACTCCCAAAGCATCTCTTTCCAAAATGATCTTCTGCAATCCCAGGTCTTTGGCAAACTTCAGGGCTCGGATTGCCACTTCAGCTTCAATCACCATTGGATCTAAAACATCTCTTCATTGTGCTGCATATGCTCCTTGAATTTCTCCATCTATGTCGCGGATGACCACGCCCACTCCATCCACTCTTCTATGTATGTCAAGAGCACCATCGAAATTTACTTTAAATTCCCCCATCGGTTGTGGTGACCACCTCTGCTCTATAACATTGGTATTCACATTTGGTATGGGTTTTGAGCTGTTAATCTCAAATAAGTACCTTTTAATGAACATCTCTGTTGTTGTTGGTGACCATTTATCTTCTCCATGTAGTTCTCCATTTCGCCCTTGCCAAATTGCCCAAATCGTGACAAAAACTTGTTGAATTTTTGCAGAGTTCAGCTGGGCACAGATGTTAGAAATCTAGGTAGCTGGGGTTGAGTGGTCTCCATTAATGCTATCCCAGTTGAAGCCTTGAATTGTCCATATATTTTGTGCTCAGGAGCAATCACGGATAGCATGTAAGGTAGTCTCTTCTTCAATTCCGCATCTGAAGAATTTTATTACCACAAGAATGTGCCTTTTAGCTAGGTTCATCATAGCTGGTAGAGCATCATGCCATAGTCTCCATGTCATTACTTTCATCTTAGTTGGTACCTCAGTTGCCCATATTATTTTCCAAATTGAAGCAGTATGTATATTGTTGTTGATGTGAGCAGAGTTGTTGATGTGAGCAGAGTTGTTGAGTGTTGGATCATAACATTTTGTAACCTGACTTTACTGTATATGACCCATTTCTGTCAAAATGCCAAACCAGCCATATTGTCACACCCCAAATTCAGGGCATGTGACCGGCCAGAGACAAGGTATGCCCCTGCCTCCAAATCTCAATTTTGTCTGGGCAGTCTAGAGTACTTATTAGAATCCCATATTGTCACACCCCAAATTCAGGGCATGTGACCGGCCAGAGACAAGGTATGCCCCTGCTTCCGAAGCCTGAATATACCCACGAAACCAAATCAAACAAAACTTCGACATAATCTAGCCCTACATGGGGGTTTGCCACTCAATCATCAACATTTGCAATGTAATAATCATCAACACATGACAGCTTGGTTTAGACACCTCCGATAGGGAGTAACCAAGATGCCCCGCAGCAAACTCAACCTTTATGACATCTTATATACAAACATACATTTATATTATATCATAACGACATAAGCATCACCAGATCATACTAGGCCTCTGTGGCCGTTATACATATACATCACTTAGATACATTAGTTTACAATATATAAAATATATAAACATCATACACAAAATGCATAGGACCCATGATACCTTAGTGACTGCAAAATGTATCTCACCATCGCCACTGCTTACCACGTCCTGGATCAATCCGCTTACCACAAGTATACGAGCAGCTAGCTATCCGAAATCTGGGAAGAGCTGGGTCTATTAGGATCTGAAAAAAAATGAAAATAAACGGAGTGAGCTGAAAAACTCAATGAGCATAAGGTAACTAGGAAGAGTACTTGGAAGATTCATGCTTCCTTTCTAAACCATTAAAGCATAAAAAAGACATATCACGTATGTTTAATTAACCAAAAAGTAATATTTAAAAATTATTTCGGGACATATAAAAATTATTTGTCCCATATGAAATCTTCAATGCTGAGCGTTGAATATAAATGGGCCATTGGCCAGCTAGAATCGATAGCCAAAAATATCTAATACTCGATTTTACGTGTATACCTCTATAATTATCATTTAGAAATTTTTCATGACTATAACATCAAAACATCCCAGACTTATACTAGTCCGTAATATTTGTCATCCAGGACTATCTTGTCCATATCATCCAGGACTCATCCCGTCCGTATCATCCCGGACTCATCCTGTCCGTACCATCCGGGACTCATCCTGTTTTTTAACACAATAGCATTCCGGACATCATCCTATCCGTAAAACAATAGCATCTCGGACATCACCTTGTCCGTACAATAATAGCACCCCAGACATCACCTTGTCCGTACAATAATAGCATTGTACAACAATAGCATCCCGGATATCACCCTGCCCGTACAACAATAGCATCCCGGACATCACCCTGTCCGTACAATAATAGCATCCCGAACATCACCCTATCCATACAACAATAGCATGATGTATTAAATTTGTTTATCTTATTAAATGATTTATATAATATGCTAGGTAACAGCTTCTACACTAGCATCAGTCTACTTATGTTTACAAGCATTACAATTTCACTTAGACATTTTATCAAACAACTTGTGTGCATAACATTTAATCTACAATGTATAACTATCCTTAAATACTCAACCATCCTATACAATATCATTCATCAACCAATTTCACAAATTAGTAACCATAATGCCTCAAACACAATTCCATACTATTGTTTCTTTAATCCGACAACTACAACCATAATCCATACCTTACCCAACATCTCAATTAAGCATATCCGAGCATTTCAAATAGCTCACATTCATTATTATTCAACTCCACAACACTTACCTCATGTAACCATATTAACGCCACACTTACGCCTTTGATCCGCGTAAGGTTCTAAACTTACCATTTTCGTAATCTGAGAAATCTTTCATGTTTCAATATCCATATCAATCAACAATGTATATAAAACAAGAACTACCTCCTAGATTAACCTAAATACTCACTGTGTTGTTTCGAGTATTAAAGCGGCACTTTCGTGATTTTGTCGCGATTCTGAGCGAACTCCACGATAAAGGTACCTACGACATCATCAGGACATTCTGTAAATATTTTACAACTACGGGACACTCAAATTCCCATTATTTATAATAGTTAGCTGTTATCCAAAAATTTTCATCTTAAGAATTTTTACAAATAAATTTTTACACTTAGCTCGGATTAAAATTCGGAGCAACAATCAACTAGAAAGTTGCTCACACGATGATAGCAAAGCTAACAGTGGCCTCGAACAACCAAGGAAGGTGGCGGCACCACCTCATGGGCAAGCTAGGGTTTCGGCCAAACTTGTTTTAGCCTCTAAATTTTGATTCAAAACTATCTGATACTAATTTATGGTTTAAGGAGGCGGAGGAACACTTCCCGTGGCGAAAAAATGGTGGCAACATGGTGGTTCACCACCACCAATTTTTAGCCTACATGGTTTCTCATAGTTAAAGGCAAAATCTTCAAAATATAATATCAAAATCAAGCTTAGAACATGAAGTTACCTTTGGGTTTGTGAAATCTTTGAAAATTTTGGTGATTTGCCTAGTAAACGGAGGAGAGAGAAAGCTTGGAAGCAAGCTTCCATGGCTTTCCCTCTTTCTTTCTCTCTTTTCTGATTTTCATGTGAGAATGGGGGAGGAAGAACTTTGATTTTCAGACTTAATAAGTGAGCCATGGTCAAATGACCATTTTGCCCCTGTTTTGTCTTTTAGTACCTTAGCGGGCCAACGTGTAATTTTAACGTTCGGAAGCCCATTTTTCACTTTTCTTGATGCAGATATGCTCCAAATATGATAATATACTGATCTGCATGTTCGGGTAATTTTTTGATATCCAGAAACCCAAATCCGGGCCTCGGAGCGCCTACGGGTCAACATTTTGACTTTTTCGATTTTAGCTCCGATTTTTGTTTTAATTTCATCAGTAGCTTGCTAACATCATTTTATGTCTATATTAATCTATTGATCCATTTAAAATCTTTTTCGGACCTTCCCGCGGTCAGTTCTTGGTTTTCATTCCTTTAGGTTACTTAAGGACGTATCCGGTTTCAACTCTGTTTTTGATTTTTCTTGTCATATACATAATCCTCATATGTTATAACATATGCCCATGTGTCCGAATCACTTCCAAAAAATTCCGAACCATGTTTTTACGGTCATTTACGCCAACATCACTAAATGACGAATTAGATAATTTTAGCTATCGAATTTGATTTTAATGTCCAATTTTTGATCTAAACATCATATTATGATCCTATATGATCACTTAGTCCATTGGTCCATTTACGGACTAAAAACAAAATTTTGGGTAAAATGACCAAAATACCCCTATTCATATTTTATCGATTTTTCTACCGATTCTTGTTCTAACACTCCCAAATAATGTTATATCACATATCAACACTATGTGAAGTTAAATTATCATATTTTACGGACTTTCCCCTATCCCGACGTTTAGTCAATTTGGGGTTAAATCACTTAATCACTCGATTAAACCCCCAACTCTACAATTTATCATACAACATGTGTACCACATGGTAGCCCATCCTTTCTATAGGCATTTCAAAGTTTAACCTCGAGCCATCCGCATGTTATAATTGTATCGAATTGATCTTGTACTTACGAGGGTCTTACAATTCTCCCCCTTAATAAATTACGTCCTCGAATTTTGCATAAAGTCAACTTATATAAAAGTACAAGTACTATCTGTGGTTGTCTCACATGAAAATCGTCTGACATGAATCTCCATATCATAAGTACATGAAACACAGAGTGTACACCACTCATCTCAGGTGGTAGGTCTAACTCAATATCTGAAATGGTCCGATATACCTCGGACTCAATTTGGCCCATCCGCCAAAGCTCATAACATTCTTGAAAGGTGAAACTTTCAAGAATACTTAGTCACATGCTATCGGCATACGACTTCTGCCTACTCTAGCAGTTACTAATATATCTTTGATTAACTACACCTTTTTCTAGGTGTACCGCACCATATCTGAACTGAACAACTGATATCCTCCTATCTCAAATCAACTGATAGGATATTAGCACATCTGGCCACACAATGTCTTGGTCCTAGTTTTGCAATGATCAACAATAGAAAAACTCGGATCGCAATCTGAAATAGTCAATAAGATAAGCCGAAAACTAGATCGAAATACCAGAAAAGGTATCATCGACATACTGTACTAAAAACTGTTAATATATACAAACTCAACCAATGATAGGTATCGATCTCGATTCTCCTTGGAATCTAGTATATTAACACATAACATGTCCTCAAGGACTGATCATCTATCCGTAAATGAAATACGATACTAAATCGCAACTATATTTCAGAAGCTACTTATAATGATCTCCATAATTTAACTGTAACTTGATGCCTCAATCAAGCACAATAAACATGAAAACTTCATAAAGACCCAATCTAGTCTAAATAGAGTCTAGCACACTGACTTATGTTATACATAATTTTACCCGGAATCAAGTGTGCTAATTTAGTCGGTCTATCGACAATCACTTAAATAAAATCACATTCCTTGCCTACCTTAGGCAAGCCTATATCTAGGCCCCATAATGACTTTATCTCAATCCCATTATTATGTATTCAACTTTATAACCTATTTGAATCTCATTATTGTATATTAAACTCTGTAGCATTATTGTTGGCTTCTGATGCTCAGCTTAAACTGCTAGCACAGTAAACATTTAATCACCACTCTATAACAATGTGTTCCATACTCTGTCACTATTAGAACTATTTGAACTCACGATAAATCATAACTGTATTGAGGTACAACACATAAGAAAAATTGGGTGCCACTTCTAGGATTTTACCTCGAACACCTTCTATCTCGAGGACTACTAATCGATTATATAAATAGGGGGTTTCCCTTACTATTAACTATCAGTAATATTTTAAAACATTGCCACAATATTGGCTTTATCCAATGATAGAAAAATAATACACTCATAGTCTTTTAATATTTCCAACATCAATCTTGTTTCAATCAATTTTTCCTCTGATCACACTACACTTCCGATGCACAGCTCTAACTCATTCTTTCAACTATACATGCTTAAGAAATAACATTGTGTCTCGTATGTTCACTACATTCGTTCACTAAACCGTTCATTTATACCATATCAATAGATGTAACTTTAGACCAACACTATCATCAAATTATACTCAAGTACAATCCAAATATTAAATAACCGGTACTAGGGCAATATGTCTCAATCAAGTACAATAACCAGAAAACTCCATATTTCACATAGTCACGAGATTAATGTAATAATTCATGATCAAATCCCTCACATCTAGTTTCACGTGCTAGCACATAACCCGTACAAAGTCCGTGTGGTGATGATCTGCCAAGCATAGCCCCTCATGTCATCTAAGATATATGATGATCTTCACCTGTTAAGGCCCATCATCTTAAACTCAGGAACTAGTGCGAGAATGAAATTTCAAGACTCCCTGGTGCACAGGGGAAACATAAACATCCACATCTATATATTTATCCCTCTAGATTACCACTAGGCAACAACAACCATATAATCAATATAACTTAGAAACTATACTAGGCTATCATGACTATACCATCAGTTTTATCTACCTAGGTACGCTACTAGGCTAGCCACAATAAGTATACATCAATCTTACGGCATTGGCATCCATGCCAAATCATATTCTTATCTTGGTTACTTAGGATCTTCCAAGGCTATATATTTTCATTCAAGCATTAAATCAAACACCTTGTAGGAATAATAATCACCTTCCTCCTAGGCATTTTCACAAGCACCTTGTGTGTGATTTAATCCAACTTAAAATATATCCTTTAGCACTCAAACATTACCCAGCCCACAAGTTCAATTTAATATCCAACTACCACCATTTCACAATATCCTCAACATCAATAACAAATCTAGGAACTAGGTCGAAATACTTCAAAGTTCCTTGAAATACAACTCAATATATAGTGTGTTCAAATTAAATGAAATCAGTTTGCCAAAACCAGACTAAGGTTGTACCTGTCACCATGGTAGTAGATGCAAAATCACGGGCTTGTCCTCTATTGTCCATAGTATGTTCTCTACCCACAGACTGTTGTTCCCTACCTTGGGAACCCTGACCTGTCTGTAGTGCTACTAACCCTGCTGATTGCCCTGGATATGCTGTAGCTGGATGTGGAGCTCGCACTGATGGGGATAAACCTGGACCTAATGGGCAATCTCTCTTGAAATGCCCTGGCCTGCCACATCTATAACATACACCAGTCGATCTCCTCCTCTGACTACTGACTTCTCTATCCCTCCACATCCATGATTCTAGGGTTGTTCTAACCCTTAGTCCATATGGCCTTGTTTGCCTAGATGTTTGTCTTTCATATCCCACTCTCTCCCGTGACCTATCCCCGAATCGTCTTAACCTCTCGTATTAAAGAATTCCTAAATCCCTTTCACTTTCTGGTAAAAATTCTCGAAGAAACTCAACACTAAATTCTGACCACTCAAGGAGAGGGTCATCAATCCGTCTTCTGGCTACTAAAGTGATATACCATGCATGTGCCCTACCATACAGCTGAAATCTCACAATTATATGGCTCTAGTCTGCAAGCACCCTAAGCCTACACACCGTTTGCCGCACTCTTCTAAAAACCTTCTAGGATCAAAATCAGATTCCACCCCTGCAAAACTAGATGGTAACGTTCCTCCAAAGTAGGTAAGGTTATATGCTGATAGGGTGTATGTTGTCCCAACAACCACTCATTACTAACAACACCTGGCTGAAGGAATTTGGTCGAACAGTCGTGGTTGTCATTGTTCTATCACCAGCCATACCAGGGCCTGAATATATTAATATGTTCTGTTTACCATATCCAACAACTATTCATATGTGTCGTCATCTAATACGACTCCAGCAATCCTATCTATTTCCCTAGTAGCAGACCTGCACTAGCTTTACTCTGGCCTCTAACCTCAAGGCCAATAAAAATATTATCCAGGACCACAAGCTCTAGATCCCCCGATACGTCTCTATATCTATGAGATCGTGATCGTGACAGCATTGTATTTAGAAAATAAATATACTATCAGTAATTCCACAATATTCTCGACACAATTCTATATGTACTAGCTGGCTTATAGATTACCCGACATAACCGCATGTGATGATGGACATCTGCAGAGGCAGTACACTACTTACCGATACCCCAAGATTACCTGTAAGCAATGTACTACTACCCTACCCTTTTTTCAGTCACTGACCTCTAGACCATGCTCTGATACCACCTTTTCCACATGATAACTCTAGGAAATATAGTTATTTTGCCACCTTTTATGCTTTTGAATCGGCTAAATCCTTTAGGATTTTATTAGGATTTGATTAGTTTTAGATATTTTTATATTTATTTTAATTATCCATTTTATGTTTCAAAATAGTTATTTAATTGTTATTTATGTGATTTTATAGGTCCAAGGTGATCTGGAGCTTCGAGGTGCAAAACGACAAAAATCGGTGCATTCCAATGAGCAGGCAGATTCGACCTCCGGAGCTTCTTTCAAGAAAACCTTGATCTTAAAGACTTCAAATGAGAAAACTCCCTTCTTGACTTTTGAAGATAACTTCCATACCTTTCCAACGGTATAAGGAACATCAAAATTAGATGAGCTTTTCCTAGTCAAAACAGTAGACGAATACAAGGAAAAAGTGAGACCAACCTGAAGCAGACAGAATGTTGGCGTCGTGGCGCTGGGAGGATAGAAAGTTGGTACCGTGCTGCCGACCCATGAACAGTAACCGCAAAAAAATGTGAAAAAATGCAAAAAAAAACTTGATTTTTACTTGGTTGCTTGGTCACGAAGTTTGGGACTCCTAGAGGCCTTGGACACTTTAAATAGGACTTCTTTTAGGTCAAAATAAAGAGGATTGGACACCTAGAAACCTAATTCTCTCTAAAAAGAAGATAGCCACCATCAACTTCTCTCAAGAAGATTGGAAGCTTGAAGATTGAAGACTCAAGAACTAACAACTCTTAGTTTCTTCTTTTTTTCTTTTTTTCTCTTCTCTATTTTCTTGTTTAGTTGATGATGGTGAAACTATTTGAATATTTGTTTTCAGTAATTATCATGAACTAAATCTCTTTTGCTAGGATTTCAATGGAACTCAACATGTAGTTTGAATTTACTTTCTCTCTCTAGCTTGATTTAATGCTTTGTTAAGTTGTTTGTTCAATCTTGTTCTTAATGCTTCTAATTGCTTAGCTACCAATTAGATTGATTTGTTAACCTAAATACAACTAGACATAGGGAGTTTAGTGTTAGACATGGATTGAATAATGATAACTCGTATAATTATATAGTTTTTAGTTATGTTTTATTATTGTTTTGTGTCAAATACGAGTTATTATTTGATAACTCGTATAATTATATAGTTTTTAGTTATGTTTTATTATTGTTTTGTGTCAAATACGAGTTATTATTGTTTAGTCTAATTGTGTTTATGATCTTTTATATTTTTATGTAATTTGGTGTTTTTCACAAGTTTCTTTGAGTGATTTCAGATTACTAGAATTAAGGGCAAATCCAGTTCAGTTCCAGTTCCGACACCTTTTGCCATATCAGCTATATCTCGAGTTTCACTGAAGCAATAAGGCTGAACTTTGTATCCCTGCAAAGCTAAGAGGCATATCTATCTTTTTCATGTTTTACACTTCTTGAAACGGAGTCGTTTTCCCTAGCGAAATCGACCATCAAGTTGGCTGATGTGCAATGACGTCTGTTCTGCACCGTTTTGGTATTTTGACCATATCTCCCGATCCACGTGCGCAAATGATCTGATTCCAATGGCTATGGATCCGTAACTGATAGGGGTATATTTTTCTAGAAGACCATTGTATCAGATCGAGCCTCCAACATTGACAAAATCGACCATCAAGCTGGCTGATCAGAATTGTCATACAATATGACGAAAATTGTTAGAAAAATGCACCCACCTATTATACCTACCTTTGAAATTTGTAAAGCTTGTCTCTTGTCATTTAGCCCTCCAAAATGTGTATAAATAGAGGGCCTTGGATGAGTATTGGGAGACATTATACATTGGTAGGATATTAGCCATTGTAATCAAATTCTCTAAGTTTTCTTCTTTTTTCCTTTCTCTAAGTTTTCTTTTTCTTTATTTACTTATGCTTCTTACATTTCTTTTCATTTTTAGTATGTGTTGCTAATCATATTGTTGAGGTGATGAGGTGAAGCTCTTGGTAAATGCTAAGGTTAGTCTCTTAAACATGAGCTAAAATGAATCATCATTTATAAACACTAGTATAGATAATATTTTCTTTTGGTTTAAAATCATACTTGCAAAGTAGAGATCTTGATTCATTATTGACAATGAAAATGGCACAGTAAATGCTTGGTTTCATAACCTTGATTTGTTGTAGACATATACCTTGGCATAAGGAATGCTTGGACTCTTTTTATGAGTTTTGAGGACACCAAATGAACATAATATCATATGCTATGGACGTTGGACAATTTGGACTGAATTGCTAAACCTTCCGATTGGAATCTCCCTTATGTGTGAATTTCAATTGTGTAATAAAACAAGATTAATCTTAGCATAACACCAAGAGTGGATTCTCTAACCTCAACATCTTTTCTTATTGTTTTGTTTATATCTTGTTTAATTTCTTTTATGTTGTTTTGTTTATTTTGTTCTCTAATATCTTGTTTATCTTGTTTTGTTGTTGATTCCCTAATATCTTGTTTACTTTCTTTTTCTTATATATTTATAAACTTATACTTACTAATACGCTTCCCTGTGGTTCGACCTCGGACACCCGAGAATTTATTACTTGAACATAACCTGCACTTGGGTTTACAACTCTTAATTGAGTCCCCATCAAGTTTTTGGCGCCGTTGCCGGGGAGGCAATACTAAGTATATAAGTTTATAAGTATATTTTTTTTTTTTTTTTGGCTGGTTAAACCGCCTAATTTGTTTATATTTATTTTTATTGGCTGGTTATACCGCCTAATTTTGTATATTAACTTTGTTTTATGCTTGTTTGGCGACGTGATTTTAGATCTCGTCGTTTAGTTAGATTTTATTGTGAAACTTTTTCAGGTAATCTTTCTAATACAACTCCTACCATGGCTGACAATGAAAGTGTTCATGCTGAAGATGAGAACAGACAAGTACGCACCATGCGTGACTACTTGCAACCAACTCGAAGCTCATCACCCTCTTGTTTTATTTTTCCTCTCAATGCAAACAACTTTCGTTTCAAACCAGGTATGATAGCTTTGCTTCCAAATTTCCATGGGTTAGAATCGGAAAGTGCTTACTCGTTTCTAAAAGACTTCGAAGATGTATGTGTCACCTTTAATGACCAACAATGTACAAATGAAATTGTCAAGCTAAAATTATTTCCTTTTTCTTTAAAAGATAAAGCAAAAATTTGGCTTCATAATTTAAAACCAAGGTCAATTGGCACATGGCAAGAATTACAAACTGAGTTTCTAAAGAAATTTTTCCCAGCACATAAAACTACTGCTTTGAAAAGACAGATTCAAAATTTCAATCAAAATCAAAATGAAGCATTTTTTCAGTGCTGGGATCGTTTTAAAGATTTGTTAAGTTCTTGTCCACATCATGGTTTTGAAAAATGGCGTCTTATTAGTTTCTTTTATGAAAGTTTAACTCCCGAAACTAAACAATTTGTTGAAACAATGTGTAACGGTGAGTTTCTAGAAAAAGAACCTGAAGAAGCCTTTGACTACCTAGACCATTTGGCAGATAACTCTCAAGCCTGGCACACAGATAATTCCTCTGAAAGTTCCAATAGATCTAATGTTGTTTCTAACAGAGGAAAATATCATTTTAGTCAAGAAGATGAGATAAAAGCTAAAGTAGCTAATTTGGCTAGAAAGATTGAAACCATGGAACTTAGAGAAGTAAAAGAAGTCAAAACGGTTAAAAATGAAGAAAGTTGTGGAATTTGTGAAATCATGGGACACCCCACTTCTGAATGTCCAAACATTCCCATTCTTAAAGAAGCATTGCATGATCAAGTAAATTCCATAAACACATTTAAAAAACCTTTTCCTTCTCCTTACTCTGAAACGTATAACCCTGAATGGAGAAGTCATCCCAACTTCAGTTGGCGGAATAATAATCATGTTCAGGTACCACAATCTCAAAAGCCGGGCAACACTTTTTCCTATCAACCTTCACGTGTACAAACCTTGGAAGAGACATTGCAAGCATTCATGCAAACACAAGCAAATGTGAATAACCGGACTTCACAGGACATCAATGAGATCAAAAACACCTTGTCCACATTGACAGCTTCATTACGCACTCAAGAAAAAGGTAAGTTTCCTGCTCAACCTCAGCCTAACCCTTCTACTCAATGTCTTGTTTCTTGCTCCAATGAAACTCAACAGGAAAATGTCAGTTCTATCACAACTCTTCGAAGTGGAAAGGCAATTGACAAAACGATTCCATCAAAAGACCAAGATCCTCATTCCCCTCCGAAAAGTAATGGTAAGGATGATGGTAAGTCTGAACTTCTTGAAAATTTGGACAAAGAAAAAGGTATGCATCCTGCTCCTTTTCCTCAAAGGTTGCAAACAATAAAGAATTTGAATCAAAATGCAGAAATTTATGAACTTTTCAAACAAGTTAAGATTAACATTCCTTTATTGGATGCAATCAAACAAGTTCCATCTTATGCTAAATTTTTGAAGGACATGTGCACAGTTAAAAGGAAACATAATGTACAAAAGAAAGCATTTCTGACGGAAAGTGTGAGCTCAATCATTCAGCACCTTACTCCACCAAAATTCAAAGATCCTGGATGTCCAACAATCTCATGCATCATTGGAAACACTAGAATAGAACGTGCATTGCTTGATCTTGGTGCTAGTGTTAATCTTTTGCCTTTTTATGTTTATCAACAGTTAGGTTTAGGTGAACTCAAGGAAACACCTGTTACACTTCAACTAGCTGATCGTTCTGTAAAAATTCCTCGAGGGATAGTTGAAGATGTTTTGGTTCAAATTGATAATTTTTACTTCCCTGTTGATTTTATTGTTTTGGACACACATCCTGTTTCAAATCCAAATGTTCAAATTCCTGTTATATTAGGCCGTCCATTTCTTGCAACTTCTAATGCTCTGATAAATTGCAGGAATGGTATGTTGAACATTTCTTTTGGAAATATGACTTTAGAATTAAATGTGTTCAACACTTGCAAGCAACCTGGTGATGATTCAGAAGTACATGAAGTGGATTTCATTGAAGAACTTGTTCATGAACATCTCACCACTACCACATTCCATGATCCTTTAGAAGCTTATTTAATTGAATGTGAGTTGGATAATGCTTCAGAAATTTCACACACTGATTCTTTGTTAAATTCTTTTCAGGTTAAGCATTGTTGGAAACAAAAGTTTGAGGAACTTCCATCACTCACAAATGTCACTGTACCATCAACTATTGAACCGCCCAAGCTGGATTTAAAACCATTGCCATCCGAGCTAAAATATTCCTTTTTGGAAAAAATTCCTTCTCAATGGAGCCCCCAAGATAAAAGGAAGTTTCTGAATGAGGTAAAGAAGTTCTACTGGGATGACCCTTACTTGTTCAAATATTGTCCTGATCAAATTTTTCGAAGATGCATTCCCGACAATGAGGTAAGTAGTGTAATTAAGTTTTGTCATTCCGAGGCATGTGGTGGTCATTTTTCATCAAAGAAAACTGCTGCAAAAATTTTACAGTGTGGATTTTACTGGCCAACTTTATTCAAAGATGCATATGAGAATTCTAAAATTCATAAAGAAAGAACTAAAGCCTTTCATGACAAGTTAATTTCAAGAAAAACATTTGATGTTGGGCAAAAAGTTCTACTTTATAATTCTAGACTTCACATATTTCCTGGTAAGTTGAGATCAAGATGGACTGGCCCATTTGTGGTTAAGCATGTGTATCATTATGGAGCAGTTGACATTGAGAATCCTCAAAATGGTAACGTATTCAAGGTAAATGGACAAAGACTCAAACTCTTTTTGGAAAATCATGTTACTCAAGAAGAGGTTGTTTTTCTTTCTGATCCTTGTTTTGAAAATAACTAGATGTAAATATAATTTTTACTAATCTTCAAAAAAAAAAAAAAAAAAAAAAAAAAATTCATTTTTTTCCCGGTTAAATGGCGGATAACGGTACTCCGTGATTATTTAAGTCGGTTCCATCAGCTACCCACAAAACTGATATTGTATATAAATTTCTCTTTCAATTTCTTTTTCATTTTTTTTTCAAGATGGATGATATTCTCACAAGATTGCAGAAACGATTTCCTCCTTTTCCTCGGAATATTTTACTGAAGCTTTACCAAGTTCGATTAGAAAGATTAAGAATGCTTATGAACAAAGGGATTCCTGAAGACATACGTTGGATAATTGAAGCCAAGGTACGTGAAGATGAATATCTTCCTGTTTTGCATTTACCAGGTACAGGTAGAAGCACTTATGCAAAGAAGCGACGAGCAAAGCGCATGAGTTCAAATTGCCACAAGTGTGCACGATGGACGTGTAACGGTAAATGTCGTTCTATTGGGATTCCGTCCTCTAATCGAGATGATAAAATTGAATTCATTAAGGATGGACTGAGTAAGGAGAATTTGGGTAATATCCAACTTTCTCTTGAGACGCATCCTAGTGGAGACGTACAGAGAGAAATTCTTGACTTATGGCCGCAATTCCAAAGGGAATGGCAACATCTTGGGAATCTGATGATAAAAGACCCTGTTTGCCAGCTTGTAAGAAAACTGGATGGGAAGCATATCCTCGACTCATAGAAGGCGTTTAAGCCGTTTCTGGACGTAAAACCAGAGGAAGATGCCAAATACACTTTCGGCGACATTATTACTTTTGACTTTTACGGTTGATTTTTCTTCTCTTTTTGATTTTCTTCCTGAAATCACGCAAAAATCTTTTGTTAGGTTAACATTTTATTCTGACAGGTCAAATACACTTTCGGCGACATTATTACTCTTGTCTGATTCATTACTCAGTCCTCTATATATTACACCATGTACTCATTCTCTTTCAGGCACTTGAAAAAAAAATGGAAAGTACTTCGTCCCAGCGCATTAAAAAAATTTGTGTCTTTGGAGGTGCTTATCCAGGGAAAAATAACATATTCGCTGATGAAGCCATAAGAGTTGGAGTAATACTTGCCCAACAAAAGATCCAGTTGATTTATGGAGGCGGTAGTACGGGTTTAATGGGAGCAGTCGCTACAGCAGCACACGCCGGAGGAAGTCCAGTTCTAGGAATCGTGCCAAAACTATTCACAGATTTTTGTGGACCTACCGTGGGTAAGGAAATACAAGTCTGGAGTATCCCTGAACGGATAACAATCATGTACCATTCTGCCGATGCATTCATTACTTTACCAGGAGGTCTGGGTACATTGGAAGAAATAGCTTGCGTGGCTTCTTGGTCATCTTTGGTCACAAATAAGAAACCCATTGGTTTGCTTAATATTAATGGTTATTTTAGTAATTTGCTTTCATATTTAGATAATGCTGTGGATAATGGATTCATGTTTTCAGAGGCAAGGAGAACCATAATTTCTGCTACAACCATTGAAGATTTACTCAAAAAGCTACAAGCTTATGAGTGTTTATCTGCTACGGTTGTTTCGCAAACGCTCGGAAAAAGAAAAAGAGATATGGACGAGCAAGGAGTGGATTGCACTTTGTCTTTGTGACATTATCTAACATTTTGCTTGTTGTGTCTCAGTTATAATAAGTGGTTAGCAACCTCTGCAGGTAATATCTCCTAAATTCTACCTTTAAAATTTGACATTGGGGACAATGTCATATTTTAGTAGGGGGTAAGGGACATATTTTGCTTTAAAAAAAAAAAAAATTGTTGTGTTTTAAGACATTTAGAAGTATTCATTCTGAACAAGGTCTGAGTAAGGGAGACTTGAGACATACCTTGTCAGTTTGATTTAATCTTCTTCTTCAAAAAAACAAAAAAAACAAAAAACAAAAAACAAAAAACAAAAAAAAAAAAAAACAAAAAAAGCATGTTTAGACTTAGTGTGTTTTTTTTTTTTTTAGTTACTTTCAATACAATGATGAGATATGAATTGCATAAGTCTAAAACAGATTTATTAGTGAGAAGATTTTCATGAGAATTGAGCTTGATGTCAACCTTTTTATGAGCCAATGTTAATATGATATGTTGATTGAGAAAGAAGCATGTTTAGACTTAATCTGACTTGTATAATCATCTTTGTGAGTTTTTGAGCCTATAATGATTGATGCATTATACAAATCAATCTAATTTCTTTCTTGAGTGCTCTTATGATTACATGATTCTCTAGAACTTGCTTTAAACCGTTTGAGACTATATTGATACATGTGACAACATGAATATGATAGAGGCATTAGGATTATAACCAGAGCCAAACAACCATCCATTATTAATGTTCTACGAGAACATCCCCACTAGTGAGCCAATTTGAGCCTACATTAAATATGATGTTTTATTGGTAACCACAACTTACACCTAGCCTAAATATGCTTATATCCTTACCCTTGTTCTAAAGATGAATTTTATATTTTGAGACATATTGCAAAAAAACAAGGGATATTTTTATTTGAAAATTTGGGTTAGAAACAAAAGATAAGTGTGGGGGAAAGAAAAGAAAAGAAAAAGTCAAGAGAAAAAGAAAGGGATCATTGTCAAATACATTCCCATATTAAAAAAAAAAAAAAAAAAAAAAAAAAAATCTTCTCTTGAACTTCTAGAAAAAGATGTTACAAAGTTGGTTAGAATGATACAAAGGCTCAACATGAATATTTAGCCTATGTTATTATGTGCTTTATAAGAGTTTTGAGAAGTTTTATTTGTATGATCTTATTATGTCTCTAAAATCTATGAACTCTTTGGAACCTTTGTGATATCTTTATCCTTTTGTTCTTTAACCACATTATAACCCTTTGGCCCCATTACAACCTTGAATAAAGACCTCTTGATTTATGAAGTTGTATGATCTAAATAGTGGAGAATAGGTGGACAAGCAAGCATATGGTAGAAGTGTTTTCATGAGATTGATTGAGTGTAAACACTTTACCACTACTTTAAAGAGTGAAAATCAAGAGAGTATCCCATGTGAGAAGTTGAAATTAAGTTTGAATATACACTATTTTGATTGAAATATGTTATGTTATTATTGGCTTAACTCAAACTATTTACATTCAAGCAAGATTTTTTGTGAATTTCTTTAAGCTATTGATTAGTTTTTAAGACTTGTCCAATGATTATCTCTAATTTATATTGGAAGGATTAGTTATAATTATTATTTTTAGTTTTTCTTATGTCTTCAATGTTTGTGGGTATCGTCCTAGTAAACCCTCACGAGACTAAACTCGTCCACTAGGGACACCTAGGGGTTTAAAGGCTTGTGTCACATGCTAAGTGCCACCGTGATTTCCTACGAAAATGGATTAGATTAGATTTTCTTATTTTATTTTTATTGAGTCGTTGCTAGGGACTAGCAACAATCTAAGTATGGGGGTGTGATAACTCGTATAATTATATAGTTTTTAGTTATGTTTTATTATTGTTTTGTGTCAAATACGAGTTATTATTGTTTAGTCTAATTGTGTTTATGATCTTTTATATTTTTATGTAATTTGGTGTTTTTCACAAGTTTCTTTGAGTGATTTCAGATTACTAGAATTAAGGGCAAATCCAGTTCAGTTCCAGTTCCGACACCTTTTGCCATATCAGCTATATCTCGAGTTTCACTGAAGCAATAAGGCTGAACTTTGTATCCCTGCAAAGCTAAGAGGCATATCTATCTTTTTCATGTTTTACACTTCTTGAAACGGAGTCGTTTTCCCTAGCGAAATCGACCATCAAGTTGGCTGATGTGCAATGACGTCTGTTCTGCACCGTTTTGGTATTTTGACCATATCTCCCGATCCACGTGCGCAAATGATCTGATTCCAATGGCTATGGATCCGTAACTGATAGGGGTATATTTTTCTAGAAGACCATTGTATCAGATCGAGCCTCCAACATTGACAAAATCGACCATCAAGCTGGCTGATCAGAATTGTCATACAATATGACGAAAATTGTTAGAAAAATGCACCCACCTATTATACCTACCTTTGAAATTTGTAAAGCTTGTCTCTTGTCATTTAGCCCTCCAAAATGTGTATAAATAGAGGGCCTTGGATGAGTATTGGGAGACATTATACATTGGTAGGATATTAGCCATTGTAATCAAATTCTCTAAGTTTTCTTCTTTTTTCCTTTCTCTAAGTTTTCTTTTTCTTTATTTACTTATGCTTCTTACATTTCTTTTCATTTTTAGTATGTGTTGCTAATCATATTGTTGAGGTGATGAGGTGAAGCTCTTGGTAAATGCTAAGGTTAGTCTCTTAAACATGAGCTAAAATGAATCATCATTTATAAACACTAGTATAGATAATATTTTCTTTTGGTTTAAAATCATACTTGCAAAGTAGAGATCTTGATTCATTATTGACAATGAAAATGGCACAGTAAATGCTTGGTTTCATAACCTTGATTTGTTGTAGACATATACCTTGGCATAAGGAATGCTTGGACTCTTTTTATGAGTTTTGAGGACACCAAATGAACATAATATCATATGCTATGGACGTTGGACAATTTGGACTGAATTGCTAAACCTTCCGATTGGAATCTCCCTTATGTGTGAATTTCAATTGTGTAATAAAACAAGATTAATCTTAGCATAACACCAAGAGTGGATTCTCTAACCTCAACATCTTTTCTTATTGTTTTGTTTATATCTTGTTTAATTTCTTTTATGTTGTTTTGTTTATTTTGTTCTCTAATATCTTGTTTATCTTGTTTTGTTGTTGATTCCCTAATATCTTGTTTACTTTCTTTTTCTTATATATTTATAAACTTATACTTACTAATACGCTTCCCTGTGGTTCGACCTCGGACACCCGAGAATTTATTACTTGAACATAACCTGCACTTGGGTTTACAACTCTTAATTGAGTCCCCATCATTATTGCTTAGTCTAATTGTGTTTATGATCTTTTATATTTTTATGTAATTTGGTGTTTTTCACGAGTTTCTTTGAGTGATTTCAGATTACTAGGTTAAATCAAGAATTAAGGGCAAATCCAATTCAGTTCCAGTTCCGACACCTTTTGCCATATCAGCTATATCTGGAGTTTCACTGAAGAAATAAGGCTGAATTTTTTACAGTGCATATTTAAGAGGCATATCTATCTTTTTCATGTTTTACATTTCTTGAAACAGAGTCGTTTTCCCTAGCGAAATCGACCATCAAGTTGGCTGATGTGCAATGACGTCTGTGCTGACCTGTTTTGGTATTTTGACCATATCTTCCGATCCACATGAGCAAATGATCTGATTCTAACGGCTGTGGATCCGTAACTGATAGGGGTATATTTTTCTAGAAGACCATGTGATCAGATCGAGCCTCCAACATTGACAAAATCGACTATCAAGCTGGCTGATCAGAATTGTCATACAACATGACGAAAATTGTTAGAAAAATGCACCCACCTATTATACCTACCTTTGAAATTTATAAAGCTTGTCTCTTGTCATTTAGCTCTCCAAAATGTGTATAAATAGAGGGCCTTGGATGAGTATTAGGATACATTGATACATTGGTAGGATATTAGCCATTGCAATGTAATTCTCTAAGTTTTCTTCTTCTTTCCTTACTCTAGTTTTCTTTTTCTTTATTTTTCTTTTCATTTTCTTCATATCTAGTATGTGTTGCTAATCATATTGTTGAGGTGATGAGGTGAAGCTTTTGGTAAATGCTAAGGTTAGTCTCTTAAACATGAGCTAAAATGAATCATCATTTATAAACACTAGTATAGATAATATTTTCTTTTGGTTTAAAATCATACTTGCAAAGTAGAGATCTTGATTCATTATTGACAATTAAAATGGCACAGTAAATGCTTGGTTTCATAACCTTGATTTGTTGTAGACATATACCTTGGTATAAGGAATGCTTGGACTCTTTTTATGAGTTTTGAGGACACCAAATGAACATAATATCATATGCTATGGACGTTGGACAATTTGGACTGAATTGCTAAACCTTCCGATTGGAACCTCCTTTATGTGTGGATTTCAATTGTGTAATAAAACAAGATTAATCTTAGCATAACACCAAGAGTGGATTCTCTAACCTCAACATCCTTTCTTATTGTTTTTTATATCTTGTTTAATTGCTTTTATGTTATTTTGTTTATTTTGTTCTCTAATATCTTGTTTACTTTCATTGTTATTGATTCGCTAATATATTTTTTATTTTCTTTTTCATATATATTTATAAACTTATACTTACTAGTACGCTTCCTTGTGGTTCGACCTCGGACACCCGAGAATTTATTACTTGAACATAACCTGCACTTCGGTTTACAACTCTTAATTGAGTCTCCATCAAGTTTTTGGCGCCGTTGCCGGGGAAGCAATACTAAGTATATAAGTTTATAAGTATATTTATTTTTATTGGCTGGTTATACCGCCTAATTTTCTATATATTTATATTTATATTGTATATTAACTTTGTTTTATTTTTATTGGCTGGTTATACCGCCTAATTTGTATATTAACTTTGTTTTATTTTTATTGGCTGGTTATACCGCCTAATCTGTATATTAACTTTGTTTTATGCTTGTTTGGCGACGTGATTTTAGATCTCGTCGTTTAGTTAGATTTTATTGTGAAACTTTTTCAGGTAATCTTTCTAATACAACTCCTAACATGGCTGACAATGAAAGTGTTCATGCTGAAGATGAGAACAGACAAGTACGCACCATGCGTGACTACTTGCAACCAACTCGAAGCTCATCACCCTCTTGTTTTATTTTTCCTCTCAATGCAAACAACTTTTGTTTTAAACCAGGTATGATAGCTTTGCTTCCAAATTTCCATGGGTTAGAATCGGAAAGTGCTTACTCGTTTCTAAAAGACTTCGAGGATGTATGTGTCACCTTTAATGACCAACAATGTACAAATGAAATTGTCAAGCTAAAATTATTTCCTTTTTCTTTAAAAGATAAAGCAAAAATTTGGCTTCATAATTTAAAACCAAGGTCAATTGGCACATGGCAAGAATTACAAACTGAGTTTCTAAAGAAATTTTTTCCAGCACATAAAACTATTGCTTTGAAAAGACAGATTCAAAATTTCAATCAAAATCAAAATGAAGCATTTTTTCAGTGCTGGGAGCGTTTTAAAGATTTGTTAAGTTCTTGTCCACATCATGGTTTTGAAAAATGGCGTCTTATTAGTTTCTTTTATGAAAGTTTAACTCCCGAAACTAAACAATTTGTTGAAACAATGTGTAACGGTGAGTTTCTAGAAAAAGAACCTGAAGAAGCCTTTGACTACCTAGACCATTTGGCAGATAACTCTCAAGCCTGGCACATAGATAATTCCTCTGAAAGTTCCAATAGATCTAATCTTGTTTCTAACAGAGGTAAATATCATTTTAGTCAAGAAGATGAGATAAAAGCTAAAGTAGCTAATTTGGCTAGAAAGATTGAAGCCATGGAACTTAGAGAAGTAAAAGAAGTCAAAACGGTTAAAAATGAAAAAAGTTGTGGAATTTGTGAAATCATGGGACACCCCACTTCTGAATGTCCAAACATTCCCATTCTTAAAGAAGCGTTGCATGATCAAGTAAATTCCATAAACACATTTAAAAAGCCTTTTCCTTCTCCTTACTCTGAAACGTATAACTCTGAATGGAGAAATCATCCCAACTTCAGTTGGCGGAATAATAATCATGTTCAGGTACCACAATCTCAAAAGTCGGGCAACACTTTTTCCTATCAACCTTCACGTGTACAAACCTTGGAAGAGACATTGCAAGCATTCATGCAAACACAAGCAAATGTGAATAACCAAACTTCACAGGACATCAATGAGATCAAAAACACCTTGTCCACATTGACAGCTTCATTACGCACTCAAGAAAAAGGTAAGTTTCCTGCTCAACCTCAGCCCAACCCTTCTACTCAATGTCTTGTTTCTTGCTCCAATGAAACTCAACAGGAAAATGCCAGTTCTATCACAACTCTTCGAAGTGGAAAGGCAATTGACAAAAACATTCCATCAAAAGACCAAGATCCTCCTTCCCCTCCGAAAAGTAATGGTAAGGATGATGGTAAGTCTGAACTTCTTGAAAAATTGGACAAAGAAAAAGGTATGCATCCTGCTCCTTTTCCTCAAAGGTTGCAAACAATAAAGAATTTGAATCAAAATGCAGAAATTTATGAACTTTTCAAACAAGTTAAGATTAACATTCCTTTATTGGATGCAATCAAACAAGTTCCATCTTATGCTAAATTTTTGAAGGACATGTCCACAGTTAAAAGGAAACATAATGTACAAAAGAAAGCATTTCTGACGGAAAGTGTGAGCTCAATCATTCAGCACCTTACTCCACCAAAATTCAAAGATCCTGGATGTCCAACAATCTCATGCATCATTGGAAACACTAGAATAGAACGTGCATTGCTTGATCTTGGTGCTAGTGTTAATCTTTTGCCTTTTTCTGTTTATCAACAGTTAGGTTTAGGTGAACTCAAGGAAACACCTGTTACACTTCAACTAGCTGATCGTTCTGTAAAAATTCCTCGAGGGATAGTTGAAGATGTTTTGGTTCAAATTGATAATTTTTACTTCCCTGTTGATTTTATTGTTTTGGACACACATCCTGTTTCAAATCCAAATGTTCAAATTCCTGTTATATTAGGCCGTCCATTTCTTGCAACTTCTAATGCTCTGATAAATTGCAGAATTGGTATGTTGAACATTTCTTTTGGAAATATGACTTTAGAATTAAATGTGTTCAACATTTGCAAGCAACCCGGTGATAATTCAGAAGTACATGAAGTGGATTTCATTGAAGAACTTGTTCATGAACATCTCACCACTACCACATTCCATGATCCTTTAGAAGCTTATTTAATTGAATGTGAGTTTGATAATGCTTCAGAAATTTCACACACTGATTCTTTGTTAAATTCTTTTCAGGTTAAGCATTGTTGGAAACAAAAGTTTGAGGAACTTCCATCACTCACAAATGTCACTGTACCATCAACTATTGAACCACCCAAGCTGGATTTAAAACCATTGCCATCCGAGCTAAAATATTCCTTTTTGGGTGAAAATGAAACTTTTCCAGTCATAAATGAACTTGAGGAACCCAGAAAAGATGCATATGAGAATTCTAAAATTCATAAAGAAAGAACTAAAGCCTTTCATGACAAGTTAATTTCAAGAAAAACATTTGATGTTGGGCAAAAAGTTCTACTTTATAATTCTAGACTTCACATATTTCCTGGTAAGTTGAGATCAAGATGGACTGGCCCATTTGTGGTTAAGCATGTGTATCATTATGGAGCAGTTGACATTGAGAATCCTCAAAATGGTAACGTATTCAAGGTAAATGGACAAAGACTCAAACTCTTTTTGGAAAATCATGTTACTCAAGAAGAGGTTGTTTTTCTTTTTGATCCTTGTTTTGAAAATAACTAGATGTAAATATAATTTTTACTAATCTTCAAACAAAAAAAAAAAAACATTTTTTTAACCCCGGTTAAATGGCGGATAACGGTACTCTGTGATTATTTAAGTCGGTCCCATCAGCTACCCACAAAACTGATATTGTATATAAATTTCTCTTTCAATTTCTTTTTCATTTTTTTCAAGATGGATGATATTCTCACAAGATTGCAGAAACAATTTCCTCCTTTTCCTCGAAATATTTTACTAAAGCTTTACCAAGTTCGATTTGAAAGATTAAGAATGCTTATGCACAAAGGGATTCCTGAAGACATACGTTGGATAATTGAAGCCAAGGTACGTGAAGATGAATATCTTCCTGTTTTGCATTTACCAGGTACAGGTAGAAGCACTTTTGCAAAGAAGCGACGAGCAAAGCGCATGAGTTCAAATTGCCACAAATGTGCACGATGGACGTGTAGCGGTAAATGTCGTTCTATTGGGATTCCGTCCTCTAATCGAGATGATAAAATTGAATTCATTAAGGATGGACTGAGTAAGGAGAATTTGGGTAATATCCAACTTTCTCTTGAGACGCATCCTAGTGGAGACGTACAAAGAGAAATTCTTGATTTATGGCCGCAATTCCAAAGGGAATGGCAACATCTTGGGAATCTGATGTTAAAAGACCCTGTTTGCCAGCTTGTAAGAAAACTGGATGGGAAGCATATCCTCGACTCATAGAAGGCGTTTAAGCCGTTTCTGGACGTAAAACTAGAGGAAGATGTGAGCCACAATCACAATTACAATAAATGACTTCTCAGCTTTTGGTTTGTTTTGCAATATCTTCATTTCGGTTTAATTTACGGGTTGTTCGATTTGTGTAATTATTCTCGTTTTTTTTTTTTTTTTGCATTGGTTTTTTACGGTTGATTTTTCTTCTCTTTTTGATTTTCTTCCTGAAATCACGCAAAAATCTTTTGTTTGGTTAACATTTTCTTCTGACAGGTCAGATACACTTTCGGCGACATTATTACTCTTGTCTGATTCACTACTCAGTCCTCTATATATTACACCATGTACTCATTCTCTTTCAGGCACTCGAAAAAAAAATGGAAAGTACTTCGTCCCAGCGCATTAAAAAAATTTGTGTCTTTGGAGGTGCTTATCCAGGGAAAAATAACATATTCGCTGATGAAGCCATAAGAGTTGGAGTAATACTTGCCCAACAAAAGATCTAGTTGATTTATGGAGGCGGTAGTACGGGTTTAATGGGAGCAGTCACTACAGCAGCACACGCCGGAGGAAGTCCAGTTCTAGGAATCGTGCCAAAACTATTCATAGATTTTTGTGGACCTACCTTGGGTAAGGAAATACAAGTCTGGAGTATCCCTGAACGGATGACAATCATGTACCATTCTGCCGATGCATTCATTGCTTTACCAGGAGGTCTGGGTACATTGGAAGAAATAGCTTGCGTGGCTTCTTGGTCATCTTTGGTCACAAATAAGAAACCCATTGGTTTGCTTAATATTAATGGTTATTTTAGTAATTTGCTTTCATATTTAGATAATGCTGTGGATAATGGATTCATGTTTTCAGAGGCACGGAGAACCATAATTTCTGCTACAACCATTGAAGATTTACTCAAAAAGCTCCAAGCTTATGAGTATTTATCTGCTACGGTTGTTTCGCAAACGCTCGGAAAAAGAAAAAGAGATATGGACGAGCAAGGAGTGGATTGCACTCTGTCTTTGTGACATTATCTAACATTTTGTTTGTTGTGTCTCAGTTATAATAAGTGGTTAGCAACCTCTGCAGGTAATATCTCCTAAATTCTACCTTTAGTAGGGGGTAAGGGACATATTTTGCTAACTTAAAAAAAAAAAATTGATGTGTTTTAAGCCATTTAGAAGTATTCATTCTGAACAAGGTCTGAGTAAGGGAGACTTGAGACATACCTTGTCAGTTTGATTTTAATCTTTTTATGTTTACTTGTTAATTTTTGTTAAGTATTTTAGGATTATTTAGGTTGCATGAGTTTGTTTTGTTTTGAGTCTTAGTTATTCCTATTCTTATGTTATTAGTTCTTTGCTCTTACACATGATTCTTTCATTTGGGTTAATAGACTTACATTGAGGATAATGTAAGAATTAAGTGTGGGGGGAACGATTTAGGATTTCTTTTATTTTTGTCTACTATTTTTTTTTTGAGTCTTTATTATTATTATTATTATTTTAATGTGTTCTAGTTCCTTTTTAATACAATGATGAGATATGAATTGCATAAGTCTAAAACAGATTTATTAGTGAGAAGATTTTCATGAGAATTGAGCTTGATGTCAACCTTTTTATGAGCCAATGTTAATATGATATGTTGATTGAGAAAGAAGCATGTTTAGACTTAATCTGACTTGTATAATCATCCTTGTGAGTTTTTGAGCCTATAATGATTGATGCATTATACAAATCAATCTAATTTCTTTCTTGAGTGCTCTTATGATTACATGATTCTCTAGAACTTGCTTTAAACCGTTTGAGACTATATTGATACATGTGACAACATGAATATGATAGAGGCATTAGGATTATAACCAGAGCCAAACAGCCATCCATTATTAATGTTCTAAGAGAACATCCCCACTAGTGAGCCAATTTGAGCCTACATTAAATATGCTATTTTATTGGTAACCAGAACTTACACCTAACCTAAATATACTTATATCCTTACCCTTGTTCTAAAGATGGATTATATATTTTGAGACATATTGCAAAAACAAGGGATACTTTTTGAAAATTTGGGTTAGAACGAAAGATAAGTGTGGGGGAGGAGAGAGGCAAAAGTCAAGAGAAAAAGAAATGGATCATTGTCAAATACATTCCCATATTCAAAAAAAAAATCTTCTCTTGAACTTCTAGTTAAAGTAAAGAAAAAGATGTTACAAAGTTGGTTAGAATGAAGCAAAGGCTCAACATGAATATTTAGCCTATGTGACTATGTACTTGTAAAGAGTTTTGAGAAATTTCTTTGTATGATCTTATTATGTCTCTAAACTCTATGAACTCTTTGGAACCTTTGTGATATCTTTATCCTTTTGTTCTTTAACCACATTACAAACCCCTTGGCCCTATTACAACCTTGATTAAAGACCTCTTGATTTATGAAGTTGCATGATCTTTTAGTGGAGAATAGGTGGACAAGCAAGCATATGGTAGAACTGTTTTCATGAGATTGATTGAGTGTAAACACTTTACCACTACTTTAAAGAGTGAAAATCATGAGAGTATAGTGAGAAGTTGAGATTAAGTTGAATATGCACTATTTTGATTTAAATATGTTATGTTAATATTGGCTTAACTCATTTATTTACATTCAAGCATGAATTTTTGTGAAATTCTTTGAGCTATTGATTAGTTTATAAGACTTGTTCAAAGATTGTCTCTAATTTATATTGAAAGGATTAGGAGTAAATATTTTTAGTGTATGTAGTTTACTTATATTTTAGTTTTTCAATGTTTGTGGGTATCGTTCTAGCAAACCCTCACGAGACTAAACTCGTCCACTAGGGACACCTAGGGGTTTAAAGGCTTGTGTCACATGCTAAGTGCCACCGTGATTTCCTACGAAAATGGATTAGATTAGATTTTCTTATTTTATTTTTATTGAGTCGTTGCTAGGGACTAGCAACAATCTAAGTGTGGGGGTGTGATAACTCGTATAATTATATAGTTTTTAGTTATGTTTTATTATTGTTTTGTGTCAAATACGAGTTATTATTGCTTAGTCTAATTGTGTTTATGATCTTTTATATTTTTATGTAATTTGGTGTTTTTCACGAGTTTCTTTGAGTGATTTCAGATTACTAGGTTAAATCAAGAATTAAGGGCAAATCCAATTCAGTTCCAGTTCCGACACCTTTTGCCATATCAGCTATATCTGGAGTTTCACTGAAGAAATAAGGCTGAATTTTTTACAGTGCATATTTAAGAGGCATATCTATCTTTTTAATGTTTTACATTTCTTGAAACAGAGTCGTTTTCCCTAGCGAAATCGACCATCAAGTTGGCTGATGTGCAATGACGTCTATGCTGACCTGTTTTGGTATTTTGACCATATCTTGCGATCCACATGAGAAAATGATCTGATTCCAACGGCTATGGATCCGTAACTGATAGGGGTATATTTTTCTAGAAGACCATTTGATCAGATCGAGCCTCCAACATTGACAAAATCGACCATCAAGCTGGCTGATCAGAATTGTCATACAACATGACGAAAATTGTTAGAAAAATGCACCCACCTATTATACCTACCTTTGAAATTTATAAAGCTTGTCTCTTGTCATTTAGCTCTCCAAAATGTGTATAAATAGAGGGCCTTGGATGAGTATTAGGATACATTGATACATTGGTAGGATATTAGCCATTGCAATGTAATTCTCTAAGTTTTCTTCTTCTTTCCTTACTCTAGTTTTCTTTTTCTTTATTTTTCTTTTCATTTTCTTCATATCTAGTATGTGTTGCTAATCATATTGTTGAGGTGATGAGGTGAAGCTTTTGGTAAATGCTAAGGTTAGTCTCTTAAACATGAGCTAAAATGAATCATCATTTATAAACACTAGTATAGATAATATTTTCTTTTGGTTTAAAATCATACTTGCAAAGTAGAGATCTTGATTCATTATTGACAATGAAAATGGCACAGTAAATGCTTGGTTTCATAACCTTGATTTGTTGTAGACATATACCTTGGTATAAGGAATGCTTGGACTCTTTTTATGAGTTTTGAGGACACCAAATGAACATAATATCATATGCTATGGACGTTGGACAATTTGGACTGAATTGCTAAACCTTCCGATTGGAACCTCCTTTATGTGTGGATTTCAATTGTGTAATAAAACAAGATTAATCTTAGCATAACACCAAGAGTGGATTCTCTAACCTCAACATCCTTTCTTATTGTTTTTTATATCTTGTTTAATTGCTTTTATGTTATTTTGTTTATTTTGTTCTCTAATATCTTGTTTACTTTCTTTGTTATTGATTCCCTAATATATTTTTTATTTTCTTTTTCATATATATTTATAAACTTATACTTACTAGTACGCTTCCCTGTGGTTCGACCTCGGACACCCGAGAATTTATTACTTGAACATAACCTGCACTTGGGTTTACAACTCTTAATTGAGTCTCCATCAAATAACATATGTTTATTAGGATGAATTGATCTGCAAGCAGGGTAGGCATACACTTACTTGTCATGTGTAACCATTGTTAGAGCCTAAGCTTAATGAGTTCTTCTTTAATTCAATTATCATAGACATTAGTTAATTGGTTAGGAGGAATATTTTTATAAGACCATCGACATGCTTATAAATAGATTAGAACTCTAGGTTAACAACTCAGGATCATTAATCAAGTGAAGAGGTAGAGAGAGATTCAAGCGAAGTGTTGAGGGAAGTTGTAATCCTAGGCTTTTATTAATTAATTAAATTCATCTTTATAATTTACTTGCTTTCATATTAGTTTATTTTAATTTTAATTTTTAATTACCATCTTTAATTAGTTGTTTAGATAAGATTAAGTTGTGTTAATTTTAGTACTTAGCAAATTTTAGTAACAATTCCTCGTGGGTTCGACACTCTACTTTTCATTATATTACTTGTTACGATACGTGCACTTGCGTGATTAAAATCGACAACAAGTTTTTGGCGTCGTTGCCGGGGAATTGTTTATTATTTTTTTTAATATTAATACCAAACAACCTTAGTCTTATTTTAAACTTTTTTTTTTCCTTTTTATTTTTAGGTACTATGGTTGAAGCTGACGAAACAAAGACTTTGCGAGAGTATGGGGTTCCTCTCATGCAACATCTTTAGACTAGTATTCAGAGGCCTGTCATCCAGGCCAATACGTTCAAGATAAAGCCAACCATCCTTCAGATGATCAATACATCAGTTCAGTTCAACGGCTTATCGAACGACGATCCTAATGCTCACATCGTAAATTTCCTGGAAGTTTGCGATCTTTTCAAACAAAATGGTGTTACTGATGATGCCATTAGATTGAGACTCTTCCCATTCTCACTTCGAGATAAGGCCAAGAGTTGGTTGAACTCTCTTCCTGCTAGCTCCATTACCACTTGGTCTGATCTGGCCCAGAAATTCCTTGCCAAATATTTTTCTCTTGCCAAGACAGCTAAGATGCGGAATGATATCACATCTTTTATGTAGTATGACTCAGAATCATTATATGAAGCTCGGGAAAGGTACAAAGATCTTCTCCGACGATGCCCTCATCATGGGATACCTAAATGGCTTCAAGTGAACACTTTCTACAATGGGTTGATGGGTTCTACTAGAAGTTCTATAGATGCTGCAGTAGGTGGGGCACTCATGGGGAAAGAAATTGATAAGGCTTATGATTTAATTGAGGTGATGGCATCCAATAATTATCAATGGTCCACTGAGCGAATTTTGCCAAAGAAAGCTTCAGGTGTTTATCAGTTGGATGAGATCAGTGCTTTATTAGCGTAGATGGTTGCTTTGTCCAAGAAATTTGACACTATGAGTGTGTAGTTAGTCCAAAGCCCATTTGTAACATGTGAATATTGTGGGGAAGGACACAACAGTGATAGATGCCCAACCAAGGCTGAATCTGCTCAATATGTGGGAAACTATAATGGGCAGCAGAACAACCCATATCCAAACGACTATAATCTAGGTTGGAGAAATCAATAAAACTTTTCTTGGAACAATCAAGGGCCATCATCACAAGCTAAGCAAGTAGTCCCTCCTGGTTTTCAAACACAAGACAGGGATCCTATCAAAGCAAAGAACACAGCATTGGAAGATATGTTTACAAAGTTCATGGCTAGTCAAGAAGCGACAAATGAGACTCATGTAGCAATACTTCGAAATCTTGAGACACAAGTGGGCCAGCTTGCTAATGCACTTACAATCGTCTAATGGGATCTTTACCAAGCGATACTGTGACCCATCCTAAGATCCATGGGAAAGAGTAATGTAATGCCATTACATTAAGAAGTGGGAAATAAGTAAAAATGGGTAGCCAAAAGAATAATGAGAGAATTCAAGAGAAGACACCTCGGGGAGATAAAGCCCACTACAATGATTTTGCAACTTGCTGATAGATCCATCAAACATACAAGAGGCATGGTTGAGGATGTGCTAGTCAAGGTCTACAAATTCTTCTTTCCGGCTAATTTCAATGTGCTTGATATGGAGGAAGATAGTGAAATACCCATAATTCTTGGGAGACCATTCTTAGCCACCGGTAGAACTGTCATTGATGTGCAAAAAAGAGAACTTACCATGAGAGTTTTAGATCAACAGGTAACTTTTAAAGTTTTTAAGGCTATGAAGTTTTCTAACGAATTTGATGAATGTTTCGTAGTCAAAGTGTGAACAGGGATTCCAAAGAAGCATTCAAGGAAAATTGTTCCACTACACCACTTGAAGCAATTTCACATTCTACTTCCAAGATGCATGGAAGCCACAATTTTGTGAATGCAAGGCCTCATAAAGCAAAGAAAAGGGAGGGGGGCAATGGTTCAAGTGGAAGGATGTAGGCTAATGAACAATAAGATAGTTGAGCCGATGACTATAAATCAAGCGCTTCTTGGGAGGCAACCCAAGTTCTAAACTTTTTATTTTTATTTTCTTTTAATTTTAGAGTATTTTTTTATCATTAATTTCTTTTTATTTTGTTTTCTTTTGTAGTGACTAATCATCCAACTTGGACAAGCATGATGAAGTCTAAGAGGAAAACTAAAGCTTCTCCTACATTGTTTTCATCGATAGGGGAGTTTTCTTAGTCTTACTCTTTTTAGTTCTAAACATTGAGGACAAAGTTTGTTTTAAGTTTGGGGGTGTATGTCTTTAGGTTATTTTAGTTTGTGTGATTATCTATTTTTTTTTTTTTGTAAGAGTCTAATTTTTTTTTTTTTTTGTTTTTGCTTGAGATATATTGCACTTATTATGATGGAGTCCTTATCCAATGATGAATTTTAGTTATTGATTTATCTTGATTCTTGGGAAAACATAAGCATGAGAAGGATTTGTGTTAAATTCTTTTGTTAGTTTCATGTTAGGATGTGATTTTCACAAATTGAGCACTTGATCTCTTGCTTAGAATTGCATTGCTTATTTAAAGACTGATTATGTTGATGTGAATTGCAATTATGTCTAGAACCTAGAATTTGTTTGATTCTCTCTCAAGGCGAAATCCTAGACAACACTAAGTTGAGGAAGTGATTTAGGCCATCTTTGGATCGTTTGAGCCTTTCAAGCTTACCTTTATATATGATTATCCTTAGTCTACCTCTTTGTGCCTATTGATATATATCTATTTGCTTTTATTGGCACATCTTTTAGCCTAGCCAACTAAGAAAAGCCATGATTAACCTTCACTACATAGGCATGTGATGATATTACAGGAAACAATTATGAGCCATGTCAAATTTAGGTGAAATAGTGGTGATATAAAAAAAAAAAAAGAGTTATGGTTCTTCGAAAATGAATAACAGAAAGAAAAAAAAGAATAAAGTGGTGAAGCAAAAAGGAAATGTATTCAAAGAAGAAAGAATATAATTTGAGGAAAAGATTATGGCTCTCAAAAACCCTGATAAAAATGTAAAGTGTCTATGGGTGAACTTAAACTAAAATATATCTTTATCCTACCTTGACCCTAGCCTTACGTTACAAGCTTAATAAAGACCTACTTGATCCTTGATGAAGAGTTAGTCTACATTAGTGGAGAGAGAGATGAAAAACAAACATATGAGAATCTAGTACTAATTCGTATTTTTGCATTGGCATAAACTTATTTAGATTGCATGTGATGTTTGCAAGGAGATTATTCACACACACACTAAAAATCCATTCAAGCATGAAATTTACTATTGAATTGAATCATAGATTTGGATTATGTTTATGTTCTACTTCAAATAAGGATTTTGAGGTAACTTTTGAGGAAGATTAAAGAAATCGTTGTTTGAGTGCATTTATCTTGGGTGATATGTTGAGTCATTTTATTTTTTTAGTTAGTTAGTTTTGTTTTGTTTTGCTCGAGGACTAGCAAAATATTAAGTTTGGGGGTGTGATAACTCTAGGAAATATAGTTATTTTGCCACCTTTTATGCTTTTGAATCGGCTAAGTACTTAAGGATTTTATTAGGATTTGATTAGTTTTAGATATTTTATATTTATTTTAATTATCCATTTTATGTTTAAAAATAGTTATTTAGTTGTTATTTATGTGTTTGTATAGGTCCAAGGTGATCTGGAGATTCGAGGTGCAAAACGACAAAAATCGGTGCATTCCAATGAGCAGACAGATTCGACCTCCGGAGCTTCTTTCAAGAAAAACTTGATCTTAAAAACTTCAAATAAGAAAACGTCCTTCTTGACTTTTGAATATGACTTCCATACCTTTCTAACGGTATAAGGCGCGTCAAAATAAGACAAGCTTTTACTAGTCAAAATAGCAGACAAAGTACGAGGAAAAAGCCAGACCAACCTGAAACGGACAGAATGTTGGTGCCGCGGCCTAGTGCCGCAGCGCTGGGAGGACTGAGAGTTGGTGCTGTGGTGCCGACCCATGAACAGTAACCTGAAAAAATGTGAAAAAATGCAAAAAAGCCTTATTTTTACCTGCTTGCTTGGGCATGAAGTTTGGGACTCTAGGATGTCTTGGACATTTTAAATAAGACTTTTTTAGGTCAAAATAAAGAGGATTGGACACCTAGAAACCTAATCCTCTCTAAAAAGAAGATAGCCACCATCAACTTCTCTTAAGAAGATTGGAAGCTTGAAGATTGAAGACTCAAGAACTGACAACTCTTAGTTTCTTCTTTTCGCTTTTTTATTTTTCTTGTGTAGTTGATGGTGGTGAAACTATTTGAATATTTGTTTTCATTAATTATCATGAACTAAATCTCTTTCTCTAGGATCTCAATGGAACTCAACATGTAGTTTGAATTTACTTTCTCTCTCTAGCTTGATTTAATGCTTTGTTGAGTTGTTTGTTCAATCTTGTTCTTAATACTTCTAATTGCTTAGCTACCAATTAGATTGATTTGTTAACCTAAATACAACTAGACATAGGGAGTTTAGTGTTAGACATGGATTGAATAACATATGTTTATTAGGATGAATTGATCTGCAGGTAGGGTAGGCATACACTTACTTGTCATGTGTAACCATTGTTAGAGCCTAAGCTTATTGAGTTCTTCTTTAATTCAATTATCATAGACATATCGTTAATTGGTTAGGAGGAATATTTTTATAAGACCATCGACAGATGCTTATAAATAGATTAGAACTCTAGGTTAACAACTTAGGATCATTAATCAAGTGAAGAGGTAGAGTGAGATTCAAGCGAAGTGTTGAGGGAAGTTGTAATCCTAAGCTTTTATTAATTAATTGAATTCATCTTTATAATTTAGTTGCTTTCATATTAGTTTATTTTAATTTTAGTTTTTAATTACCATCTTTAATTAATTGTTTAGATAAGATTAAGTTGTGTTAATTTTAGTACTTAGCAAATTTAGTAACAATTCCTCGTGGGTTCGACACTTTACTTTTCATTATATTACTTGTTACGATACATGCACTTGCGTGATTAAAATCGACAACAAGTTTTTGGCACCATTGCCAGGGAATTGTTTAGTATTTTTGTTAATATTAATACCAAACAACCTGAGTCTTAATTTAAACTTTTTTTTTCCTTCTTATTTTCAGGTACAATGGCTGAAACTGACGAAACAAAGAATTTGCGAGAGTATGGGTTCCTCTCATGCAACATCTTCATACTAGTATTCAGAGGCTTGCCATCCAGGCCAATACGTTCGAGAGTATGGGGTTCCTCTCATCCTATAGGATCACTTAGTCCATTGGTACCATTTATGGACTAAAAACAAAATTTTAGGTAAAATGACCAAAATACCCTTGGTTCATATTTTAACAATTTTTCTATCGATTCTTGTTCTAACACTCCCAAATATTGTTATATCACATATCAACACTACGTGTAGTTAAATTATCACATTTCACGGACTTTCCCCTATCCCGACTTTTAGTCAATATGGGGTTAAATCACTTAATCACTCGATTAAACCCCCAACTCTACAATTTATCATACAACATGTGTACCACATGGTAGCCCATCCTTTCTATAGGCATTTCAAAATTTAAGCTCGAGCCATTCACATGTTATAATTGTCTCGAACTGATCTCGTACTTACGAGGGTCTTACACATATATAGCTTCAGCTTCATTAGCATCAAATAATCTGCAGATTGTTTCTTTTTTCCATTGCCTATTGCTTTCTTCGATCAAGTCCTTCACCATTATTGTCTCACAGTTGTTTGGTTGTTGTGTTGCAACCATTAATGGTGGTGTTGTCGGCAGCCACTTGTCTTCCCAGATTCTGATCTTTTCCTCGTTACAAACTCTCCACCTAAGCCTTTTTGTAAAACATGTTTAGCTTCCCATATGCTCCTCCAAATTAAAGATGGATTTTTGCTTAAGCTATCATCCATGAAGTCTATGAGAGAAAAGTGTCTAGCTTTGAAAACTTGGTAAACTAGTGTGTTTGTGTTTCTTAGTAGATGCCACCCTTATTTAGCTAGTAAAGCCAGATTGAATTTCTCCATATCCCTAAAACCCAAACCTCCCTCTCCCTTTGGTTTGCACATTTTGTCCCACCTCACCCAATGCATACCCTTCGAATTACTTTTCTGAGACCACCAATATGTCTTGAGAATGCTGTTAATATCTAAACATAATGTCTTAGGCAACAAAAAATAGCTCATAGCATAAGTGGGTATATCTGGCAGCACAAACTTAATGAAAACTTCCTTTCCCCCTTGAGAAAGACATCTTAAACCCCACCCACGAATCTTAGACATTATTCTCTCTTTAATCGATCTGAAAGCTTACACCCTGCCACTTCCTACCATGCTTGGAAGACCTAGATACTTATCAAAATCCAAAGTAGACTGAATCTCCAAGCATATCCTGTATGGCCTCTTTTTGTTGGCTGTCAACGTTACTGCTGAAATATAGAGCTGACTTGTCGTAATTTATTTTCTAACCTGAGCCTTCCTCATAGATCTTTAGCATGTCCTTCATCCTTTCGCTTTCGGTTCTGTCTGCTTTAGCAAACAGTAAACTATCATCGGCGAAAAAAATATGAATGACTCTGGGACCATTACGACAAGCCTGAACTCCATGTAACATGCCATCACATTGGGATTTTGCTAGAATTGCTATAGGCCTTCACTGCATAGTAAAAATAAATAAGGCGATAATGGGTCTCCTTAACGGAGCCCTCAAACTGGGCAAAATTCGTCAGTAATAGCACCATTTACAAGTATAGAATATGTAACTGAGCTAATACATGCCAGAATAAGAGAAATCCAATGATTGTGAAAACCCAATGTTTCCATCATGTTTTGTAAAAAATGCCATTCAACCCTGTCATATGCCTTACTCATATCTAATTTCAGTGCAAAGAAACCTTTACGACCTTTTTTTTTTGTTTTTTATTGAATGTAACATCTCATAAGCAACCAGGACATTGTCTGTTATCAATCTTCCCGGAACAAAAGTACTTTAAGACTCACTAATGCATGATGGAAGGATGTGTTTGAGTCTATTAGCAAGGACTTCAGCTATGATTTTGTAAATGACATTGCATAAACTGATGGGTCTTAATTGGGTAATGTTTTTTGGGTTCTTGGTCTTGGGGATTAAGACAATGTGAGTTTGATTGATTGCTTTCATATCAGCATGACCATTTAAGATGTCAATACAACAAGTAATAACATCACTGCCTATAATATGCCAATAATTTTGAAAAAATAAAGCAGGCATACCATCTGGTCCAGGTGCTTTGGTTGGGTGCATTTGTTTGATGGCTAAAATAATCTCTGTAAGAAGGAAAGCATTCATCTCATCCGATACTCGATTTTCAACTACCTCAAAGATAACTCTAGAATTGTTTTGTCCTTGGGAATGGAATAGTTATTTAAAATAAGTAGTGGCAATCTTTTCAATCCCCTCTGCCTCTTCTACCCAAATTTCGTGTTCATCCTCCAACCCCTTTATGGTATTCATACATTTGTGCTGAGTAGCCATAGAATGGAAAAAAGACGTATTCCGGTCTTCTTCCCTCAACAAATTTACTATTGCCCGCTGAGCCCAAAAAGTTTCATTTTTTTCCAATTCTAGATTCAGCTGCTCTCGGATCTAGTGTTCTCGTTCAAGGACATTGTCTGTTGGATGTAGCAGTTTTAAATTCCTACTTTCCCCCTCAAGTCTGTCAAATTTTTCCTGCCATTCCTCAAATCGAGACTTATGCCATCTTCTCAAATGGACCACTGTATGTGCCATCTTTGACTGGAATGTGTCAGTCATGGTATTGTTCCAGGCTGTACAAATCTCTGCCTCACAATCAGTCCCTTTAACCCACATTGCTTTGAAGCATTGTCTCCTCCTCCTTTTGTTTGTAGATGCTGGTTGGGTTCCTAATGTGTTGATCACAATTGGGCAATGATCAGAAACTAAAGCCATAAGGTGCCGAACTTCATGTAATGGAAACTGTTCCTACCATAATTTGTTTGCAACCCCTCTATCTAGTCTCTCTCTGATATTATTGTGCGCAGATTTACCTCGTTCCCAAGTATACCACACTCCTTTAAACCCCAAATCTTCTAACCCACTGGCCTCCAATAACACTCGAAAAGCTTCCATTTGGTTTTCTCGCCTAATACACTGCCCTGTTTTTTCATGTGTCCACAAGATCTCGTTAAAATCCCCTAGACATAACCATGGTAATGAGGATTGGGACGATAGAGTTTGTAGTAGTGCCCATGACTCTCCTCTGCTACTCACTTATGGTTGACCATAAAAACCAGTAATTCGCCACTGCCCTTCGTCAAAATTTTGATCAACCTCCATGTCAATATGATTGCTTGAGAAACTCAACAACTTTAAGCTGATATCTTCTTTCCATAACATTGCTAACCCTCCTCCAGCTCCTTCAGCACTCACCCAAAAACAGGAAGTCATTCCACATCTTTTCCTTATTCTGTCCAGTTTTTTAACATGTAGTTTTAATTCAATGACGAAAACTACATGAGGATCTTCTCTCGTCAACAATTGTTGAAGAGCTCGAACTGCTCGTGGGTTCCCAAGCCCACGACAGTTCCATGATAAGCACTTCATATTTCTCAACGGGATTGGATACCAGTCTCCGCTGATCTAATACTGCTGTCCTCCATTCTCATATCAACCTTTCTGACTTTGTTGTGTTCCACCTCCATAGGTTCACTGTCACTCCATTCATTGCACAGTTTCCTTTTTCCCAATTGTAATTCTGATCACTGTTAGGCGTGCTTTCTTCTTCCAGCTGCCTTTTGTACCTTTCGTTTTAATTGCTATCGTTTCCTCAATATTAAAATATGCTCCATACTCCTCCATATGAATAGGGTTTCCGATGACATCACTATTGGCATATTCGTGACATATCTCTCATTGGTATCTCCACCAGAAACAACTAATGCTTCGAGATTCTTTGTGGTTGACTGTGATCCCATCCCTTGATTTGTGTTGTCATTTGTTACCTGTTTGTCTTTTTCCTTTTGTGTGCCAGTTGAATTTCACTTCTCCTGATTTTTTGCCAATTGTGATTTTGTTCCCTTATTCAGTGCTTCCCTGTCAAAGTCTCTGGTGGGGGCTGTTGGTGACAAATCTGGTTGTAACGGTGGTTGCCTTGAGCGTTGAGCCCTTGTTTTCGGTCCTGACATGCCTGTGTATCGATGTTTTAAAGGTGACCCTCTCATCCAATCCCCATACTGCCTCTCCTCCTCTTTCTCATTCTTACTGTTTGCCGATAAACTGCAAACCATATCTGTATGTCCCAAGTAACCACACTCATAGCAGAAGTCAAACAGCCTTTTGTATTTGAGTTTCCCAATTATGGTGCCCCCTCTATCATTATTTGTCAGTGCTACACATCTGCATAATGGCTTCTTGACATCAATCTCTACTCTCATTCGCAAGAATCTTCCAACACCCATCTAATTCGAGATTATTATCAATCATTTTCAGGCTGCCAATTTTATTTCCTATCTTTTCTACCATTCCTTGATTCATCCATTTGAGAGGTAACTCATAGACCCTTACCCAGAAAGTTTCTCTATTGAAAACATACTCCGATGGGAGTAAATTCCCATCATAGTCCGTCAATATAAAAATGTTTTTGTCAAAAGACCATGGACCCCCATCAATTACCCTTGCTTTATCCTTATGACTACCAAATTTGAACAGAAATAGATTAGAGTCCAAACTGGTAATGTGAACTTCCTTTGATACTCTCCAAATCACCCGAAAAGTACTTATCATCACCTCTTTATTGAATGATCTCTGTGTGAAAAGCTTCCCTATCATCCAGTTTTGGCTTTCAACTGGATCTCTATCTTCATTGGTTTCCTCAACATCAATTAGATCCTTCTCTTCTTCCGTGAGAATCAGATTGTTCCATGCCTTCTCTAAATCATCTTCCATTGTAGTATTCACTAGATTGCCACTATTCCAGTATTCCACTCTTAAAACAACTAAAACAAGATCCCCAAGGATTGACAAGAGTTCCTGAGGAAGAAAAAACCTTGTACTAGACAAGACTAGAACTCTCCTCCCATAGAGTTCAAAACTCTGGAGACTTTTATTAACTAATCATACTTTAAAACATGAATTGAAATATATATGGTAAAAAGTTAGTGGAAAATTAATATTTTGAATATATAGTTGAATTATTTGAAGGTGAGAGAAGAATTTGTTATCAATTTTAATGAGGTAGTTGACTCTTATGGCTCATCTTTCAGGTAATAAGAATTTAAGGGAAACAAACATTAAGGTTGCCAGCCTTGCCAGAGATTAGATTTGTTCTATCGAATTTTTTGCTAAAAAAATGTAATATGGGGTTTTGAAACATTTAATTTATTAATTATTATGTACAAAATGTAAATATATATATATATATATAAATAAACTATGATGACACTTGTATATATAACTATATTCTGTTTGACACCAACCTAAAAATATAAATTATATAACCCGCTTGTGGAGTTAGTCCATCATCGGTGTACACGATAATAATCCATAATCCTTAATTCATTGGAAAAAACAAATAACACGAAACAAATAAACAAAAAAAAAGCCATAATTAATGCAATATATATATATATAACTAAAACGAATAAAAGAATGAAAAAAAGTCACCGTTCTTTTCCATAGTACGGAATACGGATATGGAGTATATAGTTTCTATTATATATATATATATATATATAACAACATGTCTCTATTTTGTTTTTTGGTACATAGAACATGTCCTCTAATTGCTGAACGAGTAAAGCTAAGTAACATGCATCGATTATTTATGATTTTTATGTATATTTTGTTTTTGTTCATAATTTTTATATTAATATTTAGATCACGATCTTTTAAAAATGTTCAAAATTTATTTATTTCATAATTATTATCCATGAAATATGTCATCTCAACCTCATTTGACTGTCCTGATTTATGGATGCCTATTTAGAATAAAAACGAATTAATTAATTTTATTGTATTAATAGAAAAAAATTTAGTATGAAATATTTTATGTACTAACTCTATTTATTTGCTTGGTCCTAACTTTTGAGGGGTTGGCACTTTTGTTAGTTAATTTTAACCACAAATTAGTAAAGTTCAAAGTATAATTTTGGTGACATTCATCCTTTGAAGCGATGCAGTCGGTTAAAACTGGATCAAAACACACTTTTGTGAAAATTGATCAAGTGATTATAACTCTTAAAAGATTATCGAGTTTATAGTTTCCTTTTAAAGATGCAAAAGATTGCTTAAAACATTAAAAATAAGAATTGAAAATGTAAAGAATAATCTAACACTAAATAAAAACAATTATGATAGAATTGAACTCAGGTGAAATAGATAAATAAGAGAAATCTTATTGGGTTGAAACCCTTTACCACAAAGGAATTGCATGAACTTGTGTGAGAAGTGGTAAGAAGCAAATGTTGATTAATTGAACACTTAATAGCTTACAAATAGTAGGAAGCAAAGAGGAGAGATACTTTATTACAATAAGGAAGGAAGCTAGTCAAGGCGGTCAAAATCAGGAAGAAAGAGGAAGCTTGCAACTTCTCTGATATTTCTATGCAACTAGCAATATGCAAACTATTTCAAAGACCACCCAGCATCCTAGTAGCTAGATCTTGAGAGACAAGCTGGTAAGCTTGTGTTATCGTTGTGGAGATGGTTTCTACTGTGTTTGTCAACAATATTCCTATCAAGGTCCATTGGAGATGGTTGCAAAATATTTTTCATCGTCAAGGAAGAGTTGTGGATGTTTTCATTCCTAGAAAAAAATGAGAGCTAGTGGGGAAAAATTCGGATTTGTATGATATGCAAATGTGGAAGGAGCAAGGAGAGCTATGGAAAGATTGAATGGTTCTTGGCTACTGGAACATAGAATTGGGGTTAATTTCTCACGGTACAATGAGAGGCATTCATTTTGGAGGAGGGTGAGACATGGTGAAAAATAGGAGCAAGGGATTATGGGAACATGACTCAACTTAGATTTTACAAACAAGTTTTGCTAACCAACATGGTAGGGAAGGCGTCTCAGACTTAGTTTATAAGTGTAAAGGTTCGTGATAAGAATCTCAAGGAGAGTACAAAACATTACAAAAAGTTATGCACTGATGATGTAGACACCTAATTTTGTCCGGACCCTCTAAACAAGGTGATTTTCTCTTTTTGACTTCCCGGAATGCAAAGAATCTTCCCTCATTCTGCTAATGGGTCTCCAAGACTTTGATTCGAAGGTCAAAGCGAAAAAGTCAACTTGGAAAAAGTTAAACCCAAAAAGTCAACCATTAAAAAGTCAACTCTCGGTAAAAATCAAGATTCAAAGTTTAACTGAACAATGGTGAAATTTTTTTTATAATCAGAGGTCTACAACGAAAGATAGAGAGTTTTAAAGACAGATTGCAAATTTTCAATGTAGGGAAAATACCTAATTTCGCAAATTTGGGAAAAAGTGCGTAAACGATCAAATTGGACGAAATTTGAGGTTCCAAATGGATTAAGATCAATAAATATGGATATTGGAAGGTCCAATTTTGAAGCAGAGTTGAAGGAAGATGTGGTTTGAAGAAAAAAAGGAAAATAAGAATTTAATTAATAAATAAGAAGTTTGCAAATTTGGGAAAAACTACAGAGATGGCCCTATTTGGTTGAATTGAAGCCCCCAGTTGATAAAGGATAAATAAATAAAACTACCTAGGTTCCAGTTTGAAGTGGATCCCAAGGATGATCTGGTTGGAGGAAAGACGAAAAAACGAGAAAATTCCCAATATTGAGAAAAGGAGAAAACAAAATCGGAAAGGAATTCCGATATAAAAATTGGCATTTTGGGACCAACTCCAATTCAATATATGAAAAAGATAGTGAAAATAGAAAATCGAGAAATTGGGCCCGTTTCGAGTAAAATTGAGGTTTCGAGGTTTCGAGGGTTAAAGGGTAATTTTGGAAATTCTGGGAAAAATAGTAAATGAGCTCGAAAAATTATGAAAACTTCCAGATCTGAATTTTATACTTTATGGAAGGGATTGGAGAAAAGAAATCCAGAATCGGAGCTCAAATGAAAAAAGGCAAAGTTCGGGTGCACTAATCCAAAATTCCAGGAGAAAATTCTGGGAAAAATAGGAAACGAGCTCGAAAAATTATGAAAACTTCATATCTGAATTTTATATTTTATGGAAGGTATTGGAGAATAAAAATTCGAAACCAGAGCTCAAATGAAAAAAGGCAAAGTTCGGGTGCACTAATCTGAAATTCCAAGAGAAAATTACTGGAAAAATAGGCAACGAGCTCGGAAAATTATGAAAACTTCCAGATCTATGTTTTATATAATGGAATGGATTGGAGAAGAAAAACCCAGAATTGGAGCTCAAATGATAAGAGACAAAGTTTGGGAGGCACTAAACAAAAATTTTAGAGAAAAATCTGGGAGAAATATAATCCGAGCTCAAAAAATTATGAAAACCTCCAGAACTAAGTTTTATATTGGATGGAGTGAATTGGAAAAGAAAATTTTGAAATTGGGGTCTATTTGCAATTAAATAAAGTTTGGGAGCCAAAATGTAATTTTACCGAAGAAATCGAAAAGGGCTATTTTGCAAATAAAAAATGAGGAATGGCCTAGAAATTTCCATGCCATTTTCAACCAGCTGCTGATTAAAGGGAGGAGTGTGATCATCTTGAATCAAATGGCTAAGGTTAAATAGCAAGATGACATTTTTAAAAGGACAAGATTCTCCACTACTTTGCCTACATGGCATTTTTGGCCAATAGGAGTTCTCCAAATTGCAAAGCCATGTGAAGGCCATCTGAAGAGCATGTGAAGGCTATGAGATGATGCCAAGTAGGATTAAAAATGCCACCTAGGAGGGTATTTTAATAGTAAGCCACATGATCAAGACAAGTGGCTTAGATATTTTGAAGAGATAGGAGACAAAAATAATTTAGGTGGCATTTGTTGGCCAATGAGAGGCTGGAATACCTTTAATTTAAGGAAAGCGTCATGCAAGGAGGGGACATTTTTAGCCATGTGGCAAGGGATGTTGGGAGAGCATGTAAATCATGACAAGGGTAGAAAAAATAAAACACACTCTCTACAATATGATGAGGCAGTCGGCCAAGGGAGGAGGGTGGAGGATTTCATTTTCTTTCTTAAGGCATTTTCACTAGACTCTTGAGGGAAAAGAAGGAAGAAAAAGAAAAGAGAAGGAGGATTCATTTTTTTAAGGCAATTTTTACTACTCTCTTGATTTGGAAATCTCTTCTCTTCCTCTTCAATTATTTTCTTTGATTCCATGTTCTTCTTCTTTTTTTTTTCTATGTAATTGAGTATTTTTTTTATGGAATAAAATGTTTTCAAAGTATATTTCTAAAGGTTTCTTTCTTTTTAACCAAATAACAAAGTTTGGCAAATTTTTTCCTACATTTTTTGGCTTTGTCGGGTATAGTATTCTTGTGCTTGTCTTTTTGCTTGATTTTCTTGCTTGTTGATTGTGGGGTTCATTTGTGGTAGAATAGATTTTCTTTTGGTTTTCTTCTTTTATCATATCAAATGAAAGGTTTGAGAAGCTTGATGATTTTGATCTATATCAAATGATTTTGGTTAGGTAAGACTATGTCCAATACACCAACCATTGAGCCAACCTTGTTTTCTTGCTTGCTTGTTGTTTTAGTTTATGTTAGATTATTTTCATGTATTTATCTTGCTGATTGTTCATGCATTCATCACATTCCTCACTTAATTTTTGGCTTAGACCAATCAATGGTCTATAGCCAAGCTCTCTTGAGCATGCTTGTGGAAAATTGATAGTTTTGATTGGGTATTATGACTTTGGATTTTTTTTCACTACTCATCTTTGGTCAAAATGAAATGATTCTTTTTACCACATGAAGTAGACATTTAGAGTATGCCATCGTATTTTTTTCAAGATTTTTAGATTTTTCTATCATGGTCAATAAAATGGTTTTTGGTAAAGAAGCTTTTAGCTCACTATTCTGACTTTGGTGAAAATCCGGTCAAGGTATCCTTTGTTCAAAAATTAAGCTGATTTTTTCCCATGGAGATCAATATGTTATAGGTCTACAATAATTTTCCCATAATTGTTTGAATTTTTTCAAAAGGGTAAAAAAATAGTTATTCAAAACTAGTTGTAGGAGTCAGAATTGTTTTTAAGAACTAATAATTTTCTATTTTTATTAGTATACAAAGTCGTGGCTGATTTGGGACATTGGTTACTGTCTTAGGGTGATTTCCATGTCATTTCAAGAATAAAATTTGATTTTATAAAAATCGGGTCAAGGGTGGACAACCCGGGTTTCAAAACTAGGAAAAATAGAGCCTTCTTGGAGGGGTATTCGGCCATGATTTTTTTCATCCCAAAAGTTCCAATTTTTTAAATCCAAGCCCAAAGTCTTTCGGTTTTTGAAAATCCAATTTAAGTTTCTTCCAAAGGTAGTCGGATACCTTTTTTAGGTATACGGATGTCCTTACTTCAAGGGAGAAATACATCTTCATGCATTTCATATTTAAAAATGTTTTTACTTAATTTGGCATAAAAATGTATTTTTCGATTTTCTAAAATTTGGCGAGAATTAGTTCGCAATCTTTGCCGGGTTTTCCGGAGTGGTTAGGAAATTATTCAACGCACGTGTTTATGGAATCGAAACGTATGGTTTTCATTTTACTCAGAATCATGTAAATGTGATATGAAAGAATTATTTTTCAAGCTTTGCCGGGGAGTACGGTAATATTTTTCGACATATGCCATTTATGTGATTCCTCACATGAAAAATAAATTTCAAAATGATGATGTGTGCATATTCCATGATCATGCATATTCCATGATGTCTACATTTGTCATCTTAATTATGTAAATTCTATGTTTATGAATATTCCATGTTGATATCATTTTTTATTCATGTTGTTAGTGTGATTATGAATATTTTATAATGATGTCATTTTGTGATTTTTGCCATGTCTAGCATGTCATGTCATTCATACATATGCTATGCCATTTAGATTTTTCCATGTCAAGCATGTCATGTCATTCACACATATGCTATGTCATTTAGATTTTTCCATGTCAAGCATGCCATGCCATGTCATTCATACATATGCTATGTCATTTAGATATTGCCATGTCAAACATGTCATGTCATCCATACATATGCTATGTCATTTAGATCATGCCATGTCATTCATACATATGCTATGTCATTTAGATTTTGCCATGTCAAACATGTCATATTATTCATACATATGCTATGTCATTTAGATTTTGCCATGTCAAGCATGCCATGTCAAGCATGACATGTCATTCATACATATGCTATGTCATTTAGATTTTTTCCATGTCAAGCGTGTCATGTCATTCATACATATGCTATGTCATTTAGATTTTGCCATGTCAAGCATGCCATGCCATGCCATGTCATTCATACATATGCTATGTTATTTAGATTTTTGCCATGTCAAGTGTGTCATGTCATTCATACATATGCTATGTCATTTAGATCTTGCCATGTCAAGCATGCCATGCCATGCCATGTCATTCATACATATGCTATATCATTTAGATTTTGCCATGTCAAGCATGTCATGTCATTCATTCATATGCCATGTCATTTATATTTTGCCATGTCAAGCATGTCATGTCATTCATTCATGTGCCATGTCATTTGGATTTTGTCATGTCAAGCATGTCATTCATTCATATGCCATGACATTCATTCATGTGCCACGTCATTTAAATAATGCCATGTCATAATAAATAAGCATATTGTTTATTTTTTATCTTAATATATTCATGATCATTTTTTTTTATGATTTCAAAATACATGAAAAATAAATAATGTTTTTTTTATAAAACAACATTGTCGCAACCTAAAAAATAACGAGTCTCATCGCAAGACTTTATTATTCGTTAAGCGTGACATTAAAAAAAAACCGAGGAAAAGTCGAGTTAATTGCTCTACAAAAATGAAGGTTTTGAAAATGACCTTGAAAAAGACATGGAGTCGCCATCAATCTTTTTTAGCTAGGTGTGATCGGTCACCTATTAAAACCAATTTTATAAAATATTTTAAAAATTAATTAAACATTTTTAAAACCAATTTCAAGTCTGCATTTAAACCAGAGAAATCAAAGAAATGGGTTCGGGACTCGGTTACGTGCAGGGAAGGATTAGCACCCCCACAATGCCCGTATAAAATGGTACCTTATTAATCGTGTGTTATCTCAAATCTCGGTGTAAAGTTGGTTTTAAATTTAGTATTTCAAGTTAATTCCCAATTTAAAGAAAAAATAATTCCATTATTAAATTGAAAATGATCCGAAATTTATAAATTCAAAATTTTTCTATATTCCCCAACAAACGTGGCAAAATATAGAAATTTTTATTAGTTTGGAAAACTGTCCGAATCATTCTCTTTTTTTGAAAGAAAGATATTCCTTTATTAATGATAATTGATGATATTCCCTCCAGCAAACCCGGTAGAGAACTCATGAATTATTTTAACTCGGGAATATCTTTATTTTTTATTGAAAAATCATTATCCTTTTGAAAACATTTTAAAAGATATGAATATGTATATGCATGACATACATAAAATGACATAGCAAAATCTAAATAATATAATGCTTCCTAAATGATATGATATAATGTAAATGCCTTAGCATATTCTAAAATGAAATGAAATATCCTAAGTTATATGACATATTATAAATAAAATGAAATGACCTAGGTAACATAATATATTCTATATTGAGATGCAATAACCTAAGTCATATGATATATTCTAAATGAAATAAAATAATCCAAGTAACATAACATATTCTATATGAAATGGAATAACCTAAGTAACATGATATTTTCTAAATGAAATAAAATAACCTAAGTAACATAACATATTCTATATGAAATGAAATAATTTAAATGACATAGCAAACATGAATGATATGGCATATAAATTAAATGAGATGGAATATGAAATAATGCTATCATATAATATGCATGAAAATAAAAATGAAAATAATAATGCATGAACATAGTATATGCTAAATAATATGACAAAAAAATAACTAAATAAAAAACATAGGATATCATGAAATATTCCAAATCATTTAATAAACAATATAACATAACTCAAAACCATAACAATATCATAGAAATTATCATAGCAAGAATCACATATTATATAAAATGCATGAATATGGAAAATGCAATGCATGAAATGTATTTTTTCCTTTAATTAAGGAAATCCGTATATCTAAAAAGATATCCGGCTACCTTAGGAAAATATGTCAAATTAAATATTCTAAAACCAAAATACTTTGTGATTGTTTGAAAACAATTTTGAAAAGCTTGAATTAAAAATAAAAACTAGGCTAATTTTTTTTATAAAATGGCTCTAATTTTCTAAGTTTAAAAATCTAGACTTGACTACCCTTAACCTGAGACTTGAAAAACCATTTTTAGAGTTTAAAAAGGCTTAGAAACTACCCTAAGTCAGTAGCTAACCCTCCGAATCAGCCCACTCTAAGTAACTTAACCAAAACAGAAAAATGATTTTTCTTTAAATTCAATTCTGACTCCACTGTCCAGTTTTAAGCCACGATTTTTTACCCTATTTTTAAAAATTCAAAAAAATCTCAAAAAAAATACTGGAGACTCAAGACATGTAAAACTACACGGGAAAAAAATCAAATTAATTTTTGATTAAAGATGAATTCCCAAAAAAAATCGGAAATGTACGAGTACTGGGTGAAAAAAAAAAACTGTTTTGTCAAAACACATTTTTTACCTTTGATAAAATCATTTAAAAATCAAAGTAAAATATTTAAAACTCACAAAATGACTAGAAACAGTTGCTAGGAATTTTTGAAAGTTAGATAAAAATTGGCTAAGTAAAAAAAAATCACAAAGGTAGAATAACCAATTTGACAAACTTTAATCTTCCACAAGTGTGCTCAAGAGAGCATGACTTTGAACCATTAATTGGCCTAAGTCATTATTCAAGTGGCATGAACATGAAATGCATGAAACAATACAGCAAACATAATGTATGAAATGCATGGATTTAAACCTAAATGTCATGAAAAAATGCATGGCATTCATAAAGTGACCTAGACCTAAATGAACTTACATGACATTTAATGCAACCTAGACCTAAAATGCATGAACATGCATGGCAAATAAACCAAACCTAATAACTAAAATATGCATGGCATTTTCACAAACATAAAGCATGCTTAAGCCAAAAACTCAAACAAATATCATGCAAATGCTAACCTATCAACTAACATGGCAAGAATGCACATAAAATGCAAGAATTCCAAGGGTGGCTGAATGGAATAATGTAACTAGCAAACATGGCATTTTCACAAACACTTGGTATACTAGAATGCAAAACTAATTCAAATGTCATGCAAATGCAAAAACCTACCAACTAACATGGCAAAAGTGCAACACACAATGCAAAACACATGGAGTAGCCAAATGGCCTCAAGCTCCAACAAGCATGGCATTTTCACAAACACTTGGTATACTAACATGCTCAACTAAAATATAACACTCAAATCATGCAAAAACCACACAAGCATTTTCACAAACATTTAATATACTAAATCTAAAACATACTCAACTAAGATATAAAACTCAAATCATGCAAAAACCACACAAGCATTTTCACAAACACTTGATATACTAAATCTAAAACATGCTCAAATTTAAACATCATGAAAACAGAAAATTAAAAATGCAAGATCATTGTATTTAAATCATAAATGACAACAAACAAAGCAACCAAATTAAAATATAACTCAAGTCTATGAAATAACATAACATTTAAAACATCAAGATCAAAGAAAATAACATAAACAATATGATAAAATAAACCAAAACAGCAACTTAAATAAATAATGTAGGCCATTCGGCCGTGGTGAGTATATTATAAAAAAAATTGTAAAAAATATATATTTTAGAAAGAGATGAAGGAAGAACTTAAGAAGAACAATAAAAAACATTTATTTAAAATAGAAACTCACCAAATAATAATCAAAATAGCAAAAACAAGAATGGAAAATCAAGAAAGTGTAAGAGTTGGTGCTCAAGAGCAACCTCAAGAAGCTATATTTCAAGCTTTATCTCTTCAAACTTTCCTTTCTTTTCTAAACTTTTCTTTTTTGCTTTCAACCAAGGAGAGAAAAACCAAGTAAAAAAACAAAAGAACTCAGCAAAATGAAGATGAAAATTGCAAATTCTGAACCTCCCCTAGAGCTGGCCGAATGGTCCCTTAAAATGCTCAAGGATATTGCCATTTTTTTGTAACCAATTTTCCATCAAATGGCTAATAATTCAAGGTGAAAAATCATGAAATTATCACCCTTATATTATCATCTTAGCTTTCTCAAATTACAGTTGTTCAAGAATAATGTTGACATCTCTCTTGGCCTATGTGGCTTAATCACCATGGCTTGATCAAAGAGAATCTCTAACTAACTCTTGATTTTTAGCCATTTGATTGAAAAATCAGAAGCTTCCTCCTTCCATTGGGCCTTGCCAGGCCAGCACTTCTATTTTCCAGCCCAACTCTAATTTTTTGAAAGGCCCAAAGAAGCCCTTTTCGATTGCTTGGGTGAAATGACCGTTTTGCCCCTCGATTGCAAATAAATATCAAACAGACTCCAAATTCAATTTTTATTTTTTTAATACTTCCAAAATAATAAAATATTGAGTTCTGGAAGTTTTCAAAATTATCCGAGTCTGTTTGCTATTTATTTGGTTTTTTTTTTAAAAATACCCTTTTATGCCCCCACATTTTACCATTTTTTAAACGAGCTCCAAATCAATATTTTTCTTCACTAGTCTCTTCCAAATAATTTAAAAGTGTAATCTGGAAGTTTTCATAATTTTTGGAGCTCATTTGGTATTTTTTCGGGATTTATCGGCTTGAATTACTGCATAAGAGGCCCAGGATTTGGCCATTTTGCAAACGAACTCCGAATCAAGATTTTCATTTTCCAATCTCTTCCAATTTAAAAATGAGATTTACAAAATTTCAGAATTTTTGGAGTCCATTTGCTATTTTTTCGGGATTTATCTTCTTGAATTATTGCATAGGAGGCCCGGGATTTGGCCATTTTCCAATCGAACTCCGAATCAAGATTTTATTTCACCAATCTCTTCAAAATAATTTAAAAATGATATTTGCAAAATTTTAGAAGATTTGGAGCTCATTTGCTATTTTTCCGAGATTTTCCTTTTTGAATTACTACATAAGAAGCTCGGGATTTGGCCATTTTGCAAACGAACTCCGAATCAAGATTTTCTTTCTCCAATCTCTTCCAAATAATTTAAAAATGAGATTGACAAATTTTCAGAATTTTCGGAGTCCATTTGCTGTTTTTCCCAAATTTTCCAATTTTGCCCTTTTGCCTCCGAAACCCGGTTTTGCTCAAAACAAGTCCGATTTTTAGATTTTCTTCAAGCTGAGCCTTGGGTTATCCCTTTTTAATCATTCCTCATCCATTGGGGGCTTTGGTCTTACCAAGTCGGGCCATTTTCGTGATTCTTCCTGATTTCACCGAAATCCACTAAAAACCCTAATTCTCGGTTTTCTCCCGGATTGACTTTTCTTTCCGTTTTTCTTGCAAGTGGCTTCTCCATTACCCGTAGTCAGTGCTTATCTTTCATTTGGAACCTTCAATTTCGACCAATTTGATCGTTTAAGCACTTTTCCCTAAATTTCTCGGATTAGGGTTTCCTTTCTACTGAATCTCCAAATTCCAACTTCCGAACTCCATATCTTTCAATGTAGACCTTGGATTATCAAAATTCTTTCACCATTTTTCAATTGAACTTAAAATCTTGATTTTGAAAGTGGATTGACCTTTTCAGTAGTTGACTTTTTGGGGTTGACTTTTTTGGGGTTGACTTTTTTTTGACGTTTGACTTTTTATGCTCGTCCTCTTAAACTAAGTCTCGTAGTACCACCTGCAAGATGAAAAAAAAGTCTTTTTACACTCGAAAACATCAATTTAGGAAGAAAACATACCTATTTTAATGGTCCGGACAAAATTAGGTGTCTACAAAGATTATTCCCGAGTTAAAATAATTCATGAGTTCTCTGATGGTCTGCCGGAGAGGATATCATCAATTATCATTAACGACATAATATCTTTTTTCCAAAAACGAGGGTGATTCAGAGAATTTCAAAACCAAGGAAAAATTCCATGTTTTGTCGAGTTTGTCGGGAAATATGGGAAATTTTACGTTAATAAATTTCGGATCATTTTCAAATAAATATGAATTTTTTAAAGGAATTATTTTATGCACCAATTTTAAAATTGACTTTCACTGAGACTTGAGATAACACATGACTAATAAGGTACCATTTTATACGGGTGTTGTGGGGGTGTTAATCCTTCCCTGCACGTAACCTTACTCCTGAACCCACACTTGTTTTCTCTCGTTCAAAGAACAAACTTCGAAATGGGTTTTAAAAAATGTTTTGATTAATTTTAATATTTTACAAAAACCAGTTTTAATAGATGGAGGATCACACCTAGCCAAAAAAGATTGGTGGCGACTCCATTTCTTTTTCAAGGTTGTTTCCAAACTCCCAATTTTTTACTTAAGAGGAATTAAGTTTTTTTTCCTCTATTTTTCCAAAGTCACACTTTAACGAGTGATGTCCCACGATGGGACATTCAACTTTTTAAGTTTGCAACAGCTTGGCAACTCTGCTAGGGAATTTTAGAGAGTGAGGCCTAGATGTAGTCGTGTGTTATCAAAAGTCTCGATTTTGTTGGTTTTATCCGATATTTGATTTTAGTTCCCACATTTTTTTAAATAATGAGGAGAATGTTGAAAATAATAAAATGTTTTGAAAATGTTCATACTCATACTCATACTTATACTCATGCACATGCATATTATTATTGTTCTTTGGTTATTTTGTTGAATATTATTGATCTTTGCTTAATTAATGCTTTACCTTGTTTATTTTTGTCTTTAATAAATGGTTGGGTAGTTAGAATAAGGGTTGTAGAATAAGTGGTGAAAGGTTTGTTTGTTCCTCCTCACACACTACACGTGCATTTGCATAACATGAGCCCTATACCCGGGTTCCATCCCTTTTAGGTGGAAGCAAAGTAACTACGCTTTCGTGATTAACAATCCGCATGGGCTAGTGAAACACTTCCGGAGTACTAAAGTACTTATGCCTTCATGATTAACAATATGCATGGGCTAGGGAAATATGCTTTAACAAGTTGAACATGCTTTTATCAGGGTGCCTTACTAGCCTTCACCGGCGATAGTGAGAAACAATTTGGAGCCGATAGAACCTAGTGCAACCTCATATAGTGAACCTAGACGGAGCCATACCGAATTTTCGTTAGACGTACTGAAGTTAAGAACACATGGAGGGACGTTTCTAACCCTTTTATCCCCTATTCTACATTCCGAATAAGCCTTGCAAATCGGGCGATGATGAACGCACGTCATTTCACCCGTAATAAGTTTGGTTTTCTGTCCTAAAGGTATCATAATGCCAAAATTTTATTGACACCATCAGGGACAAGTATTGATTTGGATCATATATTATTTGGCTATTATTTGAATCTTTTCCCTTACTAATTCATTTACTTTCTTTTTCATGCATTCTTGTCATCATCTTGTACAAGGAAGGTTATTGGTCTCAGGGTTGTAATCAACCAATAGGGCTTTCATGGAGGGTCGGTGTGCCTTAGTGGTCGAGAAACATATAGTGGTGAGAAAAAACTCATAGGAGGATCAGCAAGATAATGGGGATTGTTTGAAAGAGGGGTATGTATCAGTATTGCCAACTGAAGTTGATCTCACTATCCAGCAAAATGATATCTGTGGGCTGATGGATATATGGAATCAGTGGGACATAGCAGAAAGAGAAGCCTTCACTCAGATTTATGGGGACATAGCACTATTAATCCCAATCAAGGTCAGCAGTGAGCTAATCCGGGCTGTGGTGCAATTTTGAATCTCGTCTATCGATGCTTCACCTTCAACTGAGAGGATATGACTCCAACCATCGAAGAATACTCGACTCTATTGCATATTGAGAAAGCCATTTCGAATCGTATTTACTTGAAAGATTCGAAGAAGCCGGGTTTCAAGAAAAAGGTCTCCACAATTTTGGGGGTGGAAAAAAGTTGGGTCGAGAGTCATGTGGTCTGAAAAGGAGAAAATAATTGCATCTTGTGGGATATTCTACGGGCTTTAATCCAGAGTCATTCTAGTAAAAAGACGGCTAGAAACATCTTTGCCCGTAGCTATCTATGGGTTAGTTATCTTCCCGAAGACATTGGGACACGTGGATGTGGCAGTAGTAGACCTTTTTGAGAGGTTAAAACATAAGATAAATCCGACCCCAGCAATCATAGCAGAAATAATTCGGTCCTTGAATTTTTGTAGACAGGGAGGAAAAGAATGTTTCATGGGTTGTGCACAGCTTCTCTACATATGGATTCAGAGCCACTTGGAAGTCCTTTGCACTGATCAGTGAGTTTCTCAAGAGGGATTGGCCCGAAGATAGTACCGAAGAACAGTCGATCGACATACTCCGAAACCTCAAGACTGAGATGGTAACTTGGAGAGCTCCATGGATAGCTCCTATGTCAATGTTGTACAAGTATGGGGATAAGGCATGTGTCGTATTATTAGGAGTATGGAGAGGTGTGAGTTATGCGCCTCTGTTGGTGCTAAGGCAATCGAAATCTCGTCAGTTCATTCCTACGATCCACGGGCTTAATGAGTTAGAATTTTCCTATTGAGAGGACGGGTACTCAGGAAAAGTGCGCGAAATTGTAGTGGCATGGAAGAAAATTTATCGGGTAGAGGTGGCTCGGTACGCCGATAATGTCACACCAGATTACATGGTATGAGAGCCAAGAGGGTTAATGATAGACTATTGGTGCCCGATGGGAGGGATGTCTCACTGATGGATCTGCAATCGGAAAAAGTGCCATCTGAGTTAGAAATCAAGAAGTTGGAATTTGAAAATGAAAAGGTCCAAATGAGTAAAGAGGTTGTCCGACTCCAAGAAAATATCGATGACTTGAAGACTAGGGAATTGATTCGGGAAAGGGAAGCAGAGAAGGTCAAAAAAAAAAAGGGATACTATCAGGGGTGATCTCGAAGACCTACACTTGGAAAATAAAAAGTTTCGATTTGAACTAAAATATGAAAGGACCGCTAAGTCTTCCAGGGAATGGCAGAAAGAAGTCGACAACCTCAAAAAAGGGAACGACTACGGGAAAGGGAAAGCGAAAAAAAGGAAGCCACAGCTGTCAGACTTGAGCAAGAAAAACGAGTTGAGGAAAGTTCGCACATCGCTGTTTTTGCTAAACTGTTGAAATGAAAGCTGGAAAATGAAAGAAGATTGTAGGCCATGTTGAAAGTTGAAGAAGCAAAGCAATCCGAAAAAGGGACACTGTAAGTGAGAGTCTGAGACCCGGGAAAGTCACTTTAGGGCCATCATATTTGTAATGACACTTTGACTTCGGATAGAGAGGAAATAGATTGGCAAATTACTCAGTAGATACTAGATTGTCTTAGGCAAAGTCATTATGCAATATGGACAGATCTTGTTGTTTTATTATTGATGTATTTAATTTCAGTAATCAATAGAAGACCGTTTGGTTGAAATTCTCCCGGGAACAATACTTTCAAGTGCATTCATACTTTTATTTATTAATTGTACATATTCATTTACTTAGTCATTCATTTATCCATTTGTTCATTCTATTATTATTTCATTGATATTTTCTCATTCTTTCATTTAACCATTCATTAATTCATAACAAAGCACAAGAATATGTCACTAAGTTCTAATCCATGGTATTTAAACATAAGGTGTAAAGATTGGGCATCCTCCGAAAGACTCAGAATTTTAGTGCCAACACAACACCAGATCATGAACCAGAGTTATGGAAAGCGAACAGATAGCTCATATTGAAAGAATGGAAAGGGCTCAAAGGGAATTGCAAGAATATTTAGCAAGATCACAATAGCAATTAGAAAAGTCCTAAGAAGAGTCCAGGGAACAGATGACGAAGATGATGGAAATGATGTCTGCTGTACTTAGGGAAAAATGGCATATTGAGAATTCAACTGTAAGAAGAGAGGCAGGGAATCAAGGGGTTCAACCAGAGGCCGTACTGTTAAATGGTCAATCATCACAGAGTATTGAGAATCTACCATCGGCAGCTGCTATTCCATTTGTATATGTCCAACCCCATGTGGGAGCACAGAATCAGGTGCCAATTGGCACAAATATTGGAAATATCTTGGCAAACCCCATTGAAGTCCCAGACTTGGATGACCTGGCTGAGCAAGAAAAGGTAAAAATGGTAGAACTAAAAAAGGTTGAGCTTGCTGAGTCATAGAAGAAGTACCAGTTGTTGGAAGATAGACTGCAGGCTGTAGATGGGGCTAAATTATTTGGTAGTCTTGATGCTAAGGAGATAAGTTTAGTTCCCGATCTTGTGATCCCATCCAAGTTTAAAACGCCAAATTTTGAGAAATATGATGGGACTACTAACCCTTTCGCACATTTGACAATGTACTGTCGGAAGATTATAGGGCATGCTGATGATGAGAAACTGCTCATTCATTATTTTTAGGACAGCCTTATCGGGTCAGCAACTCGGTGGTATAATCAGCTCACTAGAAGCAAGATCCGTTCCTGGACAGACTTGGCTAGGGCCTTTATGGAGCACTATAAGCATGTATCTGACATGGTGCCTGATAGGCTGTCTTTATAGAATCTTGAGGAGAAAGCTACTGAAAACTTTAAGCAATATGCGCAAAGATGGCGGGAAATGGCTACTTAGGTGCAACCTCCTCTAACGGACAAGGAAACCATCGTCCTCTTTATCAATACTCTGAAGGCGCCGTATTATGAAAAGCTGGTGGGTTATGCCACTAAAAACTTATCAGACATGGTCAGATGAGGGGAAATGATTGAAATCGCTGTCAAGAGCGGAAAAATGGAGAGTGGGGAACCTGTTGTCCCTAAGAAAACATTTCCTGCCAAGAAGAAAAAAGGGGAAACACATGCGCTGAGTTTCGGCAACCAACCTTTCACAAACCCGACCCATAGACACCCTATCCAACCTATAACCCATACTACCCAGCCATAAACAACCTTACCCAAAATCCCTTCCCATATACAGCCATACCCCAACAAGTATATCCCATCGATATTTCATCACAACCAGCTGCATCCCCAAACATTGTGCCAAACACTATTCCAAACACCCAGGACACTACCCGAAATGAACAAAGACCGCCAAGGAATAATCAAAAACATTAGTTGATCCTATCCCTAGACCTACGGTGAGTTGTACCCTAAGTTGCTACATGGGCAACTCGTCGCACCAGTATACCTCCAACCTTTGAAATCACCGTATCCTAGATGGTATGATGCTAATGCTCACTACGCATACCACGCAGGAATCCAAGGATATTCTATTGAAAACTGTACCACCCTAAAACGGAAGGTCAAAAACCTAATTGATGCTGGGATTGTGAAATTTGGACCTAGGAACAAGCCTAATATTGCAGGCAACCCATTGCCCAATCACATGAAAGCTAAGGTGAACGCAGTCTGGTCAGAGAAAATTGGCAAGGTCAAGAGGGATATCAGTGAGGTGAAGACACCGATGCTAAAAGTTTGGTTTGAAATGGTTAAGGCTGGGTTGGTTCAGGCGGAAGCAAGTTTGAAAGAGATTGCAAGCGAGTCAGAGAACTTTTGTCTATTTCACGGGTGTGAGGGCCACACTATACAGAAATGTGAAGATTTTCTAGCAAAGGTCCAGAAGATGATGGATATGGGAGAGGCTCAATTTTATGAAGAAACAGAATAAGAGGTAGATACGACCGAGGGTACAGTTTGCTATGGGGTGGACAGACCCCTGATCATCTATTATGATGAGCCGAAAGAAAAGGCTATCCCAGTTGATAAGGAAACATGCCTCAATTAATCATAGAGTTACCATCTCCTTTCTCTTACAAGGAAGATAAGACGGTGCCTTGGAAATATGATTGTAGTATGGTGATGCCCGGGTCTTCGAGCCATCAAACGGCGACGATTGATGATATAACGGGAGTGGGACATCTAACTCGTAGTCGTAGATGCTATGCCCCAGGAACGGTTGAACATAGTCAGATGAGAAAGACAGGAGGACTTGACAAAGGGAAAAGAATAGCAAAACCGGTCCATATAGAAGCAGAACAGTCAGAGGAGATGGAGAAGAATTCGTCCATAGTTAATAAAGTGAAAGAGCTGGTGAATAAGAAGAAAGCCTGGGAATTCTTAAAATTTATGAAACACAATGAATACAGTGCAGTGGAACAATTACACCGCCAACCAGCAAGGGTTTCAGTCCTTTCACTATTGTTAAACTCAAAGCCACCGAAACGCTCTGCTAAGAATTTTGAACCAGACATATGTGGCTAACAATATATCGATGGAGAAATTGGACCAACTGGTGGGGAATATCACGGCAGATGACTACATCTTTTTCAGCTACGATGAGATACCACCTAATGGTATAGGATCTAACAAAGCTCTTCATATCACAACTACCTATAAGGGGCATACTTTGCCACGAGTGCTCCTAGATAATGGTTTCTCCTTGAATGTGATGCCTTTGGCAACCTTTTCTAAATTGCCAGTCGATATGTCCTACATGCTGCCAAGTTACGCCATAGTCAGGGCCTTTGATGGCACCCGTCGGGAGGTGATGGGGAGTATTGAAATCCCACTTCAGATAGGCCCATGTACTTATAAAGTCAAATTCCAAGTAATGGACATCACCCCATCCTATAACTGTTTATTGGGAAGGACGTGGATTCACTTTGCTGGGGCTGTACCATCATCTCTCCATCAAAAGTTGAAATTTGTGATGGAAGGGCGCTTAGTCAGAATGTCAGGAGATGAGGATATCATAGCTTCGGCGTCAACTAATTCCCCTTATATAGAAGTGAATGAGGATGTTGTAGAGTGCTCGTTCAGGTTTTTGGAATTTGTCAACACGGTATTCATCACCGAAGGACATAAAATCCCAGAGCCTAACTTATCAAGGAACAACAGGTTATGAGTGAAGGCGACAGTAGAAAAAGGCAGTCGTGCAGGGAAAGTATTGGGAAAATACCTCCAAGAAAGGGCAAAAGCAATAGAAGTGACCGAAAAGAAGGACCGATTCGGTCTTGGGTACCACCTTAAAGCCAATGAGAAAATAAGACAAGTTGAGAAGAATAGGAAGAGGAGGTTGGCCCGGCTTTCGGGTGTGGATATGGATTAGGAACCCATAACTTTCCCTCCGATCTTTTACACTTTTAGCTCTAGAGGGTTCAAATATGGAAATAAGAATTTTGATGATGTGATGGTAATGTTATTTGGTGAGTTTTCTTTTTAAATAAGTGTTTTTTTATATTCCTTTTAAGTTCTTTCTTCATCTTTTTCTTAAACAAGTTTTTTTTTTTTTTACATTTTTTTCCTTATTTCCTCACCATGGCCGAATGGCCTATATTTTTTAATGTTGCTGTTTTGTTTGATTTCTCATGTTATTCATGTTATTGTCTTTAGTCTTGATACTTTAAATATTCTCCTACTATATATACTTGAGGCTTGTTTTAATTTGATTGCTTGCTTGTTGTCATTTATAAGTTTATTATCATGTTCTTGCATTTTTAATTTTCTGTTTCCATAATGTTTAAATTTGAGTATTTAGTTTAAGTATATCAAGTGTTTGTGAAAATGCCATGCTTGTTTGGAATCGTAGGCCATTCGGCTACCATGTTATTTTGCATTGTGTGTTGCATTTTTGCTATATTAGTTGATAGGTTGGCATTTGCATGATATTTGGTTGAGTTTTTGGTTTAAGCACGCCTTGTGTTTGTGTTATTGCCATGCATATTTTAGTTGTTAGGTTTGGTTTATTTTGCATGCATGTCCATGCATTTTAGGTCTAGGTTGCATTAAATGCCATGCAAGTTCATTTAGGTCTAGGTCACTATATTGATGCCATGCATTTTTTCATGGCATTTAGGTCTAAAACCATGCATTGCATGCATCATATTTGCTGTATTTTTTCATGCATTTCATGTCCATGCCACTTGACTAATGACTTAGGCCAATTAATGGTTCAAAGTCATGCTCTCTTGAGTATACTTGTGGAAAATTAAGGTTGGTCAAATTGATTATTCTACCTTTGTGATTTTTTTTACTTAGCCAATTTTTATCTAACTTTTAAAAAGTCCTAGCTACTATTTGTAAGTCATTTTGTGAGTTTTAAATATTTTTATTTGATTTTTAAATAATTTTATAGAAGACAAAAATGTATTTTGGCAAAACAGTTTTTCACCCAGTACTCATACTTTCCCAATTTTTCTAGGCATTCATCTTTAATCAAAAAATTAAGCTGATTGTTTTCCGTGTAGTTTTACATGTCCTGAGTCTCCAGTATTTTTTTTAGATTTTTTTGAATTTTTAAAAATAGGATAAAAAATCGTGCCTTAAAACTAGACAGTGGATTCTAAATTGAATTTGAAGGAAAATCATTTTTCTGTTTTGGTTAAGTTACCGAGAGGGGACTGATTAGGAAGTTTAGCTACTGACTTAGGGTAGTTTCTAAGCTTATTTTAAAATCTAAAAATGATTCTTTAAATCTCGGGTTAAGGGTGGTCAAGTCCGGGATTTTAAACTTAGGAAATTAGAGCCGTTTAAAAAAGGGTTTAGCTAAGTTGTTATTTTTAATCTAAGCTTTTCAAAATTGTTTTCAAACAATCACAAAGTATTTTAGTTTTAGAATATTTAATTTGACATATTTCCTAAGGTAGCCGGATATCTTTTTAGATATACGGATTTCCTTAATCAAAAGAAAAAATACATTTTCATGCATTGCATTTTCCATATTCATGCATTTTATATAATATGTGATTTTTGCTATGATAATTTCTATGATATTGTTATGATTTTGAGTTATGTTATATTATTTATTATATGATTTGGAATATTTCATGATATCCTATGTTTTTTATTTAGTTATTTCTTTTTTTTCATATTATTTAGCATATACAATGTTCATGCATTATTATTTTCATTTTTATGCATATTATATGATAGCATTATTTTATATTTCATGTCATTTAAATTATATGCCATATCATTCAAATTATTTCATCTCATATAGAGTATATTATGTTACCTAGGTCATTTCATGTAGAATATATTATGTTACCTAGGTCATTTCATTTAGGATATATATTATGTCATTTAGGATATTTTATTTCATTTAAAATATATCATATGATTTAGGATATTACATTTCATATAGAATATATTATGTTACCTAGGTCATTTCATTCCATTTAGAATATGTCATATAACTTAGGACATTTCATTTCATTTAGAATATGCTAAGACATTTAAATTATATCATATCATTTAGGATGCATTATATTATTTAGATTTTGCCATGTCATTTTATTTATGTCATGCATATACATATTCATATCTTTTAAAATATTTTCAAAAGGATAATGATTTTTCAATAAAAAATAAAGATATTCCCGAGTTAAAATAATTCATGAGTTCTCTACCTGTTTGCTGGAGGGAATATCATCAATTATCATTAATAAAGGAATATCTTTCTTTCAAAAAAGAGAATGATTCGCAAAGTTTTCCAAAACTAATAAAAATTTCTATATTTTGCCACGTTTGTTGGGGAATATAGGAAAATTTTGAACTTATAAATTCCGGATCATTTTCAATTAAAAAATGGAATTATTTTTCTTTAAATTGGGAATTAACTTGAAATACTAAATTTAAAAACAATTTTTTACCGAGACTTGAGATAACACACGATTAATAGGGTACCATTTTATATGGGCGTTATGGGGTGCTAATCCTTGCCCACATGTAACCGAGTCCCGAACATGTTTCTTTGATTTCTCTAGTTTAAAACGCAGACTTGAAATTGGTTTTAAAAATGTTTTAATTAATTTTTTAAAATATTTTATAAAACCGGTATTAATTGGTGGCCGATCACACGTAGCTAAAAAAGATTGGTGGCGACTCCATTTTTTTTCAAGGTCATTTTCAAAATCTTCATTTATCTAGAGGAATAAAGTCGACTTTTTCTCAGTTTTTTTTAATGTCACGCTCAACGAGTAATAAAGTTTTGCGATGAGACTTGTTATTTTTTTAGGTTGCGACATTCATGTTCATACTTTTAAATGTTTTGAAAAAAAAAAAAAAGATAATGACTTTCAATAAAAATAAAGATATTCCTGAGTTAAAATAATTCATGAGTTCTCTACTGGGTTTGCTGGAGGGAATATCATCAATTATCATTAATAAAGGGATATCTTTCTTTCAAAAAAACGAGAATGATTCGGAAAGTTTTCCAAATAAATAAAAATTTCTATATTTTGCCGAATTTTTCGGGGAATATAAGAAAATTTTGAATTAATAAATTTCGGATCATTTTCAATTAAAACTGGAATTATTTTTCTTAAAATTGGGAATTAACTTGAAATACTAAATTAAAAACCAACTTTTTACCGAGACTTGAGATAACACACGATTAATAAGGTACCGATTTATATAGGCGTTGTGGGGGTTCTAATCCTTTCCTGCACGTAACCGACTCCCGAACCCGCTTCTTTGATTTTCATTGGTTTATAACGCAAACTTGAAATTGGTTTTAAAAATGTTTTAATTAATTTTAAAATGTTTTATAAAACCGGTTTTAATAGGTGGCCGACCACACTTACCTAAAAAACATTGGTGGTGACTCCATGTCTTTTTACGAGGCCGTTTCCATACCTTCGACCGTTTATTTTATTTCAAGAGGATTTAAGTCATCTTTTCCTCTGCTTCTGTTTCGCCTCTCACTTGAACGGGTCCCCAGTAATTCGGGATCACGTATTGACACCTTCATTTTTCTAGAGGAATTAAGTCGACTTTTCCTCGTTTTTTTAATGTCACGCCTAATGAATAAATAAAGTCTCGCGGTAAGACTTGTTAGTGTTATTTATTTAGGGTTGTAACACCATTATTAATGATAATTGATGATATCCTCCCCAGCAAACCCGACAGAGAATTCATGAATTATTTTAACTCGAGAATATCTTTATTTTATTGAAAATCATTACCTTTTTGAAAACATTTAAAAAATATATGAATATGAATATGTATGACATAAATAAAATGACATAGCAAATTCTAAATAATATAATGCAACCTAAATGATATGATATAATTTAAATGTCTTAGCATATTCTAAATGAAATGAAATATCCTAAGTTATATGACATATTCTTAAATGAAATGAAATGACCTAGGTAACATGGTATATTCTATATGAAATGTAATATCCTAAGTCATATGATACATTCTAAATGAAATAAAATATCCTAAGTGACATAATATATTCTAAATGAAATGAAATGACCTAGGTAACATACTATATTCTATATGAAATGAAATAATTTAAATAACATGACAAATATAAATGATATGGCATATAATCTAAATGACATGAAATATAAAATAATGCTATAATATAATATGCATGAAAATAAAAATAAAAATAATAATGCATGAACATAGCATATGCTAAATAATATGACAAAAATAACTAAATAAAAAGCATAGGATATCATGAAATATTCAAAACCATATAATAAACAATATAACATAAAAAATATAAATCAAAATAATAACAATACCATAGAAATTATCATAGCAAAAATCACATATTATATAAAATGCATGAATATGGAAAATGCAATGCATGAAAGTGTATTTTTTCCTTTAATTAAGGGAATTCATATATCTAAAAAGATATACGGCTACCTTAGGAAAATATATCAAATTAAATATTCTAAAACCAAAATACTTTGTGATTGTTTGAAAACAATTTTGAAAAGCTTAGATTAAAAATAAAAACTTAGCTAAACCTTTTTTTTAAAAGGCTCTAATTTCCTAAGTTTAAAATTTCGGACTTGACCACCCTTAACCCGAGACTTAAAAAATCATTTTTTAGAGTTTAAAAAGGCTTAGAAACTATCCTAAGTCAGTATCTAAACTTCCTAATCAGCCCCCTCTAAGTAACTTAACCAAAACAGAAAAATGATTTTCCTTCAAATTCAATTCTAACTCTATTGTCTAGTTTTAAAGCATGATTTTTTTATCCTATTGTTAAAAATTCAAAAAAAAAATCTAAACAAAATACTGGAGACTCATAACATGTAAAACTACACTGGAACAAATTGGCTTAATTTTTTTATTAAAGATGACTACCCAGAAAAATCGGGAAAGTACGAGTACTGGGTGAAAAAACTGCTTGGTCAAAACACATTCTTTTGCCTTTGATAAAATTATTTAAAAATCAAAGTAAAAATACTAAAGACTCTCTAAATGACTCACAAGCAGTAGTTAATAGTTTTGAAAAGTTAGGCAAAAAATTGGCTAAGTAAAAAAAATCAGAAAGGTAGAATAATCAATTTGACAACTCTTTAATTTTTCACAAGTACGCTCAAGTGAGCATGACTTTGAACCATTGATTGGCCTAAGTCATAAGTCAAGTGGCATGAACATGAAATGCATGAAAAATACAGAAAATATGATGAATGAAATGCTTGATTTAAAACCTAAATGACATGAAAAATGCATGGCATCAATAAAATGACCTAGACCTAAATGAACTTGCTTGGCATTTAATGCAACCTAGGTCTAAAATGCACGGCAAAACAAACTAATCCTAAACCTAAAATATGCATGGCAATAACACAAATACATGGCATGCTTAAACAAAATACTCAACCAAACATCATGAAAATATAAACCTATCAAATAACATAACAAAAATGCACACACAAAGCAAACAAAATGAGATGGCCGAATGTAGTAGATGCTTGACATGAGCATGGCATTTTCACAAACACATGATATACTAACATACTTAACTAAAGAATAACACTCAAATCATGCAAATATAAAGTAAATGCATGAAAACTAACAAGCATTTTCACAAACACATGGATTACAAAATATAAAACATAAACAAACTTAAATATTTTGAAAACAGAAAATCAAAAATGCAAGAATAGTAAAATAAACATGATAATAGACTAAAAAATGGAAATAAACAAGCAACCAAATTAAAACAAGCTTCAAGTCTATGTAGTAGAAGAAGATTTAAAGCATCAAAACTTATTAAATATAAAAAATAACATGAAATAACAAAGCAAAACAGAAACTATAAAAAACATAGACCATTCGGCCATCTCAAGAACAAAGGAAAGAAAATTTTTTCAAGAGCTTTTGTTATGAAATGATGAAAAAAGGAACTTAAAGAAGAACATTAAAAAGAAAAATCAAAAGAAACTCACTAAAATAATAATCAAAACAGCAAATCAAGAATGGAAAATCAAAGAAAGTGCAAGAGTATGGTGCTTAAAGCAACCTCTAGAAGCTATCTTTCAAGCTTTTTCTCTTCTAACTTTCTTTTCTTTTCTAAACTTTTCTTTTTGCTTTTCAACAATGGAGAGAAAATTAGCCAAAACCAAGAGAGAATAGAGAGTGAATAATCTAAAAATGAAAGAAAGAGTCCCCTTGTAGTGTGGCCGAAACCCCCCTCTAGGCTAGGATGTTGTTATTTTTCCATCAACCAATTTACATCCAAGGGCTATTGATCCAAGATGTTTAAAACATGAAATTATCACCCTTAGATTAGTCCATCAGCTATCCATAATTACAGCTGTTCAAGAATCTTAAGCCATTATATTGACACTCTCCCTCTTCATGCATTGGTCCATATGGCTTATTTGCAATGGCTTGATCAAAAAATAACTAACTCTTCATTGTTGGCCTTTTGATTAAAAAATTAGAAACTTCCTACCCATCTTTGGGCCTTGGTCGGCCAGCCCCTCTTCTTCCAGCCATGTTTTACTTTTTTAAAAGCAAGAATAGCGCTTTTCGGTTTCTTAGGTAAAATGACCTTTTTGCCCCCCGAGCATAAATAAATGGCAAACAGACTCCAAATTCAAATTTTCTTTTTTCAATACTTTCAAAATAATAATAAAAAACTGAATTCTACTAGTTTTCAAAATTTTTCGAGTCCATTTGCTATTTATTTGGATTTTTTCTTTAAAATTGCCTTTTTATGCCCCCAAACTTTACCATTTTTTAAACGAGCTCCAAATCCAGATTTTTCTTTATCAATCTCTTCCAAATCATTTAAAAGTGTGATCTAGAAGTTTTCATAATTTTTGGAACTCATTTGGTATTTTTTTGGGCATTTGGCCATTTTGCAAACGAACTCCAAATCAAGATTTTCTTTCGCCAATCTCTTCCAAATAATTTTAAATGATATTTACAAATTTTCAGAATTTTTGGAGTTCATTTGCTATTTTTTTGGGATTTATCTTATTCGAATTTCTATATATGAGATCCGAGATTTGGCCATTTTGCAAACGAACTCCGATTCAAGATCTTCTTTCGCCAATCTCTTCGAACTGATTTAAGAATGAGATTTGCAATTTTTCAGAACTTTTGGAGTTCATTTGCTATTTTTCCCAAATTTTCCAATTTTGCCCTTTTACCTCCGAAACCCGGTTTTGCTCAAAACAAGTCCAATTTTCAGATTTTCTTAAACTGAGTCTTGCGCTATCCTTTTTTAATCACTCCTCATCCATTAGGGGCTTTAGTCCTACCAAGTCGGGTCATTTCTGTAATTCTTCCCAATTTCACCAAAATCCACCAAAAACCCTAATTCTCGGTTTTCTTTCGGATTGACTTTTCTTTCAGTTTTTCTTTCAAGTGACTTCTCCATTACCCGTAGTGAATGCTTATCTTTCATTTGGAACCTTCAATTTCGATCAATTTGTTTAAGCAGTTTTCCCCAAATTTTCCGAATTAGGGTAATTCAATCTCCATAACCCAACTTCTGAACTCCATATCTTTCAATGTAGACCTCGGATTATCAAAATTCTTTCGCCATTTTTCAGTTGAACTTCAAATCTTGATTTTGAAAGTGGGTTCACTTTTTCAGTAGTTGACTTTTTGAGGTTAACTTTTTCAAGTTTGACTTTTTATGCTCGTCTTCTTAGACTAAGTCTCGGAGTACCACCTGCAGGATGAAAAAAGTCTTTTTACATTCTGAAACATCAATTTAGGAAGAAAACATACCTGCTTTAGTGGTCCGAACAAAATTAGGTGTCTACAGCTGCCCCTCTTTGGCTATTGCTGAGAATCAGGAATCAGGCAAAGATAAACAAATACTAATTTTGTCCGATTAGTGAAATCACATGTGAAGAGAAGGGAAGAGGGTTTTCTTTTTTCATTTTCATTTTTTCTTAAAAAAAAAAAAAACTGTAAATAGAAGATATTGTCCTTAAATTGAATTCCCTGACTAATCAAGACTCGACCCGTCTTAAGGAAACGAGTTAGATTTGCAAGAAAGAATTGTGCCTGGAGGTCTTAAGAATGATGCTTGGAGGTCTTAAAAATGGTGCCCGGAGGCCTTACCCGTGATTTTGAAAAAAAATGCGCTATATGCGGCTTTAAAAAATGATGCCCAGAGGTCTTAAGAATGGTACCTGGAGGCCTTACCTGTGATTTAAAAAAATAATAATAGGCTGTATGCGGCTTTAAAAAATGATGCCCAGAGGTCTTAAGAATGGTGCTCGGAGGCTTTACCCGTGATTTGAAAATACCTTGACGACAGTCTCAAGGCTCGACTCATTTGATAAATAGAATAAATTCAATTTAAAACAAAGGGAAATACCTCGACGGTGGTCTCAAGGCTCTACTCATTTGATAAAATAGAATGAATTCGATTTAAAACAAAAGGAAAAACCTCAACGGTGATCTCAAGGCTCGACTCATTTGATAAAACAGAATGAATTCGATTTAAAAACAAAAGGAAATACCTCGACGGTGGTCTCAAGGCTTGACTCATTTGATAAAAGAGAATGAATTCGATTTAAAACAAAAGGGAATACCTCAACGGTGGTCTTAAGGCTCGACTCATTTGATAAAACAGAATGAATTCGATTTAAAAACAAAAGGAAATACCTCGACGGTGGTCTCAAGGCTCTACTCATTTTACAAAACAGAATGAATTCGATTTAAAACAAAAGAAACTACCTCGACGGTGGTCTCAAGGTTCGACTCATTTGATAAAACAGAATGAATTCGATTTAAACAAAAGGAAATACTAAGAATCATTCTGGGTTTAGTTCATTTGGAAAAAATAAATTTAACTTGAAAATGAAAGGAACATACCTCGACGGCGGTCTCGGGGCTCGACTTATTTGAGAAGCAAAATGAGTTCGATTTGGAAAGGAAACGTACTCGACGGTGATCTCGGGGTTCGACTCATTTGACAAACAGAATGAGTTCTCTTTAGGAAGTCCTAGTTTTCCTGATTTCTGCAATGTTAGTTAAATGCAATGATGAGAATGACATACTTTGAAATGCTTGTATGTTTCTTAAGAATAAATTCAATCAAATTATTGTGTCATGATTTCTAATCCATGGTTTCTTTGAGGTTCACAGATTATCCGACTTCATGATGAAGTCTTCAATTGTTCATTGATGCCCCACTTAAGGAATCCTTAACTCAAGATAACTTGTCAAACAGTCTCAGTTTCTGACTTTCGCTAAAATTCACAGATTTTCTGACTTCGTGATAGAGTCTCCAACGCGTTCACTGTTTTATTTTCTTGGTGAACTTTCCAAACCTTTCCCAAGATTTAAATCTATTCCTTAGTAATACTTTGAAATTGTTTAAAGATTTTTATTACTAATCATCATTCAATTTCATAACAATCATAATGCATCTCAAAAATGTATGAAAGAAGATATGAATCAAGCAAAAATTCTCATGAAAAGGATAACAAGAATTTATTGCAAGACATGTTTTAAAATCGTAAAAAAATAAATATCAAGGATATAAGAAACAAATGTAAAGCTATAGGTTGTAGATGCCCCGGATACGGAATATCTTGGACCCTTCCCTTTTCAAACCATCTGAAATTTCTCTTCAATGAGCAATTTACTTGGGTAACCCCTTGTCTTTAGTAGTTACATCAAACTGAGTTGTTCTCCTTTCTTCTGATTTTTCAAATACTTTCTCCCCCTTTACACAGAGCATTGATTCAAACTTTTAATCAGTACCTGAGCCGCCCTTTGCGGGTTTTCAACTCAAGTGTCCTCCATTCGATATTAAGTCACCCTTTGCGGGTTTTCGGCTTAAACCTCTCCTTTTACATTAGCTTTTTTCATTTCCATTTTTTTGTATTCTATCATGCATCTGAGAATTCTAAATGCTTCCAAGGTAAAAATATCAATTCAAAAGATTGGATGAATTCTGAGAATAACCTTTCAAATTAAAAATCCATGCTTGATCAAAATAGGCTTTTAAAGCACGTACTGTAGGCCAAGGTTTAGGTTTAGAAAGAAAGAAAGGATAAAATAGGCTCAAAGTGTGTTTAAGGGTGATTGGATCAAAGATCATTTCTTGAGGAGAACTCATTCTTGAAACATTTGTCCCTTTTTAGGACTTTCTTTTCTTCTTTTTTTGCTTTGTTGGCTTTCATTTGCCACTTTTTTTGATGGTTTCTTTTTTCCATGATTTTTTTATATTTCCTCGCATTTGCCCTCCAGTGTAGAGGATGATCCTTGATCAAGGTTTAAAGAAAGAAATAATTCCTAAGGCTCAAAGGGGTGACTAAGAATAATTTCTTCTTAGTGAAAGGAATATGAAAGATGGCCATTCATCATATCAAGCATGAATATTCTCTTTGAAAAGCAATTCATAGGGGAGATAGATATATAGAATTTCCATTTTTACACTTGGAATCATTCGAATTTCCATGTGCACAGCATCACACACTTTCTTTTTTTTTAAGCATAATACTTCTTCAGTTCATCAACATTCATGGGATTTCTAAAATCTTCCCCGTCCATTCTAGTTAAAATCAATGCTCCTCCAGAAAAAGCTCTTTTTACCACATAGGGTCCTTCCTAATTCGAAGCACATTTTTCTCTCAGGTCCTTCACTATAGGGAGAATTTTCCTCAGTACCAACTCCCTTTCTCGAAACTGTCTGGGATGAACCTTCTTGTTGTGGGCTCGAATCATCCTTTTCTGATACAATTGCCCATGACAAATTGCTTTCAATCTTTTCTCCTCGATGAGATTCAACTGTTCATAACGAGCTCTAACCCATTCTGCTCCCTCTAGGCCAACTTCCATCAAAACCCGAAGTGAAGGGATCTCAACTTCAATAGATAGCATTTTTTCAATCCCGTATACCAAAAAAATGGCATTGCCCCTGTAGATGTATGGACCAAAGTACGATATGCATGAAGAGCAAAAAGGCAAAATCTCATGCCAATCTTTGTACATATCGGTCATCTTCTCAACAATCTTCTTGATGTTCTTATTGGCTGCTTCTACTGCTCCATTCATCTCCGGACAATAAGGTGCAGAATTATGATGTGTATTTTGAACTGAGTACACACTTCTCTCATCATCTTATTGTTAAAATTGAGAGCATTATCCGAAATAATTTTTTCTGGCAATCTATAACGGCATATGATTTCTTTCTTAACAAATCTACATACCACTCACTTTGTTACATTCGCATAGGAAGCAACTTCTACCCACTTCGTGAAATAATCTATGGCCACCAAGATGAAACAATGTCCATTTAAAGCTTTCGGAGTAATAGACCCAATCATATCCATTCCCCATATTGAAAAAAGCCATGGTGCAGTCATGACATGTAATGGCGATGGAGGCACATGAATCTTATCTGCATATATCTGGCATTTATGGCACTTCCGGGAATAACTAATACAATCTCCTACCATTGTCAACCAATAATACTCTGCCCTCATAATCTGCTTAGCAAGCATGTGACCATTAGCATGAGTGCCACATATCCCTTCAAGGACCTCTTCTATAATTCTCCGAGCTTCGGCAGATCCGACACATCTCAATAAGACTTCGTCTTTTCCTTTTTTGTAGAGAATCTCACTGTCTAGAACAAAACCCATTGCTAGCCTTCTCAGAGTCCTCTTGTCATTTTCTGTTGCTTGTTCTAGATACTGTTGACTCTTGATGTACTGCAAAATGTCGTTATACCAAGACAGGCCATCTACTTCTTCTTCAATACTCAAACAGTGGGCAGGAGACTCATATATACTCATCTTTATTGGTACAACTTCAGCCCCTTCATTTACTTTAAACATTGATGACAAGGTGGCCAGAGCATCTGCCATTTGGTTTTCTTCTCGAGGAAAGTAATTGAAATTCACTTCTTCAAATTCCTCCAATAAACTCAATATGAGTTCTATGTATCGGATTAGTTTTGTATCTCGGGTTTCCCATTCTCCTCGTAGCTGGTATATCATTAAGGTTGAGTCTCCAAAAACTTCCAATACTTTGATCTTTTTGTCCACTGCAGCACGAAGGCCCATAGTACACGCTTCATACTCGGCAGTATTATTTGTACAATCAAAATCCAATCTAGCAGTGAAAGGATAATAATCTTCTTCTGGGGATATAAAGACTGCACCAATTCCATGTCCCATGGCATTAGATGCGCCATCAATGTACATTTTCCATACTTTTTCCTTCAGGGGAATCTCATCTGCTTGTTAAACATACATCAAATCTTCATCTGGGAAGTCAAAGTTCAATGGCTCATAATCTTCCAGTACCGGACTTGCTAAGAATTCAGCCACTGCACTGCCCTTGATAGCTTTTTGACTTACATATACAATGTCGTATTTTGACAACCTGCCATCTTGTTGTCCTCCTTGACAAAGAAGGTGCTTCCAACATGTACTTGATTGGATCTAGCTTGGCAATCAACCACGTTGTGTGGTACAACATGTATTGTTTGAGTCTTTGAGCAGTCCAAGCTAAGGCATAGCACAACTTTTCTACCGACGAATTTTCCAACTCATAATCTGTGAACTTCTTGCTGAGATAGTAAACTGCCTGTTCCTTGTTTCCAGTCTCATCAAGTTGCACCAAAACACAACCCATGGATCTCTCAAATACTGATAAATACAGTATCATTGGTTTATCTGAAATAGGTGGCATTAGTATTGGTGGGTTGGATAGATAATGTTTAACCTTTTCAAATGCAATCTGACAACCTTCATCCCATTCTCCTAGATCACGTTTTCGAAGTAACTTAAATATTGGATAACATTTGTCAGTTAACTAAGAAATAAATCGAGCAATGTAATTCGATCTCCCCAGAAAGCCTTTTACTTCTTTTTGAGTACGAGGTGGTGCCAAATTCTAAATGGCCTTCACTTTATCCGGGTCAATCTCAATTCCTCTTTTGCTGATGACAAAACCCAACAATTTTCCCGAGGTGACTCTAAAAGTGTATTTTTCCAGATTTAGCTTGAGTCTAAACTTCCTTAGTCGTTCAAAGAGCTTCTTAAGAATCGCAATATGCTCCTTTTCTCCTTGTGACTTTGCGATCATATCATTAACATAGACCTCAATTCCATTATGCATCATATCATGAAACAAAGTCACCATGGCTCTCTGATATGTTGCCTCAGCATTCTTCAACCCAAATGGCATTACCTTGTAGCAGAAGGTTCCCCACATTGTAACAAATGTGGTTTTCTCCATATCTTTTGGTGCCATCTTAATTTGATTGTATCTTGAGAATCTGTCCATGAAAGAAAAAAAATAACTCTTTACCGTATTATCCACCAGAGTATCCATATAGGGCAAAGGGAAATTATCTTTAGGGTTGGCCTTGTTCAAATCTCGATAATCAATGCACATTCGTACCTTGCCATCCTTCTTTGGTACTGGAAAAATATTTTCCACCCATTATGGATATTTTGCCACCTCTAAGAATCCAGCATCAAATTGCTTTTTCACCTCCTCTTTTATCTTTAACAGCATGTTCGGCCTCATACTTCTCAACTTTTGCTGAATTGGCTTACATTCTGGCCTTAAAGGGAGCTTGTGAGCCACAATATCTGGATCCAACCCTGGCATATCTTGGTAAGACCATGCGAATACATCCACATATTCCTAGAGCAAGGCTATCAATTCACCCTTTATTGATGATGACAATGAAGTTTCGATTTTGACTTTCTTCATCTCTTCACCATCTCCCAGATTTATCATTTCCAATAATTCCTTATGAGGAAGTACTTGTTTCTCCTCTTGTTCTATTTTCCTTAATAGATCCGGAGGTAGACCATAATCTTCAGTATCTTCGTTAGCCTCAAAATCACCTGTGCAAATGGGTCTTTCAAAATCAATTTCAGAATTACTGACAGGAAGGTTCTCATATTCCGCATATGTACACCTGTAAATAAGTGGGGAAAAAACAATATAGGAAAATATAGAATGGAAACAAATAAATAACAAAAATGAAAGAATATGAACAGAACAATATGGATAAAATGCATTATACTTGTTATTTATTGAATGAAAATGTTTAAACAAAAAGCTCATTATAGAAAAAACTCTTAATATCTCTGGGTAAAGATAATTAAGATTGTTTTTTTAAGTATTACACTGGAATAGACTTAAAAACTATGGGCAACTCAGTCACACTCCAATTGGTTAGTCGATATTCTAGTGGACAAGGTCGCATCATCCAGTTCACATAGTCACTTTCCATCCCTTCTTTGTCGGCCATGCAAATCACCATATCTTGAATCTGCTCCCTTTTATTCACATGGAATTTTTCAAAAGCTTGCTCGATCATTATAAGTACATCCTCTGAATTCTTTTGTCCGAATAGAAAACCAGTAGAGCGGAAGTTGTGAAGGATTTGTGGGAAAGTCATGGGTTCCCATTCAATATCCATACCTGTGAGACGGGCCATCCTTATTTGTTGGTTCCTTTCAACTTGTTTCCTCCTCTCATGGGCCTTCGAAAGGTACCCTAAGCCAAACCAATCTTTCTTTCCCACTATTTCCATTGCTCGGGCCATCCTTTGAAGATATTTTCCAAGACCTTTTCCAGCCCTGCAGCCTTTTCCCACTGTGGTTCTTACTCCCAGCCTTGTGTTCTTGGACAACCTTGGTTTAGGAATCTTTCGTCCTTCAGCGATGAAAACTGTATTTACGAATTCCAAAGACCGAAAAGAACATTCTACGGCATCTTCATTGGGTTCAACATAAGGAGATTCAGTAGATGCGAAGGCTATTATGTCTTCTTCTCTTGATACAGTGATCAAACGGTCCTCCATCACAAATTTTAGCTTTTAGTGGAGAGACGAGGGTAGAGCCCCTGCTGAATGTATCCATGGCTTTCCAACAAGCAATTATAAGATAGATTAATATCCATGACCTGGAAGTTGGCCGTATAAGTGCATGGGCCTATCTCCAGAGAAACCTCAATAGTTCCCATTACCTCTCTCCTGGTACCATCGAAAGCCCTGACTACTGTGCAACTCGGTAACATATAAGACATATCCACTCGCAACTTAGACAGGGTTGCCAAGGGCATTACATTTAATGAAGAACCATTGTCCAAAAGCACCCTTGGTAGTATATGCCCCTTGCAGGTGCTTGTTATATGAAGAGCCTTTGTGGATCCAATACCATTGGGTGGTATTTCATCATAACTAAAAAATATATGGTCGTCTTCCGCAATGTTTTCCACTAGCCTGTCTAACTTTTCTACTGATATGTTATTAGCCACGTATGCCTGATTCAACACTCTTAACAGGACATTTCTGTGTGTCTCTAAGTTTAATAGCAAGGATAAGATAGAGATTCTTGCTGGCTGATGCTGCAATTGCTCAATCATACTATACTCACTATGTTTTATGAACTTTAGAAACTCGCAGGCCTTCTTCTCGTTCACCGGCTCTTTTATCCTATTTATCGGGGCTAATCCCCTCTCTGATTCTTTTGACAAATCCATCTCAATATGGATTGGTTTAACTACTTTCTTCCCCTTGTCCAGTTCTCCATCCTTTCTTGTTGATCCCTGTTCAACAACCTTAGGGGCATAACACCTTCCACTTCGTGTTAAGTGCCCCACACCTGTAATATCTTGCTGACTTGATGACCCAAGAATAACCAGGCTGCAGTCATATTTCCATGGTGTAGTTTTTCTTTTCTTGTATGAAAAGGAATAAGGCAAATCTATGATTAGCTTGGGTGCAATCTTCTCAATAACCGGGGTAGTCTTCTCTGGTTCATCATAATAGATGATCAAAGGTCTTCCTATTCCATAGCCAGCCGCATTCTCAATAACCTCTACTTCCTCCTCTGTCTCCTCATAAAACTGGGCCTCTCCATCATCCATCATCTTTTGGACCTTAGCCAGAAAGTCCCCGCAGTCCTGTATGATATGACCTGAACATTTATGGAACGGGCACCAATTCTGTACCCTTTTTGCAACCATTTTTAAACTGTCTGCATCCTCCACCATTCCTGCCTTAACCATCTCGACCCATACTGTTAACATCGGAGTCTTGACTTCCCTGGCATCCCTTTTTAACCTTTTGACTTTTGATGCACCCAAAAGAGTGTATCTTATTTAACCTTGCACTAAAAAGATAAATTGTAAGTATAGTAGTTAGCAAGGGTCGAGTCCTCAGGGATTGGGTTTTAGTTTATAGGTTAATAGTTTAAAACTTAAATTCAAGAACAATAAAAGAAAAGGGGTTTTTTGAAGCCAGATTTAAACTAAAGTAAATAATAAGAATAAGATGCAAGGCGGTAAAACCAGCCAATAAAAATATATATACTAAATTAGGCGGTATAACCAGCCAATAATATATATACTAAATTAGGCGGTATAACCAGCCAATAAAAATAAAACAAAGTTAATATACAAATTAGGCGGTATAACCAGCCAATGAAAATAAATATAAAAAATAAGCAAACTAAAAGTAAGAAAACAAGTAAGTAAGAAGAATCAAATATGAAAAATATGGTTAAGGTTTCATTCTCCACCACTAGACATCATTAAGAATCAATTTCAGATCTATCAATATCAACCAACTATCAAAGTTAACAACCGTAGATAACAACAAGCTCTGTTATCCCAATCTTTCCTTAGTTTGTCGTTAAATAGAACAAGCTCTCTATTTAATCTCTAACCATCAAACAACCTAGAATAAGCTCTCTAGATTCAATTTAATGGCAGCTTTATGATGAGAAAGATAGGTTGATCTAAGCAACAAACACATAAGCTCGGATTGTTCAACTTAGGTTATGTTCCACTTTGCAATTATTGAAAACTTGACCATAATCATTAATCACAAATTGCCACTTATGAATAGGAAATCAAGACAATTACACGGATCAAGACTCCTAAACTAGCAATAGATAATTATCAAGATCTATCTAGTTGTACACCTAAACAAATCAAGACAACATCATGAACAATTCTTGTAGAAGAACATAAGCAACTTTGATAGAAAATTAATGATAGATAGAATCTGAAAATCAATTATAAAACATGTCTAGGGTTTTGAAATCACCCTTAACCAAATAGAAGTTTAGCCTAGCATAGGCATTATAAACATAAAATTAAATAGAATCTAAGAAGAAAATAAAAGAAAGAAAGAAGAAGAAGAAGAATATTAATTATCCAACCTCTTGCTCTTTCTAAAGAAAAAGAAAACTAGAGAAAAGAAAGAAGAAGAAAACTTAGAGAATTTTGTTAAAATGGCTAATATCCTACCAATCTCCAATATGATCCCTTACAATCATCCAAGGCCCTCTATTTATACACATTTTGGAGGGCTAAATGACAAGAGACAAGCTTTACAAATTTCAAAGGTAGGTATATGACGATTTTGATCAGCCAACTTGATGGTCGATTTCGTCAATATTGGAGGCCTTATCTGATCACATGGTCTTCTAGAAAAAGGTTCCCCTATCAGTTACGGAACCATAGCCGTTGGAATCAGCTCATTTGCTGATGTGGTTAAGCATATATGGGCAAAATACGAAAACATGTCAGCACAGACGTCATTGCACATCAGCCACCTTGATGGTCGATTTCTTCAATATTGGAGGCCTGATCGGATCACATGGTCTTCTAGACAAAGGTTCCCCTATCAGTTACGGAACCATAGCCGTTGGAATCAGCTCATTTGCTGATGTGGATAAGAAGATATGGGCATAATACGAAAACATGTCAGCACAGACGTCATTGCACATCAGCCAACTTGATGGTCGATTTCGCTAGGGAACACGACTCCGTTTTAAGAAGTGTAAAACATGAAAAAGATAGATACGCCTCTTAGCTTTGCATGGCTACAAATTTCAGCCTTATTGCTTCAGTGAAACTCGAGATATAGCTGATATGGCAAAAGGTGTCGGAACTGAAACTGAACTGGATTTGCCCTTAATTCTAGTAATCTGAAATCACTCAAAGAAACTTGTGAAAAACACCAAAATACATAAAAATATAAAAGATCATAAACACAATTAGAATAAACAATAATAACTCGTATTTGACACAAAACATTAATAAAACATAACTAAAAACTATATAATTATACGAGTTATCACACCCCCACACTTAGATTGTTGCTAGTCCCTAGCAACGACTCAATAAAAATAAAATAAGAAAATCTAATCTAATCCATTTTCGTAGGAAATCACGGTGGCACTTAGCATGTGACACAAGCCTTTAAACCCCTAGGTGTCCCTAGTGGACGAGTTTAGTCTCGTGAGGGTTTACTAGAACGATACCCACAAACATTGAAAAACTAAAATATAAATAAACTGCATATACTAAAAATATTTACTCCTAATCCTTTCAATACAAATTAGATACAATATTTGAACAAGTCTTATAAACTAATCAATAGCTTAAAGAATTTCACAAAAAATCATGCTTGAATGTAAATTGTTTGAGTTAAGCCAATATTAGCATAACATATCTCAATCAAAATATTGCATGTTCAAATTTAATCTCAACTTCTCACATGGGATACCCTCATGATTTTCACTCTTTAAAGTAGTGGTGAAGTGTTTACACTCAATCAATCTCATGAAAACAGTTCTACCATATTCTTGCTTGTCCACCTATTCTCCACTATTTAGATCATACAACTTCATGAATCAAGAGGTCTTTAATCAAGGTTGTAATGGGGCCAAGGGGTTTGTAATGTGGTTGAAGAACAAAAGGATAAAGATATCACAAAGGTTCCAAAGAGTTCATAAAGTTTAGAGACATAAAAAGATCATACAAAGAAACTTCTCAAAACTCTTTACAAGTACATAGTCACCTAGGCCGGATATTTATGTTGGGCCTTTTCTTCATTCTAAACGACTTTGTAACATCTTTTTCTTTTTCCACAAATTCAAGAGATGATTCATATATATATTTTTTTTTTACATAGGAATGTATTTGCCAGTATTTCATTTCTTTTTCTCTTGACTTTTCTTTTCTTTCCCCCCCACACTTATTTCTTGTTTCTAACCCAAATTTTTAACTAAAAATATCCCTTGTCTTTGCAACTTGTCTCAAAACATGCTAATTCATCTTTGGAACAAAGGTAAAGATATAAGTATATTTAGGTTAGGGACAAGTTATGGTTACCAAAGAGATAGCTTATTCAATGTAGGCTCAAATTGGTTCACTAAGGGTGTGTTCTCTTGGAACATCAATAAGGGATGGCTGTTTGGCTCTGGCTAAAAATCCTAATGCCTCTATCATATTCATGTTGTCACATGTATCAATATAGTCTCAAACGGTTTAAAGCAAGTTCTAGAGAATCCTGTAATCATAAGAGCACTCAAGAAAGAAATTAGATTGATTTGTATAATGCATCAATCATTATAGGCTCAAAAACTCACAAGGATGATTATACAAGTCAGATTAAGTCTAAACATGCTTCTTTCTCAATCAACATATTATATTAACATTGGCTCATAAAAAGGTTGACATCAAGCTCAATTCTCATGAAAATCTTCTCACTAATAACCAGTTTAGACCTATGCAATTCATATCTCATCATTGTATTAAAAAGGAACTAAAACACACTAAAAATAATAATAATAATAAAGACTCATAAAAAAAAAATAGTAGACAAAAATAAAAGAAATCCTAAATCATTCCCCCCACACTTAATTCTTACATTGTCCTCAATGTAAGTCTATTAACACAAATGAAAGAATCATGTGTAAGAGAAAAGAACTAATAACATAAGAATAGGAACAACTAAGACTCAAAACAAAACAAACTCATGCAACCTAAATAATCCTAAAATACTAAACAAAAATTAACAAGTAAACATAAAAAGATTAAAATCAAACTGACAAGGTATGTCTCAAGTCTCCCTTACTCAGACCTTGTTCAGAATGAATACTTCTAAATTGCTTAAAACACAACAAACTCTTTTTTTTTTTTTTTTTTTTTTTTGAAAAGAAGAAATCAAACTGACAAGGTATGTCTCAAGTCTCCCTTACTCAGACCTTGTTCAGAATGAATACTTCTTAAATTTTTTTTTATTTTCTTTTTTTTTTTTTTAATTAAATTAGCAAAATATGTCCCTTACCCCCTACTAAAATATGACATTGTCCCCAATGTCAAATTTTAAAGGTAGAATTTAGGAGATATTACCTGCAGAGGTTGCTAACCACTTATTATAACTGAGACACAACAAGCAAAATGTTAGATAATGTCACAAAGACAAAGTGCAATCCACTCCTTGCTCGTCCATATCTCTTTTTCTTTTTCCGAGCGTTTGCGAAACAACCGTAGCAGATAAACACTCATAAGCTTGGAGCTTTTTAAGTAAATCTTCAATGGTTGTAGCAGAAATTATGGTTCTCCTTGCCTCTGAAAACATGAATCCATTATCCACAGCATTATCTAAATATAAAAGCAAATTACTAAAATAACCATTAATATTAAGCAAACCAATGGGTTTCTTATTTGTGACCAAAGATGACCAAGAAGCCACGCAAGCTATTTCTTCCAATGTACCCAGACCTCCTGGTAAAGCAATGAATGCATCGGCAGAATGGTACATGATTGTTATCCGTTCAGGGACACTCCAGACTTGTATTTCCTTACCCACTGTAGGTCCACAAAAACTTGTGAATAGTTTTGGCACGATTCCTAGAACTGGACTTCCTCCGGCGTGTGCTGCTGTAGCGATTGCTCCCATTAAACCCGTACTACCGCCTCCATAAATCAAGTGGATCTTTTGTTGGGCAAGTATTACTCCAACTCTTATGGCTTCATCAGCGAATATGTTATTTTTTCCTGGATAAGCACCTCCAAAGACACAAATTTTTTTAATGCGCTGGGATGAAGTACTTTCCATTTTTTTTTTTCGAGTGCCTGAAAGAGAATGAGTACATGGTGTAATATATAGAGGACTCAGTAGTGAATCAGACAAGAGTAATAATGTCGCCGAAAGTGTATCTGACCTGTTAGAAGAAAATGTTAACCTAACAAAAGATTTTTGCGTGATTTCAGGAAGAAAATCAAAAAGAGAAGAAAAAATCAACCGTAAAAGACAAATAAAAAAAAAAAAAAAAAAAAAACGAGAATAGTTACACAAATCGAACAACACGTAAATTAAACCAAAATAAAGTTATTGCAAATCAAACCAAAAACTGAGAAGTCATTTATTGTAGTTGTGATTGTGGCTCACATCTTCCTCTGGTTTTACGTCCAGAAACGGCTTAAACGCCTTCTATGAGTCGAGGATATGCTTCCCATCCAGTTTTCTTACAAGCTGGCAAACAGGGTCTTTTAACATCAGATTCCCAAGATGTTACCATTCCCTTTGGAATTGCGGCCATAAATCAAGAATTTCTCTTTGTACGTCTCCACTAGGATGCGTCTCAAGAGAAAGTTGGATATTACCCAAATTCTCCTTACTCAGTCCATCCTTAATGAATTCAATTTTATCATCTCGATTAGAGGACGGAATCCCAATAGAACGACATTTACCGTTACACGTCCATCGTGCACATTTGTGGCAATTTGAACTCATGCGCTTTGCTCGTCGCTTCTTTGCAAAAGTGCTTCTACCTGTACCTGGTAAATGCAAAACAGGAAGATATTCATCTTCACGTACCTTGGCTTCAATTATCCAACGTATGTCGTCAGGAATCCCTTTGCGCATAAGCATTCTTAATCTTTCAAGTCGAACTTGGTAAAGCTTCAGTAAAATATTTCGAGGAAAAGGAGGAAATCGTTTCTGCAATCTTGTGAGAATATCATCCATCCTGAAAAAAAAATGAAAAAAAATTGAAAGAGAAATTGGAAGAGAAATTTATATACAATATCAGTTTTGTGGGTAGCTGATGGAACCGATTTAAATAATCACGGAGTACCGTTATCCGCCATTTAACCGGGGTTAAAAAAAAAATTATATTTACATCTAGTTATTTTCAAAACAAGGATCAAAAAGAAAAACAACATAAAAAGACTCAAAAACAAAACACTCTAAATAAAATCCTAAATTCTTCCCCCCACACATAATTTTTACATTGTCCTCAATGTAATGCTATTATCCCCCAATGCAAGAATTATATGTAAGAGAAAAGAACTATTAAACAAAAGAAAAGAAAAACAATAAAAGATAGAATGATGGAGAGTAAGGAATATGCAAATCTGATATAATAGATGCTCTCCATCCTTTTGGGTTGTCTCTCCAAGAAGCGCTTGGTTTATTGTCCTCAGCTTGACTTAGACCCATGCCATTATTATTCAACATACTTTGGCTCAAAAAGTGGAAACTCCTCCACATCTTGTATTGGAAAGTTCTCATAGTAAGGCTTCAATCTATGACCATTCACTTTGAATGCCTTATCTGTTTTCGGGCTTTGGATTTCAACTGCACCATGAGTAAATACATTAGTAATAACAAAAGGTCCAACCCAACGAGAACGTAACTTACCTGGATATAACTTAAGGCGTGAATGGAAGAGAAGAACTTTTTGTCCAACAACAAATTCTTTTCTTGATATCATCTTGTCATGGAATGCCTTAGTTTTTTCCTTGTAAATCCTAGAATTCTGATAGGCATCATTCCTTATCTCCTCTAATTCTTGTAGGTCAAGTTTTCTTTTCTTTCCTATCTCATCCATCTCCATGTTGCATTGTTTGATAGCCCAATATGATTTATGTTCCAATTCAACCGGAAGATGACAAGGCTTACCATAAACAAGTCGATAAGGAGACATACCAATGGGTGTCTTATATGCTGTCCTATAAGCCCAAAGTGCATCATCAAGTCGTGAACTCCAATCCTTCCTATTTGGATTAACTGTCTTTTCAAGGATGGACTTAACTTCTCGGTTTGACACTTCAGCTTGCCCACTAGTTTGAGGATGATATGAGGTGGAGACCTTGTGTGTGATGTTATACTTCCTCAAAAGTGCTTCCATAGTCCTATTGCAAAAGTGAGTACCTCTATCGCTGATTATGGCCTTTGGCGTTCCAAACCTAGCAAAGATGTTAGTCTTGACAAAATCTGAAACAACTTTAGAGTCATTAGTCCTAGTGGATTTTGCTTCCACCCACTTTGAAACATAATCAACGGCAAGTAAAATATAAAGATTACCAAAAGAAGGAGGAAAAGGTCCCATGAAATCCATGCCCCATACATCAAAAATTTCAACAATAAGTATTGGAGTTTGAGGCATTTGATTTCTAGCACCTAAGTTACCTGTTCTTTGGCAACGATCACATGACTTGCAAAAGAGGTATGCATCTTTGAATATGGTAGGCCAATAAAATCCAGAATCAAGAACTTTCATGGCTGTTCTTTTGGATCCAAAGTGTCCTCCACATGCATAAGAGTGACAAAAGGTGAGAATAGATTGAAATTCAGTTTCGAGTACACACCTTCTTATAATCTGATCGGAGCAATGCTTCCAAAGGTAAGGATCATCCCATATGTAGTATTTGGCATCACTCTTGATCTTATTTCTTTGAGCTTGTGTCAACTCTTGTGGCAACTTCTTGGTAACTAAGTAATTAACAATATCAGCATACCAAGGAGTTGCTGTACTTATAAAAAGAAGTTGCTCATCCGGAAAGTTCTCATTCAAGGGTAGTGCATCCTCTTCATGAACTAAACGGCTAAGATGGTCCGCAACCAGGTTGTCACTACCTCTCTTATCTTTTATCTCCAAATCAAACTCTTGTAAGAGAAGTATCCATCTAATCAACCTTGGTTTGGCCTCCTTTTTAGTGAGTAAGTACTTAAGGGCTGCATGGTCAGAATATACAATTACTTTAGTACCAATTAAATAAGATCGAAATTTTTCTAAAGCAAATACAACAGCCAAAAGTTCTTTTTCAGTAGTGGAATAGTTCAATTGAGCATCATTAAGAGTTCGGGAGGCATAATAAATGGCATGTGAGGCTTTGCCAACCCGTTGGCCCAAAACAGCTCCAATGGCATAGTCACTAGCATCACACATGATTTCAAAAGGTACATTCCAATCTGGTGGTTGGATGATAGGAGCTGATGTCAAGAGTCCCTTCAATGTTTCAAACGCCTCTTTGCATTTATCATCAAAGTGGAAAACCACATATTTTTGTAGTAGCTTGCAAAGAGGTAATGTGATCTTTGAGAAGTCTTTGATAAATCTCCTATAGAAACCTGCATGTCCAAGAAAAGAACGAACCTCTCTCACATTTGTGGGAGGTGGTAAAGAATGCATAATATCTATTTTAGACTTATCAACCTCTATCCCTCTAGAAGAAATAACATGGCCCAAAACTATTCCTTGTTCTACCATAAAGTGACATTTTTCCCAATTCAAAACAAGGTTAGTTTCCATGCATCTTTCAAGTACAAGTGTAAGGTTCTCTAGACATCTATCAAAAGAATCACCATAGACACTAAAATCATCCATAAACACTTCTATGATGTTCTCTACATAATCTGAAAATATGCTAACCATACACCTTTGGAATGTAGCTGGTGCATTACAAAGACCAAATGGCATACGTCGGTATGCAAAAGTACCAAATGGACATGTGAATGTTGTTTTCTCTTGGTCCTCCGGAGCAATGGCTATCTGATTATAACCTGAAAAACCATCAAGAAAACAATAATGAGAATGGCCAGCTAACCTTTCAAGCATTTGATCAATAAAAGGTAAAGGAAAGTGGTCTTTGCGAGTTGTAGAATTAAGTTTACGATAATCAATACAAACTCGCCATCCTGTTTGAATCCTAGTAGGAACAAGTTCATTCTCATTATTTGTTACCACCGTTACACCTGATTTCTTTGGAACCACTTGGACTGGGCTCACCCATTTGCTATCCGAGATAGGATAGATCACTCCAACATCTAGGAGCTTCAGTATCTCCTTTTTCACAACCTCCATCATAGGAGGGTTCAATCTTCTTTGTGCTTCTCTTGTTGGTTTAGACCCTTCCTCTAACAAAATCCGGTGCATGCACATGGATGGGCTTATTCCCTTGATATCGGCAATTGTCCAACCAATTGCTGTTTTATGCTCTCTAAGCACCTGGATAAGTCGCTCTTCTTGCAAAGGTGTGAGCTCTTTGGCAATGATGATCGGTAGTGTGTCCTTTTTACCTAAGAACACATATTTCAAGTGGTTCGGTAGTGGTTTCAACTCTAAAGTTGGTGCCTGCAAAATGGAAGGTAGAAGTTTCTCATTAGATAAAGGCAAATCAATAAATGAAACATTAAACCTTGCATCTTTAGGTTGCAGCGAGTGTAAAGATTCTAGTGCCCCTTCCACCTGGTCACTCAAGGCTAGTTTAGCATTCCCCATTCCGAGATGGTTGCTAAGGACTATTTCTACACTATCTTCACCATCTAGCTCATAAGCTTGCTGCACTAGTGAGTCAATTATATCAATATTAAAAACAGAATGCACATCACTAGGATATCTCATGGCCTCAAAAATGTTAAAGCGAATTATTTCACCATCAAATTCCATAGTTAAAGTGCCATCATGTACATCTATTTTAGTTCTTGCTGTTTTCAAGAATGGTCTCCCTAATAGAATAGGTGTGGGATTAGAAGACATCTCATCTTCCATCTCAATAACATAAAAGTCAGCGGGAAAAACCAATTCATTAACCTGTACAATAACGTCTTCTACAACTCCTCTTGGATAAGTGTTAGAACGGTCAGCAAGTTGTATTATAACACCGGTTTCCTCTAATGGTCCTAGATTCAATGAAGCATAAATTGAATATGGCATGACATTAATAGATGCCCCTAGATCTAGCATAGCACGCTCAAACCTGGTGTTGCCTATCTTACAAGGAATGGTAAACATACCTGGATCCTTGCATTTAGGTGGGAGTTTCTTTTGAAGAACAGCTGACACATTCTCCCCTACACTTACCTTTTCATTCCATTTCAACTTCCGTTTAGATGTGCACAACTCTTTTAGGAACTTGGCATATCTTGGCACTTGCTTGATAGCATCTAGTAAAGGAATGTTCACCTCTACTTTCCGGAAGGTTTCCAAAATTTCCTTCTCTTGCTCCTCCTTCTTGGACTTTGCTAACCTGCTAGGAAAAGGTGGAGGAGTTATATAAGAAGGAAAGGATGGTTTAGGAATTACCTTTTTTAGTGGCTCGTTGGGATGTGAAGAGGATGCCATGGTATTGTTCTCCCCTTGAGCACTATCATTTTGTGGTTTCTCTAGCTGTTTCCCACTTCTTAAATTTATAGCATTGGCATTCTCTCTTGGATTCACTATGGTTTGGGAAGGTAATTTCCCAGAATCCCTTGCTTGCATTTGACTCATGGTTGTTGCCAATTGCCCTATTTGAGTCTCCAAATTTCGAATACTTGTCTTTGTTTCCTGTTGAAATTGAATTGTATTAGTAGAAAGAGCTTTAACAAGATCTTCAAGAGAAGTACCTGAATTTTGGGTGGGTGGTAGTTGTTGTCGGGTTTGGTATGGTTGTTGCACTCTTTGCTGAAAACCCGGTGGCCTGTGGTCAAATGGTGGAGGAATAGTTTGTGATTGGTTCCCTCCATAATTGAAGTTTGGATGATCCCTCCATCCTGGATTGTAAGTGTTTGAGTAGGGATCATATTTCCTTGATTGGTTCTGAAATCCACCCATGGCATTCACATGTTCATTGGTATCCTCTTGAAGTGTTGGACACATATCAGTTTGGTGCCCTATGTTTGAACATATGCCACAAGCCTTTATTTGTTGTATTTTACCTACAGCCAATTGTTGAACAAGAGAAGTCAGTTTATCAAATTTTTGTTCAAGGGATGATATACTTACCTCATTAACTCTCTTGGGTTGTGGTGGTGGATCTTGTCTCATTGAGAACTGTTGAGAATTGGCTGCCATGTTGGAGATTAATGTTCTAGCAGCCCTGGGAGTCTTATCAACTAGAGCTCCTCCACTAGCGGCATCTATCATACTTCTCTCCATGGGCATGAGACCTTCATAGAAGTATTGGATGAGAAGTTGTTCACTTATCTGATGGTGTGGACATGATGCACAAAGTTTCTTGAACCTCTCCCAATATTCATATAAGGACTCTCCGTTGTATTGCCGAATCCCACATATCTCTTTCCTAATGTTGGCAGCCTTAGATGCTGGGAAATACCTTTCCAAGAATGCTTTCTTCAAATCATTCCATGTAGTGATGGTCCCGGATGGTAGATAGTAGAGCCATTCCTTTGCTGAATCAGCTAGAGAGAATGGGAAGGCTCTCAACTTAACTTGCTCTTCCGTGACCCCTGTTGGTCTCATGCTTGAGCAAACTACATGGAATTCCTTGAGGTGCTTATTTGGATCCTCTCCTGCAAAACCATGAAAAGTTGGGAGAAGGTGAATCAAACCAGATTTTAATTCAAAAGCTACCTCAAGATTAGCATATTCAATGCATAATGGTTGTTGACCCAAGTCCGGAGCGGCTAGCTCCTTGAGAGTTCGGTTGTCAGCTGCTGCCATCTCTCCTTGCTTCTCTTGGATGTTTTGGATCAACTCCTCGATCGGTTGTTGGTGAGAAGTTATAAATTCCCGAATTTTTCTAAGTCGTAAGTCTTTTTCGGGAGCTTGGAACATTCACTAATAAAAAAAAAATAAGAAAGTAAATAATTAGAACAGAAAATAAGAATAAACCAATAAACTAATAAACTAAAGAAAGCAATCCCCGGCAACGGCGCCAAAAACTTGATGCACCCAAAAGAGTGTATCTTATTTAACCTTGCACTAAAAAGATAAATTGTAAGTATAGTAGTTAGCAAGGGTCGAGTCCTCAGGGATTGGGTTTTAGTTTATAGGTTAATAGTTTAAAACTTAAATTCAAGAACAATAAAAGAAAAGGGGTTTTTTGAAGCCAGATTTAAACTAAAGTAAATAATAAGAATAAGATGCAAGGCGGTAAAACCAGCCAATAAAAATATATATACTAAATTAGGCGGTATAACCAGCCAATAATATATATACTAAATTAGGCGGTATAACCAGCCAATAAAAATAAAACAAAGTTAATATACAAATTAGGCGGTATAACCAGCCAATGAAAATAAATATAAAAAATAAGCAAACTAAAAGTAAGAAAACAAGTAAGTAAGAAGAATCAAATATGAAAAATATGGTTAAGGTTTCATTCTCCACCACTAGACATCATTAAGAATCAATTTCAGATCTATCAATATCAACCAACTATCAAAGTTAACAACCGTAGATAACAACAAGCTCTGTTATCCCAATCTTTCCTTAGTTTGTCGTTAAATAGAACAAGCTCTCTATTTAATCTCTAACCATCAAACAACCTAGAATAAGCTCTCTAGATTCAATTTAATGGCAGCTTTATGATGAGAAAGATAGGTTGATCTAAGCAACAAACACATAAGCTCGGATTGTTCAACTTAGGTTATGTTCCACTTTGCAATTATTGAAAACTTGACCATAATCATTAATCACAAATTGCCACTTATGAATAGGAAATCAAGACAATTACACGGATCAAGACTCCTAAACTAGCAATAGATAATTATCAAGATCTATCTAGTTGTACACCTAAACAAATCAAGACAACATCATGAACAATTCTTGTAGAAGAACATAAGCAACTTTGATAGAAAATTAATGATAGATAGAATCTGAAAATCAATTATAAAACATGTCTAGGGTTTTGAAATCACCCTTAACCAAATAGAAGTTTAGCCTAGCATAGGCATTATAAACATAAAATTAAATAGAATCTAAGAAGAAAATAAAAGAAAGAAAGAAGAAGAAGAAGAATATTAATTATCCAACCTCTTGCTCTTTCTAAAGAAAAAGAAAACTAGAGAAAAGAAAGAAGAAGAAAACTTAGAGAATTTTGTTAAAATGGCTAATATCCTACCAATCTCCAATATGATCCCTTACAATCATCCAAGGCCCTCTATTTATACACATTTTGGAGGGCTAAATGACAAGAGACAAGCTTTACAAATTTCAAAGGTAGGTATATGACGATTTTGATCAGCCAACTTGATGGTCGATTTCGTCAATATTGGAGGCCTTATCTGATCACATGGTCTTCTAGAAAAAGGTTCCCCTATCAGTTACGGAACCATAGCCGTTGGAATCAGCTCATTTGCTGATGTGGTTAAGCATATATGGGCAAAATACGAAAACATGTCAGCACAGACGTCATTGCACATCAGCCACCTTGATGGTCGATTTCTTCAATATTGGAGGCCTGATCGGATCACATGGTCTTCTAGACAAAGGTTCCCCTATCAGTTACGGAACCATAGACGTTGGAATCAGCTCATTTGCTGATGTGGATAAGAAGATATGGGCATAATACGAAAACATGTCAGCACAGACGTCATTGCACATCAGCCAACTTGATGGTCGATTTCGCTAGGGAAAACGACTCCGTTTTAAGAAGTGTAAAACATGAAAAAGATAGATATGCCTCTTAGCTTTGCATGGCTACAAATTTCAGCCTTATTGCTTCAGTGAAACTCGAGATATAGCTGATATGGCAAAAGGTGTCGGAACTAAAACTGAACTGGATTTGCCCTTAATTCTAGTAATCTGAAATCACTCAAAGAAACTTGTGAAAAACACCAAAATACATAAAAATATAAAAGATCATAAACACAATTAGAATAAACAATAATAACTCGTATTTGACACAAAACATTAATAAAACATAACTAAAAACTATATAATTATACGAGTTATCAACTTTCCCTGTCAATACTGCATTTACTCGATTCTCAGCATGACCGGGCAATGGGTTTCCTGCTATATTTGGCCCATTCTTTGACCCAAACTTCACGACTCTGGTATTGATTAAACTTTGGACTTTCTTTTTGAAAGCAATACAATCCTCCGTTGAATGCCCCTAAATTCCTGCATGATATGCGCAGTTGGTATTTGCATTATACCATCTTGAGTATGGTGGGGTCAAAGGTTTAAGAAATACGGGCGTTACAAGTTGGCCTTGTAGTGGTTTAGGATATAGCTCACCATAAGTGGTAAGAATGGATCAAACTATGGTTTTTGATCATTCCTTGGTGAACGATAGTTATTGCGCGTGGGACCTTGAGTGTTTGGGACAATATTTCGAGGAAAGGTTATCTGTGGGGATATACCAGTTGGGAACGGCTGTTGTGGTATATTGGTATAGGGGAATGGATTTTGGGTAAGGTGGTTCACATTGGGGTAGTAAGGATTATACCTCGGGTAAGGTGTGTAAGGTGTCGGAGGTGCATAAGATGTAGTAGGAGTATAAAGCCTGGGAGGTGTGTATGGTGTAGAAGGTGTATAGGGGTATTGATTAAAACTGACTGCATGTGTCTCCTCTTTTTTTTTTTTTTTTGCAGGAAAAACTCTTTTCAGGTAGCAGACTCACCCCCTTCCATTTTCCCGTTCTTAATAGCGGACTCTATCATTTCCCAGATATCACCATAGCTGCAAAGTCCTTGGTGGCGCTTCCCACCAATTTATCATAATAAGGTGCTTTCAGGGTATTGATGAAAAGCACTGTAGTTTCCTTGTTGGTTAAAGGGGGTTGCACTTGTGTAGCCAAGTCTCTCCATCTCTGAGAATATTCTTTAAAGCTTTCAGTAGCTTTCTTTTCCATGTTTTGGAGAGTTAGACGGTCAGGCACCATGTCTGTCATATGCTTATACTGTTCCATGAAAGCTTTGGCTAGATCCATCCAGGAACGGATCTTAGAACGGGTAAGCTGGTTATACCACCGAGTTGCGGACCCTATCAAGCTATCTTGAAAATAGTGGATGAGTAATTTTTCGTCTTCATCATGTCCGGTCATCTTTCGGAAATACATAGTCAGATGCGCGGATGGGTTGGTAGTTCCGTTATATTTTTCAAAGTTTGGTACTTTAAACTTTCGAGGAATCACTAGACCGTGCACTAAACTCATCTCTTTGGCATCTAGACTGCCAAATAGCTCCGCCCCTTTAACTGCCCTCAACCTTTCCTCCAACAGCTGATATTTTTTCTGGGATTTTGTAGTCTCAACCCTCTGCAGTTTAGTCATCTTTGCCCTTTCCTTTTCAGCCATTTCTTCAAAGTCTGGAACTTCCACATCAATTGGATCAACCCCAATATACCCCTTTTAGGACCAAAATTCTGTGCTTCGACCGCTGGTTGAATGTAAATATAGGATGCTGCCCTAGTCGGAAGTTCATTTCCCACAGGCTGGGATTTCTGGCCATTTTTTTGTACTACCTCTGGTCGATCTTCCTGATTTACTGCCCCCATTTCGATAACTGAATTTTCTCCTGGCCACTTCTACCTCATCTTGGTACTCATCATCTCCATGAGTTTGGTCATTTGTTCCCATGACTCCTCTTGAGACTTAGCTAACTGTTCCTGCAGTTCTTTTTGAATTCTTTCCATCCTTTCAATTCTAGCAAGCTGATCGTTCTCCATAGCTCTTGCTTGAGATCGAGTATTGTAAGGGTGTTGAAAGTCTGATTATTTCTGAATGCGACCAATGGTACCTTTAGTTTTAAAAACCATGGATTATAAAATATTGACATTTTTTATTTTATTTTATAAAAATGAATGAATGAATAAATGAAATGTTAATGAATGAACAAATAAGTAAATGACTAAATGTATGAACCTGAATGACTAATTATAAAGAATAAATGAATGGACAAATAAATGACTAAGTGTATGAACAATTTATAAAGAATAAATGAATGAAAGATTATAAATATAAATGAATGAACAAACAAAATATATAAAGGAAAGAACAAATGAATGATGAATGCATTTAAAAGTATTGGCCCCGGGATAATTTCAACCAAACGGTCTTTCATTGATTTCCTGGAACTAAATACATCAAAGAAAAGATCATTGCTTAAGACAATCTGATAATCTGTCTATCCTAATTTAAAAATGCTATTACAAAACACTGTTCCTATAATAACTCCCTCGGATCTTGGTCTTTTTTCACTATCCTATTTTGATTGCCTTGCTCTTCAATCTGACCCTACTTGTTCACGGCCCTTTGACATGTCAGCAGAAGCATCACCGTGTAAGCTTTCCTTAGCTTGTTTCTCCAGTTGATTGACTCGGGCTTTTTCATGCTTTGCTCTCTCTGTCCAATAGTTCTTCTCCTTCTTGAGGTTTTTGACTTCTTGCTCCTATTCCCCGGAAGTCTTATGAGTCCCCTCGAATCTGAGCTCAAAATGGTACCTCTTGTTCTCCAAGTGTAATTCCTGAAGATCGCTTTTAGCAGTGTCCCTTTCTCTCTTAATCTTTTCCTTTTCCCTTTCTCGAGCTGATTCCCTATTTTTCATATCCTCAAGCTCTTCATGCAATCGGGCAATTTCCTTGCTCATTTGGGCCTTTTCTTTTTCGAATTCTGCCCTTGCAATTTCTAACTCCGATGGCGCTTCCTTGCACGGCGAACTCAAAAGCTGAACTTCTTCCCATCTGATGTCAACAACCTATCATTAACCCTTAATTCCCTCCATGTCAGGTAATCAGGTGTAACGATGTCGGCATATCTAGCTACCTCCACCCGATGAGTTTCCTTCCATGCTACTACAATCTGACGTAGCTTTCCCGAGTATCCATCTTTTCCATAAGAAAATTCCAAATTACTAAGGTCATAGGTCATAGGAGTAAACTGACGGGATTCCGATTGTCTTAGTACCAGCAATGGTGTATAGCTCACTCCTCCCCATACTCCCAATAATGGAACATAAGCTTTATCTTCGTACTTGTACAACGTCGGCATAGGAGCTATCCATGGAGCTCTCCAAATTATCATCTCAGCCCTGACATTTCAGAATATGTTGATCCATTGTTCCTCGATCCTATTTTCAAGCCAATCTCTATTAAGAAATTCACCAATTGGTGCAAAAGACTTCCAATATGAGCGAAGAGGGAAATTCTCCTGTTTAAAAAAATAGCTCTGAACCCATATGTAAAGAAGCTGTATACAACCTATAAAACGCCCTTTTTTCCCTTCTACAAAAATTCAGGGATCTGATTGTTTGTTCTATAATTGTCGGGGCTGGGTTTATCCTCTGCTCAAGCCTCTCAAAAACATCAAATATAGCCACATCTACATACCCTAATGTCTTTGGGAAGATAACTAAACCATAGATAGCCAAAGCAAAAATATTCCTAATTGTCTCCTTACTTGAATGGATATGGATTAAGGTCCATAAAATATCCCATGATATACAGTAGCTTACCCTCTTTCGGACAACATGGCTTTCGATCCAATTTCTTTCCACTCCTAGAATTTTAGACAATTTTTTTTTTTGAAACCCGAAGTCTTTGTATCCTTCAAATAAAGACGGTCGGGAATAACATTCTCAATATGCAGCAAGGTCGAATATTCCTCTATGGTTGGAGTCATATCCTCTCGGTTGAAGGTAAAACATCGATAAGCGGGATTCTAGAATTGCACCACAGCCCGGATCACCTCACCACTGACCTTAACCTGAGCTAACAGTGCTATGTCCCCATAAGTCTGAGTGAAGGCTTCTTTTTCTGATATGTTCCATTGATTCCATATATCCATCAATTCCCGAAGATCATTTTACCTGATAGTAAGATCAACCTCGCCTGGCAATGCTGACACATATCCCATTTTCAAACAATCCCCATTATCCTGCTGACCTTTCTTGGACTGTTTCCTAACCTCTAAATGCTTCTCGACCATTGAGACACTCTGACCCTCCAAGAAAGCCCTTTTGGTTGAATATTATCCCGAGACCAATAACCTTCCATGTGAAAAAAATGATGACAAGAATGCAAAAAAAAAAAAAAAAAAAAAACAACAACAACAACAACAACACCAACAAAAAGAAAATGAATTAGTAACGGGAATAAATTTGAATAATACAAAAAAAAAACATATAATTCAAAAAAATAATTATCCCTGAGGATGCCAACAAAATTTTGGCATTATAACACCCTGGGATGAAATACCAACACTTATTACGGGCATTGTGATGTATGTTCATCATTGTCCAATTTTCAAAAATAAACTTATTCGGAAAGTAGAATAGAAGGTAAAAAGATTGGAAATATTCCTCCATGTGTTCTTAACTTCGGGATATCTAATTGGAAATCCAGCATGGCTTCGCCTAGGTTTACTATATGAAAGTGAATCGGTTCTAAAAGCCCCGAATTGCTCCTCACTGTCGCCGGTGAAGGCTAGTAAGCCACCCCGATAAAAGCAGGTTCAATTTGTTAGAGTCTATTTCCCTAGCCCATGCGGATTGTTAATCACGAAGGCTTAGGTAATTTAGTACTCCGGAAGTGTTTCAATAGCCCATGTGGATTGTTAATCATGAAGGCTTAGTTACTTTGCTCTCACTTAAAAGGACGGAACCCGAGTATAGGATTCATGATATGCAAATGCATGTGTAGTGTAGTGTGTGGGGAGAAATAACAAACCTTTCACCACCTATTCTACATCCCTTATTCTAAATGCCCCAACAAGATTAAACAACATAAGTCATCAATTAATCAATATGAATATATACACCAAAATAACCAGAGAACAATTATAATATGTATGCACATGAATATGGACATATTTAAGAACATTTTATTATTTTTGAAATTATCCTTATTTTTTAAAAAAATGTGAAAATTAAAATTAAATACCAATTAAACCAACAAAACCAAGACTTTGATAACACACGACTAATTTTAGGCCTGACTCTCTAATAGTCCCCAGTGGAGTCGCCAAGCTGTCGCAACCTAAAAAATAACAAGTCTCATCGCAAGACTTTATTATTTGTTAAGCGTGACATTAAAAAAACTAAGGAAAAGTCGACTTAATTCCTCTTGAAAAATGAAGGTTTTGAAAATGACCTTGAAAAAGATATGGAGTCGCCACCAATATTTTTTAGCTAGGTGTGATCGGCCACCTATTAAAACTGGTTTTATAAAATATTTTAAAATTAATTAAAAATTTTTAAAAACTAATTTCAAGTATGGGTTTTAAACCAGAGAAATCAAAGAAGCGGGTTCGGGACTCGGTTACGTGTGGGGAAAGATTTGCACCATCACAACGCTCGTATAAAACGGTACCTTATTAATCGTGTGTTATCTCAAGTCTCAGTAAAAAGTCAGTTTTAAATTTAGTATTTCAAGTTAATTCCTAATTTAAAGAAAAATAATTCCATTTTTTTATTGAAAATGATCCGAAATTTATAAATTCAAAATTTTCCTACATTCCCCAACAAACGTGGCAAAATATAGAAATTTTTATTAATTTGAAAAACTTTTCGAATCATTCTTATTTTAGTCTCGTGAATGAGACTTGTTAGTGTTATTTATTTAGGGTTGTAACACCGTTATTAATGATAATTGATGATATCCTCCCCAGCAAATCCGGCAGAGAATTCATGAATTATTTTAACTCGGGAATATCTTTATTTTAATGAAAATCATTACCTTTTTGAAAACATTTTAAAAAAATATGAATATGAATATGTATGACATAAATAAAATGACATAGCAAAGTCTAAATAATATAATGCAACCTAAATGATATGATATAATTTAAATGTCTTAGCATATTCTAAATGAAATGAAATATCCTAAGTTATATGATATATTCTAAATGAAATGAAATGACATAGGTAACATGATATATTCTATATGAAATGTAATATCCTAAGTCATATGATACATTCTAAATGAAATAAAATATCCTAAGTGACATAATATATTCTATATGAAATGAAATGACCTAGGTAACATACTATATTCTATATGAAATGAAATAATTTAAATAACATGGCAAATATAAATGATATGGCATATAATCTAAATGACATGAAATATAAAATAATGCTATAATATAATATGCATGAAAATAAAAATAAAAATGCATGAACATAGCATATGCTAAATAATATGACAAAAATAACTAAATAAAAAGCATAGGATATCATGAAATATTCAAAACCATATAATAAACAATATAACATAAAAAATATAAATCAAAATAATAACAATACAATAGAAATTATCATAGCAAAAATCACATATTATATAAAATGCATGAATATGGAAAATGCAATGCATGAAAGTGTATTTTTTCCTTTAATTAAGGAAATCCGTATATCTAAAAAGATATCCGGCTACCTTAGGAAAATATATCAAATTAAATATTCTAAAACCAAAATACTTTGTGATTGTTTGAAAACAATTTTGAAAAGCTTAGATTAAAAATAAGAACTTAGCTAAACCTTTTTTTAAATGGCTCTAATTTCCTAAGTTTAAAATTTCGGACTTGACCACCCTTAACCCGAGTCTTAAAAAATCATTTTTTAGAGTTTAAAAAGGCTTAGAAACTATCCTAAGTCAGTAGCTAAACTTCCTAATCAGCCCCCTCTAAGTAACTTAACCAAAACAGAAAAATGATTTTCCTTCAAATTCAATTCTGACTCCACTATCCAGTTTTAAAGCACAATTTTTATCCTATTGTTAAAAATTCAAAAAAATCTAAAACAAATACTTGAGACTCAAAACATGTAAAAATACATTGGAAAAAATCGGCTTAATTTTCTTGTAAAAGATGACTACCCAAAAAAATTGGGAAAGTATGAGTACTGGGTGAAAAAACTGCTTTGTCAAAACACATTCTTTTGCCTTTGATAAAATCATTTAAAAATCAAAGTAAAAATATTAAAGACTCTCTAAATGACTCACAAGCAGTAGCTAACACTTTTGAAAAGTTACGCAAAAAATTGGCTAAGTAAAAAAAATCACAAAGGTAAAATAATCAATTTGACAACTCTTTAATTTTCCACAAGTATGCTCAAGTGAGCATGACTTTGAACCATTGATTGGCCTAAGTCATAAGTCAAGTGGCATGAACATGAAATGCATGAAAAATACAACAAATATGATGCATGAAATGCATGATTTAAAACCTAAATGACATGAAAAATGCATGGCATCAATAAAATGACCTAGACCTAAATGAACTTGCTTGGCATTTAATGCAACCTAGGTCTAAAATGCATGGCAAAACAAACCAATCCTAAACCTAAAATATGCATGGCAATAACACAAATACATGGCATGCTTAAACAAAATACTCAACCAAACATCATGAAAATATAAACCTATCAACTAAGATAACAAAAATGCACACACAAAGCAAACAAAATGAGATGGCTGAATGTAGTAGATGCTTGACATGGGCATGACATTTTCACAAACACATGATATACTAACATACTTAACTAAAGAATAACACTCAAATCATGCAAATATAAAGTAAATGCATGAAAACCAACAAGCATTTTCACAAACACATGGATTACAAAATATAAAACATAAACAAACTTAAACATTTTGAAAATAGAAAATCAAAAATGCAAGAATAGTAAAATAAACATGATAATAGACTCAAAAAATGGAAATAAACAAGCAACCAAATTAAAACAAGCTTCAAGTCTATGTAGTAGAAGAAGATTTAAAGAATCAAAACTTATTAAATATAAAAGATAACATGAAATAACAGAGCAAAATAGAAACTATAAAAAACATAGACCATTCGGCCATCTCAAGAACAAAGGAAAGAAAAATTTTTCAAGAGCTTTTTATAAGAAAGAATGAAGAAGGAACTTAAAGAAGAACATTAAAAAGAAAAATCAAAAGAAACTCACTAAAATAATAATCAAAACAAATAATCAAGAATGGAAAATCAAAGAAAGTGCAAGAGTATGGTGCTTAAAGCAACCTCTAGAAGCTATCTTTCAAGTTTTTTCTCTTCTAACTTTCTCTTCTCTTCTTTTCTAAACTTTTCTTTTCGCTTTTCAACAATGGAGATAAAATCAGCCAAAACCAAGAGAGAATAGAGAGTGAATAATCTGAAAATGAAAGAAAGAGTCCCCTTGTAGTGTGGCCAGAACCCCTCCTCTAGGCTAGGATGTTGTCATTTTTCCATCAACCAATTTTCATCCAAGGGCTATTGATCCAAGATGTTTAAAACATGAAATTATCACCCTTAGATTAGGCCATCAGATATCCACAATTACATCTGTTCAAGAATCTTAAGCCATTATGTTGACACTCTCCCTCTTCATGCATTGGTCCATGTACCTTATTTGCAAAGGCTTGATCAAAAAATAACTAACTCTTCATTGTTGGCCTTTTGATTAAAAAATCAGAAACTTCCTAACCATCTTTGGGCCTTGGCCGGCCAACCCCTCTTCTTCCACCCCATGTTTTATTTTTTTAAAGGCAAGAAGAGCCCTTTTCGATTTTTTGGGTAAAATGACCTTTTTGCCCCCCGAGCATAAATAAATGGAAAACGGGCTCCAAATTCAAATTTTATTTTTTCAATACTTTCAAAATAATAAAAAAATGAATTCTACTAGTTTTCAAAATTTCCCGAGTCTATTTGCTATTTATTTTTGGATTTTTTCTTCCAAAATTGCCCTTTTATACCCCCAAACTTTACCATTTTTTAAACGAGCTCCAAATCCAGATTTTTCTTCACCAATCTCTTCCAAATAATTTAAAATTGTGATCTGGAAGTTTTCATAATTTTTGGAACTCATTTGGTATTTTTTCGGGATTTATCTGCTTCAATTATTGCATAGGGGGCTCGGGATTTGGCCATTTTGAAAACGAACTTCGAATCAAGATTTTCTTTTGCCAATCTCTTCCAAATAATTTAAAAATGATATTTGCAAATTTTTAGAATTTTTGGACTTCATTTGCTATTTTTCCGAGATTTATCTTCTTGAATTTCTCCATAGGAGACCCGGGATTTAGCCATTTTGCAAACGAACTCCGAATCAAGATATTCTTTCTCCAATCTCTTTGAAATTATTTAAGAATGAAATTTGCAATTTTTCAAAATTTTTGGAGTTCATTTTCTATTTTTCCCAAATTTTCCAATTTTACCCTTTTACCTCTGAAACCCGGTTTTGCTCAAAACATGTCCGATTTTCAGATTTTCTTCAAACTGAGTCTTGGGCTATCCTTTTTTAATCACTCCTCATCCATTAGGGGTTTTAGTCCTACCGAGTCGAGCCATTTTTGTAATTCTTCCCAATTTAACCGAAATCCACCAAAAACCCTAATTCTCGATTTTCTTTCGAATTGACTTTTCTTTCAGTTTTTCTTTCAAGTGGCTTCTCCATTACCCGTAGTAAGTGCTTATCTTTCATTTGGAACCTTCAATTTTGACCAATTCGATTGTTTAAGCACTTTTCCCCAATTTTCCCAGATTAGGGTTTTCTTTCTATTGAATCTCCATAACCCAACTTCTGAACTCAATATCTTTCCATGTAGACCTCGAATTATCAAAATTCTTTCGCCTTTTTCAATTGAAATTCAAATCTTGATTTGGAAAGTGGGTTGATTTCTTTAGTAATTGACTTTTCGGGGTTGACTTTTTCAAGTTTGACTTTTTATGCTCGCCTTCTTAGACTAAGTCCCGGAGTACCACCTACAGGATGAAAAAAGTCTTTTTACATTCTGAAACATCAATTTAGGAAGAAAACGTACATGTTTTAGTGGTCCGGACAAAATTAGATGTTTACAGTCATGATATGCAAATCAATGAAGAACATGTTAAAGATGTGATTATTGAGTTAAAAAATAGTAATAAAGGTTTGAGAAAAGAGAATTCCAGTTTGTTGGAGGACAATAAAGCATTGACAAGAATGGTTGCTGAGTTAAAGAATGAGCATGGATGTGTAAGACATCTTTTTGCTAGGAACAAGATTGAAGACTTCCTCAATGAAATTTCTATATTGAAAGCCAAGAATGAGGAGCTTAAAGAAAAATTAAAGAATGCTAGGGTAGATGGAAAAAGGGAAGCAAAAGAAAAGAAGTTGTATATATTTGCTTTGATCTTTAGTTGGTTGTTATTGTTGTGTTTGGTATTAGGACAAGGCAATAATGATATTAGGAAGAGTGAATTATTAGGTCTTCCATAATGGTTGTTTGGTGTGGACAAGTATATATGAAGCTTGGTGGCCATCATTTTGTAGTTCTGTTTTTGGTGCCAAACTGTATCATTTTGTATGACAGTGACAGTGTAATGCTTGATGTATAACAATGTAATGCTTTATATAACTTCTGTTTTTCTAGATCTATATTTTCTCTGTACATGATGCTATATAAGCTCTGTTTTTCTAGGTCTATATTTTCTACATTAATAACATCATAGAAGCCATACATGCCACAAATATAATGGAAATTGCTCTTTGCATTTCAAAGCATAAGAAGTCTATTACATCTTGATATTACAATTCTGGAAATTGGTCTATACATTTCAAAGCATAAGAAGTCTATTACATCTTGATATTACAATTCTGTAAAAAAAAAAAAATGAAGATACTATCAAAATGGTATCAACTTCAGGTGATTAGATGTTACCAAAAAAAAAGAACTTGACCATTCCTACCGACTCCATTATACAAAAAACTGACCTTGTGCACACCAAAAAAACAATTGTTGGACATGCTTATAAAAAAATTCAATATGTCCAATACATTTGCAACATTGACAAACAACCCTAACAGCTTAGGAGGAAACTTTTTATTTCCCCTTCTTGGATGTAGTTGCAGTAGTATGCTTATACAAAAAATCCTGACTTGGTTCCTTTTGCAGACCTGGGATAGATATGCCTCTAGAGAACTCAGTTGGTTCCTTTTGTTTTCTAGTTCCATGAAGCCTCTTATCCCTTTCAGACTAAGAAAAAAATGAGGATGATTAAATAGATTAAATACAAATAGTTAGAAACATTACTCAGTTCTAAACAACAATTATAAACAACATTGCTAGTATTTAGGGATTACCAGCAATTGCTTCCTAGTAATGCATGAAACAGACCTATTGACTCTCCAACCTATAATCATTTCACCAGCTCTACCAGGCTTTTACAAGCCATAAATAACATAATAATATCAGCTAAGCTATGCTGAAATTAATCATTTATTGATATGAATAGCAGCTACAATAAGAATATTAAATATACTTACATTGAGAATAGATATCCCACTGTCAAGGTTATTTTTGTTGCCAGTAGGTTGTTGGTTTGCCTTTGTTTTCTTTTTCCTAGGATTAGAGTTTTCATGTGTGGCCTCGACATAGAACAAAAGACAAATTAGGGTTGAAAATATAAATTACATTATAGCTAGATAAAGTATTTTAGAAAACAAGTAGAATGCTTACAAATTCTGTATTTTAGAAAACAAGTAGAATGCTTACAAATTCTGATCTCTTTGGACATCTAAGTTTGGTATAACCCTCCACATGATAGTGACTGCATGTCATCACCCTTCCAACCCTGAAAAGTCTACCTCTGTTCTTTCCTTCAAGTGGTTCTCTTTTTCTCTTTTTTGCAGGCCTGCCAGGCATCCTTTTCACAAAAGGAGGCAGCACTGGTCCTTGTATGCTTTTGGGCCAAAAAAGTCTTCCTTTTACTGGGTTCAAGGGGTATTTGTATGCAGCCAAATAAGTTTTTTTGTTGAACCATGAAGACAAATAATCCAAAAGATCTGACCCATCATACATAATTGCACTCATACCATGCTGACAAGGGATTCCACTAATGTCCCACTTCCTACATGAACATGAGTGTTGCTGTAAACTGATAGTGTAACTCTCCCTTTCATGTGTCATCAAATTTTCCCAATAAACTTCATGTCTTTTATTTCTATTCCGTTCAACCTCCCACTTGGCACTAAGTCTTCTTGACTTTTCTAGTTTTTCAAGAATCCTAGGTCCATAATCAGTCTTCCATTTGCTGACATACTTTTTCTTTTGCACCAATCACTTCATCACATAGATTCTTATATCCTCAAGCATGCTAATGATAGGTTTACACCTAGCCTCTAAGATCACCCCATTAAATGTCTCACACATGTTGTTGTCAATAACATCACAATTAATGATTTTAGAGAAGAATGCTTGACACTAATCCTGGACCAGCCATTTTTCTAATAGTGCTTCTTTTGCTCTAACTCCTCCAGGTAGGGCTGCCATATAGTCCAATTGTTTATTTATTTCAGATTGATTAGGACACCTAGCAGTAATCCAAAACTGCAATTGTAGGTCTTTACCCTATGTGTCTTTCCCCATCTAGCGTAAATATGCCTAGCACACATCCTTTGCTCAACTAAAGGCAAAAACTCCCTAATGATTAGCCTATAACTAATATTTTTATTATACAAATATAACTAAACTAATATGTATCATAAAACATATTATATAACAAAATAAACATATAAAAGTTTTAATTAGAGCATACCATTTGCATGTCACTACTCACTGACCATCCAAGCCCATCTTCAATACCCAAATCAGAACATAATTGTTCTAAAAACCATTTCCAACTAGCAGTTGTCTCTTTTTCCACCACAGCCCATGCATGTGGGAACATTTGATTGTTCCCATCCCTTCCAACTACCACAAGTAACTGCCCTTTAACTAATCCTTTCAAAAAACATCCATCAAGTCAAATCATGTGTCTGCATCCCTCTAAAAACCCTTATTTCAGAGCTCCAAAACATACATACATCTTCTGAAAAACAGGCAAAGAATCTGGTGTTGCCCTCTCAGAAACTACAAAAATAGTGCTCCCTGGATTTGTTGCTTTCAGCTCCTCAGCATAATCATTCAAAACTACAAATTCTTCCTTGTATCTCTGTTCAACTTTTTTAATAACCAATCCCTTGCCACTAAAACTTACAATGATACCTAAATCTTTCCTGACAAGTGCTTTCAGTTGCCTAGGCTTGATGAATGGCATAGCAGTAATCTCCTCCCCATATTTGTTAGAAATCAAAGATGTTGTCACCATTTTGTTCTTTGATGTGGACATACATGAGTGAGTAGATTCATAAGTTTTGACAATGACCGTCTTCTTAGCATTGCACTAAGAGCAAAGTATAATCCAATTGCAACCCTTGGCAGAACATTGTGCCCTTACCCTTAACTTATCATTCTTTATGTATTCAAACAGAAATCTTTTCCTAGTTGAGAAGTCAGCAAGAATATTTTTAAATACCTTCAAATCTTCAAAGCTAAGTCCGAGGAAAAACTCTTCAAATGGGACATTTGGATTATAATAGTTGTTGCTAGACTTAAATCTTTGTGCATCATCTTCATCAGACCCATCACTAGTGTCCACAAAACTTTCAGGGTCTGATGAATCAAAATATTCAGATTAATATCCCTTTACCTTGTCAGTATCAATCTTAGGCCTAGAACTTCGAGATGCAAATGCTCCCTCACCATGATCATCACAGTCAGCATCATCACCATCTCCATCTCCATCATTGTGATCATCATCATCAATACCTAACTTTTTTTTTCTCAACATACACCTTCACAATTTTCCTAGCAACCTCTAATTCATCATCACCATCTGAATCATCACAGCCCATTGGTACATCTACCAACCTCTTTTCATAATCTTCACTTGAATCACTTCCAACATCACTCACATGATGGTCATTTTCATTCACATCACTAACCCTCACTTACTTCTCATTTTCAGTAACATTCACACCATTTCCTTCCACATCACTATCAAAATCCTCTAAGGTGGGTGTACGAGCTCTACCAGTCACAACAACTTCATCACTCTCATTTAATGCTTCACCTACTTCAATTGGTTGCAAAATTGATTCTGGCATGTCTTTGTCATTAGCACTATTCAAATGCTCCACATAAATATCAGTACTCTTATGCTTCCTTAACTCATTACCCAATTATATAACACTGATATCATCACCTATGAGCTTCAATCCAGTATTCGATGTCTTACCACCCTCAACATAATAAACATTAATTGCTTTTGACAAATCATAACCTAAACCTTTGACTGTTCCAAGTATAGTCCAACAATATATTCTATCAGGATCCTCATCAAATTCTACAACAGACTCATTTAAATATGAAACAGTTGGGATTCTTGACAATGTCCCCCCCATGAGGGTACCTTCCTTTACATGCATCCGAAGTCATACTAACATATGCAAAAGACAATATTTGAAATAAATTAATAAATACACTGAGAACAGATACTAATTAAACAAATTATTTATCTTAATAGTCAAACATTGCCTAGACAGTGAGACTAATATGTGCATAAACCACACGAAATAGCAAACATTGCCCAGACAGTGAGACTAAATGGGTGTACGGATAATTATAGAAAACAAAAAGCAAACAAAACATGCCCAGACAAAACCACACGAAATAGTGAGACAAAAGCTAACTGAAAGGGACCACTTAAACCCCACTATCAGTCCACTTTGGTACTTTTAAAAGACAAACATCTAAAGCATAGTTTAAAATCAATGTTAACATTCAAAAAATCATACCTGTCTTTGGAGTTAAAGCTCCCTTCACGATTTCCTGCTTTACTAATCTACAGGAAGACGATTTGCTCTCTTCACAATTTCTTGCTATTAAGGTTTCACGAACCCTCATGAACTCTTGCGTTTTGCAAATCGTTTCCAAAGAGATTGATTTTGGGTGGAATCAATCCCTTCAACAAATCAGGTTAGAAGGTTTGGGTTAGGTTTAGGTTTGGGAATTTTAAAGAAAAATTTAGGTTTGCTGCAGTTGTTCTATTTGAGAGAGAAAATGTCGAGAAAGAGCTTATATATATATATATATATATATATATATATATATATATATATATAAAAAGTTTAGAAAGAGTTTAAAGTAATTAATCAGAGTAAAAATTTTGAATATTTATTTATTACTTTTAATTTTACATGTGGCAAAAATAAATCCACATAATTTCCATGTCACACACATCAAATGAATGAGAAAATGGGAAAAAACCAACTAGAAAACGTCAACGGCCAGTCTGAAAGTCAACAGCCACGTCAGGTAAAGTAACGGCAAAAATTAACGGAGGTTATCAATTGGACCTGAATCATTCAACATTTAATGTAAAAGGATTCGATTATGACGAACTAAAGTAGAGAGACTAAACATGTCAATTCACTATAGCAGAGGGACTGACTGCACAATTTGACCTTTAACAAATTGATCTTACATAAAAAAATTAATTTTATATTATTTTTTTTGCTAACAAATATTGGTATTAGTATACACATATAATTTAAAAATGTCATATTATACAAAAACTTATTTAAAAAACAATAATAATTTATTTTTGAATTTAAACATTTAGATTATGTAGAAATGATTACATATAATATAAAATAAAAAATAATGTAAAAACTATCCGAACTCGAAACCGAACTTGAGCCCGAACCCGAAATGTTACGAATCCGGTATAAGTCGAACCCAAAAATATTCGAATGGGACAAGATTCAAATTCAAAATGATCTAAACCTAAAATGAACTGATCCGAACCCACCTAATTGCCACTAGAAGTAGTTGCAAGATTTTAACACATAAAAATTAAACTTTGACAAATGATAGGATTTTGAACCATTAAAATTCCTACCAAATGAGAGAAAAATTATGACGTAAACAATTTGATTGGCACTTTGACTCACAAATATCGACCCAATTGAATTGTATCTTTTTGTATTGCAGCTGATTTTCCTAATGGTTTTCTTAATAATATTGTTTTTCTAGTTTTAATACTACTAAATAACTGACATATTTTTGTATTGTAGCTTATTTTCCTAAGTGTTTTCATAATAATGTTTTTTTTTTTTTTTTAGTTTTAATACTACTAAATAAGTGGCAAATAACATAGGATAGAAGAGATTTGAACTTTTAATATATTGTTTTGTGATTACTAATTGATGAATTACTTTAAAATAATTATGGGTATCAATGATTTTGGAAATCAAGATTTAGTTCTTTGTTACATCATCTATACATTTGAATTAATTTATCCTTTTTTAGCAGTTCTAGTTATTGACAATTATTGTTTATCCAGAATAATGGTTAAAATTTAGGAGTTGAATTAAAGCAAAGTCGGTGCCAATAATTAAAAAAATTGCATGTCACATGCAATAATGCAAAACTTGCAAGAGGTTGATAGGTTTTATTTTATTATTATTTTTTTGAGAACCAACCCTTAGCTAAACAAAGGGCCGTTTATATTTTTTGGGGTTACAAATGAAGAATCATTTTTATGAGGTTACATTTACAAATGGAAATTACAATTACAATTAATTAGTTAACTTTCAAAATACTATTATCACATAAATAGTAACATCTATGAAAGTAATTAATAGGCAAACCAATCAAACAAATAAACTAAATAAATCAACATAAAATTAGCCTAAACACATTAACAAAGACTATTATAGATATTAATTGAATTTAATTAATGGATTCAAAATTCGGAAGTGAGAAGACGAAAATAATGACATGATATGTAAATAATACAAATATTAAAGATAAAAATTTAATGTTTTACCCTCAAATTAATCGGATGAATACTTTTTTAGACTATTTAGTGTTTCTCTTTTATAAAATATACTAATATAGACAAAGGGACAAGTGATTGATAATGGAGCAAGTAAACAAGGCGTTGATTACTATGTGTAGGAAAAAAATGCATGAGATGTTACGTTTTTACACGTTGAAATTTTTTAGGTTACTAAAATGGGCAAAGCTTTTCATGGATAAAAAAATCGGATTAGATCGGTTGGTTAAATCGGTTCAATTAAAAATTAGAGATTTGTTCGGTTTGATATTATATAAAGAACCGAAAATCATTTGAATCAGCTTGAACCGGTTCAACCGATAAAAAACGGAGAAAACAAAAAAAAAATAAAACATTTTGTTTTTTAATTAATTTTTTCAAAAATAATTTTTGTAAGTGATAAAATTTAAATCGATAACCTCTTAGAGTTATACTAAGACTATACCACTAAGCTAAATGCATATTTTTATTAATTATTTACTAACCCTAAACCCTAAATCATAAATCATAAATATTTAAAATTTTGTTCAAATAAACCGATCGGTCCAATCAATTCGATCGAAAACCAGAGATTACACCTATTTGACTTCCGATCCGATTTTCTTAACCTTGAAGCTTTTGGCATATCTCCTTCAGATTTTCTTTCCGTTCCTTGGAGTAGAGGAAAGGCAAAAGAATTTTACCAAATAAGAAAAAAGGAAAATTAAAGGAACGAAATCTATATTCTATATGGCTTATATTCCAAATAAATTGTGCTCAATGTTTTTTTTTTTTTTTAATCCGATCGAAAATTAAATCGGATCAGAGATTGAACTAGTATGGTTTAAGTTCAGGATTTATGATTTTGGTTCTGAATTTAACCATTTTCGAAATCTGATTAAATTGAACTAGTGGGATTTCGGGATTTCGATTCTAACTTTAACCAATCCAACCGTTCACCAAATCAATCCCATTAAAATTCCTGCATTTGTTTTGATATTAGATTAATATTGAACATAATAAATAAAGAAAATCATCTGATTCATCGTCAGTAAAAATTTAAATTTTATAAACGAGATAGTAAGATGACACATACTCCTTAAAACATATTAAAAAAATTAAACATAATTAATAAAAATGAAATGTGACATGTGACATAGGACATAGGACATGTGACAGATTTTAAACTTCAATTGTGGAGTTAAAAAATTCCGCCATCAGTATACCATAAATAAATACTTAATAAAAGCAAAACTCCAATGGTAACGACAGGCAAGCTCCTAGTAGAGATTTTTTGGCTTACCATGGTTTAACCACACCAGGGCACTAGGTGCAGTGGGACTTGGATTGCTAGGCCCATGTTTCTTCATTGGTAAAACTTCACACTATAGAAATTTAAACCACTCAGGAAGAGTTGGCCGACAACTAAATTCTTCCTGGTAAATTGATTGTGATGCCCATTCCTCAGACCTCAGTAGTGATTAATATACGAAAGAATGAAGAAAAGAAATTAAGCTACTGGCATATGCTATCCTTTTTGTTTGGTCGTTTCAAGCTAAATTAGAAAAGTTGCTTTGAATTAAATTCCAGAATATACCTTCATTGTGTTTCAAAGATGTAGACTTGTTCATCAATCACTTGCATGCCCTCAATTGGTTCAAAAGATACGAAAATATGTACCCAAAGGAACACCTGACTGTTAAAACTTGAGATTCTGACTTGAAAATCTCGAGGGTTTTTGGAAGGCGAGGGAGGACAACTCCAGGAACAATGCAAAGTTAACAGGAAGAATTAGCACTGTCAACTTATGAAAAAACTGGATCGGACCGGTTGAATTGAAAATTGATAACTTATTTGATTCGATACATATAAAAAACTAGACATATAATGAACTGGTACAAAACCGGTTTAATTGGTAAGAAATTAAATTAAACTAGTAAAAAATCAGTTTTTTGTTAAGTTTATTAATTTTTATTAAAAAATTATTTGTAAATGATGAGATTTGAATCTTTAACCTTTTAATCATATAGTAAAAACTATACCATTATGCCAAACAAATTTTTTTATTAACTAATTACTATATTTAATACTTATTTAATATTAAAATTATATATTTAATATTTAATTTATTTTTAAATTAAACAATCCGATTCCGATCCTTTTTTCAACATCGCTTAAGACCATGTTGTTGTCCTTTCTTTTGTTAATTTTCTCTTCAAGCTCCGCTACTTGTCCTTTTCAATATAGATGCAAATAAGCAAGTCGTGATTTACGTAAAAACACCCTTAAAATGTGGCATCTAACAAGTTTGAGAATCGAATCTCAGTATCCGCAATTTCTTCTCTTATCTTCAAGCTGCAACCTCTTTTATAAAAAAAAAAAAAAAGGTTGTAAACTAAACCTAATGACACAGATTTTGATTTATATTATAGGGACTCGGATATGAATATCAGATATGGATATGTATCTAAATGTCAGACACGTCATTTGTTCAGATTTTTAGACTCACGGAATCGGTTAAAAAGTATTTAAAATTAAGATACAGGTACGCGAATACATCTTATAAAAATTTAATGAAAAATATATAAATATAATTTTGTTATATAAAGGGATAATGTCATGAATGGCCCTTGAAATTTATCAACTTTGTCAATTTGGTACCTATACTTTAAAAATATTTATTTTGGTACTTAAAGTTTCACTCCGTGCGCTATTGTAGTACCTATTACTAACACCGTTAAATATTGGTGTCGTGACTTTTGTATCCAATGAAAACTTGACACGTGGCACCATATCATGATGCCATGTGTATTAACATAAAAATTATTATTTTAATTTTAAAATAAAAACAATATTATTTTCTTGACATGTGACATCAGAAAATGATGCTATGTGTATTAACAAAAATTATTATTTTAATTTTACAAATAAAAATATTTTCTTTTTTCCTTTCTCTCTCCCCTTTTAATTTTAATAAATATTTAAAAAAAATTAAAATGATAAAATAATTTAATTTTTGTAATTTCTAAAAATAAATTTTCTTTTTTTAAATATATTTTCTTAAAAATTCAGATATTATGAATTTTTTAATAAGTAATTTTAAAATATTTTATATTTTAAAAATAATTTCAGTTAAATATTTTAATTTGTAGTTTTTAAAATAATTTTTTACAATTTTTAAGAAAAAAATATTAATTTTTAAAAATTGTAATATATTTTTAAAAAATATTATATATTAATTTTTTAAAAAATATAATTTGAAATTTTTTATATTTTTAAAATATTTTCTTTATTAAAATATTTTTTTTCAACAATTTAGATATTAATTTTAAAAAATCAGGTGATATCACGTGTTATCACATGATTGGTCAATGCCATATCATCATCTATATTTAACGGTGTTAAGTTAAGGTATCACATTGATACACGGTTTGATAGTACAGATATCACATTGATACACGGTTTGATAGTACAGATATCACATTGACAAATTTGATAAACATTAGGTACCATTCATGACATTATCCCTTATATAAATAAAATTTCTTTTATATTTTACCCTTCTACGAAAACAAAATCCAATTCTTCTTTCTTCATTTTTAATAGGTTAAATACTCAATTGGCCCCTGTACCATACACCTTTTGTCAGTTTGATACCTAAAGAATAAAATCGGTCAGTTTGGTACTCAAACTTTCATTCTGTCATTCACATTGGCCCCTTAAACTAACAATGTTAGTTAAGTGGCTGATGTGGCAATAAACTTCCAATTAGAGCATTACACATGGCAAAAATACCTTTTCAATGCCACATCATTAGTGTGACGTTAGTATAAAAAAAATTACTTTTTTTAAAATTCAAAAAATTTAATTAAAAAATTTTTAAATTATTGAAAACATTTTTTAAAATATAATTTGAAAATTTTTAGTCAAAATAAAATAAAAAAGAATTTGAAAATTTTGTTATTTTACTTTTTTATTTTAATTTTTTGAATTAAAAAATAAAAAAATATATTTATTTTTTGTAGAATTAAATTTTTTACAATTTTTTTATTTTTTCTAAAACAATTAAAAGAGAGAGAAAGGGAAAGGGGGAGAGAAAGGAGGGGAGGCGTCGACCGACCGCAGCTTGGTCGACCCGGGGCAAACCGACGTCGGATCTTCCTCAAGCCGACCAAGCTGCGACAGGTCGACCTCATTCCCACTACTTTCTCTCTCTCTCTCTCTCTCTCTCTCTCTCTCTCTCTCTCTCTCTTTCCCACCTCTCTCACCTGAGGTCGATTGGCAGTCGATCGGTCCTCCCACCACCCCTCCTGCCTCCATTTCCTCTCTCTCTTCCTTTCTGTTCTTCATTTCCTTTTCTTTCTCTTTCTCTTTCTCTTCCTTTTTTTTTTCCAAATTTCCTTTCCTTTTTTCCAGTTTTTATTTTCCTTTTTTACATATTTTTAAAAAATATATAAAATTTCAGTTTATTATAATTTTTTGTAATTTTAGTTTTTTATTTTTATAATTTTTTAATTTTCAGAATTTTTTAATTTAAATTTGAGATTTCTAAACTTTTCTATTTAAAAAAGAAAAGTTGTTTTTAATTTTGATTTTTTTTTATAATTTTTTTTTTGATTTTTTTTTTATGATGACGTGGCACTTTTGCCACGTGTCATGCTCTGATTGAGTGTTTATTGTCACGTCAGCCATTAATTAACAGTGTTAGACCAAGGGACCAATATGAATGACGAAATGAAAGTTCGAGTATCAAACTGACAAAAAATATAAATGGCCTAAAGCGGTTGGACTCCCTCAAATAAACTGGATGGATATGGTTGTGGGTAGAGGTGCGCATGGGCCAAGCCGGGCCGCGGCCTAGAACATTTCCATTTTCCTTGCCTAGACCTGGCCCTAGATGGGCCAGAGCCGGCCCGCGGGCTTGAATTACTGTTCACCCCTTAATAAAAAATAAATTGTTATTTTTTTATTAATTTTTATAATTATATTTTAAGAAAATAATATATTTTTTTAATATAGGAACAGTGATCCGGATTAGCTCGGATCATAAATATTCCTGCCTAAGTTCGGCCTAATACGGGCCGGAGCAAGTCTAGTTGTGGGCTTCTTGGATAAGATTGGGTCAAACCTTACCCATTACTTCTTTTCTTTTTTTCTACCCTAACTAAACTCACTTTTGCTTTTGCACCCGACTCGTAGCGTCTTTCTAGGGTCGTCCTGCGAGGAGCTTCCTAAGGAGAGCTTTTCATAAGCTCGGGGCATGATCCGGTTTGTAATTGGAAAAAGGTAATAATTTTTTTAATACTTTTTATTATAAATAATAAAATATTAAATATTATTTTAATTACGTAATTTTATTATCAGTAAAATAATTTTTTATAAAGATAAGAAAATTGATAATATTAAATTTTATTATGTTAACATAATTTTTTTACTTAATTATATAGTTTATTAATATAAGGTAATACAAAATAGTATTACAAATTTTTATTATCTTTACATTTTTTCTTAAAATATTATATATTTTTTTTTACAATTTTTATTATAAGGAGTAAAATACTAAATGTTGTTACAATTACTTATTTTTATTATGAATAACATAATTTTTTACAGAAGATAAAAAAAGTGATAATATCAATTTTTATTATATTTACATAATTTATTTGCTAAGTTACATAAATGTTTACAAAAGATAAGAAAAAAAAAATATCAATTTTTGTTATATTTATATAATTTATTAGCTAAGTTACATAATTTGTTAACATAAGTTAATACAAAATTGTATTACAAATTTTATTACCTTTACATTTTTCCTTAAGAATTTATGTTTTTTACAACTTTTATATAAATAGTAAAATACTAAATCTTGTTATAATTACTTGTTTTTATTATTAGTAACATTTTTTTTACACAAGATAAGAAAAAAGTGATAACATCAAATTTTAACATCTTTATTTTGATTTTTTTTTTTTTTTTTTACCAAACTACATGATATTGTTAAGGAATTACAATAGATATTATACATAAAGATAATATATGTTGTAATTTAGTTACATTTGTGGCAAATCACAAATTTTTTTATTTTTTATATGAAATGACTTGATTTCATTATAAATTACTGAAATTATTAGACTACATGATAACAAAATTATGTAATCAGGTGATAACAACTTTTTTTTTTATTAAGTTACGTGATTTTGTTACAAAATACGTAATTTGTTAGACGAGACGATAAGATAATTATGTAATTATCGCTTAAATAAATTTTCTTTCTAAATTACATATTTTTCCTAAGGAATTACAATTATACATAAAGATAATATATGTTGTAATTTAGTTATATTTGTGGCAGAATTACAACTTTTTTTTATGAAATTATTTGATTTTGTTACAGATTACTGAAATTATTAGACCACATGATAACAAAATTATGTAATCAGAGTTTACACTTTTATTTTGAAATTATATTTTTTCTTAAGAAATTACAAAATATATTATACATAAAGATAATATATTTTGTAATTTAGTTAAACTTCAGGATTTACGTCATTACAATTTTTATTAAATTACGTGATTTTATTATAGATTAATTAAATTATTATATTACATGATAACAGAATTATGTAATCAAATTTCAAAATCTTTGTTTTTGTAAATTACAATATATATATATTTTTATCAAATTACACTATTTTGTTACAATTTACTAAAATATGACAATAGTTGACAACAAAATTATGTAATAAAAATTATATAACAATAATACTAAATTTTTAAATATTTTGATAAAAAAAATTTTTGTAGTTTTTTAAAAAGTAAAAAATAATTTTTTAAAAAAATTAAAAATTTGTAATTTTAAAAAGTAAAAAAAAAAAACCCTCCCAACCGATAACCGGCTGGGAGAAGTAAAAAACTTGGAATGAATTTCTTCCTTTTTTTCTTCCTTCACTTCTCTCTCTTCACCCCAAAATCTTTCTTTCTTTCTTTCACTTCTCTCTCCTCACCCAAAAATGCAACCGCCAGCCACAATCTTTTTGGATCTCCTCGTTCTACAACCGTTTAGCCACCAATAGCCTTCGCCCGTCTCGCCACCGTTGGCCACTGTTTATCATTCTCTTTCTCTTGTTTTTGTCTTTCCTTCATCTCAGGTGCAACTCTCCCTAAACCTAGAACTAACCTCTCTCTAGTATTTTTTTGGCCGATTTTTTTCTTGCTGTTGTGTTTGCTTGTGTTTCCTTCTCTTTTTGGAAGATTGAGGTTGCTAATTTTTTCTTTTGCTATTGATTGTTGGCTATTTTTGTTTTTTTACTATCGTTTCTTTTGATTTTTTTGGCTCTGTGAATTTTATTGTAGTTGTTGCTCAAAAGAAGAATCCATATTGCAACCACGACGTCCGATACATATATGGTATTCATGTCATGTCAATACCGGTATGGTGATCGAAATTGTTGAGTCTTTGTAACATAGATTCTGATTATACCTTCCATATATTGATATATAGATATATATATATATATATATATATATGAACTTTTCTTCAAGTTTGGCAATTCTGCACTATTTTCTTTAGTTGCTAGAATCAAAGTTATGCAGTGGATACAAGTAAATAAGCTAAAGGGAAAGAGTCGTTATTTCCTATAAGACCTGGAGAAATTTTTTGTATTAGCAAAAAACTTTTCTAAAATGATTTAGGGATAAATTTGTCTCTAGCAAACCGACCAGTTTCAGAAAAAGTCATTAGCAAGGTGTCAGTTTTTGTTAATAATATTCCAAAAAAAAGTGCATTGGCAATGGTTACTTAGAATCTTTAGCAATTACGGTCGAGTGATTGATGTTCATATCCCATGGAGAAGAAGCAAATCAGGAAAAAAGTTTGGTTTCGTCAGAATGGAAGGGAAGAGTCAGGCTGAAAATGCTGTAAAGTGGCTAAATGGTGCATGGTTGTTGGAACAGAGGATAGATGTGAAAATAGCCAGGTATGGTTTTACCTAGACCCAATGGCGATTGAAAGGAAATCAGAAGCTCCAATGACAGGTGGTACCTGTTGTGCGGAAGCGAATTGATATTACTAAAACCGATTTAAACACACTGAAAAAACACCGATATTTTACGTGGTTCAGCAACTGTGCCTACATCCACGGGAGGAGGAGCTTGAAGCTTTGTATTAATGGAGATGGAGTACAAACAAATACAGAATTCAAGGTGCTACACAAGCACTGAACTCACAACTCAACACAATACCGAATTTACTCTATAAATACAGAGTAATTGCTTCAACTCTTTAGCTCTAACTCACACTCAACTCAACTCAACTCATTTTCTCTCTTACTCTACATGGCTATTTATAGCCATAATATCAAGGTGTGAACATACATCAAGTGGCAGCCACCATAGCCACCATCCACCACCTATCTTGGTGTGAACACATTGCAAGTGGTAGCCACCATAGCCACCATCCATTTGCAAGTGGTAGCTTCCATTATTGGTGGTGCAAGTGGTAGCTCCATTATTGGTGCTAAGCCACCAAATGTGACTTTGAGCCATATTCCAACAATCTCCACCTTGGCGAGAATCCACAGAGAGAATTCACAGATCAGAGCTTCCTCCTTTCTACTTCAAATGTACACATCATTACTCACATATCAGGGCACCTACTGCATTGGCATGATTCATCAATGCACTGAGCCTGAGTCAATTTTTCTGTCTACTTCCCAAGAATTTTCTTAGCTTCTCCAAGATCATCTCGAACTCTGAGCTCAGTTGAGCCTTCAGCCTGTCGATCTCCACCTTGCCTTTTTCAGCAGATAGACAAATGATCCATCTTGAAGTTTCCGGAAATAAACACAGTGATCAAATTGACTGTGTGTGTACTTTTCATCCTGTCATGAAACAGTCCAACCGTTTGTACAGCTGTCACGGGATTGTTTCAGATCATACAGTGATTGGTTCAACTTGCTTTTGTAATCTTTGCGACCGGGGACTCTAAAACCATCTGGTTGAGTCATACAAATTTCCTCCTCTAAGGAACCATGGAGGAATGCAGTTTTTACATCAAGTTGAACTATCTCTAGGTTATACAGTGCTACTAAAGCCAATAAGATCCGAATAGATGCATGCTTAACAACAGGTGAAAATACCTCATTGTAGTCTATTCCTTTCTTTTTGAGCCTAACCTTTGGCTACCAATCTGGCTTTGTATCTGATGCTGTCTTTGCCGGTAGCACTCTCCTTTTTGGCAAAGACCCATTTGCACCCAATTGATCTTTTGAGTGTTGGAAGTGGAACCAACTTCCAAGTCTGATTTTGATGAAGTGATGTCATCTCTTCATCCATCGCCTCCTTCCACTGGGCATGCTCAGGGCTGTTTACAGCTTCTTTGTAATTGATCGGAACATCATCATCAATTACTGGAAGGGCGTATGCCACCATGTCTGTGTATCGAGCAGGTTTTCGAATATGTCTATTCGGTCTACTGGTGACAACTGATTCAAATTGCTGAAAGGTTTCTGGTGATGACTCCTCCACTTCAGTTAAGGTGTCATCAGATTCTGGTTCAGATTCATCTGAATTTTGACCAGCATCTTCTGATTCAAACTCCACCTGCTTTAGAGAATCTTGGTTCACATTCTCTGGAGTTGACAGTTTCAGCATTACAGATTCGTCAAAGGCAACATCTCGGCTTACGATGACTTTCTTTGACTCAAGGTTCCACAGTCGGAATGCCTTTACTCCTTCACTAAAGCCCAAAGAAGACAGCTTTCTTGGCTCTAGGATCCAGTTTTGATTCACTAACGTGAAAATACGCTGGGCATCCGAAATTACGAAGCCGATCATATTCAATGGCAGAATATCCGGACCACACCTCTATGGGAGTTTTCCCATCAATTGCGGTGGAGGGTAGTCTGTTGATAATGTGGGAGGCGAACAATAAAGCCTCCGCCCAAAATGCTTTGCTCAAGCGCGACTGGGATAACATGCAGCGAACTTTATCAACCAAAGTTCGGTTCATCCTTTCTGCAACTCCATTCTGCTCGGGAGTGCCAGGAACAGTGAAGTGTCGAATTATCCCATCATTCTGTGAGAGGCTGCTGCTCTGCCTGTCACGGTTTCTCTGTCAAGGAGATACAGATTTCCCTTCATATAACCCTTCATTGCTAAGAATGCTCCACGTACAACTCTCAGGACTCCATTCTGAATGGTCACCTTGTAACCATTTGAGTCTAAGACCCCCAGTGATATTAAGGTTCTTCTTGAGATCAGGGACATACCTTACGTCTGTAAGTTGTCTGATTGTACCGTCATGCATTTTCAGTCGGATCGTTCCGATGCCTATAGTGTGACAAGTATTGTCATTGCCCATAAGGACAATCCCTCCATCAAACTCCTTGAAGTTTGAGAACCACTTCCGGTTCGGACACATGTGGTAGGAACATCCGAAACCCAGAATCCATTGATCTGAAGAGTGTGTTGTTGTGGAAATCGTAAATGCAGAGTCTTTCTCTCCCTCAGATTCTTGAGCTACATTCACAGTCGACTTCTCCATGTTAGGACAGTTATTCCTCCAATGCCCTTTCTCATGGCAAAAGGCACACTCGTCCCTCGAGAGTCGTGTTCTTGATGATCCCCTCTTTGAGCGGGATCTCAATCGACCTCTCTGTCTGGACAGTCTTTCTTCTAGTGTCCAACACTGGGCACACTCGTCCCTTGCGAGTCGTGTTCTTGATGATCCCCTCTTTGAGCGGGATCTCAATCGACCTCTCTGTCTGGACAGTCTTTCTTCCAGTGTCCAACACTGGGCACACTCGTCCCTTGCAGATTGTCGATGATACTTTTCTTAGACGGAATCTTCATCCATCTATCGGTCCTTCGCGGATTAACAGGATTCTTCTACTAGATAGGATATCCACCGCCTATTGGACGGGATCTGGACATGATCTTCACCGTCTACTGGACTGGACTGGACAGGATCTTCACCTCCTACTGGACGGGATCTCCACCGTCTACTGGTCTGGACGGGGTCTTCACCTCCTACTGGACGGGATCTCCACTGTCTACTGGTCCTTCGCGGACTCACAGGTCCAGTACTTCGCACTGCCACATGCCAAAGTTACGTGGTGCCATCAAATTTCTCCACCTCGAACTTTGCAGTGGTCATCGAGTTCTTTCTGATGTAAGAACTTGATGGTGCGCTGCTGGTTGTTTCATGTGTCTCTAATGATTCTGCCATGGTAATAAAACAAAATTACCAACTCAGAGTTTTTTCGTTACCTGTATGGAAAAACGGATGCCGCGGTTGAGTCCGGAATAGTCGAAATAGCCAGGAACGGGTCCAACTGTGTAAATTTTGGACACACGGTGAATATTCTGCGAATATTCTGTTACAAGTGGCTCGAAATGGACTCGGTTTAGCTCAACCGGCTCGGAAAAGTCTCGGAATAGTGTTCTGAAAACGGCTCAAAAATAGCCCGGAAAAGTTGGTCGGAGCTGCGGCGGCGCGTGGGGCGCGTACGGCGGCGCGTGCGGCGGCGCGTGGGCGCGTGAAGGCTACTGGCTCACCGGCGCGTGGGGCGCGTGAGGCGCGTGAGGCCCACTCGTCTTCAACCTCTGGCTGGCGCGTGCGGCGCGTGTGGCGCGTGGGTTTCACGCGTCTTCAACCTCCAGAGGCGCGTGCGGCGCGTGGGCGCGTGGGGCGCGTGAGCTCCTCTTCTGGCGGCGCGTGGGGGCGCGTGCGGCGTCCGGTGGATCTCCGGTTGATTCTGATGCACTCCTCTCGACGACCTCTTCAACCTGGTATTTTCAAAACACAAATTGGAGCACTTTTGAAAAACGGACAGAATCGAACAAACTCGGTTTTACGTAAAAATTGGCTCTGATACCAATTTGTTATGCGGAAGCGAATTGATATTACTAAAACCGATTTAAACACATTGAAAAAACACCAATATTTTACGTGGTTCAGCAACTGTGCCTACATCCACGGGAGGAGGAGCTTGAAGCTTTGTATTAATGGAGATGGAGTAAAAACAAATACAGAATTCAAGGTGCTACACAAGCACTGAACTCACAACTCAACACAATACCGAATTTACTCTATAAATACAGAGTAATTGCTTCAACTCTTTAGCTCTAACTCACACTCAACTCAACTCATTTTCTCTCTTACTCTACATGGCTATTTATAGCCATAATATCAAGGTGTGAACATACATCAAGTGGCAGCCACCATAGCCACCATCCACCACCTATCTTGGTGTGAACACATTGCAAGTGGTAGCCACCATAGCCACCATCCATTTGCAAGTGGTAGCTTCCATTATTGGTGGTGCAAGTGGTAGCTCCATTATTGGTGCTAAGCCACCAAATGTGACTTTGAGCCATATTCCAACAGTACCAACACAGGAAGCAAAGGGAGGCTGCAAAGAAGTATCAGGAGAACAATATGATAGAATGATGACAATGAAATACTATTAGGGGAAACAAACAATAATTCAAAATGACAAATTCGTATAAACAAGTGCTTCTTGGGGAAGGGTGGAGTCAGTAGCTGATAGAAACAAAAAAAAAACGGGGTACAAGCTCAGAATCTTCACATACCAAAGGAAAATCGGTAGTAGCATTTATTGAAGATGAAACAGTGCACAAATTAGAGAAATGTGTGGTTGGGAAAGCTAAGGGAAGCTTTGATGTGGATTGGCTGGAGGCAAACTTCAAAACTCAAGGAGTATACGATGTGGAAGCAAAAAGATTAGCCGGGAATTACTTCCTTATCCAATTTGAAGATGAAGAAAAACTGAGAGAATTTAAAAAAATCGAGTGGTCCTGGTTAGAGCAATGGTTAACGGATGTTGAGATTTGGTCTCAAGGTTTCAGATGTAAACAAAGAGATATGTGGGTACAGTGCTATAGAATCCCACTTCAAGCATGGAATTATGAAACGTTTGAAAAGATTGCCAATGTGTGGAGAGATCTACTGTCAGTGGATGATGAATCACTGAAGTTCAAAAACTTTGGTAAAGGGACACTACAAATTAGAACGGAGTACAAAAAAAAAAAATTGATGATACAATTAACTTAATTTGTGGTAAATACTCCTTTCAAGTTGGGGTAACAGAAGTTGATGGAAGGGATCCTATGAGGAGTTACTATAGTGGTAGCGTCGATGGTCGCTTTCACGATACAACAAAAATTACATGGATTTCATACAGTAGAGGCATCTAGGTTTATGGAAGATGAAAAGGAAAAAGAAGATGAACAGTCATGTGGTAAGGAGGATACATAAGATTCGATAGTGAGGCTGGAGAAATTAATGATGGAGGAGGAATCAGCAAACATTTCTCTCGGTATCCTTCCTCTGGAGGGTATCGGTGCAACAGAAAACATGGAAGGCGAGCTAGTAGACTTCGGGAAAGACAAGGTGGTGTTATCAGAGGAAGGTGGAACCTCGAATGAAATAAATGAAGAGGTACAGGTGGATATTGGGGATCAAGACAGTATTAGCCATGTGGTGGAGTCAGGAAATATTACGGACCATGTATTGGTGGACCACCTGAATCAGGGTTTAAGAGAAGGCATGTCGGGCCCGTCTATAGCTTGTTTGGGTCTAGAAAAAGTAGGCCCAGGTATGGATCCATCTGAAGAAAGCGATAAGACGGATGAAAATAGGTCAGAACTAGGGGTGTAAATGAGACACTGGTGCTCGCAAGCTATTCGAGTTCGGCTCGAAAAAAACTCGAATTCGATTCGGTCATTATCGAGCCGAGCTCGAGCTCGAGCAGCTCGAGCTATCGAGCGAGCCGAATTCGAGTATCTCAATACTCGATTCGAGCGGCTCGCGAGCCTAATCGAGCTTTTGATTTTATAATATATATTTTTATAATAATTTACTATATTACCCTACTGTATAGTGGTGAAACGAGCTCGAGCTCGAACTCGAGCTCGAGTACATAAATTGAGTAAACGAGCTTTATCGAGCCGAGCTCGAATAGTTCGATTATATCTCGAGCCGAGCTCGAGCTTGAAAAATGGTATTCGGTCAAGCTCGAGCTCGAGCTCGAGCAGCGAGTTTCGAGTCGAGCTCGAGCTCGAGCAGCTCACTATTCGAGCTCGGCTCGACTCGATTACAGCCCTAGTCAGAACCCTCCTTATTTCAAACAAAGTCAGATCAAATAAGAAGTCGTATTGTAGCAAATAGGAGAAAAAATAGGGGTGTAAAATCCCTAGAGGAAATTGATGTAATACTTCACAGCCAACTCTCAAAAAGAATATTTGCAAAAGCTAGAAAAAGAAGGAAACATAAGAGGTACAGAAAGAAGACGATAAAAGAGAAGCAAATGGTGAACAAGTCGCTATCCGATGGAGACTTCCAAAACAGAAGGAGAATCCTGTGCCAGGAGGCAGCGGAAACAATGGAGATAGGCAAATTGTTGGGATTGTCTGTGATCGGGGACGAGGAGGAATTGATGGAAAAATTAGTTCATTTGGAAGAAAAACACAAATTCGAGCGTTGATTCAACAGGTTCAAGCCTTTCTAGCCCTAGTTATATTTGGTGGATTATTTAAAGATGAGAATTATTTGTTGGAATGTTCGCGGGTTGAATAGTTGGACAAAAAGAAATATAGTGAAGAAGTTGGTGTGGGAATAGAGAATTCAAATGATTGTAATTTAGGAGACTAAGATGGAAGTGATTGAGGAACAAACTATACAAAGCCTGTGGATTGACGAAAACTTCGAGTGGGTATTCTCGGCTTCTGTTGGGAATTTAGGAGGACTTCTGTGCATTTGGGATAAATCTTCTTTCAAATTAGAAAATTGGAGTTTGATTAATGGTTGGATAGTCATGAAGGGTTGTTGGCTAATACACCAGTTCGAAACGGTCATATGTAATGTATATGCTCCGTGTGATACGGGGGCGAAGAAATCGCTTTTGGAAGAGATTGGTAAAATAAGGGAGGATTTAACAGGAAACTGGTGCGTGGCAGGGGATTTAATTCGGTGCCAAACAGCTCAGAAAGAAGAGGTTGTAGCAACGTGGGGATAAATTCAGAAGATTTCAATGAATTCATCAGAAAAGTGGAATTGTTTGATATGCCATTAAGAGGTACAAGCTTCCCATGGTTTGGCCAAGGAAATAAAAGAAGTAGATTGGATCGCTATTTGGTATCAGTGGGTTGGGTCAATGCTTTTAAGGATCTATGTCAAAGATCTCTTAATAGATCAATTTTGGATCATGTTCTGATCCTTCTGGCCTCGGAATTGTAAATATCCAAACTAGGAATGTGGCACTTCTTGCGAAAAGGTGGTGGAGGTATGCTAATGAGACCAATTATTTATGGAAAAACATCTTAGTTGCCAAATATGGAGAGCAAGCACAAAGATGGCTGCCTTGTATGGATAGGAAGAAAAAAATATCGGTGGTTTGGAACGATATTGTCAGTATAGGGGAGGAAGAAAATATGAAGAATTTTGTTAGGGCACAGAGCTGCAGATAGCTTAATGGAAATGGCAATGATACTCTTTTCTGGTTTGATAGATGGAGACGTGATAAATCATTTAAGGAGTCTTTTTTTCCGATTGCTGTGGATAAATATGCCAAAGTGTCTGATTATTCAGAACATAATGTCTTCTCTCATGGAAATTGGAGTAGTTTCTTTAGACGATCCTTGTTTGGGTAGGAGTAGAGATTACTACAGGAGTTGCATGATGTTCTTTTAGAAATGGTATTAGTGCTAGATAAGAGTGATAAGATTATATGGGAACATGATACGGTTGGTAAGTTCTTAGTGAAGAAGCTGACTTTCTTACTATCACAAGACACTCGTTATCCTTCGTTGGTGGAATGCTGCAATCTGTGGAATATTTACATTCCCCCTAAGGTCCAATGTTTCTTATGGTTGGTGATAAGCAACAGAATTCCAACAAAAGTCTTTTTAAAAAACAGGGGTATTCCTATTCCTCTTGAGCAGATGATGTGTCCCTGGTGCAATGAGAAGGAAGAAGACGGGAATCATGTCCTTTTCGAATGTTCTTGGACTTACAAATTCTAGTGTGGATTCTTACAATGGTGGAATATTAGTTGGTGCCACCCTTTCTCCTTGTATGGCTTTTTACTAAGTTGCCTTGATAATGTCTTTTCTAGTTGTTTGTTGGCTCGATGGATTGCATCTTGTGTAGCAGCTTTCTGGTCTCTATGGTTGGCTCGTAATGAGATTGTTTTTGACAAAAAAACAATGGAACTTGGAGGATCTTTTGTTCATTGTGAAACTAAGATCAATGATTTGGATTAAGGCAATGAAGAATGGGGAAGGACTATCGGATGAGCTACGGCGGACAAATCCTAATGATTGCGGTACTGAGTATTATAGAAAATCTAAAAGAAAGACTATAGGCTGGTCTCCACCTTCTCCTGGAATTTTGAAATTTAATGTGGATGGCGCTTCAAAAGGTAAATCTGGTCCATCCGAATGTAGGGGTCGGTTGAGAAACGAGGTAGGAAGCATTCTGGCTTTATTTTCCTGGCCGTTGGAAATTCTCAATCCAATGTTGCTGAGGTCATGGCGGTCAAAGTGGCTTTGGAGATTGATAAGATCCAAGATGGCCCAATCCCATGGCAATTTCTATATGGGCCAAGATCCAAGAAAATCTAAGAAACATGGCAAGAATGGGTGGAATTCACTTGGGCCATGTTGCAAGTTATTCAGGAAAGGCTTCAACATGCAAGATGCGCTTGCATCCAAGTTTGGTCCATGTGATTCAAGAACACAAGATGGCACATTAAGAGGGCTTATTTGGGCTTATTTTAATTCTTATAATTACTTAGGCATTTGGGCCTATATTATGTAACATGGACATCTTTTAATTATTTAGGTTTAGGCTTGAGCATGTTCAGCCCATATTTTGCATATTATAACTTAGTAGATTAGGGTTATTGTAGGGAGGCTATAAATATATGTCTTAGCCGCCTACTTCAATTATCTTTTGATCAATTAAGTCTGATTTTATTCAGTGAGAGTTTTCTCTTTTTAGTTCTTGAAAGAACTTAGGAACTTATCAAAGAATTCTTTCTTTGTGACGTTCAACCTATCAAACTTAGGTTCTTGAAACAAGAGTTCTTAGGGTTTAGATTACATACTTAATCTAGGTTCTTTGAAACAGGCTTTTAAGGGTTTAAGTTTTCTTTGCCTGAATCTTGGCTTTTCTGGGTTAGGTATTTCAATTTGTTAGTGGGTTCAAAGGGTTTAACCCCTAGGGTTCACATCAGTTGGTATCAGAGTTTAGGAACCAATCAGGTCAAATATTTTTATCTTCTTTACCATAGGGTATTGGAGTTTTTCTCAACTTTTTTGTTTTGGAGTTTCAGACATACTTGTCATAGGGGTTATAGCTTTAGGCATTTTTTTTTGTCTAATAGTTATAGTTTTTAGGGCAGTTTTCGTTTGGGGTTTCATTTTTGGAAGTTGGTTTAGATACTATCATAACAAAATCAATAACAAGATTTTGGGGTTTCAGATATTCTTGTCTTGGGGTTATAGTTTTAGGTATTCTTTTGCCTTAGGTTATAGTTTTTAGGCAGTCTAAGTTTGGGGTTTCAGTCTTGAAAAGTGGTTTAAATCAAGATTTTGTTTCTTGAATTCTTGATCAATTGAAATTTCTTCTTGTTGATTCTTGATCCGAATCTTGAAAAAAAAAAAATCAAGAATTCAAAGGGGCATTCGAACAGTCCCAAGAAAAAAAAAAGTTAATCCGAGATTTCAAGAAAATCAAGAAGTCTCGTTCTTGAAAAAAAGAAAAGAAGAAGAGTGTTCGAATAGACAGAAAAAGAAAGAAAGATTCGAAAAAGATTGAAAAGAAAAGGAAAGAATTGACATTCATTTTTTTACTAACCAAAGTTGTTTTGCAGCGACTTTAAGATGTCTCTCACATTATGCGACGAAATAAAGCAGGCTCTACAAGAGATGAAAGAGATCACCTTATTGTTTGAGAGGTTTGTGCAACAAGAGGAAGAAATATGGAGAAGAAAAAAAAGAGAAAAAGAGAGAAGAAAAAAAGAAAAAGAAAATGAGGTGGCTGCAAATAAAGAAAAGCAAGAGGAAACAAAGAGTAAAAAAGAAAGTGAAAAAGAAATAGAGGTGGCTGAAATTAAAGAAGTAAAAAAAGAGCCACTAGTGGAAAAGGAGACAATTCCTGCCGAGGGAAATAAAGAATTTGTGAATTTTTCTGATGCAAAAGAGAGTGAGGTTTTTATTCTTGATGCTCCTAACCAATCTCTTCCTATTTTGCCTATTTCTTTGTTGAAGGATTGTGAGGATTTACTTTCGAAAGAGTTGCAAGATGGGTTGCCACCCATAACCGGCATTGAGCATCACCTTGATTTAGTTCCTAGCACTGTCATTCTCACATACAAGGCTAAGATTCGAGGGCGAATCTTTTCGAGGAAAGGGGGAATGATAAGATCCAAGATGGCCCAATCCCATGGCAATTTCTATATGGGCCAAGATCCAAGAAAATCTAAGAAACATGGCAAGAATGGGTGGAATTCACTTGGGCCATGTTGCAAGTTATTCAGGAAAGGCTTCAACATGCAAGATGCGCTTGCATCCAAGTTTGGTCCATGTGATTCAAGAACACAAGATGGCACATTAAGAGGGCTTATTTGGGCTTATTTTAATTCTTATAATTACTTAGGCATTTGGGCCTATATTATGTAACATGGACATCTTTTAATTATTTAGGTTTAGGCTTGAGCATGTTCAGCCCATATTTTGCATATTATAACTTAGTAGATTAGGGTTATTGTAGGGAGGCTATAAATATATGTCTTAGCCGCCTACTTCAATTATCTTTTGATCAATTAAGTCTGATTTTATTCAGTGAGAGTTTTCTCTTTTTAGTTCTTGAAAGAACTTAGGAACTTATCAAAGAATTCTTTCTTTGTGACGTTCAACCTATCAAACTTAGGTTCTTGAAACAAGAGTTCTTAGGGTTTAGATTACATGCTTAATCTAGGTTCTTTGAAACAGGCTTTTAAGGGTTTAAGTTTTCTTTGCCTGAATCTTGGCTTTTCTGGGTTAGGTATTTCAATTTGTTAGTGGGTTCAAAGGGTTTAACCCCTAGGGTTCACATCAGAGATTTTCACTAACTCTAATTGGAAGGACAAAAGAAGGTTAATCATCGAGTATGACTCTGTGAATGCAGTGACACGATGTCAGATGAAAGACAAGTGACCTTGGAAGCTCTGGGATATATTCCAGCAGATTGATTCCTTAGTGGCAGAAATAAGGAATGTGGAGCTGGTGAATATTTTTCGCGAGGATAACGAGCTCGCTGACTCGGCAAAGAATGGAGTTGTAAGACCATCCATGTTTAAGGTCTATTGGTAAGTGTAGGCAACATAACGTAACGTGTTTGTTTTTTGAAGTCTTTGTTTATTCTGGTTATGAGATTGCAGGTGGTTGTATGCCAGTATCTATAACTTGATGAAATTGTCTTTGACAAGTGTTTTTAAGTAATGAAAGCTTACTGATTGAGCAAAAAAAAAAAAGATAAGCTAAAGGGATAGAATATAAGAAAGAAGCTCATATTGGAAAACAGTGCAATTGTTAGTTATTTATATCTCGCATGACTAGAAAGTAGAAACACTATGGACCGAACACCGAAGCCAATACAAGAGATAGGTTTTTTTTAATGAATTTTCCATCGGAAAAAGTTTAATTTTCATTGAAAATATTCAAGTCGTTGATTGTTTTTCATTGAAAATAAAAAATTCGTCAGAAATAATGACATTTTCAATGAATTATTTCGGACGAAATTTTTCGTGGAAATATTATTTTTGACAGATTTTGTGTTTTTTCCAACGGAAAAATCCATCGAAAAAAAATGAGATTACATAAAATTCTGTCAAAAATAGTATTTGCAACGAATTTTTCCATTTCAATTATAATTATTAGTGACAAAATTTTTCGTCTCTAATAGTATTTACGATGAAAATTGAAATTAGGTTAAAATCTCGTAGCAAATTAAAGCATTATATTGCTGCATTAAAGCATAGAGGCTTCTCAAGGCACTAGTGCAACTTGACCTTCGATTTATGTGCTTTTTTATATCTTTATAACTCCCTTTTGTGCATATGGATAAACCAAAGCTAAAGCATCTTATGTCCTAAAAATGGTTAAAGTATTTAGGCAGTCTTTGTATTATAGTCAAAAGTGTATTTTAGCGCATGTACTATAAAAGTGAGTAATTTAATCCTTGTACGTTTGAAATAGGTGCAAATAAGTAAAATTGCTGACGTGAACATGTGAAACTAACAAAAGAGATGACTTGAAAAAAATGATGACGTGTTAAATTTTTTTGCTTAGGTGGAATTTAGAAACTGACGGAATAGATGACTTGGAAAAAAATGATGACATGTTTTTACGGATAAGGGAGGGATTTGGGTTAAAAAAAATTATGTACTTGAGTACAAAAATTTGACACTTCATCATTTTTTTCCAAGTCATCTTTTCTATCAGTTCACATGTCCACGTCAACATTTAGATGGTTTCCCATTAACACTGTTACCAATTTTACTTCTTTACACCAATTTCAAACGTACAATAATTAAATTACCCAATTATATAATACAAAGACTAAAATACACTTTTAACTATAATACAGAGACTGTCTATATACTTTAACCTCCTAAAAATTACCAAATCGAGCAACTAATGCAAACTCAATTTCAAACATAAATCAAAATCACCCTACAAGACCTTCTCGTTATTATCTACGGATGCTCGCACGAACAATATATGGAGGTTACTAATTAAACAAAAATGAAGTACAAGACCTAATTCTGATAAGTTGTTCTTGTAAACTATCCCTCTGGGATTAAAGTTTAATGCTATTGCGATTTCCTTAAAAGGAATAAAAACAAGTTATTTCATATTCAATTTTCACTACCTCTCCTTCATTCTCAAAAAATATTGTTTTATTGCACTCTTACATTTGATTCAGTAATAGATGCATGTATTGTTAGATCCTTAACCCAACATTGGGCTTATATGTGAATAATTATGTGTTGTAGATTGTCGAATAAGGTTAAGCCCATTTAAAGTGGTCTACTGAAGTTTGGATAATTTGGGCTTTAATGTATCTAATAGGGTGTGGGCCTTTAATGTGTAGAGACTTAAGGGTAATTTCTATTTTTATGATGGGCTAAAATAGAAATACTAAAAGATAACAAGGTAGTTATCTATGAATAGTGGTTATGGTCCCCAGATCACACGTATTATTATTTTCTATTCTTTTCTGAATCCCATCTTCAGAGAGAGAGAGCGAGAGAAAACAAAAGGATTCTCTATGAGAACGTGTTGATCTGGAAGACATACCGCATGGCTCTAGAGAGTAATTGATTGTCATAGGTTCAGCTACGCTTCCGCATATTAATCTGTTGATTCTTGGTGATTTAACATGAATGTTTCCTGAAATTTGAGAGATTTTTTACATCCAAAGATATTTTCTAACAATTGGCATCAGAGCCTCTTCATGTTGAATTATTAAGAATAATTTTTTGGATGAACAATCATTAAGGATATATATATATAAAGATATTTTTTTATTTTTTATTTACCGACGACCGTGTGGTCGGATCGTCAAGGACAGCCATGGCCTATTGGCCGTAGAGGCATAAGAATAGAGACGATCGCGATGGCATAAAAAGAGCAGCGGCCTTGACAGACGTGACCTGTTGCCTGCGACAACCAAGGCCGCCACAAAAAAAAAGGCTTCTACCACTGGCGGCCTTTTGGCCGCCAGATCACCTAGTGGTCAAATAGACCCCTAGGGTTTGAGGAATCATGGGCTCAAGTGGGCCCATGAATAAGAAAAGCTGCGGGCTATGCCTACAGCAATTAAAAAAAATTGGTGCAATTTCAATTTGAATATTGGTATGTTTATATATATTTTGGGATGAATTAATTGAAGCAACATGTCACCAAAGTGACCTCTCTTGTGGAAATTAATTTGTTTTGGAATATAAACGGCTGTGTGCATGTAACTTATGTGAATATTGACCCGCCCAAAGGAAGGTTGATATTTAACAGAATTGCATGGGCACCTATGGTAATAAACATGTGATGATTATTCTGTTTTACATGTGAACAATACATCGGCCCAAAGGAAGATTTATTGTTCGACATGTTTCTTATTATTAGTGTTTGATTACTACGCCAATATATCATTTACAAATTTATATTTTTGTCCAAAGACAAAACATTAATGGAGTGCCTTCTATCTTGACATGAGGTTTACCTTTATTTAAATTTTATTACTATTTATGTTATGAGACTTATGTGAGCTTGTTTTGTTTGTTTGTTGTTCTCTGTGTTCAGCTACAACCACTCCTGCTAATATTTCTGCCAACATCAACTCTATTCCTATACTCAATAGCTCAAATTTCAAGTCATAGCAAGAGAACCTGTTGATAGTCCTCGGAGTCATGGATCTCGACCTTGCGATAAGGGCTAATTCTCCTACACCTCTTAAGGATAAGAGTACCTCTGATGAAAAGAGGGATATGAAAAGGTGGGAGAAATCAAATCGCATGTGCATGATGATCATAAAGAAAGCCATCCCGGAAGCATTTAGGGGCACAATGTCTAAAATGATTACTACGGCTAAGGAGTTCCTTGCAGACATTGAAAAGATATTTGTCAAGAACAAAAAGGCAAAAATAGGTACGCTCTTAACAAGTATACTTTCAATAAGATACAAAGGTAAAGGCAATATCAGGGAGTGAATCATGGAGATGTCTCATCTTGCTTCAAAGTTGAAATCACTTAAGCTAGAACTTTCTGAGGACTTGCTAGTGTATTTGGTTTTGATATCCCTTCTGACACAGTTTAGCCAGTTTAAGGTGAGCTACAACTGTCAAAAATAGACTTGGTCTCTAAATGAGTTCAGGAAGAGGAAAGATTGAAGCAAGATAAAACTAAGAGTGCTCATCTAGCCTTAACCTCTAAGAACAAGGATAAGGGATACAAAAGGAAAAAGGATAAGGAAGCTGCAGATACAACACCTCAAAAGAAACAACAAAAGAAACTGGGTCAACAGGAAGGTTTTGGTTGTTTCTGCGGAGTTGAAGGGCATCAAAAGAAGTATTGCACCAACTACCATGCATGGCATGCTAAGAAAGGTATGCTTTTTAATTTTGTTTGTTTTGAGGTTAACTTAACGTCGGTACCTAGACACACGTGGTGGATAGATTCTAGTGCAACAACTCACATCAGTGTGTCTATGCAGGGTTGCCTGAGTTGCCGAAAGCTAAGAGATGGTGAAAAATACATCTATGTGGGTGATGGCAAGATGGTTCAAGTTGAGGCAATATAAAAATTTAGATTATTATTAAAAACTGGAACTTATTTGGATCTTAATGAGACATTTATTGTACCATCTTTTAGACGAAACTTGATTTCTATTTCTGCTTTAGACAAATTTGGTTATTCTTGTTCATTTAGGAATGGAAAATTTAGTTTGTTTCATGATTCAAAATCAATTGATTTCGGTTCTTTGTTAGGTTATGATAATCTTTATTTGATTGATACAATTGCTTCATTTAATGAATCCCTGCAATTAAGTAGACGAGGTATAAAGAGGAAATTAACCAATGAGAATTCGGCTGGGTTGTGGCACAATAGACTAGGTCATATCTCTAGACGGAGAATAGAGAGACTTGTGTTAGACGAAATTCTAGACCCCTTAGATTTTGCATATTTTGATGTTTGTGTTAACTGTATAAAAGGGGAAAAAAACCAATAAAAGGAGATTTGAAACCAGCAAGACTTTGGATGTCTTAGAACTTATACATACGGGCATTTGTGGGCCATTCCCTACTGTTGCTTAGAATGGTCAACAATATTTTATAACGTTCATAAACGATTATTCTAGATATGGCTACATATATCTCATTCATGAAAAATCAAAATCACTAGATGTGTTCAAAAATTATAAGGCTAAAGTTGAGAACTAACTCAATAAAAGGATCGAAACCTTCAGATCTGACCGTGGTGGTGAGTACTATGGCAGATATGATGGTTCAAGTGAACAACATCCAGGACCGTTTGCTAAATTTCTAGATAAATGCGGTATCGTCCCATAGTACTCTATGTCGAGTTCGCCCACTATGAATGGTGTTGCTGAAAGACGAAACATGACACTTAAAGACATGGTGAGGAGTATGATTTGTCATTCCACCTTACCAGAATCACTCTGGGAGAAGCGCTTAAGACTGCAGCATATATCCTTAACAGGGTTCCAACTAAAGCAACTGCCAAAACCCCTTATGAACTTTGGATTGGCAAAAAGCCTAGTTTAAAGCACTTGCACATTTGGGGATATCCAGCTGAGACAAGGCCTTATAGGCCTAATGAAAAGAAACTGGACTCAAGAACTGTGAGTTGCTATTTTATTGGATACTCTGAAAGATCCAGGCGGTACGAGTTTTATGATCCCATAACTAAGTCGATTTTCGAGTCGGGAAATGCCCGGTTCTTTGAGGATGTCGAGTTTGCGGGGGGAGATATAGTTAGAGACTTTGTCTTTGAAGAGGAATATGTTGATATTCCAACAAGTGTTATTGGAATTGATCAAGATTCCATTCCTGACTTTGTTGAAGGCACAACAGATCAAGACAACGTCGATGAACCTCCTATTCAAGAAATTATTCCAAAAGAACAAACTTTACCACCTCAAGAGCCTATGCCATTAAGGAGATCCACTAAAGAAAAGAAAAGTGCAGTGCAGTGCCTGATGACTACATTGTATTTCTCCAAGAACATGAGGTTGACATTGGAGTGATGGAAGATGATCCGATCAACTTCCAACAAGCCATGGAAAGTTCTAACTCAAACAAGTGGATTGATGCCATGAATGAGGAGATTAAGTCCATGAAGGTCAATGACGTATGGGATCTTGTCCCATTGCCAGAAGATGCGAAACCCATTGGTTGCAAATGGATATTTAAGACCAAGAGGGATTCGAAAGGCGATGTGGAAAGGTACAAGGCTCGTCTTGTCTCTAAGGGCTTTACACAGAAAGAAGGCATCGATTATAAAGAGACGTTCTCTCCGGTTTCTTCAAAAGACTCTTTCAGGACTATAATGGCATTGGTGGCACATTTCGATCTTGAGCTATATCAGATGGATGTAAAGACAGCGTTTCTCAATGGTAACATTGATGAGACGATCTATATGGTGCAACCAGAAAACTTTGTGCTGGGAGACCCAAAGAATATGGTTTACAAACTTAAGAAATCCATCTATGTGCTCAAGCAAGCATCTCGACAATGGTATTTCAAGTTTCATCAAGTGATTATCTTGTCCGGTTTTGAGATGAATTTGGTCGATGATTGCATATACCATAAGTTCTGTGGGAGCAAGTATATTTTTCTGATTTTATATGTCGATGACATTTTGCTTTCCAGCAACGATATAGGCTTATTGCACGAAACCAAGAGATTTCTAGCTAAGAATTTTGAGATGAAAGATCTTGGTGATGCCTCTTTTGTATTAGGCATAAAGATACACCGGGATCGTTCTCAGGGTATTCTTGGATTATCACAAAAGAGCTATATCGAACAAGTTCTCAAGAGATATGGCATGCAGGATTGTAAACCAGGTAATACCCCTGTGGCAAAGGGAGACAAGTTTAGTCTCAATCAGTGCCCTAAGAATGATTTTGAGGAAAAAGAATGCAGAAGATTCCTTATGTGTCTGCAATAGGAAGTCTGATGTTTGCTCAAGTTTGTACATGTTCGAATATTGCATACATTGTTGGGATATTGGGCAGATATTTATGTAATCCAGGAGTAGACCATTGGAAAACAACCAAACAGGTCTTGCGGTACTTACAGAGAACAAAAGACTACATGCTCACGTATCGGAGGTCGAATCAGCTTGAGATCGTTGGGTATACTGACTCTAATTTTGCTGGATGCCAAGATAGTATGAAATCTACGTCGGGCTATATCTTCCTGCTAGCAAGAGGTGCTGTCTCCTGAAAGAGTGCTAAACAGTCTCTTATAGCCTCTTCTACCATGGCAGAAGAGTTCATAGCGTGTTATGAGGTGTCCAATCACGGAATATGGCTGCAAATTTTTTTCACGGGGCTGCGCATAGTGGATAGTATTGAAAAACCAATCAAGTAATTTTGTGACAATAAGTCGACAGTTCTATATTCTAACAACAACAAGAGCTTGACGAAGTCAAAGCATATAGACATCAAGTTCCTAGTTGTTAAAGAAAGAGTTCAGAGTGGACAGTTGTCTATAGAGCACATCTGTACAAACTCCATGGTTGCGGATCCGCTTACTAAGGGATTGCCACCCAAAGTGTTTCATGAGCACACTGCTCATATAGGGGCCATGTCATTTGAAGGTATTCATTTTTAGTGGGAGTTTGAAATTTTAAATGCTTTTTTGATAGAGACATATTTTCAGTTTATAGATATTTTAAAGTTATTTTCTGCAGAAATAAAGTTTTGGTTTATTTACACTCTGACTTTGGTATGGATTGATCTCACTAAGGTTTAAAGGTAGACCAGTTGGAAATAGGTATGTTAAGATCACATTGCATGAAATTTCCATGCTACACATCTACATCATGATCCATGTCATTCAGTTGTATCGACATACGTGACCATTGATGGGTCAGGATACGAAAATGTAACGAAGGTCGCTTTGATCCTATGTTGGTATGATTGATGGACCGGATTGGTTATAGATACATTTCAGTAATGACAGCGAAGTTGAGCTCATATGATTATTTTTGCAATGCATAATTATAAAGTTACACATATAGCCCAAGTGGGAGATTGTTGGATCCTTAATCCAACATTTGGCTTATATGTGAATAATTATGTGTTGTAGACTATCGAAAAGGTTAAGCCCATTTAAAATGGTTTACTGAAGTTTGGGTAATTTGGGCTTTAATGTATCTAATAGGGTGCGGGGCTTTAATATGTAGAGACTTAAGGGTAATTTCTATTTTTATGATACCTTATTAATCTTGTGGGGCTTTAAAAGGTTAAGTCTCGCTAAAAAAGTCAATTTTTTTAATTTAGTATTTCAAGTTAATTCCCAATTTAAAAAAAAAAATTCATTTTAATTGAAAATGATCTGGAACTTATTAATTCAAAATTTTCCTATATTTCCCAACAAGCGTGGCAAAATATAGAAATATTTATTATTTTGGAAATTTTTTCCAATTATTCTAGCTTTAAAGAAGATATTTCATTATTAATGATAATTGATGATATCCTCCCCAGCAAACCCGGCAGAGAACTCATGAATTATTTTAACTCGAGAATATCTTTATTTTATTGAAAATCATTACTTTTTTCAAAACATTTTAAAAAAAAATGAATATGAATATGTGTGACATAAATAAAATGACATAGCAAAGTCTAGATAATATAATGCAACCTAAATGGTATGATATAATTTAAATGTCATAGCATATTCTAAATGAAATAAAATATCCTAAGTCACATGATATATTCTAAATAAAATGAAATAACCTAGGTAACATGATATATTTTATATGAAATGGAATATCCTAAGTAACATAATATATTTTATATGAAATGAAATGACCTAGGTAACATAATATACTCTAAATGGAATAAAATGATTTAAACGACATGAAAAATATAAATGATATGGCATATAATCTAAATGACATGAAACATAAAATAATGCTATCATATAATATGCATGAAAATAAAAATAATAATGCATGAATATAGTATATGCTAAATAATGTGACAAAAATAAATAACTAAATAAAAAGCATAGGATATCATGAAATATTCAAAATCATATAATGAACAACATAACATCAAAAATATAAATAAAAAATAATAACAACACCATGGAAATTATCATAGCAAAAATCACATATTATATAGTATGCATGAAAATGGAAAATGAAATGCATGAGAATGCGTTTTTTTCTTTAATTAAGGAAATCTGTATATCTAAAAAGATATCCGGTTACCTTAGGAAAACATATCAAATTAAATTTTCTAAAAATCGAAATACTTTGTGATTGTTTGAAAACAATTTTGAAAAACTTAGATTAAAAATAAAAACCTAGCTAAATCGTTTTTAAATGCTCTAATTTCCTAAGTTTAAAATCCCAGACTTGACCACCCTCAACCCGGCCTCCTCTAAGTAACTTAGCCAAAACAGAAAAATGAATTTTCTTTAAATTCAAATATGACTCCACTGTCCAGTTTTAGAACACGATTTATTAACCTATTTTTGAAAATTAAAAAAATATATAAAAAAATACTAGAGACTCAAAACATGTAAAACTACACGGGAAAAAAATTTCTTAATTTTTTGATTAAAGATGACAACCCAAAAAAATCGGGAAAGTACGAGTACTGGCTGAAAAAACTTTTTTGTCAAAACACATTTTTTTGCCTTTAATAAGATAATTTAAAAATCAAAGTAAAAATGTTAGAGACTGTCCTAAAGGCTCACAAACAGGAGCTAACACTTTTGAAAAGTTAGACAAAAATTGGCTAAGTAAAAAAGAAATCACAAAAGTAGAATAATCAATTTGACAACTCTTTAATTTTTCACAAGTATGCTCAAAATGAGCATAACATTGAACCATTAATTGGTCTAAGTCATAAATCATGTGGCATGACATGAAATGAATGAAAATACAGCAAATATGATGCATTAAATGCATGATTTAAAACCCAAATGACATAGAAAATGCATGGCATAAAGAAAATGACCTAGACCTAACATGAACTTGCATGGCACTTAATGCAACCTAGGTCTAAAATGCATGAAATACATGATAATGCAAGCACAACCTAAAGCTAAGAATGCATGACAAATACACAAACATATAGCATGCTTGAACAAAATACACAACAACATATCATGGAAATGCAAACCTATCAACTAGCATAATGAAAATGGACACACAAAGCATAGGAAACGGGGTAGCCGAATGGCCCTAAACTTCAAGATGGACATGACATTTTCACAAACACTTATCATACTAACATGCAAAGCTAAAGAATAATACTAAATCATGCAAACATAAAGTAAAGGCATGACAACAAATAGGCATTTTCACAAACACATGGATTAGCAAAATGTAAATCATAAGCAAACTTAAACACTTTGAAAACAAAAAATAAAAAATGTAAGACAAGTAAAATAAACATGATAACAAGATAGTAAACTCAACAATAGAGGTAAGTAAGCAACCAAATCAAAACAAGCTTCATATTTTTGTATTTGAAGAAGATCTAAAGCATCAAAATCTTGTTAAATACCACTAATAACATGAAATAAAAAACAAAACAGCAACTATATATAAAATATAGGCCATTCGGCCACTCCAAAATCAAAGAAAAAAATATTTTTCAAAGCTTTTTACAGGAAAGTATCAAGAAGGACTTGAAGAAGAAATTTAAAAACACTTATTTTAAAATAAAAATCAAAAGAAACTCACCAAAAATTCAATGAAAATAGCAAAATCAAGAATGGAAATGCAAGGAAAGTATAAGAGTATGGTGCTTTAAGCAACCTCTCAAAGCTATATTACAAGCCTTTCTTTCTCTTCCTTTCTTTGCCTTTCTAATCTTTTCTTTTTTGCCTTTCAAAATGGAGAGAAAATCAGCCAAACAAGAGTTTGAAATAAGTCAAAATTGAAAGAGAGACACCTCTCCCCTTGTAGTGGCCGGTTGGCCTAGGAAGAATCTAGGAGGTTCTAGAATTTTTTTTAAAAAAGTTTATCCTATGGCCTTCAATCCAAGATCCCTTCTATGTAGGATTCTCACCCTTAGATTAGAATCATCAACCCTTGAATTATGATGTCATAAAGATGTCATAAATAGGCTCTCTCTCTAACTATTGGTCCATGTGTTGCAAATTCAAAGGCTTGATTACAAAAAATAACTACCTTTCTCTTCATTGTTGGCCTTTTGATTAAAAAAATATATATATATATCTACCCACCAATTGGCCTTGGTCGGCTGACCCCTCATCTTCCAGCCCATGCTTCAATTTTTTAAAATCAGGAAAAGGCCCTTTTCGATTTCTTGGGTAAAATGACCTTTTTGACCCTCAAACCTAAATAAATAGCAAACGGACTCCAAATTCAAATTTTATTTATTCAATACTTTTGAAATAATAAAAACTGAATTCTGGAAGTTTTGAAAATTTTTCGAGCCGATTTGCTATTTATTTGGATTTTTTCTTCCAAAATTACCTTTTTGTGCACCCAAACTTTCACCAATTTTAAACGAGTTCCGAATCCAGATTTTTCTTCACTAATCTCTTCCAAATAATTTAAAAGTATGATCTGGAAGTTTTCATAATTTTTGGAACTCATTTGGTATTTTTTTCAGGATTTATCTACTTGAATTACTTCATAGTGGGCCCGGGATTTGGCCATTTTGCAAATGATTTCCGAATCCGGATTTTCTTTCGCCAATCTCTTCCAAATAATTTAAGAATGAATCTGTAAATTTTCAAAATTTTTGGAGCTTATTTACTATTTTTTCATGATTTATCCTTTTGAATTTCTGCATAGGGGACCCGGGATTTGGCCATTTTGCAAACGAACTTCGAATCTAGTTTTCATTCGCCAATCTCTTCCAAATAATTTAAGAATGAGATCTACAAATATTCATAATTTTTGGAGTTCATTTGCTACTTTTCCAAAATTTTCCAATTTTGCCCTTTTACCTCCGAAGCCCGATTTTGCTCAAAACAAGTACGATTTTCAGATTTTCTTCAAACTGAGCCTTCAATAATCCTTGTTTAATCACTCCTCATAATTAGGGGTTTAGTCTTACCAAATCGAGTCATTTCTGTAATTCTTCCAAATTTCACCGAAATTCACCAAAAACCTTAATTCTCGATTTTCTTCCGAATTGACTTTTCTTTCAATTTTTCTTTCAAGTAGCTTCTCCATTATAGTCAGTGCTGATCTTTCATTTGGAACCTTCAATTTTGACCAATTTGATCGTTTAAGCACTTTTCTCCAAATTTCCAAAACTAGGGTTTTCTTTCTACTGAATCTCCGTAACCCAACTTCCGAACTCCATATCTTTCAATGTAGACCTCAGATTATCAAAATTATTTCGCCATTTTGCAATTGAACTTCAAATCTTGATTTTGAAAGTGGGTTGACTTTTTCAATAGTTGACTTTTCGAGGTTGAGTTTTTTCAAGTTTGACTTTTTATGCTCGCCTTCTTAGACTAAGTCTCGGAGTACCACCTGCGGGATGAAAAAAATCTTTTTACATTCTGAAACATCAATTTAGGAAGAAAACATACCTGTTTTAGTGGTCCGGACAAAATTAGGTGTCTACAGTTGCCCCTCTTTAGCTATTACTAAGAATCGGGAATCAGGCAAAGATAAACAAATACTAATTTTGTTCGGTTAGTGAAATCACATGTGAAGAAAATGGGAAAGGGGTTTTCACTCACTTCCATTATTCATTTTGTTTTGTTGAAAAAGAAGTTGTAAATTGAAGATTTTGTCCTCAAATTGAGTTCCCTGACTAATCAAGGCTCGACCCGTCTTAAGGAAACGAGTTAGATTTGCAAGAGAAGAAAAGACCTCGACGATGGTCTCAGGGACTTAACCTGTCTTGTGCTAAGCTATGTTTAAAATTTTGGATATCTCCTCTAGAAGCTTCGGCTATCACCACCAAAGACTTGCTCAAGCAAATGTAAAACTTTGGATATCTCCACCAGATTCTTTGGCTATTACCACCAAAGACTTATTCACTTGTTTAAAACTATAAAAACTCTGGAAACTTGTGCCTGGAGGTCTTAAAAATAGTGCCCGGAGGTCTTATCCATGATTTAAAAAGAAAAATACATTGATGACGGTCCCAAGACTCGACTCATTTGGGAAGCAGAATGAATTCGATTTAAAAACAAAAGGAAATACCTTGACGATGGTCTCAGGGCTCGATTCATTTGATAAAATAGAATGAATTCGATTTAAAACAAAAGGAAATACCTCAACGATTGTCTCGAGGCTTAATTCATTTGATAAAACAGAATGAATTCGATTTAAAGCAAAATGAAATACCTCGACGATGGTATCAAGGCTCAACTATTTGATAAAATAGAATGAATTCGATTTAAAACAAAAGGAAATACCTCAACGATGGTCTCAAGGTTTGACTCATTTGATAAAAAAGAATGAATTCGATTTAAAGCAAAAAGAAATACCTCGACGGTGGTCTCAAGGCTCCACTCATTTGATAAAACAAAATGAATTCGATTTAAAACATAAGGAAATACTAAGAATGATTCTGGGTTTGATTCATTTGAAAAAAATAAATTTAAGTTGAAAATGAAAGGAACATACCTCGACGGTGGTCTCAAGGCTCGACTCCTTTGAGAAGCAAAACGAGTTCGATTTGGAAATGAATGTACCTCGATGGTGGTCTCGGGGTTCAACTTGTTTGGGAAGCAGAACGAGTTCGATTTGGAAAGGAACATACCTCGACGGTGATCTCGGGGCTCGACTCATTTGAGAAGCAGAATGAGTTTGATTTGGGGAAGCCAAAGTTTTCCTGATTCCTACAATGTTAGCTAAATGCAATGATGAGAATGACATGCTTTGCAAATGCTTGTATGTTTCCTAAGAATGAATGCAATCAAATGATTGTGTCATGATTTCTAATCCATGGTTTCTTTGAGGTTCACAGATTATCTGACTTCATGACGGATTCTTCAGTTGTTCACTGATGCCCCGCTTAAGGAACCCTTCACTCAAGATAACTTGTCAAACAATCCCAGTTTTTGACTTTTGCTGAAATTCACGAATTTTCTGACTTCATGACGGAGTCTCCACCACATTCACTATTTTCCTTTACTTGGTGAATTTTCCATCAAGATTAGTGGTTTCCAATTTTTTTCTAAGATTTAAATCTATTCCTTAATAATACTCTAAATCTCTTTATTTAAAGATTTTTATGCTTACTAATCATCATTCAATCTTATAACAAACAAAATGCAATCTCAAAAATGTATGAAAGAAAATATGAGACAAGGAAAATGTCATGAAAAGGATAACAAGAATTTATTGCAACAAATGTTTTAAAATTGTAAAAATGAATATCAAGGATATAAAAAACAAATGTAATGTTATAGGTTGTAGATGCCCTGGCTACGGAATATCTTGGACCCTATTTTTTCAAACCATCTGAAATCTCTCTTGAACGAGCAATTAACTTGGGTAACTACTCGGCTTTCGTAGTTACGTCAAACTGAGTTGTTCTCCTTTCCTCTGATTTTCAGATACTTTCTCCCCCTTTACACGGAGCATTAATCCAAACCTTAATCAGTACTTGAGCTACCCTTTGCGGTTTTCAACTCAAGTGTCCCTCATTCGGTATTAAGTCGTCCTTTGCGGTTTTCAACTCAACTCAAGTGTCACCCTTTTACATTTTTTTTTCATCATTTTTTTTTTCTCTTTTTTCTTGTATTCTACCATGCATCTGAGAATTCTAAATGCTTCCAAGGTAAAAATATCAATTCAAAAGATGGGATAAATTCTGAGAATAACCTTTCAAATTAAATATCCATGCTTGATCAAAATGGACTTTAAAAGCACGTAATGTAGGTCAAGATTCGGGTTTAGAAAGAAAGGATAAAATAGGCCCAAAATGTGTTTAAAGGTAATTGGATCAAGGATCATTTCTTGAGGAGAGTTCATTTTTGAAACATTTGTCCCTTTCTTTTGGATTTTTTTTTTTGATTGTTGGCTCTCATTTGCCATTCTTTGATTTTACATTTTTCGATAGCTCTCTTTTTGCCATGATTTTTGATTATTTTTCCTCACATTTGCCCTTCAGTGTAGAGGTTGGTCCTTGATCAAGGTTCAAAGAAAGAAATACTTCATAAGGCTCAAAAGGCTGACTAGGGATTATTTATTCTTAGTGAAGGGAATATGAAAGATAGCCATTCATCATATCAAGCATGAATATTCTCTTTGAAAAGCAATTCTCAGGGGAGATAGATATATAGAATTTCCATTTTTACACTTCGAATCATTCGAATTTCCATGTATATAGCATCACACTTTTCTCTCTTTTCTTTTTCTTTTTCCTTTTTTGTTTCTTCAAGCATAATACTTCTTGAATTCATCAGCATTCACGGGATTTCTCAAATCATCCCCGTCCATCCGAGTTAGAATCAATGCTCCTCCTGAAAAAGCTCTTTTTACCACATAGGGTCCTTCCCAATTTGGAGCCTTTCGCAACCTAAAAAATAACGAGTCTCATCGCAAGAATTTATTATTCGTTAAGCGTGACATAAAAAAAACGGGAAAAAGTCGACTTAATTCCTCTAGAAAAATGAAGGTTTTGAAAATGACCTTAAAAAAGACATGGAGTCGCCACCAATCTTTTTTAGCTAGGTGTGATCGGCCACCTATTAAAACTGGTTTTATAAAATATTTTAAAAATTAATTAAAACATTTTTAAAACCAATTTCAAGTCTGCGTTTAAAACCAGAGAAATCCAAGAAACGGGTTCGGGACTCGATTACGTATGGGGAAGGATTAGCACCCCCAAAACGTCCGTATCAAACGGTACCTTATTAATCGTGTGTTATCTCAAATCTCGGTGTAAAGTTGGTTTTAAATTTAGTATTTCAAGTTAATTCCCAATTTAAAAAAAATAATTCCATTTTTAATTGAAAATGATCCGGAATTTATAAATTCAAAATTTTCCTATATTCCCCAACAAACGTGGCAAAATATAAATTTTTTTATTAATTTGGAAAACTTTATGAATCATTCTCGTTTTTTGAAAGAAATATATTCCTTTATTAATGATAATTGATGATATTCCCTCCAGCAAACCCGGTAGAGAACTCATGAATTATTTTAACTAGGGAATATCTTTATTATTTATTGAAAAATCATTATCCTTTTGGAAACATTTCAAAAGATATGAATATGTATATGCATGACATAAATAAAATGACATAGCAAAATCTAAATAATATAATGCATCCTAAATGATATAATATAATTTAAATGCCTTAACATATTCTAAATGAAATGAAATGTCCTAAGTTATATGACATATTCTAAATGAAATGAAATGACCTACGTAACATAATATATTCTATATGAAATGTAATATCCTAAGTCATATGATATATTCTAAATGAAATGAAATGACCTAGGTAACATAATATATTCTATATGAAATGTAATATCCTAGGTCATATGATATATTCTAAATGAAATGAAATGACCTAAATGACATAATATATTTTATATGAAATAAAATAACCTAGGTGACATAATATATTCTACATGAAATAAAATAACCTAGGTAACATAATATATTCTATATGAAATGAAATGACCTAAATGACATACATATTCTATATGAAATGAAATGACCTAAGTAACATACATATTCTATATGAAATGAAATGATTTAAATGACATGGCAAATATGAATGATATGGCTTATAATTTAAATGACATAAAATATAAAATAATGCTATCATATAATATGCATGAAAATAAAAATGCAAATAATAATGCATGAACATAGTATATGATAAATAATATAACAAAATAAATAAATAAATAAAAAACATAGGATATCATGAAATATTCCAAATCATATAATAAACAATATAACATAGCTCAAAATCATAACAATATAATAGAAATTATCATAGTAAAAATCACATATTGTATAAAATGCATGAATATAGAAAATGGAATGCATGAAAATGTATTTTTTTCCTTTAATTAAGGAAATCCATATATCTAAAAAGATATCCGGCTACATTAGGAAAATATGTCAAATTAAATATTCTAAAAACAAAATACTTTGTGATTGTTTGAAAACAATTTTGAAAAACTTGAATTAAAAATAAAAACTGGGCTAATTTTTTAAAAAATGGCTCAAATTTCCTAAGTTTAAAATTCCGGACTTGACCACCTTTAACCCGAGACTTAAGAAATCATTTTTAGAGTTTAAAAAGGCTTAGAACCTACCCTAAGTCAGTTACTAACCTTCCTAATCAGCTCCCTCTAAGTAACTTAACCAAAACAGAAATATGACTTTTCTTTAAATTCAATTCTGACTCTACTGTCCAGTTTTAAGTCACAATTTTTTACCCTATTTTTAAAAATTCAAAAACTTCTGAAAAAAATACATGGTAAAAATTCATCTTAATTTTCTGATCAAATATGAATGCCTAGAAAAATCGGTAAAGTACGAGTACTGGGTGAAAAAAAAACTACTTTGCCAAAATACATTTTTGCCTTTGATAAAATCATGTAAAAATCAAAGTAAAAATATTTAAGACTCACCAAATGACTCACAAACAGTAGCTAAGACTTTTTGAAAGTTAGATAAAAATTAGCTAAGTAAAAAAAATCACAAAGGTAGAATAATTAATTTGACAAAACTTAATTTTCCACAAGTGTGCTCAAGAGAGCATGACTTTGAACCATTAATTGGCTCAAGTCATTAGTCAAGTGGCATGAACATGAAATGTATGAAACATTACAGCAAATATGATGCATGAAATGCATAAGTTTAAACCTAAATGTCATGAAAAATGCATGGCATCAATATAGTGACCTAGACCTAAATGAACTTGCATGGCATTTAATGCAACCTAGGTCTAAAATGCATGAACATGCATGGCAAATAAACCAAACCTAATAACTAAAATATGCATGGCATTTTCACAAACACAAAGCATGCTTAAACCAAAAACTCAACCAAATATCATGCAAATGTAACTTATCAACTAACATGGCAAGAATGCACATACAATGCTAAAATTCAAGGAGTGACCGAATGGCCTATGGTTCCTAACAAGCATGGCATTTTCACAAACACTTGGTATACTAACATGCAAAACTAAATCAAATGTCATGCAAATGCAAAACCTACCAACTAACATGGCAAAAATGCAACACTCAATGCAAAACACATAGAGTAGCAGAATGGCCTCAAGCTCCAACAAGCATGGCATTTTCACAAACACTTGATATACTAAAATGCTCAACTAAAATATAACACTCAAAACATGCAAACACAAAGTAGAAATACTAAAACCAAACAAGCATTTTCACAAACACTTGATATACTAAATCTAAAACATCAACAAATTTAAACATTATGAAAACAGAAAATTAAAAATGCAAGAACATAATATTTAAATCATAAATGGCAACAAACGAAGCAACCAAATTAAAATATGACTCAAGTATGAAGTAGAATAACAATTAAAACATCAAGATTAAAGAAAATAACAATAATATCATGATAAAATAAACAAAACAGCAACCTTAAGAAAGAATGTAGGCCATTCGGCCATGGTGAGAAATTGTAAAAAAAATTGTAAAAAATATTTAAGAAAGAAATGAAGAAAGAACTTAAGAAGAACAATAAAAAAACATTTATTAAAAAAAAAAAAAGTAAACTCACCAAATAGTAATCAAAATAGCAAAAATAAGAATGGAAAATCAAGAACGTGCAAGAGTTGGTGCTCAAGAGCAACCTCAAGAAGCTATATTTCAAGCTTTATCTCTTCAAACTTTCCTTTCTTTTCTAAACTTTTTCTTTTTTGCTTTCAACCAAGGAGAGAAAAACTAAGAGAAATCAGCAAAATGAAAGTGTAAAATGAAAATTTGCTCCTCCCCCCTAAGGCTGGCCGAACCCTTCTAAATCATGCAAGGATGTTGTCATTTTCATCCTAACCAATTTCCATCAAATGGCTAATAATTCAAGGTGAAAAATCATGAAATTACCACCCTTAGATTAGCATAGCAGCTGTCCATAATTACAGCTATTCAAGAATAATGTTGACACTCTCTCTTGGCCTATGTGGCTTAATCACCATGGCTTGATTAAAGAGAATCTCTAACTCTTAATTCTTGGCCATTTGATTGAAAAATCAGAAGCTTCCTCCTTCATTTGGGCCTTGGCAGGCCAGCACTTCTATTTTCCAGCCCAAGTCTAATTTTTTGAAAGGCCAAAAGAAGCCCTTTTCGGTTGCTTGGGTGAAATGACCGTTTTGCCCCCCGGGTGCAAATAAATGTAAAACAGACTCCAAATTCAAATTTTATTTTTTTTAATACTTTCAAAATAATAAAATATTGAATTCTGGAAGTTTTCAAAATTTTTCGAGTCCGTTTGCTATTTAGTTGGATTTTTTCTTCCAAAAATGCCATTTTATGCCCCCACATTTTACCATCTTTTAAACGAGCTCCAAATCAACATTTTTCTTCACCAATACCTTAAAAATAATTTAAAAGTGTGATCTGGAAGTTTTCATAATTTTTGGAGCTCTTTTGGTATTTTTTCAGGATTTATCTGCTTGAATTACTACATAGGGGCTCGGGATTTGGCCATTTTGCAAACGAACTCTGAATCAAGATTTTCTTTCGCCAATCTCTTCCAAATAATTTAAAAATGAGATTTGCAAAATTTTAGAATTTTTGGATTTCATTTGCTATTTTTTCGGGATTTATCTTTTTGAATTATTGCATAAGAGGCCCGGGATTCAGCCATTTTGCAAACGAACTCCGAATCAAGATTTTCCTTCGCCAATCTCTTTAAAATAATTTAAAAATCATATTTACAAAATTTCAGAATTTTTGGAGTTCATTTGCTATTTTTCCGGGATTTATCTTTTTGAATTATTGCATAGGAGGCCTGGGTTTTGGCCATTTTGCAAACGAACTCCGAATCAAGATTTTGTTTCGCCAATCTCTTCCAAATGGTTTAAGAATGAGATTTGCAAATTGTCATAATTTTCAGAGTCCATTTTCTATTTTTCCCAAAATTTCCAATTTTGCCCATTTACCTCCGAAACCCGGTTTTGCTCAAAACAAGTTCGATTTTTAGATTTTCTTCAAGATGAGCCTTGGGCTATCCCTTTTTAATCATTCCTTATCCATTGGGGGCTTTAGTCTTACCAAGTCGGGCCATTTCTGTGATTCTTCTCGATTTCACCGAAATCCACCAAAAACCCTAATTCTCGATTTTCTCCCGGATTGACTTTTCTTTCAGTTTTTCTTTCAGGTGGCTTCTCCATTACTCGTAGTCAGTGCTTATATTTCATTTGGAACCATCAATTTCGACCAATTCGATCGTTTAAGCATTTTCCCCAAATTTCTCTTATTAGGGTTTTCTTTCTTCTGAATCTTCAAATCCCAACTTCCGAACTCCATATCTTTCAATGTAGACGTCGGATTATCAAAATTCTTTCGTCATTTTTCAGTTGAACTTCAAATCTTGATTTTCAAAGTGGGTTGACTTTTTTAGTAGTTGACTTTTTGGGGTTGTCTTTTTCGGGGTTTAATTTTTTTCAGGGTTGACTTTTTCAAATTTGACTTTTTATGCTCGCCCCCTTAAACTAAGTCTCGGAGTGCCACCTGCAGGATGAAAAAGGTCTTTTACATTCTGAAACCTAAATTTTGGAAGAAAACATACCTGTTTTAGTGGTCCGGACAAAATTAGGTGTCTACAGCTGCCTCTCTTTGGCTATTGCTGAGAATCAGGAATCAGGCAATGATAAACAAACACTAATTTTGTACGGTCAGTGAAATCACATGTGAAGAAAAGGGAAAAGGGGTTTCTTTTTCTTTTTCCATTTTTTCATTTTTCTTTTCTTTTTTTTTTCTTTTTTTTTTCAGTTTTCATTTTTTCATTTCTTCATTTTTTTCATTTTTTTTTCAATTTTTTCAATTTTTTTTTAAACAGTAAGTTGAAGATTTTGTCCTTAAATTGAATTCCCTGACTAATCAAGGCTCGACCCGTCTTAAGGAAAGGAATTCGATTTGCAAGAAAAGAAATGACCTCGACGATGGTCTCGGGGTCTTAACCTATCTTGTTCTCAGCTGTGTTCAAAATTCTGGGTATCTCCTCCAGAAGCTTCGGCTATCACCACCAAAGTCTTGCTCATTTTTAAAACTGTAAAACTCTGAATATCTCCACCAGAGGCTTTGGTTATCACCACCAAAGACTTTCTACCTTTTTAAAGGATTTTAAAACTCTGGATATCTCCACAGAGGCTTCAACTATCACAACCGAAGACTTTCTCACTGTTTAAAATTTGTAAAAATTTTGGGTATCTCCTCCAGAAGCTTCAGCTATCACCACTGAAGACTTTCTCACTGTTTAAAATTTGTAAAAATTCTGGGTATCACATCCAGAAGCTTCAACTATCACCACCGAAGACTTGCTACCTTTTCAAAGGATTTTAGAACTCTGGATATCTCCACAGAGGCTTCAGCTATCACAACCGAAGACTTTCTCCTTTTTCAAAATAATTTAAAATCTGGATATCTCCTCTAGAAGCTTTGAGAAATGATGCAGATGCTTCATGATGCAAATGCAAATGTCTTTAATTGATGCAAACGCTTCTTGATGTAGATGCAAATGACTTAGACTGGTGCAAATGTCTTTGATGCAAATGTAAATGACTTGATTTGATGCAAATTTTCTTGATGCAGATTCAACTAACTTAGATTGATGCAAATGCTTCTTGATGTATATGCACATGTTGAATAAAATTATGGGTAACTTCTCTAGAAGAAGATTTCTCATTTTCAAAATTACAAAACCCTGGATATTTTTATCAGAGGCTTCAGCTATCACCACCGAAAACTTGTTCACTTTTAAAATTTGTAAAATTCTGGATATCCCCTCCAGAAGCTTTGGCTATCACCACCAAAGGTTTGCTCATTTGTAAAATTCTGGGTAACTCCTCCAGAAGCTTTGGCTATCACCACCAAAGGTTTGCTCATTGTAAAATTCTGGGTAACTCCTCCAGAAGAAGATTTCTCATTGTTAAATTCTGGGTAACTCCTCCAGAAGAAGATTTCTCATTGTTAAATTCTGGGTAACTCCTCCAGAAGCTTTGGCTATCACCACCAAAGACTTGCTTATTGTAAAATTCTGGGTAACTCCTCCAGAAGCTTTGGCTATCACCACCAAAGACTTGCTCATTGTAAAATTCTGGGTAACTCCTCCAGAAGCTTTGTCTATCACCACCAAAGACTTGTTCACTTTAAAATTCTAGGTAACTCCTCCAGAAGCTTTGGTTATCACCACCAAAGACTTGCTCATTGTAAAATTCTGGGTAACTCCTTCAGAAGCTTCGACTATCACCACCAAAGACTTGTTCACTTTTAAAATTTGTAAGAATCTGGATATCCCTTCCAGAAGCTTTGGCTATCACCACCAAAGGTTTGCTCATTGTAAAATTCTAGGTAACTCCTCCAGAAGCTTTGGGAAATGATGCAGATGCACATATCTTTAACAAGGTGCTCATGCTTCATGGTGAAAATGTAAATGGCTTGGATTGATGTAAATGTTTCTTGGTGCAAATGCAAATGGCCTGGATTTATGCCCATATTTCATGATACAGATGCTCCTACTAATTGTGTTCATGTAACTGGTTTATGAATGGTGTAACTACAATTACCACACAATAATGAAAATACAATGATTCTAGAAATGATACAATTGCTTGAGATAACGCAAATGTGAATTCCATGAAGAATGTAAATGTAAAGGTAAAATGCAGATGCTTATGGAATAATGGAAATGCAAATACCCATGAATGATGCAAATGCTTGCCGACACTGTGCAGATGCAAAAGCTCGATAAAGAGATGAGTGCTCATGAGTGATGCAAATGCCCTTGGTTGTTTTTCTAGACTTTGGCTTAGCCTTTCAAATTCATTTTTCCTCTTCAAATCAGAGTATATCTTCAATTCATTTTGGCTATTCTCTTTGCCCCAACAGTTTTCAAACTTTCATCAATAGAGATCTGAACTGGGTTCTATTTCTTCTTCTCATATCTGGAAGTCAAGACTTATCCTGGCAGTTCTATACCTTTGGGTTAGAAAAATCCTTGTCTCATGTCAACATCAAAATGGGTATTTCAAAAAAATATCTTTATTTGTTTTCTCGTTTTGAAAACTTCTGAACAAAAGAATATTAACCCCACAATGTGTGATGTACAAATCTTTTGAAGACTGATGATCATTGTTAGAAATTTCTCTAAGTGTCAATATGGGTTTTTCAACTAGGATTGGCAAGGCTTGGTATAATAAGATTCTGGCTTTTCCAGGAAAACTTCATGACAAAAATGTATATCCCTTCTAGGCTCACAAATGGAACAAGTTTTATAAATCATGAATTCATTGAGAACCAAGCAAATTCAACATTCTTTTAGTTTCCATATCAGGGCATTTTGACAAGCATCAAGATTAGCTGGGATGTTTAAACGGAAAGTTTAATCTTGGAGAAAAAAGTTACAGTTTTTTGAAGACAATCCTCTGAATGAGAGCTGTTAATTTAAGAGGTTCAAGAATTCCTAGATGTTCCTCGATGGCCACTTTTTTAAGATGCCCCTCTTTTTTTGTGGTATCGGCACTTTCATAGATGGCATCAAAAATTTTCATTTTACTCTAGACCGCCCATTTTTTGGGTTTTATCCCTAGAGTCCCATTCTTTCCATTTTATTTATTTATTATTCTACCATACACTTGAGAATTCTAAATTCTTCCTTAGTGAAATGATAATTCGATGAGATGGGATAAAATATGAGGAAAAACCTTTCAAATTAAATATTCATGCTTGATGAAAATGGACTTTTAAAGCACGTAATATAGGCCATGGCTTAGGGTTCAGAAAGAAAGGATAAATAGGCCCAAAATATGTGTTTGAGGGTAATCAGATCAAGGATCATTTCTTGAGGAGGATTCTCTTTGAAGCATTTGTCCCATCTTGGACATTTCTTTCCTTTTGACTTTGCTCTTTTTCTTCTTTTCTTTTGGCTTTCATTTGCCATACTTTTTCACAAACTTCTTTTTTTTTGTCTGTTTTTTTTTTCTTTTCTTTTCTCATTGGCTTCTATTTTGCCATCTTTTCCTTTTCTTTTTTCTTCGACAGAGTGAGCCTGTTTTATTTAGGCACTCAATTTGCTTTGTAATTGTCCTAGAGCTAGGACTCATTTCTCAATGATCTCTGAAAAGATCTTTCCTCGCAGTTGCCCCCTAGTGTAGAGGGTGATCCTTGATTAGGGTTCAAAGAAGAAAGAATTCTTTTGGCTCAAAAGGGTGACTATCGATAATTTCTTTTTGCGAAAGGGATATGAAAGATGGCCATTCATCATATCAAGCACAAATATTCTCATTGAAAAGCAATCTCCAGGGGAAATAGATAATCAAAGTTTCATTTTGTACTTTGGAATCATCTGAATTCTCATATGCATGATATCACAATTTTTCTTTCTTTTTTTTTTTTTTTGTCGCATGCCACCAACGATTCATGCATTATTCCGTCCTTATTCACCATGTATCTATCATTTTCGCATATGATGCCCCAATTTGATTAACCAATGAGAATTTGTATCAACGAGGAACATAGCAAGTCTAAGTTTGTACTGATAGGACTGAATTTCAAATCTGAGTTCTTTGAAGAGATAAGGAAAATATGACCTAAAAATGGGTTTTCTCTGGGATATGGGATAATCTGGTTTGGTCATTGTTCCCCAAGGTATTAATCATGATGTGATGTTTGGGTAATTGAAGTTTTATGGTCATTGGAAAATGACATGAATGGTTTTGGCACAACCTTGACACACATCAAATTATCAAAATCTAGATTCTTGAAAGAATGTCTCATTTTTTTGAATTTCAAGGAATTCGAAAAATTTCAACAAATTCGTTCCTTTGTTTATAGCCTAGACTAGGATTTACATCTTTGCTTATTCTATGATGACAATGGTTTTATGAAGTTCAATCATTCATATTCCTTGAAGCATTAGGTCTTTCAAGTGTTCTTGGTTCAAGGTTTAGGTATAGAGAAGCCCAAAAAAGAGGGGAGAGGGTGTTGGGTCATGTCTAACAATGGTCAACAATATTCTCAAGACTGTCCATTATTAAAAATTCCTTAATGCTTGTTTTTGAAAATTCAAATCATTGTTAAAACACAACAAACACAGCATTTAAAATTCAAAATTCATTTAATTCATGTAGATTTTAACATGAAACAAGTGCTTTCATCATCACAGTGTATAGAACTACATGTGTCAAAAACCTAACATGATCTGCACCATGTTTCTTATGACACTTGGCTTTCCCATCTTCAAAACTTATCGAACCAGCCTTGATGAGATCCCTGACCTTGTACCTCAAAGCGGGGCAGTTCTCTGTTGAGTGACCTTGATTGCCAGAATGATAACCACAACACTCATTAGCATCATACCAACTCGGATAAGGGGGCTTCAGAGGCTCTAATTGCATGGGTGTCACAAGGTGATTCTGGATGAGTTGAGGTAATAGCTCACTGTATGTCACAGGAATTGGGTCAACTTGATTTCTTTTTCGCTTTTTATGCCCCCTTCGATTATTCCCAAGGGTGTTTGATTAATAGACAAATGTAAATTCTGGTGTAGTTGCAGTCATTGTTTGGTAGGGATAAAAACCTTGAGAGACATTGTTCAGGGTAGAGTAAAATGGCTGATACGAGGAGAATTGGAGAGGTGAGGCAAAGCCTTCCACGACTTGGGTATCTTCCTTTTTCTTTTCAGATGCCCCTTTTTCCTTGGTATTGGATGTTCTTTCTTCTTCAATTTTCCCATCCTTGATAGCATTCTCAATCATCTCCCCTGAAATTACCATGTCCAAAAAATTCTTCGTGGTGTTGCTGACAAGTATATCATAGTACGGGGCCTGCAGTGTATTCACAAAATTGACAGTGGTTTCCTTCTGAGTTAAGGGCGGTTGTACTTGGGTGGCCAGGCTCCTCCATCGTTGCGTATATTCTTTGAAGCTCTCAGTAGCTTTTTTCTTCATATTTTGCAAGGTGAGACGGTCAGGCGCCATGTCGGTCATATGCTTGTATTGGTTTAGAAAAACCCTAGCCAGGTCATTCCAAGAGCGAATCTGATCCTTGCTCAACTGACTATACCACCTAATTGCGGACCCGCTGAGGCTATCCTGAAAACAGTGAATCAAAAGCTTATCGTTATCTATATGACTTGTCATCTTCCAGTAGAACATAGTGATGTGGGCTGATAGATCGGTCGTCCCGTCATATTTCACAAAGTCAGGGATCTTGAACTTAGGAGGAATGACTAAACCGAGGACCAAACATCATTCTTTCGCATCTAAACTCCTAAATACATCTGTACTTTCTACTGCCCGGAGCCTTTCATCTAAAACTGATATTTCCCTTGGGAATCTGCCAACTCAACCTCATTTATGCAACCATTTTCAACTTTGCCTGTTCAGCTGGATCATCTAAGTTTAGGACATTGACGGGGTTAACAGTGTTCTGGGCATCAATCATTACGACCTCATTCTGACCCTTTTGTGCCTTTAACCCTTCTCTGGCGACAAAGTTTCAGTTATCCTTTTCCCTTGATTACGGCGGACATCAGCTCCATCAATTTAATCATCTGATCTTTAGATTCTGCTTGAGATTTTGTTAGCTGTTCTAGCAATTCTTCCTGTACCTTTTCCATTCTTTCTATTCGGGCAACTTGTTCATCCTCCATAGCACTAGCCTGTATTAAAAGGGTACTCAGTACTTCTGATACCTCTGATTTGAAATGGAAATTCTTTCAAAGACTCTTAAAGCCAAGCCAACTTCTGTTTTATTTCCCCCAAATGTATGTCATGATGAATGAGCCATGATTGTCATTTGATGCATGTGAAGAATAAAAAACTGATGTATGGACATATATAGTGGAAACATGCTGACCATGTATGTAATAAATGCAATCACAATGCCAACATGTTGCAAGCAAAGAATAAACAAATCAACGCATGGATATATGCAATGAATGATCATGTACATTTTAGCGTATTTCCTAATGAAAGATCATATACCCTATGAATGCAACACGATGTCAATTATGATACATGCAAACAATGAATGATTGATACAGAGTATATACAAAAAAAATCATGCTGACCATGTGTGTCATGAACGCGACCTAATGCTAAAATGATGTATGTAATAAGAAAATTAATGCATGGATATATACAGAAAAATCATACTGATTATGAATGCATAAATGCAACCTGATGCTAACATGAAACATGTATGAATGTATGGTATGACCAAAAATTTATCGGATGCAAAATGCAAAAGAGGAAGATATCACGGAGGAAATAAGAATCGGAGGAACTTAATCATCAACATCTCATAATTTTGAAGCATAGTCAATTCGTTCCCATATCAATGTTCACAATGGTATAAACCATGTTTTACAAAATCTGAACATTAGTTAAAACTGTCTTTACAAGCACTTTATTCTTCCTAGCATCCTATGGCTATAAGAGCCGACTACTGAATAAGTGAAATCCTATTACATCATATAAGACTGAAGTCTTTCCACCTCAATGCTGTAAATCTCCCAATCCTAATGACGCTTTCCCAGTCCTATATTAATCAGTGTCGTTGGATCCAACCACTTGGAATTTATAAGAGATTGCACTTTCTTTTTGAATGCTATACAATCTTCGATGCTATGGCCAACAATTCCACAGTGATAATCACATCTTGCATTTGAATTATAACACCTTGGATATGGTGGTAATAGGGATTTCGATGGGACACAGGCAACCATGTCATTTTGGATCAGTATAGGGAGAAGCTCTCGATAGCTGATTGGAAAGGGATCAAAATGCATTTGGGTCTTATCCTGGGGTTGTTTCTTAGTCACACATGGCCTAGGAGTTGGGGCATTTGGTGATGGCACTAAGGTCCGAACCAGAGTATTTACATGGAGATCTGGCAGAACAGCATGGTAAGGGTATGGTTTTGGACACGGGGCCTTTGGAGGTTGTACATAGCTCGAGGTTCCTATCCCAGATACTGGATAAGGTGATTGATGAGGGAAATAGTATGAATTGGCAGTTGGTGGTGATGGAGTGGGGATTCAGGAATCCTGTAGTGGCCATCCTAATGGACGATTGGACCATAGTAGGGTGGGGATACTGGTTTGGACCTAGAATAGTTTGCAGGTATGGTACTGGATTCGAGGTTTCTATCTTTGGTATCAGGCTCTCAGGTTTAATCATTTTACGATTTTGTCCATAATTTCATTAGGATTGCAACCTTTGTGGCATTGACAAGTGCAGGATCCAGCAAGGATTGTATGTTCTAGACCTAATGGTTTTGGTTGATCCAAAGGCGATGCAGAGCCCTGAGAAAGTTCCTCTTTACTCTTACCTATATCCTCAAACATTTTCAGCAATTTGACGAGTTGTTCTTTCATTTCCCGGATTTCATGTCTAAACTCCTCTTGATTGCGTTCTAAAGCACCCAATCGTTCCTCCGATTCATTCCTCATATCTTGAACCCCTTTCATGCAAATGAAAATGTCATGAGATTAAGAATACAATTGTGAATGTACATGCTCTATTCCTATGTGCATGAATATATTGATGATTAATGTATGACCAATGCAGAGAAATTATGATGACTATGTATGCTATAGATGCAATTCTGATGCCAACATGATGCATTACAAAAATGAATAAATTGATCCACAGGTATATACAAATAATGACCATGTATGTATTCTACAACCAATGACCATGCATGCTATGATGTCAAAATGATACATGCTAAGAATAAATGAATTAATACAAAGGTAGGTACAAAGAATGGCCATGTATATCACAAATGTATTCTACAATGAATAACCATGCATGTTAGGACTGTGACATGATGTCAAAATGATACAAATAAAGAATAAATGAATTACACGAAAATGGTGGGACCTAAATCTTGATTACTCAAAAAATCTCATTATGCAAGATTTGCCTCCAAATTTATGATTTTTTGAAACATGTTTTTTTCTATGAAAAACCAATCATATTATTTTCAAAAGAATTTCGGGGTAGTGGATCCTACTATGGTACAATATCCAAATGTTCATGCAATACTATCGGTTTTATGAAATCATCAAATGAAATTACCAACTGTTTATTGCAAAGAATGAGATCAATAACACAACCAAAAAATGTACATGCTTTATTCACACATGTATGAGATGTGCAAAATGCAAAAATGCTTGAAAAAGAATTTTTATTTATTTTTAAACAATTAATGAATATTTTGCCCCGACAAATATCTACTTATATAGGTATCACAGTGCCTTCGGGACGGATTAACACATTTATTACGGGCGATGTACGTACATCGTTGCCGATCTACAAAACTTCTTCAGAGTGTAAAATAGGTAACAAAAGGTTTAGAAATGTCCCTCCATGTGTTCCTATCTTCGGTATATCTTAACGAAAATCCGGCATGGCTTCGCCTAGGTTCACTATATGAAGGTGAATCGGTTCTAAGGCCCCGAATTGTTCCTCACTGTTGCTGGTGAAGGCTAGTAAGGCACCTCGATAAAAGCGGGTTCAATTCGTTAGAGTATATTTTCCTATGCCCGTAAGGAGGATTATCACGAAGGCATTAGGTACCTTATACTCCGAAAGAATTTCACTAGCCCATACAGAGGATCATCACGAAGGCGTAGTTACTTTACTCCCACTTAAAGGACGAAACCCGGGTAGAGGATTCATGTTATGCAAATGCAAGTGACTGTGTGCGGAGGAACAAAACAAACCTGTCACCACCTGTTCTACACCCCTTATTCTAAATCCCCACTAAAATCAAACAATGTAAAGCATCAGTCAAGCAAACATATAAATATACGCAGCAAAATAACCAGAGAACAAATAATAATATGAATGCACATGAATATGGACATATTTAAAACATTTTTTTATTTTCAAAATTCTCTTTTATTTAAAAAAATATGAGAATTGAAACAAAATACCAATTAAACCAACAAAACCGAGACTTAAATAACACACGACTAATTCTAGGTCTGACTCTCTAAAAAAGTCTCCAGCGGAGTCGCCAAGCTGTCGCAACCTAAAAAATAACGAGTCTCATCGCAAAACTTTATTATTCGTTAAGCGTGACATAAAAAAAAACGAGGAAAAGTCGACTTAATTCCTCTAGAAAAATGAAGGTTTTGAAAATGACCTTAAAAAAGACATAGAGTTGCCACCAATCTTTTTTAGCCAGGTGTGATCGGCCACCTATTAAAACCGGTTTTATAAAATATTTTAAAAATTAATTAAAATATATTTAAAACCAATTTCAAGTCTGCGTTTAAAACCAGAGAAATCCAAGAAACGGGTTCGGGACTCGATTACGTATGGGGAAGGATTAGCACCCCCAAAACACCCGTATCAAACGGTACCTTATTAATCGTGTGTTATCTCAAATCTCGGTGTAAAGTTGGTTTTAAATTTAGTATTTCAAGTTAATTCCCAATTTAAAGAAAAATAATTCCATTTTTAATTGAAAATGATCCAGAATTTATAAATTCAAAATTTTCCTATATTCCCCAACAAATGTGGCAAAATATAGAAATTTTTATTAATTTGGAAAACTTTCCGAATCATTCTCGTTTCTTGAAAGAAAGATATTCCTTTATTAATGATAATTGATGATATTCCCTCCAGCAAACCCGGTAAGCAACTCATGAATTATTTTAACTCGGGAATATCTTTATTTTTTATTGAAAAATCATTATCCTTCTGAAAACATTTCAAAAGATATGAATATGTATATGCATGACATAAATAAAATGACATAGCAAAATCTAAATAATATAATGCATCCTAAATGATATAATATAATTTAAATGCCTTAACATATTCTAAATGAAATGAAATGTCTTAAGTTATATGACATATTCTAAATGAAATGACCTAGGTAACATAATATATTCTATATGAAATGTAATATCCTAAGACATATGATATATTCTAAATGAAATGACCTAGATGACATAATATATTCTATATGAAATAAAATAACCTAGATAACATAATATATTCTATATGAAATGAAATGACCTAAATGACATACATATTCTATATGAAATGACCTAAGTAACATACATATTCTATATGAAATGAAATGATTTAAATGACATGGCAAATATGAATGATATGGCATATAATTTAAATGACATAAAATATAAAATAATGCTATCATATAATATGCATGAAAATAAAATGCAAATAATAATGCATGAACATAGTATATGCTAAATAGTATAACAAAAAAAAATTAAATAAAAAACATAGGATATCATGAAATATTCCAAATCATATAATAAACAATATAACATAGCTCAAAATCATAACAACATAATAGAAATTATCATAGTAAAAATCACATATTATATAAAATGCATAAATATAGAAAATGCAATGCATGAAAATGTATTTTTTCCTTTAATTACGAAAATCCGTATATCTAAAAAGATATCCGGCTACCTTAGGAAAATATGTCAAATTAAATATTCTAAAACCAAAATATTTTGTGATTGTTTGAAAACAATTTTGAAAAGCTTGAATTAAAAATAAAAACTGGCTAATTTTTTTAAAAATGGCTCTAATTTTCTAAGTTTAAAATCCCGGACTTTGACCACCTTTAACCCGAGACTTAAAAAATCATTTTTAGAGTTTAAAAAGGCTTAGAAACTACCCTAAGACAGTAGCTAACCTTCCTAATCAGCCCCCTCTAAGTAACTTAACCAAAACAGAAAAATGACTTTTCTTTAAATTCAATTTTGACTCCACTTTTCAGTTTTAAGCCACGATTTTTTACCCTATTTTTAAAAGTTCAAAAATTTCTGAAACAAATACTGGAGACTCAAGACATGTAAACCTACACGGGAAAAAATCATCTTAATTTTTTGATCAACGATGAATGCCTAGAAAAATCGGGAAAGTACGAGTACTGGGTGAAAAAAAACTGCTTTGCCAAAATACATTTTTGCCTTTGATAAAATCATTTAAAAATCAAAGTAAAAATATTTAAGACTCACCAAATGACTCACAAACAGTAGCTAAGACTTTTTGAAAGTTAGATAAAAATTAGCTAAGTAAAGAAAATCACAAAGGTAGAATAATTAATTTGACAAAACTTAATTTTTCACAAGTGTGCTCAAGAGAGCATGACTTTGAACCACTAATTGGCTCAAGTCATTAGTCAAGTGGCATGAACATGAAATGCATGAAAAATTACAGCAAATATGATGCATGAAATGCATAAGTTTAAACCTAAATGTCATGAAAAATGCATGGCATCAATATAGTGACCTAGACCTAAATGAACTTGCATGGCATTCAATGCAACCTAGGTCTAAAATGCATGAACATGCATGGCAAATAAACCAAACCTAATAACTAAAACATGCATGGCATTTTCACAAACACAAAGCATGCTTAAACCAAAAACTCAACCAAATATCGTGCAAATGCTAACCTATCAAATAACATGGCAAGAATGCACATACAATGCTAAAATTCAAGGAGTGACCGAATGGCCTATGGTTCCTAACAAGCATGTCATTTTCACAAACACTTGGTATACTAACATGCAAAACTAAATCAAATGTCATGCAAATGCAACACACAATGCAAAACACATGGAGCAGCCGATAGAGGTGGCAATTGGGCGGGTTCGGGCGGGTTCGGGTCGGGTTCATTCGGGTTCGGGTTTATTCGGGTTCGGGTTCATTCGGGCTCGGGCTCATTCGGGTTCGGGTCCATCCGGGTTCGGGCTCATTCGGGTTCAGGTCCATTCGGGTTCGGGCTCATTCGGGTTCGGGCTCATTCGGGTTAGGGCCCATTCGGGTTCGGCCTCATTCGGGTTCGGGCCCATTCGGGTTCGGGCCCATTCGGGTTCGGGTTCGGTCTGGGTTCGGGTTCGGTCTGGATTCAGGTATCTTTTACATCATTTTATTTTATATTAGATGTAATCATTTTTACGTAATTTAAATATTTATATCTAAAAACAAATTATTAATTTATTATTATTTTTATACTTTTGCTATTATATGATATTTTTAATTATATTTATTTTTTAAAATTAATATTTGTTAGCACCAAAAGAATAAGAAATTAATTTGTTATATAAAATCAAATTTTGAAATAATTTATTATAAAAAAATATGATATATTATATTTTAATCATATTGATATTTAAAATAATTGATTTGATGAACTCGAATTTCAAAATATAAATACATTATAATTTATATTCACTATAAAATAAAAAACTTTTAAAAATAAATTCTGGTCTTTATCTATTCGTTTATATACTTATAAAATGCAAAAAATTTATGCTTATAGTCAAGATATATATATATATATATATTGAGTACTTATATTTTTTCATCAGTATAAAGTATAAATTATAAAGTAGTACTAAAAAAATATAATTTATATTTAAATTATACGTAATAAATATATAATTAATATGATTATTTATTAATATATAATAAATATACCCAAAACCAAAAGGCCATAAAACCCAAAACCCCATTAAACCCACCCGCTAAAATAAAATCTCATGAAAGCCATAATCCAATTAAACCCACTCTAACCTAACCGTATAAGTATAACCCAAAAGGCCAAAATAATTGAATTATTGTCAAATTTTTTTACCCTTAAAGAATAATTTAATTAGTGTCAAATTTTTTTTCACATCTCTAAAATTTTCAAGAATTTAAAATATTTAGATTGTAAATTCATCATGATATGAGACGTTAAAGTTATAACTTATAAGTACAAAATATAATTTACTTTTTGATAAAATTATTATTTCATCATCATATATATATATTAAATTTTAAATTTTAATTAAATTATTTAAAAAAATTAGAATAAAATTAATAATTAAAGTTATTGCTTTGTAAAAAAAAAATTAATTAATTGCAATTTGATTATTTTTATTTTTAGTATTAAATTCGGGTTCGGGTTCGGGCCGGTCTCGGGTTCGGGTCCATTCGGGTTCGGGCTCATTCGGGTTCGGGCTCATTCGGGTTCGGGCCCATTCGGGTTCGGGTCCATTCGGGTTCGGGCCCATTCGGGTTCGGGTCCATTCGGGTTCGGGCCCATTCGGGTTCGGATTTTTTCGGGTTCGGGTTTTTGACTTTTTGGTCAAATCGAGTTTGGGCGGGTTCGGGTTCGGGTTTTCCTGGGCGGGTTTTCGGGTTCGGGTTCATTTTGCCACCTCTAGTAGCCGAATAGCCTCAAGCTCCAACAAGCATGGCATTTTCACAAACACTTGATATACTAACATGCTCAAATAAAATATAACACTCAAAACATGCAAACACAAAGTAGAAATACTAAAACCAAACAAGCATTTTCACAAACACTTGATATACTAACATGCTCAACTAAAATATAAAACTCAAATCATGCAAACACCACACAAGCATTTTCACAAACACTTGATATACTAAATCTAAAACATCAACAAATTTAAACATTATGAAAACAGAAAATTAAAAATGCAAGAACATAATATTTAAATCATAAATGGCAACAAACAAAGCAACCAAATTTAAATATGACTCAAGTATGAAGTAGAATAACACTTAAAACATCAAGATTAAAGAAAATAACAATAATATCATGATAAAATAAACAAAATAGCAACCTTAAGAAATAATGTAGGCCATTCGGCCATGGTGAGAAATTGTAAAAAAAATTGTAAAAAATATTTAAGAAAGAAATAAAGAAAGAACTTAAGAAGAACAATAAAAAACATTTATTTAAAAAAAAAAGGTGCAAGAATTGGTGCTCAAGAGCAACCTTAAGAAGCTATATTTAAGCTTTATCTCTTCAAACTTTCCTTTCTTTTCTAAACTTTTTCTTTTTTGCTTTCAACCAAGGAGAGAAAAACTAAGAAAAACTAAGAGATATCTGCAAAATGAAAGTGTAAAATAAAAATCTGCTCCTCCCCCCTAAGGCTCGCCGAACCCCCCCTAAATCATGAAAGGATGTTGTCATTTTCATCCTAACCAATTTCGATCAAATGGCTAATAATTCAAGGTGAAAAGTCATGAAATTACCACCCTTAGATTAGCATAGCAGCTGTCCATAATTACAACTATTCAAGAATAATGTTGACACTCTTTCTTGGCCTATGTGGCTTAATCACCATGGCTTGATTAAAGAGAATCTCTAACTAACTCTTAATTCTTGGCCATTTGATTGAAAAATCAGAAGCTTCCTCCTTCCTTTGAGCCTTGGCAGGCTAGCACTTCTCTTTTTCAGCCCATGTTTGAGTTTTTGAAAGGCCAAAAGAAGCCCTTTTTGGTTGATTGGGTGAAATGACCGTTTTGCCCCTCGGATGCAAATAAATGTCAAATGGACTCCAAATTCAAATTTTATTTTTTTAATACTTTAAAAATAATAAAATATTGAATTCTGGAAGTTTTCAAAATTTTCGAGCCCGTTTGCTATTTATTTGGATTTTTTCTTCCAAAAATACCCTTTTATGCCCCCACATTTTACCATTTTTTAAACGAGCTCCAATCAAGATTTTTCTTCACCAATATCTTCCAAATAATTTAAATGAGTGATCTGGAAGTTTTCATAATTTTTGGAGCTCATTTGGTATTTTTTCGGGATTTATCTGCTTGAATTACTGCATAGGGCTCGGGATTTGGCCATTTTGCAAACGAACTCCAAATCAAGATTTTCTTTCACCAATCTCTTCCAAATAATTTAAAAATGAGATTTCCAAAATTTTAGAATTTTTGGAGTTCATTTGCTATTTTTCCGGGATTTATCTTTTTGAATTATTGCGTAGGAGGCCCGGGATTTGGCCATTTTGTAAACGAACTCCGAATCAAGATTTTCTTTCACCAATCTCTTTCAAATAATTTAAAAATGTGATTTGCAAACTTTCATAAGATTTGGAGTTAATTTGCTATTTTTTCAAGAATTTTTTTTTGAATTACTACAGAAGAGACTCGGGATTTGGCCATTTTGCAAACGAACTCCGAATCAAGATTTTGTTTCGCCAATCTCTTCTAAATGATTTAAGAATGAGATTTGCAAATTTTCAAAATTTTCGGAGTCATTCAGATTTGGCTATTTTTCCCAAATTTTCCAATTTTGCCCTTTTGCATCCGAAACCCGATTTTGCTCAAAACAAGTTCGATTTTTATATTTTCTTCAAGATGAGCCTTGGGTTATCCCTTTTTAATCATTCCTTATCCATTGGGGGCTTTAGTCTTACCAAGTCGGGCCATTTCTGTGATTCTTCCCGATTTCATCGAAATCCACCAAAAACCCTAATTCTCGGTTTTCTCCTGGATTGACTTTTTTTCGATTTTTCTTTCAAGTGGGTTCTCCATTACCTGTAGTCAGTGCTTATCTTTCATTTGGAACCATCAATTTTGACCAATTCGATCTTTTAAGCACTTTTCCCCAAATTTTTCGAATTAGGGTTTCCTTTCTACTGAATCTCCAAATCCCAACTTCCGAACTCCATATCTTTCAATGTAGACCTCGGATTATCAAAATTCTTTCTCCATTTTTCAATTGAACTTCAAATCTTGATTTTCAAAGTGGGTTGACTTTTATAGTAGTTGACTTTCTGAGGTTGACTTTTTTTTGGGGTTGACTTTTTCAAGTTTGACTTTTTATGCTCGCCCCCTTAAAATAAGTCTCGGAGTACCACATGTAGGATGAAAAAGGTATTTTACATTTTGAAACCTCAATTTAGGAAGAAAACATACCTGTTTTAGTGGTTCAGATAAAATTAGGTGTCTACAGAGCCCATTTCCCTCGTAGATCCTTCACGATAGGGAGAATTTTCCTTAGTACCAACACCCCTTCTCGAAACTGTCTGGGACGAATCTTCTTGTTATGGGCTCGAATCATCTTTTTCTGATACAACTGCCCATGACAAATTGCCTTCAATCTTTTCTCCTCGATGAGATTCAGCTGTTCATAACGAGCTATAACCTATTCTGCTTTTTCTAGGCCAACTTCTGTCAAAACCGGAAGTGAAGGGATTTCAACTTCAATAGGTAGCACTGCTTCTATCCCGTATACCAAAGAGAATGGCGTTGCCCCTGTAGATGTGCGAGCCGAGGTTTGATATGCATGAAGAGGCAAAAGGCAAGATCTCAAGCCAATCCTTGTACACATCAGTCATCGTCTCAACAATCTTCTTGATGTTTTTGTTGGCTGCTTCTACTGCCCCATTCATCTTCGGACGATAAGGTGTCAAATTATGATGCGTGATCATGAACTGAGTACACACTTCTCTCATCATCTTATTATTCAGATTGAGAGCATTATCTGAAATAATTCTTGCTGGCAATCCATATCGGCATATGATTTCCTTTTTAACAAATCTGCATACCACCGACTTTGTTACATTCGCATAGGAAGTAGCTTCTACCCATTTTGTGAAATAATCTATGGCTACCAAAATGAAACGATGTCCATTTGAAGCTTTCGGGGTAATAGGTCTAATCATATCCATTCCCCACATTAAAAAGGGACATGGTGCAGTCATGACATGCAATGGTAATGGCGGCACATGAATCTTATCTGCATATATCTGGCATTTATGACACTTCCTGGAATAACTGATACAATCTCCTTCCATTATCAACCAATAATATCTTCCCTCATAATCTGTTTAGCAAGCATGTGACCATTGGCATGGGTGCCACATATCTCTCCATGGACTTCTTCTATGATTTTCCTAGCTTCAGCAGATCCGACACATCTCAATAAAACTTGGTCTTTCTCTTTTTTATAGAGAATCTCACTATCTAGAACAAAACTCATTGCTAGCCTTCTTAGAGTCCTCTTGTCATTTTTTGTTGCCTATTCTGGATACTGTTGACTATTGATATATTGCAAGATGTCGTTATACCAAGGGAGACCATCTGCTTCTTCTTCGATACTCAAGCAGTGGGCAGGAGACTCATATATACTCATCTTTATCGGCACAACTTCAACCCCTTCATTCACTTTGAACATTGATGACAAAGTAGCCAGAGCATCTGCCATTCGGTTTTCTTCTTGAGGGAAGTAATTGAAATTCACTTCTTCAAACTCCTCCAATAAACTTAGTATGAGTTCTCAGTATCGGATTAGCTTTGTATCTTGGGTTTCCCATTCTCCCCTTAATTGATATATCACTAGGGCTGAATCTCTTAAAACTTCCAATATTTTGATTTTTTTGTCCACTGCAGCATGAAGGCCCGTAGTACACACTTCATACTCGATAGTATTGTTTGTACAATCAAAATCCAATCTAGTAGTGAAAGGATAATAATCTTCTTCTGGGGATATGAGCACTGCACCAATTTCGTGCCCCATGGCATTAGATGTGCCATCAAAGTACATTTTCCATACTTTCTTCCTCAAGGGAATCTCTTCTGCTTGCGAAACATACATCAAATCTTCAACTGGGAAGTCAAAGTTCAATGGCTCATAATCTTCCATTTCCCGGCTTGCTAAGAATTAAGCCACTGTACTGCCCTTGATAGCTTTCTAACTTACATATACAATTTCGTATTCTGACAATAAAACCTGCCATCTTGCTGTTCTCCCTGATAAAGAAGGTGCTTCCAACATGTACTTAATTAGATCTAGCAAGCCGTGTGGTACAACATGTACTATCTGAGTCTTCAAGCAGTCCAAGCTAAGGCACAACATAACTTTTCTACCGATGAATATTTCAGCTCATAATCTATGAATTTCTTGCTAATATAGTAAATCGCCTGTTCTTTTTTTCCAGTCTCATCAAGCTGCCCCAAAACACAACCCATGGATCTCTCAAATACTGATAGGTACAATATCACTGGTTTATCCGGAATTGGTGGCATTAGCACTGGTGGGTTGGGTAGATAATTTTTAACCTCTTCAAAGGCAATCTGACAACCTTCATCCCATTCTCCTGGATCACGTTTTCGAAGTAGCTTAAATATTGGATCACATTTGTCGGTTAATTGGGAAATAAATTGAGCAATGTAATTCAATCTCCCTAGAAAACCTCTTACTTCTTTTTGAGTATGTGGTGGTGACAAATTCTGAATGGCCTTCACTTTATCAGGATCAATCTCAATTCCTTTTTGCTGACAACAAGACCCAACAATTTCCCCGAGGTGACTCCAAAAGTGCATTTTGTCGGATTTATCTTGAGTCAAAACTTTCTTAGTCGTTCAAAGAGTTTCTTAAGATTCGCAATATGCTCCTCTTCTCCTTGTGACTTTGCAATCATATCATCAACATAGACCTCAATTCCTTTATGCATCATATCATGAAACAAGGTCACTATGGCTCTCTAATATGTTGCCCCAGCATTCTTCAACCCAAACGGCATTACCTTGTAGAGAATGTTCCCCACATTGTGACAAATGTGGTTTCTCCATATCTTTCGATGCCATCTTAATCTGATTGTATCTCGAAAATCTGTCCATGAAAGAAAATAAAGAACTCTTCGTCGTATTATCCACCAGAGTATCGATATGGGGCAAAGGGAAATTATCTTTAGGGCTGGCCTTGTTCAAATCTCTGTAATCAACACACATCCGCACCTTACCATCCTTCTTTGGTACTGGAACAACATTTGCCACCTATTTTGGATATTTTGCCACCTCTAAGAATCCAGTATCAAATTGTTTCTTCACCTCCTCTTTTATCTTTAATAGCATGTCCAGTCTCATTCTTCTCAACTTTTGCTGAATTGGTTTGCATTATGGCCTTAAAGGTTGCTTATGAACCACAATATCTGGATCCAACCCTGGCATGTCTTGGTAAGACCATGCAAATACATCCACATATTCTTGGAGCAAAGCTATCAATTCACCATTTATTGACGATGACAATAAAGTCTCAATTTTAACATCTTTTATCTCCTCACCATTTCCCAGATTTATCATTTCCAATAATTCCTTATGAGGAAGTACTTGTTTGTCCTCTTGTTCTATTTTCCTTAATAGATCCGGAGGTAGATCATAATCCTCAGTATCTTTGTTAGCCTCAAAATCACCCGTGCAAATAGGTCCTTCAAAATCAATTTCAAAATTACTGACAAGAAGGTCCTTATTTTCCACATCCAAACACCTGTAAATAGGTGGGGAAGAAACAATAGAGGAAAATATATATAATAAAAGAAAAAAATAGCATAAATGAAAGAATATGGACACATCAATATGAATAAAATGCATCGTGCTTGTTATTTATTGAATGAAAATGTTTAAACTAAAAGCCCACTAAAAAAAAAACTCTTAATATCTCTAGGTAAAGATAATTAAGATTGTTTTTTTAAAGTATTACTTTGGAATAGACTTAAAGGCTATGGGCAACTCAGTCGCACTCCAATTGGTCAGTCTATATCCTGGTGGACAATGTCGCACCATCCAGTTCGCTTTGTCACTTTCCATTCCTTGATTCCCAGTCATGCAAATCACCATATCCTGTATCTGCCCACCCTTATTCACATGGAACTTTTCAAATGCTTGCTTGATCATTATGAGTACATCTTCTGAATTTTTTTCTCCGAATAGAAAACGAGCAGAGTAAAAGATGTGAAGGATTGGTGGAAAAGTCATAGGCTCCCACTCAATATCCATAACCGCGAGACGGGCCATCCTCCTTTGTCGGTTCTTTTCAACTTGTTTCCTCTTCTCATGGGCCTTCGAAAGATACCCTAAGCCAAACTGATTTTTTTCCCACTACTTTCATTGCTTGGGCCATCCCTTGAAGATATTTTGCAAGACCTTTTCTAGCCCTGCAGCCCTTTCCCACTGTAGTTCTTACTCCCAGCCATGTGTTCTTAGACAACCTTGGTTTTGGAATTTTTCGTCCTTCATTGACGAAAACCTTATTTACGAACTCCAAATACCGAAAGGAACATTCTATGGCATCTTCATTGGGTTCAACATAAGAAGATTCAGTAGATGCAGGGGCTATTATGTCCTCTTCTCCTGATACAGTGACCAAACGCCCCTCCATCAAAAATTTTAGCTTTTGGTGGAGAGATGAGGGTACAGCCCCTGCTGAATGTATCCACGGCCTTCCCAACGAGCAATTATAGGACGAATTAATATCCACGACCTGAAAGTTCATCGTATAGGTGCATGGGCCTATCTCTAGAGAAACCTCAATAGTTCCTATTACATCTCTCCTGGTACTATCGAAAGCTCTAACCACCATGCAACTTGGCAGCATAAAAAAATAACAACTGGCAACTTAGACAGGGTTGCCAAGGGCATTACATTTAATGAAGAACCATTATCCAGAAGCACCCTTGGTAATATATTGTCACACCCCAAATTCATGGCATGTGACCGGCCAGAGACAAGGTATGCCCCTGCCTCCGAAGCCTGAGTATGCTCATTAAACCAAATCAAACAAAATTTTGGCATAATCTCACCCTACATAAGGGTTTGCCGCTCAATCATCAATATTCACAATGCAATAATTCATCAACACATGACATCTCGGTTTGGACACCTCTGATAGGGAGTAACCGAAATGCCCCGCAGTAGACTCAACCTTTATGACATCTTATATACAAACATACATTTATAATATATCATAACAAAATGAACATCACCATCTCATACCAGGCCTCTAAGACTGATATATGTCCTACATCACTTAATTACATCCGTTTACAAAATATACAGTACGTATTCAACATACACAAAATACAGAGGACCCATGATACCCTAGTGACTGCAAAAAAGTACCCCACCATCGCCACTGCTTACCACGTCCTGGGTCAATTCCCTCACCACAAGTATGTGAGCAGCTAGCTATCTGGAATCTCGGAAGAGTTGGGTCTATTAGAATCTGAAAAAAAAAATGAAAATAAATGAAGTGAGTTGAAAAACTCAGTGAGCATAAGGTAACTAGGAAGAGTACTTGGAAATTTCGTGCTACCTTTCTTAACCATTAAAGCATAAACATGACATATCAAGTACGACTAATTAACCGAAAAGTAATATTTAAAAATTGTTCCGGGACTTATAAAAATTATTTGTCCCTTTTGAAATCTTCGATGCTGAGTGCTGAATATAAATAGGCCATTGGCCAGCCAAAATCGGTAGCCAAAAATATTTAACAATTGATTTTACGTGTATACCTCTATAATTATCATTTAGAATTTTTTTATGACTATAACATCAAAACATTCCGGACTTATATCAGTCCGTAATATTTGTCATCCCAGAGCATCTTGTCCATACCACAATAGCATTCCAGACATCATCCTGTCCGTAAAACAATAGCATCCCGGACATCATCATGTCCGTACAACAATAGCACCCCGGACATCACCCTGTCCATATAATAATAGCATCCCAGACATCACCTTGTCCGTACAACAATAACACCCCGGACATCACCCTGTCCATATAATAATAGCATCCCGGACATCACCTTGTCCGTACAACAATAGCATCCCGGACTTCACCTTGTCCGTACAACAATAGCATCCCGGACATCATCTTGTCCGTACAACAATAGCACCCCGGACATCACACTGTTCGTACAATAATAGCATCCCGGACATCACCCTGTCCGTATTATAATAGCATCCCGGACATCACCCTGTCCGTCCAATAATATCAACATGATATTTTAATTCTCTTATATCGTGGAGTAATATATATATATATATATATATACTGTGCTAGGAAACAATCTCTACACTAACATATTTCTACTTATGTTTTTCATAGCATTACAATTTCACTTAGATTTTTTATCAAACAACTTATGTGCATAACCTTTTAATCTACAATATCTAACTATCCTTAAATACTCAACCATCCTATACAATATCATTCATCAACCAATTTCACGAACTAGTAACCATAATGCCTAAAACATAATTTCATACTATTGTTTCTTTAATACGACAAGTACAACCATAATCCGTATCTTGCCCAACATCTCAATTAAGCATATTTGAGCATTTTAAATAGCTAATATTCAGTATTATTCAACTCCACAACACTTACCTCATGTAACCATATTAACACCACACTTACGCCTTTGATCCGCGTAAGGTTCGAAACTTACCATTTTCGCAATTCTAGCAATCTTTCGTGTTTCAATATCCATATCAATCAACAATGCATATAAAACAACAACTACCTCCTAGATTAACCTAAATACTCACAGTGTTATTTCGAGTATTAAAGCGGCACTTTCGTGACTTTGTCGCGATCCTTGGTGAACTCCACGATATGGGTACCTACGACATCGGCAGGATATTATGTAAATATTTTACAACTACGAGACACTATAATTCCCATCATTTATAATAGTTAGCTGCTATCCAAAATTTTCAGCTTAAGAATTTTTTTACAAATAAATTTTACACTTAGTTTGGATTAAAATTTGGAGCAACAATCAACTAAAAAGTTGCTCACACGATGACAGTAAAGCTAACGGTGGCCTCGAACAACCAAGGAACGTGGCAGCACCATCTCAAGGCAAGCTAGGGTTTCAGCCAAACTCATTTTAGCCTCTAAATTTTGATTCAAAGCTATCTGATACTAATTTATGGCTTAAGGAGACGGAGGAACACCTCCCGTGACAAAAAAAATGGTGGCAACATGGTGGTTCACCACCACCAATTTTTAGCCCACATGGTTTCTCATAGATAAAGGCAAAATCTTCAAAATATAACATCAAAATCAAGCTTAGAACATGAAGTTACCTTTGGGTTTGTGAAATCTTTGAAAATTTTGGTGATCTGCCTAGTAAACGGAGGAGAGAGAAAGCTTGGAAGCAAGCTTCCATGGCTTCCCCTCTTTCTTTCTCATTTTTCTGGTTTCTCACGTGAAATTGGGGAGGAAGAAGTCTGATTTTCAGACTTAATAAGTTGGCTATGGTCAAATGACCATTTTGCCCCTATTTTGTCTTTTAGTACCTTAGCAAGCCAACATGAAATTTTAACATTCGGAAGCCCATTTTCCACTTTTCTTGACACGGATATGTTCCAAATTTGATAACATACTGATCTACATGTTCGGATAATTTTTTTGATATCCCGAAACCCAAATCCGGGCCTCGGAGCGCCAACGGGTTAATATTTTGACTTTTTTGGTTTTAGCTCCGATTTTTGTTCTAATTTCATCAGTAGCTTGCTAACATCATTTTATGTCTATATTAATCTACCGATCCATTTAAAACCTTATTCGGACCTTCCTGCGGTTAGTTTTCGGTTTTTTTTCCTTTAGGTTACTTAAGGACTAATCCGATTTCGACTCTGTTTTTTGATTTTTCTTGTCATATTCATAATCCTCATATGTTATAACATATGTCCATGTGTTTGGATCAGTTTCAAAAAAATCCCGAACCATGTTTTTACAGCAATTTACGCTAGCGTTACTAAATGACGAATTAGACGATTTTAGCTATCGGATTTGATTTTAATGTCCAATTTTTGATCTAAACATCATATTAGGATCCTATATAATCACTTAGTCCATTGGTACCATTTACGGACTAAAAACAAAATTTTGGGTAAAATTACCAAAATACCCCTGTTCACATTTTACCGATTTTTCTGCCGATTCATGTTCTAACACTCCCAAATAATGTTATATCACATATCAACACTATGTGAAGTTAACTTATCACATTTTACGGACTTTCTCCTACCTCGACTTTTAGTCAATTTGGGGTTAAATCACTTAATCACTCGATTAAACCCCCAACTCTATAATTTATCATACAACATGTGTACCACATGGTAGCCCATCCTTTCTGTAGGCATTTCAAAGTTTAACCTCGAGCCATCCGCATGTTATAATTGTCTCGAATTGATCTCGTGCTTACGAGGGTCTTACAATTCTTCCCCCCTTAGTAAAATTCGTCCTCGAATTTTGCATAAAGTCAACTTATATAAAAGTACAGGTGCTATCTTTGGCTGTATCACATGAAAATTGTCTGACATGAATCTCCACATCATAAGTACATTAAACACAGAGTGTACACTACTCATCTCAGGTGATAGGTCTCACTCAGTATCTGAAATGGTCCGATATACCTTGGACTCAGCTTGGCCCATCCGCCAAAGCTCATAACACTCTTGAAAGGTGAAACTTTCAAGAATACATAGTCACATGCTATCGGCATACGACTTCTGCCTACTCTAGCAGTTACTAATATATCTTTGATTAACTACACTTTTTTCTAGGTGTACTGTACCGTACCATATCTGAACTGAACAACTGATATCCTCCTGTCTTAAATTAACTGACAGGATATTGGCACATCCGGCTATACAATGTCTCGGTCCTAGTTTTGTAATGATCAACAATAAATAAACTCAGATCGCAATCCCAAATAATCAATAAGATAAGCCTGAAACTAGATCGAAATACAAGAAATGGTATCATTTGCATACTGTACTAAAAACTGTTAATATATACAAACTCAATCAATGATAGGTATCGATCTCGATTCTCCTCGGAATCTAGTATATTAACACATAACATGTCCTCAAGGACTGTTCATCTGTCCGTAAATGAAATACGGTAATAAATCGCAACTGTATTTCAGAAGCTACCTGGAATGATCTCCAGAATTTAACTGTAAACTTGATGTCTCAATCAAGTACAATAAACATGAAAACTTCACAAAGACCCAATCTGGTCTAAATGGAGCCTAGCACACTGACTTATGTTATACGTAATTTACCCAAAATCAAGTGTGCTAATTTACTCAGTCTATCGACAATAACTCAAATAAAATCACATTACTTGCCTACCTTAGACAAGCCTATATCTAGGCCCCAAAATGACTTTATCTCAATCCCATTATTATGTATTCAACTTTATAACCTATTTGAATCTCATTATTGTATATTAAACTCTGTAGCATTACTGCTGGCTTCTGATGCTTAGCTCATACCTGCTAGCACAGTAAACATTTAATCACCACTCCGTAACAATGTGTTCCATACTCTGTCACTATTAGAACTATTTGAACTCATGATAAATCATAACTTTATCGAGGTACAACACATAAGAAAAATTGGGTGCCACTTCGAGGATTTTACCTCGAACACCTTCTATCTCGAGGACTACTAATCGATTATATAAATGGGGGGTTTCCCTTACTATTAACTATCAGTAATATTTTAAAACATTGCCATAATATTGGCTTTATCCAATGATAGAAAAATAATACACTCATAGTCTTTTAATATTTCCAAAATCAATCTTGTTTCAATCAATTTTTTTTTCCTCTGATCACACTACACTTTCGCTGCATAGCTCTGACTCATTCTTTCAACTATACATGCTTAATAAATAACATTGTGTCTCGTATGTTCACTACATTCGTTCAATAAACCATTCATTTATACCATATCAATAGATGTAACTTCAGACCAACACTATCATCAAATTATACTCAAGTATCCCCTGCACCGAGTCCCGTATACTATACAATTTTAGACAAAGTCTATAGTATCTGTATAAATTTGCATACAGTTTGTGATATCAACACACGTCCCGGGCATAGCCCGTAATACCATTAAACATTTTGAATACAATCCAAATATTAAACAACCAGTACTAGGGCAATATGTCTCAATCACGTACAATAACCAGAAAACTCCATATTTCACATAGTTGCGAGATTAATGTGATAATTCATGATTAAATCCATCGCATCTAGTTCCACGTGCTAGCACATAACCCGGATAAAGTTTGTGTGGTGATGATCTGCCAGGCATAGCCCCTCATGTCATCTAAGATATATGATGATCTCCGCCTATTAAGGCCCATCATCTTAAACTCAGGAACTAGTGCGAGAATAAAATCTCAAAACTCCCTGGTGCACAGGGAAAACATAAACATCCACATCCGTATATTTATCCGTGTAGATTACCACTAGGCAACAACAACCATATAATCAATATAACCCACTTAGAAACTATAATAGACTATCATGACTATACCATCAGTTTTATCTGCCTAGGCACGCTACTAGGCTAGCCACAATAAATATACATCAGTCTTACGACATTGGCATCCATGCCCAATCATATTCTTATCTTGGTTACTTAGGATCTTCCAAGGTTATATATTTTCATTCAAACATTAAACCAAAAACCTTGTAGGCATAATAATTGCCTTCCTCCTAGTCATTTTCACAAGCACCTTGTGTGTGATTTATAATCCAACTTAAAATATATCCTTGAGCACTCAAATATTACCCAGCCTACAAGTTCAGTTTAATATCCAACCACCACCATTTCACAACATCCTCAACATCAATAACAAATCTCGGAACTAGGTCAAAATACTTCAAAGTTTCTTGAAATACAACTCAATATATAGTGCTCAAATTAAATGAAATCAGTTTCCAAAACCAGACTAAAGTTATACCTGTCACCATGGCAGTACATGCAAAATCATAGGCTTGTCCTCTATTGCCCATAGTATGTTCTCTGCCCACAGACTGTTGTTCCCAGCCCTAGGAACCCTGACCCGTCTGTAATGCTACTAACCCTGCTGATTGCCCTGGATATGCTGTAGCTGGATGTGGAGCTCGCACTGATAGGGATGAACCTGGACCTAATGGGCAATCTCTCCTGAAATGCCCTGGCTTGCCACATCTATAACATACACCAGTCAATCTCCTCCTCCGACTACTGACTTCTCTATCCCTCAACATCCATGATTCTAGGGTTGTTCTAACCCTTAGTCCATATGGCCTTGTTTGCCTAGATGTTTGTCTTTCATATCTCACTCTCTCCTGTGACCTATCCTCGAATCGCCTTAACCTCTCGTATTCATGAATTCCTAAATCCCTTTCAATTTCTGGTAAAAATTCTCGAAGAAGCTCAACACTAAATTCTGACCACTCGAGGGGAGGGTCATCAATCCGTCTTCTGGCTACTAAAGAGATATACCATGCATGTGCCCTACCATACAGCTGAAATCTCACTAATTGTATGGCTCTAGTCGGCGAGCACCCTAAGCCTACACACCGTTGGCCGCACTCTTCTAAAAATCTTCTAGGATCAAAATCAGATTCCACCCCTGCAAAACTAGGTGGTAATGTTCCTCCAAAGTAGGTAAGGTTATATGTTGATAAGGTATATGTTATTCCAACAACAGCTCATTACTAACAACACCTCGTTGAAGGAATTTGGTCGAACAATCGTGGCTGTCATTGTTCTATCACCAGCCCTACCAGGGCCTGAATATATTAATATGTTCTGTTTACCATATCCAATAACTATTCATATGTGTCGTCATCTAATACTACTCCAGCAATCCTATCTATTTCCCTAGTAGCAGACCTACTACTATCCTCACTCTGGCATCTAACCTCAAGGCAAATAAAAATATTATCCAGGACCTCAAACTCTCGGTCCCCCAATACGTCTCTATATCTATGAGATCGTGATCGTGACAGCATTATATTTAGAAAATAAATATACTGTCAGTAATTCCACAATATTCCCGACACAATTCTATATGTACTAGCTGGCTTATAGATTACCCGGCGTAACCGCATGTGACGATGGACATCTGTAGGGGCAATACACTACTTACCGATACCCTAAGATTACCTGTAAGCAATGCACTACTACCCCACCCTTTTTGCAGTCACTGACCTCTAGACCATGCTCTGATACCACCTTCGTCACACCCTAAATTCATGGCATGTGACCGGCCAGAGACAAGGTATGCCCCTGCCTCCGAAGCCTGAGTATGCTCATTAAACCAAATCAAACAAAATTTTGGCATAATCTCACCCTACATGAGGGTTTGCCGCTCAATCATCAATATTCATAATGTAATAATTTATCAACACATGACATCTCGGTTTGGACACCTCTTATAGGGAGTAACCGAAATGCCCCGCAGCAGACTCAACCTTTATGACATCTTATATACAAACATACATTTATAATATATCATAACAAAATGAATATCACCATCTCATACCAGGCCTCTAAGACTGATATATGTCCTACATCACTTAATTACATCCGTTTACAAAATATACAATACCTATTCAACATACACAAAATATAGAGGACCCATGATACCCTAGTGACTGCAAAAATGTACCCCACCATCGCCACTGCTTACCACGTCCTGGGTCAATTCGCTCACCACAAGTATGTGAGCAGCTAGCTATCTGGAATCTGGGAAGAGTTGGGTCTATTAGAATCTGAAAAAAAAATGAAAATAAATGAAGTGAGTTGAAAAACTCAGTGAGCATAAGGTAACTAGGAAGAGTACTTGGAAATTTCGTGCTTCCTTTCTTAACCATTAAAGCATAAACATGACATATCAAGTACGACTAATTAACCAAAAAGTAATATTTACAAATTGTTCCAAGACTTATAAAAATTATTTATCCCTTTTGAAATCTTCGATGCTGAGTGCTGAATATAAATAGGCCATTGGCCAGCCAAAATCGGTAGCCAAAAATATTTAACAATCGATTTTACGTGTATACCTCTATAATTATCATTTAGAATTTTTTTATGACTATAACATCAAAACATTCCGGACTTATATCAGTCCGTAATATTTGTCATCCCGGACTATCTTGTCCATACCTCAATAGCATTCCGGACATCATCCTGTCCGTAAAACAATAGCATCCCAGACATCATCATGTCCATACAACAATAGCACCCCGGACATCACCCTGTCCATATAATAATAGCATCCCGGACATCACCTTGTCCGTACAACAATAGCACCCCGGACATCACCCTGTCCGTATAATAATAGCATCCCGGACATCACCTTGTCCGTACAACAATAGCATACCGGACTTCACCTTGTCCGTACAATAATAGCATCCCGGACATCATCTTGTCCGTACAACAATAGCACCCCGGACATCACACTGTCCGTACAATAATAGCATCCCGGATATCACCCTATCCGTATAATAATAGCATCCCGGACATCACCCTGTCAGTACAATAATATCAACATGATATTTTAATTCTCTTATATCGTGGAGTAATTATATATATATATATGTATATACTGTGCTAGGAAACAATCTCTACACTAACATATTTCTACTTATGTTTTTCATAGCATTACAATTTCACTTAGATTTTTTATCAAACAACTTATGTGCATAACCTTTTAATCTATAATATCTAACTATCCTTAAATACTCAACCATCCTATATAATATCATTCATCAACCAATTTCACGAACTAGTAACCATAATGCCTGAAACATAATTTCATACTATTGTTTCTTTAATCCGACAAGTACAACCATAATCCGTATCTTGCCCAACATCTCAATTAAGCATATTCGAGCATTTTAAATAGCTAACATTCAGTATTATTCAACTCCACAACACTTACCTCATGTAACCATATTAACTCCCCACTTACACCTTTGATCCGCGTAAGGTTCGAAACTTACCATTTTCGCTATTCGAGCAATCTTTCGTGTTTCAATATCCATATCAATCAACAATGCATATAAAACAACAACTACCTCCTAGATTAACCTAAATACTCACAGTGTTATTTCGAGTATTAAAGCGGCACTTTCGTGACTTTGTCGCGATCCCAGGTGAACTCCACGATACGGGTACCTACGACATCGGCAGGATATTATGTAAATATTTTACAACTACGAGACACTCAAATTCCCATCATTTATAATAGTTAGCTGCTATCCAAAATTTTCTAGATTAAGAATTTTTTTACAAATAAATTTTACACTTAGTTCGGATTAAAATTTGGAGCAACAATCAACTAAAAAGTTGCTCACACGATGACAGCAAAGCTAACGGTGGCCTCGAACAACCAAGGAACGTGGCAGCACCATCTCAAGGCAAGCTAGGGTTTCAGCCAAACTCATTTTAGCCTCTAAATTTTGATTCAAAGCTATCTGATACTAATTTATGGTTGAAGGAGACGGAGGAACACCTCCCGTGACAAAAAAAATGGTGGCAACATGGTGGTTCACCACCACCAATTTTTAGCCCACATGGTTTCTCATAGATAAAGGCAAAATCTTCAAAATATAACATCAAAATCAAGCTTAGAACATGAAGTTACCTTTGGGTTTGTGAAATCTTTGAAAATTTTGGTGATCTGCCTAGTAAACGAAGGAGAGAGAAAGCTTGGAAGCAAGCTTCCATGGCTTCCCCTCTTTCTTTCTTTCTCATTTTTCTGGTTTCTCACGTGAAATTGGGGAGGAAGAAGTCTGATTTTCAGACTTAATAAGTTGGCTATGGTCAAATGACCATTTTGCCCCTATTTTGTCTTTTAGTACCTTAGCAAGCGAACATGAAATTTTAACGTTCGGAAGCCCATTTTCCACTTTTGTTGACATGGATATGTTCCAAATATGATAATATTCTGATCTACATGTTCGGATAATTTTTTTGATATCCCGAAACCCAAATCCAGGCCTCGGAGCGCCAACGGGTCAATATTTTGACTTTTTCGGTTTTAGCTCCGATTTTTGTTCTAATTTCATCAGTAGCTTGCTAACATCATCTTATGTCTATATTAATCTATCGATCCATTTAAAACCTTATTCGGACCTTCCCGCTGTTAGTTTTCGATTTTCTTTCCTTTAGGTTACTTAAGGACTAATACGATTTCGACTCTATTTTTTGATTTTTCTTGTCATATTCATAATCCTCATATGTTATAACATATCTCCATGTGTTTGGATCAGTTTCAAAAAAATCCCGAACCATGTTTTTACGGCAATTTACGCCAGCGTTACTAAATGACGAATTAGACGATTTTAGCTATCGGATTTGATTTTAATGTCCAATTTTTGATCTAAACATTATATTATGATCCTATATAATCACTTAGTCCATTGGTACCATTTAGAGACTAAAAACAAAATTTTGGGTAAAATTACCAAAATACCCCTGTTCATATTTTACCGATTTTTCTGCCGATTCATGTTCTAACACTCCCAAATAATGTTATATCACATATCAACACTATGTGAAGTTAACTTATCACATTTTACGGACTTTCTCCTATCTCGACTTTTAGTCAATTTGGGGTTAAATCACTTAATCACTCGATTAAACCCCCAACTCTACAATTTATCATACAACATGTGTACCACATGGTAGCCCATCCTTTCTGTAGGCATTTCAAAGTTTAACCTCGAGCCATCCGCATGTTATAATTGTCTCGAATTGATCTCGTGCTTACGAGGGTCTTACATATATGCCCCTTGAAAGTGGTTATTATGTGAAGAGCCTTTGTTGACCCAATACCATTGGGTGGTATTTCATCATAACTCAACTATATATGGTCATCTGCCACAATGTTTCCCACCAGCCTATCTAATTTTTCTACCGATATGTTGTTAGCCACATATGCCTGACTCAACACTTTCAACAGGGCATTTCTGTGTGGCTCCGAGTTCAATAGCAAAGATAAGATGGAGATTCTTGCTGGTTGGCGTTGCAGTTGCTCAACCACACTATACTCACTATGCTTTTTGAATTTTAAGAACTCACAGGCTTTCTTCTCATTTACCGGCTCTTTTATCCTGTTTACCGGGGCTGGTCCCTTTTCTACTTCTTTTGACAAATCCATCTCAATATGGATTGGTTCAGCTACTTTCTTCCCTTTGTCCATTCCTTCATCCTTGCTTGTTGATCCCTGTTCAACAACCACAGGGACATAACACCTTCTACTTCATGTTAAGTGCCCCACATCTGTAATATCCTGCTTACTTGAAGACCCTGGCATAACCATGCCGCAGTCATATTTCCATGGTGTAGCTTTGTTTTCCTTATATGAAAAGGAAGAAGGCAAATCAATGATTAGCTTAGACGCGATTTCATCAACAACCGGAGTAGTCTTCTTTGGTTTATCGTAATAGATGATCAAAGTCTTCTTATCCCGTAGCCAGCCTCATTCTCAATAACCTCTACTTCATCCTCCATTTCTTCGTAAAACTGGGCTTCCCCCTTATCAATCATCTTTTGGACTTTAGCAAGAAAATCTCCGCAATCCTGTATGATATGACCTTTATATCCATGGAACAGGCACCAATCCTCCACCCTGTTTGCAACCATTTTTCAACTGTTACCATCCTCCACCATTCCTGCTTTTATCATTTTGACCCACACTTCTATCATTGGAGTATTGACTTCACTGACAAGCCTTTTCAACCTTCTCTCTTCCCCTGTCAAAACTGCATTTACCCGATTCTCAGCATGATCAGGCAATGGATTTCCTGCTATATTCGGCCCATTCCTTGTCTCAAACTTCACTACCCAAGTATTCATCAAACTTTGGACTTTCTTCTTAAAGGCAATACAATCTTCAGTCAAATGCCCCTGAATCCTTGCGTGATATGTGCAGCTAACATTTGCGTTGGACCACCTTGGATATGGTGGTTTAGAGGTTTTAGGTATACAGGTGCAATAGTTTGAGATATAGCTCACCATAGTTGGTAGGAATCAGATCAAATTGGGGTTTTCGATCATTCCTTGGTGAACGTTGATCATTACGTCTAGCAGCTTGAGTGTTTGGGACAGTGTTTCGGGGAAGGTTTATCTGTGGGGACACGCCAGTTGAAAAAGGCTGTTGTGGTATATTGGTATAGGGGAATGGATTTTGGGTAAGATGGTTCACATTGGGATAGTAAGGATTATACCTCGAATAAGGTGTGTCGGGTGTAGCAGGTGCATAAGATGTAGAAGGAGTATAGGGCCTAGGAGGTGTATATGGTGTAGGAGGTGCATAGGGGTATTGATTGAAGCCAACTGCATGGGTCTCCTCTTTCTTCTTTACAGGGAAAACCTTATTCGGAGTAGCAGACTCACTCCCTTCCATTTTCCCGTTCTTAGTGGCAAACTCTATCATCTCCTCGGATATTACCATATCTGCAAAGTCCTTGGTGGCATTCTCCACCAGTTTATCATAATACGGTGCCTTCAAGGTGTTGATGAAAAGTACTGTAGTTTCTTTGCTAGTTAAAGGGGGTTGCACTTGTGTAGCCAAATCCCTCCACCTTTGCGAGTATTCTTTGAAACTCTCAGTAGTCTTCTTTTCCATGTTCTGTAGTGACAGCCTATCAGGTACCATATCACATACATGCTTATAATGCTCCATGAAAGCCCTGGCTAAATCCGTCCATGAACGAATCTTAGTACGAGTCAATTGATTATACCATCGGGTTGCAGACCCTGTCAAGCTATCTTGGAAACGATGGATAAGCAATTTATCTTCATCATTGTGCCCTGTCATTCTTCTAAAATACATGGTCAGATGTGCTGATGGATTGGTAGTCCCATTATACTTCTCAAAGTCTGGTACTTTGAACTTTGGAGGAATCACCAGACCGTGTAATAAACTCATTTCTTTGGCATCCAGACTGCCAAATAGCTCCGCCCCTTCAACTGCCCTCAATCTTTCCTCCAGCAGCTGATATTTTTTTTGGGATTCTGCCGTTTCAACCTTCTTTAGCTCAGTCATCTTTGCCCTTTCCTTTTCAGACAGTTTCTCAAAGTCTGGAATGTCCACATCAATTGGATCAACCCCAATATTACCCTTTTTAGGACCAAAATTCTGTGCTTCAGCTGCTAGTTGGATGTAAACATAGGATGCTGCCCCAGTTGGAAGTTCATTTCCCATATGCTTGGATGTCTGGCCGTTCTTGTGTACCACCTCTGGTTGGCCTTCCTGGTTCACTGCCCCCACTCCTATAACTAAATTTTCCCCTAGCCATTTTTGCCTCATCATGGTATTCATCATTTTCATGAGTTTAGCCATTTGTTCTCGTGACTCTTCCTGAGACTTAGCTAATTGTTTCTGCAGTTCCCTTTGAGTTATTTCCATCATTTCAATTCTAGCGAGCTGATCGTTCTTCATAGCTCTAGCTTTAGATCGAGTACTGTAAGGGTGTCGAAAATTCGATTCTTTTTGAGTGCGACCAATTGTACCTTTAGTTTTGAAAACCATGAATTAGAATTTATTGACACATTTTTTTTTATGTTTTATAAAAATGAATGAATGAATGAATAAATGACTAAATGTTAATGAATAAACAAATAAGTAAATGACTAAGTGTATGAATATGAATGAATAATTATAAAGAATAAATGAATGGACAAATAAATAAATGACTAAGTGTATGAATAATTTATAAAGAATGATTGAATGATTATAAATATAAATAAATGAATGAACAAACAAACAAAATATATAAAGGAAAAAACAAATGAATGATGAATGTATTTGAAAGTATTGGCCTCGGGATAATTCCAACCAAACGATCTTTCATTGATTTCCTGGAACTAAATACATCAAAGATAAAAAGATCACTACTTAAGACAATTAGATAATATGTCTATCCTAATTCAAAATGCTACTACAAAGCACCGGTCCTATAGTAACTCCCTCAGATCTTGGACTTTCTTTCACTATCCTTTTTTGATTGCCTTGCTCTTCAATCTGACCCCTACTTGTTCTCGGCCCTTTGACATGCCAGCAGAAGCATCACCTTGTAATCTTTCCTTAGCTTCTTTCTCCAGTTGACTGGTTCAGGCATCCTCATGTTTCGTTCTCTCTTTCCAATAGTTATTCTCCTTTTTAAGGTTCTTGACCTCTTGCTTTCATTCCCTGGAAGTCTTGAAGGTCCCTTCAAATCTGAGCTCGAAGCGGTACCTTTTGTTTTCCAAGTGCAAATCCTGAGATCTTCCTTGACAGTATCCCTTTCTCTCTTGATCTTTTCCTTTTCTCTTTCCCAAGCTGATTCCCTATTTTTCATGTCCTCAATCTCTTCTTACAATCAGGCTATTTCCTCGCTTATTTGGGCCTTTTCTTTTTCGAATTCTGCCCTTGCAATTTCTAACTCTGATGGCACTTCCTCTAGTGGCGGATTCATGAACTGGACCTCTTCCCCATCTGATGTCATCAACCCATCATTAACCCTTAATTCCCTCCATACCAGGTAATCAGGTGTGACGATGTCAGCATATCTGGCCAATTTTATCCGGTGAGTTTTCTTCCATGCTTCAATCACTACCCGCACCTTTCTAGAATACGCATCCTCCCCATAAGTGAACTCTGATGATCCTAGCTTATGAGTCATGGGTGTGAATTGCCGAGACTCAACCTGTCTTTGCACCAACAAAGGTGCATAATTCACAGACCCCCAAATTTCGAGTAGTGGAACTCTCGAGTTGTCCCCATATTTATACATAATTGGCATAGGAACCATCCATGGAGCTCTCTAAGTTACCATTTCTCCTTTTAGATTTCGGAACATGTTGACCCATTTCTCTTCATCTTTGTCTTCAGGCCAATCCTTTCTAAGGAATTCACTAATCGAAATTAAAGACTTCATGTATGGTTTGAAAGAGACCTCTTCTATCTTCCAAAAGTGACGTTGAATCCAAATATAAAGGAGTTGTACACACCTCTTGATTCTCCTTTGTCCTTCCCTTTTACAAAAATTCAAAAATCGGATAGTTTTAGCTATGATGGCCGGAGATGGGCTAATCTTTTGTTCCAACTTTTCAAAAAAATCAAACACAGCTATATCCACATGACCCAATATCTTTGGAAATATGATTAATCCGTAGATGGCTACAGCAAAGATGTCCCTAGATTTTTTTTTTATTGGAATGACCAATATCAATTCTCAGAGAGTTTCCCATGGAATGCATCCATTTTTCTGCTTTGTATCCAAATGACTCTCAACCCAAGTTGTATCCATTCCCGTGATCCTAGCCACTGTCTTATTAAAACCTGAAGGTTTCACTTCTTTCAAATATAACCGATCAGGATTAGGACACTCAATGCGTAACAGTGCTGAATATTCTTCAATAAGTGGGGTCATATCCTCTTTGTTAAAAGTGAAACATCTATAATCAGGATTCCAAAACTGTACCATAGCCTGAATCAACCCACTATTGACCCTAATCGGAATTAAGAGTGCTATATCTCCATATTTCTGGGTGAAGGCTTCTTTCTCTGATACATTCCACTAATTCCAAATGTCGGTTAACCCAAGGAGATTATTCTGTCTAAAATCCTTTTGACACTTTCCGACAATACTGACACATAATCTTTCTTCAAGCAATCACCATCCTCCCTCTGATCTTTCTTCGACCATACCCTAACTACTGCATGATCTTCTATTACTGAAATAACCTGACACTCCATGAAAGTTCTTTGGGTTGATGACTATCCCGAGGCCAATAAACTTCAAGTGTATGATAATGTCTATGATGCATGTCAAAGAAAAGAAAACTAAAAGAAATAAATTTACAAATATAACATAAATAACAACATGTTTTTTTTTTTTAAATGTCCCAAAAATTTTAACAGAGTTTCGGCATTATAACGCCTTTGGGACAAAACAATAATTTTCTTACGAGCGATGTAAAATCTAACATATAGAAAGATGGTAAAAGGTTGGAAATGTTCCTCCATGTGTTCTTAAACTTCGGGTATCTAACAGAAATCCGGCATCGCTTCTTCTAGGTTCACTATATGAAGGTGATTCGTTCTAAGGCCCCGAATTATTCCTCAGTGTCGCCTGTGATAGCTAGCAAGGCACCCCGATAAAAGCGGGTTCAATTGGTTAGAGTATATTTTCCTATGCCCGTATGGAGGATCATCACGAAGGCATTAGGTACTTTATACTCCGAAAGTGTTTCACTAGCCCATACGGAGGATCATCACGAAGGCGTAGTTACATTACTCCCACTTAAAAGGATGGAACCCGGTTAGAGGGCTCATGTTATGCAAATGCAAATGTAGTGTGTGCAGAGGAACAAAACAAACCTGTCACCGTCTAATCTACACCCCTTATTCTAAATACCCCACTAAAATCAAACAATGTAAAGCATCAGTTAAGCAAACATATAAATATACACAACCAAAATAGCCAGAGAACAATAATAGTATGAATGCATATGAAGATGGACATATGTAAAACATTTTATTATTTCCAAAATTCTCTTTATTATTTAAAAAAAATGGGAATTAAAATTAAATACCAATTAAACCAACAAAAACCGAGACTTTGGTAACACGCGATTAATTCCAGGCCTGACTCTCTAATGTTCCTAGTGGAGTCGCCAAGCTGTCGCAAACTAAAAAAATAAAAAGTCTCATCACAAGACTTTATTATTCGTTAAGCGTGACATTAAAAAAAAAGGGGAAAAAGTTGACTTAATTCCTATAGAAAAACGAAGGTTTTGAAAATAACCTTAAAAAGACATGGAGTCGCCACCAATCTTTTTTGGCTAGGTGTGATCGGCCACCTATTAAAACCGATTTTATAAAACATTTTAAAATTAATTAAAACATTTTTTTTAAAAACAATTTCAAGTCTGCGTTTTAAACTAGAGAAATCAAAGAAGCGGGTTCGGGACTTGGTTACATGTAGGGAAGGATTAATACCAACACAACGCCCGTATAAAATGATACCTTATTAATCGTGTGTTATCTCAAGTCTCGGTAAAAAAGTCGATTTTTAATTTAGTATTTCAAGTTAATTCCCAATTTAAAGAAAAAATAATTCAATTTTTTAATTGAAAATGATTCGGAATTTATTAATTCAAAATTTTCTTATATTTCCCAACAAGCGTGGCAAAATATAAACATTTTTATTATTTTGGAAAATTTTCCGAATCATTCTCACTTTAAAGAAGATATTCCGTTATTAATGATAATTGATGATATCCTCCTCGACAAACCCGTCAGAGAACTCATGATTTATTTTAACTTGGGAATATCTTTATTTTATTGAAAATCATTACCATTTTCAAAACATTTAAAAGAAATATATGAATATGAATATGTGTGACATAAATAAAATGACATAGCAAAGTCTAGATAATATAATGCAACCTAAATGGTATGGTATAATTTAAATGTCATAGCATATTCTAAATGAAATGAAATATCCTAAGTCACATGATATATTCTAAATGAAATGAAATAACCTAGGTAACAAGATATATTCTATATGAAATGGAATATCCTAAGTAACATAATATATTCTATATGAAATGAAATGACCTAGGTAACATGATATATTCTAAATGGAATAAAATGATTTAAATGACATGGAAAATATAAACGATATGACATATAATCTAAATGACATGAAATGACATGAAACATAAAATAATGCTATCATATAATATGTATGAAAATAAAAAATAAAAATAATAATGCATGAACATAGTATATGCTAAATAATGTGACAAAAATAAATAACTAAATAAAAAGCATAGGATATCATCAAAATATTCAAAACCATATAATAAACAACATAACATCAAAAATATAAATAAAAAATAATAACAACACCATGGAAATTATCATAGCAAAAATCACATATTATATAGTATACATGAATATGGAAAATGCAATGCGTGAGAATGTATTTTTCCCTTTAATTAAGGAAATCTTTATATCTAAAAAGATATCCGTCTACCTTAGGAAAATATATCAAATTAAATTTTCTGAAAATCAAAATCCTTTGTGATTGTTTGAAAACAATTTTGGAAAATTTAGATTAAAAATAAAAACCTAGCTAAACCCTTTTTAAATGGCTCTAATTTCCAAAGTTTTAAATCCTGGACTTGACCACCCTTTACCCGAGGTTTATAAAATCATTTTTAGAATTTAAAAAGACTTAGAAACTACCCTAAGACAATAGCTAAACTTCCTAATCAGCCCCCTCTAAGTAACTTAGCCAAAACAGAAAAATGAATTTTCTTTAAATTTAAATCTGACTCCACTGTCCAGTTTTAGAACACAAATTTTTAACCTATTTTTGAGAATTCAAAAAAAATCTAAAAGAAATACTGGAGACTCAAAACATGTAAAACTACACAGGAAAAAATTGGCTTAATTTTTTAATTAAAGATGACCACCCAAAAAAATTGGAAAGTGCGAGTACTGGGTGAAAAAACTGTTTTGTTAAAACACATTTTTTTTGCCTTTGATAAAATCATTTAAAAATCGAAGTAAAAATTTTAGAGACTCTCCTAAAGGCTAACAAACAGTAGATAACACTTTAGAAAAGTTTTACAAGAATTGGCTAAGTAAAAAAAAAATTACAAAGGTAGAATAATCAATTTGACAACTCTTTAATTTTCCACAACTATGCTCAAAATGAGCATGACTTTGAACCATTAACTGGTCTAAGTCATAAATCATGTGGCATGAAATGAAATGCATGAAATATAGCAAATATGATGCATGAAATGCATGATTTAAAACCCAAATGACATAGAAAATGCATGGCATCAAGAAAATGACCTAGACCTAACATGAACTTGCATGGCACTTAATTCAACCTAGGTCTAAAATGCATGAAATACATGATAATGCAAGCACAAACTAAAGCTAAGAATGCATGAAAAAAACACAAACATATAGCATACTTGAAGAAAATACACAACAACATATCATGGAAATGCAAACCTAGCAACTAGCATAATGAAAATGCACACACAAAGCATAGGAAAAGGGGTAGCCGAATGGCCCAAAACTTCAAGATGGACATGGCATTTTCACAACACTTATCATACTAACATGCAAAGCTAAAGGATAATACTAAATCATGCAAACATAAAGTAAAGGCATGACAACAAATAGGCATTTTCACAAACACATGGATTAGCAAAATTTAAATTATAAGCAAACTTAAACACTTTGAAAACAAAAAATAAAAAATACAAGACAAGTAAAATAAACATGATAACAAGATAGTAAACTCAACAACGGAGGTAAGTAAGCAACCAAATCAAAACAAGCTTCATATTTTTGTATTTGAAGAAGATTTAAAGCATCAAAAACTTGTTAAATACCACTAATAACATGAAATAAAAAACAAAAAAGCAACTATATATAAAATATAGGCCATTCGGCCACTCCAAAATCAAAGAAAAAAATATTTTTCAAAGCTTCTTACAAGAAAGTATCAAGAAGGACTTGAAGAAGAAACTTAAAAATACTTATTTTAAAATAAAAATCAAAAGAAACTTACCAAAAATTCAATGAAACAAAAAAATCAAGAATGGACATGCAAGGAAAGTATAAGAGTATGGTTCTTTCAGCAACCTCTCAAAGCTATATTGCAAGCCTTTCTTTCTCTTTCTTTCTTTGCCTTTCTAATCTTTTCTTTTTTGCCTTTCAAAATGGAGAGAAAATCAGCCAAACAAGAGTGTGAAATGAGTCAAAAATGAAAGAGAGACCCCCCTCCCCTTGTAGTGGCCGGTTGGCCTAGGAAGAACCTAGGAGGTTCTAGATTTTTTTTTTTAACATATTTGATCCTATGGCCTTCAATCCAAGATGCCTTCTATGTAGGATTCTCACCCTTAGATTAGAATCATCAGCCCTTGAATTATGATGTCATAAAGATGTCAAAAATAGGCTCTCTCTCAAACCATTGGTCCATGTGTTGCAAATTCAAAGGCTTGATCACAAAAAAATAACTACCTTCCTCTTCATTGTTGGCCTTTTGATTAAAAATCAGAAAATATATGCCCGCCAATGGGCCTTGGTCGGCTGACCCCTCATCTTCCAGCCCATGCTTCAGTTTTTTAAAAGCAAGAGAAAGGCCCTTTTCAGTTTTTTCAATAAAATGCCCTTTTTGACCCTCGAACGTAAATAAATAGCAAACGGACTCCAAATTCAAATTTTATTTTTTTAGTACTTCCAAAATAATAAAAAACTAAATTTTGGAAGTGTTGAAATTTTTTCGAGCCCATTTGCTATTTATTTGGATTTTTTCTTCCATAATTGCCCTTTTGTGCACCCGAACTTTCACCATTTTTAAATGAGCTCCGAATCCATATTTTTCTTTACTAATCTCTTCCAAATAATTTAAAAGAATGATCTAGAAGTTTCCATAATTTTTGAAACTCATTTGGTATTTTTTAGGGATTTTATCTGCTTGAATTACTACATAATGGGCTCGGGATTTGGTCATTTTGCAAACGACCTCCGAATTCGGATTTTATTTCACCAATCTCTTCCAAATAATTTAATAATGAGATCTGCAAATTTTCAAAAATTTTGGAGCTCATTTACTATTTTTTCGGGATTTATCTTTTTGAATTTCTACATAGGGGACCCGGGATTTGGCCATTTTGCAAACGAACTCCGAATCTGGATTTTCTTTCGCCAATCTCTTCCAAATTATTTAAGAATGAGATCATAAAATTTCCAGAATTTTTGAAATTCATCTGCTATTTTTCCCAAATTTTCCAATTTTGCCCTTTTGTCTCCAAAGCCCGGTTTTACTCAAAACAAGTTCGATTTTCATATTTTCTTCAAACTAAGCCTTGGGCTATCCTTGTTTAATCACTCCTCATCAATTAGGGGATTTAGTCTTACCGAATTGGGTCATTTATGTAATTCTTCCAAATTTCACTAAAATCCACCAAAAACTCTAATTCTCGATTTTCTTTCGAATTGACTTTTTTTTCAGTTTTTCTTTCAAGTAGCTTCTCCATTACCCATAGTTAGTGCTTATCTTTCATTTGGAACCTTCAATTTTGACTGTTTCCCTAAATTTCTCGAACTACGGTTTCCTTTCTACTGAATCTCCGTAACCTAACTTCCGAACTCCATATCTTTCAATGTAGACCTCGGATTATCAAAATTCTTTTGACATTTTTCAATTGAATTTCAAATCATGATTTTGAAAGTGGGTTCACTTTTTCAATAGTTTACCTTTTAGGGTTGACTATTTCAAGTTTGACTTTTTATGTTCGCCTTCTTAGGCTAAGTCTCGGAGTACCACCTGCGGGATGAAAAAAATGTTTTTACATTCTGAAACATCAATTTAGGAAGAAAACATACTTGTTTTAGTGGTCCGGACAAAATTAGGTATCTACACATAGCTTCCAAATCCAATGTCCCAAGCAAAGTGATAGCCTGAATGGGTGTCTATCTTGCATCTTCAGGAAAATTAGCTTGCATGGAAGCAAAGACCTTTCTTAACCCAATCAGGATGATATTGCAGTCATGGAAAAGATAATCAACTTTCTTAGAGTATTTACGAACGACGCCTAGAAGAAGTTGGCCTAATATTCTTAGTGCAATAGGAACTTCGAGGCACATGATCTGCATTTCAATGAGGAAAAGAGAAAAACGAAAAGAAAAAAAAACAGCTTTATTATATGAGCATGTTACTCATATTCTACAAAGCTCTTTTGATCTATTCACATCACGGTTGGAATTGACGGGCCAGCGGCAAGACGGCGTAGGTAAGCCGGTCGAGTTTGGGCGGCGCAAAGGGAAAAGAGAAAAGAAAAAGAAAAGAGAAAGAAGAGAGAAAAAAAAGGGTCTCATGCAGATTTAATTATGCCTAAAAACATTAGGGATGAGAATTCGTCACAAAAAAATTTAAAATAATTAAATTCCCTCCAACCATTCAAAATTTTCGACAAAATATTCTGTCGAAAATGTTATTTCCAACGAAATTCTATCGAAAATAATTTTAACAACGAAATATCGATCGAAAAAAAAAATTCGACCAAAAATTATTATTGGCTAAAAAAATTTAATTGCAATTGAAATTTTTTTTATGGAAATTTCGTTGTTAATAGAAAAAAATTCTGTCGCAAAAAATTGACAAAAATAACCAATCTTCCCGTCAATTTTTTAGCAACGTAAAAATTTTGTTATAAATACTCAATTTTCGTCATTAAAAATAAAAAAAAAATATGTCGCTAAAATATTAATTTTTTTGACGAAAATTTCGTTGAAAATACATGAATTTCGTATAAAAAATTATGTATTTCCGATAAAATTATTTCGTCAAAAATAATTCTGTAGTAGTGAAATATTATTCACCTATGGCTATACCTGAACATTAATGTCACATCCCAAATTCGAGAGTGTGACCGGCCAGAGACAAGTATATACCCTTGCCTCTGAAGCCTTAACCGTTCATCTACCTAATGAAATTTCGGCATGACCTCGCCCGATAAAGGAGGTTTACCGAATCTGCAAAACATGCAACACAATAATAATAACACATGACATCTCAGTTAAGACACCTCCAACTAGGGAGTAACCGAGATGCTCCGCAGTAGACGAACAAAGTGAACCATAATGAATATATTTATACAATACCAAAAATGTAGACAACAACACCGGTCTCCGATCAAGTAATTGCATGACACATAATACAACATATTTAAACAAAATAATATATAACATTCCTAGGTGACTGTGCACGGCTCCTCCATCAAGTAATGGATCACCTCGTCAAAACGACATGTCATGCTCACCAACTAGTGTCACGAACTAAGCCGGCGCAGTGGATGAGGGACTGGGTCAGTCAGTATCTGAAAAAGAAAAATAACTAAAAAGTGAGTCATGAGGACCTTGTGAGCAAACGCAAGTTATATTAACTAATATCACCTGGATGTTTCTATCCAACATCACAAACAACTATAACATTTGGTAGGGTCCTTAGACTCCTACAAACTGGTAGGGCTCGAAAGCTCCTACGAAACTGGTAAGGCACGAAGGCTCCTAAAACACCAGTAGGGCTCGAAGGCTCCGACAAAACTAGTAGGTCTCGAAGGCTCCTACAAAACTAGTAGGGCTCGAAGGCTTCTACAAAACCAGTAGGGCTCAAAGGCCCCTACAAAATTGGTAGGGCACGAAGGCTCCTACAAAACTCGTAGGGCACGAAAGCTCCTACAAAACCAGTAGGGCTCGAAGGTTTCTACATAACCGGTAGGGCTCAAAGGTAGCCTACAAAACCGATAGGGCATAATGGCAGCCTACAAATACAGTAGGGCAAAATGGAAGCCTACAAATCTGGTAGGGCACAATGGCAGCCTACAAATCCGGTAGGGCACAATGGCAGCCTACAAATATGGTAGGGCACAATGGCAGCCTACAAATCCGGTATAGCTTAACATTACAATAAACTGCATCACATAGCATTTAAATAAGCATACTCGCAAGGAACAATGTGGTGCCATACGGTCGACCACTCATACGACAATCCCAAATTATTACATAATCATCACTTGTCCATTCCTTGGACTTTTTTCTCATGTCTTTACGAGAACTCGATATCATAAGGTAATTCTTCGTCATGTATTCATACAATCACAGTCAGTATGTCATAACATAATCTAACGATCATACGTCTATCGCTACACTTTTACTCACAGTGTGCTAAGTGGAAGAAATTGGTTCCTCGTGGTTTGAAACTCTTCCAACTACGGACTCAGCTAATCCGCGCTCCTAGTACATAAACAGTAATTTCATAAATATTTTATAAATTAGAAACATTCATACTATCCAAATTGTAGCTAATTAGCTACTATTCAAAATTTTTCAGCTTAGCTATTTAAGTATTATAATATTTATACCTAGCTAGGGTGGAAATTTGGAGCAACGATCAACTAGAAAGTTGCTCCCCCGAGCCTAGCAAAGCTAATGGTGGCATAGGATGGTGGTGGAAGTGGCGGCACAAGGCGGTTGGCCAACATGGTGAATTAGTCCAAGCTTAGATTTCTCACTCCAAGCCATTTTTTCAATCAACCAACCCTAAGTAATGGATGTAAAGGTTGATTTAGGACTACCCATGGTGTTGGTTTAAGGTGGTGGCTATGTTGGAAACCACCTAAGGCAAAATAGCCATAAAGAGAAACACATAGTTTCTCTTGGTTTCTTAAAAAAACTAACACCAAATAAGTAATCCTCACCTTCTAGATAGTAAAAAAATGTATTTTGTTGGCTTGGTGATGAGTAGAATTCAAGAGATCAAGCTTACAAGCTTTTTGGTTACGGAGTTTTCACTTGGTTAGGTTTTCTCTTAAGGAAGAAGATGAAACAACCCTTCATGCTTAAGGAAAATGGGTCTCTCGGCTGAACATGGGGTTACGGCATGTATTTTATGGTCATTTTTCAAGTCAAAAGACAAAAATACCCATTTTTGCTCATTTTTTATCTTTTAGTGCCAAAATGAGGCCCACATGAAATTTTTACGTTCGGAAGCTCATTTTCACTTTTCTCGACACGGATATGTTTAAAATATCATTTTACACTAGTATGCAAGTTTTCATAATTTTTCAATATCCCGAGCATCAAATCTGGGCCCGGGATTGTTTATAGGTCAACATTTTGACTTTTTTTTTTAGCTCCGATTCACATTCTGATTTCACCAGCAGCTTTCCAACACCATTTTATGTCCATATGAATCCATTTATTCACTTAAAACCTTTTCCGAACCTTTTCGCGGCCAGTTTCATTTTTCACTCTTTTAAGCTAATTATGGGCGTATTCGCTTTCCAATTTACTTTTCGAGTAAAAACAAATGTCAAAATTTTCAATCTAAGAATCATATTGAGATCCTCTATGATCACGGAGTCTATTGGTACCATATTTGAACCAAAAATAAAATTTTGGGTAAAATTACCAAAATACCCCTGGTTCATATTTTATCGATTTTGTGCCGATTAGATTTTCCAATAATCCTGATCAGTAATATATCACACTTTAACACTATGTGAAGTTAAAATACCAAATTTTATGGGCTTTACATTGTCCTGATTGCGACTCTTAGCTCGTGATCACTTTAAGGCTAAATCCCTCAAATAGCCGATTAAACCCCTTACTCTAAAAAATTTAATATAACAGTAAGACCAGATGGTAGTGTGCTTTGTCTACAAGCATACATAAACTTGATCCATTGTCTATGAATCATTTAAAAAGACCCGAGTCGATCTCTGACTTACGAGGGTCTTACAATTCTTCCCCCTTTAAAAAAAAATTCGTCCTCGAATTTTCCTAATTGTGAACTTATTGAATAATTCGTTTAAAGAGTTACGTACCTACTCCCGGAATAACTGGGGTACGTTGTCTTTTTCAAGTTCCCAAGTAGCTTTCTATTTCCCATGATGATTCCATACAACCTTCACCGAAGGAATCTCCTTCAATCGTAGCTTCCGTACCTGCTGTTCTACTACGACTATGGGTTCTTCTACATATGACATGCGGGGGTCTATCTCTACCGCCTACAGTTGCAACACATGGGACTCATCGGGGAGGCATTTTCGAAGCATCGACACATGAAATAACGGGTGTACAGCGGCTAACTCAGGAGGAAGGGCCAACTCATATACTGCCCCATGTCGTCGAAGTATCTCAAACGGTCCAATATACCTTGGACTTAACTTTCCTCTTTTGTCGAATCTCATGACACCCTTAAACGGAGACACTTTCAAGAACACATGATCCCCCACATCAAACTCTAGTTCCCGACATCTATTATCGGCATAAGACTTTTGCCGAATTTCTGTGCCGCTCGTATTTTGTCACGGATCAACTCCACATTTCTTAATGCATCCCGAACCATATTTGGACCTAATAATGGACGATTACCCACCTCGAACCATCCCACTAGAGATCTACATTTTTGGCCATACAATGCTTCATATGGTGCCATCTATATGGTATATGCAAACTCAATCAAAGACAAGTGCTGGTCCCAGCTACCCTCAAAATCTAAAACACATGCCCGAAGCATATCCTCTAAAGTCTGGATAGTCCTCTCAGACTGACCATCGGTTTGGGGATGGAACGCGGTACTGAATCTCAACTGAGTACCCAGTGCCCTTTGAAATGATTCCCCAAACCTCGATGTGAACTGTGTGCCTCTATCTAACACAATAGAAATAGGCACTCCATGCAAAGGCACTATCCAGTCCAAATATAGTCTAGCATACTGGGTTGCCGTATATGTAGTGTGCACTGGCAAGAAACTTGCAGACTTGGTCAATCTAGCGAGAATCACCCATATCGAGTCGAATCCTTTGGTTGATCTAGGCAACTCCGTGAGTAAATCCATCGTAATCTTGTCCCATTTCCATTCAGGGACATCCAAGCTCTAAAGTGTACCTGGCGATTTTTGATGTTCGGCATTAACCTGTTGGCACACCAAACATCTAGCCACAAAGTTCGTACATCTTTTTTCATGCCTTTCCACCAATAATATGCTCGTAGATCATGATACATCTTGGTGGAACTAGGGTGCATAGTGTAGGATGAGCTATGAGCTGCCTCGAGGAGTCTATGTCGTATTTCTCCTGCCAATGGTACCAAGAGGCGGTCATGTAACCATAAAGTTCCATCATCATCTATACGAAACTCCTCGCACAATCCTTGTCCAACCTGGGCTTTCTTTCCAATGCAAAAATCATCATCATGTTGCAACCGTTTTACCTCCTCCACTAATGATGGCCGTACTTGCGCATAGGCTAACATCTCCCCCATGTCGGTAACACTAAGTACCACACCATCATTGATGCAATTCCCACGTCCTGAACCATATGTCTCCTCTGTACTGCTACATGGGCTAAGCTACCCATGGACTTCCTACTCAAGGCATATGCGACAACTTTGGCTTTGCCAGGATGATAAAGGATGGTACAATCATAATCCTTGAGTAATTCCAACCATCACCTCTATCTCAAATTCAACTATCGCTGATCAAATATATACTTGAAACTTTTGTGGTCTGCATAAATCTCACATGATCGGCCATACAAATATTGTCTCCATATCTTCAATGCGAAGATAATGGCCACCAGTTCGAAGTCGTGCGTAGGGTAGTTCTGCTCATGTCTTTTTAACTGTCTCGATGCATAAGCAATAACCCTGTTCTTCTGCATTAATACGCAGCCCAAACCTATGCGAGAAGCATCACAGTACACCACAAAGCCATCTTCCTCATTTGGCAATGCTAACACTGGTGCTGAAGTCAGGAGCTCCTTAAGTTTATTGAAGCTCTTTTCGCACTCATCTGACCAAACAAACTTGACATTTTTCTGTGTTAACCTGGTCAGTGGTGCAGCTATCCTCGAGAATTTCTCCACGAACCTCCTATAATATCGAGCTAACCCTAAGAAACTCCTAATCTCTGTTACTGTATTTAGCCTCTCTCAGTCTCGTACTGCCTTAATCTTCTTGGAATCCACAAAAATACCTTCCTTCGGAACTATATGACGAAGAAAACTCACACTCGATAGCCAAAACTCACACTTGGAGAACTTGGCAAATAGTTTGTGTGCTCAAAGAGTCTCGAGGACAACGCGAAGGTGTTTCCTATGTTCATCCTCGCTTTGCGAATACACCAAGATATCATCGATGAACACAATCACAAACTGGTCAAGGAAGGGTTTGAACACCCTGTTCATCAAATCCATGAACGCTGCCGCTGCATTCGTTAGTCCAAATGACATGACCAAGAACTCATAGTGTCCATATCGAGTGCAAAAGGCTATTTTGGGAATATCTTTCCTCCTGATACGAAGCTAATGGTACCCTGATCTAAGATCTATCTTGAAAAAACACTGAGCGCCCTGCAACTGATCGAATAAATCATCGATCCTAGGCAATAGATACTTATTCTTTGTCGTCATTTTATTCAACTTTCTGTAATCAATATACAACCGTAACGATCCATCCATCTTCTTAAAAAAAGAAAAAAAAAAAAAAAAACTGGAGCACCCCAAGGAGAGGTAGTCGGGCGTATAAAGCCTTTATCAAGAAGATCCTGCAACTGAACCTTTAGTTTCCTTGGATCTAACAGAGCCATACGATAAGGAGGAATGGATATCGATTGTATTCTCGGGGGTACATCTATGCAAAACTCAATCTCTCTATCCGGTGGAAGTCCTGGCAACTCCTCGGGAAAAACATCAGGGAAATCCTCTACCACGACAATCCCTCTCAAATCTTGAGACTTCATCTCAGCATCAAATACATATGCCAAGAATCCTTGGCAACCCTTCGCTAATAGTTTCCCGACACTAATTACCGAGATCAAGTGAGGTGAAGTCGTTCTACGATCTCCTTGATACCTCAACACATGTTTGCCCGGTATTTTCAACACTACCATCTACTCGTGGCAATCCAATACTGCATGATGGGCAGACAACTAGTCCATGCCCAAAATTACATCAAACTCAAGTATATCTAGTTCAATTAGATCTACCAAAATTATATCACCCTCGATCCGTATTTCACATCCTTTCAATATCCTGTTCACAACGTCAACCTCCCCTACCGGAGTAAGCACTATCAACGGATCATCTAACATATCATAATTCATGTTCAAACATGAAGCAAAGGAAGGGGATATAAAAGAGTGCATAACACCTGAATCAAATAATAATACAGCCTGCTTGGAACAAATATTTAACGTACCTGTCTTGACGGCATTTGATGCCTGCGCGTGCTGAGGATTCAGCACAAATGCCCTGGCTTGTCCTTGAACCTGTGTAGTCTGTCCTCTACCCCCCATAGTCTGTCCCCTACCTCCAGACTGTGTACCTCTATCTGCTGTGCCTCTGCCCATTGACTGGGCCACTGATCCAGTTGTAACGGTTGGCGTAACAACTGGGTACGTAGGTCGAGAAAAATTCAGCCGACAGTCCTTCTTCATATGCCCTGGCTAACCACGTCTAAAACAAGTACCAGACCTTTCGCATCGTCCAAAATGCGGATAACAACAACTCTGACAATGTGGAGCTCCTGATCTCCCAATGCTACCTGATGACTGGGTAACCAATCTAGTCTGACTACTCTGTCCTCGAAACACTATACCAGCACCACTAGGTGCTCCTGATCCGCCTGCACCAGAATGCCTAAAACAGTATCTCCCAGTCCTGGCCTTCTTTCGAGGATCATTGTCAACCTGCCTCTCTTTAGCCCGTGCCTCAAATCGCAAGGCTGAGAACATCGAAGTATGTAGAGGTCCTCGTCACTGGTACCGCCATAAATAAGTACTCCCTAAGGCCATTAGCAAACCGCTTGGCCTTCATAGTATCATTCATCATCATATATGGCGCATACTTCGCCAATTGATTAAACTTAGTATCATAATCTAACACTGACATGCCCTCAGTCTGTTTCAGTAACTCAAACTCTCGAGCCTTTGCATCCCGTAGACTCTAAGGCATGAATCGCTCAATAAAAGCATTATAAAACTCAGACCATTCTAATGGAGGGCTACCCGCTAGCCGGCTCCTCAATAGGGTCTTATACCACTCATAGGCCACCCCCGTCAACTGATAACTAGTCAACTCCATGGCTCTAACTGGTGAGCATCCGAGAGCCACACATAACCAATCACATACATCCACAAAGTCCTGTGGATCTGAATCAAGCTCAATCCTAGAAAATACTGGTGGCTTATTCCGTCAAAACTCATATAATGTCACTGGGAGATACGGCCCTTGTTGGGCGGGTTGCTGTCCCTCAAGGGGATTCTATGGTCATGGAGGATCTGGAGGGGCCTGGTCCTGTCTCTGCTGCCGCTGATCTGCTAGTAGATCTATCAAGGTCCTAACCTCTTGACGTATCTCACCAATCTCAGTAGCTAACTATTCAACCCTATCATTTACTATTGACCCCCTAGCAGATCCAGCGGTCTGCTCTCGATCTCCAACTACAGGATTCGGATGTCCCGTCGAGACCTGATTGGGAACCCTAGGTGGTCGTCCCCTCTGCCTACCCCGTGTTCTTTGCACCGAGAGCAGAATAACCTGAGACAAAATTTTAATCATTAGGTACCTTCATCAATCCAACCCCGCACTATCCAATATAACTGACAAGTGATCCTTCACATGATGGACACGTGTACAGTCATCGACCTCTAAACAATGCTCTGATACCAACTTTGTCACATCCCAAATCTGGGAGTATGACCGGCCAAAGACAAGTATATACCCTTGCCTCCGAAGCCTTAACCGTTCATCAACCTAACGAAATTTCAGCATGCCCTCGCCCGATAAGAGAGTTTTACCGAACCTGTAAAACATGCAACACAATAATAATAACACATGACATCCTGGTTAAGACACCTCCAACTAGGGAGTAACCGAGATGCCCCGCAGCAGACGCACAAAGTGAACCACAATGCATATATTTATACAATACCAAAAATGTAGACAACAACATCGGTCTCCGACCGAGTAATTGCATGACAAATAATACAACATATTTAAAAAAAATAATATATAACATTCCTAGGTGACTGTGCACGGCTCCTCCATCAAGTAACGGATCACCTCGTCAAAATGACATGTCATGCCCATCAACTAGTGTCACGAACTAAGCCGGCGAGGTGATGAGGTACTGGGTCGATCAGTATCTGAAAAAGAAAAATAATTTAAGAGTGAATCATGAGGACCCAGTGAGGAAACGCAAGTTATATTAACTAATATCACATGGATGTTTCTATCCAACATCACAAACAACTATAACATCCGGTAAAGTCCGTAGACTCCTACAAACCGGTAAGGCTCGAAAGCTCTTACAAACCGGTAGGGCTTGAAAGCTCCTACAAATCGGTAGGGCTCGAAAGCTCCTACAAAACTGGTAAGGCACGAAGGCTTCTACAAAACCAGTAGGGCTCGAAGGCTCCTACAAACTAGTAGGGCTCGAAGGCTTCTACAAAACCAGTAGGGCTCGAAGGCTCCTACAAACTGAGTAGGGCTCGAAGGCTTCTACAAAACCAGTAGGACTCGAAGGCTTCTACAAAACCAGTAGGAATCGAAGGCTCCTACAAAACTGGTAGGGCACGAAGGCTCTTACAAAATTGGTAGGTCTCGAAGGCTCCTAGAAAACTGGTAGGGCATGAAGGCTCCTACAAAACCAGTAGGGCTCGAAGGCTCTTACATAACCGGTAGGGCTCAATGGCAGCCTACAGATCCGATCGGGCACAATGGTAGCCTACAAATATGGTAGGACACAATGACAGCCTACAAATCCTGTAGGGCATAATGGCAGCTTACAAATCTGATAGGGCACAATGGCAGCCTACAAATACGATAGGGCACAATGGCAGCCTACAAATCCGGTACAGCTTAACATTACAATAAACTACATCACATAGCATTTAAATAAGCATACTATCAAGGAACAATGTGGTGCCATACGATCGACCACTCATACGACAATCCCATATTATTACATAATCATCACTTATCCGTTCCTTGGACCTTTTTCTCATGTCTTTACGAGAACTCGATATCATATGGTAATTCTTCGTCATACATTCATACAATCACAACCAGTATGTCATAACATAATCTAACGATCCTACGTCTATCGCTGCACGTTTACTCACAGTGCGCTAAGCGGGAGAAATTGGTTCCTCGTGCTCCGAAACTCTTCCAAGTACGGACTTAGCTAATCCGCGCTCCTAGTACATAAACAGTAATTTCAAAAATATTTTATAAATTAGAAACATTCATACTATCCAAATTGTAGCTAATTAGCTACTATCCGAAATTTTGCAGCTTAGCTATTTAAGTATTATAATATTTACACCTAGCTTGAGTGGAAATTCGGAGCAACGATCAACTGCAAAGTTGTTCCCCCGAGCCTAGCAAAGCTAACAGTGGCCTAGGATGGTGGTGGAAGTGGCGGCACAAGGTGGTTGGCCAACATGGTGAATTAGGCCAAGCTTAGATTTCTCACTCCAAGCCACTTCTTCAATCAACCAACCCCAAATAATGGATGTAGAGGTTGATTTAGGACTACCCATGTGGTGGTTTAAGGTGGTGGCTATGTTGGAAACCACCTAAGGCAAAATAGCCATAAACAGAAACACATAGTTTCTTTTGGTTTCTTAAAAAACCTAACACCAAATAAGTAATTCTCACCTTCTAGATAGTTAAAATATGTATTTTGTTGGCTTGGTGATTAGTAGAATTTAAGAGATCAAGCTTACAAGCTTTTTGGTTATGGAGTTTTCACTTGGTTAGGTTTTCTCTTAAGGAAGAAGATCAAAAAACCCTTCATGCTTAAGGAAAATGGGTCTCTCGGCTGAACATGGGGTTATGGCATGTATTTTATGGTCATATTTCAAGACAAATGACAAAAATACCCCTTTTTGTCATTTTTTATTTTTTAGTGCCTAAATGGGGCCCACATGAAATTTTTACGTTCGAAAGCTCATTTTTCACTTTTCTCGACATGGATATGTTTCAAATATCATTTTACACTAGTACGCAAGTTTTCATAATTTTTTGATATCCCGATCATCAAATCCGACCCCGAACTGTTTATAGGTCAACATTTTAACTTTTTTGGTTTTAGCTCCGATTCTCATTCTGATTTGACCAACAACTTTCCAACATCATTTTATGTCCATATGAATCCATTTATTCATTAAAACCTTTGTCGGACCTTCCCGCGGCCAGTTCTGGTTTTTCACTCTTTTAAGCTAATTAAGGGTGTATTTGCTTTCCAATTTACTTTTCGAGTAAAACAAATGTCAAAATTTTCAATCTAAGCATCATATTGAGATCCTCTATGATCACGGAGTCTATTGGTACCATATTCGAACCAAAAATAAAATTTTGGATAAAATAACCAAAATACCCCTGGTTCATATTTTATCGATTTTGTGCCGATTAGATTTTCAAATAATCCTGATGAGTAATATATCACATTTTAACACTATGTGAAGTTAAAATACCAAATTTTATAGGCTTTACATTGTTGCGACTCCTGGCTCGTGATCACTTTAAGGCTAAATCCCTCAAATAGCCGATTAAACCTCTTACTCTAAAAAATTTAATATAATAATAAGACCAGATGGTAGTGTGCTTTGTCTACAAGTATACATAAACTTGATCCATCATCTATGAATCATTTAAAGAGTCCCGAGGCGATCTCTGACTTACGAGGGTCTTACAATTAATCTACTCTCACTTTGTTTAACCAAATGTCATGTTTCTTTTAGCATTATTTTTAGGAAAATGTTAAACCTTGGCATCTTTAGAGAATTTAAAGTGTCAAATCAGTAGTAGACACAACCTTTTTAATATCTTTTAATTTTTTAAAAATAAAAATTAGAAAACCTATCTCACATATTTTGCTAATTTATTATTTTTTTAATATATAATAATTTTTTTTTTTAAAAATACAAATATTCACTGAGAGAATGAATATGATAACTTCTAATTAAGAATAAAATGATTGATTGAGTTTAATGTCATTGAATCAAGTGACATCAATTCAGTTGATGAAATGATATAAAATCCAAATTGCATTATACTAAATATAGATAATAAAGGGTATAAATATAGTTAATATTTAAATATTTTTAATTAATTCTATTTTGAAAATATTTAAACAATCAATTAAAGGTTTACCCACTATTGTGATTACTACCATACAAACTTTTATAATGCAGAGCAAACCTTTGCTCTACACAAATTTCAAGCTTTATTTACTTGAAAATAGTTTACCTTTTTCATTTGTCTTTTTATTGGTTTGTTGGTTGGCTCCGATTGAAATAGTAATAAAAATTACAAAATAAGATAAAGTAGCGCCAAAAATATTTAATGCTTACATTAATTAGAAAATTTGTTTAATCAAAAGGAAATAAATTAATTTAGTAAGTATTACATTAATAATAAATAATTTATCTTTATGTCTCTTTTCTGTGTTTTGTTTTTTAGAGATTGACAGGATTATTTCTTGCACAAACAAGATTGTGGTTCTAATATGTTTGTTGTTTCTATATGAGTTATTTTTTTATTTGTATTTAATTTCAAAATTAATAAGTTAATTTCAAAAAAAAAAACAATGCTCCAGGCGACTAGAAGTTCATGGCGCAGCCATGACTATCAGTCCAAGCAATCGATCAAACAAGTCTGGGAGGTCGATGATAACCAGATTGTCTCTCTATTTATCGACAATCTAAATACTAGGGTTCGTTTTAAGCCACTTATGGAGTATTTTGGTAGAGTTGCTAGGGTTTTCGATCTCTTTATTTCAAAGAAGAGGAAACCAAGACGTGAAGATTTGTTTGGTTTCATTCGCGTGGTAGGTTCTGATGCAAGACGCTTGTTTATCAAGTGTGATGGTGATTACATTCTGGGAAGGAGAATCAAACTATCTAGGGTACGATATGGATCAACGACTAGATCTAAAAGGGTGGACAAGCTGACACCAAGGCTGTTACCAAAAGAAAACGACGACAATACAGTGCCTAGGGTTTCTATGAGAGATCATAGATTTTACGTACATGTCGTGACAAACAAACCAGGTGAGAAGGCGGTGGATGCTTCAGGCGATAATCATCACGTTGATGACGTAGGTATAGAGAAACAAGACAAGGGTCACGATTGTTATTTTCAGGGGGATAAACGGGTCGATTTTTATTCGAAGGAAGGTGCTTTCTTTGATAAGGACATGCTAAGACGGTCGTTTCAGCCAAGAGACGTCTTTCTGTGAGTCAGGCAACAGTGGAGGAAAAGAGGAAAGAGGTGAAAGTATTATCGGAGGGAAGAAACGTCTTTGAGGGGAGATCCACAAGGTCTGAGCTTTTCTGTTCAGCAGATTAATAATTTTTAGTAAAGAAAAAGTTTAAGGAGACAGCAGACTTTCCTGGAGAGGGTAGAAGGGGTTTTATAATACAGTTTCGGCCAATAGCAGACAAAATGATATCGACGATAATGCAAGAGTTGGTAGAGACAATCCCTCCTCAAACTCGAATCGACAATCTGGTGAGTTCTCCAAAAACTGACTTGGAAACAATAGAATTATGTGATATTGCTAAGTCTGATGAATGGCTAAAGATATCGGCTGTTTGTATATTTATTGATGTCACAAACCCAAAGTTATTGGAAGACTTTTTCTGTGGGCAAGGGTTTGTAGGATGCAGAGTTGTCATTATTGATTTAAAAAGAGTGTTTTTATCTTTTGAGACCAATGATGATTTTAATAAGTTTATGGTAGATGAACATAAATGGCGAGATGACTGGTTTTCCAATGTTCGTGCATGGGAATTGCATGATGCTGCGAAGGATCATTATGTTTGGCTTCGGGTCGAGAGGGTGCCTTTAGTGTATTGGAATTTAGAATTTTTCAAGGCTTTAGCTGAACAGTGGGGGGTTTTCATAGCGGTCGATGAGAAGACATTATCCAGAGAGAGATTTGACATGGTTAGTGATGCACCCAAAATAGTGTATCTTATTTAACCTTGCACTAAAAAGATCAATTGTAAGTATAATGATTAGCAAGGGTCGAGTCCTCAGGGATTGGGTTTTAATCTATGAGTTATTAGTTTATAACTTACGTTCAAAGAGAACAAAAGAAAAGGGGTTTTTGAAATAATTTTAAAAATAAACAAACAAGAAAAGTAAGAAAACAAGTAAGTAAGAAGAATCAAATATGAAAAATATGGTTAAGGTTTCATTCTCCACCACTAGACATCATTAAGAATCAATTTCAGATCTATCAACATTAACCAACTATCAAAGTTAACAACCGTAGATAACAACAAGCTCTGTTATCCCAATCTTTCCTTAGTTTGTCGTTAAATAGAACAAGCTCTCTATTTAATCTCTAACCATCAAACAACCTAGAATAAGCTCTCTAAGTTCAATTTAATGGCAGCTTTATGATGAGAAAGATAGGTTGATCTAAGCAACAAACACATAAGCTCGGATTGTTCAACTTAGGTTATGTTCCACTTTGCAATTATTGAAAACTTGACCATAATCATTAATCACAAATTGCCACTTATGAATAGGAAATCAAGACAATTACACGGATCAAGACTCCTAAACTAGCAATAGATAATTATCAAGATCTATCTAGTTGTACACCTAAACAAATCAAGACAACATCATGAACAAATCTTGTAGAAGAACATAAGCAACTTTCATAGAAAATTAATGATAGATAGAATCTGAAAATCAATCACAAAACATGTCTAGGGCTTTGAAATCACCCTTAACCAAATAGAAGTTTAACCTAGCATAGGTATTGTAAACATAAACATAAAATTAAAGAGAATCTAAGAAGGAAATAAAAGAAAGAAAGAAGAAGAAGAAAACAAAGAAAAAGAAAACTAGAGAAAGGAAAGAAGAAAACTTAGAGAATTTTATTATAATGACTAATATCCTACCAATCTACCATGTCTCTTACAATCATCCAAGGCCCTCTATTTATACACATTTTGGAGAGCTAAATGACAAGAGACAAGCTTTATAAATTTCAAAGGTAGGTATAATAGGTGGGTGCATTTTTCTAACAATTTTCGTCATATTGTATGACAATTCTGATCAGCCAGCTTGATGGTTGATTTTGTCAATGTTGGAGGCTTGATCTGATCAAATGGTCTTCTAAAAAAATGTTCCCCTATCCGTTTGTGATCCATAGCCGTTGGAATCAGCTCATTTGCTGATGTGGATCAGAAGATATGGTCAAAATACCAAAACTGGTCAGCACAGACGTCATTGCATATCAGCCAACTTGATGGTTGATTTCGCTAGGGAAAACGACTCCGTTTCAAGAAGTGTAAAGCATGAAAAAGATAGATATGCCTCTTAACTTTGCATGGTAAAATTTCAGCCTTAATGCTTCAGTGAAACTCCAGATATAGCTGATATGGCAAAAGGTGTCGGAACTGGAACTGAACTGGATTTGCCCTTAATTCTTGATTTAACCTAGTAATCTGAAATCACTCAAAGAAACTCGTGAAAAACACCAAATTACATAAAAATATAAAAGATCATAAACACAATTAGACTAAGCAATAATAACTCGTATTTGACACAAAACAATAATAAAACATAACTAAAAACTATATAATTATACGAGTTATCACACCCCCACACTTAGATTGTTGCTAGTCCCTAGCAACGACTCAATCCTAGAAAAAATAAAAATAAATAAATAAACAGGAAAACAAGTTAAAGGGATCTCAAACAAACAAGCAAGATCAAGCGTAAGAATTGGCAAGGCATCTAATTAAGTATAATTGGCATATTAAGTTCGAGTAAAGGGTCAATGAGATTAAAATTGAAGGCACTACCGTACGATTGAGGAACTTCCTTCTTGGCGAGACTTTAGTTAGCCATGGAGGACTAGGCAAACTATAGCTTCATAAGTACACATGCTAAGATCCTTGTCACCGCAGTTCACAAGTGAACTTGACAAATCTGATCGGTACAGAGATGAATCTGAGGCTTATGGACAAGTGAGGGGTGGAATGTTCAAACATAATCTGAGGTTTATCACAAGTTAGGCTCAAGAAATATAATAATAATGTGATCAATCCTCTCAAAATATTTCCATTCTCACTCATCCTTAGTCCTATGTTCAACATTAATATTTTGAAAAGAAAACAAAAAGCAAGAAAAAACTCGATCCAAAGAAAATAGAAAAGTAAAAACCTCTCTATAATGAAGAACCTCGAATCTTGAATTCTGATATTTTTTTTTTTAAGCACAAGTGATTTTCTTTTGATTTGTGCCCTCATTGGGGCATCTTTTATGCACAATCACATTTAGTCATAATCATCATTATTGTTTTTTTTTTTTTTCAGAAATCACATTGGATTCCATACTTTCTTTTTCTTTATTTTCATTCAATTGATCAAACAAGACAGATTTTCATCAACTCTTTTTTTTTCAGCATCTTTTTCTCAACTCATCACAACATTGTTTTGGCATCAATAAGTTCGAAGTTCACGACTCTAAAAACAGTCACTCATTCTAACTACCCTCTTTTGCATTATTTCCCATTTTTTATTTTTTTATTTATTTTTTTTTTAGATTTCAAAAGATAACAAAATAAACAAGAAGGAAACACACAATCCCAAATCCAATGATCACAAATATTATCATAAAAGTATAAAGAGGGAATGGGGGTCGGAATCGTATCCATTCACTTTGGCATAATTTCTGGAGTTCATATCTAGGGATCCAACCCGAAGGTTTACAACCTATGGGCTCCTAATGTAAGGGGGGCAAAGATAAGGGGCTTTCTGGATAGTGACTTTGTTCTAAGATCAGATCATGTATAGATGCAAGCATCTAGGTGATGACCTAAATCTGCATGTGGAATGAAGAGAAAAAGTAAACTTACTATGTCTTCCCAGTTTTCCGTGGCTTTCCAAAGGCTCACCATGAATTCACATTCCAACAAAAATCGAACCGATCTGCCAAAAACAATCTCAAAGACATTTGATCATCAAAAATATTCAATTTTCAGAAAACCAAATTGAAAATAACCTAGATAACTTAATCAAAGCCTTTGTAACTCTATTGCTTTATCCACATGCTTGCCAAGATTATCCTAATACTAAAAAAAAAAACAATACATACATAAAAGTAGTAAAACACATGCAGATAATAAACGGACCAGATAGTGTTTTTTTTTTTTTTTTTTGAAAAGAAGAAATCAAACTGACAAGGTATGTCTCAAGTCTCCCTTACTCAGACCTTGTTCAGAATGAATACTTCTAAATGGCTTAAAACACAACAATATATATTTTTTTTTTTGAAAAGATTAAATCAAACTGACAAGGTATGTCTCAAGTCTCCCTTACTCAGACCTTGTTCAGAATGAATACTTCTAAATGGCTTAAAACACAACAATAATTTTTTTTTTTTTTTTTTTTACAAATTAGCAAAATATGTCCCTTACCCCCTACTAAAATATGACATTGTCCCCAATGTCAAATTTTAAAGGTAGAATTTAGGAGATATTACCTGCAGAGGTTGCTAACCACTTATTATAACTGAGACACAACAAACAAAATGTTAGATAATGTCACAAAGACAAAGTGCAATGCACTCCTTGCTTGTCTATATCTCTTTTTCTTTTTCCGAGCGTTTGTGAAACAACCGTAGCAGGTAAATACTCATAAGCTTGGAGCTTTTTGAGTAAATCTTCAATGGTTGTAGCAGAAATTATGGTTCTCCTTGCCTCTGAAAACATGAATCCATTTTCCACAGCATTATCTAAATATGAAAGCAAATTACTAAAATAACCATTAATATTAAGCAAACCAATGGGTTTTTTTTTTTGTGACCAAAGATGACCAAGAAGCCACGCAAGCTATTTCTTCCAATGTACCCAGACCTCCTGGTAAAGCAATGAATGCATCGGCACAATGGTACATGATTGTCATCCGTTTAGGGATACTCCAGACTTGTATTTCCTTACCCACGGTAGGTCCACAAAAACCTGTGAATAGTTTTGGCACGATTCCTAGAACTGGACTTCCTCCGGTGTGTGCTGCTGTAGCGACTGCTCCCATTAAACCCGTACTACCGCCTCCATAGATTAACTGGATCTTTTGTTGGGCAAGTATTACTCCAACTCTTATGGCTTCATCAGCTAATATTTTATTTTTCCCTGGATAAGCACCTCCAAAGACACAAATTTTTTCAATGCGCTGGGACGAAGTACTTTCCATTTTTTTTTTCGAGTGCCTGAAAGAGAATGAGTACATGGTGTAATATATAGAGGACTGAGTAGTGAATCAGACAAGAGTAATAATATCGCCGAAAGTGTATTTGACCTGTCAGAAGAAAATGTTAACCTAACAAAAGATTTTTGCGTGATTTCAGAAAGAAAATCAAAAAGAGAAGAAAAATCAACCGTAAAAGACCAATGCAAAAAAAAAAAAAAAAAATCGAACAACACGTAAATTAAACCGAAATGAAGTTATTGCAAATCAAACCAAAAGCTGAGAAGTCATTTATTGTAGTTGTGATTGTGGCTCACATCTTCCTCTGGTTTTACGTCCAGAAACGGCTTAAACGCCTTCTATGAGTCGAGGATATGCTTCCCATCCAGTTTTCTTACAAGCTGGCAAACAGGGTCTTTTAACATCAGATTCCCAAGATGTTGCCATTCCCTTTGGAATTGCGGCCATAAATCAAGAATTTCTCTTTGTACGTCTCCACTAGGATGCGTCTCAAGAGAAAGTTGGATATTACCCAAATTCTCCTTACTCAGTCCATCCTTAATGAATTCAATTTTATCATCTCGATTAGAGGACGGAATCCCAATAGAACGACCATTTACCGTTACACGTCCATCGTGCACATTTGTGGCAATTTGAACTCATGCGCTTTTCTCGTCGCTTCTTTGCAAAAGTGCTTCTACCTGTACCTGGTAATTGCAAAACAGGAAGATATTCATCTTCACGTACCTTGGCTTCAATTATCCAACGTATGTCTTCAGGAATCCCTTTGTGCATAAGCATTCTTAATCTTTCAAATCGAACTTGGTAAAGCTTCAGTAAAATATTTCGAGGAAAAGGAGGAAATCGTTTCTGCAATCTTGTGAGAATATCATCCATCCTGAAAAAAAATGAAAGAGAAATTGAAAGAGAAATTTATATACAATATCAGTTTTGTGGGTAGCTGATGGAACCCACTTAAATAATCACAGAGTACCGTTATCCGCCATTTAACCGGGGTTAAAAAATAAAATAAAAATTATATTTACATCTAGTCCTCGAGCAAAATCAAATAGCGACAAAATAATAAAACCTAATCTAATCCTCTTTCAATACAAATTAGAGACAATCATTGAACAAGTCTTATAAATTAATCAATAGCTTAAAGAGTTTCACAAAAAATCATGCTTGATAGTAAATGGTTTGAGTTAAGCTAAAATTAACATAACATATCTCAATCAAAATAGTGCATGTTCAAATTTAATCTCAACTTCTCACATGGGATACCCTCATGATTTTCACTCTTTAAAGTAGTGGTGAAGTGTTTAGACTCAATCAATCTCATGAAAACAATTCTACCATATTCTTGCTTGTCCACCTATTCTCCACTATTTAGATCATACAACTTCATGAATCAAGAGGTCTTTAATCAAGGTTGTAATGGGGCCAAGGGGTTTGTAATGTGGTTGAAGAACAAAAGGATAAAGATATCACAAAGGTTCCAAAGAGTTCATAAAGTTTAGAGACATAATAAGATCATACAAAGAAACTTCTCGAAACTCTTTACAAGTACATAGTCACATAGGCCGAATATTCATGTTGGGCCTTTTCTTCATTCTAAACAACTTTGTAACATTTTTTTCCACAAATTCAAGAGATGATTCATATTTATTTATTTATTTTTTTTACATAGGAATGTATTTTCCAGTATTCCATTTCTTTTTCTCTTGACTTTTCTTTTCTTTCCCCCCCCACACTTATTTCTTGTTTCTAACCCAAATTTTCAATAGATCTTCCTTGTCTTTGCAACTTGTCTCAAAACATGCTAATTCATCTTTGGAACAAAGGTAAAGATATAAATAAGTATATTTAGGTTAGGGACAAGTTATGGTTACCAAAGAGATAGCATATTCAATGTAGGCTCAAATTGGTTCACTAAGGGTGTGTTCTCTTGGAACATCAATAAGGGATGGCTGTTTGGCCCTGGCTAAAAATCCTAATGCCTCTATCATATTCATGTTGTCACATGCATCAATATAGTCTCAACAAGGTCTAAAGCAAGTTCTAGAGAATCATGTAATCATAAGAGCACTCAAGAAAGAAATTAGATTGATTTGTATAATGCATCAATCATTATAGGCTCAAAAACTCACAAGGATGATTATACAAGTCAGATTAAGTCTAAACATGCTTCTTTCTCAATCAACATATCATATTAACATTGGCTCATAAAAAGGTTGATATCAAGCTCAATTCTCATGAAAAATCTTCTCACTAATAGATCTGTTTTAGACTTATGCAATTCATATCTTATCATAGTATTGAAAGTAACTAAAACACACTAAAAACAATAATAATTATTATATTAAAGACTCATAAAAAAAATAATAGGCAAAAATAAAAGAAATCCTAAATCCTTCCCCCCACACTTAATTCTTACATTGTCATTACTGTAATGCTATTAACCCAAATGAAAGAATCATGTGTAAGAGAAAATAACTAATAACATAAGAATAGGAATAACTAAGACTCAAAACAAAACAAAACAAAACAAACTCATGCAACCTAAATAATCCTAAAATACTAAACAAACAATTAACAAATAAACATAAAAACAATAAACATAATAAAAGAAAAAAGAAAAGGAAAAGGAAAAGAAAGCAAATCTGAGTATAGCAGGTTGGCAATTCTTTAATTGGGTTGCCTTCCCAATTAACACTTGAGTTAGTGTTTTGAACCTAACCAACACCCCTTCTTGGCATTTTAGGCTTGTCAGGCTCATACATGAAATTTCCCAAATTTATGCGTTTGAGAGGAAGCTTTCTTTGCACAACAGTGGATGCATTCTCCATTACAAGTATTATTCCATCATCCTTTGTGGTGCATATGTCATCGAGGAATGGAGCATATTTTGATACTTGTTGAATGACATCCACAAACAAGTTGTTTAAGGTTTCTGGCATGTGTTGTTCATGTTCTTCCTCCTTGAACTTTGCAAATCTACTAGGAAAAGGTGGAGAAGAAACATTAGTAAAAAGTGAAACCTTAAACGTTACCTCAGGTGCCGAAGTACTCTCTTTTGGAATTGAAGCTTCATTATCTTCAATAGTTGAATCCATCTTTAGTTCTTTATCATCCTCGGGTTCCCTTGGATTTTCTGATTCATCCTCAAGTTGTGTGGCACTAACACTCTCCTTTGGATCAATCATCGATTGGGAAGGGAGTGCTTGAGATCTTTGTGCTACTAATTCCACCGTACTACTAGCCAATAGGCTCATTTGCCTTTCCAAACCCTAGATACTTGCCTTTGTTTCCTGTTGAAATTGCAAAGTATCAGTAACAAGAGAATACACAAGATCTTCTAAAGAAATACCTGAGTTTTGAGTCATATGTGGTGGTTGAAAAAGATCTGGTTCTTGAGACCATGATTGATTGAAGCTAGATGGATGAGTGTAATTGGCATAAGGATCTACTTCTTGGTAATTTTTCGAGTAGCCATAATTAGTATGATCCCACCATCCCTCATGGTAAGTTTTTGAGTAATGATCATACTGTTGGTCTTGGAACCCTTGATGGCCTTGACATCCTCCCATGGCCAATTGTTGAACTGGGGAGGTGAGATTGGCTTGTTGATTCTCCATGTTCATGTATGACACCAACTCTTCAAGTGTTAGATTGCTCAATTCCATCATTTTTTTTTTTTTTTTAAATTTGAAAAGAAAAACCTGTATGTACAAGAAGATAAAACTAATTAGAACTGAAAATAAGAATAAACCAAGTAACAAATAAACTAAAGAAAGCAATCCCCGGCAACGGCGCCAAAAATTTGATGCACCCAAAAGAGTGTATCTTATTTAACCTTGCACTAAAAAGATCAATTGTAAGTATAATGATTAGCAAGGGTCGAGTCCTCAGGGATTGGGTTTTAATCTATGAGTTATTAGTTTATAACTTACGTTCAAAGAGAACAAAAGAAAAGGGGTTTTTGAAATAGTTTTAAAAATAAACAAACAAGAAAAGTAAGAAAACAAGTAAGTAAGAAGAATCAAATATGAAAAATATGGTTAAGGTTTCATTCTCCACCACTAGACATCATTAAGAATCAATTTCAGATCTATCAACATTAACCAACTATCAAAGTTAACAACCGTAGATAACAACAAGCTCTGTTATCCCAATCTTTCCTTAGTTTGTCGTTAAATAGAACAAGCTCTCTATTTAATCTCTAACCATCAAACAACCTAGAATAAGCTCTCTAAGTTCAATTTAATGGCAGCTTTATGATGAGAAAGATAGGTTGATCTAAGCAACAAACACATAAGCTCGGATTGTTCAACTTAGGTTATGTTCCACTTTACAATTATTGAAAACTTGACCATAATCATTAATCACAAATTGCCACTTATGAATAGGAAATCAAGACAATTACACGGATCAAGACTCCTAAAATAGCAATAGATAATTATCAAGATCTATCTAGTTGTACACCTAAACAAATCAAGACAACATCATGAACAAATCTTGTAGAAGAACATAAGCAACTTTGATAGAAAATTAATGATAGATAGAATCTGAAAATCAATCACAAAACATGTCTAGGGCTTTGAAATCACCCTTAACCAAATAGAAGTTTAACCTAGCATAGGTATTGTAAACATAAACATAAAATTAAAGAGAATCTAAGAAGGAAATAAAAGAAAGAAAGAAGAAGAAGAAAACAAAGAAAAAGAAAACTAGAGAAAGGAAAGAAGAAAACTTAGAGAATTTTATTATAATGACTAATATCCTACCAATCTACCATGTCTCTTACAATCATCCAAGGCCCTCTATTTATACACATTTTGGAGAGCTAAATGACAAGAGACAAGCTTTATAAATTTCAAAGGTAGGTATAATAGGTGGGTGCATTTTTCTAACAATTTTCTTCATATTGTATGACAATTCTGATCAGCCAGCTTGATGGTTGATTTTGTCAATGTTGGAGGCTTGATCTGATCAAATGGTCTTCTAGAAACATGTTCCCCTATCAGTTTGTGATCCATAGCCGTTGGAATCCGCTCATTTGCTGATGTGGATCAGAAGATATGGTCAAAATACCAAAACTGGTCAGCACAGACGTCATTGCACATCAGCCAACTTGATGGTTGATTTCGCTAGGGAAAACGACTCCGTTTCAAGAAGTGTAAAGCATGAAAAAGATAGATATGCCTCTTAACTTTGCATGGTAAAAATTTCAGCCTTAATGCTTTAGTGAAACTCCAGATATAGCTGATATGGAAAAAGGTGTCGGAATTGGAACTGAACTGGATTTGCCCTTAATTCTTGATTTAACCTAGTAATCTGAAATCACTCAAAGAAACTCGTGAAAAACACCAAATTACATAAAAATATAAAAGATCATAAACACAATTAGACTAAGCAATAATAACTCGTATTTGACACAAAACAATAATAAAACATAACTAAAAACTATATAATTATACGAGTTATTAGGATTCTCATTTCATGTTCGAAACCTTTCTCTATAAATGGAGAGGTCTATTACGTGATTAACGGAGAAACTTTTGCTTTAAAGATTTCGGGTGATTTCTTCTCGAACATTCATTTTTCGAAAGATTTTAAACAATTCTGGGAAGACAGTGATAGGGGTGCTTCGGATTCAGAAAAAAAAAATAGTAAAGCAAAGAGAGCTTGTGACAGAGGTATTTCTAGAGGTTCAGATGTTAACTATAGTGACAGAGGAGATTACGCAGTGGGTTTTAGGGAAGAACTTTCATTTAGAGACAATTTCGGTCTTGGACAAGATCTTTTGAATCAGCGAATAGAGGAAACAAGCAATACAGCAGAAGTTTTGAACATGCATATTGGTGATTTAGAGGATAATGGGAAAAAAATTCGGGTAGGAACAGTGTTGAGTATGGCCAAGAAGTCTGTTTTCAGCGAGAAGAGGAGACTAGTTGCCTAGTACCAGTTTCGGTTGAGATTCCAGTTTAAAACAGAGGGGATACAATTGATGTTATACAAGAGGAAGAGATGAATAGAGACCCGATACATACACCAAAGAAAAGAGGTAGGCCTAGAAAAATTTTGAGTTTGTTGACCTTGATTTTGATAACAGAGAATATCCAAGAACAAGATCAAGGGGCTCCTTAATCAACGATAATAGGGATCTCACGGAGGGGGGCACTTGATGAAGGGAAGGTCACATGGCTACAGGGTAAAAACATGGGTTTGTTTGGGAATAGGAAAGACAGTGACATTGAGAGAAGATTAAATGAAATGGAAGAGAGAAATTCAAAGATGGTTCGGGATAGAATAGAAGTATAGTTTGTTTCTAGCTATTGCAACAAAGGGGGATTTTGTTTTCTTATGAAAATCATAACTTTTAATGTTTGAGGGTTGGGAAAGAAGGAAAAACTGAGAATGGTGAGATGGGTGTCTTCTAAAAACAAACCTTGGTTGATCTTATTACAAGAAACAAAACTAGAGAATGTTGAGAAAAGCTTTGCGATGAGGATATGGCACGATGGTAATGGTATGATGGAGACAGTAGCGCCTGGGGGACGATATGGTGGATTGTTAACTATGTGGGATGATAGGGTTTTCGTGAAGTCGGAGGCAATCAAGAGTTTCAGATATTTAGCTGTTATGGAGACCTTCATCCAGACAAACATTAAGGTGGCTATAGTTAATATCTATGCACCCAATCATGATGAAGGAAAAAAGGGAGCTATGGGAGGAACTATGGAGTATGATGACTAGTTTTTCTGGGCCATGGTTATTTGGGGGCGATTTCAATGTAATTCTGAATCATGATGAACATAGAGGTATGCACTATAATGTGAGAGCGATGTCGGATTTTCAATATTTTGTTACAAATGCAGGACTGATCCAGATTCCTATGAGAGGTGGAAACTTCACTTGTTGTTTTGTTAGGGAAAGTAGATCATGGTGCAAGTTGGATTGCTTTTTATTCACACCTGATTTATTGCAATACTTTCCAGACATCTCGTTATTGAGATTGCCGAACTATTTATCGGACCATAGTGCAATATGTTTGATGTCTGAGAACACAGACTAGGGTCCCATTCCCTTTCGTTTCTATGACCATTGGTTCATGGAGGAGGGTTTTGATAAAGTAATTATGGATGCATGGACAAAGGAACAAGAGGGCAACAGATGGGGAATGTTTCGAAAGTTGAAATTGGTCATCAAGGATTAGCAAAGAAGTAACAGAAACACTCTAGAGGATCAAATCAGAATTATAGAGAATGGATTCGCTGACATCAATGCAAAATGGATTCAAGGGGTGATATCAAAAGCTGATAAAGACAATAAGATCTTGTTGACATCAAAATTGTGAAATCTTTTCAGAATGGAGATGCAGTGGAAACAAAAATCCAGGTTGAATTGGTTTCAGTGCGGGGATAAAAACACAAAGTTTTTCATGCAACTACCCGAATAAGAAAGAGACATAACAATATGGAGAAATTGCTACACAATGGGAGAGTGGTATCTGAAATTCAAGATCTACAGTATGTAGTGTTCGATCACTTTTCTACTCATTTTATTCTAGTTCATCTGATTTGAATATCACAATGCCTGGTTGTGCTTTTAAATTGCTATCATCAGAGAGTCGAGAGTTTCTGGAGAACCCTTTGACTGAGAACGAGGTACGGAGTGCAGTTCAAAACTGTGGCAGTTCTAAGGCACCAGGGCCTGACGGTTTTAACATGTGTTTTATCAAGAAAAAATAGGACATGTTAAAGGGAGATATCCTTAACTTTTTTTTTTTGAGTTTTGGAGGATAGGATTTATGCCTAGATGTGTGAAAGCGCCTTTCGTCGCACTAATCACAAAAGTACTGTCACCTACTATTGTGTCAGAATTCGGACCCATCTATTTGGTGGGTTGTTTATATAAAATTGTTGCAAAGATCTTGGCTAATAGATTGAGGCATGTAATGACAGAAGTTATTGGGGAGTCACAGTCTGCTTTCATTGTTGGACGTCATATTCTAGATAGTGTGTTAATTGCTAATGAAACTGTAGATTAGGTGAAAAAAATAGAAGCAAAAAGCATGTGTTTTACAGCTTGACTTTGCAAAAGCTTACAATTGTGTACAGTGGGAGTTTCTTGATTATGTTATAAGAAGAATGGGTTTTGGCGATAAATGGAGAAGAGGGATAAAGGGATGCATTCAAGCAGTACCATTGGCTGTTTTGGTTAATAGATCGCCTACTGCTCAGTTTGACATGAAGAGGGGGTTAAGATACGGTTGTCCTTTATCTCCATTTGTTTTTAATATAGTGGCTGAAAGTCTAAGTGTTTTATTGAGGAAGACGAATGATTTGAATCTTTTCAGAGGACCTGTGGTAGGTCATCAAGGTATCGAAATAGCTCATTTACAGTTCGCTGATGATACCATGATATTTTGTGAAGCAGTGGGTACTTCATTGAGGAATGTAAAGCACACTCTCAAATGTTTTGAATTAATGTAGGGTTTGAAAATAAACTTTTCGAAAAGTTGTATGGCGGGCATAAATATGGATTTGGATGATTTAAAACAATGGGGTGATATGTTAGCATGCAGAACTATTAAATGGCCTTTAAAATATTTGGGAATGCCTCTAGGGATTGACACCAGAAACATAACTATGTGGGAGCCTATGGTTAAAAAAACTGAGATGAGACTGGTGTCGCAACCTCAAAAAAAAAATAACATAATAAGTCTCATCGCAAGACTTTATTATTTGTTAAGCGTGACATTAAAAAAACCGAGGAAAAGTCGACTTAATTCCTCTTGAAAAATGAAGGTTTTGGAAATGACCTTGAAAAAGATATGGAGTCGCCACCAATCTTTTTTAGCTAGGTGTGACCGGCTACCTATGAAAACCGATTTTTATAAAACATTTTAAAATTGATTAAAACATTTTCAAAACCAATTTCAAGTCTGCGTTATAAACCAGAAAAAATCGAAGAATCGGGTTCGAGACTCGGTTATCTGCGGGGAAGGATTAACACCCCCACAATGCCCATATAAAATGGTACCTTATTAATCATGTGTTATCTCAAGTCTCGGTAAAAAGTTGGCTTTTAATTTAGTATTTCAAGTTAATTCCGAATTTTAAGAAAAATAATTCCATTTTTAATTGAAAATGATTCGGAATTTATTAATTTAAAATTTTCCTATATTCCCCGACAAAATCGGCAAAATATAGAAATTTTTAATTATTTGGAAAACTTTCCGAATCATTCTCGTTTTTGAAAGAATGATATTCCTTTATTAATGATAATTGATGATATTCCCTCCAGCAAACCCGGTAGAGAAGTCATGAATTATTTTAACTCGGGAACATCTTTATTTTTTATTGAAAATCATTATCTTTTTCAAAACATTTTCAAAAATATGAACATGAATATTTATGACCTAAAAAAATGATATAACAAAGTCTAAATAATATAATGCAACCTAAATGATATGACATAATTTAAATGGCATGGTATATTCTAGATGAAATGAAAAATCCTAAGTATCATGGTATATTCTAAATAATATAACCTAAATGACATGGAATATGATGAAATGACATGAAACATAAAATAATGCTATCATAAAATATGCATGAAAATAAAATAAAAATGCATGAACATAGTATATGCTAAAATATGTGACAAAAATAAATGACTACATAAAGAAAATATGGGATATCATGAAATATTCAAAATCATATGGCAAACAATATAACATCATAAAGTGTAAATCAAAATAATAATAATAATACCATGGAAAATATCATAGCAAAAATCACATATTTAAATAAAATGCATGAACATGAAAAATGCAATGCATGAAAATGTATTTTTTCCTCTAAATAAAGAAATCCGTATATCTAGAAAGATATCCGGCTAACTTAGGAAAATATGTCAAATTATATTTTCTAAAAAAACAAAACTTTGTGATTGTTTGAAAACAATTTTGAATAAAAACTTGAATGAAGATTAAAACCTCTACCAAACCCTTTTAAAATGGCTCTAATTTCCTAAGTTTAAAATCCCGAACTTGACCACCCTTAACCCGAGATTTATAAAATCATTTTTAAAGTTTAAAAAGGTTTAGAAACTAACTTAAGACAGTAGCTAAAGCTTCTAACCAACCCCCTCTAAATGCCTTAGCCAAATTCAACCCTTATTTCTCTTTTGATTTCAAATCTGCCTATACTATCCCGTTTTGGCACATGATTTGTTTTCCTATTTTTAAAAATTCAAAAAAATCTAAAAAAATAGTGGAGATGCAGAACATGTAAATCTACATGAGAAAAACGTTTCTTAATTTTTTGATTAAATATGTCTACCCAGACAAATCGGAGAAGTTCGAGTACTGGGTGAAAAAACTGTTTTGTCAAAACACATTTTTGCCTTTGACAAAATCATTTAAAAATCAAAGTAAAATTGTTGGGGAACATCCTAAAGACCTAAAAACAGTAGCTAAACATTTAAAAACGTTGGACAAAAATTGGCTAAGTAAAAAAAATCAAAAAAGGTAGAATAATCAATTTGACAACCTTTTAATTTTCCACAAGTATGCTCAAGAGAGCATGACTTTGAGCCATTGATTGGCCTAAGTCATAAATCATGTGGTAATGACTTAGAATGCATGAACATACAGCAAATGAAATGTATGAAATGCATGGTCTAAAGCATAAATGGTAAAGGAAATGCATGACAATTCAAGATAACCTAAATGCCTAGCATGAGTTTGCATGGCAGTAAATGCTATCCTAACTCAATATGCATGCAATGCTTGATAATACAAATATGACTTAGACATAATATGTTATGAATATGCATGAAAATGCTAATGTAACCTTAAGACCTAAGTAGCATAGCAATGCATGGCAATACCAATATGATTTAAGACCCAATATGCATGGCAATACCAACATGGCCTAGACCTAAAATGTAATGAACATGCATAGCTATACTATGAACATACAATGACCAATGAAACTAATACCAATGCTGGAACAAACAGCAACTAATACACAATTTCAAGATATGATAATGCAAAGCATGTTACCTAAACAAAATGCAAATGCATGATAAGGCAAGGGATGCATGAAGAGGCCGAATGTGGTTACATGATACTCTAATGCAATCTTATCTAGTAAATGGCACAAAAGTACGTGACAAATCATATCAAGATGCATAATGTCATGACATTTTCACAAGCATATGACATACTAAAATCAAAATACACAAGCTCATGGCATGGAGATGCAAACAAGTCAAGAGGCAAGATGGAAATGCACATGCAAGGCATACTAAATGGAATAGCCAAATGGTCATATACCCAAAATGATGGCATTTTATTATAGCATTTTCACAAGCATATGACATACTGAAATCAAAATATACAAGCTCATGGCATGGAGATGCAAACAAGTCAAGAAGCAAGATGAAAATGCACATGCAAGGCATACTAAATATCAAGATATGCTAACTCATGGCATGAAGATGCAAACAAGCCAAGAAGCAAAATGAAAATGCACATGCAAGGCATACTAACATGGAGTAGCCGAATGGCCGTATGAAAAAATATGAAAAATGCAAACATGTTTAAAATAGAAGACATGATACATGAAAAAAAAATGCACAATATGAGCATATGACACAATGGCCGAATCTTCATGGAAACAATATCAAGCATGGAAAGGAAATATAGAAACAAATATAATATAGAAAATAATGTAAAGAACATATAAAAAATTAAACATAGACATGCAAAGCAAATAACAAGCAAAACTAGTAAATAAAACAAGGAAAGTTAAGCTCCATTGTTCGTATCAAATGGGCATAGCCTCTCACCTAACCATAATCACTTGGTCTTACCAAGATCATGAAGCCTTTCCATTAGAAAAAAAAATTAGAAAATAAACCATATTAATCAACAAAATTAAGGTGAACTTCATGGTAGGTAAAAATGGGCATAGCACTCTCCCCTAACCATGGTCACTCGGTCTTGCTAAGATCACGCAGCCATTTCAACCTTTTTGCTTCATCTTTTTGTAAAAAAAAATCAGAATATAAAATACTCTAAAAACCTTCTAAAAATCATTTTCCACAACAACATGCAAGGAAGAACGAAAAAGAAAACCAAGGAAAGCAAACATGCCATATTCGGCCAAGCATAAAACCATGTAAAAAAAATTAGTTTTCCACCATTTGATGAAGAAGAAGAGATGAAAATTTAAGTAAACATTAAAAAACTTTATTTCTATGAAAAATGTAGTAGGAAAACAAGATTGAAAATCATGAAAACACCATGGAAAACAAGAAGAAAGCTATGCTAGAGCTTGGTAGAGATGACTACCTTTAAGCTCTCTATTGAAAACCTTTTTTTTTCTTTCTTTCAAAACCTTTTCCATTGCTAGATTAGCTACTGACTTCAGCCAAAAAACATATGAAAAAATGAAATCACCCCCCTCTAATGGTTTGGCAGAATGGCCCTCTCACCCTTGGATGAAAAATTGTACTTTTTCTCCTCCAATCTTGGCCCTAGGATTAAGATATTTTTATGACAACATAAAAATGTCATCTTGCCAATTGATAGCAGCCCTTAAGATGTGTACTCAGCCCTTGTAGTAACCTCAGTCCTTAGAAGCAAAAGAGGACCAATCCCATGCGCTCCCTTGCTTGCCCCTTTGAGTGCCTACCATTGGATGAGTTGTGCTCTTCCATTCTTAGTCATTGGATGAGAGCAACATAAAAATGACATCTTGTAGATTAAATCCAGCCCTCAACATGTGTACTCAGCCCCTGTGATGGCCTAAGCCATTGGATGAAAAGAGACAATCCCATGCACTCCCTTGCTTGACCTAATGGATGCTCACCCTTGGATGAATTATGCTCATCTTTTTTATTCCATTCTTGGCCATTAGATGAGGATTCTTTCATGAAAAATAAAAATGTCATCTTGGCATTTAAGCTTGGCCATTGGATGGTGCATTTCAACTTTCCTACAAGGCACCTAAGCCATTGGATGAAGGGGGGACCATTTGCAAGGTGTTAGTGGTAGCATGTGGCTTGATAGTGATTAAGGAATCAAATTGTTCAAGCTTCCTTCTTCTCCTCTATGCTGGCTGACCAAGGGAAGAAAAATCCCAGCAATTCCTTTTTCTTTCATATTTTCCTCAATTACAAATTTGCCCTTTTTTGTTTCTTCGATTAAAAGACCTTTTTGCTCCCCCAAAGCTAAATAAATAGCAAATGGACTCCAAATTCAAATTTTATTTTTTCAATACTTCCAAAATAATAAAAAATTGAATTCTGAAAGTTTTCAAAATTTTTCGAGTCCCTTTGCTATTTATTTCGGATTTATTTTTGAAATTGCCCCTTTTATGCACTTGAACTTTACCATTTTTTAAACGAGCTCCAAATCCAAATTTTTGTTCACCAATCTCTTCCGAATAATTTAAAAATGTGATATGGAAGTTTTCATAATTTTTGGAGCTTATTTGCTAGTTTTTCGGGATTTATCTGGTTGAATTACTACATAACGAACTCCGAATCAAGATTTTCCTTTGTCAATCTCTTCCAAATAATTAAAAAATTAGATATGCAATTTTTTTCAAATTTTTGGAGTTTATTTGCTATTTTTTCGGGATTTCTCTTGTTGAATTTCTACATAGTGGGCCCAATATTTGGCCATTTTGCAAACGAACTCCGAGTCAAGATTTTATTTTGCCAATCTCTTCGAAATGATTTAAGAATGAGATTTGAAAATTTTTAGAATTTTTGGAGTTCATTTTCTATTTTCCCCAAATTTTCGAATTTTGCCCTTTTGCCTCTGAAACCTGGTTTTGGTCAAAACAAGTCCGATTTTTAGATTTTCTTCAAACTGAGCCTTGTTCTATCATTGTTTAATTAATCCTTATCAATTACGGGCTTTAGTCCTACCGAAACGGGCCATTTTTGTAATTCTTCCAAATTTCATCGAAATCCACTAGAAAAATCCTAATTCTCGGTTTTCTTCCGAATTGACTTTTCTATCAATTTTTCTTCCAAGTAGCTTATCCATTACCCGTAGTTAGTACTTATCTTTCATTTGGAACCTTCAATTCTAACCAATTTGGTCGTTCAAGCATTTTCCCCAAATTTCCTGAACTAGGGTTTTCTTTCTACTGAATCTCCGTAACCCAACTTTCGAACTCCATATCTTTCAATGTAGACCTCAGATTGTCAAAATTGTTTCACCATCTTTCAATTGAACTTCAAACCTTGATTTTGAAAGTGGGTTGACTTTTTTAGTATTGACTTTTTTGAGTTTGACGTTTTCTGTCTGCTTTTTTAGACTAAACCTCGGAGTACCACCTGCAGGATGAGAAAAGCCTTTTAGCATTCTAAAACATCAATTTAGGAAGAAAATGTACCTGATTTAGGGGTTCGAACAAAATTGGGTGTCTACAGCTGCCCTCTTTGGTTGTTGCTGAAAATCAGGAATCAAGCAAAGATAAGTAAGTACTAATTTTGTCCGGTTAGTGAAATCACATGTGAAGAGAAGGGAAAGGGAGTTTTTTTTTTTGTTGAAAAAGATGTAAATTGAAGATTTTATCCTTAAATTAAATTCCATGACTAATCAAGGCTCGACCCGTCTTAAGGAAATGAATTCGATTTGCAAAAGAAAAAATTGTGCCCGAAGGTCTTAAAAATAGTGCCTGGAGGTCTTAAAAATGGTGCTCGGAGGCTTTAACTGTAATTTGAAAAATTATGCCCGAATGTCTTAAAAATGGTGCTCGAAGGCCTTGTAAAAAAAAATACGCTGTATGCGACTTTAAAAGTAATGCCCGAAGGTCTTAAGAATGGTGCCCGAAGGTCTTAAAAAATGGTGCCCGGAGGCCTTACCCGTGATGAAAATACCTTGACGACAGTCTCAAGGCTCGACTCATTTGATAAAACAGAATGAATTCGATTTAAACAAAAGGAAATACCTCGACGGTGGTCTCAAGGCTCGACTCATTTGATAAAACAGAATGAATTCGATTTAAAAAAAAAAGGAAATATCTCGACGGTGGTCTCAAGGCTCGACTCATTTGATAAAACATAATGAATTCAATTTAAACAAAAGGAAATGCTAAGAATGATCCTGGGTTTGATTCTTTTGGGAAAATAAATTTAACTTGAAAATGAAAGGAACATACCTCGATGGCAGTCTCGTGGCTCGACTCATTTGAGAAGCTGAACGAGTTCGATTTAAAAAAAACATACATCGATGGTGGTCTCGAGGCTCGACTCATTTAAGAAACAGAACGAGTTTGATTTAAAAGAAACATACGGTGTTCTCAGGGTTCGACTCATTTGAGAAAGAGAAAGAGTTCGATTTGGGGAAGCCAGAGCTTTCCTGATTCTTGCAATGTTAGCTAAATGCAATGATGAGAATGACATGCTTTGTAAATGCTTGTATGCTTCTTGAGGATGAATGCAATCAAATGATTGTGTCATGATTTCTAGTCCATGGTTTCTTTGAGGTTCACAGATCATCTGAATTCATGACGGAGTCTTCAATTGTTTACTGATGCCCCATTTAAAGAACCCTTTACTCAAAATAATTTGTCAAACAGTCCTAGTTTTTGACTTCGCTGAAATTCACAAATTTCTGACTTCATGACGGAGTTTCCAACACATTCACTGTTTTCCTTTTCTTAGTGAATTTTCCATCAGGATTAGTGGTTTCCAAACTTTTTTCTAAGATTTAGATCTATTCCTTAGTAATACTTTTAAACTCCCTTATATTTTAAAAATTTATGTTTACTAATCATCATTCTATTTAATAATAAACAAAATACAATCTCAAAAAATGTATGAAATAAAGTATGAAACAAGCTAATATCATAAAAGAATAACAAGAATTTATTGCAACAAATGTTTTAAAATGGTAAAGGTGAATACCAAGGATATAAGAAACAAATGTAAAGTTATAGGTTGTTGATGCCCCGGATGCGGAATATCTTGGACCCCTCCCTTTTCAAATCATCTAAAATTTCTCTTGAACGGTCAATTTACTTGGGTAATCCCTCGGCTTCCGTAGTTACATCAAACTGAGTTGTTCCATTTTCCTCTGATTTTCAAATACTTTCTCCCCCTTTACACGGAGCATTAAATCAAACCTTTAATCAGTACTTGAGCCGCCCTTTGCGAGTTTTCAACTCAAATGTCCCCCATTCGGTATTAAGTCGCCCCTTGCGAGTTTTATGCTTAAACCTTTCCTTTTTTTTTACCATGCATTTGAGAATTCTAAATGCTTCCAAGGTAAAAATGTCAATTCAAAAGATTGGATGAATTCTGAGAAAAACCTTTCAAATTAAATATCCATGCTTGATCAAAATGGACTTTTAAAGTACGTAATTAGGCCAAGGTTCGGGTTTAGAAGGAAAGGACAAAATAGACGCAAAATGTGTTTAAGGGTGATTGGATCAATGATCATTTCCTAAAGAGAATTCATTCTTTGAGACATTTGTCCCCTTTTTTGGACTTTTCTTCTTTTTTCTTCTTTTTTTTTTCATTGCTGGCTTTCATTTGCCATTCTTTGATTTCACATTTTCCAATGGCTCTCCATTTTTTTTTTCGTGTTTGCCCTCCAGTGTAGAGGGTGATCCTTGATCAGGGTTCAACGAAAGAAATAATTCCTAAGGCTCAAAGGGGTGACTAGGGATAACTTTTTTTTAGTGAAGGGAATATGAAAGATGGCCATTCATCATATCAAGCATGAATATTCTCTTTGGAAAGCAATTCTCAGGGGAGATAGATATATAGAATTTTCGTTTCTATACTTGGAATCATTCGAATTCCCATGTGTATAGCATAAGACATTTTTTTTAAGCATAATACTTCTTTAGTTCATCAGCATTCACGGGATGTCTAAAATAATCCCCGTCCATCTGAGTTAGAATCAATGCTCTTCCAGAAAAAGTTCTTTTTATCACATAGGGTCCTTCCCAATTTGGGGCCCATTTTCCTCGCGGATCCTTCACTATGGGGAGAATTTTCCTCAGTACCAACTCTCCTTCTCGGAACTGTCTGGGTCGAACCTTCTTGTTATGGGCTCAAATTATCCTTTTCTGATACAGCTGCCTGTGACAAATTGCCTTCAATCTTTTCTCTTCGATAAGATTCAGCTGTTCATAACGAGCTCTAACCCATTTTGCCTGTTCTAGACCAACCTCCATCAAAACCCTAAGTGAAGGAATCTCAATTTCAATGGGTAACACTGCTTCCGTACCATATACCAAAGAAAACGGCGTTGCCCCTGTAGATGTGCAAACCGTAGTGCAATATGCGTAAAGGGAAAAAGGCAAAATCTCATGCCAATCCTTGTACACATCAGTCATCTTCTCGACAATCTTCTTGACGTTTTTGTTGGCTGCTTCTACTGCCCCATTCATCTTCGGATGATAAGGTGCCGAATTGTGATGCGTGATCTTGAACTGAGTATATACCTCTGTCATCATCTTATTATTCAGGTTAAGAGCATTATCTGAAATAATTCTTGCTGGCAATCCATATCGGCATATGATTTCCTTCTTAACAAATTTGCATACCATCGACTTCGTTACTTTCGTATAAGAAGCAGCTTCCACCTACTTTGTGAAATAGTCTATGGACACCAGGATGAAACGATGTCCATTTGAAGCTTTTCGGGTAATGGGTCCAATCATATCCATTCCCCACATTGAAAACGGCCATGGTGTGGTCATGACATGCACTGGCGATGGCGGCACATGAATTTTATCTGCATAGATCTGGCATTTATGATATTTTCGTGAATAACTGATACAATCTCCATCCATCGTCAGCCAATAATATCCTATCCTCATAATCTGCTTAGTAAGCTTGTGACCATTAGCATGGGTGCCACATATCCTTTTATGGACTTCCTTTATGATTCTTCGAGCTTCGACAGACCCGACACATCTCAATAGGACTTGATCTTTCCCTTTCTTGTAGAGAATCTCGCTGTCTAGAACAAAACCCATTGCTAGCCTTCTCAGAGTCCTCTTGTCATTTTCTGTTGCTCGCTCTGGATACTATTGATTCTTGATGTACTGTAAGATGTCGTTGTACCAAGAGAGACCATCTGCTTCTTCTTCAATACTCAAGAAGTGGGCAGGAGACTTATAAATGCTCATCTTGATCGGCATAACTTTCGCCCTTTCATTTACTTTAAACATTGTTGACAAAGTAGCCAGGGCATCCGCCATCTTGTTTTCTTCTCGGGGGAAGTAACTGAAATTTACATCTTCAAACTCCTCCAATAAACTTCGTATGAGTTCTCAATATCTGATTAATTTTGTGTCTCAGGTTTCCCATTCTCCGCGCAATTGATATATCACTAAACCCGAGTCTCTGAAAACTTCCAAAACTTTGATATTTCTGTCCACTGTTGCACGAAGGCCCATAGTACATGCTTCAAACTCTGCAGTATTGTTTGTACAATCAAAATCCAATCTAGCGGTGAAAGGATAATAATCTTCTTCTGGAATATGAGCACTGCACCGATTCCTGCCCCATGGCATTAGATGCCCCATCAATGTACATCTTCCATATTTTCAAGAGAACCTCATCTGCTTGCGAAACATAAATCAAATCTTCATCTGGGAAATCAAAGTTCAACGGCTCATAATCTTCCACTGCCCAACTTGCTAAGAATTCAGCCACTGCACTACCCTTGATAGCTTTCTGACTCACATATACAATGTCGTATTCTGACAACAAAACCTGCCATCTTGCCATCTTCCCTGACAAAGAAGGTGCTTCCAACATGTACTTGATTGGATCTAGCTTGGCAATCAACCACGTTGTGTGGTACAACATGTACTATCTGAGCCTCCGAGTAGTCCAAGCTAAGGCACAACACAGCTTTTCTATCGACTGAAATTTCAACTCATAATATGTGAACTTCTTGCTGAGGTAGTAAACTGCCTGTTCTTTCTTTCCAGTCTCATCAAGCTGCCCCAAAACACAACCCATGGATCTCTCAAATACTGATAGATACAATATCATCGGCTTATCTGGAGTCGGTGGCATTAATACTGGTGGGTTTGACAGAAAATGCTTAACCTTTTCAAAAGCAATCTGACACCCTTCATCCCACTCTCCTGGATCACGTTTTCGAAGTAATTTGAATATTAAATCACATTTATCGGTTAACTAAGAAATAAACCGAGCAATGTAATTCAATCTCCCCAAAAAACCTCTTACTTGTTTTTGAGTACGTGAAGGAGGCAAATTCTGGATGGCCTTCACTTTATCCGGATCAATCTCAATTCACCCTTTCGCTAACAACAAAACCCAACAATTTCCCCGAAGTGACTCCAAAATTGCATTTTGTCGGGTTTAGCTTGAGTTGAAACTTTCTTAGTCTTTCAAAGAGTTTCCTAAGATTTGCAATATGCTCTTCTTCTCCTTGTGACTTTGCAATCATATCATCAACATAGACCTCAATTCCCTTATGCATCATGTCATGAAAGAAGGTTACCATGGCTTTCTGATACGTTGCCCCAGCATTCTTCAACCCAATCGGCATTACCTTGTAGCAGAATGTTCCCCACATTGTAACAAATGTGGTTTTCTCCATATCTTTCGGTGCCATCTTAATCTGATTATATCCTGAGAATCCATCCATGAATGAAAACAAGGAACTCTTCACCGTATTATCCACCAAAGTATCAATGTGAGGCAAAGGGAAATTATCTTTGGGACTGGCTTTGTTCAAATCTTGGTAATCGACACACATATGTACCTTGCCATCCTTCTTTGGTACTGGAACAATGTTTTCCATCCATTCCGGATATTTTGCCACCTCTAAGAATCCAGCATCAAACTGCCTCTTCACCTCATCTTTTACCTTTAACAGCATGTCCGCCCTCATTCTTCTCAACTTTTGCTGAATTGGCTTGCACTCTGGCCTTAAAGGGAGCTTATGAACCACAATGTATGGATCCAAAGCATGTCTTGGTATGACCATGCAAATACATCTACATATTCCCGGAGCAAGGCTATCAATTCACCCTTTATCGATGACGACAATGTAATCCGATTTTAACCTCTTTTATATCGTTAATACTTCCTAAATTCAACAATTCCAATAGCTCCTCATGAGGAAGTACATGTTTCTCTTCTTGTTCTATTTTTCTTAATAAGTCCGAAGGTAGACCATAATCCTCAATATCTTCGTCGACCTCAAAATCACCCGTGCAAATAGGTGTCTCAAAATCAATTTCAGAATTACAGATAGGAAGATCCTCATATTCTGCATCCGTACACCTGTAAATAGGTGGGGAAGAAACAATATAGGAAAATATATAAACAATGGAAGCAAAATAAATAGCATAAATAAAAGAATATGGTCACATCAATATGAAGGAAATGCATCATGTTTGTTATTTATTGGATGAAAACTTTTAGACAAAATCCCATTACAAAAGAAATTCTTAATATATTCGGGCAAAGATATTTACGATTTGTTTAAAAGCATTACATTGGAATAGACCTAAAAACTATTGGCAGCTCGGTTGCACTCCAATTGGTTAGTCTATATCCTGGTGGACAACGTCGCACCATCCAGTTAGCATCCCCACTTTCAATTCTTTCTTCCCTAGTCGTGCAGATCTCCATATCATACATCTGCTTATCCCTATTCACCTGAAATCTCTCGAAGGCTTGCTCGATCATTACGAGCACATCATTAGAATTTTTTTCTCCGAACAGAGAACCGGCTGAGCGAAAGCTATGAAGGATAGGTGGAAATGTCATAGGCTTCCACTCAACATCTATACCATGGGATGGGCCATCCTCCTTTGTCGGTTCCTTTCAATTTATTTCCTTTTCTCATGGGCCTTTGAAAGATACCCCTGGCCAAATTGATCTTTCTTTCCCACTACATCCATCGCTAGGGCCATCCCCTGAAGATATTTTCTGAGACCTTTTCTAGCCCTGCAGCTTTTTCCCATGGTAGTTCTTACCCCCAGCCTTGTGTTCTTAGACAGCCTTGGTTTTGTAATTTTTTGCCCTTCAGCGACGAAAATCGAATTTACGAATTCCAAAGACCGAAAGGAACATTCTACGACATCTTCATTGGGTTCAACATAAGGAGATTCAGTAGATGTAGAGGCTATTACATCTTTTTCTCCTGATACAATGACCAAACGCCTCTCTATCACAAATTTCAGCTTTTGGTGGAGAGATGAAGGTACAGCCCTTGCTGAATGTATCCACGGCCTTCCCAACAGGAAATTATAGGACGGATTAATATCCATGACCTGAAAGTTCACTGTATAGGTGCATGGGCCTATCTCCATAGAAACCTCAATAGTTCCCATTACATCTCTCCTGGTACCATCAAAGGCTCTGACCATCGTGCAGCTTGGCAGCATATAAGAAATATCTACTAGCAATTTGGACAGGGTTGCCAAGGGCATCACATTTAATGAAGAACCAACATCCAAAAAGACCCTTCGTAATATGTGCATGCCCCTTGCAAGTGGTAGTTATGTGGAGAGCCTTTGTTGACCCAATACCATTGGGTGGTATTTCTTTATAACTGAAATATATATGGTCATCTGTCGCGGTGTTTCCCACCAGCCTGTCTAATTTTTCTATCGATATGTTGTTAGCCATATATGCCTGTTTCAACATTTTCAACAGGGCATTTCTGGATGGTTCCGAATTCAAAAGCAAAGATAAGACTAAAATTCTAGCTGGTTGACGTTGCAGTTGCTCAACCACGCTATACTTACTATGCTTTATGAATTTTAAGAACCCGCAGGCTTTCTTATCATTCATTGGCTCTTTTATTCTATTTACCGGGGTTAACCCCCTTTCTACTTCTTTTGTCAAATCCATCTCAATATGGATTGGTTCAGCTGCTTTCTTCCCTTTGTCCATTCCTCTATCTTTTCCTAATAACCCCTGTTCAGTACCCCCAGGAGCATAACACCTTCCACTTCATGTTAAGTGCCCCACACATGTGATATCTTCCTGACTTGAAGTTCCAGACATAACCATGTTGTATTCGTATTTCCATGGTGCAACTTTGTTTTCTTTGTACGAAAAGAAAACATGCAAATCAATTATTAACTTAGATGCATTTTCCTCAATGACTGGCATAACTTTCTCCTCTGGTTCATCATAATAGATGATCAAGGGTCTTTCTATCCCTTAGCCAGCTGCATTCTCAATAACCTCTTCTTTTTCCTCTGTCTCCTCGTAAAACTGGGCCTCCCCATCATCCATCATCTTTTGGACTTTAGCCAGAAAGTCCTCGCAGTCCTGTATGATATGACCTCCACACTTATGGAATGGGCACCAATTCTACACCCTCTTTGTAACCATTTTTAAACTGTCTGCATCCTCCACCATTCCTGCCTTAACCATCTTGACCCATACTGTTAACATTGGAGTCTTGACTTCCCTGACATCCTTTTTTACTCTTCTGACTTCCCCTATCCATACTGCATTTACCCGATTCTCCGCATGATCTGGCAATGGGTTTCCCGCTACATTCGGCCCATTCTTTGCCCCAAACTTCACAACTCCAGCGTTGATCAGGCTTTGGACTTTTTTTTAAAGGCCAGGCAATCTTCAGTCGAATGTCCTTGAATTCCTGCGTGGTATGCGCAGTTAGTATTTTATTATACCACATTGGAAATGGCGATGTTAGAGGTTTGAGGTACACGGGTTCAACAAGTTGACCCTGTAATAGTTTGGGATATAGCTCACCATAGGTGGTAGGAATCGGATCAAATTGGGGTTTTTGATCATTCCTTGGTGAACGTTGGTCATTGCGCCCGGCTCCCTAAGTGTTTGGGACAATGTTTCAGGGAACGTTTATCTGTGGGGATATGCCAGTTGGAAACGGCTGTTGTGGTATATTGGTATAAGGGAAGGGATTTTGGGTAAGGTGGTTCACATTGGGGTAGTAAGGATTATACCTCGGGTAAGGTGTGTAGGGTGTAGGAGGTGCATAAGATGTGGTAGAAGTATAGGGCCTTGGTGGTGTATATGGTGTGGGAGGTGTATATGGGTATTGGTTGATACTAACTGCGTAGGTCTCCTCTTTTTCCTCGTAGGGAATACCTTTTTCGGAGTTGAAGTCGTTCCCCCTTCCATTTACCTTTTCTTAATGGCCGACTCTATCATCTCCCTAGATATTACCATGTATACAAAGTCCTTGGTGGCACTCCCCACCAATTTACCATAATATGGTGCTTTCAAGGTATTGATGAAAAGCACTGTAGTTTCTTTGCTAGTTAAAGGGGGTTGCACTTGTGTGGCTAGATCCCTCGACCTTTGCGAGTATTCCTTGAAACTCTCAGTGGTAATCTTTTCCATGTTCTGTAGTGACAGCCTATCAGGTACCATGTCAGATACATGCTTGTAATACTCCATGAAAGCCCTGGCTAAATCCGTCCATGAACGAATTTTGGTACGACTTAGTTGATTGCACCATCAGGTTGCAGACCCTGTCAAGCTATCTTGGAAACAGTGGATAAGTAGTTTCTCATTATCATCATGCCCTGTCATTCTTCTGTAGTACATGGTCAGATGTGCTGATGGGTTAGTAGTCCCATTATATTTTTCAAAGTCTGGTACTTTGAACTTTGGGGGAATTACTAGATCGTGTACTATGCTCATCTCTTTGGCATCCAGACTGCCAAATAACTTCGCCCCTTCAACGGCCCTCAACCTCTCTTCCAGTAGTTGATATTTTTTCTGTGATTCAGCCATTTCAACCCTCTTCAGCTCTGTTATCTTTGCTTTTTCCTTTTCAGCTAGTTCCTCAAACTCTGGAACGTTAACATCATTTGGGTCAGCTTCCATATTACCCTTTCCCGGAACATAGTTCTGTGTGTCAGCAGTTGGCTAGATATAAACATAAGAGGCTGCCCCAATTGGCAGCTCTTGGCCCTTTTGCTATATGTTTTCAGGTTGATCCTCTTCAACTACCACCATTTTCCTGGTGACTGAATTCTCTGCCGGCCCTTTTTGTTTCATCATGGCACTCATCATTTCCATGAGTTTAGTCATCTGTTCTCTTGACTCCTCCTGAGATTTAGCCAATTATTCCTGTAGTTCCCTTTGAGTTCATTCCATTCTTTCAATTCTAGCAAGCTGATCGTTCTCCATAGCTCTGGCTTGAGATCGAGTATTGTAACGGTGTCAAAAATTCGATTCTTTCTGAGTGCGACCAATTGTACCTTTAGTTTTAAAAACCATGAATTAGAAATTATTGACGCATTTTTTTTTATGTTTTATAAAAAATGAATGAATGAATGTATGACTAAATGTGAATGAATCAATCAAATAAAATGGATATGTACATGACTACGTATATGAATACGAAAGAATAAATGAATGAACAAGCGAAATGAACAAATAAGTGTTTAAGTGTATGAATATGAATGAATGGACAAGTAAAAGGAATAAATAAGTGGTTAAGTGTATGAACATAAACAAATTTCAAAAATGAATGATTATAAATATGAGTAAATGTACAAATGAATAAACAAAATATATAAAATATGAATGCAATTAAATGTATTGGCCCTGGGATAATTTCAACCGAACGGTCTTTCATTGATTTCCTGGAACTAAATACATCACAGATAGAATAAAAAGATCACTGCCTAAGATAAGTTTGTAATTCGCCTTTCAAAGTGCTATTACAAAATTAGTCCTATAGTGACTTCCTCGGACCTTGAACTTTCTTTCACAGTCTCCTTTTGATTGTCCTGCTCTTCAATCTGACCCCTACTTGTTCACGACCCCTTGACGCGTCAGCAGAAGCATCACCTTGTAAACTTTCCTTAGCTTGCTTCTCCAGTTGATTGGCTCGGGCTTCCTCATGCTTCGCTCTCTCTTTCCAGTAGTTATTCTCCTTCTTGAGGTTTTTGACCTCATGCTCCCATTCTCCGGAAGTCTTGAGGGTCCCCTCAAATCTGAGCTCGAAGCGATACCTCTTGTTCTCCAAGTGTAATTCCCGAAGATCGCCCTTAGCAGTACCCCTTTCTCTCTTGATCTTTTCCTTTTCTCTTTCTCGAGCTGATTCCCTATTTTTCATGTCCTCAAGCTCTTCTTGTAGTGGGCAATCTCCTTGCTCATCTGGGCCTTTTCTTTTTCAAATTCCGCCCTTGCAATTTCTAGCTCTGATGGCACTTCCCTCGGTTGCGGATTCATGAACTGGACCTCTTCCCCATCCGATGCCAACAGCCTATCATTAACCCTTAATTCCCTCTAAGCCAGGTAATTAGGTGTGACGATATCGGCATATCTAGCCACTTTTATCCGGTGAGTTTTCTTCCATGCTTCAATTACTACCCGCACCTTTCCAGAATATCCATCTTCTCCATAAGTGAACTCTGATGATCCTAGCTTATGAGTCACGGTTGTGAATTGCCGAGACTCAACCTGTCTTTGCACCAATAGAGGCACATAACTCACAGACCCCCAAATTCTGAGTAGTGGAACTCCGAGTTGTCCCCACATTTATACATAATCGGCATAGGAACCATCCATGGAGCTCTCCAAGTTACCATCTCCCTTTTTAGATTCCAGAACATATTGACCCATTTCTCTTCATCTCCGTCTTTCGGTCAATCATTTTAAAAGAATTCCCTAATAAAATAAAGACTTCATGTACGGTTTGAAGGATACCTCTTCTATCTTCCAAAAGTGACTTTGAATCCAAATATAGAGGAGTTTTACACACCCCTTGATTCTCCCTTGTCCTGCCCTTTTAGAAAAATTCAAAGATCGGATAGTTTCAGCTAGGATGGCCGAAGATGGGTTGATCATATGTTCCAACTTTTCAAAGAAATCAAACACGGCTATATCCACATGACCCAATATCTTCGGGAATATTTTAATCCGTAGATGGCTAGAGCAAAGATGTCCTTGGCTTTTTCTTTGTCGGAATAAGCCAATATCAATTGCCAGAGAGTTTCCCATGGAATGCAACCATTTTTCTGCTTTGTATCCACATGACTCTCAACCCACGTTGTATCCATTCCTGCGATCCTAGCCACTTTCCTCTTAAAATCTGAAGGTTTCACTTCCTTCAAATATACCCGATCATGATTAGGACATTCAATACGTAATAGGGCCGAATATTCTTCAATCAGTGGGGTCATGTCCTCCTTGTTAAATGTAAAACATCTATAAGCAGGATTCCAAAATTGTACTATAGCCTGAATCAACCCACTATTGACCCTAATCGGAATTAAGAGTGCTATATCTCCATATTTCTGAGTGAAGGCTTCTTTCTCTGATACATTCCACTAATTACAAATGTCGGCTAACCCTCGGAGATTATTCTGTCTGGAATCCATTTTGCCCCTTTCCGGCAATACTAACACATAATATTTCTTCAGGCAATCACCATCCTCCCTCTAATTTTTTTCCAACCGTGCCCTGACTGCTGCATGATCTTCTATTATTGAAATAACCTAACACTGCATGAAAGTCCTTTGGGTTGATGACTATCCCGAGGCCAATAAACTCCAAGTGTATGATGATGTCTATGATGCATGTCAAAGAAAAGAAAACAGAAAGAAATAGATTAGTAAAGAAATGAATTCACAAATATAGCATAAATAACAATATGCTTTTTTTTAAAAATGTCCCAAAAATTTTAACAGAGCTTCGGCATTATGACGCCTTTGGGACAAAATAATAAATTTATTACGAGTGATCTGATGTTCGTTCATCATCACCCAATTTGTAAAATCTAACATGTAGAAAGATTGTAAAAGGTTGGAAATGTTCCTCCATGTGTTCTTAAACTTCGGGTATCTAACACAAATCCGGAATGACTTCGCCTAGGTTCACTATATGAAGGTGCAGCGGTTCTAAGGCCCCGAATTGTTCAGCACTGTCGCCTGTGAAGGCTAGTAAGGAACCCCGATAAAAGCGGGTTCAATTTGTTAAAGTATATTTTCCTATGCTCGTACGGAGGATTATCACGAAGGCATTAGGTACTTTATACTCTGAAAGTGTTTCACTAGCTGATACGGAGGATCATCACGAAGGCGTGGTTACTTTACTCCCACTTAAAAGGATGGAACCCGGGTAGAGAGTTCATGTTATGCAAATGCAAATATAGTGTGTTCGGAGGGACAAAACAAACCTGTCACCATCTATTCTACACCCCTTATTCTAAGTACCCCACTAAAATCAAACAATGTAAAGCATCAGTCAAGCAAACATATAAATATACGCAACAAAATAACTAGAGAAAAAAATAATAATATGAATGCACATGAAGATGGACATATTTAAAACATTTTTTTATTTTCAAAATTCTCTTTATTATTTTAAAAATATGGGAATTAAAATTAAATACCAATTAAACCAACTAAACCGAGACTTACATAACACACGACTAATTCTAGGCTTGACTCTCTAAAAAGTCCCTAGTGGAGTCGCCAAGCTGTCGCAACCTCAAAAAAATAACATAACATGTCTCATCGCAAGACTTTATTATTTGTTAAGCGTGACATTAAAAAAATCGAGGAAAAGTCGACTTAATTCCTCTTGAAAAATGAAGGTTTTGGAAATGACCTTGAAAAAAACATGGAGTTGCCACCAATCTTTTTTAGCTAGGTGTGATCGGACACCTATTAAAATCGATTTTATAAAACATTTTCAAATTAATTAAAGCATTTTCAAAACCAATTTCAAGTCTGCGTTATAAACCAAAAAAAATCGAAGAATCGAGTTCGGGACTCGGTTACGTGCGGGGAAGGATTAGCACCCCCACAACGCCCGTATAAAACGGTACCTTATTAATCATGTGTTATCTCAGGTCTCGAAAAAAGTTGGTTTTTAATTTAGTATTTCAAGTTAATTCCCAATTTTAAGAAAAATAATTCAATTTTTAATTGAAAATGATCCAGAATTTATTAATTCAAAATTTTCCTATATTCCCCGACAAAATCGACAAAATATAGAAATTTTTATTTATTTGGAAAACTTTTCGAATCATTCTCGTTTTTTGAAAGAAAGATATTCCTTTATTAATGATAATTGATGATATTTCCTCCAGCAAACCCGGTAGAGAACTCATGAATTATTTTAACTCAGGAACATCTTTATTTTTATTGAAAATCATTATTGTTTTCAAAACATTTAAAAAAATATGAACATGTATGACCTAAAAAAAATGAAATAACAAAGTCTAAATAATATAATGCAACCTAAATGATATGACATAATTTAAATGGCATAGTATATTCTAGATGAAATGAAAAATCCTAAGTATCATGGTATATTCTAAATAATATAACCCAAATGACATGGAATATGATGAAATGACATGAAACATAAAATAATGCTACCATGAAATATGCATGAAAATAAAATAAAAATGCATGAACATAGTATATGCTAAAATATGTGACAAAAATAAATGACTAAATAAAAAAAATGGGATATCATGAAATATTCAAAATCATATGGCAAACAATATAACATCATAAAATGTAAATCAAAATAATAATAATACCATGGAAAATATCATAGCAAAAATCACATATTTAAATAAAATGCATGAACATGGAAAATACAATGCATGAAAATGTATTTTTTTCGTCTAAATAAAAAATCCGTATATCTAGAAAGATATCCGGCTACCTTAGGAAAATATGTCAAATTAGATTTTCTAAAAAAACAAAACTTTGTGATTGTTTGAAAACAATTTTGAATAAAAACTTGATTGAAGATTAAAACCTCTACCAAACCCTTTAAAATGGCTCTAATTTGCTATGTTTAAAATCCTGGACTTGGCCACCCTTAACCCGAGATTTATAAAATCATTTTTAAAGTTTAAAAAGTCTTAGAAACTACCTTAAGACAGTAGCTAAAGCTTCTAACCAACCCCCTCTAAATGCTTTAGCCAAATTCAACCATTATTTCTCTTTGGATTTCAAATCTGCCTCTACTATCTAGTTTTGGTACACGATTTATTATCCTATTTTTAAAAATTCAAAAAAATCTGACCAAAATACTGGAGACTCATAACATGTAAAACTACATGAGAACAAATTGTCTTAATTTTATGATTAAATATGACTGCCCAAAAAAAGCAGAGAAGTTTGAGTATTGGGTGAAAAAACTGTTTTGTCAAAAAACATTTTTGTTTTTGATAAAATCATTTAAAAATCAATGTAAAATTGTTGGAGATCATCTTAAAGACTTACAAACAGTAGCTAAAATATTTAAAAACCTTGGACAAAAATTGGCGAAGTTTAAAAAATCACAAAGGTAGAATAATCAATTTGACAACCCTTTAATTTTCCACAAGTATGCTCAAGAAAGCATGACTTTGAGCCATTGATTGGCCTAAGTCATAAATCATGTGGCAATGACATAAAATGCATGAACATACAGCAAATGCAATGTATGAAATGCATGGTCTAAAGCATAAATGGTAAAGGAAATGCATGACAATTCAAGATATCCTAAATGCCTAGCATGAGTTTGCATGACAATAAATGCTATCCTAACTCAATATGAATGCAATGCTTGATAATGCAAATATGACTTAGACATAATATGTTATGAATATGCATGAAAATGCTAATGTAACCTTAAGACCTAAGTAGCATAGCAATGCATGGCAATACCAATATGATTTAAGACCCAATATGCATGGCAATACCAATATGGCCTAGACCTAAAATGTAATGAACATGCATAGCAATACTATGAACATACCAATGAAACTAATGCCAATGTTGGAATAAATAGCAACTAATACACAATTTTAAGATATGATAACGCAAAGCATGTTACCTAAAAAATGCAAATGCATGATAAGGCAAGGGATGCATGAAGAGGCCGAATATGGTTACATGATACTCAAATGCAATCCTATCTAGTAAATGGCACAAGTACATGACAAATCATATCAAGATGCATAATGTCATGACATTTTCACAAGCATATGACATACTAAAATCAAAATACACAAGTTCATGGAATGGAGATGCAAACAAGTCAAGAAGCAAGATGGAAATGCACATGCAAGGCATACTAAATGGAATAGCCGAATGGTCATATACCCAAAATGATGGCATTTTATCATAGCATTTTCACAAGCATATGACATACTAAAATAAAAATATACAAGCTCATGGCATGGAGATGCAAACAAGTCAAGAAGAAAGATGAAAATGCACATGTAGGGCATACTAAATATCAAGATATGCTAACTCATGGCATGAAGATGCAAACAAGCCGAGAAGCAAGATGAAAAATGCACATGCAAGGCATACTAACATGGAGTAGCCGAATGGCCATATGACAAAATATGAAAAATGCAAACATGTTTATAATAGAAGACATGATAAATGAAAAAAAATGCACAATATGAGCATACGACACAATGGCCGAATCTTCAAGGAAACAATATCAAGCATGGAAAAGAAATATATAAAATAATGTGAAGAACATATACAAAATTAAACATAAACATGCAAAGCAAATAACAAGCAAAACTAGTAAATAAAACAAGGAAAGTTAAGCTCCATGGTTGGTATCAAATGGGAATAGCCTCTCACTTAACCATAATCACTTGGTCTTGCCAAGATCATGAAACCTTTCCATTAAAAAAAAACAGAAAATAAACCATGTTAAACAACAAAATTAAGGTGAGCTTCATGGTAGGTAAAAATGGGCATAGCCTCTCCCCTAACCACTGTCACTTGGTCTTGCCAAGATCATGTAGCCATTTCAACCTTTTGCTTCATCCTTTTGTAAAAAAAAAAAAAAAAAAAAATCAGAATACAAAATACTCTAAAAACGTTCTAAAAATCATTTTCCACAACAACATGCAAGGAAGAATGAAAAAGAAAACCAAGGCAAGCAAACATGCCATATTCGGCCAAGCATAAAACCATGTAAAAAAATTAGTTTTCCACCATTTGATGAAGAAGAAGAGATGAAAACTTAAGTAAACATTAAAAATCTTTATTTCTATGAAAAATGTGGTAGGAAAACAAGATAGAAAATCAAGAAAACACCATGGAAAGAAGAAAGCTATGCTAGAGCTTTTTAGAGATGACTACCTTCAAGCTCTCTATTGAAAACCTTTTTTTTCCTTTCTTTCAAAACCTTTTCCTTTACTAAATTAGCTACTGACTTCAGCCAAAAAACATATGAAAAAAATGAAATCACCCCCCTCTAATGGTTTGGCCGCCGAATGGCCCTCTCACCCTTGGATGAAAAATTTTATTTTTTCTCCTCTAATCTTGGCCCTAGGCCATATTGGTATTGCCATGCATATTGGGTCTTAAATCATATTGGTATTGCCATGCATTGCTATGCTACTTAGGTCTTAGGTTACATTAGCATTTTCATGCATATTCATAACATATTAGGTCCAAGACATATTTGCATTATCAAGCATTGCATGCATATTAAGGTAGGATAGCATTTATTGCCATGCAAAATCATGCTAGGCATTTAGGTTATTTTGAATTGTCATGCATTTCCTTTTCCATTTATGCTTTAGACCATGCATTTCATACATTTCATTCCCTGTATGTTCATACATTCCATGTCCAAGGTTTGTCCAAGGTTTTTAAATGTTTTAGCTATTGTTTGTAGGTCTTTAGGATGATCTCCAACAATTTTACTTTGATTTTTGAATGACTTTATCACAGGCAAAAAAAGTGTTTTGACAAAACAATTTTTTTTACCAGTACTCAAACTTCTCCGATTTTTCTGGGCAATAATCTTTAATCAAAAAATTAAGCCAATTTTTTATCATGTAGTTTTACATGTTCTCAGTCTCCAGTATTGTTTTTATATTTTTTTGAATTTTAAAAATAGGCTAAAAAATCATGTGTCAAAACTGGACAGTAGAGGTAGATTTGAATTCAAAAGAAGAATAATGGTTGAATTTGGCTAAGGCATTAAGAGGGGGTTGGTTAGAAGCTTTAGTTACTGTCTTAGGGTAGTTTCTAAGCCTTTTTAAACTTTTAAAATGATTTTATAAATCTCGGGTTAAGGGTGGTCAAGTTCGGCATTTTAAACTTAGGAAATTAGAGCCATTTTAAAAGTGTTTGGTAGGGGTTTTAATCTTTATTCAAGTTTTTCCTCAAAATTGTTTTCAAACAATCACAAAGTTTTGTTATTTTTAGAAAATCTGATTTTACATATTTTTCTAAGGTAGCCGGATATCTTCTTAGATATACGAATTTCTTTATTTAGAGGAAAAAAATACATTTTCATCCATTGCATTTTTCATGTTCATGCATTTTATTTAATATGTGATTTTGGTTATGATATTTTCCATGGTATTATTATTACTTTGAGTTACATTTTGTGATGTTATATTGTTTGCCATATGATTTTCAACATTTCATGCTATCCTATATTTTTATTTAGTCATTTATTTTTGTCACATTATTTAGCATATACTATGCTCATGCATTTTTATTTTATTTTCATTCATATTTTATGATAACATTATTTTATGTTTCATGTCATTTCTTGTTACTTAGATCATATTCCATGTCATTTAGGTTATATTATTTAAAATATGCCACATCATTTAAAATTGCCATGTCATTTAAATCATTTTATTTCATTTAGAATATATCATGATACTTAGGATTTTTCATATTCACCTAGAATATACTATGCCATTTAAATTATGTCATATCATTTAGGTTGCATTATATTATCTAGACTTTGCTATGTCATTTTATTTATGTCATACATGTTCATATTCATTGTTTAAATGTTTTTTTTTTTTTTAAAGGATAATGATTTTCAATAAAAAATAAAGATATTTCCAATTTAAAATAATTCATGAGTTCTCTATCGGGTTTGCTGGAGGGAATATCATCAATTATCATTAATAAAGGAATATCTTTCTTTAAAAAAATGAGAATGATTTGGAAAGTTTTCCAAATAAATAAAAATTTCTATATTTTGCCGATTTTGTCGGGGAATATAGGAAAATTTTGAATTAATAAATTCCGGATCATTTTCAATTAAAAATGAAATTATTTTTCTTTAAATTGGGAATTAACTTGAAATACTAAATTAAAATCGACTTTTTTACTGACATTTGAGATAACACATGATTAATAAGGTACCGTTTTATACGGGCTTTGTGGGGGTGCTAATCCTTTCCTGCACGTAACCGAGTCCCTAACCCGATTCTACGATTTTCTTTGGTTTATAACGCAGACTTGAAATTGGTTTTAAAAATGTTTTATAAAACTGATTTTAATAGGTGGCCGATCACACCTAGCTAAAAAAGATTGGTGGAGACTCGATGTCTTTTTACGAGGCCGTTTTCATATCCTCGACCTTTTATTTCAATATGAGGAATTAAGTTGTCTTTTCCTCTGCTTCTGTTTCCCGCTCACTCGAACGGGTCCCCATGATCGGGATCACGTATCGCAGCTTGGTGACTCTGCTGTAGACTTTTTAGAGAGTCAGGCCTAGAATTAGTTGTGTATTATCTAAGTCTCGATTTTGTTGGTTTAATTGGTATTTAATTTTAATTCCCATATTTTTTAAAATAATAAAATGAATTTTGAAAATAATAAAATGTTTAAATATGTCCATCTTCATGTGTATTCATACTATTATTGTTCTTTGGTTATTTTGTTGCTTATATTTATATGTTTGCTTAACTGATGCTTTACATTATTTTATTTTAGTGGAGTATTTAGAATAAGGGTTGTAGAATAGGTGGTGACAGGTTTTTTTTTTCCTCCGCACACACTATATTTGCATTTGCATAACATGAACCCTCTACATGGGTTTCTTCCTTTTAAGTGGGAGTAAAGTAACTACGCCTTCGTGATGATCCTCCGTATGGGCTAGTGAAACACTTACGGAGTATAAAGTACCTAATGCCTTCGTGATAATCCTCCGTATTGGCATAGGAAAATACACTCTAACGAATTGAACCCGCTTTTATCGGGGTGCCTTAATAGCCTTCACAGGCGACAGTGAGGAACAATTTGGGGCCTTAGAACCGATTCACCTTCATATAGTGAACCTAGGCAAAGCCATGCCGGATTTCTGTTAGATACCCGAAGTTTAAGAACACATGGAGGAACATTTCTGACCTTCAACCATCTTTCTACTTGTTAGATTTTACAAATTGGGTGATGATGAACAAACATCATATCGCTCGTAATAAATTTATTATTTTTCCTAAAGGCGTCATAATGCCGAAGCTCTATTAAAATTTTTGGGATATTTTTTTAAAAAGCATGCTGTTATTTATGTTATATTTGTGAATTCATTTCTTTACTAATCTATTTCTTTCTGTTTTCTTTTCTTTGACATGCATCATAGACACCATCATACACTTGAAGTTTATTGGCCTCGGGATAGTCATCAACCCAAAGGACTTTCATGGAGTGTCAGGTTATTTCAGTGATAGAAGATCATGAGTAGTTAGGGCACGGTCGAAAAAAGATCAGAGGGAGGATGGTGATTGCCTGAAGAAAGATTATGTGTTAGTATTGCCGGAAAGGGTCAAAGTGGATTCTAGATAGAATAATCTTTGAGGGTTAGCCAACATTTGGAATCAATGGAATGTATCAGAGAAAGGAGCCTTCACTCAGAAATATGGAGATATAGCACTCTTAATTCCGGTTAGGGTCAATAGTGGGTTGATTCAGGCTATGGTACAGTTTTGGAATCCTGCTTATAGATGTTTTACTTTTAAAAAAGAGGATATGACCCCACTGATTGAAGAATATTCAACATTGTTACGTATTGAATATCCTAATCTTGATCGGGTATATATGAATGAAGTGAAACCTTCAGGTTTTAAAAGGAAAGTGGCTAGGATTACAGGAATGGATACAACATGGGTTGAGAGTCATGTGGATACAAAGAAGAAAAATGGATGCATTCCGTGGGAAACTCTCCGACAATTGATATTGGGTTATTTCGACAAAGAAAAAGCCAGGGACATATTCGCTCTAGCCATCTATGGATTAATCATATTCTCGAAGAATTGAGTCATGTGGATATAGCCATGTTTTATTTCTTTGAAAAGTTGGAACAGAAAATCAAACCATCTTCGGCCATCATAGCTGAAACTATCCGATCTTTGAATTTTTGTAAAAGGGAAGGACAAGGGAGAATCAAGGGGTATGTACAACTCCTTTATATTTAGATTCAAAGTCACTTTTGGAAGATAGAAGAGCCTTCCTTCAAACCATACATGAATTCTTTAGTTCCGATTAGGGAATTCCTTCGAAATGATTGGCCTAAAGACGGAGATGAAGAGAAATGGGCCAACATGTTCCGGAATCTAAAAGGGGAGATGCTGACTTGGAGAGCTCCATGGATGGTTCCTATGCCGATTATGTATAAATGTAGGGACAACTCGGGAGTTCCACTACTCAGAATTTGGGGGTCTATGAGTTTTGCACCTTTGTTGGTGCAAAGACAGGTTGAGTCTCAGCAATTCACACCCGTGACTCATAAGCTAGGATCATCAGAGTTCACTTATAGAGAGGACGGATATTCTAGAAAAGTGCGCGCAGTGATTGAAGCATGAAGAAAACTCACAGGATAAAAGTGGCCAGATATGCCGACATCGTCACACCTGATTACCTGGTATGGAGGGAATTAAGGGTTAATAATAGGCTGTTGACGTCAGATGGGGAAGAGGTCCAGTTCATGAATCCTCCGTCGAGGGAAATGCCATCAAAGCTAGAAATCGCAAGGGCAGAATTTGAAAAAGAAAAGGCCTGGATGAGCAAGGAGATTGCTCGACTACAAGAAGAGCTTGAGGACATGAAAAATAGGGAATCATCTCGAGAAAGAAAAAAGGAAAAGATCAGGAAAGAAAGGGACACTTCTAAGGGCGATCTTCAGGAATTACACTTGGAGAACAAAAGGTACCGCTTCGAGCTCAGATTTGAGGGGACCCTCAAGATTTTTAGGGAATGGGAGTAGGAGGTCAAAAACCTCCGGAAGGAGAATAACTGTTGGAAAGAGAGAGCGAAGCATGAGGAAGCCCGAGCCAATCAACTGGAGAAGCAAGCTAAAGAAAGCTTACACAGTGATGTTTCTGCTGACACGCCAAGGGGCCGTAAACAAGTAAGGGTCAGATTGAAGAGCAGGGAAATCAAAAAGAGACTGTCAAAGAAAGTCCAAGATACGAGGAAGTCACTATAGGACTAATTTTGTAATAGCACTTTGAAAGGAGAATTACAGAATTATCTTAGGCAGTGATCTTTTTATTCTATCTGTGATGTATTTAGTTCCAGGACATCAACGAAAGACCGTTCGGTTGAAATTATCTCGGGGCCAATACTTTCAAATGCATTCATATTTTATATATTTTGTTTGTTCATTTGTACATTTACTCATATTTGAAATTCATTCATATTCATACACTTAACTACTTATTTATTCTTTTTACTTGTTCATTCATTCATATTCATACACTTAACCACTTATTTATTCCTTTTACATGTTCATTCATTCGTATTCATACACTTAACCACTTATTTGTTCATTTCGCTTATTTATTCATTATTCTTTCATATTTGTATACGTAGTCATGTACTTATTCATTTTATTTGATTCATTCATTCACATTTAGTCATTCATTCATTTATTTTTTTTAAAAACATAAAAAAGATGTGCCAATAAATTCTAATTCACGGTTTTTAAAACTAAAGGTACAATTGGTCGCACTCAGAAAGAATCAGATTTTCGACACCCTTACAATACTCGATCTCAAGCCAGAGCTATGGAGAACGATCAGCTTGCTAGAATGAATGGAAAAAACTCAAAGGGAACTACAGGAACAGTTGGCTAAATCTCAGGAGGAGTCACGAGAATAGATGACTAAACTCATGGAAATGATGAGTGCCATGATGAAACAAAAAGGGCTGGGAGAGAATTCGGTGATCGGGAAAATGGTGGTATTTGAAGAGGATCAACCTGAAAACATACAGCAAAAGGGCCAAGAGCTGCCAATTTGGGCAGCCTCCTATGTTTATATCAAGCTAGCTACTGAGGCACAGAACTACGTTCCAAGGAAAGGTGACATGGGAGCTGACCCAAATGATGTTAACTTTCCAGACTTTGAGGAACTAGCTGAAAAGGAAAAAAGCAAAGATGACAGAGCTGAAGAGGTTCAAAATGGCAGAATCCCAAAAAAAATATCAACTGCTGGAAGAGAGGCTGAGGGCCGTTGAATGGGCAGAGTTACTTGCCAGTTTGGATACCAAAGAGATGAGCTTAGTACACGATCTAGTAATTCTCCCAAAGTTCAAAGTACCAGACTTTGAGAAATATAATGGGACTACCAACCCATCAGCACATCTGACCATGTACTATAGAAGAATGACGGGGCACGATGATAATGAGAAACTGCTTATCCATTGTTTCCAAGATAGCTTGACAGGGTCTGCAACCCAATGGTACAATCAACTGAGTCATACCAAGATTCATTCATGGACGGATTTAACCAGGGCTTTCATGGAGTATTATAAGCATGTATCTGATATGGTACCTGATAGGCTGTCACTACAGAACATAGAAAAGATGACCACTGAGAGTTTCAAGGAATAGTCACAAAGATGGAGGGATCTGGCCACACAAGTGCAACCCCCTTTAACTAGCAGAGAAACTACAATGCTTTTCATCAATACCTTGAAAGCACCCTATTATGATAAATTGGTGGGGAGTGCCACCAAGAACTTTGCAGACATGGTGATATCCGGGGAGATGATAGAGTTGGCCATTAAGAATAGGAAAATGGAATGGGGTGAGTCTGCTACTCCGAATAAGGTTTTCCCTGCTAGGAAGAAAGAGGAGACCCACGCAGTTAGTATCAACCAATACCCATATACACCTCCCACACCATATACACCACCAAGGCCCTATACTCCTACTACATCTTATGCACCTCCTACACCCTACACACCTACATCTTATGCACCTCTTACACCCTACACACCTTACCCGGGGTATAATCCTTACTACCCCAATGTGAACCACATTACCCCAAATCCCTTCCCTTATACCAATATACCACAACAGCCGTTTCCAACTGGCATATCTCTACAGATAAACCTTCCCCGAAACACTATCCCAAACACTCAGAGAGCTGGGCGCAATGACCAACGTTCACCAATGAATGATCAAAAACCCCAATTTGATCCGATTCCTACCACCTATGGTGAGCTATATCCCAAACTGTTGCAGAGTCAACTTGTTGCACTCGTATACCTCAAACCTCTGACACCGCCATATCCAACGTGGTACAATACAAATACTAACTGTGCGTACCATGCAAGAATTCAAGGATATTTGACTAAAGATTTCCTAGCCTTTAAAAAGAAAGTCCAAAGCCTGATCAATGTCGGAGTTGTGAAGTTTGGGTTAAAGAATAGGCCGAATGTAGCGAGAAACCCATTGCCCGATCATGCTGAGAATTGGGTAAATGCAATATGGAGAAGGGAAGTCAAAAGAGTAAAAAGGGATGCTAGGGAAGTCAAGACTCCAATGTTGACAGTATGGGTAGAGATGGTTAAGACAGGAATGGTGGGGGATACAGACAGTTTAAAAATGGTTACAAGGAAGGTGCAAAATTGGTGCCCATTCCATAATGTGGAGGTTATATCATACAGGACTGCGGGGACTTTCTGGCTAAGGTCCAAAAGATGATGGATGATGGGGAGGCCCAATTTTACGAGGAGACAGAGGAGGAAGTATAGGTTATTGAGAATGCAGCTGGCTACAGGATAGGAAGACCCTTGATCATCTATTATGATGAACCAAAGGAGAAGGTTATGCCAGTTATTGAGGAAAGTGCACCTACGTTAATCATAGATTTGCCTTCTTCTTTCTCATACAAGGAAAACGCAGCTACACCGTGGAAGTATGACTGCAACATGGTTATGCCTGGGTCCTCGAGTCAGTAAGATATCACAGGTGTGGGGCACTTAACACGAAGTGGAAGGTGTTATGCTCCTAAGGTTGTTGAAGAGGGATTAACAGGAAAAGATAGAGGAATGGACAAAGGGAAGAAAGCAGTTGAACCAATCCATATTGAGATGGATTTGTCAAAAGAAGTAGAAAGGGGGTCAGCCCCGATAAACAGGATAAAAGAGCCGGTGAATAAGAAGGAAGCCTGCGAGTTCTTAAAATTAATAAAGCATAATGAGTATCGCGTGGTTGAGCAACTGCAACATCAACCAGCTAGAATTTCAATCTTATCTTTGCTTTTGAATTCGAAACCACACAGAAATGCCCTGTTGAGAGTGTTGAATCAGGCATATGTGGCAAACAACATATCGATAGAAAAATTAGACAGGCTGGTGGGAAACATAGCGGCAGACGACCATATATATTTCAGTTATGAGGAAATACCACCCAATGGTATTGGGTCAACAAAGGCTCTTGACATAACTACCACTTGCAAGGGGCACATATTACCAAGGGTCCTTTTGGATAATGGTTTTTCATTAAATGTGATGCCTTTGGCAACCCTGTCCAAATTTCCAGTGGATATTTCTTATATGCTGCCAAGTTGCATGGTGGTTAGAGCTTTTGATGGTACCAGGAGAGATGTAATGGGAACTATTGAGGTTCCTCTAGAGATAGGCCCATGCACCTATACAGTGAACTTTCAGGTCATGGATATTAATCCATCCTATAACTGCCTGTTAAGAAGGCCGTGGATACATTCAGCAGGGGTTGTACCTTTATCTCTCCACCAAAAGCTGAAATTTGTGATAGAAGGGCGTTTGGTCACTGTATCAGGAGAAGAGGACGTAATAGCCTCTACATCTACTGAATCTCCTTATGTCGAACCCAATGAAGATGCCGTAGAATGTTCCTTTTAGTCTTTGGAATTCATAAATGCTATTTTCGTTGCTGAAGGGCGAAAAATTCTAAATCAAAGGTTGTCCAAGAACGTAAGGCTGGTGGTAAGAACTACCGTGGAAAAAGGCTGTAGGGCTGGAAAAGGTCTCAAAAAATATCTTCAGGGGATGGCCCGAGTGATGAATGTAGTGGGAAAGAAAGACCAGTTTGGCCTAGGGTATCTTCCGAAGGCCCATGAGAAAAGGAAACAAGTTGAAATGAACCGACAAAGGAGGATGGCCCGTCTCGCGGGTATGGATATTGAGTAGGAGCCTATGACATTCCCACCTATCCTGCACAGCTTTCGCTCAGCCAGTTCTCTGTTCGAAGAAAAGAATTCTGATGATGTACTCGTAATGATCGAGCAAGCCTTCGAGAGATTATAGGTGAATAGGGATAAGCAGATATATGATATGGAGATCTGCACGACTGGGGAAGAATGAATTGAAAGAGAGAATGGTAACTGGATGGTGCGACTTTGTCCACCAGGATATAGACTAACCAACTGGAGTGCAACCGAGCTATCCATAGTTTTTACGTCAATTCTAATGTAATGCTTTTAAACAAATCTTAAATATCTTTGCCCAAAGATATTAAGAATTTTTTTTTGTAATGGGCTTTTGTCTAAAAAGTTTCATCCAATAAATAACAAAAACGATGCATTTCCTTCATATTGATGTGTCCATATTCTTTTATTTATGCTATTTATTTTGCTTCCATTGTATATATGTTTTCCTATATTGTTTCTTCCCCACCTATTTACAGGTGTACGGATGCGGAACATGAGGATCTTTCTTTAGTAATTCTGAAATTGATTTTGAGATACCTATTTGCATGGGTGATTTTGAGGCCGATGAAGATATTGAGGATTACGGTGTACCTTCGAATTATTAAGAAAAATAGAACATGAAGAGAAACAAGTACTTCCTCATGAGGAGATATTGGAATTGTTGAATTTGGGAAGTAGTGAAGAGATAAAAGAGGTAAAAATCGAGACTACATTGTCGTCATCAATAAATGGTGAATTGATAGCCTTGCTTCGGGAATATTTAGATGTATTTGCATGGTCATACCAAGACATGCCGGGTTTGGATCCAGACATTGTGGTACATAAGCTCCCTTTAAGGCCAAAGTGCAAGCCAATTCAACTAAAATTGAGAAGAATGAGGCCGGACATGCTGTTAAAGGTAAAAGAAAAGGTGACGAGGCAGTTTGATGCTGGATTCTTAGAGGTGGCAAAATATCCGGAATGGGTGGCAAACATTATTCCAGTTTCAAAGAAGGATGGCAAGGTGTGTATGTGCATCGATTACCGAGATTTGAACAAAGCCAGTCCCAAAGATAATTTCCCTTTGCCTCATATTGATACTTTGGTGGATAATACGATGAAGAGTTCTTTGTTTTCTTTTATGGACGAATTCTCGGGATATAATCAGATTAAGATGGCACCGAAAGATGTGGAGAAAACCATATTTGTTACAATGTGGGGAACATTCTGTTACAAGGTAATGCCGTTTGGGTTGAAGAATGCTGGGGCAACATATCAGAGAGCCATGGTGACCTTGTTTCATGACATGATGCATAAGGGAATTGAGGTTTATGTTGATGATATGATTGCAAAGTCATAAGGAGAAGAGGAGCATATTGCGAATCTTAGGAAACTCTTTGAAAGACTAAGAAAGTTTCAACTCAAGCTAAACTTGGCAAAATGCACTTTTAGAGTCACTTCGGGGAAATTGTTGGGTTTTTTTATTAGCAAAAGGGGAATTGAGATTGTTCCGGATAAAGTGAAGGCCATCTAGAATTTGCTACCTCCACATACTCAAAAAGAAGTAAGAGGTTTTCTGGGGAGATTGAATTACATTGCTCGATTTATTTCTCAATTAACCGATAAATGTGATCCAATATTTAAGTTAATTCCAAAACGTGCTCTAGGAGAGTGGGATGAAGGGTGTCAGATTGCTTTTGAAAAGGTTAAGCATTATCTATGAAACCCACCAGTATTAATGCCACCGATTTCGGATAAGCCGATGATATTGTATCTATCAGTATTTGAGAGATCCATGGCTTGTGTTTTGGGGTAGCTTGATGAGACTGGAAAGAAAGAACAGGCAGTTTACTACCTCAGCAAGAAGTTCACAGATTATGAGTTCAAATATTCGTCGGTAAAAAGCTGTGTTGTGCCTTGGCTTAGGCTGCTCGGAGGCTCAGACAGTACATGTTGTACCACACGACATGGTTGATCGCCAAACTAGATCCAATCAAGTACATGTTGGAAGCACCTTCTTTGTTAGGGAGGACAGCAAGATAGCAGGTTTTGTTGTCAGAATACGACATTATATATGTAAGTCAGAAAGCTATCAAGGGCAATGTAGTGGCTGAATTTTTAGCAAGTCGGGTAGTGGAAGACTATAAGCCGTTGAACTTTGATTTCCCAGATGAAGATTTGATGTATGTTTCGCAAGCGGATGAGGTTCCCTTGAAGAAGAAAATATGGAAGATGTACTTTCATGGGGAATCTAATTCCATGGGGCACAGAATCGATGCAATGCTCATATCCCCAAAAGAAGATTAATATCCCTTCACTGCCAGATTGGATTTTGATTGTACAAATAATACTGCAAAATATGAGGCATGTACAATGGGCCTCCGTGCTGCCGTAGACAGAAAAATAAAAAAATTGAAGGTTTTCGAAGATTCAACCCTAGTGATATACTAGTTACGCTGAGAATGGGAAACCCGAGATACAAAATTAATCTGATATCGAGAACTCATATTGAGTTTATTGGAGATGTTTGAAGAAGTGACTTTCAATTACTTTCCTCGAGAAGAAAATCGAACGACAGATGCTCTGGCTACTTTGTCATCAATTTTTAAAGTGAATGGAGGGGCGGAAGTTGTGCCGATCAAGATGAACATATATGAATCTCCTGCCCACTGTTTGAGTATCGAAGAAGAAGCATATGGTCTACCTTGGTATAACGACATCTTATAGTACATCAAGAATCAACAGTATCCAGAGCGAACAACAAAAAATTACAAGATGGCCAAATCCTGGGTCCCTTATGTCGTAATTCAAGTAGATAAATCCCGAAAAAATAGCAAATGAACTCCAAAAATTCTGGAAATTTGTAAATCTTATTCTTAAATCATTTCAAATAGATTGGAAAAATTAAATCTTGATTCGGAGTTCGTTTGCAAAATGGCCAAATCCCAGGTCCCCTATGTAGTAATTCAAGCAGACAAATCCTGAAAAAATAGCAAATAAGCTCCAAATTTTTTGAAAACTTCCAGATCACATTTTTAAATTATTTGGAAGAGATTGGTGAAGAAAAATCTAGATTCAGAGCTTGTTTAAAAAATGGTAAAGTTCGAGTGCATAAAAGGGGCAATTTTGGAAATAAATCCGAAATAAATAGCAAATGGACTCGAAAAACTTTGAAAACTTTTAGAATTCAATTTTTTATTATTTTGGACATTTTGAATAAATAAAATTTGAATTTGGAGTCCATTTTCTATTTATTTAGGTTCGGGGTCAAAAAGGTCATTTCACCGAAGAAACCAAAAAGGGCAAATTTGTAATTAAGGAAAATATTAAAGAAGAAGAAATTGCTGGGATTTTACCTCCCTTGGTCAGCCAGAATATAGGAGAAGAAGGAAGCTTGATCAATTTAATTCCTTAGTCACTATCAAGCTCACATGCTACCACTAACACCTTGCAAATGGTCCCCCTTTCATCCAATAGCTTAGGTGCCTTGTAGAAGAGTTGAATGCACCATCCAATGGCAAGTTTAAATGCCAAGATGACATTTTTATTTTCCATGAAAGAACCCTCATCTAATGGCCAAGAATGGAAGAAAAAAGATGAGCACAATTCATCCAAAGGTCAGCATCCATTCGGCCAAGCAAGAGAGTGCATGAGATTGTCTCTTTTCATCCAATGGCTTAGGCCATCTACAAGGGCTGAGTACACATGTTCAGGGCTGGATTTAATGTACAAGATGTCATTTTTATGTTTTCCTCATCCAATGACCAAGAATGGAAGATAACAACTGATCCAAGGGTAGGCACTCAAAGGGGCAAGCAAAGGAGTGCATAGGATTGGTCCTCTTTTGCATCTAAGGGATGAGGTTATTACAAGGGCTGAGTACACATCTTAAGGGCTGTTATCGATTGGAAAAATTACATTTTTATGTTGTCATCAAAATATCTTAATCTAAGGGCCAAGATTGGAGGAGTAAAAGTACAAATTCCATCCAAGGGTTGGAGGGCCATTAGGCCAAGCCATTAAAGGGGGGCTGATTTCATTTTTTAATAAGTTTTTTGGCTGAATTCAATAGCTAATTTAGAAAAAAAAAAAGGTTTTGAAAGAAAGAAAAGAAAGTTTTTCAATAGAAGAGCTTGAAGGTAGTCATCTCTACCAAGCTCCAACATAGCTTTCTTCTTATTTTCCATGGTGATTTCTTGATTTCCTATCTTGTTTTCCTACTAACTTTTTCATAGAAATAAAGTTTTTTAAATTTTTACTTAAGTTTTCATCTCTTCATCTTCATCAAAATTGTGGAAAATAATTTTCTTACATAGTTCTTGCTTTGGACGAACGTGGTATGTTTGTTTGCCTTAGTTTTTTCTTTTTTCTTCCTTGCATGTTGTTGTGAAAAAATGATTTTTAGAAGGTTTGTTTAAGTATTTTATATTCTGATTTTTTACAAAAAGATGAAGCAAAAAAAGGTTGAAATAGCTACATGATCTTGGCAAGACCAAATGACCATGGTTAAGGGAGAGGCTATGCCCATTTTTACCTACCATGAAGCTCACCTTAATTTTGTTGTTTAGCATGGTTTATTTTATGATTTTTGAAATCGAAAGGCTTCATGATCTTGGCAAGACCAAGTGATTATGGTTAGGTGAGAGGCTATGCCCATTTTATATCAACCATGGAGCTCAACTTTCCTTGTTTTATTTACTAGTTTTGCTTGTTATTTGCTTTGCATGTCTATGCTTAATTTTTTATATGTTCTTTACATTATTTTCTATGCTATATTTGCTTTTATATTTCTTTTCCATGCCTAATAATTTTTCTTTTTAGATTCGGCCATTGTGTTTATTGGAATCATGTTGTGCATTTTTTTCATATATCATGTCATATTATAAACATGTTTGCATTTTATATTTGGTCATATGACCATTTGGCTACTCCATTTTGTTATGCCTTACATGTGCATTTTCATCTTGCTTCTTGACTTGTTTGCATCTCCATGCCATGAGTTAGCATATCTTGATATTTAGTATGCCTTGCATGTGCATTTTCATCTTGCTCCTTGACTTGTTTGCATCTACATGCCATGAGCTTGTGTATTTCATTTTAGTATGTCATATGCTTGTGAAAATGTCATGACATTATGTATCTTGATATGATTTGTCATGTACTTGTGCCATTTACCAGATAGGATTGCATCAGAGTACCATGTGACCATTCGGCCTCTTCATGCATTCCTTGCCTTGTCATGCATTTGCATTTTGTTTAGGTAACATGGTTTGCATTATCATATCTTGAAATTGTGTATTAGTTGCTGTTTGTTCCAGCATTAGCATTAGGTTCATTGGTCATTGTATGTTCATAGTATTGCTATGCATTTTCACTACATTTTAGGTCTAGACCATATTGGTATTGCCTTGCATATTGGGTCTTAAATCATATTAGTATTGCCATGCGTTGCTATGCTACTTAGGTCTTAGGCTACATTAGCATTTTCATGCATATTCATAACATATTAGGTCCAAGTCATATTTGCATTATCAAGCATTACATGCATATTAAAGTAGGATAGCAATTATTGCCATGCAAACTCATGCTAGGCATTTAGGTTACGGTTAATATATAAATTAGCCCCTGTACTTTAGGTTTGTCTGTTTCGTACCTGAAGAATTTTTTTTGTCACTTTGGTTTTCGAACTTTCATTCCGTCAATCACATTGGTCATTTTGCCTTAACACCGTTAGTTAAAAGCTGACTAGGCAAAAAAACCCAATCAGAGCCTGACCCGTGGCAAAACTGCCACATCATTAGTGCCACGTCATCATATAAGAAAAAAATTAAAAAAAAAAAACTCAAAAAAAAAATTTAAATTTTTTTTAAAATAATCAAAACTAAAAATTTGAGAATCTCATTTTTTAAAAAAATTATAAAAAAAAAAAAAAAACCAAAATTCAAAATAAATTATAAATTATAAAAATTGAAAACTTTATATATATATATATATTTTAAAATATCTAAAAATTAAAAAATAAGAAAAAAAATATGAATATTTTTAATAAAAATATATTCTTAAATTTTAAAATTCTATTGTTTTTAATTTCAAATTTTCATATATATTATAAAAATTAAAATCAAAAACCAAAAATCAAAAATCAAAATAAATTATAAAATTAACAACTTTATATATATTTTAAAAATCTGTAAAAAAAAATAAAAAAAAATAAAAAAAGAAAAAAAATCTGAATATTTTTAATAAAATGAAGAAATAAAGTTTCTATTTTTAAATTTTAAATTTCTATTTTTTTATTTCAAATTTTCATATATATATTTCTTTAATTTGAAATTTCTATATTTTAAAAAATTATTTTTCTTTTTCTTTTTAATTTTGAATTTTTTAGATTTATCGTTTGATTTTTTTAATTTTTTAATTTCTAAATTTTTTAAAAAATTTTAAAATTTTGATTCAAAAAAATTATTTGTCTTTTATTTTGATTTTTATAAATTTTTTTTTGAATTTTTTTGAATTCTTTTTTAAAACAAATGTGATTTTCAAATATTTAATTTTGATTTTTTTTAAAAAAAAAATTAATTGATTTTTTTAATTTTGTTTTTATTTTTTTATTTTTTTAGACATTTTTTATTTTTTTGGATTTTTTTGAATTTTTTTCTTATATGATGATGTGGTAGTTTTTGCCACGTGTCAGCCTCTGATAGGTTGTTTTTTGCCTAGTCAGCCATTAACTAACGGTGTTAGGGCAAAGGGCTAATATGATTGACGGAATGAAAGTTCAAGTACCAAAGTGACAAAAAAATTTCTTTAGGTACCAAACGTACAAAAGGCATAAAGTAAAGGGGCTAATTTATATATTAACCCTTTAGGTTATTTTGAATTGTCACGCATTTCCTTTACCATTTATGCTTTAGACCATGCATTTCATACATTTCATTTGTTGTATGTTCATGCATTCCATGTCATTGCCACATGATTTATGACTTAGGCCAATCAATGGCTCAAAGTCATGCTCTCTTGAGCATACTTGTGGAAAATTAAAGAGTTGTCAAATTGATTATTCTACCTTTTTGATTTTTTTTACTTAGCCAATTTTTGTCCAAGGTTTTTAAATGTTTTAGGATGATCTCCAACAATTTTACTTTGATTTTTGAATGACTTTATCAAAGGCAAAAAATGTGTTTTGACAAAACAGTTTTTTTTTTTTAACCAAGTACTTGAACTTCTCCGATTTTTTTGGGCAGTCATCTTTAATCAAAAAATTAAGACAAATTTTTCTCGTGTAGTTTTACATGTTCTTAGTCTCTAGTATTATTTTTAGATTTTTTTTTCTGAATTTTGAAAAATAGGCTAAAAAGTCGTGTGTCAAAACTGGACAGTAGAGGCAGATTTGAATTCAAAAGAAGAAGAATGGTTGAATTTGGCTAAGGCATTTAGAGGGAGTTGGTTAGAAGCTTTAGCTACTGTCTTAGGGTAGTTTCTAAGCCTTTTTAAACTTTAAAAATGATTTTATAAATCTCGGGTTAAGGGTGGTCAAGTCCGGGATTTTAAACTTAGGAAATTAGAGCCATTATAAAAGGGTTTGGTAGTGGTTTTAATCTTTATTCAAGTTTTTCCTCAAAATTGTTTTCAAACAATCATAAAGTTTTGTTATTTTTAGAAAATCTAATCTGAAATATTTTCCTAAGGTATCCGGATATCTTTTTAGATATACGGATTTCTTTATTTAGAGGGAAAAAAAATACATTTTCATGCATTCATTTTTCATGTTCATGCATTTTATGTAATATGTGATTTTTGCTATGATATTTTCCATGCTATTATTATTACTTTGAGTTACATTTTGTGTTATAATGTTTGCCATATGATTTTGAACATTTCATGCTATCCTATATTTTTTATTTAGTCATTTATTTTTGTCACATTATTTAGCATATACTATGTTCATGCATTTTTATTTTATTTTCATGCATATTTTATGATAGCATTATTTTATGTTTCATGTCATTTCTTGTCACTTAGATCATATTCCATGTCATTTAGGTTATATTATTTAATATATGCCACATCATTTAAAATTGCCATGCCATTTAAATCATTTTATTTCATTTAGAATATATCATGATACTTAGGATTTTTCATATTCACCTAGAATATACTATGCCATTTAAATTATGTCATATCATTTAGGTTGCATTATATTATCTAGACTTTGCTATGTCATTTTATTTATGTCATACATGTTCAAATTCATTTTTAAATTTTTTTTTTTAAAAAGAAAAGGATAATGATTTTCAATAAAAATAAAGATATTCCCAAGTTAAAATAATTCATGAGTTCTCTACCGGGTTTGCTGGAGGGAATATCATCAATTATCATTAATAAAGGAATATCTTTCTTTCAAAAATGAGAATGATTCGGAAAGTTTTCTAAATAAATAAAAATTTCTATATTTTACCGATTTTTTCGGGGAATATAGGAAAATTTTGAATTAATAAATTCCGGATCATTTTCAATTAAAAATGAAATTATTTTTCTTTAAATTGGGAATTAACTTGAAATACTAAATTAAAACTGACTTTTTTATCGAGACTTGAGATAACACATGATTAATAAGGTACCGTTTTATATGGGCGTTGTGGGAGTGCTAATCCTTCCCCGCATGTAACCGAGTCCCTAACTCGATTCTACGATTTTCTTTGGTTTATAATGCAGACTTGATATTGGTTTTTAAAATGTTTTAATTAATTTAAAAATGTTTTATAAAATCGATTTTAATAGGTGGCCGATCACACCTAGCTAAAAAAGATTGGTGGCGACTCGATGTCTTTTTACGAGGCTGTTTTCATTCCCTCGACCTTTTATTTCAATCTAGAAGAATTAAGTCGTCTTTTCCTCTGCTTCTGTTTCCCCCTCACTCGAATGGGTCCCCGCGATCAAGATCACGTATCGACAATGGGGAAGTTTTAAAATAGGAGTTTCCAAGAATTTATGTGTTGTAGGTGGAAAAAAATGCAGTGGTCAACATTTTTGTGTGGTTGGAAGGAGATAATTGGAGGTGGAGAATTACTTTGCGAAGAGATATTTTCGATTAGGAAATTACACAATGGCAAAGTTTGCACGAAAAACTCAGGGATGTCCAGTTGGATGAAAACAAAAATGAGAGGCTAATTTGGAAACCTGCTTTGGACGGTTACTATAAAATGAAGTTGTTTAGGCAAGTAGTTGAAGGTCAGATAGTGCAGGTTTCAACTTCTACAAATGGCGAGGCTTAATTCCACCTAAAGTAGAGATATTTCTATAGACGCTTTTGCGTAAAAGATTGCCTGTTTTCATGCATTTGTTTAAATGCAAAATCGTATCTGTTGATAATCTCAACTGTCCATTTTGTAAAATAGAGGTGGAAACTATTGACCACCTATTCGTATGGTGTAGATGTGTTTGGGTGATATGGACGTCAATATGCGCATGGTGGAAAATGAGTATAGTGCAACCGAATTCAATTTCGAACTAGATTTTACAGTGGATGGAGTTAATGCCTAGTACAGCAAATGAGGAGGTATGGTTCATGATCTTTATAGATGTATTGTGGACTATTTGGTTGTGGCGAAATGGTTTAGTTTTCAATAACAAGGTGCTTGATAAAAAATCTTTGATTTTCATGATTAAAGCCAGATTAGCATGGTGGTGTTGTGCAAATTGGCCGTCGAATTTCCCGTCAGTGACAGACTTTATTCATAATCCTTTAATTTTTCCTGCTAAAAAGGCTAAAGTTAAATGTTCTTTACAATGGAAGGCACCTGCTTTAAATTGGTGGAAGTTCAACGTTGACGCTTCTATTTTTGGAAAACCAGGTCCAGTAGGGATCGGAGGGGTACTGAGAAATGGTAAAAGGATAGTATTGGCTATGTTTTCTAAGTCTGTGGGGGAAATGGATTCAAACGAGGCAGAAATGAGGGCTATTATGGGAGCTTTTGAGGTGATTCAATCAAAGCAGTTCTTATCCATTAATTTGGAAATAGAAAGTGATTCAACGACAACTGTTGCAAGGTGTAATTCTAGTAAGATTAGACCTTGGCATCTTAATTCGCTCTTTATGGTGATTGATAAGATAATGTGCAAATTGCAAGAGTGCAAGATTGTACATATGTGGGCAGATCTGCCAACTCTTTTGCGGATTCTCTTACTAGACAAGGTGTTAGTAGAGTCACAGATTTTGTAGCATGGATTGAGAATTAATTGTTGCCATGGGGTGATGGTGTGTGGAATGATAATTTTTTCCGACATTTTTTGTTTTGTAGGTATAGGTGAATCTTGGTGATATTTTTTAGTTTTTAACAGTAACAAGTGCATATTTTGGGGAAAAAAAGGAACTTGTATGTTTTTACAAGTTTGGGGTATAACAACATTAGGTTTTATTTATTTATAAGTCTTTTGGGGGATAGTAGGGTGAAAGCATACATTTATGCTTTTGATTGGGTAGAATATTATAGGTTTTCTTTCTCATTATGCACTTTGGACATTTGCTACTAATGGTGTCAATAGGTTGTTAGGGCTTCATGCTCTTTTATGGAGAGAATGTTTTTAACTTTGCAATCGTTTTTCTTATACAGACATAAACATTGTGCCAAGGCATGGTTCTTGCGCCGTGTTGATGGTTTTGTTGTTTTTCAGCAGGTAGCGGTCTCGGACTCCTGCAATAATGAGAGAAGAGATGCAAATTTATAGTAGTGACAGATCAATTTTTAGTCTATCATGGATAGGAAATAGTGTATGCAATAGCAGTGGTGTTCGACAATTTCAGATCAAGGATGCAATTTCTGCAATGAACAGACATAGTTTTCAATTGTGGAACAACGGTGCTAATCAATGAGGATGTCTTTTACTTAGATTAGTGTTTCACAGGTTAGCGGTGGAGATATAACATGAGAGTGTCATTCGGATATTATAATCTGATTGTGCCACTCAACAGTTTTTGAGATCTTTTTATCGAGGATGAGGCGATAACTTTAGCAGGATTACATGTGAGGATTCATGTATCACACGGGTTTGCAAAGGTATCAAGGAATTTATGCTTCATGGGTAGAAATTGAGGAACGAGTATAGGTTTCTTTTTTGCATTTGAGGGTGAATCGGGATCATGCATCTGGCATGAAGGGTAGAATCATTGTTAGGTAATTTTGGTTTTTGATGATGGATTTATAATCTTTTGTCTTTATAATATTCCAATAAAAATTTCATTGTTGTTCAAAAAAAAATTTAGAAATAAAGTAACATATAAAACAAAATTTTAGAATTAAATATTAGTATTTACTAATCGAGTTGAATAGTATGACGATATTTGATATTAAAATATCCATTGTCATCTCTAACTGTCATTATAATTTTTACTTCAAATATATATTTTTTGTTTCTTCTTCCAGCAACCACATCTGATAATCTTGTTGCTAAGTTCAACAATGTTTGAGTTATATGTGGTCGTAGACCTATCCATGGGTTGGACTATCCGTCCGACCCGTCAGGTCTGATTCGAATTGGATCGAACATGGGATAGATTTTTAGTAATCTAGGCCAGTCCAACCCGAATTGTTATTTAAATAATAAAAAAATTATTTAAATTTAATTATGAAAATGTATAAATATTAACATAAAATAAATTTTTAAATATTTTAAATAGTAAAATGGGCTTTTGGGTCCAACCTGGACCAAACCAGGCCTGGGCAAGCAAAACAATTTTTGTTCAGGCTCGAGCCTGAACTAATCCGACGCGTGGACACCTTTGCTGGCCACTTAAGGCCATCTTGGTTTTCAAACGGCTAGATTTGTATTGCTTGGATCTTAAATTAGGTAAACAATTAGATTTCACCATGAAGGAAAAAAATCCAAAACAAATCTAATAGTTGGAGACAAAAATGATAGTTTCAACCTTGTTGGATTTGGCTAAATGATTGTTTTCGATTAAAAATAAAGCGAAACGAGTGTTAATGAGGCTAGCATCTTTTATTTATTGCAATTCTTTTAGGAGAATTCGATTTTTGTTGTCTGTATTTGTAGTGGATCTCTTTATTTTGTAATTACCAGTATTTGATACTAGTTTTCTGGCTTTTTATCAGTAAACATTTGGCTTAGCAAAAAAATCCTCAGAATTCAAATCCTTGTTTTATCAAAAATGATTGCTTTATTATAAATTTATCAAATTTCATTTTTTTAAATGATTTGCTTATTTTTATTTTTAATACAAATATTGTTACTAATTACAAATTTTGCAATGACAAAATAGAATCCAAGTTTTATTGTAAAAGCTTATGTGCAAATTATTGTGTCAAACACTCCAATTCACCAAACTATGTCTTTTCATGTTAAAGTTCTCATCACGATCTTGCAACTGCTAAATGATGTTGGGAGTGGAAAAGATAATTTGGTTCTCATAAAGAATATAGGTTTCGAAAATTTAAAAAATTGGAGTCAACACCGATCTTTTTGGCTAGATGTGATCGGTCACCTATTAAAACGGATTTTTATAAAGAAAATTAAAATTAATTAAAAATCCTTTTAAAAACCAATTTTAAGGTCTATGTTAAACCCGAGAAAATCAAAATGCGGGTTCAGGACTCATTTACGTGATGGGAAGGTGTTCGCACTCTCACAATGCCCGTGTAAAACGCTACCTTATTAATCATGTGTTATCCTAAGTCTCGATAAAAGTTGGTTTATAGATATCAGTATTTTAAATTAATTCTCTTTAAAAAAATTATATTATTTGAGAATAATCCAGGATTTATTATCAAAATTTTTTATATTTTTCGGCAGACCCAGTAAAATATAGATTTTTTTTTATTTTAAAAATCGTATGCATCATTCTCTCTCTTTTTTTTTTTTAAGAAGGGTATTCTGTTGTTAATGATAATTGATGATATCCTTTTCGGCAGACCCAGCAGAGAACTCATGAATTATTTTAACTCGAGAATAACCTTATTTTATTAGAAAAAAATATAAATTTTTATATGTATTGAAACTCATTTAAAGGTGAACATTGATGTGCAAACATTATTGATATGCAAATATAAAGGAAATGATATGAACACCTATTATCGCATGGCATAATCATGAAATTATCCTTAGCAACGATTATCACATGGCATAATCAAGATATTAACCTAAGCAACAATTGTCACATGGCATAATCAATATCATATTATAAATAAAAATCATATGAACATTAATTAATAAATATCATGAACATGAAATTAACATAAGCAATAATTATTAAATAACGTAAGCATGAAATATGCACACAACCATATTTTGAAAATCCTTTTTCCATGTGTTTTTATTTGAAATTACATAAATGGAAAACGTCGAAAAATTTAACCGAACTCCTCGGCAAACCCGGCAAAGCTTAGAAAAATATTCTTTCTCCTAACACTTATGTAATTTCGAGTAAAACAAAAATCATACTTTACGATTTCATAAATACGTGCGTTGAAGAATTTCCTAACCTCCATTGTAAACTCGGCAAAGATTAAGAAATAATTCTTGCCAAATGCTTATGAAACCGAGAAATGTACGTTTTTATGACAAATTTTAAAAATATTCCTTTTGGAAGTATGAAATGCATGAAAACGGGACCATTATTGAAATGTGTTTCTCTCTTGAAGAGAGGGCATCCGAATACCTATAGAGGTATCCTAATACCTTTGAAAGAAACTTAAATGGGACTTAAGCAAAACTGGATTTGTGGGCACGGATTTTTGCATAAAGCATGTTCGAATATCATAGAAGAGATATTCGGGTGCCTGGAAGCAAGTTTAGGCTAATTGACTTGGGAAAGAAGAAAAAAAAAACATTCGAATGCCATTGTTTGACGTCCTAATGCCCCTCGATTTAGCCTTAATGCAACATTTTTAAAACGAGAAATACCAAAGATGCAAATTTGGACGAAACCCGCTACTGCAAAATGGCCAAATGTTGACTCGATTTTGAAGCTCGTTTTAACTACACGAAGCTCGTTTTATCAAAACTGTATTTTTTAACCTTAAAGGATTAAAAAACAACCTTTAAACAGCCCCCATTGAGGTTTGGCCAACCCCTCTCCTAAAGCAAGAAAGTCAAACTTTGACTCATTTTAAAACTCGTTTTAGCTATCTGAAACTCGTTTTATCAAAGCCAACTTTTTAAACCATAAAGAAAAATCAAAAACTTTTGAAACTCCCACCATTAGGTTTGGCCAATGCATGGTTTTATGGGATTAAAACAATTTTTTATTTTGACATGCATTATACTCATGTAGCCCATACTCTCCATATCCAACTTTTAAAACATTGATTTTCCCAACATTTTGAAAAATAAGACTTTGGCTATGGACTATTGATTAATCCTAACCAAAATCCATTGGAAATCATTTTAAAAACATGTTTTAATGCAAATAAAGTGGTTGGCTCAAGGTTGGCCTCATTGTAAACACCTAATTTTATCCGGACCACTAAATCAGGTATTTTTCTTCCTAAAATGATGTTTTAGAATGCAAAAAGTCTCTTCTCATCCTACAGGTGGCACTCCGAGACTTAGTTTAAGAATGCAAGCATAAAAAGTCAATCTTGAAAAAGTCAACCTCGAAAAAGTCAACTTAGAAAAGTCAATCATTGAAAAGTCAACCCACTTTCAAAATCAAGATTCAAAGTTCAAATGAACAATGGTGAAAGAATTTTGATAATACGAGGTCTACAATGAAAGATATGGAGTTCGAAAGTTGAGTTACGGAGATTTAGTGGAAAAGAAACCCTAGTTCAAAAAATTTGGGGAAAAGTGCTTAAACAATCAAATTGGCCAAAATGGGAGGTTCCAAATGAAAGATAAGCAATGACTACGGGTAATGGAGAAGCCATTTGGAAGCAAAACTAAAGGAAAAGTCAATTTGGAAGAAAACCGAGAATTAGGGTTTTTGGTGATTTTGGCGAAATCGGGGAAAATTGTAGAAATGGCCCTATTCGGTAAAACTAAAGCCCCTAATTGATGAGGAGTGAGTAAACAAGGATAGTCCAAGGCTCAGTTTGAAGTAATTCTGAGAAAAGAGCCGATTGGAGGAAAAACGGAAAACGAGAAAATTCCCGATAATGAAAAAAGAAAAATCGAATCGGAGGGGAGGGGAATTTGATCGTAAAAATTGGGTGTTTTTGGACCAACTCCAATTCAATATATGACAAAGGCACAGAAAAAGCAAATCTAGAAATCAGACTTGTTTTGAGTAAAACAAAGCTTCGGAGGTAAAAGGGCAAATTTGGAAAATTAGGGAAAAATAGAAAATGAGCTCAGAAAATACCAAAACTTCCAGATCTCAATATTATGTCACTTGGAAGAGATTTACGAAGAAAAATCTGGATTCGGAGCTCGTTTGCAAAATGGCAATTTTTGGGCCCTCTAAGCTGAAATTCTAGAAGATAAATCTAGAAAAAATAGCAAATGAGCTCGAAAAATTATGAAAACTTTCAGACCACAATTTCAAATTATTTGGAAGAGATCGGCGAAGAAAAATCCAGAATCGGAGCTCGTTTGCAAAATGGCAAATTTCGGGCCCACTAAGCTGAAATTCCAAAAGATAAATCCCGAAAAATAGAAAATGAGCTCTAAAAATTATGAAAACTTCCAGATCTCAATTTTAAATTATTTGGAAGAGATTAGTGAAAAAAATCCAGAATCGGAGCTCGTTTAAAAAATGACAAAAGTTCGGGTGCACTAAGGGGCAATTTTGAAAGAAAATTCAGGGAAAAATAGCAAATGGGCTCAAAAAATTATGAAAACTTCCATAATTCAATTTTATATTATTTAGGAAGTATTGGAAATTTGGGCTCTGTTTGCTATTTAATCAAGTTTTGGGGCCTAAAAGGCAATTTTATCGAAGAAACCGAATAAGGCCTTTCTTGTAATTAAAAAAATGGAGAGTTGGCTGGAATATCAAGGGCCATTTGGCCAAGCCCATAAGGAGAGTGATTTTTGCTGAGTTCTTGCATCCAAAGGCCAAAAGTGGATAGTAAGGTAGTTATTTTTTTTATAAAGCTTCCGTAATTGTGCCACATGGACCAATGCATGAAGAGGGAAGATGTCAACATAATGACTACATATTTTTTAATAGATGAATTAGTTAGAGTCTGATTACTCAATCAAAGGGTGGTAATTTCACATTGGAACCATCTTGGATTAGTGACTTTTCGATCAAAGTTGGCTAGGAAAAAAATGACAACATCCTACACACATTAGGTGACCATTCGGCTATCATAGTTAGGGGAGGGGTTTCATTTTTCATTTGGGGGGCTTGGCTGATTGAAAGGAGGGCAGTAGCTATAGTTGAGGGAAAAAAAAAAGGAAAAAGAAAAGAGAAAGAAAAAAGAAGGGTTTGCGTACTACTCTTTGATTTGGAAAGCTAAAGCAAGGTAGCTATTTTCTTTCATGCTCTTTTCCATACTTTGTTCATATGATTTTCTTATTTTCATTGTTATTTTTATTTTCTTTCGTGAAATAAAATTGTTTTTCAAAACAAGTTCTTAAAACTCCTATCTTATGCTTTCTTAAAAAAATCAAAGAAAAACAATTTTTTTCTACTATTTTTTTTGTGTTGGCCGAATTGCCTATGTTTGTGCATGTGATGTTTTTTATTCATTTTCCATGTTGGTTGTGATGCTCAAGCATGTTTTGATGTTCTAACTTTTAAAAATAATGTGGAGTTTGTTTTAACTTCCTTTAATTACTTACCTTTTTTTTCCTGATTTTATCATTTTGTTTTCATGTCTACTTACTTTTTTTGCCATTTTTTATTTTCTGTTTTCAACATGTTAAGTTGTTCATGCTTTGTATGTTACCATACTAAGTGTTTGTGTATATGTCTAGCTACATCTTTGCATTTGTATCATGTTTGTTTAGTCTAACATGTTTCCTTTTAAGTCTTGCATATACTATACCATGTGTTTGTGCTAATGTCATGCTAGGATTTCACCATTTAGATATGTGTCCATTCGCCTACTCCATTATTTTGTGCCTTGTGTGTGCATTTTCATCTTGTTAATTGACATGCTTGCATTTCTATGCCATGATTTTGTGTATTTGATTTATTATCCCATGTGTTTATGTTATTGCCATGCATTTTCATTAGGTTTAGGTCATATTTGCATTGCCATGCATTTCATGCATGTTTAGGTCTAGGTTGCATTTATTGCCATGCAAATTCATGTTAAGTCTAGGTCACATTCTTTATGCCATGCATTTTCTATGTCATTTAGGCCTTAAATCATGCATTTCATACATTTAACTTGCTGTTTGTTCATGCATTTCATATCATCCCACTTGATTTTTGACTTAAGCCAATCAATGACTCAAAGCCAAGCTCACATGAGCATGCTTATGGAAAATTAAGAAGTTGTCAAGTTGGAATTTCTACCTTTGTGATTTTTTTTTTCATTAGGAAATCCTTGTCCAAATTTTTAGAAATTTTAGCTACTGTCTGTAGGTCCTTAGAGGAGTCTCCAATATTTTTCTTATGATTTTATAAAAGGCTTAAAAATGTTTTTTTGGCAAAACAGTTTTTCACCCAGTGTTTTGAAATTTGTGATTTTTATGGTAGGACATCCTTAGTCTAAAAATGAAGCCAATTTTTTTCCATAGATTTTGACATGTTATGAGTCTCCCATAATTGTTTCAGATTTTTTTGAAAATTTAAAAATAGGTTAAAATATCACGCTTTAAAACTAGACAGTAAAGTCAGATTTGAATTCAAAGAAAAAATAATTTTTTGTTTTGGCTAAGGCATTAAGAGAAGGCTGATTAGGAACCTTAGCTACTATCAAAAATAATTTTTTGTTTCGGCTAAGGCATTAAGAGAGGGCTGATTAGGAACCTTAGCTACTATCCTAGGTTGATTTCTAAGCCATTTTAATCTTAAAAAATTATTTTATAAAGCTCGAGTCAACGGTGGTCAAGTCCGGGTTTTCAAAGTTAGGAAAATAGAGCCATTTTCAAAGGGGATTTCGGCCAAGTCATTTTTTTATCCAAGATTTTCAAAATTGTTTTTAATCTAATCACAAAGTATTTGTTATTTTAGAAATTTTAATTTGATGTCTTTTTCTAAGGTAGTCGGATATCTTTTTAGGTATACAGATTTCCTTATTTAAAGGAAAAAATACACTTTCATGCATTGCATTTTTCATGTTTATGCATACTATATGATATATGATTTTTGTTATGAATATTTATATGGTAATGTCATTATTTTGATTTATATTTTATGGTGTTATATTATTTGTTATATGGTTGTGAATATTCTATGTTATCCTATGCTTTTTACTTAGACATTTATTTTTATCACATCATTTAGGATTTACTATGTTCATGCATTATTATTTTTATTTTCATGCATATTCCATGATAACATTATTTTATGTTACATATCATTTCATGTCATTTAGAATATGCCATGTCATTTAGATTTGCCATGTCATTTAGGTTATATTATTTCATTTAGAATATTTCATGTCACTTAGGATATATCATTTCATTTAGAATATATTATGTCACTATAGGTTATATCATTTCATTTAGAACATATTATGTCACTTACGATATATCATTTCATTTAGAATATATCATGTCATTTAGATTGTATTATATCATTTAGATTTTGCTATGTCATCTTTATTATGTCACACATTTTCATATTCATATATTTTTTAAATGTTTTGAAAAGATAATGATTTTCAATAAAATAAAGATATTCCAGAGTTAAAATAATTCATGAGTTCTCTGCCGGGTTTGCTGGGGAGGATATCATCAATTATCATTAATAAAGGAATATATTTCTTTCAAAAAACGAGAATGATTTAGAAAGTTTTCCAAATAAATAAAATTTTCTATATTTTGTCGATTTTTTCGGGGAATATAGAAAAATTTTGAATTGATAAATTTTGGATTATTTTCAATTAAAAGGGAACTGTTTTTCTTTAAATTGGGAATTAATTTGAAATACCAATTTTAAAATTGACTTTTTTACCAAGACTTGAGATAACACACGATTAATAAGGTACTGTTTTATACGGACGTTGTGGGGGTGTCAATCCTTCCCCGCACGTAACTGATTCCCGAACCCGCTTCTTTGATTTTCTCTGGTTTAAAACGTAGACTTTGAAATTGGCTTTAAAAAATATTTTAATTAATTTTAAAATGTTTTACAAAACTAGTTTTAATAGGTGGCCAATCACACCTAGCCAAAAAAAATTGGTGGCGACTCTATGTCTTTTTCGAGGTTGTATTCAAACCCTCATTTTTTTTCAAGAGGAATTAATTCGTCTTTTCCTCTGTTTTTTCCCCAATGTCACACTTAATGAATAAAGTCTCGCGATCAGGCTTGTTGTTTTTTAGGTTGTGATAGCTTAGCGACTCCACTGGGGACATTTAGAGAGTCAAGCCTAGAATTAGTCGTGTGTTATCAAAGTCTCGATTTTGTTGGTTTTTATTTAGTATTTAATTTTAATTCCCATATTTTTCTCAATAATAAGGATAATTTTGAAAATAATAAAATGTTTTTAATATGTCCATATTCATGTGCATACATATTATTATTATTCTCTGTTTATTTTGTTGCATATATTTATTCTTTGCTTAATTGATGATTTATATTGTTTAATCTTGTTGGGGCATTTAGAATAAGGATTGTAGATCAGGTGGTGAAAGGTTTTTGTTCCTCCACACACATTGCACTTGCATTTGCATAACATGAGCTCTATACCCGAGTTCGGTCCCTTTAAGTGGAAGTAAAGTAGCTACGCTCTCGTGATGATCCTCCGCATGGGCTAGCAAAATACTTCTGGAGTATAAATTACCTAAGCTCTCGTGATGATCCTCCGCATGGGCTAGGGAAATATACTCTAACGAATTGAACCTTTTTTTATCGAGGTGTTTTACGAGCCTTCACAGACGACAGTGAGGATCGATTCGGGGCCTTTTAGAACTTCGTTCACCTACATATAGTGAACCATAGAGCCAACATAGGCGAAGCCCTGCTGAATTTTTGATAAATATACCAAAATTAGGAACACATGGAGGGACATTTTTAACCTTTTGTTACCTAGTTTACATTCTGAATAAGTGTTGTAGATCGGGCAACGATGTACGTACATCGCCTGTAATAAATATGATAATCCGCCCCAAGGCACTGTGATGCCTATAAAGGTAGTTATTATTGGGGCACATGTTCATTAATTTTTTCATTTTGAATCGATGATTGTACCTTTGTACTTGCTTTGTTTCTTTCCCACATACATCATTTGTAATAATACCGAAACCTAGGGTTTTCGAGTTATTTTGAAAATTCTTTTTATACATGTACCTTTCCGGATATTTCCAAAAAAAAAAAAAAGAGTTTTATTCTATAAAAAAAATTTCATCTTTGAAAAAAAGAAAACAAAGAAAAAATCAAATAAAAAGTGATATTAGGATCTTCTTTTCTTTGATCTTTTCATTAGCATTTATGCGTAACATTCATATTATTTGAGAAGTTGTAAATATAAAAATTCATTTTCAAGCATTTTGCATTTTGCACATTTTATGCATATGTGAATAGTGTTGGTATATGCCCTAGAGCCAATCGATTTGGTCAGGCATAAACTACCAATAATGCAAACCCATCAGTATATCTTAGTGGTACATGGTTTTCCTTCATGTTATTACAATGATAAGGAGTTATTAAGTACTAATCGAATGAAGCCCATGGAACATAATGACCTTGCAAAGGAATTATATATAATTGTGAGATCCTTATGTATCAAAACCATGTTCCTAAAATGATTCTTGGTCATCGTATTGCCAAGACGGGGCATTGGCAATGCTCAAAGACTGGTACATGTTAAGCCTACTTACTTAGTAAACAACTGATCTCACGTGTTGAAGTATATGAGATACTTTAGGATAACATGTAGGTGCTTATCTGTTGAACAAGTTCACTGAACATGACCCGCTGTGAGAACTCTATTTGGTATTGTCACTCAAGTGCCTATGGAAACGTTCTCACGTGTCAGTCATGTAAGTAGTCCTCTGACTTATGATACCAGGTCATCTTGTATGGGGAGTGTCATACTTTGATTCCATCACGAACGAGTCCCTAACACAGAGTGATGCTTATGGTAGGGTGGTTTTGGGTATGACATGAACCATACGAAGATGGATGAGTGATCAAGAGAGGATTCACCACTCCAAGTGACATCAGAGACATATCTCAGCTGTTCTTGGCTTAAGTTAACTTGATTGAATCTCTGGCCAGAGTATGATGAATTTAGGAGAAATAGTTTCTCTAAGTTCACAAAGTTAACCAAAAGTTGCAAGAACTAATATGGTTTGAACATGAGCAGACACTGCACCATGTTGATGGTCTTTCCGAGATATTTGGTGAAAAGACCGAATTACACTGATAGACTGAACACGAAAGGTTATGTCGAGACTAACTTGACTCTCCATATTTGGGTGGTCATGAAGGCTTGCTAGAGTCCGCTCATGATCTATGAGTATAAATTAATTAGATTAATTTATATTCATTGCCAACACATTGGAAGTCTAATGGGTCACACACAGAAAGGTGAAATAAGAAATTAAAATAGAAAGAGCCTAATTGATTAATTTGAGAATTTAATCAATAGGGACTTAATTAAATAGTTTAATTAAGTGGAAGGACTTGAGGGCAAATACATAAGAGCTATTGTCCATAGTCCAAACCTTGGAGTGATTGTCGCCCCCTATAAAACAAACATGATAGCTTGGCCGACCTCCCTATGGCCCTCCGAGCCGCATATGTGATATGCTTAGAGGCTTTGGTGTCTTCTTGATTTCTTGACTTCCTCCTTGCCTCTTCGTGGATTGCTAGAGAGAAAAATGTTTTCTTTCAAGAGAGCAAAGGCATAGAGTGAAGAAGAAAGAAGATTAAGATAACCCTAGAGGTTGGCGCATCAAACCCGGAGAAGCAAGAAAGGCGTTTTCTTCTTCTTGATGCTTATGAAGCATTCGGGCATGGTATGTATAGATGGGGAGAGGTTTCTTGAAACCTAAACTACTAGCATCATTTTTGGCAAGACTCCACTCCTACCTTATGAAGGTTTTCTTGATCATTTTGTGTGGATTACCATTAGAGGCCAGACACTTGTGCGGCTTGAAGTCTCGGATTGACAGCTTGGTGTTCAAGATTGAGTGGGCTGTTTCTAAACTCAAGATTACTAGATCTTTGAGTTAATTTATGATTCTTGATCAGATGTATGCTTTATAATTACAAGATCGCATTAAAATTTTACAAGCATGATCCTGTTAGATTCAACTGTCTCTTTGTTTATTATTTCGCTGTGTTCATGTTCTTCTTTAATTCGATTATTGTTTAGGCATGCGGTCGAATCCCAGCAGTGGTATTCGAGCCTAGTTTGGAAATTTTCTTGTGATTTACATGTTTAATTCTTGGTAATATTCAATTGGATTGAATAGTGTGTTGGTTTAGCAAAGTTATTTCAAGAAAAACGTTTTCTTGTTTTGTTTCAATTCTAACAGCTTCTATTTGCAATCTAATCTTGGTGTTTTAAATTGTTTAAAACATGTTTAAAATTGATTTGATCAATGTTTAACCTTTCCATATGATTTCATGACACAAATAAGTTAAAAGAAACAAGTTTGGATTTGATTTGAATTGGTTTTGGTGCTTGAATTTCGAAGAAAACAAGTGCAGGATTTTTCTGCACACCTGCTGTAAGTTGCGGTTTTGACATGGTTAGAGGTGTCCAAAAATTTTGAAAATTTTAGGAGAGGTCCGAAACATGTCTATCTTGGTGCTGTAATTTTTGGTGAATTTTTTGAGTTTTTTTTTATTTCTGAAACTACCTCTCAAAGTTGTGCAAACAGTTTGCATGGTTGCTGGAATTTTCTGAGCAGCCTTGAGTTCTTTAATTTGATTCTTGAATTATAGGCATAATTGGCTGAAAATCAAAGAATGAATTGTGTGTGGAGGCATGATTTTTCATTTTTATGGCAACCATGAATTGTTCACCACTTAGCCACCAAAAGAGGCGGCTGCTTTGAGTCGAACGTTGCCCCAACAAGAGCTGCAGGTTACGGCGGCTTGACTTACTAAAGGTGGGAGGCGGCTACACACAAAAGTTGTGTGTTAGGGCATCACTTTCTATTTTTGGAAATTCTTATTCTTTGGAATTTTGGACTTGTGCAAATTCTTTCCTAGTGAAGATTGGATTCCTAAGAGTTAGGAATGCACCTAAGCTATCCTTGTGGAAATTGTTTCCTAGTTGGACAAGGACTCCTAAAAGTTAGGAGAAGATATGAAACTTTCATTGTAGAGAAAGTTTCCTAATCAAACTTGAACTTTCTAAGGTGTTAGGAAATCTAATTAAATTAGATGGAAGATTTTAATTCAATGAATCCTAATTCGATTAGGACTCAAATAAATTGAATTAAAATTAAAATTGCTAGATAATTTGAGCCAAGTATATTTAAATGAGTTTAAATATTACTTTCTTTAAATGACACACAAGATTACTAAGTGATATTAAATATGTATGCATTTAATTTTATACTTTATGATGTGATTATGAAAGCATGAGGATGGTTGTGGACTTAGACCTTATACTTAGGTCATGGATGGTTAAATTTTCTTTTTGGTATTTTTATAAATAGGGTTTGTGAACCCTGCCTTCTCTTTTTATTTTCGGAGTTGTAAATTCTCTTCTCACCTAACTCCCCTCGAATGTAACTCAAGGTTTCTATCAAAGATATGTAAATGTTATATACTCTTGTAGGTTTAGATTTAGGCTAAGATTAGAGTTTATGCAATTCCAAATGTTAGGAGATAAGGCGCCAAGAAGAAGGACCAAGGAGATCACCATCAAGACTTATGAAGAATATGTATGGTATCCCTAGGAATTTGACCAACTAGTTTCCTAATGGCTCAAGGAAACTAGAGTAGCTAAAGTCCATAATCATCCTAGTAGATTGCATGAAATAGATTTATTTTTGAATTTATATATGTGATATATATTCGAATAAATGCTATGCATGTCAATCAACAAAGAAAAGCAATGAAACCTATTTAATGAAATAAAGAAATCCCTCATTAAATTATATTGAGTCCATGTTACGCATGATTAGTTTCCTTCCACCATCTTAACAAGAAAACCAGAGTTCTTCCAGTAGGAGGCTTGTTGAGTCACTAAATGTCAAACTACTGTACGAATATGTTTGAGTTAAAGAAGGTGGGTCTTACTCAACTAAGTGTCATGTTATCCGGATGTGTCAAACTTGATCACATGATATTTAGAGGCAGATGTTAGGCGAAATGCATATGATGCATTTAGGCAAAGATTTGTCACCTAACTGATCAAGGAGTTGCATGGAGATGCAATTGGTAAGCAAAGTTACCTTCCCAATTAGTTTCAACATGGCTTGTTGAGTCACTCAAGGTCATGGTGGGATGAAAGGGGTCCTTGCTCACTAAGAAATTTAAAAGTTAAATTTATCGAATAGTAAAGGAGGGCTACTATGTTGATAAAATAGTGAGAACAATCATTCAGACTTTAAAACCTGGTTTTAATGATTGCAATTTGCATAATGACTATTATATGCATTGGTTTATATGGGATATAAATTGTCATAGCAGGTTAACTAGTCACTTGATTTCATACTTGATGCAAAGTCGATTTCACTAATTAATGAAATGAATGTCTATGTCCTTAATGATCCATGAGGTATTTAGCAATGAGAAGTTCAAACATCTCGAGGAATTGTTCCAATGAAAGATGATTAGAACGATAGCCTATGAGGCATCATGTGCTAATGGATGCATCAACAAGTTTGAGAAACTTGATTGATTTATGGATCATAATCTAAGTATAGACTTAGTTCTTTATTCATTTTCTAAGAGCAATTTGCAAGTCGTGTTGTATTACAACATGAATCGAAAGGTGTTGCTAAATGTGCTCACTAGACTAGAAGATCATCCACTTTGTTACTTCCACCAGGGGAAGGTAACCAAAGAAACATTCTTCAAAGTTTGGATGATGTGATTAAGAAAGAAATTGATATTGATAAAGGGACATACCATCATTGTGGCAATGCAAGGCATTAGAGGCTTAAATGCAAGAAGTATATTTGATACTCGAAAGGAAGTGAAACTTGAGAAGTTTTACTTCATGATTATTATGAGTTTGTTTTCACTACCTTTAGGTATATGATACCTATAAAATTGGTTCAAAGATATGTATGACATATAGATGGAACTAATAGTAAGGACAAGTGAAAAGAATAAGACCAGGGAGGTGGCAACCTTAGTTAATACTTGATCAAGCTTGCCAACCTATTCATGATGAATGTTTTAGAAACATTATCATTGATATTTCGATTATGCATGCTAGCATTAGATGCTTGGTGATAACTCGTATAATTATATAGTTTTTAGTTATGTTTTATTATTATTTTGTGTCAAATACGAGTTATTATTGCTTAGTCTAATTATGTTTATGATTTTTTATATTTTTATGTAATTTGGTGTTTTTCACGAGTTTCTTTGAGTGATTTCAGATTACTAGGTTAAATAAAGAATTAAGGGCAAATCCAGTTCAGTTCCAGTTCCGACACCTTTTGCCATATCAGCTATATATGGAGTTTCACTAAAGCAATAAGGCTGAAATTTTAACCGTGCAGAGTTAAGAGGCATATCTATCTTTTTCATGTTTTACACTTCTTGAAACGGAGTCGTTTTCCCTACCGAAATCAACCATCAAGTTGGCTGATCAGAATTGTCATACAATATGACGAAAATTGTTAGAAAAATGCACCCACCTATTATACCTACCTTTGAAATTTGTAAAGCTTGTCTCTTGTCATTTAGCCCTCCAAAATGTGTATAAATAGAGGGCCTTGGATGAGTATTGAAAAAAAGATTATAGATTGGTAGGATATTAGCCATTGTAATAAAATTCTCTAAGTTTTCTTCCTTTTTCCTTTCTCTAGTTTTCTTTTTCTTTATTTACTTATGCTTCTTACATTTCTTTTCATTTTATTCATATCTAGTATGTGTTGCTAATCATATTGTTGAGGTGATGAGGTGAAGCTCTTGGTAAATGCTAAGGTTAGTCTCTTAAACATGAGCTAAAATGAATCATCATTTATAAACACTAGTATAGATAATATTTTCTTTTGGTTTAAAATCATACTTGCAAAGTAGGGATCTTGATTCATTATTGACAATGAAAATGGCACAGTAAATGCTTGGTTTCATAACCTTGATTTGTTGTAGACATATACCTTGGCATAAGAAATGCTTGGACTCTTTTTATGAGTTTTGAGGACACCAAATGAACATAATATCATATGCTATGGACGTTGGACAATTTGGACTGAATTGCTAAACCTTCCGATTGGAATCTCCCTTATGTGTGAATTTCAATTGTGTAATAAAACAAGATTAATCTTAGCATAGCACCAAGAGTGGATTCTCTAACCTCAACATCTTTTCTTATTGTTTTTTTTATATCTTGTTTAATTTCTTTTATGTTATTTTGTTTATTTTGTTCTCTAATATCTTGTTTATCTTGTTTTGTTGTTGATTCCCTAATATCTTGTTTACTTTCTTTTTCTTATATATTTATAAACTTATACTTACTAATACGCTTCCCTGTGGTTCGACCTCGGACACCCGAGAATTTATTACTTGAACATAACCTGCACTTGGGTTTACAACTCTTAATTGAGTCTCCATCAAGTTTTTGGCGCCGTTGCCGGGGAAGCAATACTAAGTATATAAGTTTATAAGTATATTTATTTTTATTGGCTGGTTATACCGCCTAATTTGTATATTAACTTTGTTTTATTTTTATTGGCTGGTTATACCGCCTAATTTTCTATATATTTATATTTCTATTGTATATTAAGTTTGTTTTATTTTTATTGGCTGGTTATACCGCCTAATCTGTATATTAACTTTGTTTTATGCTTGTTTGGCGACGTGATTTTAGATTTCGTCGTTTAGTTAGATTTTATTGTGAAACTTTTTCAGGTAGTCTTTCTAATACAACTCCTACCATGGCTGACAATGAAAGTATTCATGCTGAAGGTGAAAACAGACAAGTACGCACCATGCGTGACTACTTGCAACCAACTCGAAGCTCATCACCCTCTTGTTTTATTTTTCCTCTCAATGCAAACAACTCTCGTTTTAAACCAGGTATGATAGCTTTGCTTCCAAATTTCCATGGGTTAGAATCGGAAAGTGCTTACTCGTTTCTAAAAGACTTCGAAGATGTATGTGTCACCTTTAATGACCAACAATGTACAAATGAAATTGTCAAGCTAAAATTATTTCCTTTTTCTTTAAAAGACAAAGCAAAAATTTGGCTTCATAATTTAAAACCAAGGTCAATTGGCACATGGCAAGAATTACAAACTAAGTTTCTAAAGAAATTTTTCCCAGCACATAAAACTACTGCTTTGAAAAGACATATTCAAAATTTCAATCAAAATCAAAATGAAGCATTTTTTCAGTGCTGGGAGCGTTTTAAAGATTTGTTAAGTTCTTGTCCACATCATGGTTTTGAAAAATGGCATCTTATTAGTTTCTTTTATGAAAGTTTAACTCCCGAAACTAAACAATTTGTTGAAACAATGTGTAACGGTGAGTTTCTAGAAAAAGATCCTGAAAAAGCCTTTGACTACCTAGACCATTTGGCAGATAACTCTCAAGCCTGGCACACAGATAATTCCTCTGAAAGTTCCAATAGATCTAATCCTGTTTCTAACAGAGGTAAATATCATTTTAGTCAAGAAGATGAGATAAAAGCTAAAGTAGCTAATTTGGCTAGAAAGATTGAAGCCATGGAACTTAGAGAAGTAAAAGAAGTCAAAACGATTAAAAATGAAGAAAGTTGTGGAATTTGTGAAATCATGGGACACCCCACTTCTGAATGTCCAAACATTCCCATTCTTAAAGAAGCGTTGCATGATCAAGTAAATTCCATAAACACATTTAAAAAGCCTTTTGCTTCTTCTTACTCTGAAACGTATAACCCTGAATGGAGAAATCATCCCAACTTCAGTTGGCGGAATAATAATCATGTTCAGGTACCACAATCTCAAAAGCCGGGCGACACTTTTTCCTATCAACCTTCACGTGTACAAACCTTGGAAGAGACATTGCAAGCATTCATGCAAACACAAGCAAATGTGTATAACCAAACTTCACAGGACATCAATGAGATCAAAAACACCTTGTCCACATTGACAGCTTCATTACGCACTCAAGAAAAAGGTAAGTTTCCTGCTCAACCTCAGCCTAACCCTTCTACTCAATGTCTTGTTTCTTGCTCCAATGAAACTCAACAGGAAAATGCCAGTTCTATCACAACTCTTCGAAGTGGAAAGGCAATTGACAAAAACATTCCATCAAAAGACCAAGATCCTCCTTCCCCTCCGAAAAGTAATGGTAAGGATGTAGGTAAGTCTGAACTTCTTGAAAATTTGGACAAAGAAAAAGGTATGCATCCTGCTCCTTTTCCTCAAAGGTTGCAAACAATAAAGAATTTGAATCAAAATGCAGAAATTTATGAACTTTTCAAACAAGTTAAGATTAACATTCCTTTATTGGATGCAATCAAACAAGTTCCATCTTATGCTAAATTTTTGAAGGACATGTGCACAGTTAAAAGGAAATATAATGTACAAAAGAAAGCATTTCTGACGGAAAGTGTGAGCTCAATCATTCAGCACCTTACTCCACCAAAATTCAAAGATCCTGGATATCCAACAATCTCATGCATCATTGGAAACACTAGAATAGAACGTGCATTGCTTGATCTTGGTGCTAGTGTTAATCTTTTGCCTTTTTCTGTTTATCAACAGTTAGGTTTAGGTGAACTCAAGGAAACACCTGTTACACTTCAACTAGCTGATCGTTCTGTAAAAAATTCCTCGAGGGATAGTTGAAGATGTTTTGGTTCAAATTGATAATTTTTACTTCCCTGTTGATTTTATTGTTTTGGACACACATCCTGTTTCAAATCCAAATGTTCAAATTCCTGTTATATTAGGCCGTCCATTTATTGCAACTTCTAATGCTCTGATAAATTGCAGGAATGGTATTTTGAACATTTCTTTTGGAAATATGACTTTAGAATTAAATGTGTTCAACATTTGCAAGCAACCTGGTGATGATTCAGAAGTACATGAAGTGGATTTCATTGAAGAACTTGTTCATGAACATCTCACCACTACCACATTCCATGATCCTTTAGAAGCTTATTTAATTGAATGTGAGTTTGATAATGCTTCAGAAATTTCACACACTGATTCTTTGTTAAATTCTTTTCAGGATAAGCATTGTTGGAAACAAAAGTTTGAGGAACTTCCATCACTCACAAATGTCACTGTACCATCAACTATTGAACCACCCAAGCTGGATTTAAAACCATTGCCATCCGAGCTAAAATATTCCTTTTTGGGTGAGAATGAAACTTTTCCAGTCATAATTTCTTCACATCTTGATGAACTACAAGAAGGTAAGTTGTTACAACTTTTGAAGATGCACAAAAATGCATTAGGATGGACCTTAGCTGACATAAAGGGAATAAGCCCATTAATCTGCACACATAATATTTATTTAGAGGAAAATGCTAAACCCTCTAGACAAATGCAACGAAGGCTTAATCCTAATATGAAAGAAGTAGTGAGAAATGAAGTCATTAAACTTTTAGATAATGGAATCATTTATCCTATCTCTGATAGCAAATGGGTAAGTCCTACTCAAGTCGTACCTAAGAAATCTGGAGTTACTGTAGTTAAAAATGAAAACAATGAATTAATTCCAACTAGGACTGTTACTGGTTGGCGCATGTGCATTGACTATAGGAAACTTAACTCAGTGACGAGGAAAGATCATTTCCCTTTGCCTTTCATGGATCAAATCTTAGAAAGAGTTGCAGGGCATGAGTTTTATTGTTTTCTAGATGGATATTCTGGATATAATCAAATTGTCATTGCACTTGAGGACCAAGAGAAAACCACTTTTACATGTCCTTTTGGTACTTTTGCATATCGTAGAATGCCATTTGGATTATGTAACGCCCCTGCCACATTTCAAAGATGCATGCTTAGTATTTTTAGTGACATGATTGAACGTAATCTTGAGATTTTCATGGATGATTTTTCTGTTTCTGGTGATTCATTTGATGATTGCTTAGCCAATTTGAAAAATGTATTGATTAGGTGTGAAGAAAAAAATCTTGTTCTTAATTGGGAAAAATGTCATTTCATGGTCACTAAAGGTATTGTACTAGGTCACATTGTTTCTGCAAAAGGGATTGAGGTAGACAAGTCAAAAATTGAATTGATTGCTAATCTACCCACACCAAAGACAGTAAAGGACATTAGGTCATTCTTGGGACATGCAGGTTTTTATAGAAGATTCATAAAAGATTTTAGCACGATATCTAAACCTCTATGTAATCTTTTAATGAAAGACACTGCATTTGAATGGACTAAAGATTGTGAAGATGCTTTTGAAAAACTCAAAAATATGCTCACTACTGCTCCTATTATGAGATCTCCTGATTGGTCTTTACCATTTGAAATAATGTGTGATGCTAGTGACTATGCTGTTGGTGCTGTGTTAGGACAAAGGAAAGATAATAAACCACATGTAATTTACTATGCAAGTAAAACTTTAAATAGAGCCCAAATGAATTATTCCACTACAGAAAAGGAATTACTTGCAGTTGTTTTTGCATTGGATAAATTCAGATCTTACCTTGTTGGATCATCAATTGTTGTCTTTAGTGATCATGCAGCTTTAAAATATCTTCTCTCTAAGAAGGATGCAAAACCTAGGTTGCTGAGGTGGATCCTTTTGCTGCAAGAATTTGACATCACCATTCGAGATAAAAAAGGAGTAGAAAATGTGGTGTCTGATCATTTATCAAGACTTGTTTGTGATGAATCTTTTGGAACCTCACCAATAAATGATACTTTTCCTGATGAACAACTTCTAATTGTCTCCACGACACCTTGGTTTGCTGACATTGCTAATTTTCTTGCTACAGGAAAAATTCCTTCTCAATGGAGCCCCCAAGATAAAAGGAAGATTCTGAATGAGGTAAAGAAGTTCTATTGGGATGACCCTTACTTGTTCAAATATTGTCTTGATCAGATTTTTCGAAGATGCATTCCCGACAATGAGGTAAGTAGTGTAATTAAGTTTTGTCATTCTGAGGCATGTGGTGGTCATTTTTCATCAAAGAAAACTGCTGCAAAAATTTTACAGTGTGGATTTTACTGGCCAACTTTATTCAAAGATGCACATAATTTTTGCAAGTCATGTGAAAGTTGTCAAAAATTAGGTTCCATTTCGAAAAGAAACATGATGCCTTTGAACCCAATTCTTGTAATTGAAATTTTTGACTGTTGGGGTATTGATTTCATGGGACCATTTCCACCATCTTTTGGTTTCTTATACATTTTAGTTGCAATAGATTATGTTTCAAAGTGGATAGAGGCAATTCCATGTCGAAATAATGATCACAAAACAGTGATTAAATTTTTAAAAGAAAATATTTTGAGTCGATTTGGAATTCCTCGATCTATCATAAGTGATGGGGCAACAAGGTTTTTGAAACATTAATGAAGAAATATGCCATTACACACAAAGTTGCAACCCCTTATCACCCGTAGACAAATGGACAGGTAGAATTAGCAAATAGGGAGATTAAACAAATTTTGGAAAACACGGTTAATCCAAATCGCAAAGATTGGTCCCTTAGACTTAACGATGCATTATGGGCCTATCGAACAGCTTTTAAAACAGCATTGGGCATGTCTCCTTATAGGCTAGTTTATGGAAAACCTTGTCATTTACCTGTGGAACTTGAGCATAAAGCATATTGGGCCATTAAAATGTTCAACTCAAACCTTGATGACGCTTCTAATTTACGGAAATTACAAATAAATGAACTTGAGGAACTCAGAAATTATGCATATGAGAATTCTAAAATTCATAAAGAAAGAACTAAAGCCTTTCATGACAAGTTAATTTGAAGAAAAATATTTGATGTTGGGCAAAAAGTTCTACTTTATAATTCTAGACTTCACATATTTCCTGGTAAGTTGAGATCAAGATGGACTGGCCCATTTGTGGTTAAGCATGTGTATCATTATGGAGCAGTTGACATTGAGAATCCTCAAAATGGTAACGTATTCAAGGTAAATGGACAAAGACTCAAACTCTTTTTGGAAAATCATGTTACTCAAGAAGAGGTTGTTTTTCTTTCTGATCCTTGTTTTGAAAATAACTAGATGTAAATATAATTTTTACTAATCTTCAAAAAAAAAAAAAAATTTGTTGTGTTTTAAGACATTTAGAAGTATTCATTCTGAACAAGGTCTGAGTAAGGGAGACTTGAGACATACCTTGTCAGTTTGATTTTAACCTTTTTATGTTTCCTTGTTAATTTTTGTTTAGTATTTTAGGATTATTTAGGTTGCATGAGTTTGTTTTGTTTTGAGTCTTAGTTGTTCCTATTCTTATGTTATTAGTTCTTTTCTCTTACACATGATTCTTTCATTTGGGTTAATAGACTTACATTGAGGACAATGTAAGAATTAAGTGTGGGGGGAATGATTTAGGATTTATTTTATTTTTGTCTACTATTTTTTTATGAGTCTTTATTATTATTATTATTTTTTTTAGTGTGTTTTAGTTCCTTTTTAATACAATGATGAGATATGAATTGCATAAGTCTAAAACAGATTTATTAGTGAGAAGATTTTCATGAGAATTGAGCTTGATGTCAACCTTTTTATGAGCCAATGTTAATATGATATGTTGATTGAGAAAGAAGCATGTTTAGACTTAATCTGACTTGTATAATCATCCTTGTGAGTTTTTGAGCCTATAATGATTGATGCATTATACAAATCAATCTAATTTCTTTCTTGAGTGCTCTTATGATTACATGATTCTCTAGAACTTGCTTTAAACCGTTTGAGACTATATTGATACATGTGACAACATGAATATGATAGAGGCATTAGGATTATAACCAGAGCCAAACAGCCATCCATTATTAATGTTCTAAGAGAACATCCCCACTAGTGAGCCAATTTGAGCCTACATTAAATATGCTGTTTTATTGGTAACCACAACTTACACCTAGCCTAAATATACTTATATCCTTACCCTTGTTCTAAAGATGGATTATATATTTTGAGACATATTGCAAAAAACAAGGGATATTTTTAGTTGAAAATTTGGGTTAGAAACAAAAGATAAGTGTGGGGGAAGAAAAGAAAAGAAAAAGTCAAGAGAAAAAGAAAGGGATCATTGTTAAATACATTCCCATATTCAAAAAAAAAAAAAATCTTCTCTTGAACTTCTAGTTAAAGTATAGAAAAAGATGTTACAAAGTTGGTTAGAATGAAGCAAAGGCTCAACATGAATATTTAGCCTATGTGACTATGTACTTGTAAAGAGTTTTGAGAAGTTTCTTTGTATGATCTTATTATGTCTCTAAACTTTATGAACTCTTTGGAACCTTTGTGATATCTTTATCCTTTTGTTCTTCAACCACATTACAAACCCCTTGGCCCTATTACAACCTTGATTAAAGACCTCTTGATTTATGAAGTTGCATGATCTTTTAGTGGAGAATAGGTGGACAAGCAAGCATATGGTAGAACTATTTTCATGAGATTGATTGAGTGTAAACACTTTACCACTACTTTAAAGAGTGAAAATCATGAGAGTATCCCATGTGAGAGGTTGAAATTAAGTTGAATATGCACTATTTTGATTGAAATATGTTATGTTAATATTGGCTTAACTCATTTATTTACATTCAAGCATGATTTTTTGTGAAATTCCTTGAGCTATTGATTAGTTTACAAGACTTGTTCAAAGATTGTCTCTAATTTATATTGAAAGGATTAGGAGTAAATATTTTTAGTGTATGTAGTTTACTTATATTTTAGTTTTTCAATGTTTGTGGGTATCGTTCTAGCAAACCCTCACGAGACTAAACTCGTCCACTAGGGACACCTAGGGGTTTAAAGGCTTGTGTCACATGCTAAGTGCCACCGTAATTTCCTACGAAAATGGATTAGATTAGATTTTCTTACTTTACCACTACTTTAAAGGCTTGTGTCACATGCTAAGTGCCACCGTAATGCTAAGGGACACCTAGGGGTTTAAAGGCTTGTGTCACTAGCAACAATCTAAGTGTGGGGGTGTGATAACTCGTATAATTATATAGTTTTTAGTTATGTTTTATTATTATTTTGTGTCAAATACGAGTTATTATTGCTTAGTCTAACTGTGTTTATGATTTTTTATATTTTTATGTAATTTGGTGTTTTTCACGAGTTTCTTTGAGTGATTTCAGATTACTAGGTTAAATAAAGAATTAAGGGCAAATCCAGTTCAGTTCCAGTTCCGACACCTTTTGCCATATCAGCTATATATGGAGTTTCACTAAAGCAATAAGGCTGAAATTTTAACCGTGCAGAGTTAAGAGGCATATCTATCTTTTTCATGTTTTACACTTCTTGAAACGGAGTCGTTTTCCCTACCGAAATCAACCATCAAGTTGGCTGATGTGCAATGACGTCTGTTCTGTACCGTTTTGGTATTTTGACCATATCTTCCGATCCACATGAGCAAATGATATGATGCCAACGGCTATGGATTCGTAACTGATAGGGGTATATTTTTCTAGAAGACCATTTTATCATATCGAGCCTTCAACATTGACAAACTCGACCATCAAGCATCAAGTTGGCTGATCAGAATTGTCATACAATATGACGAAAATTGTTAGAAAAATGCACCCACCTATTATACCTACCTTTGAAATTTGTAAAGCTTGTCTCTTGTCATTTAGCCCTCCAAAATGTGTATAAATAGAGGGCCTTGGATGAGTATTGAAAAAAAGATTATAGATTGGTAGGATATTAGCCATTGTAATAAAATTCTCTAAGTTTTCTTCCTTTTTCCTTTCTCTAGTTTTCTTTTTCTTTATTTACTTATGCTTCTTACATTTCTTTTCATTTTATTCATATCTAGTATGTGTTGCTAATCATATTGTTGAGGTGATGAGGTGAAGCTCTTGGTAAATGCTAAGGTTAGTCTCTTAAACATGAGCTAAAATGAATCATCATTTATAAACACTAGTATAGATAATATTTTCTTTTGGTTTAAAATCATACTTGCAAAGTAGGGATCTTGATTCATTATTGACAATGAAAATGGCACAGTAAATGCTTGGTTTCATAACCTTGATTTGTTGTAGACATATACCTTGGCATAAGGAATGCTTGGACTCTTTTTATGAGTTTTGAGGACACCAAATGAACATAATATCATATGCTATGGACGTTGGACAATTTGGACTGAATTGCTAAACCTTCCGATTGGAATCTCCCTTATGTGTGAATTTCAATTGTGTAATAAAACAAGATTAATCTTAGCATAACACCAAGAGTGGATTCTCTAACCTCAACATCTTTTCTTATTTTTTTTTTTTTTATATCTTGTTTAATTTCTTTTATGTTATTTTGTTTATTTTGTTCTCTAATATCTTGTTTATCTTGTTTTGTTGTTGATTCCCTAATATCTTGTTTACTTTCTTTTTCTTATATATTTATAAACTTATACTTACTAATACGCTTCCCTGTGGTTCGACCTTGGACACCCGAGAATTTATTACTTGAACATAACCTGCACTTGGGTTTACAACTCTTAATTGAGTCTCCATCACTTGGCCATTCATCCTAGAATGAACCGAAATGTTATATGGAATTTGTTCCATATCATGGTCTTATTACACTCATAAAAACTAGAAACTTGCATAAAAGATAATCAAAGGTTGTTCAAGTCAAAAGTATATAGATACTAGTAGTTTCTTTGATTATGAATCAAAGGAAATCTTATACAAAACTTGACAACTAGATGAGTTTTGGCTCAAGGAAATTCATAATGAGATTATGAAACTAATTTAGTTAAAAGAGCAATCTTATTAAGATATGATCTAAATGAAGAATGGCTTGAAACTAAATTGATTCATTATCTAATAGAATTCATATTAGATGAATTGGATGGACATTACTATGTGATGACATAGAAAGGTCCATGATGCTCCAAATAGCCAAGATTATCGAAACACTAACCTAGAAAGGATTTCAAATTGTATTTGTAAAACAAACATTCATATGGGATATGAGATGTTTGGTTTTATAATTACAAATGTGCATTCAAAATAGTTTTGAATTCACATCCCATAGAAAAGTAAATGAGTTTACTTTTAATGTTTCTAAACAAGTAGGAAACAGTGGGAGCATTATGACATTTAAAAGTTAAAAGTCATAAGTAGAAATCGAAGTTTATGCATAGGATGCATAAAGGCACAAAGATTTAATAGGATGCATTATGATGCATTACTCATACGAGATGAGTTTACTAAACATAATAATTAAGTAGGATGCATAGTGATGCATAACTCATAAGAGATGAGTCTACTTAATAGAACATTGTTAGACAATGGATTGAGATGTCAAGTTTTGATAATGACATTCAAAAGTTGAATTTATCAAAAGGATGAGATATCTTTTCTGCATACCTAAGGGTTAGTGGGAGTAATACAGATTACGCATCAAATAATGTATATCAGATACATTGAAGATTGAAAGGTAAATCGAGTAGTAATGCTAAGATCTAACAGATTTAGCAACAAATGATTGGATTAAATGTTAAAAGAGTTTAACATAGAGAGAATCCAACAAGTGACTTAATGCTATGATGTAAACAAATTCAGTCATTTGGAAACGTTCCAAATTATAGAGGACTGAATTATTTATATTCCAATTCAGAATACAAACCTTTTGTTTAAGGCTGCGAAAGGTGTATGTGGATCCATAGCTCACTAGGCTAATTAAAAGATTCCTAGTTGTTAAAGTAACAACATGAGCCATAAGGAATCGGGTTTCATTGTGATCCGAATAAGTATTATGACTATGATAATAAAGATTATCAAAAGTATATGACCGAAGCATATTCTCACAATAAAGTACTGAAGCTATGTCCTAGTAGAGACACAAGGCTAAATGAAAGAGTTCAGCATTGGATGCGTTAGCGATTGGCTTAGTGCAAGTGGGAGATTGTTGGTATATGCCCTAGAGCCAATCGGTTTGGTCAGGCATAAACTACCAGTAATGCAAACCCATCACTATATCTTAGTGATACAAGGTTTTCCTTCTTGTTAGTACAATGATAAGGAGTTATTAAGTACTAATCGGATGAAACCCATGGAACATAATGGCCTTACAAAAAAATTATATATAATTGTGAGATCCTTATGCATCAAAGCCACGTTCCTAAAACGGTTCCTGGTCATCGTATTGCCAATACGGGGCATTGGCAATGCTCAAAGACTGGTACATGTTAAGCCTACTTACTTAGTAAGCAACTGATCTCACGTGTTGAAGTATATGAGATACTTTAGGATAACATATAGGTGCTTATCTGTTGAACAAGTTCACTGAACATGACCCGCTGTGAGAACTTTATTTGGTATTGTCACTCAAGTGTCTATGGAAACGTTCTCATGTGTCAATCGTGTAAGTAGTCCTCTGACTTGTGATATCAGGTCATCTTGTATGGGGAGTGTCATACTTTGATTCCATCAAAAACGGGTCCCTAACACAGAGTGATTCTTATGGTAAGGTGGTTTTGGGTATGACATGAACCATACGAAGATGGATGAGTGATCAAGAGAGGATTCACCACTCCAAGTGACATCAGAGACATATCACATCTGTTCTTGGCTTAAGTTAACTTGATGGAATCTCTGGCCAGAGTATGATGAATTTAGGAGAAATAGTTTCTCTAAATTCACAAAGTTAACCAAAAGTTGCAAGAACTAATATGGATTGAACATGAGTAGACACTGCACCATGCTATGGTATTTCTAGGATATTTGGTGAAAGGATCGAATTACACTGATAGGCTGAACACGAAAGGTTATGTCGAGACTAACTTGACTTTCCAGTATTTAGGTGGTCATAATGGCTTGCTAGAGTCCGCTCATGATCTATGAGTATAAATTAATTAGATTAATTTTTATTCATTGCCAACATATTGGAAGCCTAATGGGTCACACACAGAAAGGTGAATTAAGAGATTAAAATGGAAAGAGCCTAACTGATTAATTTGAGAATTTAATCAATAGGGACTTAATTAATTAGTTTAATTAAGTGGAAGGACTTAAGGGCAAATACATATGAGCTATTGTCCATAGTCCAAACCTTGGAGTGATTGCCGCCCCTTATAAAAGAAACATGATAGCTTGGCCGACCTCCCTATGGCCCTCTAGCCACATATGTGATATGCTTAGAGGCTTTGGTGTCTTCTTGATTTCTTGACTTCCTCCTTGCCTCTTCATGGATTGCTAGAAAGAAAAATATTTTCTTTCAAGAAAGCAAAGGCATAGAGTGAAGAAGAAAGAAGATCAAGATAACCCTAGAGGTTGGCATATCAAACCCAGAGAAGAAAGAAAAGCACTTTCTTCTTCTTGATGCTTATGAAGCATTCGGGCATGGTATGTTTAGATGGAGAGAGGTTTCTTCTTCTTGATGCTTATGAAGGTTTTCTTGATCATCTTGTGTGGATTACCGTTAGAGGCCAGACACTTGTGTGGCTTGAAGTCTCGGATTGACAGCTTGGTGTTCAAGATTGAGTGGGCTGTTTGTAAACTCAAGATTACTAGATCTTTGAGTTTAGTTATGATTCTTGATCAGATGTATGCTTTACATTACTAGATCACTTTAAAACTTTACAAGCATGATCCTGTTAGATTTGACTATCTCTTTGTTTATTGTTCCGCTGCATTCATGTTCTTCTTTAATTCGATTATTGTTTAGGCATGAGGCGAATCCCAACAAATAGAGCATGTACGTTTATGGTTGTATGTTTGATCTCATTCTTTTGAGTAAATGGATGGTGATAATAATTTCATTTGATGTTTTTCATAAACATTCATTGGTAGAATAAGAATTGTAGACTGGTAGTGTTGAATGAATATTTGGACATTGTACCATAGTAGGATCTACTACCCCAAAATCCTTTTCAAAAAAATATGTTGGTTTTTCATGGAGAAAATATGTTTAAAAAAAATCTTAGATTAAATTTAAAGGCAAATCTTGCATAATGAGATTTTTGAATAATCAAGATTTGGTCCCACTAATTTCGTGTAATTACTAATCAATTTTTTTGTATATACCTTTGTGTTAATTCATTTATTCTTTACATGTATCATTTTGACATCATGTTACAGTCATAGCATGCATGCTCGTTCATTGTAGAATACATTTATGACATGCATGGTCATTATCTATATATACCCATGTATCAATTTACTTATTCTTTACATGCATCATGTTAGCATCAGGTCGCATTTGTGACAAACATAGTCAGCATGATTTTTCTGTATATGTTCATGAATTAATTCGCTTATTACATGCATCATGTTAGTATCAAGTCGCATTCATGACAAACATAGTCAGCATGATTTTTCTGTAAATGTTAATGCATTAATTTGTTTACTCTTCACATGCACTATTTTGTTTATATGAGTCATCTTGACTTTGGGTTGTATTCATTGCATACATAGTCATCATGATATGCTCATGCATTAATCTGTCATATTAATATCAGGATACATTCATGACGCACATGGTCAGCATGATTTTCTTTGTATATACTCAGATCATTCATTGTTTACATGCATCATAATTGACATCGTGTTGCATTCATAGTGTATATGATCATTCATTGGGAAATACATCTGAAACATACATGGTTATTCACTGCATATATATATCCATGCATTGATTTTCCTTATTCTTTGTTGGCATGTTGGCATCGTGATGGCATTTATTACATATATGGTCAGCATGTTTCCACTGTACATGTCCATACATCACATTATTTAGGCTTCACGCGCATCAAATTGCATTCATGGCTCCTTCATCATGATACGCACTTGGGGGATAAAACCGAAATTGGCTTGGTTTTTAGAGTCTTTGAAAGAATTTCTATTTCAAATCAGAGGTATAAGAAGTATTGAGTACCTTTTTAATACTAGCTAGAGTTATGGAGAACGAACAAGCTGCCCCAACAGAAAGAATGGAAAGGGCATAGGAAGAATTGTGAGAATAATTGGCAAAATCTCAAGCAGAATCTAAAGATCATATGACTAAATTGATGGAGTTGATGTTCGCAGTAATCAAGGGAAAGGGATAAACAGAAAACTTGACTACCAAAGAAGGGCCAGGCACACAAAGGGATCAAAATGAGGTTGTTGTGTTAGGTGCCCAGTCTTTTCAGAACACAATTAATCTCGTTAACATCCTGAACTCAAATGATCTAGCTAAACACGCAAAACTGAAAATGGTTGAGTCGAATGGGGCTGAGTCGGTAGATTTTCAATGGAAATATCAGCTATTAGATGCAAGGCTCCGGGCAGTAGAAAATACAGATGTATTTGGGAGTGTAGATGCGAAGGAACATTGCTTGGTCCCCGATTTAGTCATTCCTCCTAAATTCAAGGTTCCCGACTTTGAAAAATATGATGGGACAATCGATCCGTCAGCCCACATCACTATATTTTGTCAAAAGATGATAGGTCATATAGATAATGATAAGCTTTTGATCCATTGTTTTCAGGATAGCCTCAGCGGGTCTGCAATTAGGTGGTATAGTCAGTTGAGCAAGGATCAGATTCGCTCTTGGAATGATCTGGCTAGGGCTTTTCTAAGTCAGTACAAGCATATGATCGATACAGCACCTGATCGTCTTAACCTTGCAAAATATGGAGAAAAGAGCTACTGAGAGTTTCAAAGAATATGCTCAATGGTGGATGGACATGGCTGCCAAAGTACAAGCACCCCTGACTTAGAAAGAAACTACTTTCGTTATTGTGAATACACTACAGGCCCCATACTACGATAGACTCGTCGGCAATGCCACGAAGAATTTTACGGATATGGTAATCTTAGGGGAGATGATTGAGAATGCTATCAAGGATGGGAAACTTGAAGGAGAAAGAACATCCGATACCGAGAGAAATGGGGCATCTGAAAAGAAAGAGAAAGATACCCAAGTCGTGGAAGGCTTTGCCCCATATCCCCAATTCTCCTCGTATCAGCCATTTTACCCTACCATGAACAACGTCCCTCAAGTTCTTATCCTTACCAACCAATGTCTGCAACCACGCCAGTATTTACATCTGTTTATCAATCAAACACCCTTGGGAATAATCGAAGAGGGCATAGAAAGCGAGAAAGAAATTAGGTGGACCCAATTCTTCTGTCATACAGTGAGCTACTACCTTAACTGATCCAGAATCACCTTGTGACACCCATGCAATTAGAGCCTCTAAAGCCCCCTTATCCGAGCTGGTATGATGCTAATGAGTGCTGCTGTTATCATTCTGGCAATCAAGGCCACTCAACAGAGAACTGCCCCGCTTTGAAGCACAAGGTCAGGGATCTCATCAAAGATGGTTCGATAAGTTTTGAAGATGGGAAAGCCAACTGTCACAAGAAACATGGTGCATAATCATATTAGGATTTTCGATGCATATAGTTCTATACACTTTGATGATGAAAGAACTTTTCTCATGTCGACATCTACATGACATAAATAAATTTTGAATTTAAATGTTTTATGTTCATTATATTTTAGCACTCATTTGAATTTGTGGAAAAAAAAAAACAAAAAACTAACAAATGAAACTTTAAGAAAATTTGTGGTAAACAATAATAAGGGGTTTTCATATGAAGGAATGAACAGTCTCGAGAATATTGATGATCATTGTTATAAATGACCCAATACCTTCCCCCTCTCTATTGGGCTTTCCTATGCCTAAACCCTTTGAACCGAGATCACTTGAAAGACCTAATGTTTCAAGGAATATGAATAATTAAACTTCATAAAACATTATCAATGCAGAATAAGCAAAGATGTAGATCTTATTCTAGGCTATGAACAAAGGAACGAACTTTTTGAAAATTTTTTGAACTCCTTGAAATTCAAAGAAATGAGACATTCTTTCAAGAATCTAGATCATGGTAATTCGGTGTGTGTCAAGGTTGTGCTAAAACCATTCACACTCTTTCCAATGACCACAAAACATCAATTGTTCAAACATGACTTCATGATTGATACCTCGGGGCACAATGACCAAACCAGATTATCCCATGTCCTAGAGAAAACCTGTTTTTGGGTAATATTTTCCTTGGCACTTCAAACAAACCCAAGATTGAAAATCAACATTGTCATTATAAACTTAGACTTACGATGTTCCTCGTAATGATACAAATTCCCAAAGTTGATCAAATTGGGGTATCATATGTAGAAATGATGTATACATGGTGAATAAGGATGGAATTAATGCCTAAAATATTGGGGGCATGCAAACAAAATGATGAAAAAAGAAGAAAAAAAATTGTGATATCATGCATATGAGAATGATTCCAAAGTGCAAAATGAAATTCTGATTATCTATTCCCCTGGGGATTGCTTTTCAATGAGAATATTTGTGCTTGATATGAGAAATGGACATCTTTCATATTCCTTTCGCAAAAAGAAATTATCCTTAGTCACCCCTTTGAGCCTTAGGAATTATTTCTTTCTTTTTAAACTATGATCAAGGATCACCCTCTACACTGAAGGGCAAATGCGAGGAAAAGTAGCCTAAAAAAAATCATGACAAAAAATAGAGCCATCAAAAAATAATGTGAAATTAAAGAATGGCAAATAAAAGCCAAGAATGAAAGAAAAAGATTGAAAAAGAAAAAAGAAAGTCCAAAAAAGGATGAATGTTTCAAGAATGAATTCTCCTCAGGAAATGATCCTTGATCCAATCACCCTTAAACACATTTTGGGCCTATTTACCCTTTATTTCTAAACCCGAACCTTGGCCTACATTACGTGCTTTAAAAGTCTATTTTGATCAAGCACAAATATTCAACTTGAAGGGTTTTTTCCTCGGATTTTATCCGATCTCATCGAATTATCATTTCACTATGGAAGAATTTAGAATTCTCTAGTGCATGGAAAAACAATAAAAAAAATAAAAATATAAAGAATGAGACTCTAGGGCGAAAACCCAAAATTGGGCGGTCTAGAGTAAAATAGGAATTTTTGATACTATCTATGATAGTGCCGATGCCACAAAAGAGAAGGTCATCTTGAAGAAATCGAGGAACATCCAGAAATTCTTGAACCTCCTAAACTGTAAACTCTCATTGGAAAGATTGATTTCAAAAAAACTAAAACTTTTTTCCCTCCAAGATTAAACTTTCTAGTTTAAACATCCTGGCCAATCTTGACGCTTGTCAAAATGCCTTGACATTGAAACTAAAAGAATGTTGAATTTGTTTGGTTCTCAAGGAATTCATGTTTTATAAAACATGTTCCATTTGTCAGCTTAGAAGAGACATACATTTTTGTTGTGAAGTTTTTTTCAATCAACAAAAATCCTGTTATGTCAAGCCTTTCAATTCATGTTGAAAAAAAACCCAAATTGACATTCAAAAAATTTCTAACAGTGACCATCAGTCTTCAAGGGATTCATACATCACACACTGTGAGGTTAATTTTTTTGACTTATAAGTTTTCATTAAATTCTTTCTAGAATGGGAAAACAAGTAAAAATATTTTTGAGATAATCATTTTTGCTGTTGACATAAGACAAGGGTTTTTCTAACCAGAGGTATGGAGCTACTAGGGTAGATCTTGATTTCCAGATATGAGAAAAAGAAATAGAACCAGGTTCAGACTTCTATTGATAAGAGTTTGAAAACTGTTAGGGCAAAGAGATAGCCAAAGACTGGACCTGGAATGATCTCTTATGGGGCACGAGTGTTCAAGATATACTTTGATTTGAAGAGGAAAAATGAATTGGAAAGGCTAAGCCAAAGTTTAGAAATTGTCAATCCTTGCATTTGCATCATTTAGAATCATTTGCACATTGTCGATCTTTGCATCTGCATCATTCCATGAAGTAGTTGCATCATTATTGATCTTTGCATTTGCATCATTTAGAAGCATTTTACGCATTGTCAAGAAGCATTTGCATTTGAACCATGAAGCATCTGCATCTTATTCAAAATCTGCATCTGCATCAAGAAACATTTGCATCAATCTAAGTCATCTACATCTGCATTATAAAGCATTTGCATCCTCTCTCAAAAGTTTTTGGGTATATATTTTACAGTTTTAAGAAAATGAATAAGCCTTTAGTGGTGATAGCCGAAGCTTCCGAGGAGATACCTAGAATTTTACAGTTTTAAGAAAATGAACAAGTCTTAGGTGGTGATAGCTGAAGCTTATGGAGGAGATATCCAGAATTTTTTTAATGTTTTAAAAATAAACAAGTCTTTGGTGGTGATAGCTAAAGCCTCTGGTGGAGATATCCCAAGTTTGACAATTTTAAGAAAGTAAACAAGTCTTCGATGGTGATAGCTGAAGCTTCTAGAGGAGATATCCAGAACTTTTAAATTTGTAAACAGTGAACAATTCTTCGGTGGTGCTAGTTGAAGCTTCTGGTGGAGATATCCAGAATTTTACAATTTTAAAAGTGAACAAGTCTTCGGTGGTGATAGCTGAAGCCTCTGGTTGAGATATTCAGGGTTTTACAATTTTAAAAATGAGCAAGTCGTTGGTGGCGATAGCTGAAGCTTCTGGTCGACGTATCCAGAATTTTACAAATTTGAAAATTGAGCAAGTCTTCATTAGTGATAGCCAAAGCTTCTGGAGGAGATACCCAGAATTTTACAGTTTTAAAAATGAGCAAGCCTTTGGTATTGATAGCCGAAGCTTCTGGTGGAGGTATCCAGAATTTTACAAATTCTAAAAGTGAGAAAAATCTTTGGTGGTGATAGCTGAAGCTTCTGGAAGAGGTATCCAGAATTTTAAAAATTTTAAAAATAAGAAAGTCTTCGGTGGTGATAGCTGAAGCTTCTGGAGGAGATACCCAGAATTTTACAAATTTTAACAGTGAGAAAGTATTCGGTGGTGATAGCTGAAGCTTTTGGAGGAGATACCCAGAATATTACAAATTTTAAAAGTGAGAAAGCCTTTGGTGGTGATAGCCCAAGCTTCTAGAGGAGATATCTAGAATTTTACAAAATTTAAACAGTAAGCGAGCCTTTGGTGGTGATAGCCGAAGCTTCTAGAGGAGGTACCCAGAATTTTACAAATTTTTAAATTGTGAAGAAGTCTTCGGTGGCGATAGCTAAAGCCTCTGGTGGAGATATCCAGAGTTTTACAGTTTTAACAGTGAGCAAGTCTTCGATAGCGATAGCTAAAGCCTTTGGTGGAGATATCCAGAATTTTACAGTTTTAAAAATGAGCAAGTCTTCAATGGTGATAGCTGAAGCCCCTAGTGGCAATATCCAGAGTTTTACAGTTTTAAAGATGAGCAAATCTTTGGTGGTGATAGCCGAAGATTTTGGAGGAGATATCCAGAATTTTAAACACAGCTGAGCACAAGAAAGGATAAGACCCCAAGACCATCGTCAAGGTCTTTTCTCCTCTTGCAAATCGAACTCGTTTCCTTAAGATAGGTCGAGCCTTGATTAGTCAAGGAACTCAATTTAAGAACAAAATCTTCAATTTACAGCTTTTTTATAATTAAAAAAAATGAAAAGAAAGAAAAATGAAAAATGATCAAAACTCACTTTCCTTTTTTTCACATGTGATTCACTAACCGGACAAAATTAGTGCTTATTTATCTTTGCCTGATTCCTGATTCTCAGCAATAGCCAAAAAAGGGTAGCTGTAGACACCTAATTTTGTCCAGACCACTAAATCAGTTATTTTTCTTCCTAAAATGATGTTTTAGAATGCAAAAGGTCTCTTATCATCCTGCAGGTGGCACTCCAAGACTTAGTTTAAGAAGGCAAGCATAAAAAGTCAATCCCAAAAAAGTCAATCCCAAAAAAGTCAACTCTAAAAAGTCAATCACTGAAAAGTCAACCCACTTTCAAAATCAAGATTCAAAGTTCAATTGAACAATGGTGAAAGAATTTTGATAATCCGAGGTCTACAATGAAAGATACGGAGTTCAAAAGTTGGGCTACGGAGATTTAGTGGAAAGGAAACCCTAGTTCAAAAAATTTGGGGAAAAGTGCTTAAACGATCAAATTGGCCAAAATTGGAGGTTCCAAATGAAAGATAAGCAATGACTACGGGTAATGGAGAGGCCATTTGGAAGCAAAACTGAAGGAAAAGTCAATTTGGAAGAAAACCGAGAATTAGGATTTTTGGTAGATTTTGGCGAAATTGGGAAAAATTGCGAAAATGGCCCGATTCGGTAAAACTAAAGCCCCTAACTGATGAGGAGTCAGTAAACAAGGATAGTCCAAGACTAAATTTGAAGTAATTCCAAGAAAAGAGCCGATTAGAGGAAAAACGAAAAAAGGAGGAAATTTCCGATAATGAAAAAAGGAAAAATCGAATCGGAGAGGAGGGTAGGGGAGGGGAATTTGATCATAAAAATTGGGCATTTTTGGACCAACTCCAATTCAATATATGACAAAGGCATAGAAAAAGAAAATCTGGAAATCGAACTTGTTTTCAGTAAAACCGAGCTTCAGAGGTAAAAGGGCAAATTTGAAAAATTTGAGAAAAATAGAAAATGAACTCAAAAAATCATCAAAACTTTCAGATCTCAATCTTATGTCATTTGGAAGATATTGGCGATGAAAAATCCAGATTCGGAGCTCGTTTGCAAAATGCAAATTTCGGGCCCATTAAGCTAAATTTCAGAAGATAAATCCAGGAAAAATAGAAAATGGGCTTGGAAAATTATGAAAACTTTCAGATATCAATTTTAAATTATTTGGAAGAGATCGTAGAAGAAAAATTTGAAAACGGAGCTCGTTTGCAAAATGGCAAATTTCAGGCCCACTAAGCTGAAATTCCAAAAGATAAATCCTGAAAAAAATAGCAAATGAGCTCAAAAAATTATGAAAACTTCCAGATCTCAATTTTAAATTATTTGGAATAGATTGGAGAAGAAAAAACCAGAATCAGAGCTCGTTTAAAAAATGACAAAAGTTCGGGTGCACTAAGGGGCAATTTTGAAAGAAAAGTCCGGGAAAAATAGCAAATAGGCTCGGAAAATTATGAAAACTTCCAAATTTTGATTTTATATTATTTAGGAAGTATTGGAAAAACAAAAACCTGAATTGGAGTCCGTTTTCTATTTAATCAAGTTTGGGGGCCTAAAAGGCAATTTTACCAAGGAAACCGAAAAAGGCTTTTCTTGCAATTAAAAAAGTGGAGAGTGGGCTGGGAATATTAAGGACCATGCGGCCAAGCCTATAAGGAGAGTGATTTTTGCTGAGTTCTTGCATCCAAAGGCCAAGAGTGGATAGTAAAGTAGTTATTTTTTTTTATTAAGCCTTTGTAATTGTGCTACATGGACCAATGCATGAAGAGGGAGGATGTCAACGTAATGACTACATATTTTTTAATAGCGGAATTAGTTAGAGGCTGATTACTAATCTAAGGGTGGGATCAAAGTTAGCTAGGAAAAAAAAAAGACAACATCCTACACCCATTAGGTGACCATTCGACTACCATAGTTAGGGGAGGGGTTTCATTTTTCATTTGGGGGGCTTGGCTGATTGAAAAGAGGTCAGTAGCTATAGTTGAGAGAAAAAGGAAAGGGGAAAAAGAAAAGGAAAGGGGAAAAATAAAAAAATAAGGGTTTGCTTACTACTCTTTGATTTGGAAAGCTAAAGCAATGTAGCTATTTTCTTTCATGCTCTCTTCCATACTTTGTTCATATGATTTTGTTATTTTCATTGTTATTTTTATTTTCTTTCATGAAATAAAATTGTTTTTCAAAACAAGTTCTTAAAACTCCTATCTTATGCTTTCTTGAAAAAAATTAAAGAAAAACAATTTTTTTTTTTTTACTATTTTTTGTGTTGGCCGAATGGCCTATGTTTGTGCATGTGATGTGTTTGATTCATTTTCCATTTTGGTTGTGATGCTCAAGTATGTTTTGATGTTCCAACTTTTAAAAATAATCAAGATATGGAGCTTGTTTTAACTTTCTTTACTTACTTACCTTTATTTTTGCTGATTTTATCATTTTGTTTCCATGTCTACTAACTTTGTTTGCCATTTTTAATTTTATGTTTTCAACATGTTAAATTGTTCATGCTTTATATGTTACCATACTAAGTGTTTGTGTATATGTCTAGCTACATCTTGCATTTGCATCAGTTTTGTTTAGTCTAACATGTTTCCTTTTAAGTTTTGCATGCACTATACCATTTGTTTGTGTTAATGTCATGCTAGGATTTCACCATTTAGATATGTGTCCATTCGGCTATTCCATTGTCTTGTGCCTTGTGTGTGCATTTTCATCTTGTTAGTTGACATGCTTGCATTTCTATGCCATGATTTTGTGTATTTGATTTATTATCACATGTGTTTATGTTATTCCTATGCATTTTCAATAGGTTTAGGATATATTTGCATTGCCATGCATTTCATGCATGTTTAGGTCTAGGTTGCATTTCTTGCCATTCATGTTCATGTTAGGTCTTGGTCACATTCTTTATGGCATGCATTTTCTATGTCATTTAGGCCTTAAATCATGCATTTCATACACTTGAATTGCTGTTAGTCCATGCATTTCATATCATCCCACTTGATCTTTGACTTAAGCCAATCAATGGCTTAAAGCCAAGCTCACATGAGCATGCTTGTGGAAAATTAAGAAGTTGTCAAGTTGGAATTTCTACCTTTGTGATTTTTTTTTATTAGGCAATCCTTGTCCAAATTTTTAGAAATTTTAGCTACTATTTGTAGGTCCTTAGAGGAGTCTCCAATATTTTTATTATGATTTTTGAATGATTTTATCAAAGTCTAAAAAATGTTTTTTTGGCAAAACAGTTTTTCACCTAGTGTTCTGACTTTCGTGATTTTTCTGGTAGGTCATCCTTAGTCTAAAAATTAATCCAATTTTTTCCCATATAATTTGACATGTTCTTAGTCTCCCATAACTTTTTCATATTTTTTTAAAATTTTAAAAATAGGTTAAAAAATCACGCTTTAAGACTGGACAGTAAAGTCATATTTGAATTCAAAGAAAACATAATTTTCTGTTTTGGCTAAGGTATTTAGAGAGGGCTGACTAGGAACCTTAGCTACTGTCCTAGGTTGATTTATAAGTCATTTTAATCTTAAAAAATGATTTTATAAAGCTCGAGAGTCCGTGTTTTCAAAGTTAGAAAAATAGAGCCATTTTCAAAGGGGATTTCGGCCATGTCATATTTTTATCCAAGATTTTCAAAATTGTTTTTAATCTAATCACAAAGTATTTTTTATTTTGGAAAATTTAATTTGATGTCTTTTTCTAAGGTAGTCGGATATCTTTTTAGGTATATGGATTTCCTTACTTAAAGAAAAAAAATACACTTTCATGTATTGCATTTTCCATGTTCATGCATACTATATCATATATGATTTTTGGTATGAATATTTATATAGTAATGTCATTATTTTGATTTATATTTTATGGTATTATATTTTTTGTTATATGGTTGTGAATATTCTATGTTATCCTATGCTTTTTACTTAGACATTTATTTTTGTCACATCATTTGGGATTTACTATGTTCACGCATTATTATTTTTATTTTCATGCATATGCCATGATAACATTATTTTATGTTACATATCATTTCATGTCATTTAGAATATGCGATGTCATTTAAAATATGCCATGTCATTTAGATTTACCATGTCATTTAGGTTATACTATTTCATTTAGAATATTTCATGTCACTTAGGATATATCATTTCATTTAGAATATATTATGTCATTTAGGTTATATCATTTAATTTAGAATATATTATGTCACTTAGGATATATCATTTCATTTAGAATATATCATTCCATTTAGATTGTATTATATCATTTAGATTTTGCTATGTCATCTTTATTATGTCACACATATTCATATATTTTTTAAATGTTTTGAAAAGATAATGATTTTCAATAAAATAAAGATATTCCCGAGTTAAAATAATTCATGAGTTCTCTGCCGGGTTTGCTGGGGAGGATATCATCAATTATCATTAATAAAGGAATATCTTTCTTTCAAAAAACGAGAATGATTCGAAAAGTTTTCCAAATAAATAAAAATTTCTATATTTTGCCGATTTTGTGTGGGAATATAGGAAAATTTTGAATTGATAAATTTCAAATTATTTTCAATTAAAAGGGAAATATTTTTCTTTAAATTGGGAATTAATTTGAAATACCAAATTTTAAACTGACTTTTTTACCGAGACTTGAGATAACAAACGATTAATAAGGTACCGTTTTAAACGGGCATTGTGGGGGAGCTAATCCTTCCCTGCACGTAACCGATTCCCGAACCCGCTTCTTTGATTTTCTCTAGTTTAAAACGCAGACTTTGAAATTGGTTTTAAAAAATATTTTAATTAATTTTAAAATATTTTACAAAACCGGTTTTAATGGGTGGAAGATCATACCTAGCCAAAAAAAATTGGTGGCGGCTCCATGTCTTTTTCGAGGTTGTTTTCAAACCCTCATTTTATTTCAAGAGGAATTAACTCGTATTTTCCTTTGTTTTCCTCAATGTCACACTTAACGAATAAAGTCTCAGGATGAGGCTTGTTATTTTTTAGGTTGTGGCACTCATGGATATTTAATCCGGCCTAACCATCACTTAGAGCAATCTAAGATCATCAAGCTCAAAACACACTTTTTCAAAGAGAAGAAAAATATGCAATACCAAGAATGCTACACAGTAAACCATAGTCAACAATATGCAAACATCAAAGATAACAAAAATGGCAACAAGAAATTGTAGAGAAGAAATTTCAAGAAAACATGAAGTTGGCCACATGGATGGTTAAGCCATATATCACTTAAAAAAATCTAAAATCATCAAGCTCATAACTTCTTCATTTCTAAAGAGAAAACAAGAAGAAAATATCAATCAACCACAATATACCACAAGACATCATATATCTAAACAAAGGAAGAATAACATATAGCAAAAAATACATTAAAGTTGCACCACTTTGAGAATCATTTTAGCAAAAAAAAAAAAGGTTTTATGGTTTTGTAAAAGAGAAGAGATGCTTTTCATGAAACTTTTTAGAAATTTTTAAATTTAGAAGAAAAGAAGTAAAAATCATGTAGAAGAAAAGATTGAAAAGAAAAGATGGAGAAGAAGAATAAGAGAGCTACCTTACTATAGCTTTTCTAGCTAAAATCCTTTCTCTTTTTCTTTTCTCTTTTTTTTTTCCTCTTTTTTTTTTCTTTTGCAGCTAGAAATGGTTGTTGCCTAATGAAAATTCCAGCCCATCCCCCTCTTCTCTAGCATGGCCGAAAATGCTCCTTGAACATTCTAGTCTCTTTTTTTTAGTCAAATGGCACCACCACATGCCTTAGCCAATGGGATTCGTCCCTTCCTCATTAAGTTCACCACCAATTGGCTAGCCAATGGTCTTCCAACTTAGCCTCCTAGACTAATTCTCATTGGCCAAAAATGCCAACTCATGTACCAACATGATGAGTCACGGCCTTACTCTCATGACTCATTAACTTATTTACTATCTTGCCATTTAGCCTTTCAAGAGCATCCTACACTCTTCCTTTTTATTATAACTTTACCTTTCACTTAATTCTACAATTTTCCTACAACTTTTATTTATTTCTAATTATACCCCTCTTCCACCCATCCATTTTTCTACATGGTCTTTAAGGTTGGGCCTTCCACTTTCTTCTATTCTTTTTGGACACTTAAAGTTGGGCTTCTCTACATATTATTTGCAAGTTGGGCTCTTAATTATCTATCCATCTTCCTTTCATTTGGTCTTGAAAAAATGGGTCGTCTTCTTCCAACGAAAAAATCCTACCACTTGGACATTAAAGTTGGGCTTCCATATTTCTACCAAAATTTTCTACCACTTGATAAAAATAATGAGCTTCTATTATTCCAGCAAAAAATCCTATCACTTTTTACACTTTAACTTTGATTTTGACTTTAACTTTTTGTCAACTTTGACTTTGATTTTTCCCATATTAATTTTTTTCGAACCAAAATATCCAAATCGGCATGCCCACTTTGCCGAACCCAAATGTTAAGTCACTAGGCTATGAAAATAAGGTAAATTTAGAAAATTGGATTTTTTAGGGAAAACGTACCTTATTTAGGGCCCCGGACAAAATTAGGTGTCTATAAAAGCTTAATTTTTTGTTTTCCTTTTCATAAAATAATTTTACTAAATGATTATTTCTTTTATTTGAAAATTATAAGAGCATTTAATAAATAGAATAACACAATAATGTAAATAAATTTTAAAACATATCTATTTATTTTAAAGTAAATATTAGATAATTAAATTAATTTTTTTAACTTAAAAATGAATTTGACCCTATAACATGAAAATAAAATCATTTTTTCTTGTAGTGTTCTTATCTATACTCAGTCTATTATGAAAAAATCAATTTAAAAGAAAGATCAAAACAATTGCTTCCATTTTCTTAATCTTTTAAAATTTCATTTTTTTAATAAACATCTTTTGTTATTGGTGCAAACATAATTGTTTTCAATTATTTGCCCTTTTTTTTTTTGCACCGCAAAAGTTTGCACTGCAGTAGTGTCATCACTATTTTTATAGCTAAAATAACTTCATTTTCTTCACCTATCTTTTTTCATATATATATTTTTTATTTTTTATTTTTACTTACATAATAAGTGTATCAAATTTTAATTTTAAAAAAAGTAATAAGATTAGCTAAAATCAAAGTGCTGCAAATCTTCTAAAACAATAAACTAAAAGCATCTCATAGGGTTTGTTGGCTATCAAGTGTTGGAATGACAATTTTACCCATACTCGATGGGTTTTGCCTCGCTCCTATGGATAGGGGTCGGTTTTTTGTTTCAAAGAAAAGGATCGGGACGAGTCGAATTTGAAATTTTAGAAAAAAAGTCGGGTTGAGACGGTTTAGGACACCTCACCCGCCTTGAGTAATGCAAAAATAAGATATTTTATTTTTTGTTATTAAACATTTGTTATTTATACTACATTTAATGTGAGTCTTGGTGCACTCCAACTCAGTGGATCTCTACTATATTTAACTGAGTTTGCAAAACTCAGCTTTTTTTTCTACAAAAACAGATTAATGAGTTTTTCTACACGGCTACCAAAGAATTGGTACGTTCTTTTAAAACAGTTTTTATATTAAAAAAAATGGCACGTTCTTTCAAAATAGTTTTTATATTCTCATTAACTGTACCGTGTTTTTCTACGAAAAATTCTAACATAAGTTTCTTACGGTAAGCTTCCCATCAGCTTAGATGAATCGTATCTGTCAGATCATAAATGTAAGATCTGAACCGTTGAAATAAAAAAAAATGGGAAACCGGTTGACCCCTTCGAAAAAACCCTTCCCCCTAATACATCTTTCCCCCCCAGCTTTTCTGTTTCGAAAATCCCTTCCCCCCTCTGATATAGAACCCTAAAATTTCTTCCCCTTTTGTGTTTCGAAAATCTGTTTCTCCCTTTGTAATCTGATTCGAAAATTTGGTTCCCCTTTCTAATCAGTTCGTTTTCCCTTTCTATTGTGTTTCGAAAAACCCTTCCCCCCTCTGATAGAAAAATTTCTCTAGAACCCTAAAATTTCTTCCCCTTTTGTGTTTCGAAAATTTGCTTCTCCCTTTTTAATCTGTTTCGAAAATTTGGTTCCCCCTTTCTAATCAGTTCGTTTTCCCTTTCTATGGTGTTTCTCAAATATTGTTAGAACCCTAAATTTTCTTCTCCCTTTGCTGTTTCGATATTTGCTTCTCCCATTTCTTTTTCGAAATTTGGCTTCTCCCATTGTAATCAGTTTCGAAATTTGGCTTCTCCCATTGTAAAGAATCGAAAACGCAGATTAAAAAACCCTAACCCTTGTGTTTTTGCACAACCGAAACCCCAAATATCAAACCCACACCCGACTCTCTTCCTCAGAAAATCATCGAACCCAGACATATTTTTGTTTGGTCATCTGGTATTTTGTTTCTTTGTTGGTATTTCAGCAATTTTTTTTTATATTTTTTGTGGATTATTCTAATTATTTTTGGTTTGGGGTTGTTTTTTTGTTTTTTTGGCAGAAATATCAGCATAAATTCTGGGTGGCTGCAAGAAGATAATTGGTAAGCATAAGTTCTTGAATCAGCTTGGAAACGTGTTTGCTTTGTTTGGTTGTTGGACAGGAAAAAAAGGAAGGATAACTGGATGCGTTTTGGTTTATCTTCGTGTTAATTGAGCCAATGTCGGTTTTCGCTGTAATGTGTATCTGTTTCATCCTAATTAGATGCATGGAAGTGGAAAACATGTCATGATGCTTAAAAATTATGCCTATTATGATTCTGCTATCGAGCATTTGATATGCCTATATTGTTTAAGCTTTTTTCGCTCTCATGGCTCCAAACCACAACCCTGACAATTAGTTTGATTGGCATGGCATCTATTACTGCATAATCTTTCATCTGATTTTTGTAATCTGTCGATTTCAAATGTACTTCTTTTACAATCTGGATTTGATTTTGGTAATTTGGGTATTTGGTAATTTGGTTTTTGTTTTGTTGAGAGACTGAGATATTTTGGAATTGGGTTTTGTTCCTTGAATGCATAAACTTGTGGTAAACTTGTCACTTTTTAGGGTGTTGTGCTCTCCCTGTTGGTTCGTAATATTGTCAAAATTCAATATTGATTGTCATATGGATTTAATTTTGTGATTTTAGCATGCTTAGTTTTTGGAAATTCTTCACTTTGGCTCTGGTTTAGTAAGATTGTTCTTATAAAATAGTGTTAGTACATGATTTTCTGAATGGAACAGTGTTTGACTCGTTGTGATTTTGTCTTGAACCGTTTTAAAAGTTATGATTTCACTTGTGGTTTTGTCTGGTATATATGTAACTTATGGTGTTGCTGCTGCATTCTTGTAATAACAGTGAGATAACATTTACTATAATCTTTTGTTGACAATTTTATCAAATTTTATATATAAAATAGTATCTTGACTATGGGGTGTGGAATTTTATATATATCCAAAGGTTTAAAATTTAAATCATCCCACCCATAGTATAAAAAAAAATAGAGAAAATGAATATACTGTAATTAACCTTATGTGCATAAGTAGAGTAGAAATTAAACAATTACAATAGAAAATGTTATTATTAATTGGTACCTACCTTTTAGGCCAAATAAATGGTACTTTCCTTGAAAAATCAATGCAAAATTTGTAGTATATAGTTTTTACGTACCTTAGATTTAAACAAATTTATTTTATGTATATATATACTTTTTAAGATAATTTTTTTTTCCTAATGCAATAATAATAAGATAGTAATAGTTTTACCTCCTTTCTTATTTTGGTTTTAAATAGTCATGTCATTTTTAAATTTTGTCTTTTTAAGATAATTGAATATGAACTTTTAATGAATATGAACTTTTAATACGGATAAGATTATGCCTCTAGGCAGAGAAAATTTTATTAACTTTTTATGCATAATTAGTTATCCTGATGTACTTGTTTTGTATTTTAAATTATAATTTATTGTATGTCTAAAGTTGAGAAATTTGCAAACGTTTGTTTGATTTTATTAAAGATTCAAAGAGATGGACAAAGTTGATGAAAATGTGCAGCTTCAGCAGACTGAATCCAGCATGAAGGTTGTAAAACCGAGGGGTGCATTTTTGAATTACTAGTAAGTAACTATACGTGGTGGTTTTAAGTTGAATTCATTAGACATTGTATGTTGTTATATTTGGATTTAAAGAGTGCGAGTTACATATTTTATGTTAATCGCTTTATACAGCATAAATGAATGCAAGGGAGATGGAGAAGACAAAGGGAAAATGTCATTGAAGGTGAGTAATATTTTATGTATCGTTTGTGTGGACAGTAAGTTATAAAGTGTTACTAAAATCATGGTTTTTTGATGTGTATGTGAATTAATTGGAATTGTTTTTGCATAGGTTCGTAAGCTGGCAGCAAAATGGAAAGTGCTGCCTACACAGGAGAAGCTGCCGTTTATAGAGCAGACTGTTGCACAACAAGAGCAGTACAAAAATGAAGTGCAACAGTTAAAAAGACAGAAATTAGATGATGAAAAAAAGAAGGTAATAATTAAATAAGAAAATGTTATATTGAAGAAATAATAGTTACAACTGAAGTATGATGTTATATTGCTATGTATTTTTAATGAATGTACTTTATGTGTAGGGCTTGGTTGCGACACGCTGTAGCCCATTTAATTTGTGCAAGCTCTTTAAGCAATTGAAGGAAAAACATATTGAAGGTGCAGTGGAAAGCATAGGGTTCGGTCCCTTGCTACTGTTGAAAGATGGAAAGCTTCCAAGAGAGCTGTGTGAAAATTTGGTTCAGAACTTTAATGTTGCAACCAGCTCCATGGAAGTGGATGGCGAAAGTATCCCTTTCACAGTGGAGGATGTGGAAGGTATTCTAGGTTTAGCAAACGAGGGAGTAGAGGTATCAACTGTAATGGAAAGAGAAGACGCTGAAGTCTTGTGTAATAAGTTTAATATTCCAACTCATCGAAAGATGAGTTTTGTTAGGCTAGAGCAAGAAATTTTGGAGTTCGAGGCCGACTGTGAAGAGCTAAAGGCCAGGCTCCTCTTATATATCGTTGGACGGTTTTTGTGTCCAACGACTGAAGGGGGGGCCATCGAAAGAGTATTATTATTGTTTGACGGAGGATGGCCTGAATGGAAAATTGAACTGGGCAAAACATGTTCATGAGAAGCTTCTTCTTGGTATTAGAAGTTTTCATGCTAGGAAGATGAAATCATCAAAAGTGTACTTAACCGGTTGCCTGCTCTTATTGGTGGTAAGTATAATATTTTAAATCTTCGTTTTTCCTAATGCAATCTTGATTTGAATTAATTTGGAATGGAATTAAATTAGAAGTATAAGTTATATTGACTAAATTGTAATAATTTGAGTAGATAAGGTTCTATGACCATATTTCCGGAGTTCGGAGTACGAAAGAGGCAACGTCCACTTTTGTTCCTCGCATTAGTGCATGGGGAACGGATGAGGTAGTCTCTTCAATTTCCCATTCAAGAGACTTCCGTGTTGGCTTGAAATCCAAGGTGACATTAGTTATCTAAGTTGTATTAATTTATTGTTAGTGACTAAAACTTATATATGAATTATGTAGTTTGATTAACTTATGATTTCATGAAAATAAGGGTATTCATATCACCGAAGAACATCACACTGAGCGGCCGATACAAGAGGAGCAGAAGCTGTATCATACTGACTTACAGGTAAGTCGGTTAATTAGATCTTCATGTCTAATTCATAGAGATTGCAAGAAATCTATAAATTATGTATATACTTCACGGATTGCATTAAGTGTATGTAGTATGTTTATTTTTAATTATTTTTCAGGCTTTAAGAGAGTCCATGAAAAGTCTGGAAGCCAGTGTGACAGAACAACTGAATAGAATGTCGGAAGACATGAAGTCGATGCAGGAAAAAATTAACGCTCTTTTATCGAGATCTGTTGAGGTGAAAACTGGCGGTGAAACCAGTTTGCAAAAAAAGGATGAGGAAGGAGGCATCGTTGAGGTCGGTGGGCAGAGCACGGAGTTGAAAACACCAGGTGGTGAGTTGGAGTCCTCCATCGAGATCATTGAGCGCAAAGCGGAAGAGGGAGATGGAGATTTAACTACACCAGTGAGAACTGATATCAACAATCCAAGCTCAAGTTGTCCTGCCCCACGGAAAAAAAAGGTATATATATTAACTTATTTATAATTCAATAATACTTAGATATGCTATAAAATAACTAATTTGTTTATGGCATTTTATATGATTACATATTATAGGGTCAATCTGGCAAGAAAAACCAAATTGTTAGGTCAAGGTCAACATTTGCTTCTGGTGTTAGTGGGATAGTTACGCGAGCGAGATCAACTTTCTTGTGATATTTGCACTCCCGTCCGCAGGACTGTTTATGTTTGTTTGAATAGACCAATCATGCATGTAGGCATGATATGCTTATACAACATTTATTTTTTCCGTCTTTCATTGCAATCTTTGTGAATGCATACACTGAATATATATTGATATGTAATTCAATTTATATATGTTTAAGTATATACATTTATTACATAAGTCTGATATGTATAATTACTAATTAGCAGTACCATATGCCGTATGTTTGTACAAATAAATATTTAAAGGTTACCGCGAAGAGGGCCGCTGTCAAAATTCCGAAAGAATTAGATGAACTTGATTCTGCAATTTGCAATTATGTGTGGAACAGTAATGTCGATCCAAGGTATGTTGATGATATTTTTTTATTTAAAAAAATTTGTTGATTTTAAGTTGATATGGATTTCGATATTTTATTTATTCTTTATATGAGTTTATATTGTAGTGAAGTTGTAGTCCAATTCGGTGCAACATTTGCATCAATCGAGGAATTTGGCTCCTTGCGCCCAAAACAATGGGTAACTTCAGTGGTAAGTGTAATATATTGTTTCATCGAACTTCATGATTGTCTTTGTAGTAGTGAAATGTGTTTAATGAGTTGTTCCTGCCCTAGATTATTGACCTTGTCGGTGAGTCAATGGCCTACTATTGTAAAGCTTCGACTTTGTCAACAAAGAGATGGTATTTTCCGGCCGCATTTTCTGTGAGTATATTTCTCATTGTTTTTTTTTGCATATAGTTTAACTTTTTTCAAGAAACATGAACCTTATGTTTATTCTTTGCAGACTCATATCTTGACAACCGAATGCAATGCGAAAGAGCTGATTAACTTTTTTAAAAGACAATTCATTCATATGGGATCCTTGAGTGACTGTTACAAGGTGAGGACATGGAAATCTCTTTATGTGCGTACGATCGAAATTATGTTATATAACGTAATAACCTGCTAACAATGATTATGTAATTTCGTTGCAGATCTTTATACCAATGAATGAGATGAACACGCATTGGTATTTGTGTGTGATAGATATGGTAGAGAAGGAAGCGAAAGTGTTGGATACCTTGCCGCGCAATGTTGCAAATAAACAAAGAGTTGCGGATGTGACTCGTGTGGTAAGATAAATACATGTTGTAGTAAATTATATTTGTTCGCACTTGCGAACATATTCTAATTCATGATTTTGGTTTACGACGAGACATTTATAATTTATTCTAATTTCACTTCGAACAGATATCCGCGTGTGCGAAATTGTTTACTGACCCTCTGATGACATCATTGGTTGGTAGTCCAATGGTGCCATTTCATGAGTTGAAAATTGTGAATCCAGAGAGGGTTCCTCTGCAAAGCAACGGGTAACATAACTCTCTCACTATTTGAAAACCTTGTTTTCCATAATGTAACTGAATTATAAAAGCTAATATTCTTGAAATTGCATACAGTTATGATTGCGGAATGTGGGTTGCTGCTTTCATGCAAAATCTACATAATACTGACTATAAATTTGTGGTATGCTATTCTCATTGCTGTTAGTTATTTCAATATTTTGTCATATGTTGGGTCGTGTGCGAAATTTGATTCCCTTTGTATGTATTCGTATGTAGCGTTTAAACATGTGGGACAGATTTATATTAGTCTCTGAGCTGATAAACCATGAGGAGAACACTTTACGGAAAAGGGTATGTGATGCTGCTCTAACCCTCCATAAAGCTAGGATATCTCCTCGTACAAAGCTGTTGCAGAAGTCAGTTGGCAAGTTGAAGCTGTGAAGTAGGTAATTTATTTCAATAAATCATATAATTTGTCATGTTTCGTTCTCAGTATATAGACACTGTTATATGTGTTTATATGTAATTATCCACGAGAAAAACAACTCTCATCCACGTTTTTTTATCTCCCTGCAGCATTTATCCTGTTTTACTTTTATAAATTTTATATATTCTGCTACTACTTTTCCCCTTCAACTCAACTCTTTGCCTTTGATATTCCAACTATGTTTTCTTCCTTAAGAGCAATTTGGCTAGCCATGGTTTTTTTTTTTTTAATAAAGTACATGTGCCCTAGTCCAAGTTGAAAATTGTTCAAATATGTTAGCTGTCAGGATTTTACTTTTAATTTCTTTTTTTGGGTAGGGGATGATCATGAAATGAGTTTGGGTAGATATGAAAATCTCTTTTGGGGTGTTTAAAACAGATTTGAATTCCTTGCTTAATCTTAGAACCAATTAGTTAGATATCACAGTTTGATTCTTAAAACTGTTTTAAACACCCCAAAAGAGATTTTCATTATATTTCAGAAGATCAATAAGGCATGCCAACAATTTAAGAATGGACATGCCTCATTGAAATAGTATGGCCAACAGTCTAATGGTTTTCATGTTTTATTGACAAAATATGCTTAAATCATGCCAACTGATTTCAAAATATGCTTAAATTATTAGATTCTTAGTTTTTCTTGCAGCTTCAAAAACCAAAAAATAAAATGTTTAAATCATAGTAGAATTTGACAGTCAAACAATAAAATTATATGAAGTATGATGCATGTGACAAGGACTGAGAATGGTGTGAAAGATGAATGTGAATGTAAAACTAATGTTTTATGCACTTTTCAACTGATTTTCAAGAGTCCAGGAGTGGATTGAAGAGTTTGATGGAGTTGGGTTACTAGAAACAGTTTCATATAGAAAGCAACAAATAAATGATGGATCAAATAATTTAATGTGTTGAATTAATGTTCGGCACTGTTGTTTCTATGACCTTTTAGGGGCCATATTAGCTGTTACCATATAGTAAATTTAATGTGTTTTTTCAACATCTTGTTTTCTTGATCTCTGTGTTAATGTAAATATGTGGTTTCTGGTTTTGTTTTACTTCTGCAAGGCCTAGTTATTGCAATACTATATGCATGTCAGAACTTTGTGAAAGTGTAAGCTAGTTCTGTTTGCGTGCTGAAAAGTTCATACAAACAAGTGAAGATCGAATTGCCTCAGTTCCAGATGGTTTTTCTGACTTTCAGGGTATCCATATGCGAATTAATGCTACTGAAAAAGCGGTGCTGGAAATGGAAAAGCTTGCAATGCTGGAAAACTTAAATCTCAATTCCAAACTAGAGACTGCTATGAGACAGATTGAAGAGTTAAGATCTGGAAGCAGCTCTAGTCGAGAAAGTGTTAGAGCAAAGAGGCACGTGAGTGCTAGACAAGAAGGGGGGAACTTGGCCATCGACTCAGTAACAATGTCAAAATGCAGAGACCAACACCTGAAATTTCTGAAGAGGACAATGAGATGATGACAACTGATTTAAAAGGTTTATGACAACTGAAATTTCTGTTGTTTTTGGTTATTAAATTTGTACTATGAACATCTTCATATTAGTGTACGAATGTTTTGGTGGGTCGAAAATCTGTTGTTTCTGTTGTTCTGGAGTATTGAAAATATGGCTACTTGGGTTGTGGTGGAGGTGGTTATAATCTCTTCCTAGTATTTTAATTTTGTTTCAGCAGAAGAATCAGTTCAGAAATATGTATTTTTTGCTCTCATAACAATATATATTTTATATGGCTGAGTTGGACAGTGTTATAGATTGTGATGTGGCATCGCCTTTGCTTTGTTTCTCAGCAGAAAAATATACAATGTAAATGCTATTGGTTCCTCATGAGATATGTTGTGGTGAAAATAAGCAATAAAGTTAATGGTCACTGGCCAGACCACCAAATTACTTACTTATCTAAACAGTTATAATAAACACAACAACAACAACAACAACAAAAAAGAACTAAACTACACATGTTCAAGTTCTTTAACTGATTCAAGCTTTTCCATTCTTGTATTGTCTGTATTTTGCTCATTTTCTTGTTGCTCCAGAAAGATGAAGATGTGGTGCTGATGTTGAAGGAAAATTTTACTGCAAAGTTAACCCAAATAGAAAAAAAAAAGAAAGAAAAAGAGTGAATGATGATATATTAATTTTACACTCTCATTATGGAAACAAGTGCATATTGAACTCTCACAATTGTATCTTAGACTTCACCTACTAACTTGGTGATCTAAACCAGGTAGAGAAGTCTGATTGTTTAGCTTCATTATATCTTTCTGGGTAATTGCTGAATGAAAAAGAGTCGTCCTAAAAGTATTAAATATAACGTTAGTCATATGCTGAACAATTAATTATTTCATTGAGCGCAGTACCCGAAACCAATAAAAGCGTAGAAGAAATAAAATTAAACATTACCTGCATCTTCTCGTTCTCTTCAGCATGCATAGTTGGGAAAAAGGCTTCCGTCTCCACTTCACATTCTCCCTATGAGGATTTAAAGTAATTACTCACCGAACATCATACTGTTAAAACTTTAAAAACAGAAATTATAAGTAATGTAAATCTCACATGTTGTACTGAATATTGGAACTCATTGTCACTATTAGAAGTAAGGTTGTCGAGACCAGCACTTTGCATTCCAAGTTTCAAAAGTGGGCAAGTAACTTTACTATGTCCCTCCATTCTGCAGTACCCACACTTTCTGACTTTGGACGGTGTTTGCTTTTTCCCAACTTCTTTCCCTTTACTCCGTCTCGTAATAGGGTCTAGTACTTTTCCCATGTTTGAGATCTCAGCTACGGGATCATTCAGCTCACACAATTCCTCCATTTCAACAGTCAATCTATTAATTTCACTTCTTGCTCTATTAAACGACTCACCTGTTTTGGATGCTACATAGGACATTCGGTTACAACTAGAACTTAGTGATGCATACCGCACCATTTGCATCATCTCGGGTGCAACATCATTCTGCACAAACGATGGGGCACACAGTTTGGCATTTTTCGTCCATCGATGCATAATCAAAGATGCAGGAATATCAGACATATCTTCAAGCTTCATCACATGAATTTGATGCCTACAAGGCAACCCAACTGTCTCAAATTTTTGGCAAGAACACTCAATAGTTTGCGCAGCTGCATCAAAGACAACTACAACCCTTCGGTCAGGTTCCCTGTACTTCGCTAAATAATAGGTCCGCGTTAATTCATTTTCTACAATTGGTTCACGGATACGATACAACGTCTCCTGCTGAAGCTCATCTTGGAAAAGAGAGAATGATTCCCTTGTGTACATAGTTGCCGCATGACCTTCAATGTCATCTAACTTGCTTAAATGGGTTGGCCTTGTTTCCTTACTAAAGTAATCAGCCTCCAATTCCTTGGTCCGCATTCTACTAACCCCTTGATCAATTGAACGAACAAAGTCAAGATATGTTTTTTTGGACTTCAAGTATATAGCAAGCGAAGCGTTCAAGGACTCACACCTTTGTGTGGTTCGTAATGTCCCAAAAAATTGTCCTGTAATATATGCTTGTGCCCACATGTCCCTAGTTCTATCTTTTTCGACTACCCAAGGGTGCTTTTCAACATTAAATTGTTTGATCATTACAGTCCACTCACGTTCAAAATCATTCGGTGTCCACCATGAAGTCATGCATCTACAAAATGCCTTAGCAAATAATGGATCACTGATATTTGCCTGTGCATTGCGAGCTAGGTGCCACGTACAAAGTCTGTGTCTAGCATCGGGAAAAATAGTTCTAATTGCTCTTTGCATTGCCCTATCCCCGTCAGTAACAACTAAAATAGGACGTTTGTTATGCATTGCTTCTAGGAAAGTTCTCAAAACCCACACAAAGCTATCAGTTGTCTCATCAGCAAGTACAGCAACTCCAAAAACAATTGTTTGATGATGGTGATTGACACCAACTATAGGCATCAGAGGCCTATCATAAGCATTCTTCTTATACGTGGTGTCGAACGCTATAACATCCCCAAAGCATGCATAGTCCGACAGTGAAGTAGCATCTGCCCAAAAGAGATTATGCAATCGCGTATCATCATCAGTGCTATATTTCATATAAAAACCAATATCCAATTCCTTCTTCATTTCAAAGTAAGAAATAACAGCATTCACATCGCCATCCGCTATTTCAGCTTTACTGCAGGCATGTAGCGCGTTGTACAGGTCTTTTGCAACAAAACCAACATTTTGGAATCCACCAGCTTCTTGAACAAGGTAGTTCATGATCTGTGATGTACAGACCCCAACAGATTTCATAGCTTTAGCTTTAGCTTCAGCTAAATCTGAATCTTTAATTTCTCGATGTGACCGAATAAAATGTTTATGAGATGAATCACACATATCATGATTATGAACGTCCTCACAATATGTGATTACCCACTTCCCAAAACACTGCATGTTGACACGTACACTAGCCTTACATCCGGTTCTAGACAACGGTCTAGCATTTTTTTTACGATTGCAGTGTTCTATTTTGTCAATCTTGAATCCTTCTTTTGTACAACAAAATTGTTGACCTACAAGATCACCAGTATCATTACGTCTTGTACTTCCCCGACGAACACCAAAACCCTTCTGAAAAGCGTATGCCTTATAAAATTCCCATGCAGCATCCAATGAATCAAAACTCATACCTATTATATCTACTCTACATAATCTACTGAAATCCTTATTATTATGAGAAATTGAACCTTCACATTCAACAGCATTAGGAGATTCTGAATTCGAAGGACGATCATCATGAAAATCTTGTGTTCTAGAATCCATTATAATTCTGAAGAAAAAAAAAACAAAAAAACATATATCTTTCTTCGGCAATACATTAAATTGTATTACTTAAAATTTAGATATTCCCTAAACAAGTAAAATTAACATGTAAATGCTATAACTTAAACATTCTATTAAGTAACCCATCAAAATCACTACCCATGAAAATATGCAATTATGAATATTATATAATTTATAACCACTAAAATAACCGGTTTCATGAGAATTGTATTAGTTAAACATTCTATTCACTAACCCATGAAATTTTTTTTTGAATATTACACATTTTATAAGAAGTAAAAAAGCTGATTCCATGAAAATTATATAACTTAAACATTGTATACTAACCTTTTGTATGGAATATTTGGTTGAATAATGTGCTTGAATAGCAATGCTGTTGCGCTTTCGTAGAACAGAAACCACGTCTGTTGCGCTTTCGTAGAAGCCTAAACTTGTCTCAGCTAAAACTCAGCAAATAAGCAAACAAAACCCATATCTCAGCAACTAAAGTAGGTGAGTAATAAGGAATGCATTTAATATAGAGATGTAGTTATTTAAACAATGTCATTAATTATGTTGACCTACCATATGTAATTGTCTGTTAACAATTTAAAGAAGTGGGTGAAGCAATATTATCCAATTAAATATGTCTATGTAAGTTAAAATAATGTTATTTTATCTGTAACTAAATCAATAATTATTTTTATTAATGTTAAGTGATAAAAACATAATTTCTAAACATATAAATATTTTTTTATTTTTAATGTAATTTATTATATTTATATTTTATTTAGCACGTTTATATGTTAAGTAATCAAATTTGTAATGATTTGTTATATTTAGATGTAATTTTATATTTATATGTAATTTCTCAAGTTCATATGTAATTTGTCAAGTTCATATGTAATTTATCATGTTCATATGTAATTCGGGAATTTCTTAAGTTGATATGTAATTTATCAAGTCCATACGTAATTCCTCAAGTTCATATCTAATTTTCCATGTCCATATGTAATTCGGGAATTTCTCAAGTTCATATGTAATTTATCAAGTCCATATGTAATTCTCCAAGTTCATATGTAATTTCCCATGTCCATATGTAATTTTTCATATGTAATTTTTCAAGTTCATATGTAATTTATCAAGTCCATATGTAATTCTCCAAGTTCATATGTAATTTTCCATGTCCATATGTAATTCGGGAATTTCTCAAGTTCATATGTAACTTATCAAGTCCATATGTAATTCTCCAAGTTCATATGTAATTGTCCATGTCCATATGTAATTCCGGAATTTCTCAAGTTCATATGTAATTTATCAAGTCCATATGTAATTCTCCAAGTTCATATGTAATTTCCCATGTCCATATGTAACTCGGGAATTTCTCAAGTTCATATGTAATTTATCAAGTCCATACGTAATTCTCCAAGTTCATATGTAATTGTCCATGTCCATATGTAATTCCGGAATTTCTCAAGTTCATCTGTAATTTATCAAGTCCATATGTAATTCTCCAAGTTCATATGTAATTTTCCATGTCCATATGTAATTCGGGAATTTCTCAAGTTCATACGTAATTTATCAAGTCCATATGTAATTCGCCAAGTTCATATGTAATTTTCCATGTCGATATGTAATTTGGGAATTTTTCAAGTTCATATGTAATTTATCAAGTCCATATGTAATTCTCCAAGTTCATATGTAATTTTCCATGTCCATATGTAATTCGGGAACTTCTCAAGTTCATATGTAATTTATCAAGTCCATACGTAATTCTCCAAGTTCATATGTAATTGTCCATGTCCATATGTAATTCCGGAATTTCTCAAGTTCATATGTAATTTATCAAGTCCATACGTAATTCTCCAAGTTCATATGTAATTTTCCATGTCCATATGTAATTCGGGAATTTCTCAAGTTCATATGTAATTTATCAAATCCATATGTAATTATCCAAGTTCATATGTAATTTTTCATATCCATATGTAATTCGAGAATTTCTCAAGTTCATATGTAATTTATCAAGTCCATATGTAATTCTCCAAGTTCATATGTAATTGTCCATGTCCATATGTAATTCCGGAATTTCTCAAGTTCATATGTAATTTATCAAGTCCATATGTAATTCTCCAAGTTCATATGTAATTTTCCATGTCCATATGTAATTCGGGAATTTCTCAAGTTCATATGTAATTTATCACGTCCATATGTAATTCTCCAAGTTCATATGTAATTTTCCATGTCCATATGTAATTCGGGAACTTCTCAAGTTCATATGTAATTTATCAAGTCCATATGTAATTCTCCAAGTTCATATGTAATTGTCCATGTCCATATGTAATTCCGGAATTTCTCAAGTTCATATGTAATTTATCAAGTCTATATGTAATTCTCCAAGTTCATATGTAATTTTCAATGTCCATATCTAATTCCGGAATTTCTCAAGTTCATACGTAATTTACCAAGTCCATATGTAATTCTCCAAGTTAATATGTAATTTTCCATGTCCATATGTAATTCGGGTATTTCTCAAGTTCATATGTAATTTATCAAGTCCATATGTAATTCCCCAAGTTCATATGTAATTTTCCATGTCCATATGTAATTCGGGAATTTCTCAAGTTCATATGTAATTTATCAAGTCCATACGTAATTCTCCAAGTTCATATGTAATTTTCCATGTCCATATGTAATTCGGGAATTTCTCAAGTTCATACGTAATTTATCAAGTCCATATGTAATTCGCCAAGTTCATATGTAATTTTCCATGTCGATATGTAATTTGGGAATTTTTCAAGTTCATATGTAATTTATCAAGTCCATATGTAATTCTCCAAGTTCATATGTAATTTTCCATGTCCATATGTAATTCGGGAACTTCTCAAGTTCATATGTAATTTATCAAGTCCATATGTAATTCTCCAAGTTCATATGTAATTGTCCATGTCCATATGTAATTCCGGAATTTCTCAAGTTCATATGTAATTTATCAAGTCTATATGTAATTCTCCAAGTTCATATGTAATTTTCAATGTCCATATCTAATTCCGGAATTTCTCAAGTTCATACGTAATTTACCAAGTCCATATGTAATTCTCCAAGTTAATATGTAATTTTCCATGTCCATATGTAATTCGGGTATTTCTCAAGTTCATATGTAATTTATCAAGTTCATATGTAATTCCCCAAGTTCATATGTAATTTTCCATGTCCATATGTAATTCGGGAATTTCTCAAGTTCATATGTAATTTATCAAGTCCATACGTAATTCTCCAAGTTCATATGTAATTGTCCATGTCCATATGTAATTCGTGAATTTCTCAAGTTCATATGTAATTTATCAAGTCCATACGTAATTCTCCAAGTTCATATGTACTTGTCCATGTCCATATGTAATTCCTGAATTTCTCAAGTTCGTATGTAATTTATCAAGTCCATATGTAATTCTCTAAGTTCATATGTAATTTTCCATGTCCATATGTAATTCGGGAATTTCTCAAGTTCATATGTAATTTATCAAGTCTATATGTAGTTCTCCAAGTTCATATGTAATTTCCTATGTCCATATGTAATTTTTCATATGTAATTTTTCAAGTTCATATGTAATTTATCAAGTCCATATGTAATTCTCCAAGTTCATATGTAATTTTCCATGTCCATATGTAATTCGGGAATTTCTCAAGTTCATATGTAATTTATCAAGTCCATATGTAATTCTCCAAGTTCATATGTAATTGTCCATGTCCATATGTAATTCCGGAATTTCTCAAGTTCATATGTAATTTATCAAGTCCATATGTAATTCTCCAAGTTCATATGTAATTTCCCATGTCCATATGTAATTCGGGAATTTCTCAAGTTCATATGTAATTTATCAAGTCCATACGTAATTCTCCAAGTTCATATGTAATTGTCCATGTCCATATGTAATTCCGAAATTTCTCAAGTTCATATGTAATTTATCAAGTCCATATGTAATTCTCCAAGTTCATATGTAATTTTCCATCTCAATATGTAATTCGGGAATTTCTCAAGTTCATATGGAATTTATCAAGTCCATATGTAATTCGCCAAGCTCATATGTAATTTTCCATATCCATATGTAATTCGGGAATTTCTCAAGTTCATATGTAATTTATCAAGTCCATATGTAATTCTCCAAGTTCATATGTAATTTCCCATGTCCATATGTAATTCGGAAATTTCTCAAGTTCATATGTAATTTATCAAGTCCATATGTAATTCTCCAAGTTCATATGTAATTTTCAATGTCCATATGTAATTCGGGAATTTCTAAAGTTCATATGTAATTTATCAAGTACATATGTAATTCTCCAAGTTCATATGTAATTTCCCATGTCCATATGTAATTTTTCATATGTAATTTTTCAAGTTCATATGTAATTTATCAAGTCCATATGTAATTTTTCAATTTCTCAAGTTGATATGTAATTTTTCATGTTTTATATGTAATTCGTACAAGTTGATATGTAATTTATCAAGTGCATATGTAAAAAATTGTGACCTGTTAACCTGCTACTCAGGTTTCAAAATTTGGAGCTTACCACAAGCTTACCGTAAAAAACTTACGATAGAACTCCCCTTTTTTCTACACGGTTACCAAAAACCAAAAACTAATGGTATATTATTATTATTTTCATTATTTATTCCTCTGCTTTTATCGAGTTTTTTCACCTGAGAAAATCTTTCACATGCATTTGCATGTGTCATGAAAGCTAGTACTATATTTAAAGAGAATAACTGAATCTTGGTGTCACTCCAACTCGGTGGATCTATCGGTGGATCTATACTATATTTAACTGAGTTTGCAAAACTCAGCACGTTCTAAAAAACAGATTAATGAGTTTTTCTACACGGTTACCAAAAGAAATGGTACGTTCTTTCAAAACAATTTTTATATTCAAAAAAATGGCACGTTCTTTCAAAATAGTTTTTATATTCTCATTAATTGTAATGTGTTTTTCTACACGGTTACCAAAAACCAATAATTAATGGTATATTATTATTATTTTAATTATTTATTATTCTGTTTTTATTGATTTTTTTCATTTGAAAAAATCTTTCATATGCATTTGCATGTGTCATGAAAATTAATAATATATTTAAAAAGAACGATTGAGTCTAGGTGTCACTCCAACTCGATGGATCTATACTATATTTAACTGAGTTTGCAAAACTCAGTACGTTCTAAAAAACAGATTAATGAGTTTTTCTACACGGTTACAAAAAAAATGGTACGTTCTTTGAAACAGTTTTTATATTAAAAAAATGGCACGTTCTTTCAAAATAGTTTTTATATTCACATTAACTGTAATGTGTTTTTCTACACGGTTACCAAAAACCAATAATTAATGTTATATTATTATCATTTTAATTATTTATTACTCTGTTTTTATCGATTTTTTTCACCTAAGAAAATCTTTTACATTCATTTGCATGTGTCATAAAACTTAGTACTATATTTAAAGTGAATGACTGAGTCTTGGTGTCACTCTAACTCGATGGATGTATACTATATTTAACTGAGTTTGTAAAACTCAATATGTTCTAAAAAAACAGATTAATGAGTTATTCTACACGGTTACCAAAAAAATGGTCCGTTCTTCCAAAACAGTTTTTATATTAAAAAAAAATCGCATGCTCTTTCAAATAGTTTTTATATTCTCATTAACTGTAATGTGTTTTTCTACACTGTTACCAAAAACCAATAATTAATGATGTATTATTATTTTTAATTATTTATTACTCTGCTTTTATTGTTTTTTTTTTCACTTGAGAAAATCTTTCACATGCATTTGCATATGTCATGAAAGCTAGTATTAATAAATTTATTTATTTGATATTAATTAGAGAAATTAAAATAATAACATAATATACTTAAAATTAATTAAGATGTTATTTATACTGAAAAATTTATCAAGGTTAAATTAAAATAATAGATAAATATAACTTTTGAGGCAGGACGAGTCAAATGTGGGTTATCTATTATAATTATTTTTGAGTTCTAAGGGACTCGAGAGGGTTTTTCTAAATTGTCAAGGGTAATATTTAAAAAATATATTTTATTTTCAAATAAGTATTTAAAGGGGTCGATCCGCATGTTAACTTATGGATCGATTTAAAACCATATTCGACCTGCTCAAGAAAAAATAAACAAGAAAATTATTTTATTAATTAATTTTTTTTTTTTTGGTTTTTAGTTTTTTAATTTTATTTTTAAATGACATATTTAAAGGGGTTGGTCTGCACGTTGACTCATGGGTCGATTTAGAATCTGTACTCGAGCCGCTCGAGGAAAAAAGTTAAAATGAAAAAAAAATATTTTCTTAATTATTTTTATTTTAATTTTAAATGATGTATGTCGCAACCTAACAAAAATAACATAACAAGTCTCATCGTGAGACTTTATTATTTGTTAAGCATGACATTTAAGAAACGAGGAAAAGTCGACTTAATTCCTCTAGAAAAATGAAGGTTTTGAAAATGACCTCGAAAAAGAAATAGAGTCGCCACCTATTAAAACCTGTTTTGTAAAATATTTTAAAATTAAATAAAACAATTTTAAAACCAATTTCAAGTCTGCGTTTTAAACCAGAGAAAAAAAAAGTGGGTTTGGGATTCGGTAACATGTAGGGAAGGATTAGCACCCCCACAATGCCCATATAAAAACGGTAGCTTATTAATCGTGTGTTATCTCAAGTCTCGGTGAAAAGTCGGTTTTTAATTTAGTATTTCAAGTTAATTCACAATTTAAAGAAAAATAATTCCATTCTTTAATTCAAAATGATCCGAAATTTATTAATTCAAAATTTTCTTATATTTCTCAACAAACGTGGCAAAATATAGAAATTTTTATTTATTTCAAAAAAATTTTGAATCATTCTTGTTTTAAAGAAAATATTTCTTTTATTAATGATAATTGATGATATCCTCCTCACCAAACCCGGCGGAGAACTCATGAATTATTTTAACTCCAGAATATCTTTATTTTATTGAAAATCATTATCTTTTTCAAAACATTTAAAAAAAATGAATATGAACATGTGTGACATAAATAAAATGACATAGCAAAGTCTAGAAAATATAATGCAACCTAAATGATATGATATATTTTAGATGGCATAGTATATTCTAGATGAAATGAAAAATCCTAAGTATCATGGAATATTCTAACTGAAATGAAATATCTTAAATGAAATAATATATTCTATATGAAATGAAATGACCTACGTAACATGATATATTCTAAATGAAAAAAATGATTTAAATGACATGGCAATTTTAAATGATATGGCATATTTCAAACGACATGGCATATTCTAAATAATTAAACCTAAATGACATGGAATATAATCTAAGTGACATGAAATGACATGAAACATAAAATAATGCTATAATGGAATATGCATGAAAATAAAAAATAATAATGCATGAATATAATATATGCTAAATGATGTGACAAAAATAAATGGCTAAATAAAAAGCATAGGATAACATGAAATATTCAAGACCATATAACAAAAAATAATCATTATAAAAAGTGAATCAAAATATTAATAATACCATAGAAAAATATCATAGCAAAAATCACATATCAAATAAAATGCATGAACATGGAAAATGCAATGCATGAAAATGTATTTTTTTTCCTCTAATTAAAAAAATCCGTATATCTAAAATGATATCCGGCTACCTTAGGAAAATATGTCAAATTAAATTTTCAAAAAAAAACTTTGTGATTGTTTGAAAAAATTTTTGAAGAAAAACTTGAATGAAGATTAAAACCCTAACCAAACCCATTTAAAATGGCTCTAATTTCCTAAGTTTAAAATCCCGGACTTGGCCACCCTTAACCCAAGGTTTATAAAATCATTTTTAAAGTTTAAAAAGGTTTAGAAGCTATCCTAAAATAGTAGCTAAAGCTTTTAACCAACCCCCTCTAAATGTCTTAGCCAAATTCAACAATTGTTTTTCTTTTGAATTGAAATCTGCCTCTACTGTCCGATTTTAACACACGATTTTTTAACCTATTTTTAAAAATTCAAAGAAATCCAAAATACATAATGGAGACTCAAAACATGTAAAATTACATGATAACAAATTGTCTTAATTTTCTGATTAGATATGACTGCCCAAAAAAATCGGGAAAGTACGAGTACTAGGTGAAAAACTGTTTTGCGAAAACACATTTTTTTACCTTTGATAAAATCATTTAAAAATCAAAGTAAAAATGTTAGAGACTCTCCTAAAGACCCAAAAATAGTAGCTAACACTTTTAAAAAGTTAGACAAAAATTGGCTAAGTAAAAAAAAATCACAAAGGTAAAATAATCAATTTGACAACTCTTTAATTTTCCACAAGTGTGCTCAAGTGAGCATGACTTTGAGCCATTGATTGGCCTAATTCAATAATCATGTGACATGACATGAAATGCATGAAAATACAGCAAAGTGAATGCATGAAATTTATGGTTTAAATCCTAAGTGATATGGAAAATGCATGGCATAAATAACCTAAATGCCTAGCATGAGTTTGCATGGCAATAAATGCTATCCTAACTTAATATGCATGAAATGCTTGATAATGCAAATGTGACTTAGACCTAATGTATTAAGAATATGCATGACTATGCTAATGTGACCTAGGACCTAAATAGCATAGCAATGCATGGCAATGCCAGTGGCAATGCCTAATATGCATGGCAATACAAAGATGTCCTAGACCTAGAATGTGATGAGAATGCATGAGAATGTCATGAATATATAATGACAAATAAACCTAATACTAGTGCATGAACAAACAGCAACTAATACACAATTTCAAGGCATAATAATGCAAAGCATGGTACCTAAACAAAATGCAAATACATGACAATGCAAGGGACACATGAAGAGGCCGAATGGCTACTAGATAACTTAAGGCAATCCTATGTGGAAAATAACACAAACACTTGGCAAATCAAATCAAAATACATAATGTCATGGCATGAAGTGCTAACCTATCAACTAAAATGATGAAAATGCACATACAAGGCATGGAATGCATGAAGAGGCTGAATGGTCCTAAACCTAAATGAGCATGGCATTTTCACAAACATCTAACATACTAACATGCAAGATATATAAACTTATGGTATGAAAATGCTAACCTATGAACTAAAATGATGAAAATGCATATACAAGGCATGGAAAGCATAAAGAGGCCGAATGCTCCTATGACAAAATATAAAATGCAAACATGACAACATACAGGGTATGATACATGAGAAATGCAAAATATCATCAAGAAAAACACAATGGCCGAACCTACAAGGAAATATCATGAAGAAAAATGGAAATATAAAAGCAAATATAGCATAAAAATGTAAGGAACATGATCAACATAATCATATACATGCAAAGAAAATAACAAGAAAAACTAGTAAACAAAGTAAGGAAAGTTAAGCTCCATGGTTGGTACAAAATGAGCATAGCCTCTCCCCTAACCATAATCACTTGATCTTGTCAAGATCATGAAGCCTTTCCATTTCAAAAAATCAGAAAATAAACCATGCTAATCAACAAAATAGTGGTGAGCTTCATGGTTGGTAAAAATGGGCATAGCCTCTCCCCTAACCATGGTCACTTGATATGTATCAAGATCATGTAGCCATTTCAACCTCTTTTGCTTCTTTTTTTTTAAAAAAATCAGAACCTTAAATACTTAAATAAACCTTCTAAAAATCATTTTTTCACAACAACATGCAAACAAGAAAAAAAGAAGAAAAAATAAAGGAAAGCATTCCTTCAAATTCGGCCAAGCACAAACTTTGTAAAAAAAATTGTTTCAACCATTTTTGATGAAGAAGAAGAGATGAAAACTTAAGTAAACATTTTAAAAACTTGATTTCTATGAGAAATTTAGTAGGAAAACAAAGTGGAAAATCAAGATATCAACATGGAAAACAAGAAGAAAACTATGCTAGAGCTAGGTAGAAATGGCTACCTTCAAGCTCTCTTAGAGTACTTTTTCTTCCTTTCTTTCAAAAACCCTTTTTTTACTCAATTAGATAATGACCTCTCCTCTCAAATGATGAGCCACTTAAGGAAAAATAAAACATCCCCCCCTCTCTCATGCTTGGCCGATTGGCCCTCCAACCATTCGTTGAATTTTGCACTTTTTCTCCTCCAATTTTGGCCTTTAGATTAGGATCTTTTGATGACACAATAAAAATACCTTCTTGCCAATTGATTGAAGCCCTTAAGATGTGTACTCAGCAATTATAATAACCTCAACCCTTAGATGAAACAAGGACACAATCCCATGCACTCCCTTGCTTGGCCAAATGGACCTCTACCCTTTGATGAGTTGTGCTCATATTTCTTCTTCCATTCTTGGTCATTGGATGAGGACAACATAAAAATGACATCTTGTAGATTAAATCCAGCCCTTAACATGTGTACAAAGCTCTTGTAGATGGCCTAATCCATTGGATGAAAAGAGACAATCTCATGTACTCCTTTGTTTGGCTGAATGGATGCCTACCTTTGGATGAATTGTGCTCATCTTTTTTCTTCCATTCTTGGCCATTAGATGAGGGTTCTTTCATGAAAAATAAAAATGTCATCTTGGAATTTAAACTTGGCCATTGGATAGTGCATTCAACTTTTCTACAAGGCACTTAAGCCATTGGATGAAGGGGGGACCATTTGCAAGGTACTAGTGGAAGCATTTTGAGCTTGATAGTGACTAAGAAATTAAATTGATCAAGCTTCCTTATTCTCCTCTATGCTGGATGACCAAGGGAGGAATTATCTCAGCAAATCTTTCATCTTTCATGTTTTTCTTAATTACAAATTGGCCCTTTTCGATTTCTTCGATAAAATGACCTTTTTGACCCTCGAACCTAAATAAATAGCAAAGGACTCCAAATTCAAATTTTATTTTTTCAATAATTCAAAAAAAAATATGAATTCTGGAAGTTTTCAAAATTTATCGAGTCCATTTGCTTTTTATTTTGGATTTATTTCCAAAATTGCCCCTTAATGCACCCAAACTTTTCTCAATTTGTAAGCGAGCTCCGAATCTAGATTTTTTTTCACCAATCTCTTCCAAATAATTTAAAAGTGTGATCTGGAAGTTTTGGTGATTTTTGGAGCTCATTTGCTATTTTTTCGAGATTTATGTGCTTGAATTTCTACATAGTGGGCCCGGGATTTGGCCATTTTGCAAACGAGCTCCGAATCCAGATTTTCTTTTGCCAATCTCTTCCAAATAATTTAAGAATGAGATCTACAAATTTTTAGAATTTTTGGAACTCCTTTTCTATTTTCTCGGGATTTATCTCTTTGAATTTCTACAAAGTGGGCTCGGGATTTTGCCATTTTGCAAACGAACTCTGAATCTAGATTTTCTTTCGCCAATCTTTCTGAAATGATTTAAGAATGAGATCTGCAAATTTTCAGAATTTTTGGAGTTCATTTGGTATTTTTTTCGAATTTTTTAGTTTTTCCCTTTTGCCTTCGAAGCTCGGTTTTGCCCAGAACAAGTCCGATTTTCAGATTTTCTTTTCCTAGATCTTTGTCCTATATTGAATTGGAGTTGGTCCGAAAACGCCCAATTTTTACGATCAAATTCCCTTCCGTTTTGATTTTTTCTCTTTTGAGTATTGGGAATTTTCTCTTTTTTCCATTTTTATTCCAATCGGCTCTTTTCTCAGAATTACTTCAAACTGAGCCTTAGGCTATTATTGTTTAACCAATCCTCATCAATTAGGGGATTTAATTTTACCGAATCAGGCCATTTCTGTAATTTTCCCAAATTTCACCAACTCCACTAAAAACCTTAATTCTCGGTTTTCTTTCGAATTGACTTTTCCTTCGGTTTTTCTTCTAAGTAGCCTCTCCATTACCCGTAGTCAGTGCTTATCTTTCATTTGGAACCTTTAATTTCGACCAATTTGATCGTTTAAGCACTTTTTCCCAAATTTCTCGAACTATGGTTTCCTTTCTACTGAATCTCCGTAACCCAACTTTCGAACTCCATATCTTTCAATGTAGACCTCGGATTATCGAAATTCTTTCATCATCTTTCAATTGAACTTCGAATCTTGATTTTGAAAGTGGGTTGAGTGATTAACAATTAAAAATAAATAAATAGACAATACGCTAATCAGCTACTAGGTGTGACTCTCATCTTAACCCACACCTTGGATAGTCAATAAATAGAGATTCGGGCTGAATTTGGATATTATTTTTTAAGTCCAAGTCTAGTACGAGACAATTTGGTTAATTTTATTAATAAATAATTTTTTTATTTAATTTTAATTTTAAAATATTAATGTAAAATGATAATTTTTTTATTAAAATAATAGATAAATGAAAGGATTGAGCTTAGCTTTTAAAAAAGAGAAATCCGGACTGGTTTGGCCTACAAAAGTTTATTGACTTCTATCTAGGTCTTTAATCTTTCCCTATCCACAAATGTCTTTTTTCTTTGGATTATTCAATCTACAAATGTCACATTATTCTTCTTGAAGTGATTCATGACCTACCTTTGATAAAAAAAAATAGCAATGCTATTTCGTCGAACAGTTTTCACAATGATATGAAGGTACAAATAATAAATTCATGTAATATTATTTTTTAAGAGTGATTGGATCATCGATCGGTTAAACTATTGAATCAGTTTTTGTATTATAGTCAAAAGTATATTTTAGTTTATATATTATAAAAATGAATAATTTAATTATTGTATGTTTGAAATTGATGTAAAAAAGTAAAATTGATAACGGTGTCAATGAGAAACCGTTTAAATGCTGATATGGACATGTGAAATTGATAGAATAGATGACTTGATGTGTCAAATTTTTTTGCCAAGGTGGAATTTAAAAACTGACAGAATAAATGACTAAAAAAAATGATGATATGTTTTTACGGGTAAGGGAGGGATTTTGGGTAAAAAAATTATGTTTTTCTAAATTTTACCTGAGTAAAAAAATTTGAAACATCATTTTTTTTTTTCAAGTCATATTTTTTATCAGTTTCACATGTTCATGTCAGCATTTAGACGATTTTCCATTAACACCGTTACCATTTTACTTGTTTGCACCAATTTCAAACGTACAAGAATTAAATTATACACTGATATAGTACAGGAACTAAAATACACTTTTGACTATAATAAAAAGACTGCTTAGATACTTTAACCATCATCTGAACAATTAATTTTTAGAAAATGCTTTTATCTTTTGCTTTTTGTTATATATATATATATATAGTTTTTTTTTATATAGTTTTTTCTTTCTTTTTAAGAAAAACAAAAAACAAAATGTTTACCAAACGAAACAGTTTATATATATATATATAATTTATATATGTGAATATAACCATAATTCATAAACTTTATTCATCTCGTTCCAAGAATCGAATTCCAAATCTTAAAATTAAAGTTTCAAGTTCTAATGATGATGAGAATGTCCGTGAAGACAAACTTTTAGCAAACATACGTACCATCCGAAAACAAAAGACATGAATTCATCACAAAAAGTCGGGAGAATTAATAATGCAGCATATGATATTCCCTAGTGAAATGACATGTTCCACCAAAGGTGGTTCAACGCATGACATGTTGCACAACTTTAGAATTGAAGGAACCCACAAATTAATGAAAATTTTATTTTATTTATTTATTTTTTGGTTGGAGATCATTGGGATGCTCATTATTAGTTCCATAAAGTAGTGTTTTAATAATATAATAGTATTAGAATTCTGCCTGTGCATTATCGGGGGAGTAAATTTTTGCTATTTCATTTTCTAATCTAAAAAATAATTTAATTTTTTTATATATTTTAATATATGCTAATATCAACATAGTAAAAAATTATCCATTACATTTATATATTAGTATGAAAACTTATTAATTTTTTTATTTATATTCATCATATCATTGTCGATATAAAAATATCGATATCTAACCCAATACAGACAAGGGTTCATAGACAATGTATATAGACATAAAAAATAGTAAAAATGCACAAAATGCTAAGCATAGGGAGCCACTTGCTTAAGAAAACCCAACTGTTGTCACAAAAATGCAATTTCTTGGGTAAGGAGACAAACACTATGGTATAAGTCATCTTAAGCAAACTCTCAATATTCAACGGCAATGGATAATTGATCATTCTTGGAAGAAAGCCTAGTCATCTCTTCTGACATAATGTAGTAAGCCACCTCAACCACACTTTTTCCTCATAGCAATTATCAATGTGAATTCCCATGGACTCCCTTAAGGCACTAAGACTAAGTTGAGTAGCAGCTCTCTCAGTCTAATAAATATCAGGACATGGATCACTTGTGTGTTGTGATAGTAAAATGTCCACCACTATACATGGTCGCATATGTCCTAACAATATCTTCCCATTTATCAAAGTCTTAAACACGGGGGAGATGACCCTAGTTGGGACAAAACGTCATAAAGTTGTCCCTTGACAGAGAGCCACACCACAACTATAGATAACCAAAAAACTGAAAACAAAGACAGTGGACCAAGCACAATGCGTTTAAGAACCAACAAAGACTGACTTCGATACAAAAAGAAAAAAAAGGACCCATATTATCTAAATGCATACTTGAATATGTCCGCAATTCCCAATAAGAAGATCATAGGAAGCAAAATGATATAAAGCAAACAAAAAAAAAAATCCATAAATCACATAGAAATAGATAAATGACAGCTTTAAAAATATCTTTTATTTGCACCAAACATAACCTTGAAACATTCTAAAAATATGGTTAGGTACCAAATGACATGGCCAATCCCCAAGAAAAAGCTCATAGGAATAAAATTTATATCAATGTTTGTCACATTAAGAGTGAATATTTTTTTGGTAAGAACACATAAGCCATTTTTTTATTGAACTACTTCATAACTGTTTTAATGAACTATATAATGGTTAAAACTTTTGGTTTTATTTTTATTTTCTAGACTAAACTATGCAGTCTTTTGCTTGAAATTATTAGATCTTTATCTTGTGGTTTAGTGATATTTTGAAATTCTTACTATAGACTATTATCATGCAAGTTAGCAAATTATTAGACCATACATCTCCTCTGTAAATATCTTTAAATTTTCAAAACTGTAGACAGATTTCAAATAAAGGGATTTTGTCATATTAGCTTTCAAGATAATTTGTGATTATGATATCAACATGTAATATATTATTCAGTCACGTAATCTATTCACTACAAACAAATTGCCATGTAGTGACGGTCCAAAAATCGTTGGTAAAACTCAAAAATCCGTTGCTAAAAGTCCTAAAACCCTATACCGACAGTCAAAATGACTATTCTGACAAAAAATTAAGCGGCGGCAAAACCCTTGTCGGTATAGACCTATACCGATAGAAAAAGCGACCGTCGAAATAGGATCTATAACCTATACCGATGGTTTTAGGCGTCACTGATGTTACTACCGTCGGTATAGCTTATGTTGGGTTAGGCCTTTTTGCTTTTACCTATACTGATGGCTCTTCTGTCCGTCGGTATAGATATACGGATGGATTTTTTATCCATCAGTATAGATACCGTAGATTTACATATACCGACTTTTTTTTTTTTTTTTTTTGCGTCCATCGGTATAGATGAAAATGTAAAATATATAATTAACCTATAGCAACGGTTTGTCGTAAATTTATCGACGATTTACTCCGTCAGTATACTATACATTTTTTGTTGTTATATGAACTGTCAATATAGAGGTCAAAGCGTCGGTAAAAATAAAATTTTATCATATTTTCAATTACTAATATTGATATATTTATAATTTAATCCAACATATTTCATATAAAAAAAACCATCATAAGAAAGTAAAAAATATTTCATAATATTAAAAATAAAAATAAATTTTCTTAATTTTATAACTTTTACAAGCTAAATAAAAGTCGCAAGTTAAAATCATAATACAGTTTTGAAATTAAAAATTAATAGTCCAAACATAAAGTAAATTAGCAATCCAAATACATAAAATGAAATAAGCAGTCTCAACTATTGTCACAAACAGCAAAGCAAATGTTCTGCTTGTCGCCTGATATGTAAATTTCACTTCATACCTCTTTGGAGAACAATCCTCCAACTACAGACAACCCAAGAAGCAAATGTTTAGCCAGATTAAAGGATTTAATTGCGATAGAAATACAGAGACCTGACAATGTATCTGGTGACATAACTTGGAAGCTGATAAAAACTAAAGCAAAAGACCATAATGAGATACAAGTCATTCCAGTCATGCATGCCCCCGCAGTAAACAAGCAGGTGCCTATCGAATAGCTGCCAACCTTAGATTAAAAGTAAAGCTACAATTTTGTGACATTAGACATCAGTCCATGTCCATATTTTTCTAGAAAGAAGGTAACTTGAGAGATAAATTATCTGAAAAAAAAAGGTAGTAGCCTGATCCAACTTTGTACATGTAAGGGATGTTTATAGCCCCAGGGGCATGCCCTGCACTGAACTCTTCAGGAGTCCTACAAATTGCAGAGAGCCATCGTTGCCAAAATCGTTGTTAGGCCAAGAATGTTAGGTAAAAAAAAAAAAGAGTTGAAGAACGTTAGGCAAACAATCAACTTAAATGAATTAAAGCAACCATGAATGTTAAGCCAGAAAAAAAAAAAAGTGCCAAGAATGTATCACATCAATGTAGTGATCGTAAACCTCCTCTTGAATGATCTTTGCCAAAAAATCATGGTTCCAGACTTGGCCAAAACCATCCTGATAAGAAAAATTAGATTACAAAATGAATCCCTCTTAATTCATTTTATCAATTAACAGTAGATCCAAGATTAAGTGATACTGGTGCTATAATCGATCAAACAAGTTTATACTTTTTAGCTACAGCTGAAAAAGTGTCAGTTTCCCAACTTTAAACATACAAAATTTAGACTGTTATATAACAAAATGAGTTTAAACTGGAGATTAAAAACATAACGGAGATGCAATTCAATTAACTTCAAAATCATATTACGTATAAATTGAATGAAATAATACATATTTAGATTGTGGATCACATTTGGAATCCTATGGACAAAATAAAGGTAGTAGAATGAGGTACAGTTCCAACATCTATCATCCAAATATTGCTAGAGAAGGGAAAGGGTAGAAAAAAAGAACCTTATCAAGTTTTTATTTCTACTCTTAGATAATATAATTTAGTCTAATCCAGTGCTCATGCATAAAATGCTTGCCACATTAAAAGAATAATAAACCAGGTTAAAGCATTTGAATTGATTAGTGAATCATCAATTTCTTCATGAAGGTCACCAAAAGACAAATCTGTTCCACTCTGAAACATAAATAATCATATTTTAGAAATTCAAAAGGTAAAAAAGAATGCCTACACTGATATTAATCAACCATTAATAAAAAGAAAGGGCTAGTGAGCATCTATCAGAAGAAAAAAAAAACTAGCTCCTATTAACAAAAACAAACATCAAAAGCTGCTAATTAATTCATTCACAAAATAAACTCATTTTTTGTTAAAAAGTCACAAAGTAATTAGCTCATATAAATTTGAAGGAAATTTATAAGTTCAACATTTGTTCTTAAATTTATCATATACATGAGAAATCTAAAAAAGTTCATGAACTCTAAATATCACAAAAAGAAAAAAGACACTTAAGAAACAGCCAAAACAAATATTACACCTGAAGTAAAAACATAAATGGCCCATTATGAGAAATGTAGGAAACTAAATTAAAAATAAAAACAAAAAATTTGGATAAAAAGGTTTATAACCTTTTATAGTGCACGGAGAAAACTGAAAAGAACTACTATAACTTTTGCTTATTTTCAATTTGCAATTTCTCACAATAAACAATCCCTGGCATCATCGATTTCCTTGGCAACCAAAAAAGAAAAAAGAAAGTGGAGATCAAATTAATTGAAAATCTGAAACAAAAAGAAAAAAAAATAGAGAAAGGAACCCTAGATTTGTTGTTTCAAAAGAAAGATTAGAGTTAGAAATCTGAGAATCCTGATGGTGGAAAGAGCCAGAGAGTTCAATATTCAACAAGTAGACGACAGTAATGGTGGCGAGAGATTTGGGGATAACTGTGGTGAGAGATTTGGGACATTGACAAAGGTATCAAGGGTTCGTTTATGAGATTTGGGATTTTGTAGTGAAACCCTAAATATAACTTAAACCTATACCGACGGTCATAAATAAGTGATTCGTTGCTATAGGCTTATTTAAAAAAAATGAAATAAAGGAAAACGTAAAAAATAAAATTCCCCGTCATTTAAAAAAAAACGAGATTTTTTTCAAATATACTGACGGAAGAAGAGAAGCCGTTAGTAAAAAGCATAGTTATATCGACGGTCAATGAAAAACTGTCAGTATACGGGATATCTATACCGACGATCAATGAACAACCATCAGTATATGGGGTATCTATAACGACGGAAAACAAAGTGTCGGTATATGTTAAACATATACTGACGGTAACAAAAATCCATCGCAATAGATCCTTTATACCGACAGATTTCTACCGTCAGTATAGGTAAGCATCAATATATGGCAATTTGTTTGTAGTGATTGATTACATCTATAATTTAATCTTGCCATTAATCATGATTGCCTACTTTAGCCTTTGAATGAGTGGCAGCAGTAATATATTTTGTTGTGTACATTCTAATTGTTGTTTATAGGCTGTCTTAACGAAAAATCTCGTCGCAAGATAGAGACATTTAAAAAAAGAAGGGGAAAGGAGGAAAAGATGACTTAATTTCTCGAAATTAAAACAAAAGGGTATGGAAACAGCCTCGAAAAAAAATGGAGTCCCCACCAATCTTTTTTGGCTAGGTGTGATCGGCCACTTATTAAAATTGGTTATTGTAAAACATTTTAAAATTAATTAAAATATTTTTTAAAACCAATTTCAAAGTCTGCGCTTTGAACCAGAGAAAACAAGTGCGGGTTCGGGAGTCGATTACGTGTGGGGAAGGATTAGCACCTCCACGCGCCTGTATAAAATGGTACCTTATTAATCGTGTGTTATCTCGAGTCTCGATAAAAGTCGATTTTATATTTGATATTTAAAAATAATTCCTCTTTTTTTTTTTTAAACAATCACATTATTTGAAAATTATCCGAAATTTATTAATGCAAAAAATTTTCCATGTTTCCCGGCAGACCCGACAAAACAGAGAAACTATTATTAATTTTGCAATTCTACGAATCACCCTCGTTTAATAAAAGATATTCCGTTGTTAATGATAATTGATGATATCCTTTTCATCAGACCCAACATAGAACTCATGAATCATTTTAACTCGGGAATAACCTTATTTTATTGAAAACCATTAATTTTTATGCATCTAAAATCGTTTTAAAAAAATGACATGGATATGCAAATTATTACTAAGATACAAATATAAATTAAATAAACATGCATAATTATCATGGCATGGCAAACATTATTTATAACATGGCAAAATAATTAATGACAAGGAATTAATGACATGGTATGCGTAACATGGCAAACAATTCATGACATGACACATATGATATGGCAAATAGCTCATGGCATGGCAAGAAAATTTATGACATGGTACACATGGCATGGCAAAGATTTCATGGCATGACATGCATAGCATGGTAAGTAACTCATGATATGGCATGCATGACATGGCATATGATTCATGACATGAAAAATATTTCATGACATGGCATGCATAACATGGCATATATGATATAAGCACTAATGACATCATCATAGAATATTCACAATCATATCATGATTACAATGACAACATGAATATTAGATCATAAAATGACATCATCATGGAATATTCATAAACATAAATTTTGCATGATTAAGATGGCAAATGTAGATATCATGGAATAAGCATGATCATGGAATAAGCATTATCATGGAATATGAACACATCATTATTTTAAAATCATTTCGTGATTTTTTTTTCTTTGGTGAAAGTATATAAATGGCATGTGTCGGTATATTTTACCGAACTCCCCGACAGACCCGACAAAGCTTTGAAAATATATTTTCGCATGACGTGTATATAATTCTGGTTAAAACGAAAACCATACCTTTCGATTTCATAAACACTTGCGTTGAATAATTTCCTAACCTCCCTGGAAAACCCGACAAAGATTACGAAATAATTCTCGCCAAATGTCTAGGAAAACGAAAGATACGTTTTTGTGCTAAACTAAATAAAAAACATTTTAAAATATGCAATGCATGAAAACGGAATGTGGTTCTCTCTTGAAGATAAAAAATCCGAACACCTAAAAAAGATGTCCGACTACCTTTGAAAGAAACCTAAGTTGGATATTTTAAAATGAAAGATTTCGGGCAAGGATTTTGGCTCGGATTAGGGGGCTTTTGAATGCCCTTAATTTACATCCGAGTATCTTTAAACAAACTTTGAATGCAACATTTGGAAAGCCAAAATAAGTAAAAAAAAATGCAATTTTTGAAGCGGACATTCAAGGTGGCCGAGTGGCCATGAAGCAAGAAACCTTGTTTTTGTTCGGTTTTGAAGCTTGTTTTATCTTCCTATCGTCTGGTTTCATAAAACCAATTTTTTTAACTTTGAAATAACATGGAAAACATCCCAAAATAGAAGCTATAGATTTCGTCAAACCCTTCCCCTTTGGTGAAAAAAAAAATGAGATTTTTGCTAACTTTAAAACTAGTTTTAGCCACCCAAAATCTGGTTTTGCAAGGCTATTTTTTAGACCCTTTAAAAAAATCCAAAAAATCTGCAAAAATCCTTTTAGACTCAGAACATGCTAAACTTAATGAGGTAAAAATGGTTTTTCATTTTGACAAAAAATTCTTAGGCTAAAGTTGCCTTAAAACAGTATATCTAATTAAAAATCAGTGTTTTTTCGAAATCTATTTTTTAACCCTTGAAAAAGAATTCTAAAAATTCTGAAAAAATTATCATGGACTAATATAAGGATGTATTAAAAGTGGTTAAATCAGTTTTTTATTTTGACAAAATATGCATAGTGAAAATGTTGCCCAAAATCAGCATATCCAACTTACAAAACATTGTTTTCTTCCAACTAGTTTGAAAAATAGATTTTGGCTATGGACCATTGAGTGATCTTAGCCAAAATCAAGTTGAAAATAAGTTGAAAACACATTTTTACAGAAAGCACAAATGATGGGCTCAAGGCTAGCTTATTGGAAATGAATCCTACTTAGTCATCTCTTGGTGGGAGACCAAGGTCATCAAGCACTAACATCATTTCCCAACAAACACACACAATATGCCATCTATTATGAATGATTTTCAGCAAAACAAGCATATGAATATGATGAAATATAAGCTAGAAATGTAAACAAATAAATAAAAATAAAGGTTGGCTCAATGATTGGTTCTTTGGACATAGCCCTACTTAACCAAAATCACTTGGTAAAACCAAGATCCTCAAGCACATCAAATCTTTTTATTTTAATTTTTTGAAAGAGACCAAAAGGGAAAATATCTATCCTACCACAATAGTAGATCCCATATCCAACATGCAAGCAAGGAAAATGAAGCAACCAACAAGCATAAAAAAGTTCACCATTTTTGGCCAAGGAGGAATTGTAGGAAAATTTTTGTAAACTTTGCCATTTTGTAGAAAATAGAAGACGTAGTAAACCTTTTAAGAAAACTTTGTTTGTAATAAGAAAAGATGAAATTAACATAGAAAAGAAAGCAGCAAAGGAATGAGAAATGAAAAGAAATAAAAAAAACTTGAGAAGAGAAGAAAGTGACCTCGCAAAGCTTCCAAAAATCCTCTCCAACTTCCTCTTTTTTCTCCTCTCCTTTCCTTTTCTCCTTAGAGTATTTTTAGCTACTGCCGTCTCCTCAAAATGTAGTGAATGTGTATGTGTCAAAATGAAAAGGAACCCTCTTTTTTTTTATGCCTTCGCTGAAACCCCTTGGTGTAGTGTGCATGCTTATCCTTTTTTCTTTTTCTCTTATTCATGCTTTCTTCATGCATACATGGCCCCCCTTCTACATGGCCACCTCTCCTTATATCAAGGATCTAATATCACCCATATTGGTCCTAAATGCCATGTAAATTATTCTTGTCCCCTTTCTCTACAACATTATTTTAGCTACTTGTCTTGATCATGTAGCTTAGCCAAGAAATATCTTCCTATAGTTGGCATTTTTTATCCACTTGGCCTCATCCTATGACTTTCACATGGTCTTCACATGGCCTTCATATGGACTTGGCCAATGACCTTCCATCCTTACAATTAAAATGCCTCTCATTGGCCAAGAAATGCCACATAGGCTATAGGTGGTGAATCATGTCATTTCTTTAAAAATCTCTACTTTACTCTTCATCTTGCCCATTGGATACAACTTTTCAGCTCCCTTGTCCTCTTGGCCGAAAATGGCCTGGAATATTACAGGTCTTCCATTTTTTTATTTTGCCATTTGGTCCTTTTTTCGGTTTTTTCGATAAAATTACATTTCGGCCCCCAAACTTGATCTATTTACATTTGAGCCCCAACTTTGGATTTTTCTCATCCATATAATCCTATCCAATATTAAACTCAATTCTAGAAGTTTTCATAATTTTTCGAGCTTGTTTTCCATTTTTTTTGAATTTTCCTCTAAAATTGTTGTTTTAGTCCCTGAATTTAGCCTATTTATATTTTGGCCCCAATTTCGGGTTTTTTTATTCTCATTTAATTTTTTTCATCCTAAAACTCAATTCTGGAAAGTTTCACAATTTTTCGAGCTTGGATTCTATTTTTTCCGGATTTTCTAAAACTATATTTTAGCTCTTAAAGCCTCGATTTTACTTGAAACGGGCCAATTTTCTGGATTTTCTTTTTCCATCTCTTTTGTCACATATTGAATTGAAGTTGGACCAATTTTTCCAATTTTTGTATCTGAATTCCTTTCCAATTTGATTTTCCCCTTTTTTCCCCAAATTGGGAATTTCCTCTTTATTCTCTTTTTTTGACTTCTTTTTTAATTGGCTTTTCTTTTGAATCCACTTCAAATTGGACCCATTGGTATTGTTATTTATTGATTATTATTTAATTTGGGACTTCAGTTTTACCTAATTTTGCCATTTCCATGGTTTTTCCCAAAATTGCAAAATTTCCAATTTTTCCCAAAAATGGCAATTTCCAACTTGTCCAATTTTTCTTCCAATTGATTTTTCTTTGTGAAATTGGACCTTGAGGTACCTCTATGTATTGATTATCCTTCAAATTTAGGTTTCAATTTGATCCAATTTGATTGTTTACGTACTTTTCACCAAAATCGAAAATTCCATGTTTTTCTGCTACATTGAAATTTGCAATTTTGTCTTTCGACCTTTAAGTTTTTTTCCTATCTTCAATTGTGGAGCACCAATTGTCAAGATTTCTTCACCATTGTTCAATTCACCTTCGAATCTTGATTTTTCAAAAAGTTGACTTTTTCAGTGGCAACTTTTTAGAGTTGACTTTTTTGAAGTTGACTTTTTTGTGTTGACTTTTGAATTAAAGTCTTAAAGACCCAACTGCAGAATTAGGGGAAATTCTATGTATTCCAGGAATTTGACGGAGAACTTGTTGGTGTAAGCCGTGCAAGCCGATCTAGTTGGGCTTGTAAGACACTATTTATATGTTCATGTATTGCACATTATAATTTATTAATTATAATTGAGGTATTTCTTTATCCATAAGTTTTGTTGTAATTGTTATAAATCCCTTGTGAAGATAAAGCCCATGAAACACAATGGCATTGCAAAGGAGTTGTAAGGAGTTACAATTATGAGGATCCTTATGTATCAATGTCGTGTTTCTAAAAATGTTCTCGGTCATTGTATTGTCAAGATAGGGCAATGACAATGCTCAAAGACTAGCATATGTTAAGCCTTCATGCATTTGATGCATGCAACCGATCTCATAAGTTGAAAGTATAGAGATACTTGGGGATAACATATGGGTGCTTGTGATAGGATCCAAGATGGCCCAATCCCATGGCAATTTTTATATGGGCCAAGATCCAAGAAGATCTAGGAAACATGGCAAGAATGAGTGGAATTCACTTGGGCCATGTTGCAAGTTATTCAGGAAAGGCTTCAACATGCAAGATGGGCTTGCATCCAAGTTTGGTCCATGTGATTCAAGAACACAAGGTGGCACATTAAGCGGACTTATTTGGGCTTATTTTAATTCTTATAAATACTTAGGCATTTGGGCCTATATTATGTAACATTGATATCTTTTAATTATTTAGGTTTGGGTTTGAGCATGTTCAGCCCATATTTTTTATATTATTGCTTAGTAGATTAGGGTTATTGTAGGGAGGCTATAAATATATGTCTTAGCCGCCTACTTCAATTATCTTTTGATCAACTGAGTTTGAATTTATTCAAAGTGAGTGTTTCACTCTTTTTAGTTCTTGACAGAACTTAGGAACTTATCAAAGAATTCTTTCTTTGTGGCGTTCAACCTATCAAACTTAGATTCTTGAAACGAGAGTTCTTAGGGTCTAGTTTACATGCTTAATCTAGGTTCTTTGAAACAGGCTTTTAAGGGTTTAAGTTTTCTTTGCCTGAATCTTGGCTTTTCTGGGTTAGGTATTTCAATTTGTTAGTGGGTTCAAAGGGTTTAACCCCTAGGGTTCACATCAGTTGGTATCAGAGCTTAGGCTTCCAATCAGGTTTTTATAGTTATCGCTTTGATTTGTTATTTGTTACTTCTTTTTGGGGTTTCAGATACTATCACAGCAAAATCAATAACAATATTTTGGGGTTTTAGGCATTCTTGTCTTGGGGTTATAGCTTTAGGTATTCTTGCCCTAGGTTATAGTTTTTAGACAGTCTTGCTTTAGGGTTTCGTTTCTTGTAATTGAATCAAATCAATCTAACAAGATTTTGGGGTTTCAGACATTCTTGTCTTGGGGTTATAGCTTTAGGCATTCTTGTCTTGGAGTTATAGTTTTTAGGCAGTCTTGCTTTCGGGTTTCGTTTCTTGTAATTGAATCAAATCAATCTAACAAGATTTTGAGATTTCAGCATTCTTGTCTTGGGGTTATAGCTTTAGGCATTTTCCTAGGGTTATAGTTTTTTAGACAGTCTAAGTTTGGGGTTTCAGTTATGAAAAGTGATTTAAATCAAGATTTCGTTTCTTGAATTCTTGATTAATTAAAATTTCTTCTTATTGATTCTTGATCCGAATCTTGAAAAAAAAAATTCAGAGGGGCATTCGAACAGTCCAAAGAAAAAAAAAAGTTCATCTGAGATTTCAAGAAAATCAAGAAGTCTCGTTCTTGAAAAAAAAAAAAGAAAAAAAAGTGTTCGTACAGCAAGAAAAATAAAAGATTCGAAAAAGATTGAAAAGAAGTGGAAAGAATCGACATTCATTTTTTTTTACTAATCAAAATTGTTTTGCAGCGACTTTAAAATGTCTCTCACATTATGCGACGAAGTAAAGCAGGCTCTACAAGAGATGAAAGAGCTCAGATTATTGTTTGGGAGGTTTGTGCAACAAGAGGGAGCTCTGATACCAACTGATGTGAACCCTAGGGGTTAAACCCTTTGAACCCACTAACAAATTGAAATACCTAACACAGAAAAGCCAAGATTCAGGCAAAAACTTAAACCCTTAGAAAGCCTGTTTCAAAGAACCTAGATTAAACATGTAAGCTAGACCCTAAGAACTCTCGTTTCAAGAACCTAAGTTTGATAGGTTGAACGCCACAAAGAAAGAATTCTTTGATAAGTTCCTAAGTTCTGTCAAGAACTAAAAAGAGAAAACTCTCACTGAATAAAATCAGACTTAATTGATCAAAAGATAATTTAAGTAGGCGGCTAAGACATATATTTATAGCCTCCCTACAATAACCCTAATCTACTAATTAATAATATGTAAATATGAGCTGAACGTGCTCAAACCCAAACCTAAATAATTAAAAGATGTCCATGTTACATAATATAGGCCCAAATGCCTAAGTAATTATAAGAATTAAAATAAGACCTCTCTTAATGTGCCACCTTGTGTTCTTGAATCACATGGAGCAAACTTGGATGCAAGCCCATCTTGCATGTTGAAGCCTTTCCTAAATAACTTGCAACATGGCCCAAGTGAATTCCACCCATTCTTGCCATGTTTCCTAGATCTTATTGGATCTTGGCCCATATAGAAATTGTCATGGGATTGGGCCATCTTGGATCCTATCAGCTTGTTAGTTGAACAAGTTCACTGAACAGGACCCGCTATGAGAGTTCCATTTGGTATTTCACTCAAGCGTCTATGGAAAATACTCGCGTGTCAATAGTGTAAGTAATCTTTTGACTTGTGACACCAGGTTATCTTGTATGTGAATTGTCATACTTAGATTTATCACGAACGGGTCCCAAACAAAAGGATTCTTATAATATGGTGTTATTGGGTATGACATGAAGCATATGAAGATGAATGAGTGGTGCAGAGAGGATTCATCACCCCAAGTGATATGAGGGGACATATCTCACATGTATCTTGCTTATATTAACTTATGGAAGTCTTTGGCCAAGGCAGTACTTAAGGAGTTAATATTAAAGCTGCATATCTAATATGGAATGGGATTAAGAGTAGACATTGTACCATGCTCTTTCCTATCCCAGGATATTTGATGAAGGGATCGAATTAGACAAGAAATATTGTACACGAAAGGCTTGTCGAACCTAGTTGACTCTGTCAGCATTTGGGTGGTCATGATGCATTGCTAGATGCCTCTCATGATCTATAAATATGAATTGGAAATTCTTTAATGAATTTAATTTATATTTATTGCCAACATGTTGGGGGCCTAATCGGTCACACACAAAAGGTGATTAATGGAATTAAAATGAGATTAGGCCATATTAAGTATTCATTAAGTGTTGTGGGCTAATTGTGAATATTTAATAATATGTATAACGACTTTAGTACATTAGTCCAATAGTTGGCATACAATAAACCTAGTTATATATGTCGCAATCCTAAAAAATAACAAGTCTCATCACAAGACTTTATTATTCGTTAAGCGTGACATAAAAAAAACTGAGAAAAAGTTGACTTAATTCCTATAGAAAAATGAAGGTTTTGAAAATGACCTTTAAAAAGACATGGAGTCACCACCAATCTTTTTTAGCTAGGTGTGATCGGCCACCTATTAAAACCGATTTTATAAAATATTTTAAAAATTAATTAAAGCATTTTTAAAACCAATTTCAAGTCTGTGTTTTAAACCAGAGAAATCAAAGAAACGGGTTCGGGACTCGGTTGCATGCGGGGAAGGATTAACACCCCCACAACGCCCGTATAAAACGGTACCTTATTAATCATGTGTTATCTCAAGTCTCGATAAAAAAGTCGGTTTTAAATTTAGTATTTCAAGTTAATTCCCAATTTGAAGAAAAAATAATTCTATTTTTTTAATTAAAAATGATCCGCAATTCATAAATTCAAAATTTTCCTATATTCCCCAACAAACATGGCAAAATAAATTTTTTTTTATTATTTTGGAAAACTTCCCGAATCATTCTCATTTTAAAGAAAATATTCTGTTATTAATGATAATTGATGATGTCCTCCCCAACAAACCTGGCAGAGAACTCATGAATTATTTTAACTCGGGAATATCTTTATTTTATTGAAAATCATTACCCTTTTGAAAACATTTTAAAAAATATGAATATGAATATGCATGACATTAATAAAATGACATAGCAAAATCTAAACAATATAATGCAACATAAATGATATGATATAATTTAAATGTCTTAGCATATTCTAAATGAAATGAAATGAAATATCCTAAGTTATATGATATATTCTAAATGAAATGAAATTACCTAGGTAACATAATATATTCTATATGAAATGAAATGTCCTAAGTCATATGATATATTCTAAATGAAATAAAATATCCTAAATGACATAATATATATCCTAAATGAAATGAAATAACCTAGGTAACATAATATATTCTACATGAAATGAAATGACCTATGTAACATAACATATTCTATATGAAATGAAATAATTTAAATGACATGGAAAATATGAATGATATAGCATATAATTTAAATGACATGGAATATAAAATAATGCTATCATATAATATGCATGAAAATAATAATGAAAATATTAATGCATGAACATAGTATATGCTAAATAATATGACAAAAAATAACTAAGTAAAAAACATAGGATATCATGAAATATTCAAAACCATATAATAAACAATATAACATCAAATAATATAAATCAAAGTAATAACAATACCGTAGGAATTATCATAGTAAAAATCACATATTATATAAAATGCATGAATATGGAAAATGCAATGCATGAAAATGTATTTTTTCCTTTAATTGAGGAAATCCGTATATCTAAAAAGATATCCAGCTATCTTAGGAAAATATGTCAAATTAAATATTCTAAAACCAAAGTGCCTTGTGATTGTTTGAAACAATTTTGAAAAGCTTAGATTAAAAATAAAAACTTAGCTAAACCTTTTTTTAAATGGCTCTAATTTCCTAAGTTTAAAATCCCAGACTTGACCACCCTTAACCCGAGACTTAAAAAATTATTTTTAGAGTATAAAAAGGCTTAGAAACTACCCTAAGTCAGTAGCTAAACTTCCTAATCAGCCCCCTCTAGGTAACTTAACCAAAACAGAAAAATGATTTTTCTTTCAAATTCAATTCTGACTCCACTGTCCAGTTTTAAGCCACTATTTTTTACCCTATTTTTAAAAATTCTAAAAAATCTAAACAAACTACTGGAGACTCAAGACATGTAAACATACACAGGAAAAAATCGGCTTAATTTTCTGATTAAAGGTGACTGCCCAAAAAAATTGGGAAAGTACGAGTATTGGGTGAAAAAAACTGTTTTGCCAAAACACATTTTTGCCTTTGATAAAATCATTTAAAAATCAAAATAAAAATATTTACGACTCACAAAATGACTCACAAACAGTATCTAGGACTTTTGGAAAGTTAGACGAAAATTGGCTTAGTAAAAAAAAATCACAAAGGTAGAATAATCAATTTGACAAACCTTAATTTTCCACAAGTATGCTCAAGAGAGCATGACTTTGAACCATTAATTGGCCTAAGTCATTAGTCAAGTGGCATGGACATGAAATGCATGAAAAAATACAACCAATATTATGCATGAAATGCATGGTTTTAAACCTAAATGTCATGAAAAAATACATGGCATCAATAAAGTGACCTAGACCTAAATGAACTTGCATGGCATTTAATGCAGTCTAGGTCTAAAATGCATGGACATGCATGGCAAAATAAACCAAACCTAACATCTAAAATATGCATGGCAATAACACAAACACAAGGCATGCTTGAACCAAAAACTCAACCAAATGTCATAAAAATGCAAACCTATCATCTAACATAACAAAAATGCACACACAAAGCAAAATAACATGACGTGGCGAATGGCCTCAAGCTCCAAACAGGCATGGCATTTTCAAAAACACTTGATATGCTCATGCAAATGCAAACCTATCAACTAACATGGAAAAAATGCACATACAAAGAAAAATAACATGAAGTGGCCGAATGGCCTCAAGCTCCAAAACAAGCATGACATTTTCACAAGCACTTGATATACTAACATACTCAACTTAAAATATAACATTCAAATCATGCAAATATAAAATAGAGGTATTAAAACTAACAAACATTTTCACAAACACCTGATATACTAAACATAAAATATCAACAAATTTAAACATTATGAAAACAGAAAAGTAAAAATGCAAGAACATGATAATAAACTAATAAATGGCAACAAACAGGCAACAAGTATATGTAGTAGAAGAATATTTAAAGCATCAAGACAAAAGAAAATAACAAAAATAACATGACAAATGAAAGCAAAATAGCAACAATAATAAAAAAAAAATCTGGGCCATTCGGCCATGGTAAGAAAATAAGAAAAAAAATTGTAAGAACTTGTTTAAGAAAAAGATGAAGAATGAACTTAAAAAGAACATTAAAAAACACTTTATTTAAAAGGAAAATCAAAAGAAAACTCACCAAAATAATAATCAAAATAGCAAAAACAAGAATGAAAAATCAAGAAAGTGCAAGAGTTGGTGCTAAAAGCAACCTCAAGAAGCTATCTTTCAAGCTTTTTCTCTTCAAACTTTCTTTTATTTTCTAAACTTTTCTTTTTTCTTTCAACCATGGAGAGAAAACTAAGCAAAAACCAAGAGAGAAATATGAAAATGAAGTGCTGAAAATGAACTTTCTGCCTCTCCCTTAAGCTGGCCGAACCACCCCTCTCTCCTCACTAGGATGTTGTCATTTTTACTCCAACCAATTTTCAACCAAGGGCTAGTGATTCAAGGTGAAAAATCATGAAATTATCACCCTTATATTAGGCCATTAGCTGTCCATAATTACAGCTATTCAAGAATAATGTTGACACTCTCCCTCTTCATGCATTGGCCCATGTGGCTTATTTGCAATGGTTTGATCAAAAAAATCACTAACTCTTAATTCTTGGCCTTTTGATTGAAAATAAGAAGCTTATTCCCTCTTTTGGGCCTTGGCTGGCCAGCACTCCCTTTTCCAGTCCAAGTCTGATTTTTTTGAAAGGCAAGAGAAGCCCTTTTCGGTTTCTTGGATAGAATGACCATTTTGCCCCCCGGATGCAAATAAATGGAAAACGGACTCCAAATTCAAAACGGACTCCAAAATTTTTTAATATTTTCAAAATAATAAAATATTGAATTCTGGAAGTTCTCAAAATTTTCCGAGTCCGTTTGCTATTTATTTGGATTTTTTTCGAAAAATGCCCTTTTATGCCCCCATATTTTACCATTTTATAAACGAGCTCCAAATCAAGGTTTTTATTCACCAATCTCTTCCAAATAATTTAAAAGTGTGATATGGAAGTTTTCATAATTTTTGGAACTCATTTGGTATTTTTTTCAGGATTTATCTGCTTGAATTACTACATAAGGGGCTCGGAATTTGGCCATTTTGAAAACGAACTCCGAATCAAGATTTTCTTTTGCAAATATCTTTCAAATAATTTTAAAATGAGATTTTCAAATTTTTAGAATTTTTAGAGTCCATTTGCTATTTTTTCGGGATTTATCTTCTTGAATTATTGCATAGGAGACCCAAGATTTGGCCATTTTGCAAACGAACTCCGAATCAAAATTTTATTTTGCCAATCTCTTTCAAATAATTTAAAAATGAGATTTGCAAATTTTCAAAAGATTTGGAGTTCATTTGCTATTTTTCCCAAATTTTCCAATTTTGCCCTTTTACCTTTGAAACTCGGTTTTGTTAAAACAAGTCCCATTTTCAAATTTTCTTCAAAATGAGCCTTGGGATATCCCTTTTTAATCATTCCTCATCCATTGGGGGCTTTGGTCTTACCATGTCGGGTCATTTTTGTAATTCTTCCCAATTTCACCGAAATCCACCAAAACCCTTAATTCTCGATTTTCTCCCGGATTGACTTTTCTTTCAAGTGGCTTCTCCATTACCCGTAGTCAGTGCTTATCTTTCTTTTGGAACCTTCAATTTTGACCAATTCGATCGTTTAAGCACTTTTTCCCAAATTTCCTGGATTAGGGTTTCCTTTCTACTAAATCTCCATAACCCAACTTTCGAACTCCATATTTTTCAATGTAGACCTCGGATTATCAAAATTCTTTCACCATTTTTCAATTGTACTTCAAATCTTGATTTTGAAAGTGGGTTGACTTTTTCAGTAGTTAACTTTCTGGGGTTGACATTTTTTGAGGTTGACTTTTTCTGGGGATGACTTTTTTTTGAGTTTGACTTTTTATGCTCGCCCTATTAAACTAAGTCTCGGAGTACCACCTGCAGGATGAAAAAAGTCTTTTACTTTCTGAAACATCAATTTAGGAAGAAAACATACCTGTTTTAGTGGTCCAGACAAAATTAGGTGTCTTCAGCTGCCTTTCTTTGGCTATTGCTGAGAATCAGGAATCAGGAAAAGATAAACAATCACTAATTTTGTATGGTTATTGAAATCACATGTGAAGGAAAAGGGAAGGGGTTTCCTTTTTTCTTTTTCATCTTTTTTTCATTTTTCATTTTTTCAATTTTTTTTTTGAAAAAGTTGTAAATTTAAGATTTTGTCCTTAAATTGAATTCCCTGACAAATCAAGGCTCGACCCATCTTAAGGAAACGGGTTCGATTTTCAAAAGAAAAAATTATGCCCGAAGGTCTTAAGAATTGTGCCCGAAGATCTTTAAAATTGGTGCCCGAAGCTCTTTAAAATGGTGCCCGGAGGTCTTTAAAAAAGGTGCCCGAAGGTCTTTAAAACTGGTGCCCGAAGGTCTTTAAAAACTGATGCCCGAAGGTCTTTAAAAAGGTGCTCAAAGGTCTTATAAATGGTGCCCGAAGGTCTTTAAAATGGTGCCCGGAGGTCTTTAAAATAGTGCCCGGAGGTCTTTAAAATTGGTGCCCGGAGGTTTTTAAAACTGGTGCCCGATGGTCTTTAAAAATTGATGCCCGAAGGTCTTTAAAAAGGTGCTTGAAGGTCTTTAAAATGGTGCCCGGAGGTCTTTAAAATAGTGCCCAGAGGTCTTTAAAATAGTGCCCGGAGGTCTTTATAACTGGTGCCGGAGGTCTTTAAAATGGTATCCGGAGGTCTTTAAAAAAGGTGCCTGAAGTTCTTTGAAACTGGTACCCGAAGGTCTTTAAAAACTGATGCCCGAAGGTCTTTAAAAAGGTGCCCGAAGGTCTTTAAAATGGTGCCCGAAGGTCTTTAAAATGTTGCCCGAAGGTCTTTAAAATAGTGCCCAGAGGTCTTTAAAACTGGTGCCTGAAAGTCTTTAAAATGGTGCCCGGAGGTCTTTAAAATAGTGCCCGGAGGTCTTTAAAACTGGTGCCCGAAGGTCTTAAAATGGTGCCCGGAGGTCTTTAATATGGTGCCCGGAGGCCTTACCCGTGATGAAAAATTATGCCCGGAGGTCTTAAGAATGGTGCACCGAGGCCTTATCCGTGATTTGAAAATACCTTGACGACGGTCTCAAGGCTTGACTCATTTGATAAACAAAATGAATTCGATTTAAAACAAAAAGAAATACCTTGACGGAGATTCTCAAGGCTCGACTCATTTGATAAAACAGAATGAATTCGATTTAAAACAAAAGGAAATACCTCGACGGAGGTCTCAAGGCTCGACTCATTTGATAAAACAGAATGAATTCAATTTAAAACAAAAAGAAATACCTCGACGTAGATTCTCAAGGCTCGACTCATTTGATAAAACAGAATGAATTCGATTTGAAACAAAAAGATCGACGTAGATTCTCAAGGCTCGACTCATTTGATAAAACAGAATGAATTCGATTTAAAACAAAAGGAAATACCTAGAATGATTCTGGGTTTGGTTCATTTGAAAAAGAATAAATATAACTTGAAAATGAAAGGAACTTACCTCAACTATAGTCTTGGGGCTTGACTTACTTGAGGAGCAAACGAGTTCGATTTGGAAAGGAAACGTACCTAGACGGTGATCTCGGGACTCGACTTGTTTGAAAAATAGAATGAGTTCACTTTGGGGAAGTCCAAGATTTCCTGATTTCTGCACTGTTAGCTAAATGCAATGATGAGAATGACATGCTTTGAAAATGCTTGTATGTTTCCTAAGAATAAATGCAATCAAATGATTGTGTCGTGATTTCTAATCCACGGTTTCTTTGAGGTTCACAGATTATCCGACTTCATGATGGAGTCTTCAATTATTCATTGATGCCCCACTTAAAGAACCCTTTACTCAAGATAATTTGTCAAACAGTCCCAGTTTCTGACTTCACTAAAATTCACAAATTTTTTACTTCATGACGGAGTTTCTACCACGTTCATTGTTTTCTTTTCTTGGTGAACTTTCCAAACCTTTCCCAAGATTTAAATCTATTCCTTAGTAATACTTTGAAATCATTTTATGTGAAGATTTTTTATTACTAATCATCACTCAATTTAATAACAATCATAATGCATCTCAAAAATGTATGAAAGAAAATATGAATCAAGTAAAAGTTGTCATGAAAAGGATAACAAGCATTTATTGCAAGAAATATTTTATAAAAAATAAATATCAAGGATATAAGAAACAAATGTAAGGTTATAGGTTGTAGATGCCTTGGATGCGGAATATCTTGAACCCCTCCTTTTTCAAACCGTCTGAAATTTCTCTTGAACGAGCAATTTACTTAGGCAACCTCTTAGCTTCCGTAGTTATATCAGACTGAGTTGTTCCCCTTTTTTCTAATTGTCAGATACTTCCTCCCCCTTTACACAGAGCATTGATTCGAACTTTGATTAGTACTTGAGCCGCCCTTTGCGGGTTTTCAACTCAAGTGTCCTCCATTCGGTATTAAGTCCCCCTTTGCGGGTTTTCGGTTTAAACCACTCCTTTTACATTCTTTTTTCATTTCCATTTTTTTGTATTCTACCATGCATCTGAGAATTTTAAATGCTTCCAAGGTAAAAATGTCAATTCAAAAGATGGGATGAATTCTGAGAATAACCTTTCAAATTAAATATCCATGCTTGATCAAAATGGGCTTTTAGAGCACGTAATGTAGGCCAAGGTTTAGGTTTATAAAGAAAGTATAAAATAGGCCCAAAGTGTGTTTAAGGGTGATTGGATCAAGGATCATTTCCTGAGGAGAACTCATTCTTGAAATATTTGTCCCTTTTTGGACTTTTTTTTCTTCCTTTTTTTGCTTTGTTGGCTTTCATTTGCCACATTTTCTGATGGCTTTCTTTTTGCCATGATTTTTGATTATTTTTCCTTGCACTTGCCCTCCAGTTGTAGAGGGTGATCCTTGATCAAGGTTTAAAGAAAGAAATAATTCCTAAGGCTCAAAGGGGTGACTAAGGATAATTTCTTTTTAGTGAAAGAAATATGAAAGATGGCCATTCATTATATCAAGCATGAATATTCGCTTTGAAAAACCATTCACAGGGGAAATAGATATATAGAATTTCCATTTTTACACTTGGAATTATTCGAATTTCAATGTGCACAGCATCACTTTTTTTTTTTTATATTTTTTTATTTTTTTAAGCATAATACTTCTTCAGTTCATCAGCATTCACAAAATTTCTGAAATCCTCCCCGTCCATTCTGGTTAAAATCAATGCTCCTCTAGAAAAAACTCTTTTTACCACATAGGGTCCTTCCGAATTCGGAGCCCATTTTCCTCTCGGGTCCTTCACTATAGGGAGAATTTTCCTCAGTACCAACTCCCCTTCTCGGAACTGTATGGGACGAACCTTCTTGTTGTGGGCTCGAATCATCCTTCTCTGATACAACTGCCCGTGACAAATTGCTTTCAATCTTTTCTCCTCGATGAGATTCAACTGTTCATAACGAGCTCTAACCCATTTTGATTCCTCTAGGCCAACTTCCATCAAAACCCAGAGTGAAGGGATCTCAACATCAATAGGTAGCACTGCTTCCATCCCGTATAACAAAGAAAACGGCGTTGCTCCTGTACATGTACGAACCAAAGTACGATATGCATGAAAAGCAAAAGGCAAGATCTCATGCCAATCTTTGTATACATTGGTCATCTTCTCGACAATCTTCTTGATATTCTTGTTAGCTGCTTCTACTGCGCCATTCATCTTCGAACGGTAAGGTGCCGAATTATGATGTGTGATCTTGAATTGAGTACACACTTCTCTCATCATCTTATTGTTCAAATTGAGAGCATTATCCGAGATAATTCTTGCTAGCAACCCGTAACGGCATATGAGTTCTTTCTTAATGAATCTGCATACCATCGACTTTGTTACATTCACATAGGACGTAGCTTCTACCCACTTTGTGAAATAATCTATGGCCACCAAGATGAAACGATGTCCATTTGAAGCTTTTGGGGTAATAGGCTTGATCATATCCATTTCCTACATTGGAAAGGGCCATGGTGAAGTCATGACATGTAATGGTGATGGCGACACATGAATCTTATCTGCATATCTGGCATTTATGACACTTCCGAGAATAACTGGTGCAATCTCCTTCCATCGTCAACCAATAGTACCCTGCCCTCATAATCTATTTAGCAAGCATGTGACCATTAGCATGAGTGCCACATATCCCTTCATGGACCTCTTTTATAATTCTTTGAGCTTCAGCAGCTCCAACACACCTCAATAAGACTTGGTCTTTTCCTTTTTGTAGAGAATTTCACTATTTAGAACAAAACCTATTGCTAGCCTTCTCAGAGTCCTCTTGTCATTCTCTGTTGCTTGTTCTAGATACTTTTGACTCTTGATGTACTGCAAGATGTCGTTATACCAAGGAAGGCCATCTACTTCTTCTTCAATACTCAGACAGTGGGCAGGAGACTCATATATACTCATGTTTATTGGTACAACTTCAGCCCCTTCATTCACTTTAAAAATTGATGACAAAGTAGCGAGAGCATCTGCCATTCGATTTTCTTCTCGAGGGAAGTAATTGAAATTCACTTTTTCAAACTCCTCCAATAAACTCAGTATGAGTTCTTGGTATCGGATTAGCTTTGTATCTCAGGTTTCCCATTCTCCTCGTACCTGGTAAATCACTAAGGCTGAGTCTCCAAAAACTTTCAATACTTTGATCTTTCTGTCCACTGCTGCACGAAGGCCCATAGTACATGCTTCATACTCGGCAGTATTGTTTGTACAATCAAAATCCAATCTAGTAGTGAAAGGATAATAATCTTCTTCTGGGGATATAAGCACTGCACCGATTCCATGCCCCATGGCATTAGATACGCCATCAAATCATACTCGGCAGTATTGTTTGCGACACATACATCAAATCTTCATCTGAGAAGTCAAAGTCCAACGGCTCATAATCTTCCACTGTCCGACTTGCTAAGAATTCAGCCACTACACTACCCTTGATAGCTTTTTGACTTACATATACAATGTCGTACTCTGACAATAAAACCTGTCATCTTGCCTCCTCCTTGACAAAGAAGGCGCTTCCAAAATGTACTTGACTGGATCCAGCTTGGCAATCAACCACATTGTGTGGTACAACATGTACTGTTTGAGTCTTCGAGCGGTCCAAGCTAAGGCACAACACAACTTTTCCACCGACAAATATTTCAACTCATAATCTGTGAACTTCTTGCGGAGGTAGTAAACTGCCTATTCTTTCTTTCCAGTCTCACCAAGCTGCCCCAAAACACAACCCATGGATCTCTCAAATACTGATAAATACAGTATCATTGGTTTATTCGGAATAGGTGGCATTAAAACTGGTGGGTTGGATAGATAATATTTAACCTTTTCAAATGTAATCTGACAACCTTCATCCCATTCTCCTGGATCACGTTTTCGAAGTAACTTAAATATTGGATCACACTTGTAGGTTAACTGAGAGATAATGTAATTCAATCTCCAAGAAAGCCTTTTACTTCCTTTTGAGTACGAGGTGGTGGCAAGTTCTGAATGGCCTTTACTTTATCCGGGTCAATCTCAATTCCTATTTTGCTGACGACAAAACCCAACAATTTCCCCGAGGTGACTCCAAAAGTGCATTTTGCCAGATTTAGCTTGAGTATAAACTTCCTTAGTCGTTCAAAGAGCTTCTTAAGATTCGCAATATGCTCCTCTTCTCCTTGTGACTTTGCGATCATATCATCAACATAGACCTCAATTCCCTTATGCATCATATCATGAAACAAGGTCACCATGGCTCTTTGGTATGTTTCCCCAGCATTCTTCAACCCAAATGGCATTACCTTGTAGTAGAAGGTTCCCTACATTGTAACAAATGTGGTTTTCTCCATATCTTTCGGTGCCATCTTGATCTGATTGTATCCTAAGAACCCGTCCATGAAAGAAAATAAAGAACTTTTTGCTGTATTATCCACGAGAGTATCAATATGGGGTAAAGGAAAATTATCTTTAGGGCTGGCCTTGATCAAATCTCGGTAATCAACGTACATCCGTACCTTGCCATCCTTCTTTGGTACTGGAACAATAATTGCCACCCATTCTGGATATTTTGCCATCTCTAAGAACCCAGCATCAAATTGCTTCTTCACCTCCTCTTTTATCTTTAACAACATGTCTGGCCTCATTCTTCTCAACTTTTTCTGAATTGGCTTGCGTTCTGGCCTTAAAGGGAGCTTATGAACCACAATATCCGGATCCAACCCTAACATGTCTTGGTAAGACCATGCAAATACATCCACATATTCCTGGAGCAAAGCTATCAATTCACCCTTTACTGATAATGACAATGAAGTTCCAATTTTGACTTCCTTTATCTCTTCACCATCTCCCAGATTTTTCGTTTCCAATAATTCCTTATGAGGAAGTACTTGTTTCTCATCTTGTTCTATTTTCCTTAATAGATCCAGAGGTGGACCATAATCTTCATTATCTTCGTTTGTCTCGAAATCACCTGTACAAATGGGCCTTTCAAAATCAATTTCAAAATTACTGACAGGAAGGTCCTTATTTTTGGCATCCGCACACCTGTAAATAGGTGGAGAAGAAACAATATAGGAAAATATATAATGAAAACAAAATAAATAACAAAAATGAAAGAATATGGATACATCAATATGGATAAAATGCATTGTGCTTGTTATTTATTGGATGAAAATGTTTAAACAAAAAGCCCATTACAGAAAAAACTCTTAATAACTCTAGGTAAAGATAATTAAGATTGTTTTTTTAAAAGTATTACGTTGGAATAGACTTAAAAACTATGGGCAACACAGTCGCACTCCAATTGGTTAGTCTATATCCTGGTGGACAAGGTCGCACCATCCCGTTCGAACTGCCACTTTTCATCCATTCTTTCTCGGTCATGCAAATCACTATATCCTGAATCTGTCCCCCTTTATTCGCATGAAATTTTTCAAAAGCTTGCTCGATCATCACAAATACTTCCTCTGAACTCTTTTCCCCGAATAGAAAACCAGCAGAGCGAAAGTTATGAATGATTGGTGGGAAAGTCATGGGTTCCCATAGACGGGATTTTCTTCTTTGCTCGAGCCATCCCTTGAAGATATTTCCCAAAACCTTTTCCAGCCCTGCAGCCTTTTCCCACGATGGTTCTTACTCCCAGCCTTGTGTTCTTGGACAACCTTGGCTTTGGAATTTTTCGTCCTTCAGCGACAAAAACCGTATTTATGAATTCCAAAGATCGAAAAGAACATTCTACGGTATCTTTATTGGGCTCAACATAAGGAGATTCAGTAGATGCGGAGGCTATTATGTCTTCTTCTCCTAATACAGTGATCAAACGGCCCTCCATCACAAATTTGACCTTTCGGTGGAGAGACGAGGGTACAGCCCCAGCTGAATGTATCCATGGCCTTCCCAACAAACAATTATAAGGTGGATTAATATCCATGACCTAGAAGTTCACCGTATAAGTGCATGGGCCTATCTCCAGAGGAACTTCAGTAGTTCCCATAACCTCTCTCCTTGTTCCATCGAAAGCTCTGACCATTGTGCAACTTGGTATCAAATAAGATATATCCATTGGCAACTTTGATAGGGTTGCTAAGGGCATCACATTTAATGAAGAACCATTGTCCAAAAGGACCCTTGGTAATATGTGCCATTTACAAGTAGTAGTTATATAGAGAGCTTTTGTTGACCCAATACCATTGGGTGGTATCTCTTCATAGCTGAAAAATATATAGTCGTTCGCTGCGATGTTTCCCACCAGCCTATCCAATTTTTCTACTGATATGTTATTAGCCACGTATGCCTGATTCAATACTCTTAATATGGCATTTCTGTGTGGCTTTGAATTCAAAAGCAAGGATAAGATTGAAATTCTAGCTGGTTGACGTTGCAACTGTTCAACCTCACTGTGATTTATGAATTTAAAGAACTCGCAGGCTTCCTTCTCACATACCGGTACTTTTATTCTATTAACAGGGGCTGGTCCCCTCTCTGTTTCTCTTGGCAAATCCATCTCAATATGGATTGGCTCGACTACTTTCTTTCCTTTGTCTGCTTCTCTATCTTTCCCTGTTAACCCCTATTCAGCAGCCTAAGGAGCATAACACCTTCCGCTTCGGGTTAAATGCCCCAAGCCTATGATATCTTGCAAACTCAAAGAATCAGGTATAACCATGCTGCAGTCATATTTCCATGGTGCAGCTTTGTTTTCCTCGTATGAAATTTTCCTCAACGACTGGCATAACTTTCTCCTCTGGTTTATCATAATAGATGATCAAAGGTCTTCCTATCCCGTAGCTAGCTGCATTTTCAATAACTCCTATTTCCTCCTCTGTTTCTTCATAGAATTGGGCCTCCCCATTATCCATCATTCTTTGGACTTTAACCAAAAAGTCTCCGCAGACCTGTATGGCATGACCTTCACACTTATGGAATGGGCACCAATTCTACACCCTTTTTGCAATCATTTTCAGACTGTCTACATCTTCCACCATTGCTGTCTTGACCATCTCAACCCATACTGTCAACATCGGAGTCTTGACTTCCCTGACGTCCCTTTTTAATCTTCTGACTTCCCCGGTCAATACTGCATTTACCCGATTCCCAGCATGATCGGGCAACGGGTTTCCTACTACGTACGGCCCATTTTTTTTGAACCAAACTGCACAACTCAACATTGATCAGGCTTTGGACATTCTTTTTAAAGGCCAGGCAATCTTCGATCAAATGTCCTTGAATTCCTGCGTGGTATGCGCTGTAGACACCTAATTTTGTCCGGACCTCTAAACAGGTATGTTTTCTTCCTATAATGATGTTTCCGAGTGTAAAAGACTTTTTTCATCCTGCAGGTAGGGATGGCAAAACCCGATCCGACCGATGGATTTCGAACCGATCCGATCCGAATGGAGAGGTTTTTTTTTTTTGAACAATGGAGGCGGGGCGGGGCGGGGCGGTTTTTTTTGTCTGAAAGGCGGGGATGGAGCAGTTGTGGTAGTTGCCTGCTCCGCACCGCCCCGCCCCGAATAGTGAAATTACAATTTTACCCTTACATATTTAGCTTTTAAATGAATAATAAAATAATATAATTAAACTTATTATTTTTATGTTTAATTATTTGAAAAAAATAAAAATAATTAATAAATATCAAATGGGGCGGAGCGGGGCGGGGCGGTTATGGATGTAACCGACATCCATGGAGGTGGTAGTGGTATTGAAATTTCAACATCCATGGCGGAGCGGGGCGGGGCGGGGCGCGGAGCAGTACAATGGCGGGGCGGTGGCGGATACTGCAAAATCCGCCCCCGCCCCGCTCCATTTCCATCCCTACCTGCAGGTGATACTCCGAGACTTAGTTTAAGAGGGCGAGCACAAAAAGTCAAACTTAAAAAAAGTCAACCCCGAAAAAAGTCAACCCCAGAAAGTCAACTACTGAAAAGGTCAACCCACTTTCAAAATCAAGATTTTAAGTTCAATTGAAAAATTTCAAAAGAATTTTGATAATCCGAGGTCTACATTGAAAGATATGGAGTTTGGAAGTTGGGATTTGGAGATTTAGTAGAAAGGAAACCCTAATCCGAGAAATTTAGGGAAAAGTTCTTAAACGATCAAATTGGTCGAAATTGAAGGTTCCAAATGAAAGATAAGCACTGACTACGGGTAATGGAGTAGTCACTTGCAAGAAAAATCGAAAGAAAAGTCAATCCGGGAGAAAACCGAGAATTAGGGTTTTTAATGGATTTCGGAGAAATCGGGAAGAATCGCAGAAATGGCCTGACTGGGTAAGACCAAAGCCCCCAATGGATGAGGAATGATTAAAAAGGATAGCCCAAGTTTCAGATTGAAGAAAATCTGAAAATCGGACTTGTTTTGAGCAAAATCGAGTTTCGGAGGCAAAAGGGCAAAATTGGAAAATTTGGGAAAAATAGCAAATGGACTCCGAAAATTCTGAAAATTTTTCAATCTAATTCTTAAATCATTTTACAGAGATTGACAAAATAAAATCTTGATTCGGAGTTTGTTTGCAAAATGGCCGAATCCCGGGCTTCTTATGTAGTAATTCAAAAAGGAAAATCCCGAAAAAATAGCAAATGAGCTCCAAATCTTTTGAAATTTTGCAAATATCAATTTTAAATTATTTAGAAGAGATTGGAAAAATAAAATCTTGATTCGGAGTTCGTTTGTAAAACGGCCAAATCCCGGGCCTCCTATGCAATAATTCAAGAAGATAAATCCCGGAAAAATAGCAAATGAGCTCCAAAAATTCTGAAATTTTGAAAATCTCATTTTTAAATTATTTGTAAGAGATTGGCAAAAGAAAATCTTGATTCGGAGTTCGTTTGCAAAATGGCCAAATCCCGGGCCTCATATGTAGTAATTCAAGCCGATAAATCCCGAAAAAATAACAAATGAGCTCCAAAAATTATGAAAACTTCCAGATCACACTTTTTAATTATTTTGAAGATATTGGTGAAGAAAAATCTTGATTTGGAGCTCGTTTAAAAAATGGTAAAATGTAGGGGCATAAAAGGGCATTTTTGGAAGAAAAAATCCAAATAAATAGCAAACGGACTCGGATAATTTTGAAAACTTTCATAACTCAATATTTCATTATTTTGGAAGTATTAAAAAAATAAAAATTGAATTTGGAGTCCGTTTGATATTTATTTGCATCCGGGGGGCAAAACGGTCATTCCACCCAAGCAACCGAAAAGGGCTTCTTTGGGCCTTTCAAAAAATCAGAGTTGGGCTGGAAAAGAGAAGTGCTGGCCTGCCCAAGCCCAAAGGAAGGAGGAAGCTTCTGATTTTTCAATCAAATGGCTAAAAATCAAGAGTTAGTTAGAGATTCTCTTTGATCAAGCCATGGTGATTAAGCCACAAAGGCCAAGAGAGATGTCAACATTATTCTTGAACAGCTGTAATTTGAGAGAGCTGATATGCTAATCTAAAGGTGGTAATTTCATGATTTTTTCACCTTGAATTATTAGCCATTTGATGAAAAATTGGTTGCAAAAAAAATGACAACATCTTCGGGAGGAGAGAGGTATCTGCCAGCATTAAGGGGAGTGCAAAATTTCATTTTTGGTGGTTCATTTTGCTGAGTTCTTGGAGTTTTTACTTAGTTTTTCTCTTCTTGGTTGAGAGCAAAAAAGAAAAGTTTAGAAAAAAAGGAAAGTTTGAAGAGATAAAGCTTGAAAGATAGCTTCTTGAGGTTGCTCTTGAGCACCAACTCTTGCACTTTCTTGATTTTCTATTATTGTTTTTGCTATTTTGATTTCTATTTGGTGAGATTCCATTTTAAATAAATGTTTTTTTATTGTTCTTTTCAAGTTCTTCCTTCATCTCCTTCTTAAGTATATTTTTTACATTTTATTTTTACAATAAACTCACCATGGCCAAATGGCCTACATTATTTATTTTAAGTTGCTGTTTTGATTTATTTTACCATATTGTTTATGTTATTTTCTTTGATTTTGATGTTTTAAATGTTATGTTACTTCATATTCTTGAGTTATATTTTAATTTGGTTGCTTTGTTTGTTGCCATTTATGTTTTAAATATCATGTTTTTGCACTTTTAATTTTCTGTTTTCATGTTGTTTAATTTTGAGCATGTTTTAGATTTAGTATATCAAGTGTTTGTGAAAATGCTTGTGTGGTCTTTGCATGATTTGAGTTTTATATCTTAGTTGAGCATGTGTTAGATTTAGTATATTAAGTGTTTGTGAAAATGCTTGTGTGGTTTTTGCATGATTTAAGTGTTATATTTTAGTTGAGCATGTTAGTATACCAAGTGTTTGTGAAAATGCCATGCTTGTTGGAGCTTGAGGCCATTTGGCTACTCCATGTGTTTTGCATTCTGTGATTGCATTTTTTCCATGTTAGTTGATAGGTTAGCATTTGCATGATATTTGATTGAGTTTTTGGTTCAAGCATGCTTTGTGTTTGTGAAAATGCCATGCATATTTTAGTTATTAAGTTAGGTTTATTTGCCATGCATGTTCATGCATTTTAGGTCTAGGTTGCATTAAATGCCATGCAAGTTCATTTAGGTCTAGGTCACTTTATGAATGCCATGCATTTTTTCATGACATTTAGGTTTTAATCCATGCATTTCATGCATTATGTTTGCTGTATTGTTTCATGCATTTCATGTTCATGCCACTTGAATAATGACTTGAGCCAATTAATGGTTCAAAGTCATGCTCTCTTGAGCACACTTGTGGAAAATTAAGTTTGTCAAATTGATTATTCTACCTTTGTGATTTTTTTTTACTTAGCCAATTTTTATCTAACTTTCAAAAAGTCCTAGCTACTGTTTGTAAGTCATTTTATGAGTTTCAAATATTTTTACTTTGATTTTTAAATGATTTTATCAAAGGCAAAAATGTATTTTGGCAAAACAGTTTTTTTTCACCCAATACTCGTACATCTCCTATTTTTCTGGGAATTCATATTTGATCAGAAAATTAAGCTGATTTTTTCCGTGTATTTTTACATGTCCTGAGTCTCCAGTAATTTTTTCAGAATTTTTTGAATTTTTAAAAACAGGATAAAAAATCATGGCTTAAAACTGGACAGTGGAGTCAGAATCGAATTTAAAGAAAAATCATTTTTCTGTTTTGGTTAAGTTACTTAGAGTGGGTTGATTAGGAGGGTTAGCTACTGACTTAGGGTAGTTTCTAAGCCTTTTTAAACTCTAAAAAAGGTTTTTCAAGTCTCGGGTTAAGGGTAGTCAAGTCCGGATTTTTAAACTTAGGAAGTTAGAGCCATTTAAAAAAGATTTAGCACAGTTTTTATTTTTAATTCAAGCTTTTCAAAATTGTTTTCAAACAATCACAAAGTATTTTGGTTTTAGAATATTTAATTTGAAATATTTTCCTGAGGTAGCCGGATATCTTTTTAGATATACGGATTTCCTTAATAAAAGGAAAAAATACATTTCATGCATTGCATTTTTCATATTCATGCATTTTATATAATATGTGATTCTTGTTATAATAATTTTTATCATATTGTTATTATTTTGATTTATACTTTTTGATGTTATATGGTTTATTATACGGTTTTTAATATTCCATGATATCCTATGGTTTTATTTAGTTATTTTTTTGGTCATATTATTTAGCATATACTATGTTCATGCATTATTATTTTCATTTTTATTTTCATGCATATTATATGATAGCATTATTTCATATTCCATCTCATTTAATTTATATGCCATATCATTCATGTTTGCCATGTCATTTAAATTATTTCATTTCATATAGAATATGTTATGTTACTTAGGTTATTTTATTTCATTTAGAAAATATCATGTTACTTAGGTTATTTCATTTCATATAGAATATGTTATGTTACTTAGGTTATTTTATTTCATTTAGAATATATCATATGACTTAGGATATTGCATCTCATATTGATTATACTATGTTCCCTAGGTCATTTCATTTTATTTATAATATGTCATATAACTTAGGATATTTCATTTCATTTAGAATATGCTAAGGCATTTACATTATATCATATCATTTAGGAAGCATTATATTATTTAGATTTTGCTATGTCATTTTATTTATGTCATGCATATACATATTCATATCTCTTAAAATGTTTTCAAAAGGATAATGATTTTTCAATAAAAAATAAAGATATTCCCTAGTTAAAATAATTCATGAGTTCTCTACCGGGTTTGCTGGAGGGAATATCATCAATTATCATTAATAAAGGAATATCTTTCTTTCAAAAAAAGAGAATGATTCGGAAAGTTTTCCAAAACTAATAAAAATTTCTATATTTTGCCACGTTTGTTGGGGAATATAGGAAAATTTTGAATTTATAAGTTCCGAATCATTTTCAACTAAAAATGGAATTATTTTTCTTTAAATTGGGAATTAACTTGAAATACTAAATTTAAAACCAATTTTTTACCGAGACTTGAGATAACACACGATTAATAAGGTACCGTTTTATATGGGCATTGTGGGGTTGCTAATCCTTCCCCGCACGTAATTGACTCCCGAACCCGCTTCTTTGATTTCTCTGGTTTAAAATGCAAACTTGAAATTGGTTTTTAAAATGTTTTAATTAATTTTTAAAATATTTTATAAAACCGGTTTTAATAGGTGGCCGATCACACCTAGCTAAAAAAGATTGGCGGCGACTCCATGTCTTTTTCAAGGTCATTTTCAAAAACCTTCATTTTTCTAGAGGAATTAAGTCGACTTTTCCTCAGTTTTTTTAATGTCACGCTTAACGAATAATAAAGTCTTGCGATGAGACTCGTTATTTTTTAGGTTGTAACAGCTTGGCGACTCCATTGGGGACTATTGGAGAGTTAGGCCTAGAATTAGTCGTGTGTTATGGACTATTGGAGAGTTAGGCCTAGAATTAGTCGTGTGTTATCAAAGTCTCGGTTTTGTTGGTTTAATTGGTATTTAATTTTAATTCCCGCATTTTTTATATAAGAAGAATTTTGAAAATAATAAAATATTTTTAAATATGTTCATACTCATGTGCATGCATTTTATTATTGTTCTCTAGTTATTTAAGGTTGTATATTATAATTGCTTGTTGGTTAATGCGTTACACTATTCTTGAATGTTTCAATTGCTAGGGCATTTAGAATAAGGTTTGTAGAATAGGTAGTGAAAGGTTTGTTATTCCTCCACACACACTACACGTGCATTTGCATTTGCATATCATGAATCCTATACCCGGGTTTCATCCTTTTAAGTGGGAGTAAAGTAACTACGCCTTCGTGATGATCCTCCGTATGGGCTAGTGAAACACTTTCGGAGTATAAAGTACCTAAAGCCTTCGTGATGATCCTCCGTATGGGCTTAGGAAAATATACTCTAACGAATTGAACCCGCTTTTATCGGGGTGCCTTACTAGCCTTCACCGACGACAGTGAGGAACAATTCGGGGCCTTAGAACCGATTCACCCTCATATAGTGAATCTAGGCGAAGCCATGTCGGATTTTCGTTAGATATACCGAAAATAGGAACACATGGAGGGACATTTCTAAACCTTTTGTTACCTATTTTACACTACGAATAAGTGTGGTAGATCGGGCAACGATGTACATACATCGCCTGTAATAAATGTGATACTCCGCCTCGAAGGCATCGTGATGCCTAAATAAGCAGATATTGTTGGGGCAGATGTTCATTAGCTATTTTTTTGAAAAAAAAAAATCCTTTTTCAAGCATTTTTGCATGTTGCACATTTCATGCATGTGTGAATAGAGCATGTACATTTTTGGTTGTATTATTGATCTCATTCTTTGCAATAAACAGTTGGTAATTTTATTTGATGGTTTCTATAAACCGGTAGTGCTACATGAACACTTGGATATTGTACCATAGTAGGATCCACTACCCCAAATTTCTTTTGAAAATAATATGATTGGTTTTTCATAGAGAAAAAAACATGTTTCAAAAAAATCATAAATTTGGAGGTAAATCTTGCATAATGAGATTGTTGAATAATCAAGATTTAGGTCCCACAAATTTCATGTAATCATTGATTTCTTTGTATATACCTTGGTGTTAATTCATTTATTCTTTATTTGTATCATTTTGACAGCATGTCACAGTCCTAACATGCATGGTTATTCATTGTAGAATACGTTTGTAATATACTTGGTCATTCTTTGTGTATACCTTTGTGTTAATTCATTTAGTCTTAGCATGTATCATTTTGACATCATAGCATGCATGGTCATTCATTGTAGAATACATACATGGTCATTATTTGTATATACCCATGCATCAATTTATTCATTTTTTAAATCCATCATGTTGGCATTAGATTGCATCCATAGCATACATAGTCACCATAATTTCTCTGTATATGTTCATGCATTAATCATCAATATATTCATGCACATAGGAATAGAGTATGTACATTCATAATTGTATTCTTAATCTCATGACATTTTCATTTGCATGAAAGGGGTTCGAGATATGAGGAATGAATCGGAGGAACGATTGGGTGCTTTGGAACGCAATCAAGAGGAATGTGGACATGAAATCCGAGAGGTGAAGGAACAGCTGGCCAAATTGCTGAAAATGGTTTAGAATATGGGAAAGAGTAAAGGGGAACTTTCTCAGGGATTTGCATCGTCTTCGGATCAACCAAAACCATTAGGTCCAGAACATACAATCCTTGCTGGATCCTGCACTTGTCAATGCCACAAAGGTTGCAATCCTGATGAAATTGTGGATAAAATCGTGAAAATGATTAAACCTGAGAGCTTGATACCAAAGATAGAAACCTCAGATCCTGTACCATACCTGCAAACTGTTCTAGGTCCAAACTAGTATCCCCACTCTATTATGGTCCAATCGTCCATTGGGATGACCAGTAAATGATTCCTGAATCCCACTCCATCACCAACAACTGCCAATTCATACTATTTCCCTCATCAATCACCTTATCCAGTATCTGGGATAGGAACCTCAAACTATGTACAACCTCCAAAGGCCCCGTGTCCAAATCCATACCCTTACCATGCTGTTCCGCCACATCTCCATGTAAACACTCCAGTTCGGACCTTAGTGCCACCACCAAGTGCCCTAACTCCTAGGTTCAGTGTGACTAAGAAACGACAAAGGCCTTTTGATCCCCTTCCAATTAGCTACCGAGAGCTTCTCCCTATACTGATCCAAAATCACATGGTTGCCTGTATCCCATCGAAACCCCTGTTACCACCATATCCAAATGGGTATAATCCAAATGCAAGATGTTATTATCACTGTGGAATTGTTGGCCATAGCATTGAAGACTGTATGGCCTTCAAAAAGAAAGTGCAAACTCTCATAGATGCCAAGTGGTTGGATCCAACGACACTGATTGATAAAGGACTGGGAAAACGCCATTAGGATTGGGAGATTTACAACATTGAGGTGGAAAGACTTCGGTCATATATGATGTAATAGGATTTCACTTTTTCAGTAGCCGGCTCTTATAGCCTTAGGATGCTAGGAAGAATAAAGTTCTTGTAAAAGACAGTTTTAACTACTGCTCAAATTTTGTAAAACATGGTTTATACCATTGTGAACATTGATATGGGAATGAATTGGCTATGCTTTAAATTTTTGAGATGTTGATGATTAAGTTCCTCCAATTCTTATTTCCTCCGTGATATCTTCCCCTTTGCATTTTGCATCCGATCAATTATTTGTCAGGTTGCATTCATACATTCATAATCAGCATGATTTTTTCTGTATATATCCATGCATTAATTTGCTTATTCTTTACATGCATCATGTTGACTTTGGGTTGCATTCATAACAAACATAGTCAGCATGATTTCTTTGTATGTGTTCATGCATTAATTTGCTTATTACATACATCATGTTAGCATTAGGTCGCATTCATGGCACATATGGTTAGCATGATTTTCTTTGTATATACTCTGTATCAATCATTCATTATTTGCATATATCATAATTGACACCGTGTTTCATTCATAGGATATATGATCATTCATTGGGAAATATGCTAAAACGCACATGATTAGTCACTGCATATATTCATGTGTTGATTTGTTTATTCTTTGCTTGCAACATGTTGGCATTGTGATTGTATTTATTACATACATGGTCAGCATGTTTCCATTGTACATGTCCATACATCATATTGTTTAGGCTTCACATGCATCAAATTGCATTCATGGCTCATTCATCATGATATACATTTGGGGGAAATAAAACAGAAGTTGGCTTGGCTTTAGGAGTCTTTGAAAGAATTTCCACTTCAAATCAGATGTATCAAAAGTACTGAGTACCCTTTTAATATAGGCTACTGCTATGGAGGATGAACAAGTTGCCCGAATGGAAAAAATGGAAAGGGAACAGAGAGAATTGCGAGAACAGCTAGCAAAGTCTCAAGCAGAATCTAAGGATCAGATGACTAAATTAATGGAGCTGATGTCCGCCGTAATCAAGGGAAAAGGATACACCGAAAACTTTGTCGCCAGAGAAAGGTTAGAGGCACAAAAATGTCAGAATGAGGTCGTAATGATGGATGCCCATAACACAGTCAATGTCCTAAATTCAGATGATCTAGTTGAACAGGCAAAGTTGAAAAGGGTTGCAGTAAATGAGGTTGAGTTGGCAGATTCCCAAGGGAAATATCAGTTGCTAGATGAAAGGCTCCGGGTAGTAGAAAATACAGATGTATTTAGGAGTTTAGATGCGAAAGAATGATGTTTGGTCTTCGATTTAGTCATTCCTCCCAAGTTCAAGATCCCTGAATTTGTGAAATATGACGGGACGACTGATCCATCAGCCCACATCACTATGTTCTGTCGGAAGATGACAAGTCATATAGATAATGATAAGCTTTTGATTCACTGCTTTCAGGATAGCCTCAGCGGATCCGCAATTAGGTGGTATAGTCAGTTGAGCAAGGATCAGATTCGCTCTTGGAATGACTTGGCTAGGGTTTTTCTAAACCAGTACAAGCATATGACCGACATGGCGCTTGATCGTCTTACCTTGCATAATATGAAGAAAAGAGCTACTGAGAGCTTCAAAGAATATGCGCAACGGTGGATGAGCCTGGCCGTCCAAGTACAACGGCCCTTAACTCAGAAGGAAACCACTGTCATTTTTATGGATACACTGCAGGCCCCGTACTATGATATACTTGTCGGCAACACCATGAAGAATTTTTTGAACATGGTAATTTCAGGGGAGATGATTGAGAATGCTATCAAGGATGGGAAAATTGAAGGAGAAAGAACATCCAATACCAAGAACAAGGGGGCATCTGAAAATAAAAAGGAAGATACCCAAGTCGTGGAAGCTATCCGAGCTGGTATGATGTTAATGAGTGTTGTGGTTATCATTCTGGCAATCAAGGTCACTCAACAGAGAACTGCCCCGCTTTGAAGTACAAGGTCAGGGATCTCATTAAGGCTGGTTCGATAAGTTTTGAAGATGGGAAAGCGAAGTGTCATAAGAAACATTGTGCATGATCATATTAGGTTTTTGACGCATGTAGTTCTATACACTGTGATGATGAAAGTATTTGTCTCATGTTAACATCTACATGAATTAAATGAATTTTGAATTTTAAATGCTTTGTGTTTGTTGTGTTTTAACAATAACGTGAATTTGCAAAAACAAGCATTAAGGAAGTTTTAATAATGGATAGTCTCGAGAATATTGTTGATCATTGTTAGAAATGACCCAACACCCTCCTCCTCTTTTTTGGGCTTCTCTATACCTAAACCTTGAATCAAGAACGCTTGAAAGACCTAATGCTTCAAGGAATATGAATGATTGAACTTCAAAAAAAAAAAAAAGAGAGAAGCATTGTCATTGCAGAATAAGCAAGGATGTAAATCCTAGTCTAGGCTATGAACAAAGGAACAAACTATTTGAAAATTTTCGAATTCCTTGAAATTCAAACAAATGAGACATTCTTTCAAGAATCTAGATTTTGGTAATTTGATTTGTGTCAAGGTTGTTGATGCACCCAAAAGAGTGTATCTTATTTAACCTTGCACTAAAAAGATAAATTGTAAGTATAGTAGTTAGCAAGGGTCGAGTCCTCAGGGATTGGGTTTTAGTTTATAAGTTAATAGTTTAAAACTTAAATTCAAGAACAATAAAAGAAAAGGGGTTTTTGAAGCCAGATTTAAACTAAAGTAAATAATAAGAATAAGATGCAAGGCGGTATAACCAGCCAATAAAAATATATATACTAAATTAGGCGGTATAACCAGCCAATAAAAATATATATACTAAATTAGGCGGTATAACCAGCCAATAAAAATAAAACAAAGTTAATATACAAATTAGGCGGTATAACCAGCCAATAAAAATAAATATAAAAAATAAGCAAACTAAAAGTAAGAAAACAAATAAGTAAGAAGAATCAAATATGAAAAATATGGTTAAGGTTTCATTCTCCACCACTAGACATCATTAAGAATCAATTTCAGATCTATCAATATCAACCAACTATCAAAGTTAACAACCGTAGATAACAACAAGCTCTGTTACCCCAATCTTTCCTTAGTTTGTCGTTAAATAGAACAAGCTCTCTATTTAATCTCTAACCATTAAACAACCTAGAATAAGCTCTCTAAATTCAATTTAATGGCAGCTTTATGATGAGAAAGATAGGTTGATCTAAGCAACAAACACATAAGCTCGGATTGTTCAACTTAGGTTATGTTCCACTTTGCAATTATTGAAAACTTGACAATAATCATTAATCACAAATTGCCACTTATGAATAGGAAATCAAGACAATTACACGGATCAAGACTCCTAAACTAGCAATAGATAATTATCAAGATCTATCTAGTTGTACACCTAAATAAATCTAGACAACATCATGAACAATTCTTGTAGAAGAACATAAGCAACTTTGATAGAAAATTAATGATAGATAGAATCTGAAAATCAATCACAAAACATGTCTAGGGCTTTGAAATCACCCTTAACCAAATAGAAGTTTAGCCTAGCATAGGCATTATAAACATAAACATAAAATTAAAGAAAATCTAAGAAGAAAATAAAAGAAAGAAAGAAGAAGAGGAAGAATATTAATTATCCAACCTCTTGCTCTCTCTAAAGAAAAAGAAAACTAGAGAAAAGAAAGAAAACTAGAGAAAAGAAAGAAGAAGAAAACTTAGAGAATTTTATTAAAATGGCTAATATCCTACCTATGTACAATATATCACAATACTCATCCAAGGCCCTCTACTTATACACATTTTGGAGGGCTAAATGACAAGAGACAAGCTTTACAAATTTCAAAGGTAGGTATAATAGGTGGGTGCATTTTTCTAACAATTTTCGTCATATTGTATGACAATTCTGATCAGCCAACTTGATGGTCGATTTCGTCAATGTTGGAGGCCTGATCTGATCACATGGTCTTCTAGAAAAAGGTTCCCGTATCAGTTACGGATCCATAGCCATTGGAATCAGCTCATTTGCTGATGTGGATAAGCAGATATGGGCAAAATACGAAAACAGGTCAGCACAGACGTCATTGCACATCAGCCAACTTGATGGTCGATTTCGCTAGGGAAAACGACTCCGTTTCAAGAAGTGTAAAACATGAAAAAGATAGATATTCCTCTTAGCTTTGCACGGCTACAAATTTCAGCCTTATTGCTTCAGTGAAACTCCAGATATAGCTGATATGGAAAAAGGTGTCGGAACTGGAACTGAACTGGATTTGCCCTTAATTCTAGTAATCTGAAATCACTCAAAGAAACTTGTGAAAAACACCAAATTACATAAAAATATAAAAGATCATAAACACAATTAGACTAAACAATAATAACTCGTATTTGACACAAAACAATAATAAAACATAACTAAAAACTATATAATTATACGAGTTATCACACCCCCACACTTAGATTGTTGCTAGTCCCTAGCAACGACTCAATAAAAATAAAATAAGAAAATCTAATCTAATCCACTTTCGTAGGAAATCACGGTGGCACTTAGCATGTGACACAAGCCTTTAAACCCCTAGGTGTCCCTAGTGGACGAGTTTAGTCTCGTGAGGGTTTACTAGAACGATACCCACAAACATTGAAAAACTAAAATATAAATAAACTACATATACTAAAAATATTTACTCCTATTCCTTTCAATATAAATTAGAGACAATCTTTGAACAAGTCTTATAAACTAATCAATAGCTTAAAGAATTTCACAAAAAATCATGCTTGAATGTAAATTGTTTGAGTTAAGCCAATATTAACATAACATATTTCAATCAAAATAGTGCACATTCAAACTTAATCTCAACTTCTCATATGGGATACTCTCATGATTTTCACTCTTTAAAGTAGTGGTAAAGTGTTTACACTCAATCAATCTCATGAAAATAGTTCTACCATATGCTTGCTTGTCTACCTATTCTCCACTAAAAGATCATGCAACTTCATAAATCAAGAGGTCTTTAATCAAGGTTGTAATGGGGCCAAGAGGTAATAATGTGGTTAAAGAATAAAAAGGAAAAGATATCACAAACATTCCAAAGACTTCATAGAATTTAGAGACAAAATAAGATTTTGCAGATAAAACTTTCTCAATATTCTTTAGAAGTACATAATCACATAGGCTGAATATTTCATGTTGAGCCTTTACTTCATTCTAACCAACTTTCGAACATCTTTTTCTTTTCTTTAACTAGAAGTTCAAGAGATTATTCAAAAAAAATTTTTTTTTTTTTCACATGGGAATATATTTGGCAATATTCCCTCTATTTTTCTCTTGACTTTTGCCTTTCTCCTCCCCCACACTTATCTTTTGTTCTAACCCAAATTTTCAAAAAATATCCCTTGTTTTTGCAATATGTCTCAAACATTCTAGTCCATCTTTAGAACAAGGGTAAAGATATAAATGTGTTTAGGCTAGGTGTAAGATGTGGTTACCAAATAAATAGCTTATTCAATGTAGGCTCAAATTGGTTCACTAGAGGGATGTTCTCTTGGAACATCAATAAGGGATGGCTGTTTGGCCCTAGTTAAAAAGTCCTAATGCCTCTATCATATTCATGTTGTTACATGCATCAATATAGTCTCAAATGGTTTAAAGCAAGTTCTAGAGAATCATGTAATCATAAGAGCACTCAAGAAAGAAATTAGATTGATTTGTATAATGCATCGATCATTATAGGCTCAAAAACTCACAAGGATGATTATACAAGTCAGATTAAGTCTAAACATGCTTCTTTCTCAATCAACATATCATATTAACATTGGCTCATAAAAAGATTGATATCAAGTTCAATTCTCATGAAAATCTTCTCACTAATAAATCTGTTTTAGACTTATGCATTTCATATCTCATCATTGTATTAAAAAGGAACTAAAACACACTAAAAATAATAATAATAAAGACTCATAAAAAAAAATAGTAGACAAAAATAAAAGAAATCCTAAATCATTCCCCCCACACTTAATTCTTACATTGTCCTCAATGTAAGTCTATTAACCCAAATGAAAGAATCATGTGTAAGAGAAAAGAACTAATAACATAAGAATAGGAACAACTAAGACTCAAAACAAAACAAACTCATGCAACCTAAATAATCCTAAAATACTAAACAAAAATTAACAAGTAAACATAAAAAATAAAAATAAAAACAATAAAAATAAAAATAATAAAAGAAAAGAAAAAGGAAAAGAAAGAGAAAGCAAATCTGAATATGGAAGGTTGGCAATTTCTTCTTTAATTGGGTTGCCTTCCCAATTAACACTTGAGTTAATGTTTTGAACCTAACCAACACCCCTTCTTGGCTTTTTAGGCTTGTCAGGCTCATACATGAAATTTTCCAAATTAATGCGTTTGAGAGGAAGCTTTCTTTGCACAACAGTGGATGCATTCTCCATTACAAGTATTATTCCATCATCCTTTGTGGTGCATATCTCATCGAGGAATGGAGCATATTTTGATACTTGTTGAATGGCATCCACAAACAAGTTGTTTAAGGTTTCTGGCATGTGTTGTTCATGTTCTTCCTCCATGAACTTTGCAAATCTACTAGGAAAAGGTGGAGAAGAAACATTAGTAAAAAGTGGAACCTTAAACGTTACCTCAGGTGCCGAAAGACTCTTATTTGGATTTGTGGCTTCATTATCCTCAAGAATAGAATCCATCTCTAATTTTGTCTCATCCTCATCTTGTTCCTCATTCCTCAAGGTCACAATCGTAGCATTCTCCTTTGGGTTAATCATCGTTTGGGCAGGGAGTTCTTCAGATCTTTGTGCTACCCATCCCACCATACTACTAGTCAATTGGATCATTTGCTTTTCCAAACTCTGGATGCTTGCCCTTGTTTCCTGTTGAAATTGCAATGTATCAGTAACAAGAGAATAGACAAGATCTTCTAAAGAAGTACCTGAGTTTTGAGTCATATGTGGTGGTTGAAAAAGATCTGGTTCTTGAGACCATGATTGATTGAAGCTAGATGGATGAGTGTAATTGGCATAAGGATCTACTTCTTGGTAATTTTTCGAGTAGCCATAATTAGTATGATCCCACCATCCCTCATGGTAAGTGTTTGAGTAATGATCATACTGTTGGTCTTGGAACACTTGATGGCCTTGACATCCTCCCATGGCCAATTGTTGAACTGGGTAGGTGAGATTGGCTTGTTGATTTTCCATGTTCATGTATGCCACCAACTCTTGAAGTGTTAGATTGCTCAATTCCATCGTTTTTTTTTTTTTTTTTTTTTTCAAAATTTGATAAGAAAAACTTGTATGTACAAGAAAAATAAAATTAATTACAACTGAAAATAAGAATAAACCAATGAACTAATAAACTAAAGAAAGCAATCCCCGGCAACGGCGCCAAAAATTTGATGCACCCAAAAGAGTGTATCTTATTTAACCTTGCACTAAAAAGATAAATTGTAAGTATAGTAGTTAGCAAGGGTCGAGTCCTCAGGGATTGGGTTTTAGTTTATAAGTTAATAGTTTAAAACTTAAATTCAAGAACAATAAAAGAAAAGGGGTTTTTGAAGCCAGATTTAAACTAAAGTAAATAATAAGAATAAGATGCAAGGCGGTATAACCAGCCAATAAAAATATATATACTAAATTAGGCGGTATAACCAGCCAATAAAAATATATATACTAAATTAGGCGGTATAACCAGCCAATAAAAATAAAACAAAGTTAATATACAAATTAGGCGGTATAACCAGCCAATAAAAATAAATATAAAAAATAAGCAAACTAAAAGTAAGAAAACAAATAAGTAAGAAGAATCAAATATGAAAAATATGGTTAAGGTTTCATTCTCCACCACTAGACATCATTAAGAATCAATTTCAGATCTATCAATATCAACCAACTATCAAAGTTAACAACCGTAGATAACAACAAGCTCTGTTACCCCAATCTTTCCTTAGTTTGTCGTTAAATAGAACAAGCTCTCTATTTAATCTCTAACCATTAAACAACCTAGAATAAGCTCTCTAAATTCAATTTAATGGCAGCTTTATGATGAGAAAGATAGGTTGATCTAAGCAACAAACACATAAGCTCGGATTGTTCAACATAGGTTATGTTCCACTTTGCAATTATTGAAAACTTGACAATAATCATTAATCACAAATTGCCACTTATGAATAGGAAATCAAGACAATTACACGGATCAAGACTCCTAAACTAGCAATAGATAATTATCAAGATCTATCTAGTTGTACACCTAAATAAATCTAGACAACATCATGAACAATTCTTGTAGAAGAACATAAGCAACTTTGATAGAAAATTAATGATAGATAGAATCTGAAAATCAATCACAAAACATGTCTAGGGCTTTGAAATCACCCTTAACCAAATAGAAGTTTAGCCTAGCATAGGCATTATAAACATAAACATAAAATTAAAGAAAATCTAAGAAGAAAATAAAAGAAAGAAAGAAGAAGAGGAAGAATATTAATTATCCAACCTCTTGCTCTCTCTAAAGAAAAAGAAAACTAGAGAAAAGAAAGAAAACTAGAGAAAAGAAAGAAGAAGAAAACTTAGAGAATTTTATTAAAATGGCTAATATCCTACCTATGTACAATATATCACAATACTCATCCAAGGCCCTCTACTTATACACATTTTGGAGGGCTAAATGACAAGAGACAAGCTTTACAAATTTCAAAGGTAGGTATAATAGGTGGGTGCATTTTTCTAACAATTTTCGTCATATTGTATGACAATTCTGATCAGCCAACTTGATGGTCGATTTCGTCAATGTTGGAGGCCTGATCTGATCACATGGTCTTCTAGAAAAAGGTTCCCGTATCAGTTACGGATCCATAGCCATTGGAATCAGCTCATTTGCTGATGTGGATAAGCAGATATGGGCAAAATACGAAAACAGGTCAGCACAGACGTCATTGCACATCAGCCAACTTGATGGTCGATTTCGCTAGGGAAAACGACTCCGTTTCAAGAAGTGTAAAACATGAAAAAGATAGATATTCCTCTTAGCTTTGCACGGCTACAAATTTCAGCCTTATTGCTTCAGTGAAACTCCAGATATAGCTGATATGGAAAAAGGTGTCGGAACTGGAACTGAACTGGATTTGCCCTTAATTCTAGTAATCTGAAATCACTCAAAGAAACTTGTGAAAAACACCAAATTACATAAAAATATAAAAGATCATAAACACAATTAGACTAAACAATAATAACTCGTATTTGACACAAAACAATAATAAAACATAACTAAAAACTATATAATTATACGAGTTATCAGTTGTGCCAAAACCGTTCATGTCATTTTCAACAAACCACAAAACACTAATTGCCCAAACATCACTTCATGATTGACACCCTGGGGCACAATGACTAAACCAGATTACCCCATATCCCAAAGAAAACCCATTTTAGGTCATATTTTCCTTGTTTCTTCAAAGAACTCAGATTTGAAGCTCAGCCTTTTCAAAATAGACCTAGACTTGCTATGTTCCTCGTTGATACAAATTCTCATGGTTAATCAAATTGGGGCATCATATGTGGAAATGATGGATACATGGTGAAGAAGGATGGGCTAACACAAGAAATCATTGGGGTATATGATGGAAAAAAAGAGAAGATATTTTTTGTGATATCATGCATATGAGAATTCGAATGATTCCAAAGTGCAAAATGAAATTTTGGTTATCTATTTCCCCTGAGGATTGCTTTTCAATGAGAATATTTGGGCTTGATATGATGAATGGCCATCTTTCATATCCCTTTCACAAGAAAAAATTATTATCCATAGTCACCTCTTTTGAGCCAAAAGAATTCTTTCTTCTTTGAACCCTGATCAAGGATTACCCTCTACATTGGAGGGAAAATACGAGGAAAGATCTTTTCAAAGATCATTGAGAAATGAGTGACAGCTCAAGGATAGACACAAAGCAAATGGAGCCCCGAATAAATACGGGCGCACTCTGTCAAAGAAAAAAAAAAGAGGAAAAGATGGCGAAATGAAAGCCAAGAAAAACAAAAGAAAAAACACAATAAAAAAAAAATGTGTGAAAGACATGGAAAATTGAAAGCCAAGAACGAGGAAAGAAAGACACAAAAGTCAAAAGAAAAGAAATGTCCAAGAAGGGACAAATGCTTCAAAGAGAATCCTCCTCAAGAAATGATCCTTGATCTGTTACCCTCAAACACATATTTTGGGCTTATTTATCCTTTCTTTCTGAACCCAGAGCCATGGCCTACATTACGTGCTTTAAAAGTCCATTTAGATCAAGCATGAATATTTAATTTGAAAGGTTTTTCCTCAGATTTTATCCCATTTCATCGAATTATCATTTCACTAAGGAAGAATTTAGAATTCTTAAGTGTATGGTAGGAAAAAAAATGGAAAGAATGGGACTCTAGGGCGAAAACACAAAAAATGGGCGGTCTAGAGTAAATTTGGAAATTTTTGATGCCATCTATGATAGTGCCGATACCCCAAAGGAAAAGATCTTATTAAAAGAGTGGTCATCGAGAAACATCTAGGAATTCCTGAACCCCCCAAATTGTCAGCTCTCATTCGGAGGATTGTCTTCAAAAATTGAATCTTTTTTTCCTCCAAGATTAAACTTTCCGATTTAAACATCCCGGCCAATCTTGACGCTTGTCAAAATGCCTTGATATGGAAACTAAAAGAATGTTGAATTTGCTTGGTTCTCAATGAATTCATGATTTATAAAACATGTTCCATTTGTGAGCCTAGAAGGGATATACATTTTTGTCATGAAGTTTTCCTGGAAAAGCCAGAATCTTGTTATACCAAGCCTTGCCAATCCCAGTTGGAAAAACCCAGATTGATACTTAGAGAAATTTCTAACAATGATCATCAGTCTTCAAAAGATTTATACATCACACATTGTGGGGTTAATATTTTTTGTTCAGAAGTTTTCAAAACGCGAAAACAAATAAAGAGATTTTTTTGAAATACCCATTTTGTTGTTGACATGAGACAAGGATTTTTCTAACCCAAAGGTACAGAACTGCCAAGATAGGTCCTGACTTCCAGATATGAGAAGAAGAAATAGAACCCGTTTCAATCTTTGTTGATGAAAGTTTGAAAACTGTTGGGGCAAAGAGAATAGCCAAAATGAATTAAAGATATACTCTGATTTGAAGAGTAAAAATGAATTTGAAAGGCTAAGCCAAAGTCTAGAAAAACAATCGGGGGCATTTGCATCACTCATGAGCACTCATCTCTTTATCAAGCTTTTACATCTGCATAGTGTCGGTAAGCATTTGCATCATTCATGGGTATTTGCATTGGCATTATTCCATAAGCATCTGCATTTTACCTTCACATTTACATTCTTCATGGAATTCGCATTTGTGTCATCTCAAGCAATTGCATCATTTCTAAAATCATTGCATTTTCATTATTGTGTGGTAATTGTAGTTACACCATTCATAAACCAGTTACATGAACACAACTAGTAGGGGCATCTGCATCATGAAATATGGGCATCAATCCAGGCCATTTGCATTTGCACTAAGAAATATTTTACATTTGCACCATAAAGCATGAGCACCTTGTTAAAAGACATGTGCATCTGCATCATTTCTCAAAGCTTCTGGTGGGGATATCCAGAATTTTACAGTTTTTAAAAGTGAACAAGTCTTCGGTGGTGATAGCTGAAGCCTCTAGTGGAGATATCCAGGGTTTTATAATTTTGAAAAATGAGAAATCTTCTTCTGGAGGAGTTATCCAGAATTTTACAATGAGCAAGTCTTTGGTGGTGATAGCTAAAGCTTCTGGTGGAATTTTACAGTTTTAAAAGTGAACAAGTCCTCCGTGGTGATAGTTGAAGCCTCTAGTAGAGATATCCAGGGTTTTATAATTTTGAAACATGAGAAATCTTCTTCTGAAGGAGTTACCCAGAATTTTACAATGAGCAAGTCTTTGGTGGTGATAGCCGAAGCTTCTGGTGGGGATATCCAGAATTTTACAGTTTTAAAAGTGAACAAGTCTTCGGTGGTGATAGATGAAGCCTCTAATAGAGATATCCAGGGTTTTATAATTTTGAAACATGAGAAATCTTCTTCTGAAGGAGTTACCTAGAATTTTACAATGAGCAAGTCTTTGGTGGTGATAGCCAAAGCTTCTGGTGGGGATATCCAGAATTTTACAGTTTTAAAAGTGAACAAGTCTTCGGTGGTGATAACTGAAGCCTCTAGTGGAGATATCCAGGGTTTTATAATTTTGAGAAATGAGAAATCTTCTTTTGGAGGAGTTATCCAGAATTTTATTCAACATGTGCATCTACATCAAGAAGCATTTGCATCAATCTAAGTTAGTTGAATCTGCATCAAGAAAGTTTGCATCAAATCAAGTCATTTACATTTGCATCAAAGACATTTGCACCAATCTAAGTCATTTGCATCTACATCAAGAAGCGTTTGCATCAACTAAAGACATTTGCATTTGCATCATGAAGCATTTGCATCATCTCTTAAAGCTGTCAGGTATAATCGAACTCGTTTTGCTTCTCAAATAAGTCGAGCCCCGAGATCATCGTCGAGGTACTTTTTTTATTATTATGAACAAGTCTTCGGTGGTGATAGCTGAAGCCTCTGGTGGAGATATCCAGAGTTTTAAAATCCTTTGAAAAGGTAGAAAGTCTTCGGTGGTGATAGCTGAAGCTTCTGGAGGTGATACCCATAATTTTTTACAGTTTTAAAAATGAGCAAGTGATAGTCAAAGCTTATGGAGGAGATATCCAGAATTTTAAACACAGCTGAGAACAAGACAGGTTAAGGCCCTGAGACCATCGTCGGGGTCATTTCTTTTCTTACAAATCGAATTCGTTTCCTTAAGATGAGTCGAGCCCCGAGATCATCGTCGAGGTATTTTTTTTATTATGAACAAGTCTTCGGTGGTGATAGCTGAAGCCTCTGGTGGCGATATCAAGAGTTTTAAAATCCTTTGAAAAGGTAAAAAGTCTTTGGTGGTGATAACTGAAGCTTCTGGAGGTGATACCCAGAATTTTTATAGTTTTAAAAATGAGCAAGACTTTGGTGGTGATAGCCGAAGCTTCTGGAAGAGATATCCAAAATTGTAAACACAGCTAAGAACAAGACACGTTAAGGCCCCGAGACCATCGTCGAGGTCATTTCCTTTCTTACAAATCGAATTCGTTTCCTTAAGACGGCTCGAGCCTTGTTTCGGCAGGGAATTCAATTTAAGGACAAAATCTTCAATTTACTGTATAAAAAAATGAAAAAAATAAAAAAAATAGAAAAAAATAGAAAAAAAGGAAAAAAAAAAATAAAAAAAAGAAAGAAAATGAAAAATGAAAAGTGCAAAGTGCAAAAATGAATGATGAAATGAAAAAGAAAACCCCTTTCCCTTTCCTTCACATGTGATTTCACTAAACCGTACAAAATTAGTGTCGGTTTATCTTTGCCTGATTCCTGATTCTCAGCAATAGCCAAAGAGGGGCAGCTGTAGACACCTAATTTTGTCCGGACCACTAAACAGGTATGTTTTCTTCCTATATTGATGTTTCCGAGTGTAAAAAGACTTTTTTCATCCTGCAGGTGATACTTCGAGACTTAGTTTAAGAGGGAGAGCACAAAAAGTCAAACTTGAAAAAAAAGTCAACCTCGAAAAAAGTCAACCCCGAAAAAGTCAACCCCAGAAAGTCAACTACTAAAAAAGTCAACCCACTTTCAAAATCAAGATTTTAAGTTCAATTGAAAAATGGCAAAAGAATTTTGATAATCCGAGGTCTACATTGAAAGATATGGAGTTCGGAAGTTGGGATTTGGAGATTTAGTAGAAAAGAAACCCTAATCCGAGAAATTTAGGGAAAAGTGCTTAAACGATCAAATTTGTCAAAATTGAAGGTTCCAAATGAAAAATAAGCACTGACTACGGGTAATGGAGAAGTCATTTGCAAGAAAATCGAAAGAAAAGTCAATCCGGGAGAAAACCGAGAATTAGGGTTTTTAGTGGATTTCGGTGAAATCGGGAAGAATCACAGAAATGGCATGACTGGGTAAGACCAAAGCCCCCAATGGATGAGGAATGATTAAAAAGGATAGCCCAAGGCTCAGATTGAAGAAAATCTAAAAATCGAACTTGTTTTGAGCAAAACCGGGTTTTCGGAGGCAAAAGGGCAAAATTGGAAAATTTGGGAAAAATAGCAAATGGACTCCGAAAATTTTGAAAATTTGTCAATCTCATTATTAAATCATTTGAAAGAGATTGGTGAAATAAAATCTTGATTCGGAGTTTGTTTGCAAAATGGCCGAATCCCGGGCTTCTTATGTAGTAATTCAAAAAGGAAAATCCCGAAAAAATAGCAAATGAGCTCCAAATCTTTTGAAATTTTTTAAATCTCATTTTTAAATTATTTGGAAGAGATTGGCGAAAGAAAATCCTGATTCGGAGTTCGTTTTCAAAACGGCCAAATCCTGGGCCTCTCATGCAATAACTCAAGAAGATAAATCCCGAAAAAATAGCAAATGAGCTCCAAAAATTCTAAAATTTTGCAAATCTCATTTTTAGATTATTTTGGAAGATATTGGAAAAAGAAAATCTTGATTCGGAGTTCGTTTGCAAAATGGCCAAATCTCGGGCCTCTTGTGTAGTAATTCAAGCCGATAAATCCCGAAAAAATAACAAATGAGCTCCAAAAATTATAAAAACTTCCAGATCACACTTTTTAATTATTTTGAAGAGATTGGTGAAGAAAAATCTTGATTTGGAGCTCGTTTAAAAAATGGTAAAATGTAGGGGCATAAAAGGGCATTTTTGGAAGAAAAAATCCAAATAAATAGCAAACGGACTCGGATAATTTTGAAAACTTCCAGAACTCAATATTTTATTATTTTGGAAGTATTAAAAAAGAAAAATTGAATTTGGAGTCCGTTTGATATTTATTTGCATCCGGGGGGCAAAACGGTTATTTCACCCAAGCAACCGAAAAGGGCTTCTTTGGGCCTTTCAAAAAGTCAGAGTTGGGCTGGAAAAGAGAAGTGCTGGCCTGCCCAAGCCCAAAGGAAGGAGGAAGCTTCTGATTTTTCAATCAAATGGCTAAAAATCAAGAGTTAGTTAGAGATTCTCTTTGATCAAGCCATGGTGATTAAGCCATATAGGCCAAGAGAGATGTCAACATTATTCTTGAACACATGTAATTTGAGAGAGCTGATATGCTAATCTAAAGGTGGTAATTTCATGATTTTTTCACCTTGAATTATTAGCAATTTGATGGAAAATTGGTTACAAAAAAAATGACAACATCTTGGGGAGGAGAGAGGTAAAATTCTGCCAGCATTAAGGGGAGTGCAGAATTTCATTTTTGGTGGTTCATTTTGCTGATTTCTTAGAGTTTTTACTTAGTTTTTCTCTTTTTGGTTGAGAGCAAAAAAGGAAAGTTTAGAAAAAAAGGAAACTTTGAAGAGATAAAGCTTGAAAGATAGCTTCTTGAGGTTGCTCTTGAGCACCAACTCTTGCATTTTCTTGGTTTTCTATTCTTGTTTTTGCTATTTTGATTTCTATTTGGTGAGTTTCCATTTTAAATAATTTTTTTTTTATTGTTCTTTTCAAGTTCTTCCTTCATCTCCTTCTTAAGTATATTTTTTACATTTTAATTTTACAATAAACTCACCATGGCCAAATGGCCTACATTATTTATTTTACCATATTGTTTTTGTTATTTTCTTTGATTTTGATGTTTTAAATGTTATGTACTTCATATTGTTGATTTATATTTTAATTTGGTTGCTTTGTTTGTTGCCATTTATGTTTTAAATATCATGTTTTTGCATTTTTAATTTTCTGTTTTCATGTTGTTTAAATTTGAGCATGTTTTAGATTTAGTATATCAAGTGTCTGTGAAAATGCTTGTGTGGTCTTTGCATGATTTGAGTTTTATATCTTAGTTGAGCATGTGTTAGATTTAGTATATTAAGTGTTTGTGAAAATGCTTGTGTGGTTTTTGCATGATTTAAGTGTTATATTTTAGTTGAGCATGTTAGTATACCAAGTGTTTGTGAAAATGCCATGCTTGTTGGAGCTTGAGGCCATTTGGCTACTCCATGTGTTTTGCATTGTGTGATTGCATTTTTGCCATGTTAGTTGATAGGTTAGCATTTGCATGATATTTGATTGAGTTTTTGGTTTAAGCATGCTTTGTGTTTGTGAAAATGCCATGCATATTTTAGTTATTAAGTTAGGTTTATTTGCCATGCATGTTCATGCATTTTAGGTCTAGGTTGCATTAAATGCCATGCAAGTTCATTTAGGTCTAGGTTACTTTATGAATGCCATGCATTTTTTCATGACATTTAGGTTTAAATCCATGCATTTCATGCATTATGTTTGCTGTATTGTTTCACGCATTTCATGTTCATGCCACTTGAATAATGACTTGAGCCAATTAATGGTTCAAAGTCATGCTCTCTTGAGCACACTTGTGGAAAATTAAGTTTGTCAAATTGATTATTCTACCTTTGTGATTTTTTTTACTTAGACAATTTTTATCTAACTTTCAAAAAGTCCTAGCTAGTGTTTGTAAGTCATTTTATGAGTTTCAAATATTTTTACTTTGATTTTTAAATGATTTTATAAAGGCAAAAATGTATTTTGGCAAAGCAGTTTTTTTTTTCACCCAATACTCGTACATCTCCGTTTTTTTTGGGAATTCATATTTGATCAAAAAATTAAGCCGATTGTTTCCCGTGTAGTTTTACATGTCCTGAGTCTCCAGTATTTTTTTCAGAATTTTTTGAATTTTTAAAAATAGGATAAAAATCGTGGCTTAAAACTGGACAGTGGAGTCAGAATCGAATTTAAAGAAAAATCATTTTTCTGTTTTGGTTACGTTATTTAGAGTGGGTTGATTAGGAGGGTTAGCTATTGACTTAGGGTAGTTTCTAAGCCTTTTTAAACTCTAAAAATGGTTTTTCAAGTCTCAGGTTAAGGGTAGTCAAGTCCGGATTTTTAAACTTAGGAAGTTAGAGCCATTTAAAAAACATTTAGCCCAGTTTTTATTTTTAATTCAAGCTTTTCAAAATTGTTTTCAAACAATCACAAAGTATTTTGGTTTGAGAATATTTAATTTGACATATTTTCCTAAGGTAGCCGGATATCTTTTTAGATATACGGATTTCCTTAATAAAAGGAAAAAATACATTTCATGCATTGCATTTTTCATATTCATGCATTTTATATAATATGTGATTCTTGTTATAATAATTTCTATGATATTGTTATTATTTTGATTTATATTTTTTGATGTTATATGGTTTATTATACGGTTTTGAATATTCCATGATATCCTATGCTTTTATTTAGTTATTGTTTTGGTCATATTATTTAGCATATACTATGTTCATGCATTATTATTTTCATTTTTATTTTCATGCATATTATATGATAGCATTATTTCATATTCCATCTCATTTATTTTATATGCCATATCATTCATGTTTGCCATGTCATTTAAATTATTTCATTTCATATAGAATATGTTATGTTACTTAGGTTCTTTTATTTCATTTAGAAAATATCATGTTACTTAGGTTATTTCATTTCATATAGAGTATGTTATGTTACTTAGGTTATTTTATTTCATTTAGAATATATCATATGACTTAGGATATTGCATCTCATATTGATTATACTATGTTCCCTAGGTCATTTCATTTTATATATAATATGTCATATAACTAAGGATATTTCATTTCATTTAGAATATGCTAAGGCATTTATTTCATTTCATTTAGAATATGCTGAGGCATTTACATTATATCATATCGTTTAGGAAGCATTATATTATTTAGATTTTGCTATGTCATTTTATTTATGTCATGCATATACATATTCATATCTTTTAAAATGTTTTCAAAAGGATAATGATTTTTCAATAAAAAATAAAGATATTCTCGAGTTAAAATAATTTATGAGTTCTCTACCGGGTTTGCTGGAGGGAATATCATCAATTATCATTAATAAAGAAATATCTTTCTTTCAAAAAAAGAGAATGATTCGAAAAGTTTTCCAAAACTAATAAAAATTTCTATATTTTGCCACGTTTGTTGGGGAATATAGGAAAATTTTGAATTTATAAATTCCGAATCATTTTCAATTAAAAATGGAATTATTTTTCTTTAAATTGGGAATTAACTTGAAATACAAAATTTAAAACCAATTTTTTACCGAGACTTGAGATAACACACGATTAATAAGGTACCGTTTTATACGGGCGTTGTGGGGGTGCTAATCCTTCCCTGCACGTAATCGTCTCCCGAACCCGCTTCTTTGATTTCTCTGGTTTAAAACGCAAACTTGAAATTGGTTTTTAAAATTTTTTAATTAATTTTTAAAATATTTTATGAAACCGGTTTTAATAGGTGGCCGATCACACCTAGCTAAAAAAGATTGGTGGCGACTCCATGTCTTTTTCAAGGTCATTTTCAAAAACCTTTATTTTTCTAAAGGAATTAAGTCGACTTTTCCTCGATTTTTTTAATGTCACGCTTAACGAATAATAAAGTCTTGCGATGAGACTCGTTATTTTTTAGGTTGCGACATGCGCAGTTAGTATTTGTATTGTACCACCTTGGATATAGAGGTGTCAGAGGTTTGAGGTACACGAGTGCAACAAGTTGACCCTGCAGTAGTTTGGGATATATCTTACCATAGGTAGCAGGAATCGGCTCAAATTGGGGTTTTTGATCGTTCCTTGGTGAATGTTGGTCATTGCACGCGGGACCCTGAGTGTTTGGGATAGTATTTCGAGGAAGGGTTATTTGTGGGGATATACCTGTCGGGAACGGCTGTTGCAGTATATTGGTATAGGGGAATGGGTTTTGGGTAAGGTGGTTTACATTGGGGTAGTAAGGATTATACCCCGGGAAAGGTGTGTAAGGTGTCAGAGGTGCATAAGATGTGGTAGGAGTATAAGGCCTTGGTGGTGTGTATGGTGTAGGAGGTGTATAGGGGTATTGGCTGAAACTTACTGCATGTGTTTCCTCCTTCTTCTTTGCAGGAAAAACTCTCTTTGGGGTAGAAGACTCACCCCCTTCCATCTTCCCGTTTTTAATAGCGGACTCTATCATTTCCCCAGATATTACCATATCTGCAAAGTCCTTGGTGGCGCTTCCCAACAATTTGTCATAATAAGGTGCTTTCAAGGTGTTGATGAAAATCAATATGGTTTCTTTGCTAGTTAAAGGGGGTTGCACTTGTGTGGCAAGATCTCTCCACCTCTGCGAGTATTCTTTGAAGCTCTTATTGGACCTCTTTTCCATATTCTGTAATGACAGCCTATCAGGTACCATGTCAGACACATGCTTATAATATTCCATGAAAGCCCTGGCCATATCTGTCCATGAACGAATCTTGGTACGACTCAGTTGATTGTACCATCGGGTTGCTGACCCTGTCAAGCTATCTTGGAAACAATGAATAAGCGGTTTCTCATTATCATCATGCCACGTCATCCTTCTGCAGTACATGGTCAGATGTGCTGATGGGTTGGTAGTCCTATTATACTTTTCAAAGTCTGGTACTTTGAGCTTTGGGGGAATTACTAGATCGTGTACCAGGCTCATCTCTTTGGCATCCAGACTGCCAAATAACTCTGCCCCTTCAACTGCCCTTAACCTTTCCTCCAACAGCTGATATTTTTTCTGGATTCAGCAGTTTCAACCCTCTTCAGTTCGGTCATTTTTGCCCTTTCCTTTTCTGCCATTTCTTCAAAGTTTGGAACTTCCACCTCAATTGAATCAACCCCGATATTACCCCTTTTAGGACCGAAATTTTGTGCTTCGGCTGCTGGTTGGATGTAAATATAGGAAGTTGCTCCAGTCGAAAGTTCATTTCCCACAGGTTGGGATGTCTGACCATTCCCCTGTACCACCTCTGGTCGATCTTCCTAGTTCACTGCCCCCATTCCGATAACTAAATTTTCTCTTGGCCACTTTGCCTCATCATGGTACTCATCATCTCCATGAGTTTGTTCATTTGTTCTCGTGTCTCCTCTTGAGACTTGGCTAACTATTCCTGCAGTTCTTTTTGAATTTTCTCCATCCTCTCAAATCTAGCAAGTTGATCGTTTTCCATAGCTCTTGCTCGAGATCGAGTATTGTAAGGGTGTTGAAAGTCTGATTCTTTCCGAGTGCGACCAATTGTACCTTTAGTTTTAAAAACCATGGATTAGAAATTATTGACGCATTTCTTATTTTATTTTATAAAAAATGAATGAATGAATGAGTGTTAATTAATGAACAAATTAGTAAATGACTAAGTGTATGAACTTAAATGACTAATTATAAAGAACGAATGAATGAACAAATAAATAAGTGACTAAGTGTATGAACAATTTATAAAGAATAAATGAATGAATGATTATGAATATGAATATAAATATAAATATAAATGAATGAACAAATAAAATATATAAAAGGAAGAACAAATGAATGATGAATGCATTTAAAAGTATTGGCCCCGGGATAATTCCAACCAAATGGTCTTTCATTGATTTCCTGGAACTAAATACATCAAAGAAAAGATCCTAGCTTAAGACAATATGATAATCCTAGGAAAATGCTATTACCAAAATACTGGTCCTATAGTAACTCCCTCGGATCTTGGACTTTCTTCACTGTCCTCTTTTGACTGCCTTGTTCTTCTATCTGATCCCTAATTGTTCACGACCCTTTGACGTGTCAGCAGAAGCATCACCGTGTAAGGTTTCCCTAGCTTGTTTCTCCAGCTGATTCGCTCGGGCTTCCTCATGTTTTGCTTTTTCTGCCCAATAGTTCTTATCCTTCTTGAGGTTTCTGACTTCTTGTTCCCATTCCCCGAAAGTCTTGAGAGTCCCCTCGAATTTGAGCTCGAAACGGTACCTCTTGTTCTCTAAGTGTAAATCCGAAAGATCGCTTTGAACAGTATCCCGCTCTCTCTTGATCTTTCCCTTTTCTCTTTCTCGGGCTGATTCCCTATTTTTCATATCCTTAAGCTCTTCTTGCAATCTAGCAATTTCCATGCTTATTTGGGCCTTTTCCTTTTCAAATTTCACCCTTCGATTTCTAACTCTGATGGCGCTTCCTTGGGCGGCGAACTCAAATGCTGAACTTCTTCCCCATCTGTTGTCAGCAACCTATCATTAACCCTCAACTCACTCCATGTCAGGTAATCAGGTGTGACGATGTCGGCATATCTAGCTACCTCCACTCGATGAGTTTCTTTCCATGCTACCACAATCTCACAGACCTTTCCCGAATATCCATCTTCTCCATAAGCAAATTCCAAATTACTAAGGTCATGGGTCATCGGAGTAAATTGACGGGATTCTGATTGCCTTCGTGCTAGCAGTGGTGCATAGCTCACTCTTCCCCATACTCCCAATAATGGAACAGAAGCTTTATCTCCGCACTTGTACAATGTCGGCATAGGAGCTATCCATGGAGCTCTCCAAACTATCATTTCAACCCTGATATTTCGGAATATGTTGATCCATTGTTCTTCAGTCCTATTTTCAAGCCAATCCCTCTTAAGAAATTCACCAATTGGTACAAAAGATTTCCAATATGAGCGAAGAGGGAAATTCTTCTGTTTACAAAAATAGCTCTGAACCCATATGTAAAGGAGCTGTATACAACCTAGAAAATGCCCTTTTCCTTCCCGTTTACAGAAATTGAGGGATCGAATTATTTCTGCTATAATTGTCGGGGCTGGGTTTATCCTTTGCTCAAGCCTCTCGAAAACATCAAATATCGCCACATCCACATACCCTAATATCTTCGGGAAGATAACTAAACCATAGATAGCCAAAGCAAAAATATTCCTATCTGTCTCCTTGCTCGAATGGCTATGGATTAAGGTTCGTAAAGTGTCCCACGATATATAGTAGCTTACCTCTTTTAGGACAACATGGCTTTCGACCCAATTTCTTTCCACTCCCAGAATTTTAGAGACCTTTTTCTTGAAACCCGACGTCTTTGTATCCTTCAAATAAATACGATCGGGAATAACATTCTCAATATGCCGCCAGGTCAAATATTCCTCTATCGTTGGAGTCATATCCTCTCGGTTGAAGGTAAAACACCGATAAGCTAGATTCCAGAATTGCATCATAGCTCGTAATACCTCACCACTGACCTTAACCTGAGCTAACAGTGCTATGTCCCAATATGTCTAAGTGAAGGCTTCTTTTTCTGATATGTTCCACTGATTCCATATATCTATCAATTCCCGAAGATCATTTTGCTTGATAGCAAGATCAACCTCGACTGGTAATGCTGACACATATCCCATCTTCAAACAATCCCCATTATCTTGCTGACCTTTCTCGGACTGTTTCCTAACCTCTAAATGCTTCTCGACCACTAAGGCACTTTGACCCTCCATGAAAGCCCTTTTGGTTGAATAATATCCTGAGACAATAACCTTCAAATGTGCAAAAATGATGACAAGAATGCAAAAAAAAAAAAAACAAAACAAAACAACAAAGAGAAAATGAATTAATAACGGGAATAAATACGAATAATACAAAAAATTTATATATATAATTCAAAACAATAATTATCCCTGAGGATGCCAACTAAATTATAACATCCCTGGGACGAAATTACGAGCATTGTGATGTACGTTCATTATTGTCTGATTTTCAAAAATAAACTTATTCGGAAAGTAGAATAGAAGGTAAAAGGATTGGAAATATTCCTCCATGTGTTCTTAACTTCGGGATATCTAATTTGAAATCCGGCATGGCTTCGCCTAGGTTTACTATATGAAGGTGAATTAGTTCTAAAAGCCCCGAATTGTTCCTCACTATCGCCGGTGAAGGCTAGTAAGGCACCCCGATAAAAGCGGGTTCAATTCGTTAAAGTCTATTTCCCTAGCCCATGCGGATTGTTGATCATGAAGGCTTAGGTAATTTAGTACTCCGAAAGTGTTTCACTAGCCCATGCGGATTGTTAATCATGAAGGCTTAGTTGCTTTGCTCCCACCTAAAAGGACGGAACCTGGGTATAGGATTCATGATATGCAAATGCACGTGTAGTGTAGTGTGTGAGGAGAAATAACAAACCTTTCACGACCTATTCTATATCCCTTATTCTAAATGCCCCAACAAGATTAAACAACATAAATCATCAATTAATCAATAAATGAATATATCCACCGAAATAACCAGAGAACAATTATAATATGTATGCACATGAATATAGACATATTTAAAAACATTTTATTATTTTTTGAAATTATCCTTATTATTTTTTTAAATGTGCGAATTAAAATTAAATACCAATTAAACAAACAAAACTAAGACTTTGATAACACACGAATAATTCTAGGCCTGACTCTCTAATTTTCCCCAGCGGAGTCGCCAAGTTGTCGCAATCCTAAAAAATAACAAGTCTCATCGCAAAACTTTATTATTCGTTAAGCGTGACATAAAAAAAAAACCGATGAAAAGTTGACTTAATTCCTATAGAAAAATGAAGGTTTTGAAAATGACCTTGAAAAAGACAAGGAGTCGCCACCAAATTTTTTTAGCTAGGTGTGATCGGCCACCTATTAAAACCGGTTTTGTAAAATATTTTAAAAATTAATTAAAACATTTTTAAAACCAATTTCAAAGAAACGGGTTCGTGACTTGGTTACGTGCGATGAAGGATTAGCACCCCCTCAACGCCCGTATAAAACGGTACCTTATTAATCATGTGTTATCTCAAGTCTCGATAAAAAAATCGATTTTAAATTGAGTATTTAAAGTTAATTCCCAATTTAAAGAAAAAATAATTCCATTTTTTAATTAAAAATGATTCGGAATTCATAAATTTCAAAATTTTCTATATTCCCCAACAAACGTGGCAAAATATATAAATTTTTATTAATGTGGAAAACTTCTCGAATCATTCTCATTTTAAAGAATATATTCCGTTATTAATGATAATTGATGATATCCTCCCCAGCAAACCCGATAGAGAACTCATGAATTATTTTAACTCGAGAATATCTTTATTTTATTGAAAATCATTACCTTTTTGAAAACATTTAAAAAAATATGAATATGAATATGCATGACATTAATAAAATGACATAGCAAAATCTAAACAATATAATGCAACCTAAATGATATGATATATGCAACCTAAATGATATGATATAATTTAAATGTCTTAGCATATTCTAAGTTAAATGAAATATCCTAAGTTATATGATATATTCTAAATGAAATGAAATGACATAGGTAACATAATATATTCTATATGAAATGAAATGTCCTACGTCATATGATATATTCTAAATGAAATAAAATATCTTAAATGACATAATATATATCCTAAATGAAATGAAATAACCTAGGTAACATAATATATTCTACATGGAATGAAATGACCTATGTAACATAACATATTCTATATGAAATGAAATAATTTAAATGACATGGCAAATATGAATGATATAGCATATAATTTAAATGACATGGAATATAAAATAATGCTATCATATAATATGCATGAAAATAAAAATGAAAATAATAATGCATGAACATAGTATATCTTAAATAATATGACAAAAAATAACTAATTAAAAAACATAGGATATCATGAAATATTCAAAACCATATAATAAACAATATAACATCAAATAATATAAATCAAAGTAATAACAATACCATAGGAATTATCATAGCAAAAATCACATATTATATAAAATGCATGAATATGGAAAATGCAATGCATGAAATTGTATTTTTTCCTTTAATTGAGGAAATCCGTATATCTAAAAAGATATCTGGCTACCTTAGGAAAATATGTCAAATTAAATATTCTAAAACCAAAGTGCCTTGTGATTGTTTGAAAACAATTTTGAAAAGCTTAGATTAAAAATAAAAACTTAGGTAAACCTTTTTTTAAATGGCTATAATTTCCTAAGTTTAAAATCCCGGACTTGACCACCCTTAACCTTAGACTTAAAAAATCATTTTTAGAGTTTAAAAAGGCTTAGAAACTACCCTAAGTCAGTAGCTAAACTTCCTAATCAGCCCCCTCTAGGTAACTTAACCAAAACAGAAAAATGATTTTCCTTCAAATTCAATTTTGACTCCACTATCGAGTTTTAAGCCACGATTTTTTACCCTATTTTTAAAACTTCTAAAAAATCTAAAACAAATACTGGAGACCTAGGACATGTAAAACTACATGAAAAATAATAGGCTTAATTTTCCGATTAAAGGTGACTACCCAGAAAAATTGGGAAAGTACAAGTACTTGGTGAAAAAAAACTGTTTTGCCAAAACACATTTTGCCTATGATAAAATCGTTTAAAAATCAAAGTAAAAATTTTTAAGACTCACAAAATTACTCACCAACAGTAGTAGGACTTTTGAAAAGTTATATAAAAATTGGCTAAGTAAAAAAAATCACAAAGGTAGAATAATTAATTTGACAAACCTTAATTTTCCACAAGTATGCTCAAGAGAGCATGACTTTGAACCATTAATTGGCCTAAATCATTAGTTAAGTGGCATGGACATGAAATGCATGAAAAAATACAGCCAATATGATGCATGAAATGCATGGTTTTAAACCTAAATGTCATGAAAAAATGCATGGCATCAATAAAGTGACCTAGACCTAAATGAACTTGCATGGCATTTAATGCAACCTAGGTCTAAAATGCATGGACATGCATGGAACCAAACCTAACATCTAAAATATGCACGGCAATAACACAAACATAAGGCATGCTTGAACCAAAAACTCAACCAAATGTCATAAAAATGCAAACCTATCATCTAACATAACAAAAATGCACACACAAAGCAAAATAACATGAAGTGGCCGAATGACCTCAAGCTCCAAACAAGCATGGCATTTTCACGAACACTTGATATGCTTGAACCAAAAACTCAACCAAATGTCATAAAAATGCAAACCTATCATCTAACATAACAAAAATGCACACACAAAGCAAAATAACATGAAGTGGCCGAATGGCCTCAAGCTCCAAACAAGCTTGGCATTTTCACGAACACTTGATATGCTTGAACCAAATACTTAATCAAATATCATGCAAATGCAAACCTATCAACTAACATGACAAAAATGCACATACAAAGAAAAATAACATGAAGTGGCCGAATGGCCTCAAGCTCCAAAACAAGCAAGGCATTTTCAAAAACACTTGATAAACTAACATACTCAACTTGAAATATAACACTCAAATCATGCAAATATAAAATAGAGGTATTAAAACTAACAAAATTTTTCACAAACACTTGATATACTAAACATAAAACATCAACAAATTTAAACATTATGAAAACAAAAAATTAAAAATGCAAGAACATGATAATAAACTCATAATTGGCAACAAACAAGCAACCAAATTAAAACAAACTTCAAGTATATGTAGTAGAAGAATATTTAAAGCATCAAGACTAAAGAAAATAACAAAAATAACATGACAAATCAAAGCAAAACAGCAACAATAATAATAAAAAATCTGGGCCATTCGGCCATGGTAAGAAAATAAGAAAAAAAAATGTAAGAACTTGTTTAAGAAAAAGATGAAGAAAGAACTTAAAAAGAACATTAAAAAACACTTTATTTAAAAGGAAAATCAAAAGAAAGCTCACCGAAATAATAATCAACACAGCAAAAACAAGAATGGAAAATCAAGAAAGTGCAAGAGTTGGTGCTAAAAGCAACCTCAAGAAGCTATCTTTCAAGCTTTTTCTCTTCAAACTTTCTTTTCTTTTCTAAACTTTTCTTTTTGCTTTTAACCAAAGAGAGAAAACTAAGCAAAAACCAAGAGAGAAATCTGAAAATGAAGTGCTGATAATGAACTTTCTGCCTCTCCCTTAAGCTGGCTGAACCACCCCTCTCTCCTCACTAGGATGTTGTCATTTTTACTCCAACCAATTTCCATCCAAGGGCTAGTGATTCAAGGTGAAAAATCATGAAATTATCACACTTAGATTAGGCCATCAGCTGTCCATAATTTCAAGAATAACATTGAACCTCTCCCTCTTCATGCATTGGTCCATGTGACTTATTTGCAATGGCTTGATAAAAAAAAATCACTAACTAACTCTTAATTCTTGGCCTTTTGATTGAAAAATCAGAAGCTTCTTCCCTCCTTTGGGCCTTTGCTGGCCAACACTCCCTTTTCCAGCCCAAGTCTGATTTTTTTGAAAGGCAAGAGAAGCCCTTTTTGGTTTCTTGGGTAAAATGACCGTTTTGCCCCTCGGATGCAAATAAATGGCAAACGGACTCCAAATTTAAATTTTCTTTTTTTAATACTTTCAAAATAATAAAATATTGAATTTTGGAAGTTTTCAAAATTTTTCGAGTCTGTTTACTATTTATTTGGATTTTTTATTCCAAAAATGCCCTTTTATGCCTTCACATTTTACCATTTTATAAACAAGCTCCAAAACAAGATTTTTCTCCACCAATCTCTTCCAAATAATTTAAAAGTGCGATCTAGAAGTTTTCATAATTTTGGAACTCATTTGGTATTTTTTCGGGATTTATCTGCTTGAATTACTACATAGAGGGCTCGGGATTTGGCCATTTTGCAAACGAACTCCGAATCAAGATTTTCTTTTTCCAATCTCTTCCAAATAATTTAAAAATGATGTTTGCAAATTTTCATAATTTTTGGAGTCCATTTGCTATTTTTTCGGGATTTATCTTCTTGAATTATTGCATAAGAGACCCGGGATTTGGCCATTTTGCAAACGAACTCCGAATCAAAATTTTCTTTCGCCAATCTATTTAAAATAATTTAAAAATGAGATTTGCAAATTTTTAGAAGATTTGGAGTTCATTTGCTATTTTTCCCAAATATTCCCATTTCGCCTTTTTGCCTTCGAAACTCGGTTTTGCTCAAAACAAGTCCGATTTTTAGATTTTCTTCAAACTGAGCCTTGGGGTATCCCTTTTTAATGATTCCTCATCCATTGGTGGCTTTGGTCTTACAAAGTTGGGTCATTTTTGTAATTCTTCCCAATTTTATCAAAATCCACCAAAAACCCTAATTCTCGGTTTTCTCCCGGATTGACTTTTCTTTCAGTTTTTCTTTCAAGTGGCTTCTCCATTACCAGTAGTCAATGCTTATCTTTCATTTGGAACCTTAAATTTTGACCAATTCGATGGTTTAAGCACTTTTCCCCAAATTTCTCGGATTAGGGTTTCTTTTATACTAAATCTCCAAAACCCAACTTTCGAACTCCATATCTTTCAATGTAGACCTCGGATTATCAAAATTCTTTCGCCATATTTCAATTGAACTTCAAATATTTATTTTGAAAGTGTATTGACTTTTTTAGTAGTTGACTTTTTAGGGTTGACTTTTTTAGGGTTGACTTTTCCTGGGTTGACTTTTTTTTATTTTAACTTTTTATGCTCGCCCTCTTAAACTAAGTCTCGGAGTATCACCTACAGGATGAAAAAAAGTCTTTTTACATTCTGAAACATCAATTTAGGAAGAAAACATACATATTTTAGTGGTCTTGACAAAATTAGGTGTCAATAATATATATGCCTCATATGTTGTTGCCGCCTCCCCTAAGCAAGTAGAAACCCTGGTAGTCGCATCCTCCCACCTCCCTGTGAGAATTGACGCATAGAGAAAAAAGGAGGAGGAATCCGTTTTCTTCCTGCCTGCTTCTTTTTGGCTAACTAGTGTAAGAGGAGAAAGGTTTCTCACAACCTAGACTACTAGTATTGTCTTGGCAAAACATAATTTCAACCTTGTGAAGGTTTTCGAGTCACCTGTGTGGATTACTTTTAGAGGCCGAATAATTGGACGGCTTTGGTTTGCGACAATCGGGCTTTGTGTGCAAGAAGAAGAACATCAAGAATCTGTCTTGAGGTTTCGGCAATCTCCATTACAGAGGTATGAGATTTTGATTATTATCTGTTCTTGACAGGATGATCGTTTTGAATTCATAGGTAGATCCATGGAGGGATTCAGTTTTCTCTTGTTTTGTTTTATTCCACTGCGTTGTTAATTTAACTTGTTGATTAAATTATACATTATCTCTGTTTGAGTATGATCCGATCCTCAACATTGGTATTAGAGCCTCGCTTATGTTATTCCTATACGGTCTATGCTTTGATTGTTATCTTTAACAAATTAGTTATGTTCTTTGAGTTGTTTTGATCCGATTGTCACTAACCAAAATTGTGAGAATTGCACTTGTAGTGTTTCAGTGAAGATAGCAGGTTATCATGGTGAATTGTTGTTGATTAATTGGTTTAAAATTGTTTTAAACTGGTTAATGCAAATAGCGAAAGTTTAGCAGCAATTGAGAATTGTTCATGCCTACTTTGCACCAACTTTGGTGATTTGAAGCAGAAAAACTTGTAGACTTTTCTTGGCTGTTTTTAATGCATGGTTTGATGATCTTCATGTTTTAAAATTGCTTAGAATTATTCTTGGCAAGCTTGAAAAATCATAAAACTAATTTGGCATTGAAAAGTTGAAAGCTGTAGGAGAACGGAGGTGGCGACTATACCCTGTAGCCGCAGCCTGCACCTTCCCTTGCTAGGGTTTTTGCTTCTATCAGATTTTCACAGCATGTGGATTTTCGATAATATTGAGTTACCAATGTTGTAGTGTCCTAGTTGAACTACAACAAAAAAATTGGTGACCATGGTAATATTGTTGAATTAATTCAATTAAATCACCATTGTGAGAATTTACATGTTATAAATATTCAATTAAATTGTTTAATTGGATGATAATTTAATTAAAGGAAATAATCCTAATTGGATTAGGATTTATTCTAATGAGATTAGAATAAATGTTTATTATTTTCTTAAAATTAAATTATGGAGAAAATATAATCATTGAATGGTAACTAGAGATTAAAGCATGATTTTATATGTTCATAAATTGTTTGTGAATGTATGGGATGATTATGGACTTAGACCCAATATGATTGTGGATGGTTTATTTTATTTTTCATGGTTTTTATTATTAAATAGGGACTACGTGCCCTGCCTTATCTCTTTTTTTCTGGAGTTGTAAAAATTATTTCCTCACCTAATTCCCCTCAAATGTAACTTGAGGTTTCTTTATAGCAAATGTAATTAGTTACATCAAAGTGTAAAATTAGGATTAGCAAGGAATAATTTTTGTAACTTGAAGATGGAGAAGATAGGCACCATGAAGATAAGGAGATTACAAGCAAGCTTTTAAAGACTCTGTATGTAATCACCTAGGAATTTGACCAACTAATTTCCTTTGATGGCTTAAGGAAATTAGATTAGAAAAATCCATAATCATTCAAGTAGAAAACATGTTATAGATTTATTTTATGCGATATTATAAATGCTATGAATGCCTGATATGATGAGACTTATATTTAAAAAAAAGGGAAATCCCTCTTTACAATATTGAGTCACATGTTTCGCATGATAAAGTTGTCTTCCATCAACATAACAAGATAACCAGAGTTCTTCTAGTATGAGGCTTGTTGAGTCACTGAAGGTCAAACTACTGTACGAATATGTTTGAGTTATGAAGATGGGTATTACTCAACTAATGCTATATTGTTTGGATGCTTTAAAGCTTGACCGCATCGTGTTAGAGGCAAAGTTAGGCGACATACATATCATGTACTTAGACAAGGAGTTGTCACCTAACTGATCTAGGAGTTGCATAGAGATGCAATTGATAAGCTATGTTATTTACCCAACTAGGCTTGTTGTAATTTGTTAAGTCACTCAAGGTTGCAACATGTTGAAAAGGATCCCAGCCCACTAGAAATACCTTGATGAGATTTATGAATAATAGTGAGGGCTATTATCTCGAAAAATTAGTGGGAGAACCAACAAGAGATTTAATACCTCATCTTGAATTGGTATAAATACATGAATATAACTGATATATACTTTTTCGATATTAGTTGTTGAAAAATGGTTAATACTTTAACTGCACTGCGCGACATTATGATGCCATTAGTCCAAAATGTTTGGATTGGTACATGAGATTGAGAAGTGTTCTCAATGAAAGGAAGGTTGCTCACTTGACAAGTCAAGAAGAACTTATAGAAGTTTCTGGGTTGACTGTGTTTGTGATTGAACTAAATCTTTCTACTGTTAAATTTAATTTCGGGATAATTGATTCAAGATACGGTTCACATCTATGTAATGACATAGTGATGTTGAAAGGAAGTCGAAAGTTAAACAAGATGAAGTAGTTCGAAGATTAGGCAATGGTGCAAAGGTTGTAGTATTGGCCGTTGGAACATGTACTTTATCTTTGCCTTCTGGCATGAAGTTGGAACTGAAAGATTATTACATTGTTCCAGTATTGTCTAGAAACATCATTTCGGTTTCATACCTCACTGTTACTGATAGTTTCGAGATAAGAATGAAGGGCAATAGTTGCTCTGTCATTCTTAAAGACATACACTAAGGATCAGCAACATTACATAATGGTTTATATGTTTTGGATCCAGAGATGCCTGTGTTCAATATAAATGTCAAGAAAGCAAGAAAAGATGATCCCAGTAAGACCTACATCTGGCACTGTAGACTTGGTCATATCAATGAGACAAGGATTTCCAAATTGCATAAACATGGTTATTTGGAACCCTTTATTATGAATCATATGGGACATGTGAATGTTGTCTCCTTGGTAAGATAACCAAGACTCCCTTTACAGGAAAGGGTGAAAGAGCTGGTGTTTAATTGGGCTTAATACATTCAGATGTATGTGGGTCACTAAACACAGCTGCTAGAAGTGGTCACACATACTTCATAACCTTTATTGATGATCATTCAAGATTTGGTTATGTGTATCTTATAAGATACAAGTCTAAAGCTTTTGAAAAGTTCAAAGAGTTCAGAGCTGAAGTAGAGAAACACACGGGTAAAAATATTCTAGCTCTTAGATCAGATCGAGGAGGAGAATATTTGACCTATGATTTCTTGGATCATTTAATAGAAAATGGAATTCTGTCGTAATGGACTCCACCTGGAACTCCTCAGCATAACGGAGTGTCCGAGAGGAGAAATCGAAACTTGTTGGACATGGTTCGATCCATGATGTCTAAGGTTGACCTTCCGATATCCTTTTGGGGATATGCCTTAGAGACTGTAGCTTACCTTATAAATAGGGTTCCAAGCAAGTCGATAGATAAGGTACCATATGAGATATGGAATGGCAAGAAGCCATATTTATATTTTCTAAAGATTTGGGGATGCACGGCTTATGTGAAGTGTGTACCTTCTGATAAGCTGGGAGCTATATAAAAAAAATATAAGTTTGTGGGATATCCTAAAGAGACTATTGGATATTACTTTTATAGTCCTACTGATCTAAAGGTGTTTGTGTCAAAAACACGCTGCTTTTCTAGAGAAAGAGTTTCTACTAGAAGGATTCAGTGGGAGCAAAGTAGAACTTGAAGAAGTTCAAGAACCACAATCTAACATTCCCTTGGAACCTGAGCCATCGGTTGAAGCATTAGATGCTCAGACTAATGCTCAAGAAATACAAGTACTCCGAAGGTCTAGTAGGGAGAGGCAAACACCAATAAGATATGGATTTCTTTTGGAAAGAGATGGTTTGCCTATTGATAATGAACCTACTATATATAAAGAAGCAATGTCTGACATCAATTCCAAGAAATGGTTTGAAGCCATGAAATCTAAAATGGATGCCATAGAAGTTAACCAAGTTTGGTCTTTAGTTGATCCACCTCAAGGGATAAAACCCATAGGGTGTAAATGGGTCTTCAAGATAAAGACAGACATGGATGGCAACATATAAACATATAATGCTAGATTGGTTGCAAAATGTTATAATTTAGTTGAAGTCATTGATTTTGAAGAAACCTTTTCACCAGGTGCCATGGTTAAATCCATTAGGATTATGCTTGCTATAGCTGTATACCATGATTATGAGATATGGCAGATGGATGTAAAAACTGTATTCCTTAACTGGAATTTGTAAGAGGAAGTGTATATGACACAACCTGAAGGTTTTTCATCCAATGCCACTTTTAATAAGGTATGCAAGCTGCAAAAGTCCATTTACGGACTAAAGCAAGCATCTCGGAGTTGGAACATTAGGTTTGATGAAACAATTAGAGAATTTGGTTTCATTAAGAATCCTGATGAACCATGTGTTTACAAGAAGGTGAACGGACATGCAGTTGTGTTCCTAGTCTTATATGTCGACGACATATTACTCATAGGAAACAATGTACCGAGGCTTCAGATGACCAAAGTCTAGCTCTCCAAACAATTCTCCATGAAGGATTTAGGAGAAGCAGCATATATTCTGGGAACTAAGATCTACAGAGATAGATCGAAAAGGCTGCTTGGATTATCCCAATCCTTTTACATAGACAAGGTTCTAAAGAGGTTTAGCATGGATATCTCCAAAAGAGGTAACTTGCCTATGGTACATGGTGTATATCTCTCAAAAGAAATGTGTCCTAAAACTTGCAAAAGAAGGACACAAATGGATAGGATCCCATATGCTTCCGCAATTGGTTCTATCATGTACACCATGTTGTGCACAAGACCAGATGTATCGTACATTCTGAGTGTCACGGGCAGATACCAAAGCAATCCTGGTGAGAGTCACTGGATTGCTGTGAAAAATATCCTCAAGTACTTGAGAAGAACTAAGGATATTTTCTTGGTCTCTGGAGGGACTGAACTACAAATTAGGGGTTATATGGATGCTGGGTTCCAAACTGATAAGGATGACAATAAATCGTAGGGCAGTTATGTATTCACCTTAAATGGCATTGCAATTAGTAGGAAAGGTTCCAAATAGACTACAACTGAAGATTCAACAACAGAAGCTGAATACATCTCCGCATGTGAGGCAGCGAAGGAGGCTGTTTGGATTAAGAAGTTCATAACTGAACTTGGTGTGGTTCCAAGCATTGTTGATCCAGTACCACTTTACTATTATAACAATGGAGCCATAGCGCAAGCTAAGGAACCAAGGTCTCATCATAAATCCAAACATGTATTGCGGCAATATCACTTGATTAGAGATATAATTCAAAGAGGTGTTATAAGTATAGAGAGGGTACCTATAGAGGATAATATAGCTGATCCTTTCACTAAGGTTCTATCCCAGCAGAAACACAATCGTCACATGGAAGGACATGGGCTTAAGTACATGGGCGATTGGCTTTAGTGCAAGTGCGAGATTATTGGTGTAAGCCCTGCAAGCCAATCTAGTTGGGCTTGTAAGACACTATTTTCATGTATTGCACATTATAGTTTATTAATTATAATTGAGGTATTTCTTTATCTATAAGTTTTGTTATAATTGTTATAAATCACTTGTGAAGATAAAGCCCATGAAACACAATGGCATTTCAAAGGAATTGTAAGGAGTTACAATTATGAGGATCCTTATGCATCAATGCCGTATTTCTAAAACTATTCCTGGTCATCGTATTGTCAAGATAGGGCATTGACAATGCTCAAAGACTGGTATATGTTAAGCCTTCATGCACTTGATGCATGCAACCGATCTCATAGGTTGGAAGTATAGAGATACTTGGGGATAACATATGGGTGCTTGTTAGTTGAACAAGTTCACTATACATGACCAGCTATGAGAGTTCCATTTAGTATTTCACTCAAGTGTCTATGGGAAATACTCTCATGTATCAATAGTGTAAGTAATCCTTGACTTGTGACAGCAGGTCATCTTGTATGTGAATTGTCATACTTAGATTTCATCACGAACGGGTCCCAAACAAGAGGATGCTTATAGTATGGTGTTATTGGGTATGACAGGAAACATACGAAGATGAATGAGTGGTCCAGAGAGGATTCATCACCCTGGATGATATGAGGGGACATATCTCACATATATCTAGCTTATATTAACTTATGGAAGTCCTTGGCCAAACAAATACTTAAGGAGTTAATATTAATGTTTCATATCTAATATGGAATGGGATTAAGAGTAGACACTGTGCCATGCTCTTTCCTATCTTGGGATATTTGATGAAGGGATCGAATTACAAAAGAAATATTGTACACGAAAGGCTTGTCGAACCTAGTTGACTCTCTCAGCATTTGGGTGGTCATGATGCATTGCTAGATGCCTCTCATGATCTATAAATATGAATTGGAAATTCTTTAATGAATTTAATTTATATTTATGCCAACATGTTGGGGGCCTAATGGGTCACACATAAAAGGTGATTAATGGAATTAAAATGAGATTGGGCCAGATTAAATATTCATTAAGTGTTGTGGGCTTATTGTGAATATTTCATAATATGTATAAGGCTTTACTGCAGTTAGTCCAACAGTTGGCATACACTAAACCTAGTTATATATATGCCTCATATGTTGTTGTCGCCTCCCCTAAGCAAGCAAAAACTCTGTAGCCGCATTCTCTCACCTCCCTGTGAGGATCGGCGCATAGAGAAAGAAGAGAAGAAATTCGTTTTCTTCCTGTCTGCTTCTTTTCGGCTAACTAGTGTAAGAGGAGAAAGGTTTCTCACAACCTAGACTACTAGCATCGTCTTGGTAAAATATAATCTCAACCTTGTGAAGGTTTTTGAGTCACCTGTGTGGATTACTGTTAGAGGCCGGACAATTGGATGGCTTTGGTTTGCGACAATCGGGCTTTGTGTGCAAGAACAAGAATATCAAGAATCTATCTTGTGGTTTCGGTAATCTCCATTACAGAGGTATGAGATTTTTATTGTTATCTATTTTTGACAAGATGGTCGTTTTGAATTCTTAGGTAGATCCACAGAGGGATTCAGTTTTCTCTTGTTTTGTTTTATTCCCCTACATTGTTAACTTAACTTGTTGATTAAGTTATACATTATCTCTGTTTGAGCATGATCTGAATCCCAACAGCATCCCCTCTTTGACTGTTACAGAGAATCAGGAAACAGGCAAAGATAAAATAGACAATAATTTTGTCCGGTCAGTGAGATCACATGTGAATGAGAGAAAAGGAAGTTTTCTTCATTTTTGTTGTTGTTGATTTTTTTTTTGTTAAACTGTAAATTTTAGGATTTGTCTCAAATTAAGTTCCTTGACTAATTAAGGCTCGACTTAACTTAAGGAAACGAGTTCGATTTGCAAGAGAATAAAATACCTCGATGGTAATCCCGATGCCTAATCTTATCTTGGTGTCAGTTATATTGGGTTTAAACATCTAAAGTGCCAACTTCACTGGGCTTACTTCCTTTTGGTGCCCTCTATATTGGTCTTAAAATCTAAGATGCCAACTTTAATGGGCTTACTTTCTTTTTACCAGCTACATTGGGCTTAAAATCTAAGATGCCAATTTTTTTGGGCTTACTTCCTTTGTGCCAGCTACATTAGGCTTAAAATCTAAGATACCAACTTTACTAGGCTTACTTTCTTTTGTGCTAGCTACATTGGGCTTAAAATCTAAGATGCCAATTTTGTTGGGCTTACTTCCTTTTGTGCCAGCTACATTAGGCTTAAAATCTAAGATGCCAACTTTACTGGACATACTCTCTTTTGTGCTAGCTATATTGGGCATAAAAAAGATACCTCGACAGTGGTCGCAGGGCTCGACTCATTAAAAAAAAAAAAACAAGTTTGATTTAAAAAGGAAATACCTAGACGGTGGTCTCGGGGCTCGACTTATTTAAAAAACAAGTTTGATTTAAAAAAAATACCTCGATGGTGGTCTCGGGGCTCAACTCATATAAAAACCAAGTTCGATTTAAAAAGGAAATACCTCGACGGTGGCCTCAGGACTCGACTCATTTAAAAAAAAAAACAAATTCGATTTAAAAAAAAATACCTCGATGGTGATCTCAGAGCTCAACTCATTTAAAAAAACAAGTTCAATTTAAAATGGAAATACCTCGACGATTGTCTCGAGGCTCGACTCATTTAAAAAACAAGTTCGATTAAAAAAAAGGAAATACCTCGATAGTGGTCTCGGGGCTCGACTCATTTAAAAAACAAGTTCGATTTTAAAAAAAGTAAATACCTCAATGGTGGTCTCAGAGCTCAACTCATTTAAAAAAAACAAGTTTGATTTAAAAAGGAAATACCTCAACAGTGGTCTCGGGGCTCGACTCATTTAAAAAACAAGTTCGATTTAGAAAAAGAAATACCTCGACGGTGGTCTTGAGGCTCGACTCATGTAAAAAAACAAGTTCGATTTAAAAAAGAAATACCTCGACGATAGTCTCCAGGCTCGACTCATTTAAAAAAACTAGTTTGATTTAAAATAATAAAAAAAAAAAACCTCGACGGTGGTTTCGGGTCTCAACTCATTTAAAAAACAAGTTTGATTTAAAAAAAAAAAGGAAATACATTGACGGTGGTCTCAGGGCTTGACTTATTTAAAAAAAAGTTCGATTTTAAAAGAGAGACTTTCCATAGTTCCTGCAATGTTAGTCGAATACAGTGCCATTAATGACAAGATTTGCAAATGCTTGTAGAATGCATGTTTCCTAGGGATGAATGCAACTACATGGTTGTGTCATGAGTTCTAATCCATGATTTCATTAAGGTTCACGGACTTTCTGACTTCATGGCAGTTGTATTTGATTCTTCACTGATTACACCACTCGATGCGCCTTTCAGTATTATGGATTTATGAGATCTAATCAATACTTTATTGAGATCCACAAATTTTCCAACTCCGTGATAGTGTCTTCAATCTATCCACTGTTCACCCCACTTGATGAGTTTCTTAGTATTCGAAATTGTCATAAATCCCAACTTATGATTTCGATGAGATCCTCAAGTTTTTCGACTCCATGACGGTGTCTTCAATCTATCCATTGTTTGCCCCACTTGATGAGCTTTTCACTGTTATGGATTAGTGTGTTTTCAAATTTTAGTGGTTTCTAAAGCTCTTCTAAAATTTAACCCTACTCCATAGTAATACAAAGAAACCTTTTTGTTTAAAGATTTTTATGTTTACTAATCCTCATTCAATTTGTTAACATTCAAAATGCATATAAAAATGGCATGAAACAGCCAAATGTCATAGAAGGGATAATAAGAATTCATTTCAATAATGTTTCAGGTAACAAACATGAATATCAAGGATTTAAGAAGTAAATATAAAGTTGTGGGCCATAGATGCCCCAGATGCGGAATATCTTGGACCCTTCCTGTCTCAATTCATCTGAAATATCTTTTGCACGAGCCATTTTACTTGGGTGACCTTTTGGCTTTCGTAGCTACGTCAGACTGAGCTGTTGGGATTCGACCTCATGCTCAAACAATAATCGAATTAAAGAAGAACATGAACGCAGCGGAATAATAAACAAAGAGACAGTCGAATCTAACAGGATCATGCTTATAAAATTTTAATGCGATCTTGTAATTATAAAGCATACATCTGATCAAGAATCATACCTTAACTCAAAGATCTAGTAATCTTGAGTTTACAAACAGCCCACTCAATGTTGAACACCAAGCTGTCAATCCGAGACTTCAAGCCACACAAGTGTCTGGCCTCTAATGATAATCCACAGAAGATGATCAAGAAAACCTTCATAAGGTAGGAATGGAGTCTTGTCGAAAACGATGCTAGTAGTTTAGGTTTCAAGAAACCTCTCCCCATCTAAACATACTATGGTCGAATACTTCATAAGCATCAAGAAGAAGAAAACGCTTTTCTTGCTTCTCCGGGTTTGATTCGCCAATCTCTAGGATTATCTTGATATTCTTTCTTCTTCACTCTATGCCTTTGCTCTCTTGAAAGAAAATGTTTTTCTCTCTAGCAATCCATGAATAGGCAAGGAGGAAGTCAAGAAATCAAGAAGACACCGCCACTAAGCATATCACTTATGCGGCTAAGGGGGTCATAGGGAGGTCGGCAAAGCTATCATGTTTCTTTTATAGGGGTCGGCAATCACTCCAAGGTTTGGACTATGGACAATAGCTCTTATGTATTTGCCCTTAAGTCCTTCCACTTAATTAAACTATTTAATTAAGTCCCTATTGATTAAATTCTCAAATTAATCAATTAGGCTCTTTCCATTTTAATCTCTTAATTCATCTTTCTGTGTGGGACCCATTAGGCTTCCAATATGTTTGCAATGAATATAAATTAATCTAATTAATTTATACTCATAGATCATGAGCGGACTCTAGCAAGCCATCATTACCACCCAAATACTAGAGAGTCAAGTTAGTATCGACATAACTTTTCGTGTTCAGTCTATCAGTGTAATTCAGTCCTTTCACCAAATATCCCGGAAAGACCATGAGCATAGTGCAGTATCTACTCATGTTCAATCCATATTAGTTCTTGCAACTTTTGGTTAACTTTGTGAATTTAGAGAAACTATTTCTCCTAAATTTATAATACTCTGGCTAGAGATTCCATCAAGTTAACTTCAGCCAAGAACATATGAGATATGTCTTCGCTGTCACTTAGAGTGGTGAATCCTCTCTGGATCACTCATCCACCTTCGTATGGTTCATGTCATACCCAAAAACACCCTACCATAAGCATCACTCTATGTTAAGGACCCGTTCGTGATGGAATCAAAGTATGACACTCCCCATACAAGATGACCTGGTATCACAAGTCAGATGACTACTTACATGACTGACACATGAGAACGTTTCCATAGACACTTGAGTGACAATACCAAATGGAGTTCTCACAGCGGGTCATGTTCAGTGAACTTGTTCAATAGACAAGCACCTACATGTTATCCTAAAGTATCTCATATACTTCAACACGTGAGATCAGTTGCTTAATAAGTAAATAGGCTTAACATGTACCAGTCTTGGATCATTGCCAATGCCCCGTCTTGGCAATACGATGACCAGGAACCATTTTAGGAACATGGCTTTGATGCATAAGGATCTCACAATTATATATAATACCTTTGCAAGGCCATTATGTTCCATGGGCTTCATCCGATTAGTACTTAATAACTCCTTATCATTGTACTAACATGAAGGAAAACTTTGTATCACTAAGATATAGTGATGGGTTTGCATTATTGGTAGTTTATGCCTGACCAAACTGATTGGCTCTAGGGCATATACCAACAATCTCCCACTTGCACTAAGCCAATCGCTAACGCATCCAATGCTGAACTCTTTCGTTTAGCAATTGTGTCTCTACTAGGACATAGCTTTAGTACTTTATTGTGGGAATATGCTTCGATCATATACTTTTGATAATCTCTATTATCATAGTCACAATACTTATTCGGATCACAATGAAACCCGATTCTTTATGGCTCATGTTGTTACTTTAACAACTAGGAATCTTTTAATTAGCAGTGAGCTATGGATACACCTTTTGCAGCCTTAAACAAAAGGTTTGTATTCTGACTTGGAATATAAATAATTCAGTCATCTATAATTTGGAACGTTTCCAAATGATTGAATTTGTTTACATCATAGCATTAAGTCACTTGTTGGATTCTCTCTATGTTAAACTCTTTTAACATTTAATCCAATCATCTGTTGCTAAATCTGTTAGATCTTAGCATTACTAGTCGATTTACCTTTCAATCTTTATTGTATCTGATATACATTGTTTGGTGAGTAATCTGTATTACTCCCACTAACCCTTAGGTATGCACAAAAGATATCTCATCCTTTTGATAAATTCAACTTTTGAATGTCACTATCAAAACTGGATATCTCAATCCATTGTCTAACAATGTTCTATTAAGTAGACTCATCTCTTATGAGTTATGCATCACTGTGCATCCTACTTAATCATTATGTTTAGTAGACTCATCTCGTATGAGTAATGCATCATAATGCATCCTACTAAATCTTTGTGCCTTTATGCATCCTATGCATAAACTTCGGATTTCTACTTATGACTTTTAACTTTTAAATGCCATAATGCTCCCACTGTTTCCTACTTGTGTAGAAATATTCAAAGTAAACTCATTTACTTTTCTATGGGATGTGAATTTAAAACTCTTTTGAATGCACATTTGTAATTATAAAAACATCTCATATCCCATATGAATGTTTGTTTTACAAATACAATTCGAAATCCTTTTTAGGTTAGTGTTTCGACAACTTGGCTATTTGGAGCATCATGGACCTTTCTATGCCATCACATAGTAATGTCCATCCAATTCTTCTGATATGAATTCTATTAGATAATCAATCAATTTAGTTTCAAACTATTCTTCATTTAGATCATATCTTAATAAGAATGCTCTTTTAACTAAATTAGTTTCATAATCTTATTATGAATTTCCTTGAGCCAAAGCTCATCTAGTTGTCAAGTTTTGTATAAGATTTCCTTTGATTCATAATAAAAGAAACTACTAGTATCTGTCGATACGTGATCCCGATTCGCGGGGGACCCGTTCGAGTGAGGGGGAAACGGAATCAGAGGAAAAGACGTCTTAATTCCTCTAGATTGAAATAAAATGTCGAGGGTATGAAAACGACCTTGTAAAAAGACATGGACTCGCCACCAATCTTTTTTAGCTTGCTGTGATCGGCCACTTATTAAAACCGGTTTTATAAAACATTTTAAAATTAATTAAAACATTTTTAAAACCAATTTCAAGTCTGCATTATAAACCAGAGAAATCAAAGAAGCGGGTTCGGGAGTCGGTTACTTGCGGGGAAGGATTAGCATCCTAACAACGCCCGTATAAATTGGTACCTTATTAATCGTGTGTTATCTCAAGTCTCGGTAAAAAGTTGGTTTTTAATTTAGTATTTCATGTTAATTCCCAATTTTAAGAAAAATAAATCCATTTTTAATTGAAAATGATTCGAAATTTATTAATTCAAAATTTTCCTATATTCCCCGACAAAATTGGCAAAATATAAAAATTTTTATTCATTTGGAAAACTTTCCAAATCATTCTCGTTTTTTTTTTCAAAGAAGGATATTCCTTTATTAATTATAATTGATGATATTCCCTCCAGCAAACCCGGTAGAGAACTCATGAATTATTTAAACTCGGGAATATCTTTATTGTTATTGAAAATCATTATCTTTTTCAAAACATTTAAAAATATGAACATGAACATGTATGACATAAATAAAATGACATGGCAAATCTAGATAATATAATGCGACCTAAATGATATGACATAATTCAAATGACATAGTATATTCTAGGTACAATGAAAAAAATCCTAAGTATCATGGTATATTCTAAATGAGATAAAATGATTTAAATGACATGGCAACTCTAAATGACATGGCATATTTTAAATGACATGGCATGTTATAAATAAAATAACCTAAATGACATGGAATATGATCTAAAAGACAAGAAATGACATGGAATTAAAATAATGCTAACATATAATATGCATGCAAATGAAAATAAAAATAATAATGCATGAACATAGTATATACTAAACAATATGACAAAAATAACTAAATAAAAAAGATAGGATATCATGAAACATTCAAAATCGTATGGCAAACAAATATAAGATCATAAAATGTGAATTAAAATAATAATAATATCATGGAAAATATCATAGCAAAAATCACACATTTAAGTAAAATGCATTAACATGAAAAATGCAATGCATGAAAATGTATTTTTTCCTTTAATTACAGAAATCCGTATATCTAAAAAGATATCCGGCTACCTTAGGAAAATATGTCGAATTAGATTTTCTAAAAATCAAAACTTTGTGATTGTTTGAAAATAATTTTGAGGAAAACTTGAATAAAAATTAAAACCCTTACTAAACCCTTTTAAAATGGCTCTAGTTTCCAAAGTTTAAAATCCCGAACTTAACTATCCTTAACCCGAGATTTATAAAATCATTTTTAAATTTAAAAAAGGCTTAGAAACTACCATAAGACAGTAGCTAAAACTTCTACCCAACCCCCTCTAAATGCCTTAGCCAAATTCAACCCTTATTCCTCTTTTGATTTCAAATCTGCCTTTACTGTCCGATTTTGCCACACGATTTTTTTGCCTATTTTTAAAAATTCAAAAAAATCTAAAAAAAATACTGGAGACTCAGAACATGTAAATATACACAAGAAAACATTTTAATTTTATGATTAAAGATGACTTCCCAAAAAAATTGGAGATGTTCGAGTACTGGGTGAAAAAAAACTGTTTGTCAAAACATTTTTTTTTTTGCCTTTGATAAATTCATTCAAAAACCAAAGTAGAAATCATTGGAAATCATCCTAAAGACCTAAGGACAGTAGCTAAACATTTTAAAAACCTTGGACAAAATTGGCTAAGTAAAAAAAAATCACAAAGATAGAATAATCAATTTGACAGTTCCTTAATTTTCCACAAGTATGCTCAAAGGAGCATGACTTTGAGCCATTAATTGGCCTAAGTCACAAATCAAGTGGCAATGACATGGAATGCATGAACATACAACAAATGAAATGTATGAAATGCGTGGTCTAAAGGTCTAAATGGTAAAGGAAATGCATGACAATTCATGGCAACCTAAATGCCTAGCATGAATTTGCATGGCAATAAATGCTATCCTAACTCAATATGCATGCAATGCTTGATAATGCAAATATGACTTGGACCTAATATGTTATGAAAATGCTAATGTGACCTAAGACCTAAATAGCATAGTAATGCATGACAATACCAATGTGATTTAAGACTCAATATGCATGGCAATACCAATATGGCCTAGACCTAAAATGTAATGAACATGCCTAACAATACTATGAACATACAATGACGCATGAAACTAATGTCAATGCTGGAACAAATAGAAACTAGTACACAATTTGAAGATATGATAATGCAAAGTATGTTACCTAAACAAAATGCAAATGCATGACAAGGCAAGGAATGCATGAAGAGGCCAAATGATCACATGAGACTCTAATGCAATCCTATTTAATAAATGACATAAGTACATGATAAATCATATTAAGATGCATAATGTCATGACATTTTCAATAGCATATAACATACCAAAATCAAAATGCACAAGCTCATGGCATGGAAATTCAAACAAGTTAAGAAACAAAAGGAAAATGCACATGCAAGTCATACACAATGTGAAGTGCCAAATGGTTATGGGATAATATGATGGCTTTTTTATCATAGCATTTTCATAAGCACATGGCATACTAAAATCAGAATATACAAGTTCATGGCATGGAGATGCAAAAAAGTTAAGAAACAAAAGGAAAATGCACATGCAAGGCAAACAAAAATGAGATTGCCGAATGGTCATGGAACAATACCAAGAAAATGCAAACATGTAAGACATGACACATGAAAAAAAAAATGCACAACATGAGCATATGAACAACAACGGCCGAATATGCAAGGATGTAATATCAAGCATGGAAATGAAATATATAAGTAAATATAGCATAGAAAATAATGTAAAGAACATATATACACAAGATTTAACATAGACATGCAAAAATTACAAGCAAAACTAGTAAGTAGAACAAGGAAAGTTAAGCTCCATGGTTGGTATCAAATTGGCATAGCCTCTCACCAAACCCTAATCACTTGGTCTTGCCAAGATCATGAAGCCTTTCCATCTCAATAAAACAGAAAATAAACCATGTAAAACAGAAAATAAGGTGAGATTCATGGTAGGTAAAAATGGGCATAGCCTCTCTCCTAACCATGGTCACTTGGTCTAGCCAATATCATGTAGCCATTTCAACCTATTTTGCTTCATATTTTGTAAAAATCAGAACCTTATAATACTCTAAAAAAAATTGTAAAAATCAGCTTTCACAACAACATGCAAGGAAGAAAGAAAAATGAAAAATAAGGCAAATAAATGTGCCATTTTCAGCCATAGCATGAAACCATAGAAAAAAATTATTTTCCACCATTTTAAAGAAGAAGAAGAGATGAAAACATAAGTAAACATTAAAGAACTTTATTTCTATGAAAAATGTAGTAGGAAAACATGATAGAAAAATCAAGAAAACACCATGGAAATGAATAAGAAAGCTAGGCTAGAGCTTGGTAGAGATGACTACCTTCAAGCTCTCTATTGAAAACCTTTTTTTTTCTTTCTTTCAAAACCTTTTTCTTTTCCAAATTAGCTACTGTTTTCCAGCCAAAAACCTCTAAAAAAAATGAAATTCTGCCTCTCCCTTTAGCCTTGGCCGAATGGCCCCCTAGCCCTTGGATGAGAATTGCACTTTTTCTCCTCCAATCTTGGCCTTTAGATTTAGATATTTTGATGACAACATAAAAATGTCATCTTGCCAATTGATAGAAGCCCTTAATATGTGTACTCAGACCTTGTAGTAACCTTAGCCATTAGATGCAAAAGAGAACCAATCCCATGCACTCCCTTGCTTGCCCCTCTTGAGTGCCTACCCTTGGATGAGTTGTGCTCTTCCATTCTTGGTCATTGGATGAGGCCAACATAAAAATGTCATCTTGTAGATTAAATCCAGCCCTCAACATGTGTACTCAGCCCTTGTAGATGGCCTAAGCTATTAGATGAAAAGAGATAATCCCATGCACTCCCTTGCTCAACCGAATAGATGCTCACCCTTGGATGAATTGTTGTTATCTTTTTTCTTCCATTCTTGGCCATTAGATGAGCGTTCCTTTATGACAAATAAAATGTCATTTTGGAATTTAAACTTGTCCATTAGATGGTGCATTCAACTTTCCTACAAGGCACCTAAGCCATTGGATGAAAGGGGGATCATTTGCAAGGTGTTAGTGATAGCATGTGGCTTGATAGTGACTAAGGAATTAAATTGTTCAAGCTTCCTTCTTCTCCTCTATGTTGGCTAACCAAGGGAAGAAAAAATCCCAGCAATTCCTTCTTCTTTCATATTTTCCTCAATTACCAATTTGCCCTTTTTTTGTTTCCTTGGTGAAATAACCTTTTTGCCCCCCGAACTTAAACAAATAGCAAACGGACTCCAAATTCGAATTTTCTTTTTCAATATTTTTGAAATAATAAAAAATTGAATTCTGAAAGTTTTCAAAAATTTTCGAGTCAATTTGCTATTTATTTCAAATTTATTTTTGAAATTACCCCTTTATGCACTCGAACTTTACCATTTTTTAAACGAGCTCCGAATCTCGATTTCTGTTCACCAATATTTTCCAAAAAATTTAAAAATGTGATCTGGAAGTTTTCACAATTTTTGGAGCTCATTTACTATTTTTTTCGGGATTTATCTGCTTGAATTACTACATAGGGGACCCGGGATTTGGCCATTTTGCAAACGAACTCCGAATCAAGATTTTATTTAGCCAATCTCTTCCAAATAATTTAAAAATAAGACTTGCAAATTGTCAAAAAATTTTGAGTTCATTTGCTATTTTTTCGGGATTTATCCTGTTGAATTACTACATAAGAGACTCGGTACTTGGCCATTTTGCAAACGAACTCTGAATCTAGATTTTATTTCACCAATCTCTTTGAAATGATTTAAGAATGAGATTTGCAAATTTTCATAATTTTTGGAGTTCATTTGCTATTTTTTCCATATTTTCCAATTTTTCCCTTTTGCCTCCGAAACCCGGTTTTGCTCAAAACAAGTCCAATTTTCAGATTTTCTTCAAACCGAGCCTAGGGCTATCCTTGTTTAATCATTTCTCATCAATTAATGGCTTAGATCTTCCGAATTGGGCCATTTCTATAATTCTTCCAAATTTCACCAAAATCCACCAAAAAACCCTAATCCTCGGTTTTCTTCCGAATTGACTTTTCTATCAGTTTTTCAGCTTCTCCATTACTTGTAGTCATTGCTTATCTTTCATTTGAGACCTTCAATTTTGACCAATTTGATCGTTTAAGCACTTTTCCCCAAATTTCTTGAATTAGGGTTTTCTTTCTACTGAATCTCGTAACCCAACTTTCGAACTCCATATCTTTTAATGTAGACCTCGGATTATAAAAATTATTTCACTGTTTTTCAATTGAACCTCAAATCTTGATTTTGAAAGTAGGTTGACTTTTTTAGTAGTTGACATTTTTGGGGTTGACTTTTTTGGGTTTGACTTTTTTGGGTTGACTTTTTTGAGTTTGACTTTTTTTGTTTGCTTTCTTAGACTAAGCCTCGGAGTACCACCTACAGGATAAGAAAAGCCTTTTAGCATTCTGAAACATCAATTTAGGAAGAAAATATACCTGATTAGGGGTCGGTCAAAATTAGGTGTCTACAGCTGCCCCTCTTTGGCTATTGCTGAGAATCAGGAATCAGGCAAAGATAAATAAACACTAATTTTGTACGGTTAGTAAATCAAATGTGAAGGAAAGGGAAAAGGGTTTTCAATCATCAATATTTTTTCATTTTTTCATCAAATTTTTTTTTTTTGAGAAAGCTATAAATTGAAGATTTTATCCTTAAATTGAATTCCCTGACTAATCAAGGCTCGACCTGTCTTAAGGAAACGGGTTCGATTTCAAAAGAAAAAATTATGCCCGAATGTCTTAAGAATGGTGCCCGAAGGTCTTAAAAATGGTGCCCGGAGGTCTAAAAAATGGTGCCCAAAGGTCTTTAAAATGATGCCCGAAGGTCTTTAAAATGGTGCCCAAAGGTCTTTAAAAATGGTGCCCGAAGGTCTTAAAAATGGTGCCCGAAGGTCTTTAGAAATGGTGCCCGAATGTCTTTAAAAATGGTGCCCGAAGATCTTTAAAATGGTGCTCAAAGGTCTTTAAAATAGTGCCCGAAGGTCTTTAAAAATAGTGCCCGAAGGTCTTAAAATGGTGCCTGAAGGTCTTTAAAAACGGCGCTCGAAGGTCTTTAAAAATGGTGCCCGAAGGTCTTCAAAATGGTGCCCGAAGGTCTTTAAAAATGGTGTCTGAAGGTCTTAAAAATGGTGCCCGAAGGTCTTTAAAAAGGTGCGCGAAGGTCTTTAAAATGGTGCCCGAAGGTCTTTAAAATGGTGCCCGAAAGTCTTAAAAAATGTGCCCGAAGGTCTTTAAAATGGTGCCTGAAGGTCTTTAAAATAGTGCTCGAAGGTCTTTAAAAATGGTGCCCGAAGGTCTTACTCGTGATTAAAATACCTTGACGACTATCTCAAGGTTCTACTCATTTGATAAAACAGAATGAATTTGATTTAAAACAAAAGGAAATACCTCAATGGTGGTCTCAAGGCTCGACTCATTTGATAAAACAGAATGAATTCAATTTAAAACAAAAGGAAATACCTCGAAGGTGGTCTCAAGGCTCGACTTACTTGAGAAGCAGAACAAGTCCAATCTGGGAAGCCAAAGTTTTCTTGATTCCTGCAATGTTAGCTAAAAGCAATGATGAGAATGACATGCTTTGCAAATGCTTATATGTTTCCTGATGATGAATGCAGTCAAATGATTGTGTCATGATTTTAAATCCATGGTTTCCTTGAGGTTCACAAATTATCTGACTTCATGACAAAGTCTTCAACTGTTCACTGATGCCCCACATAAAGAACCCTTTGCTCAAGATAATTTGTCAACAGTCCTAGTTTCTAACTTCACTGAAATTCACAAATTTTTGACTTCATGACAGTGTCTCCAACACATTCACTGTTTTCCTTTACTTGGTGAATTTTCCATCGTGATTACTGGTTTCCAAACCTTTTCTAAGATTTAGATCTATTCCTTAGTAATACCTTTAAACTTTTTTTATTAAAAAATTTAGGTTTACTAATCATCATTCAATTTAATAACAAACAAAATGCAATTTCAAAAATGTATGAAAGAAAATATGAAACAAGCAATTGTCATAAAAAGGGGTAACACAAATTTATTGCAAAAAAATGCTTTAAAATGATAAAACTAGATATCAAGGATATAAGAAACAAATGTAAAGTTATAGCTTGTTGATGCCCCGGATGCGGAATATCTTGGACCCCACATTTTTTAAATTATCTGAAATTTAAGCCGCCCTTTGTGGGTTTTCAACTCAAGTGTCCCCCATTCGGTATTAAGTTGCCCTTTGTGGGTTTTCAGCTTAAACCTCTCCTTTCTTTCTTTTTTTTTTACCATGCATCTGAGAATTCTAAATACTTCCAAGGTAAAAATGTCAATTCAAAAGATGGGATGAATTCTGAGAAAAAACCTTTCAAATTAAATACCCATGCTTAATCAAAATGGACTTTTAAAGTACGCAATGTAGGCCAAGGTTAAGGTTTAGAAGGAAAGGATAAAATAGGCCCAAAATGTGTTTAAGGGTAATTGGATCAAGGATAATTTCTTGAGGATAATTCATTTCTGAGACATTTGTCCCCTCTGTTTGGACTTTTTTTTTTTTTGCTGGCTTTCATTTGCCATTCTTTGATTTCACATTTTCCAATGGCTCTCTTTTTTTTGCCATTATTTTGATTCTTTTTCCTCGTATTTGCCCTCTAGTGTAGAGGGTGATCCTTGATCAGGGTTCAACGAAAGAAATTATTCATAAGGCTCAAAGGGGTGACTAGGGATAATTTCTTCTTAGTGAAGGGAATATGAAAGATAGCCATTTATCACACCAAGGATGGATATTCTCTTTGAAAAACAATTCAAGGGGAGATAGATATATAGAATTTCCATTTCTACACTTGGAATCATTCGAATTCCCATGTGCATAGCGTCACACATTTTTTTTTTAAGCATAATACTTTTTCAGTTCATCAGCATTCACGGGATGTCTAAATTCATTCCCGTCCATCCGAGTTAGAATCAATGCTCCTCGAAAAAAAACACTTTTTACCACATCGGGTCCTTCCCAATTTGGAGCCCATTTCCCTCGCAGATCCTTCACTATGGGGAGAATTTTTCTCAGTACCAATTCTCCTTCTCGGAACTATCTGGGTTGCACCTTCTTGTTATGGGCTCGAATCATCCTTTTCTGATACAATTGCCCGTGACAAATTGCCTTCAATCTTTTCTCCTCGATGAGATTCAGCTGTTCATAACGAGCTCTAACCCATTCTGCCTCTTCTAGGCCGACCTCGATCAAAACCCGAAGTGAAGGAATCTCAACTTCAATAGGTAACACTGCTTCCATACCGTATACCAAAGAAAACGGTGTTGCTCCTGTAGATATGTGAACCAAAGTGAGATATGCGTGAAGAGCAAAAGGGAAAATCTCTTGCCAATCCTTGTACACATCAGTCATATTCTCGATAATCTTCTTGATATTTTTGTTGGCTACTTCTATTATCCCATTCAGGTAAATCAATGATTAACTTAGGTGCACTTTCTTCAATGACTAGCATGACTTTCTCCTCTAGTTCATCATAATAGATGATCAAGGGTCTTCCTATCCCGTAGCCAACTGCATTCTCAATAACTTCTATTTCCTCCTCTGTCTCTTCATAGAACTGGGCCTCCCCATTATCCATCATCCTTTGGACTTTAACCAAAAAGTCTTCGCAGTCCTGTATTACATGACCTCCACATTTATGGAATGGGCACCAATTCTGCACCCTTTTTGCCACCATTTTCAGACTGTCTGTATCTTCCACCATTCCTGTCTTGACCATCTCAACCCATACTATCAACAATGGAGTCTTGACTTTCCTGACGTCCTTTTTTAATCTTCTGACTTCCCCGGTCAATACTGTATTTACCCGATTTCCAGTATGATCGGGCAATGGGTTTCCCGCTACATTCGGCCCATTCTTTGCCCCAAACTTCACAACACCGACATTAATTAGACTTTGTACTTTCTTTTTAAAGGCCAGGCAATCTTCAGTTGAATGTCCTTGAATTCCTACGTGGTATACGCAATTAGTGTTTGCTTTGTACCACCTTGGATATGGAGGTGTCAATGGTTCGAGGTACACGGGTGCAACAATTTGACCTTGCAATAGTTTAGGATATAGCTCACCATAGGTAGTAGGAATCAGATCAAATTGTGGTTTTTGATCGTTCGTTGGTGAACTTTGGTCATTGCGTGCGGGACCTTGAGTGTTTGGAATAATATTTCGAGGAAGGGTTATTTGTAGGGATATACCAGTTGGGAACGTCTGTTGTGGTATATTGGTATAGGGGAATGGATTTTGAGTAAGGTGGTTCACATTAGGGTAGTAAGGATTATACCCTGGGTATGGTGTTTAAGGTATCGGAGGTGCATAAGATGTGGTAGGAGTATAGGGCCTTGGTGTTGTGTATGGTGTAGGAGGTGTATAGGGGTACTGATTGAAACTTACTGCATGTGTCTTCTCCTTCGTCTTTCCAGGAAAAAATCTTTTCGGTGTAGCAGACTCACCCTCTTCCATCTTGCCGTTCTTAATAGCGGACTCTATCATCTCCCCAGGTACTACCATATCTCCAAAGTCTTTGGTGGCGCTTCCCACCAATTTTTCATAATAAGGTGCTTTCAAGGTGTTGATGAAAAGCATCGTGGTTTCCTTATTGGTTAAAGGGGGTTGCACTTGTGTGGCCAGATCCCTCCACCTCTGCGAGTATTCTTTGAAGCTTTCATTGGACCTCTTTTCCATATTCTGTAATGATAGCCTATCAGGTACCATGTCAGACACATGCTTACAATATTCCATGAAAGCCATGGCTAAATTCGTCCATGAACGAATCTTGGTACGACTCAGTTGATTGTACCATCGGGTTGTTGACCCTATCAAGCTATCTTGGAAACAATGAATAAGCAGTTTCTCATTATCATCATGCCCCGTCATCCTTCTGCAGTACATGGTCAGATGTGCTGATGGGTTGGTAGTCCCATTATACATTTCAAAGTCTGGTACTTTGAACTTTGGGGGAATTACTAGATCGTGTACTAAGCTCATCTCTTTGGCATCCAGACTGCCAAATAACTTTGCCCCTTCAACTGCCCTTAACCTTTCTTCCAGCAGCTGATATTTTTTCTGGGATTCAGCAGTTTCAACCTTCTTCAATTCATTCATTTTTGCCCTTTCCTTTTCTGCCATTTCTTCAAAGTTTGGAACTTCGACATCAATTGGATCAACTCCGATATTACCCCTTTTAGGACCAAAATTTTGTGCTTCGGCTGCTGGTTGGATGTAAATATAGGATGTTGCCCCAGTTGGAAGTTCATTTCCCACAGGTTGGGATGTCTGGCCATTTTTCTGTACCACTTTTGGTCGATCTTCCTGGTTCACTTCCCCCATTTCGGTAACTGAATTTTCTCTTAGCCACTTCTGTCTCATCATGGTACTTATCATCTCCATGAGTTTGGTCATTTGTTCCCGTGTCTCCTCTTGAGACTTAGCTAATTGTTCCTGCAGTTCTTTTTGAATTCTTTCCATCCTTTCAATTCTAGCAAGCTGATCGTTTTCCATAGCTCTTGCTTGAGATCGAGTATTGTAAGGGTGTCGAAAGTCTGATTCTTTTTGAGTGCGACCAATTGTACCTTTAGTTTTAAAAACCATGGATTAGAAATTATTGATACATTTCTTATTTTATTTTCTTTTAAGGAATGAATGAATGATTAAATGTTAATGAATGAACAACTAAATAAATGACTAAGTGTATGAACCTAAATGACTAATTATAAAGAATAAATGAATGGACAAATAAATAAATGACTAAGTGTATGAACAATTTATAAAGAATAAATGAATGACTAATTATGAATACAAATGAATGAACAAATAAAATATATAAAAGAAAGAACAAATGAATGATGAATGCACTTAAAAGTATTGGCCTCTGGATAATTCCAACCAAACTATCTTTCATTGATTTCTTGGAACTAAATACATCAAAGAAAAGATCCCTGCTTAAGATAATATGATAATCTGTCTCTCCTAAAAAATGCTATTACAAAATACTGGTCTTATAGTAACTCCCTCGGATCTTGGACCTTTTTCACTGTCCACTTTTGACTGCCTTGCTATTCCATCTAATCCCTACTTGTTTATGACCCTTTGACGTGTCAGCAGAAGCATCACCGTGTAAGCTTTCCCTAGCTTGTTTCTCCAATTGATTTGCTCGGGCTTCCTCATGCTTTGTTTTTTTTGCCCAATAGTTCTTCTCCTTCTTGAGGTTTCTGACTTCTTGTTCATATTCCCCGGAAGCCTTGAGAGTTCCCTCGAATTTGAGCTCGAAACGTACCTCTTGTTCTCCAAGTGTAATTCTTGAAGATCGTTTTTAGCAGTGTCCCTCTCTCTCTTGATCTTTTCCGTTTCTCTTTCTCGGGCTGACTCCCTATTTTTCATATCCTCAAGCTCTTCTTGCAATCAGGCAATTTCCTTGCTCATTTGGGCCTTTTCTTTTTCAAATTCTGCCCTTGCGATTTCTAACTCCGATGGCGCTTCCTTGGGTGGTCAACTCAAATGCTGAACTTCTTCCCCATCTGATGTCAACAACCTATCATTAACCCTTAATTCCCTCCAAGTCAGGTAATCAGGTGTGACGATGTCGGTATATCTAGCTACCTCCACTCGATGAGTTTCCTTCCATGCTACTATAATCTCACGTACCTTTCCCGAATATCCATCTTCTCCATAAGCAAATTCCAAATTACTAAGGTCATGGGTCATAAGAGTTAATGACGGGATTCTGATTGTCTCAATACTAGCAGTGGTGCATAGCTCACTCCTCCCCACACTCCCAATAATGGAACAGAAGCTTTATCTCCGCACTGGTACAATGTCGGCATAGGAGCTATCCATGGAGCTCTCCAAATTATCATCTCAGCCCTGATATTTTGGAATATGTTGATCTATTGTTCCTCAGTCCTATTTTCAAGCCAATCCCTCTTAAGAAATTCACCAAATGGTGCAAAAGATTTCTAGTATGAGCGAATAGGGAAATTCTCCTGTTTACAAAAATGACTTTGAACCCATATGTAAAGGCGCTGTATACAACCTAGAAAACGCCCTTTTCTTTTCCATCTATAGAAATTTAGTGATCGGATTGTTTCTACTATAATTGCCAGGGCTGGGTTTATCCTGTGCTCAAGCCTCTAAAAAACATCAAATATCGCCACATCCACATACCCTAATGTCTTCGGGAAGATAACTAAACCATAGATAGCCAAAGCAAAAATATTCCTAACTATCTCCTTACTTGAATGGCTATGGATCAAGGTCCATAAAATGTCCCATGATATACAGTAGCTTACCTCTTTTCGGACAACATGGCTTTCTACCCAATTTCTTTCCACTCCCAGAATTTTAGACACTTTTTTCTTGAAACCCGGCGTCTTTGTATCCTTCAAATAAATACGGTCAGGAATAACATTCTCAATATGTAGCAAGGTCGAATATTCCTCTATGGTTGGAGTCATATCCTCTCGGTTGAAGGTAAAACACCGATAAGCGGGATTCCAGAATTGCACCGTAGCTCGGATTACCTCACCGCTGACCTTAACCTGAGTGAAGGCTTATTTTTCTAATATGTTCCACTGATTCCATATAACCATCAATTCCCGGAGATCATTTTACTTGATAGTAAGACCAACCTCAGCTGGCAATGCTGACCCATATCCCATCTTCAAACAATCCCCATTGTCATGCTGACCTTTCTCGGACTGTTTCCTAACCACTAAATGCTTCTCGACCGCTGAAACACTCTGACCCTCCATGAAAGCCCTTTTGGTTGAATAATATCCTGAGACCAATAACCTTCCATGTGCCAAAAAAAAAGTGAATTAGTAACGGGAATAAATACGAATTATACAAAAAAAAAACATATAATTCAAAACAATAATTATCCTTGAGGATGCCAACAAAAGTTTTGGCATTATAACACCCCTGGGATGAAATATCAACACTTATTATGGGCATTGTGATGTACGTTCATCATTGTCCAAAAAAATAAACTTATTCGAGAAGTAGAATAGAAGGTAAAAGGATTAGAAATATTCCTCCATGTGTTCTTAACTTCGGGATATCTAATTGGAAATCCGGCATGGCTTCTCCTAGGTTTACTATATGAAGGTAAATTAGTTCTAAAACCCCGAATTGTTCCTCACTGTCGTCGGTGAAGGCTAGTAAGGCACCCCGATAAAAGCGGGTTCAATTCGTTAGAGTCTATTTCCCTAGCCCATGCGGATTGTTAATCACGAAGGCTTAGGTAATTTAGTACTCCGAAAGTGTTTCACTAGCCCATGCAGATTGTTGATCACGAAGGCTTAGTTACTTTGCTCTCACCTAAAAGGACGAAACCCGGGTATAGGATTCATGATATGCAAATGCACATGTAGTGTGTGAGGAGAAATGACAAACCTTTCACCACCTATTCTATATCCCTTATTCTAAATGCCCCAACAAGATTAAACAACATAAATCATTAATTAATCAATAAATGAATATATGCACCAAAATAACTAGAGAACAATTACAATATGTATGCACATGAATATGGACATATTTAAAAAATTTGTCATTTTTGAAATTATCCTTATTTTTTAAAATGTGGCCATTAAAATTAAATACCAATTAAACCAACAAAACCGAGACTTTGATAACACACGACTAATTCCAGGCCAGACTCTCTAATTGTCCCCAGTGGAGTCGCCAAGCTGCCGCAATCTAAAAAAAAATAACAAGTCTTATCGCAAGACTTTATTATTCGTTAAGCGTGACATTAAAAAAAATGAGGAAAAGTCGACTTAATTCCTCTAGAAAAATGAAGGCTTTAAAAATGACCTTGAAAAAGACATGGAGTCGCCACCAATCCTTTTTAGCTAGGTGTGATCGGCCACCTATTAAAATCGATTTTATAAAATATTTTAAAAATTAATTAAAACATTTTAAAGACCAATTTCAAGTCTGCATTTTAAACCAGAGAAATCAAAGAAACGGGTTCGGGACTCGGTTACGTGCGGGGAAAGATTAGCACCCCCATAATGCCCGTATAAAATGGTACCTTATTAATTGTGTGTTATCTCAAGTCTCGATAAAAAGTCGGTTTTAAATTTAGTATTTCAAGTTAATTCCCAATTTAAAGAAAAATAATTCCATTTTTAATTGAAAATGATCCAAAATTTATAAATTCAAAATTTTCCTATATTCCTTAACAAACGTGGCAAAATATAGAAATTTTTATTAGTTTGGAAAACTTTCCGAATCATTCTTGTTTTAAAGAAGATATTCCGTTATTAATGATAATTGATGATATCCTCATCAGCAAACCCGGTAGAGAACTCATGAATTATTTTAACTCGGGAATATCCTTATTTTATTGAAAATCATTACCTTTTTGAAAACATTTTTAAAAAAATATGAATATAAATATGTATGACATAAATAAAATGACATAGCAAAGTCAAAATAATATAATGCAACCTAAATGATATGATATAATTTAAATGTCTTAGCATATTCTAAATGAAATGAAATATCCTAAGTTATATGATATATTCTAAATGAAATGAAATGACCTAGGCAACATAATATATTCTATATGAAATGTAACATCCTAAGTCATATGATATATTCTAAATGAAATAAAATATCCTAAATGACATAATATATCCTAAATGAAATGAAATGACCTAGGTAACATAACATATTCTATATGAAATGAAATGACCTAAGTAACATAATATACTCTATATGAAATGAAATAATTTAAATGACATGGCAAATATGAATGATATGGCATATAATTTTAATGACATGAAATATAGAATAATGCTATCATATAATATGCGTGAAAATAAAAATGAAAATAATAATGCATGAACAGAGTATATGCTAAATAATATGGCAAAAAATAATTAAATAAAAAGCATAGGATATCATGAAATATTCAAAATCATATAATAAACAATATAACAAAACTCAAAATCATAACAATATCATAGAAATTATCATAGCAAAAATCACATATAATATAAAATGCATGGATATGGAAAATGCAATGCATGAAAATGTATTTTTTTCCTTTAATTAAGGAAATCCGTATATCTAAAAATATATCCAGCTACCTTAGAAAAATATGTCAAATTAAATATTCTAAAACCAAAATACTTTGTGATTATTTGAAAACAATTTTAAAAAGCTTAGATTAAAAATAAAAACTTAGCTAAACCCTTTTTAAATGGCTCTAATTTCCAAAGTTTAAAATCCCGAGCTTGACCACCCTTAACCCGAGACTTAAAAAATCATTTTTAGAGTTTAAAAAGGCTTAGAAACTATCCTAAGTCAGTAGCTAAACTTCCTAATCAGCCCTCTCTAAGTAACTTAACCAAAACAGAAAAATGATTTTCCTTCAAATTCAATTCTGACTCCACTGTCCAGTTTTAGCCACGATTTGTTACCCTATTTTTAAAAAATTCAAAAAAATCTACAAATACTAGGGACTCAGGACATCTAAAACTACGCGTGAAAAAATCGGCTTAATTTTCTGATTAAAGATGACTGCCTAGAAAAATCGAGAAAGTACGAGTACTGGGTGAAAAAACTGTTTTGCCAAAACACATTTTTCTACCTTTGATAAAATCATTTAAAAATCAAAGTAAAAATATTTAAGACTCACAAAATGACTCACAAATAGTAGCTAGGACTTTTGAAAAGTTAGACAAAAATTGGCTAAGTAAAAAAAAAAAAATCACAAAGGTAGAATAATCAATTTGACAACTCTTTAATTTTCCACAAGTATACTCAAGAGAGCATGACTTTGAACCATTAATTCGCCTAAGTCATTAGTCAAGTGGCATGGACATGAAATGCATGAAAAATACAGCAAATATGATGCATGAAATGCCTGAGTTTAAACCTAAATATCATGAAAAAAGCATGGCATCAATAAAATGACCTAGACCTAAATGAACTTGCATGGCATTTAATGCAACCTAGGTCTAAAATGCATGGACGTGCATGGCAAAATAAATCAAACCTATCATCTAAAATATGCATGGCAATAACACAAACACAAGGCATGCTTAAACCAAATACTCAATCAAATGTCATGCAAATGCCAACCTATCAACTAACATAACAAAAATGCATACACAAAGCAAAATAATGTGAGATGGCCGAATGGCCTCATGTCCAAATAAGCAAGGCATTTTCACAAACACTTGATATACTTAAACCAAATACTCAATCAAATGTCATGAAAATGCAAACCTATCAACTAACATAGCAAAAATGCACACACAAAGCAAAATCAATGAGGTGGTCGAATGGCCTCAAGTTCCAAGTGAGCTTGGCATTTTCACAAACACTTGATATACTAACATACTCAACTAAAATATAACACTCAAATCATGCAAATATAAAGTAAAGGTATTAAAACTAATAAACATTTTCACAAACACATGGATTTCAAAATATAAAACATAAATAAAGTTAAACATTTTGAAAACAGAAAATAAAAAATGCAAGAACATGATAATAAACTCATAAATTGAAATAAGCAAGCCACCAAATTAAAACAAGCTTCAAGTATATATAGTAGAAGAAGATTTAAAGCATCAAGACTTATTTAATATAAAAAATAACATGAAAAATCAAAACAAAACAGCAACTAAAAAAGATAGGCCATTCGGCCATGGTAAGGAATCAAGAAAAAAAAATTTGCAATAACTTTTTTTAAGAAAAAATAAAGAAAGAACATTAAAAACACTTATTTAAAAAGAAAAATCAAAAGAAACTCACCAAAATAATAATCAAAACAGCAAAAACAAGAATGGAAAATCAAAGAAAGTGCAATAGTTGGTGCTAAAAGCAACCTCAAGAAGCTATCTTTCAAGCTTTTTCTCTTCAAACTTTCTTTTCTAAACTTTTCTTTTTGGTTTGCAACAATGGAGAGAAAACTCAGCCAAAACAAGAGAGAATATGAAAATGAGAGTGCTGAAAATGAAAAATTTTGGATCCTTTAGGGTGGCCGAAAATCCCGTCTCTCATGACTAGGATGTTGTCATTTTTACTCCAACCAATTTCCATCCAAGGGCCACTAATCTAAGATGTTTAAAACATGAAATTATCACCCTTAGATTAGGCCATCAGCTGTCCATAATTACAGCTGTTCAAGAATTATGTTGACACTCTCCCTCTTCATGCATTGGCCCATGTGGCTTATTTGCAAAGGCTTGATCAAAAAATCACTAACTCTTCATTTTTGGCCTTTTGATTGAAAAATCAGAAACTCCTTCCCCTCCTTGGGCCTTGGCCGGCCAGCACTCTCTCTTCCAGCCCAAGATTGATTTTTTTGAAAGGCAAGAAAAGCCCTTTTTTGTTGCTTGGGTAAAATGGCCTTTTTGCCCCCCGAATGCAAATAAATGGCAAACAAAATCCAAATTCAAATTTTCTTTTTTCAATACTTTTAAAATAATAAAAAAAATTGAATTCTCGAAGTTTTCAAAATTTTTCGAGTCCGTTTGCTATTTATTTGGATTTTTTCTTCCAAAATTACCTTTTTATGCCCCCACATTTTACCATTTTTTAAACGAGCTCCAAATCAAGATTTTTCTTCACCAATATCTTCCAAATAATTTAAAAGTGTAATCTGGAAGTTTTCATAATTTTTGGAACTCATTTGGTATTTTTTTGGGATTTATCTTCTTGAATTACTAAATGAGGGGCTCGGGATTTGGCCATTTTGCAAACGAACTCTGAATCAAGATTTTCTTTAGCCAATCTCTTTAAAATAATTTAAAATGATATTTGTAAATTTTCAGAAGATTTGGAGTCATTTTCTAGTTTTTTGGGATTTATCTTCTTGAATTTCTCCATAGGAGACTCGGGATTTGCCCATTTTGCAAACGAACTCTGAATCAAGATTTTCTTTCGCCAGTCTCTTCCAAATGACTTAAGAATGATATTTGAAAATTTTCAGAATTTTTGGAGTTCATTTGCTATTTTTCCCAAATTTTCTAATTTCGCCCTTTTGCCTCCGAAACCCGATTTTGCTCAAAACAAGTTCGATTTTCTGATTTTCTTTAAACTGAGCCTTGGGCTATCCTTTTTTAATCATTCCTCATCCATTAGGGGCTTTTGTCTTACCAAATCGGGCCATTTCTGTAATTCTTCCCCACACTCCCAATAATGGAACAGGAGCTATCCATGGAGCTCTCCAAATTATCATCTCAGCCCTGATATTTTGGAATATGTTGATCTATTGTTCCTCAGTCCTATTTTCAAGCCAATCCCTCTTAAGAAATTCACCAATTGGTGCAAAAGATTTCTAGTATGAGCGATGATAACTCGTATAATTATATAGTTTTTAGTTATGTTTTATTATTGTTTTGTGTCAAATATGAGTTATTATTGCTTAGTCTACTTGTGTTTATGATCTTTTATATTTTTATGTAATTTTGTGTTTTTCATGAGTTTCTTTGAGTGATTTCAGATTACTAGGTTAAATCAAGAATTAAGGGCAAATCCAATTCAGTTCCAGTTCCGACACCTTTTGCCATATCAGCTATATCTGGAGTTTCACCAAAGCATTAAGGCTGAAATTTTGACAGTGCAAAGTTAAGAGGCATATCTATCTTTTTCATGTTTTACACTTCTTGAAACGAAGTCATTTTCCCAACCGAAATCAGCCATCAAGTTGGCTGATGTGCAATGACGTCTGTTCTGCACCGTTTTGGTATTTTAACCATATCTTCTGATACACATGAGAAAATGATCTGATTCCAACGTCTATGGATCAGTAACTGATAGGGGCATATTTTTCTAGAAGACCATTTGATCAGATCGAGCCTCCAACATTGACAAAATCGACCATCAAGCTGGCTGATCAGAATTGTCATATAACATGACGAAAATTGTTAGAAAAATGCACGCACCTATTATACCTACCTTTGAAATTTATAAAGCTTGTCTCTTGTCATTTAGCTCTCCAAAATGTGTATAAATAGAGGGCCTTGGATGAGTATTAGGAGATATTATACATTGGTAGGATATTAGCCATTGTAAAAAAATTCTCTAAGTTTTCTTCTTTTTTCCTTTCTCTAGTTTTCTTTTTCTTTATTTACTTATGCTTCTTACATTTCTTTTCATTTTTAGTATGTGTTGCTAATCATATTGTTGAGGTGATGAGGTGAAGTTCTTGGTAAATGCTAAGGTTAGTCTCTTAAACATGAGCTAAAAGGAATCGTCATTTATAAACACTAGTATAGATAATATTTTCTTTTGGTTTAAAATCATACTTGCAAAGTAGAGATCTTGATTCATTATTGACAATGAAAATGGCACAGTAAATGCTTGGTTTCATAACCTTGATTTGTTGTAGACATATACCTTGGCATAAGGAATGCTTGGACTCTTTTTATGAGTTTTGAGGACACCAAATGAACATAATATCATATGCTATGGACGTTGGACAATTTGGACTGAATTGCTAAACCTTCCGATTGGAACCTCCCTTATGTGTGGATTTCAATTGTGTAATAAAACAAGATTAATCTTAGCATAACACCAAGAGTGGATTCTCTAACCTCAACATCCTTTCTTATTGTTTTTTATATCTTGTTTAATTGCTTTTATGTTATTTTGTTTATTTTGTTCTCTAATATCTTGTTTACTTTCTTTGTTATTGATTCCCTAATATCTTGTTTATTTTCTTTTTCATATATATTTATAAACTTATACTTACTAGTACGCTTCCCTGTGGTTCGACCTCGGACACCCGAGAATTTATTACTTGAACATAACCTGCACTTGGGTTTACAACTCTTAATTGAGTCTCCATCAAGTTTTTGGCGCCGTTGCCGGGGAGGCAATACTAAGTATATAAGTTTATAAGTATATTTATTTTTATTGGCTGGTTATACCGCCTAATTTTCTATATATTTATATTTATATTGTATATTAACTTTGTTTTATTTTTATTGGCTGGTTATACCGCCTAATCTGTATATTAACTTTGTTTTATGCTTGTTTGGCGACGTGATTTTAGATCTCGCGTTTAGTTAGATTTTATTGTGAAACTTTTTCAGGTAATCTTTCTAATACAACTCCTACCATGGCTGACAATGAAAGTGTTCATGCTGAAGATGAGAACAGACAAGTACGCACCATGCGTGACTACTTGCAACCAGCTCGAAGCTCATCACCCTCTTGTTTTATTTTTCCTCTCAATGCAAACAACTTTCGTTTTAAACCAGGTATGATAGCTTTGCTTCCAAATTTCCATGGGTTAGAATCGGAAAGTGCTTACTCGTTTCTAAAAGACTTCGAAGATGTATGTGTCACCTTTAATGACCAACAATGTACAAATGAAATTGTCAAGCTAAAATTATGTCCTTTTTCTTTAAAAGATAAAGCAAAAATTTGGCTTCATAATTTAAAACCAAGGTCAATTGGCACATGGCAAGAATTACAAACTGAGTTTCTAAAGAAATTTTTCCCAGCACATAAAACTACTGCTTTGAAAAGACAGATTCAAAATTTCAATCAAAATCAAAATGAAGCATTTTTTCAGTGCTGGGAGCGTTTTAAAGATTTGTTAAGTTCTTGTCCACATCATGGTTTTGAAAAATGGCGTCTTATTAGTTTCTTTTATGAAAGTTTAACTCCCGAAACTAAACAATTTGTTGAAACAATGTGTAACGGTGAGTTTCTAGAAAAAAAACCTGAAGAAGCCTTTGACTACCTAGACCATTTGGCAGATAACTCTCAAGCCTGGCACACAGATAATTCCTCTGAAAGTTTCAATAGATCTAATCTTGTTTCTAACAGAGGTAAATATCATTTTAGTCAAGAAGATGAGATAAAAGCTAAAGTAGCTAATTTGGCTAGAAAGATTGAAACCATGGAACTTAGAGAAGTAAAAGAAGTCAAAACGGTTAAAAATGAAGAAAGTTGTGGAATTTGTGAAATCATGGGACACCCCACTTCTGAATGTCCAAACATTCCCATTCTTAAAGAAGCGTTGCATGATCAAGTAAATTCCATAAACACATTGAAAAAGCCTTTTCCTTCTCCTTACTCTGAAATTTATAACCCTGAATGGAGAAATCATCCCAACTTCAGTTGGTGGAATAATGATCATGTTCAGGTACCACAATCTCAAAAGCCGGGCAACACTTTTTCCTATCAACCTTCACGTGTACAAGCCTTGGAAGAGACATTGCAAGCATTCATGCAAACACAAGCAAATGTGAATAACCAAACTTCACAGGACATCAATGAGATCAAAAACACCTTGTCCACATTGACAGCTTCATTACGCACTCAAGAAAAAGGTAAGTTTCCTGCTCAACCTCAGCCTAACCCTTCTACTCAATGTCTTGTTTCTTGCTCCAATGAAACTCAACAGGAAAATGCCAATTCTATCACAACTCTTCGAAGTGGAAAGGCAATTGACAAAAACATTCCATCAAAAGACCAAGATCCTCCTTCTCCTCCGAAAAGTAATGGTAAGGATGATGGTAAGTCTGAACTTCTTGAAAATTTGGACAAAAAAAAAGGTATGCATCCTGCTCCTTTTCCTCAAAGGTTGCAAACAATAAAGAATTTGAATCAAAATGCAGAAATTTATGAACTTTTCAAACAAGTTAAGATTAACATTCCTTTATTGGATGCAATCAAACAAGTTCCATCTTATGCTAAATTTTTGAAGGACATGTGCACAGTTAAAAGGAAACATAATGTACAAAAGAAAGCATTTCTGACGGAAAGTGTGAGCTCAATCATTCAGCACCTTACTCCACCAAAATTCAAAGATCCTGGATGTCCAACAATCTCATGCATCATTGGAAACACTAGAATAGAACGTGCATTGCTTGATCTTGGTGCTAGTGTTAATCTTTTGCCTTTTTATGTTTATCAACAGTTAGGTTTAGGTGAACTCAAGGAAACACCTGTTATACTTCAACTAGCTGATCGTTCTGTAAAAATTCCTCGAGGGATAGTTGAAGATGTTTTGGTTCAAATTGAAAATTTTTACTTCCCTGTTGATTTTATTGTTTTGGACACACATCCTGTTTCAAATCCAAATGTTCAAATTCCTGTTATATTAGGCCGTCCATTTCTTGCAACTTCTAATGCTCTGATAAATTGCAGGAATGGTATTTTGAACATTTCTTTTGGAAATATGACTTTAGAATTAAATGTGTTCAACATTTGCAAGCAACCTGGTGATGATTCAGAAGTACATGAAGTGGATTTCATTGAAGAACTTGTTCATGAACATAACACCACTACCACATTCCATGATCCTTTAGAAGTTTATTTAATTGAATGTGAGTTTGATAATGCTTCAGAAATTTCACACACTGATTCTTTGTTAAATTCTTTTCAGGTTAAGCATTGTTGGAAACAAAAGTTTGAGGAACTTCCATCACTCACAAATGTCACTGTACCATCAACTATTGAACCACCCAAGCTGGATTTAAAACCATTGCCATCCGAGCTAAAATATTCCTTTTTGGGTGAGAATAAAACTTTTCCAGTCATAAATGAACTTGAGGAACTCAGAAAAGATGCATATGAGAATTCTAAAATTCATAAAGAAAGAACTAAAGCCTTTCATGACAAGTTAATTTCAAGAAAAATATTTGATGTTGGGCAAAAAGTTCTACTTTATAATTCTAGACTTCACATATTTCCTGGTAAGTTGAGATCAAGATGGACTGGCCCATTTGTGGTTAAGCATGTGTATCATTATGGAGCAGTTGACATTGAGAATCCTCAAAATGGTAACGTATTCAAGGTAAATGGACAAAGACTCAAACTCTTTTTGGAAAATCATGTTACTCAAGAAGAGGTTGTTTTTCTTTCTGATCCTTGTTTTGAAAATAACTAGATGTAAATATATTTTTTTTTAACCCCGGTTAAATGGCGGATAACGGTACTCCGTGATTATTTAAGTCGGTTCCATCAGCTACCCACAAAACTGATATTGTATATAAATTTCTCTTTCAATTTCTTTTTCATTTTTTTTTCAAGATGGATGATATTCTCACAAGATTGCAGAAACGATTTCCTCCTTTTCCTCGAAATATTTTACTGAAGCTTTACCAAGTTTGATTTGAAAGATTAAGAATGCTTATGCACAAAGGGATTCCTGAAGACATACGTTGGATAATTGAAGCCAAGGTACGTGAAGATGAATATCTTCCTGTTTTGCATTTACCAGGTACAGGTAGAAGCACTTTTGCAAAGAAGCGACGAGCAAAGCGCATGAGTTCAAATTGCCACAAATGTGCACGATGGACGTGTAACGGTAAATGTCGTTCTATTGGGATTCCGTCCTCTAATCGAGATGATAAAATTGAATTCATTAAGGATGGACTGAGTAAGGAGAATTTTGGTAATATCCAACTTTCTCTTGAGACGCATCCTAGTGGAGACGTACAAAGAGAAATTCTTGATTTATGGCCGCAATTCCAAAAGGAATGGCAACATCTTGGGAATCTGATGTTAAAAGACCCTGTTTGCCAGCTTGTAAGAAAACTGGATGGGAAGCATATCCTCGACTCATAGAAGGCGTTTAAGCCGTTTCTGGACGTAAAACCAGAGGAAGATGTGAGCCACAATCACAACTACAATAAATGACTTCTCAGCTTTTGGTTTGATTTGCAATAATTTCATTTCGGTTTAATTTACGTGTTGTTCGATTTGTGTAATTATTCTCGTTTTTTTTTTTGCATTGGTCTTTTACGGTTGATTTTTCTTCTCTTTTTGATTTTCTTCCTGAAATCACGCAAAAATCTTTTGTTAGGTTAACATTTTCTTCTGACAGGTCAAATACACTTTCGGCGACATTATTACTCTTGTCTGATTCATTACTCAGTCCTCTATATATTACACCATGTACTCATTCTCTTTCAGGCACTTGAAAAAAAAAATGGAAAGTACTTCGTCCCAGCGCATTAAAAAAAATTGTGTCTTTGGAGGTGCTTATCCAGGGAAAAATAACATATTCGCTGATGAAGCCATAAGAGTTGGAGTAATACTTACCCAACAAAAGATCCAGTTGATTTATGGAGGCGGTAGTACGGGTTTAATGGGAGCAGTCGCTACAGCAACACACGCCGGAGGAAGTCCAGTTCTAGGAATCGTGCCAAAACTATTCACAGGTTTTTGTGGACCTACCGTGGGTAAGGAAATACAAGTCTGGAGTATCCCTGAACGGATGACAATCATGTACCATTCTGCCGATGCATTCATTGCTTTACCAGGAGGTCTGGGTACATTGGAAGAAATAGCTTGCGTGGCTTCTTGGTCATCTTTGGTCACAAATAAGAAACCCATTGGTTTACTTAATATTAATGGTTATTTTAGTAATTTGCTTTCATATTTAGATAATGCTGTGGATAATGGATTCATGTTTTCAGAGGCAAGGAGAATCATAATTTCTGCTACAACCATTGAAGATTTACTCAAAAAGCTCCAAGCTTATGAGTATTTATCTACTACGGTTGTTTCGCAAACGCTCGGAAAAAGAAAAAGAGATATGGACGAGCAAGGAGTGGATTGCACTCTGTCTTTGTGACATTATCTAACATTTTGTTTGTTGTGTCTCAGTTATAATAAGTGGTTAGCAACCTCTGCAGGTAATATCTCCTAAATTCTACCTTTAGTAGGGGGTAAGAGACATATTTTGCTAATTTAAAAAAAAAAAAATTTGATGTGTTTTAAGCCATTTAGAAGTATTCATTCTGAACAAGGTCTGTGTAAGGGAGACTTGAGACATACCTTGTCAGTTTGATTTTAATCTTTTTATGTTTACTTGTTAATTTTTGTTTAGTATTTTAGGATTAATTAGGTTGCATGAGTTTGTTTTGTTTTGAGTCTTAGTTATTCCTATTCTTATGTTATTAGTTCTTTTCTCTTACACATGATTCTTTCATTTGGGTTAATAGACTTACATTGAGGACAATGTAAGAATTAAGTGTGGGGGGAACGATTTAGGATTTCTTTTATTTTTGTCTACTATTTTTTTTATTTTTTTATGAGTCTTTATTATTATTATTATTTTTTTAATGTGTTCTAGTTCCTTTTTAATACAATGATGAGATATGAATTGCATAAGTCTAAAACAGATTTATTAGTGAGAAGATTTTCATGAGAATTGAGCTTGATGTCAACCTTTTTATGAGCCAATGTTAATATGATATGTTGATTAAGAAAGAAGCATGTTTAGACTTAATCTGACTTGTATAATCATCCTTGTGAGTTTTTGAGCCTATAATGATTGATGCATTATACAAATCAATCTAATTTCTTTCTTGAGTGCTCTTATGATTACATGATTCTCTAGAACTTGCTTTAAACCGTTTGAGACTATATTGATACATGTGACAACATGAATATGATAGAGGCATTAGGATTATAACCAGAGCCAAACAGCCATCCATTATTAATGTTCTAAGAGAACATCCCCACTAGTGAGCCAATTTGAGCCTACATTAAATATGCTGTTTTATTGGTAACCACAACTTACACCTAGCCTAAATATACTTATATCCTTACCCTTGTTCTAAAGATGGATTATATATTTTGAGACATATTGCAAAAACAAGGGATACTTTTTGAAAATTTGCGTTAGAACGAAAGATAAGTGTGGGGGAGGAGAGAGGCAAAAGTCAAGAGAAAAAGAAAGGGATCATTGTCAAATACATTCCCATATTAAAAAAAAAAATCTTCTCTTGAACTTCTAGTTAAAGTAAAGAAAAAGATGTTACAAAGTTGGTTAGAATGAAGCAAAGGCTCAACATTAATATTTAGCCTATGTTATTATGTGCTTTATAAGAGTTTTGAGAAGTTTTATTTGTATGATCTTATTATGTCTCTAAACTCTATGAACTCTTTGGAACCTTTGTGATATCTTTATCCTTTTGTTCTTTAACTACATTATAACCCTTTGGCCCCATTACAACCTTGAAAAAAGACCTCTTGATTTATGAAGTTGTATGATCTAAATAGTGGAGAATAGGTGGACAAGCAAGCATATGGTAGAACTGTTTTCATGAGATTGATTGAGTGTAAACACTTTACCACTACTTTAAAGAGTGAAAATCATGAGAGTATAGTGAGAAGTTGAGATTAAGTCGAATATGCATTATTTTGATTGAAATATGTTATGTTAATATTGGCTTAACTCATTTATTTACATTCAAGCATGAATTTTTGTGAAATTCTTTGAGCTATTGATTAGTTTATAAGACTTGTTCAAAGATTGTCTCTAATTTATATTGAAAGGATTAGGAGTAAATATTTTTAGTGTATGTAGTTTACTTATATTTTAGTTTTTCAATGTTTGTGGGTATCGTTCTAGCAAACCCTCACGAGACTAAACTCGTCCACTAGGGACACCTAGGGGTTTAAAGGCTTGTGTCACATGCTAAGTGCCACCGTGATTTCCTACGAAAATGGATTAGATTAGATTTTCTTATTTTATTTTTATTGAGTCGTTGCTAGGGACTAGCAACAAACTAAGTGTGGGGGTGTGATAACTCGTATAATTATATAGTTTTTAGTTATGTTTTATTATTGTTTTGTGTCAAATATGAGTTATTATTGCTTAGTCTACTTGTGTTTATGATCTTTTATATTTTTATGTAATTTGGTGTTTTTCATGAGTTGCTTTGAGTGATTTCAGATTACTAGGTTAAATCAAGAATTAAGGGCAAATCCAATTCAGTTCCAGTTCCGACACCTTTTGCCATATCAGATATATCTGGAGTTTCACCAAAGCATTAAGGCTGAAATTTTGACAGTGAAACGTTAAGAGGCATATCTATCTTTTTCATGTTTTACACTTCTCGAAACGAAGTCATTTTCCCAACCGAAATCAGCCATCAAGTTGGCTGATGTGCAATGACGTTTGTTCTGCACCGTTTTGGTATTTTAACCATATCTTCTGATCCACATGAGAAAATGATCTGATTCCAACGGCTATGGATAAGTAACTGATAGGGGCATATTTTTCTAGAAGACCATTTGATCAGATCGAGCCTCCAACATTGACAAAATCGACCATCAAGCTGGCTGATCAGAATTGTCATATAACATGACGAAAATTGTTAGAAAAATGCACCCACCTATTATACCTACCTTTGAAATTTATAAATCTTGTCTCTTGTCATTTAGCTCTCCAAAATGTGTATAAATAGAGGGCCTTGGATGAGTATTAGGAGATATTATACATTGGTAGGATATTAGCCATTGTAAAAAAATTCTCTAAGTTTTCTTCTTTTTTCCTTTCTCTAGTTTTCTTTTTCTTTATTTACTTATGCTTCTTACATTTCTTTTCATTTTTAGTATGTGTTGCTAATCATATTGTTGAGGTGATGAGGTGAAGCTCTTGGTAAATGCTAAGGTTAGTCTCTTAAACATGAGCTAAAATGAATCATCATTTATAAACACTAGTATAGATAATATTTTCTTTTGGTTTAAAATCATACTTGCAAAGTAGAGATCTTGATTCATTATTGACAATGAAAATGGCACAGTAAATGCTTGGTTTCATAACCTTGATTTGTTGTAGACATATACCTTGGCATAAGGAATGCTTGGACTCTTTTTATGAGTTTTGAGGACACCAAATGAACATAATATCATATGCTATGGACGTTGGACAATTTGGACTGAATTGCTAAACCTTCCGATTGGAACGTCCCTTATGTGTGGATTTCAATTGTGTAATAAAACAAGATTAATCTTAGCATAACACCAAGAGTGGATTCTCTAACCTCAACATCCTTTCTTATTGTTTTTTATATCTTGTTTAATTGCTTTTATGTTATTTTGTTTATTTTGTTCTCTAATATCTTGTTTACTTTCTTTGTTATTGATTCCCTAATATCTTGTTTATTTTCTTTTTCATATATATTTATAAACTTATACTTACTAGTACGCTTCCCTGTGGTTCGACCTCGGACACCCGAGAATTTATTACTTGAACATAACCTGCACTTGGGTTTACAACTCTTAATTGAGTCTCCATCAAGCGAATAGGGAAATTCTCCTGTTTACAAAAATGACTTTGAACCCATATGTAAAGGCGCTGTATACAACCTAGAAAACGCCCTTTTCTTTTCCATCTATAGAAATTTAGTGATCGGATTGTTTCTACTATAATTGCCAGGGCTGGGTTTATCCTGTGCTAAAGCCTCTAAAAAACATCAAATATCGCCACATCCACATACCCTAATGTCTTCGGGAACATAACTAAACCATAGATAGCCAAAGCAAAAATATTCCTAACTATCTCCTTACTTGAATGGCTATGGATCAAGGTCCATAAAATGTCCCATGATATACAGTAGCTTACCCCTTTTCGGACAACATGGCTTTCTACCCAATTTCTTTCCACTCCCAGAATTTTAGACACTTTTTTCTTGAAACCCGGCGTCTTTGTATCCTTCAAATAAAGACGGTCAGGAATAACATTCTCAATATGTAGCAAGGTCGAATATTCCTCTATGGTTGGAGTCATATCCTCTCGGTTGAAGGTAAAACACCGATAAGCGGGATTCCAGAATTGCACCATAGCTCGGATTACCTCACCGCTGACCTTAACCTGAGTGAAGGCTTATTTTTCTAATATGTTCCACTGATTCCATATAACCATCAATTCCCGGAGATCATTTTACTTGATAGTAAGACCAACCTCAGCTGGCAATGCTGACCCATATCCCATCTTCAAACAATCCCCATTGTCATGCTGACCTTTCTCGGACTGTTTCCTAACCTCTAAATGCTTCTCGACCACTGAAACACTCTGACCCTCCATGAAAGCCCTTTTGGTTGAATAATATCCTGAGACCAATAACCTTCCATGTGCCAAAAAAAAGTGAATTAGTAACGGGAATAAATACGAATTATACAAAAAAAAAAAAACATATAATTCAAAACAATAATTATCCTTGAGGATGCCAACAAAAGTTTTGGCATTATAACACCCTTGGGATGAAATATCAACACTTATTATGGGCATTGTGATGTACGTTCATCATTGTCCAAAAAAATAAACTTATTCGAGAAGTAGAATAGAAGGTAAAAGGATTAGAAATATTCCTCCATGTGTTCTTAACTTCGGGATATCTAATTGGAAATCCGGCATGGCTTCTCCTAGGTTTACTATATGAAGGTAAATTAGTTCTAAAACCCCGAATTGTTCCTCACTGTCGTCGGTGAAGGCTAGTAAGGCACCCCGATAAAAGCGGGTTCAATTCGTTAGAGTCTATTTCCCTAGCCCATGCGGATTGTTAATCACAAAGGCTTAGGTAATTTAGTACTCCGAAAGTGTTTCACTAGCCCATGCAGATTGTTGATCACGAAGGCTTAGTTACTTTGCTCTCACCTAAAAGGACGAAACCCGGGTATAGGATTCATGATATGCAAATGCACATGTAGTGTGTGAGGAGAAATAACAAACCTTTCACCACCTATTCTATATCCCTTATTCTAAATGCCCCAACAAGATTAAACAACATAAATCATTAATTAATCAATAAATGAATATATGCACCAAAATAACTAGAGAACAATTACAATATGTATGCACATGAATATGGACATATTTAAAAAATTTGTCATTTTTGAAATTATCCTTATTTTTTAAAATGTGGCCATTAAAATTAAATACCAATTAAACCAACAAAACCGAGACTTTGATAACACACGACTAATTCCAGGCCTGACTCTCTAATTGTCCCCAGTGGAGTCGCCAAGCTGCCGCAATCTAAAAAAAAATAACAAGTCTTATCGCAAGACTTTATTATTCGTTAAGCGTGACATTAAAAAAAATGAGGAAAAGTCGACTTAATTCCTCTAGAAAAATGAAGGTTTTAAAAATGACCTTGAAAAAGACATGGAGTCGCCACCAATCCTTTTTAGCTAGGTGTGATCAGCCACCTATTAAAATCGATTTTATAAAATATTTTAAAAATTAATTAAAACATTTTAAAGACCAAATTCAAGTCTGCATTTTAAACCAGAGAAATCAAAGAAACGGGTTCGGGACTCGGTTACGTGCGGGGAAAGATTAGCACCCCCACAATGCCCGTATAAAATGGTACCTTATTAATCGTGTGTTATCTCAAGTCTCGATAAAAAGTCGGTTTTAAATTTAGTATTTCAAGTTAATTCCCAATTTAAAGAAAAATAATTCCATTTTTAATTGAAAATGATCCAAAATTTATAAATTCAAAATTTTCCTATATTCCCTAACAAACGTGGCAAAATATAGAAATTTTTATTAGTTTGGAAAACTTTCCGAATCATTCTTGTTTTAAAGAAGATATTCCGTTATTAATGATAATTGATGATATCCTCCCCAGCAAACCCGGTAGAGAACTCATGAATTATTTTAACTCGGGAATATCCTTATTTTATTGAAAATCATTACCTTTTTGAAAACATTTTTAAAAAAATATGAATATAAATATGTATGACATAAATAGAATGACATAGCAAAGTCAAAATAATATAATGCAACCTAAATGATATGATATAATTTAAATGTCTTAGCATATTCTAAATGAAATGAAATATCCTAAGTTATATGATATATTCTAAATGAAATGAAATGACCTAGGCAACATAATATATTCTATATGAAATGTAACATCCTAAGCCATATGATATATTCTAAATGAAATAAAATATCCTAAATGACATAATATATCCTAAATGAAATGAAATGACCTAGGTAACATAACATATTCTATATGAAATGAAATGACCTAAGTAACATAATATATTCTATATGAAATGAAATAATTTAAATGACATGGCAAATATGAATGATATGGCATATAATTTTAATGACATGAAATATAGAATAATGCTATCATATAATATGCGTGAAAATAAAAATGAAAATAATAATGCATGAACAGAGTATATGCTAAATAATATGGCAAAAAATAATTAAATAAAAAGCATAGGATATCATGAAATATTCAAAATCATATAATAAACAATATAACAAAACTCAAAATCATAACAATATCATAGAAATTATCATAGCAAAAATCACATATAATATAAAATGCATGGATATGGAAAATGCAATGCATGAAAATGTATTTTTTTCCTTTAATTAAGGAAATCTGTATATCTAAAAATATATCCAGCTACCTTAGAAAAATATGTCAAATTAAATATTCTAAAACCAAAATACTTTGTGATTATTTGAAAACAATTTTAAAAAGCTTAGATTAAAAATAAAAACTTAGCTAAACCCTTTTTTAAATGGCTCTAATTTCCAAAGTTTAAAATCCCGAGCTTGACCACCCTTAACCCGAGACTTATAAAATCATTTTTAGAGTTTAAAAAGGCTTAGAAACTATCCTAAGTCAGTAGCTAAACTTCCTAATCAGCCCTCTCTAAGTAACTTAACCAAAATAGAAAAATGATTTTCCTTCAAATTCAATTCTGACTCCACTGTCCAGTTTTAGCCACGATTTGTTACCCTATTTTTAAAAAATTCAAAAAAATCTACAAATACTAGAGACTCAGGACATCTAAAACTACACGTGAAAAAATCGGCTTAATTTTCTGATTAAAGATGACTGCCTAGAAAAATCGAGAAAGTACGAGTACTGGGTGAAAAAACTGTTTTGCCAAAACACATTTTTCTACCTTTGATAAAATCATTTAAAAATCAAAGTAAAAATATTTAAGACTCACAAAATTACTCACAAATAGTAGCTAGGACTTTTGAAAAGTTAGACAAAAATTGGCTAAGTAAAAAAAAAAAAATCACAAAGGTAGAATAATCAATTTGACAACTCTTTAATTTTCCACAAGTATACTCAAGAGAGCATGACTTTGAACCATTAATTCGCCTAAGTCATTAGTCAAGTGGCATGGACATGAAATGCATGAAAAATACAGCAAATATGATGCATGAAATGCCTGAGTTTAAACCTAAATATCATGAAAAAAGCATGGCATCAATAAAATGACCTAGACCTAAATGAACTTGCATGGCATTTAATGCAACCTAGGTCTAAAATGCATGGACGTGCATGGCAAAATAAATCAAACCTATCATCTAAAATATGCATGGCAATAACACAAACACAAGGCATGCTTAAACCAAATACTCAATCAAATGTCATGCAAATGCCAACCTATCAACTAACATAACAAAAATGCATACACAAAGCAAAATAATGTGAGATGGCCGAATGGCCTCATGTCCAAATAAGCAAGGCATTTTCACAAACACTTGATATACTTAAACCAAATACTCAATCAAATGTCATGAAAATGCAAACCTATCAAATAACATAGCAAAAATGCACACACAAAGCAAAATCAATGAGGTGATCGAATGGCCTCAAGTTCCAAATGAGCTTGGCATTTTCACAAACACTTGATATACTAACATACTCAACTAAAATATAACACTCAAATCATGCAAATATAAAGTAAAGGTATTAAAACTAATAAACATTTTCACAAACACATGGATTTCAAAATATAAAACATAAATAAAGTTAAACATTTTGAAAACAAAAAATAAAAAATGCAAGAACATGATAATAAACTCATAAATTGAAATAAGCAAGCCACCAAATTAAAACAAGCTTCAAGTATATATAGTAGAAGAAGATTTAAAGCATCAAGACTTATTTAATATAAAAAATAACATGAAAAATCAAAACAAAACAGCAACTAAAAAAGATAGGCCATTCGGCCACGGTAAGAATCAAGAAAAAAAAATTTGCAATAACTTTTTTTAAGAAAAGATGAAGAAAGAACTTAAAAAGAACATTAAAAACACTTATTTAAAAAGAAAAATCAAAAGAAACTCACCAAAATAATAATCAAAACAGCAAAAACAAGAATGGAAAATCAAAGAAAGTGCAATAGTTGGTGCTAAAAGCAACCTTAAGAAGCTATCTTTCAAGCTTTTTCTCTTCAAACTTTCTTTTCTAAACTTTTCTTTTTGGTTTGCAACAATGGAGAGAAAACTCAGCCAAAACAAGAGAGAATATGAAAATGAGAGTGCTGAAAATGAAAAATTTTGGATCCTTTAGGGTGGCCGAAAATCCCGTCTCTCATGACTAGGATGTTGTCATTTTTACTCCAACCAATTTCCATCCAAGGGCCACTAATCTAAGATGTTTAAAACATGAAATTATCACCCTTAGATTAGGCCATCAGCTGTCCATAATTACAGCTGTTCAAGAATTATGTTGACACTCTCCCTCTTCATGCATTGGCCCATGTGGCTTATTTGCAAAGGCTTGATCAAAAAATCACTAACTCTTCATTTTTGGCCTTTTGATTGAAAAATCAGAAACTCCTTCCCCTCCTTGGGCCTTGGCCGGCCAGCACTCTCTCTTCCAGCCCAAGATTGATTTTTTTGAAAGGCAAGAAAAGCCCTTTTTTTTTGCTTGGGTAAAATGGCCTTTTTGCCCCCCGAATGCAAATAAATGGCAAACAAAATCCAAATCCAAATTTTCTTTTTTCAATACTTTTAAAATAATAAAAAAATTGAATTCTGGAAGTTTTCAAAATTTTTCGAGTCCGTTTGCTATTTATTTGGATTTTTTCTTCCAAAATTACCTTTTTATGCCCCCACATTTTACCATTTTTTAAACGAGCTCCAAATCAAGATTTTTCTTCACCAATATCTTCCAAATAATTTAAAAGTGTGATCTGGAAGTTTTCATAATTTTTGGAACTCATTTGGTATTTTTTTGGGATTTATCTTCTTGAATTACTAAATGAGGGGCCCGGGATTTGGCCATTTTCCAAACGAACTCTGAATCAAGATTTTCTTTAGCCAATCTCTTTAAAATAATTTAAAATGAAATTTGTAAATTTTCAGAAGATTTGGAGTCATTTTCTAGTTTTTTGGGATTTATCTTCTTGAATTTCTCCATAGGAGACTCGGGATTTGCCCATTTTGCAAACGAACTATGAATCAAGATTTTCTTTCGCCAGTCTCTTCCAAATGGTTTAAGAATGATATTTGAAAATTTTCAGAATTTTTGGAGTTCATTTGCTATTTTTCCCAAATTTTCTAATTTCGCCCTTTTGCCTCCGAAACCCGATTTTGCTCAAAACAAGTTCGATTTTCTGATTTTCTTTAAACTGAGCCTTGGGCTATCCTTTTTTAATCATTCCTCATCCATTAGGGGCTTTTGTCTTACCAAATCGGGCCATTTCTGTAATTCTTCCCCATTTCACCGAAATCCACCAAAAACCCTAATTCTCGATTTTCTCCTGGATTGACTTTTCTTTCAGTTTTTCTTTCAAGTGGCTTCTCCATTACCCATAGTCAGTGCTTATCTTTCATTTGTAACCTTCAATTTTGACCAATTCGATCTTTTAAGCATTTTTCTCCAAATTTCCCGAATTAGGGTTTTTTTTCTACTGAATCTCCATAACCTAACTTCCGAACTCCATATCTTTCGATGTAGACCTCAAATTATCAAAATTCTTTCGCCATTTTTCAATTGAACTTCAAATCTTGATTTTGAACGTGGGTTGACTTTTTTAGTAGTTGACTTTTTAGGGTTGACTTTTTTCAAGTTTGACTTTTTATGCTCGCCCTCTTAAACTAAGTCTCGGAGTACCACCTGCAATATGAAAAAAGTATTTTTACATTTGATAACTCGTATAATTATATAGTTCTTAGTTATGTTTTGTTATTGTTTTGTGTCAACTACGAGTTATTATTGCTTAGTCTAATTGTGTTTATGATATTTTATATTTTTATGTAATTTGGTGTTTTTCACGAGTTTCTTTGAGTGATTTCAGATTACTAGGTTAAATCAACAATTAAGGGCAAATCCAGTTCAGTTCCAGTTCCGACACCTTTTTCCATATCCGCTATATCTGGAGTTTCACTGAAGCAATAAGGCTGAATTTTTTACAGTGCAAAGTTAAGATGCATATCTATCTTTTTCATGTTTTACACTTCTTGAAACGGAGTCGTTTTCCCTAGCGAAATCGACCATCAAGTTGGCTGATGTGCAATGACGTCTGTGCTGACCTGTTTTGGTATTTTGACCATATCTTCCGATCCACATGAGCAAATGATCTGATTCCAACGTCTATGGATCCGTAACTGATAGGGGTATATTTGTCTATAAGACCATTTGATCAGATCGAGCCTCCAACATTGACAAAATCGACCATCAAGCTGGCTGATCATAATTGTCATACAATATGACGAAAATTGTTAGAAAAATGCACCCACCTATTATACCTACCTTTGAAATTTATAAAGCTTGTCTCTTGTCATTTAGCTCTCCAAAATGTGTATAAATAGAGGGCCTTGGATGAGTATTAGGATACATTATACATTGGTAGGATATTAGCCATTGTAATAAAATTCTCTAAGTTTTCTTCTTCTTTCTTTTCTCTAGTTTCTTTTTCTTTATTTACTTATGCTTCTTACATTTCTTTTCATTTTATTCATATCTAGTATGTGTTGCTAATCATATTGTTGAGGTGATGAGGTGAAGCTTTTGGTAAATGCTAAGGTTAGTCTCTTAAACATGAGCTAAAATGAATCATCATTTAGTATAGATAATATTTTCTTTTGGTTTAAAATCATACTTGCAAAGTAGGGATCTTGATTCATTATTGACAATGAAAATGGCACAGTAAATGCTTGGTTTCATAACCTTGATTTGTTGTAGACATATACCTTGGCATAAGGAATACTTGGACTCTTTTTATGAGTTTTGAGGACACCAAATGAACATAATATCATATGCTATGGACGTTGGACAATTTGGACTGAATTGCTAAACCTTCCGATTGGAACCTCCCTTATGTGTGAATTTCAATTGTGTAATAAAACAAGATTAATCTTAGCTTAACACCAAGAGTGGATTCTCTAACCTCAACATCTTTTCTTATTGTTTTTTTCTATCTTGTTTAATTTCTTTTATATTTTGTTTATTTTGTTCTCTAATATCTTGTTTATCTTATTTTGTTGTTGATTCCCTAATATCTTGTTTATTTTCTTTTTCTTATATATTTATAAACTTATACTTACTAATACGCTTCCCTGTGGTTCGACCTCGGACACCCGAGAATTTATTACTTGAACATAACCTGCACTTGGGTTTACAACTCTTAATTGAGTCTTCATCAACATTCAGAAACATCAATTTTGGAAGAAAACATACCTGTTTTAGTGGTCCGGACAACATTAGGTGTCTACAATCTTCTTTTGGGGATATGAGCACTGCACCGATTCCGTGCCCCATGGCATTAGATGCCCCATCAAAGTACATCTTCCATACTTTCTTCTTCAAGGGAACCTCATCCGCTCGCGAAACATACATCAAATCTTCATCTGGGAAATCAAAGTTCAACGGCTAATAATCTTCCACTACCCGACTTGCTAAAAATTCAGCCACTGCACTGCCTTTGATAGCTTTCTGACTAACATATACAATGTCGTATTCTGACAACAAAACCTGCCATCTTGCCGTCCTCCCTGACAAAGAAGGTGCTTCTCAACTTTTGAGCCACAATCACAACTACAATAAATGACTTCTCAACTTTTGGTTTGATTTGCAATAACTTCATTTCGGTTTAATTTACGTGTTGTTAGATTTGTGTAATTATTCTCGTTTTTTTTTTTTGCATTGGTCTTTTACGGTTGATTTTTCTTCTCTTTTTGATTTTCTTCCTGAAATCACGCAAAAATCTTTTGTTAGGTTAACATTTTCTTCTGACAGGTCAAATACACTTTCGGCGACATTATTACTCTTGTCTGATTCATTACTCAGTCCTCTATATATTACACCATGTACTCATTCTCTTTCAGGCACTTGAAAAAAAAAAATGGAAAGTACTTCGTCCCAGCGCATTAAAAAAATTTGTGCCTTTGGAGGTGCTTATCCAGGAAAAAAAACATATTCGCTGATGAAGCCATAAGAGTTGGAGTAATACTTGCCCAACAAAAGATCCAGTTGATTTATGGAGGCGGTAGTACGGGTTTAATGGGAGCAGTCGCTACATCAGCACACGCCGGAGGAAGTCCAGTTCTAGGAATCGTGCCACAACTATTCACAGGTTTTTGTGGACCTACCTTGGGTAAGGAAATACAAGTATGGAGTATCCCTGAACGGACGACAATCATGTACCATTCTGCCGATGCATTCATTGCTTTACCAGGAGGTCTGGGTACATTGGAAGAAATAGCTTGCGTGGCTTCTTGGTCATCTTTGGTCACAAATAAGAAACCCATTGGTTTGCTTAATATTAATGGTTATTTTAGTAATTTGCTTTCATATTTAGATAATGCTGTGGAAAATGGATTCATGTTTTTAGAGGCAAGGAGAACCATAATTTCTGCTACAACCATTGAAGATTTACTCAAAAAGCTCCAAGCTTATGAGTATTTATCTGCTACGGTTGTTTCGCAAACGCTCGGAAAAAGAAAAAGAGATATGGACGAGCAAGGAGTGGATTGCACTCTGTCTTTGTGACATTATCTAACATTTTGTTTGTTGTGTCTCAGTTATAATAAGTGGTTAGCAACCTCTGCAGGCAATATCTCCTAAATTCTACCTTTAATAAGGGGTAAGGGACATATTTTGCTAATTTAAAAAAAAAAAAATTTGATGTGTTTTAAGCCATTTAGAAGTATTCATTCTGAACAAGGTCTGAGTAAGGGATACTTGAGACATACCTTGTCAGTTTGATTTTAATCTTTTTATGTTTACTTGTTAATTTTTGTTTAGTATTTTAGGATTAATTAGGTTGCATGAGTTTGTTTTGTTTTGAGTCTTAGTTATTCCTATTCTTATGTTATTAGTTCTTTTCTCTTACACATGATTCTTTCATTTGGGTTAATAGACTTACATTGAGGACAATGTAAGAATTAAGTGTGGGGAGAATGGTTTAGGATTTCTTTTATTTTTGTCTACTATTTTTTTTATGAGTCTTTATTATTATTATTATTATTTAGTGTGTTTTAGTTCCTTTTTAATACAATGATGAGATATGAATTGCATAGGTCTAAACTGGTTATTAGTGAGAAGATTTTCATGAGAATTAAGCTTGATACTAATTTTTATGAGCCAATGTTAATATGATATGTTGATTGAGAAAGAAGCATGTTTAGACTTAATCTGACTTGTATAATCATCCTTGTGAGTTTTTGAGCCTATAATGATTGATGCATTATACAAATCAATCTAATTTCTTTCTTGAGTGCTCTTATGATTACATGATTCTCTAGAACTTGCTTTAAACCGTTTGAGACTATATTGATACATGTGACAACATGAATATGATAAAAGCATTAGGATTATAACCAGAGCCAAACAGCCATCCCTTATTGATGTTCCAAGAGAACATCCCCACTAGTGAGCCAATTTGAGCCTACATTAAATATGCTGTTTTATTGGTAACCACAACTTACACCTAGCCTAAATATACTTATATCCTTACCCTTGTTCTAAAGATGGATTATATATTTTGAGACATATTGCAAAAAAACAAGGGATATTTTTAGTTGAAAATTTGGGTTAGAAACAAAAGATAAGTGTGGGGGAAGAAAAGAAAAGAAAAAGTCAAGAGGAAAAGAAAGGGATCATTGTCAAATACATTCCCATATTAAAAAAAAAAAAAAAATCTTCTCTTGAACTTCTAGTTAAAGTAAAGAAAAAGATGTTACAAAGTTGGTTAGAATGAAGCAAAGGCTCAACATGAATATTTAGCCTATGTGACTATGTACTTGTAAAGAGTTTTGAGAAATTTATTTGTATGATCTTATTATGTCTCTAAACTCTATGAACTCTTTGGAACCTTTGTGATATCTTTATCCTTTTGTTCTTTAACCACATTATAACCCTTTGGCCCCATTACAACCTTGAATAAAGACCTCTTGATTTATGAAGTTGTATGATCTAAATAGTGGAGAATTGGTGGACAAGCAAGCATATGGTAGAAGTGTTTTCATGAGATTGATTGAGTGTAAATACTTTACCACTACTTTAAAGAGTGAAAATCATGAGAGTATCCCATGTGAGAGGTTGAGATTAAGTTGAATATGCACTATTTTGATTGAAATATGTTATGTTAATATTGGCTTAACTCATTTATTTACATTCAAGCATGAATTTTTGTGAAATTCTTTGAGCTATTGATTAGTTTATAAGACTTGTTCAAAGATTGTATCTAATTTATATTGAAAGGATTAGGAGTAAATATTTTTAGTGTATGTAGTTTACTTATATTTTAGTTTTTCAATGTTTGTGGGTATCGTTCTAGCAAACCCTCACGAGACTAAACTCGTCCACTAGGGACACCTAGGGGTTTAAAGGCTTGTGTCACATGCTAAGTGCCACCGTGATTTCCAACGAAAATGGATTAGATTAGATTTTCTTATTTTATTTTTATTGAGTCGTTGCTAGGGACTAGCAACAATCTAAGTGTGGGGGTGTGATAACTCGTATAATTATATAGTTCTTAGTTATGTTTTATTATTGTTTTGTGTAAAATATGAGTTATTATTGTTTAGTCTAATTGTGTTTATGATAATTTATATTTTTATGTAATTTGGTGTTTTTCACGAGTTTCTTTGAGTGATTTCAGATTACTAGGTTAAATCAACAATTAAGGGCAAATCCAGTTCAGTTCCAGTTCCGACACCTTTTTCCATATCCGCTATATCTGGAGTTTCACTAAAGCAATAAGACTGAATTTTTTACAGTGCAAAGCTAAGATGCATATCTATCTTTTTCATGTTTTACACTTCTTGAAACGGAGTCGTTTTCCCTAGTGAAATCGACCATCAAGTTGGCTGATGTGCAATGACGTCTGTGCTGACCTGTTTTGGTATTTTGACCATATCTTCCGATCCACATGAGAAAATGATCTGATTCTAACGGCTTTGGATCCGTAACTGATAGGGGTATATTTGTCTAGAAGACCATCTGATCAGATCGAGCCTCCAACATTGACAAAATCGACCATCAAGCTGGCTGATCAGAATTGTCATACAATATGACGAAAATTGTTAGAAAAATGCACCCACCTATTATACCTACCTTTGAAATTTATAAAGCTTGTCTCTTGTCATTTAGCTTTCCAAAATGTGTATAAATAGAGGGCCTTGGATGAGTATTAGGATACATTATACATTGGTAGGATATTAGCCATTGTAATAAAATTCTCTAAGTTTTCTTCTTCTTTCTTTTCTCTAGTTTTCTTTTTCTTTATTTACTTATGCTTCTTACATTTCTTTTCATTTTATTCATATCTAGTATGTGTTGCTAATCATATTGTTGAGGTGATGAGGTGAAGCTTTTGGTAAATGCTAAGGTTAGTCTCTTAAACATGAGCTAAAATGAATCATCATTTAGTATAGATAATATTTTCTTTTGTTTTAAAATCATACTTGCAAAGTAGGGATCTTGATTCATTATTGACAATGAAAATGGCACAGTAAATTCTTGGTTTCATAACCTTGATTTGTTGTAGACATATACCTTGGCATAAGGAATGCTTGGACTCTTTTTATGAGTTTTGAGGACACCAAATGAACATAATATCATATGCTATGGACGTTGGACAATTTGGACTGAATTGCTAAACCTTCCGATTGGAACCTCCCTTATGTGTGGATTTCAATTGTGTAATAAAACAAGATTAATCTCAGCATAACACCAAGAGTGGATTCTCTAACCTCAACATCTTTTCTTATTGTTTTTTTCTATCTTGTTTAATTTCTTTTATATTTTGTTGATTTTGTTCTCTAATATCTTGTTTATCTTATTTTGTTGTTGATTCCCTAATATCTTGTTTATTTTCTTTTTCTTATATATTTATAAACTTATACTTACTAATACGCTTCCCTGTGGTTCGACCTCGGACACCCGAGAATTTATTACTTGAACATAACCTGCACTTGGGTTTACAACTCTTAATTGAGTCTTCATCAACATTCAGAAACATCAATTTTGGAAGAAAACATACCTGTTTTAGTGGTCCGGACAACATTAGGTGTCTACAATCTTCTTTTGGGGATATGAGCACTGCACCGATTCCGTGCCCCATGGCATTAGATGCCCCATCAAAGTACATCTTCCATACTTTCTTCTTCAAGGGAACCTCATCCGCTCGCGAAACATACATCAAATCTTCATCTGGGAAATCAAAGTTCAACAGCTAATAATCTTCCACTACCCGACTTGCTAAAAATTCAGCCACTGCACTGCCTTTGATAGCTTTCTGACTAACATATACAATGTCGTATTCTGACAACAAAACCTGCCATCTTGCCGTCCTCCCTGACAAAGAAGGTGCTTCCAATATGTACTTGATCGGATCTAGCTTGGCGATCTACCACGTTGTGTGGTAAAGCATGTATTGTCTGAGCCTCCGAGAAGTCTAAGCTAAGGCACAGCACAACTTTTCTACAGACGAATATTTCAACTCATAATTGTGAACTTCTTGCTGAGGTAGTAAACCGCCTATTCTTTCTTTCCAATCTCATCAAGCTGCCCCATAACACAACATATGGATATCTCAAATACTATGGATACAATATCATCGATTTATTCGGAGCTGGTGGCATTAATACTGGTGGGTTTGATAGATAATGCTTAACCTTTTCAAAAGCAATCTGACACCCTTCATCCCACTCTCTTGGATCATGTTTTCAAAGTAATTTGAATATTGGATCACATTTACCGGTTAACTGAAAAATAAATCGAGCAATGTAATTCAATCTCCCCAGAAAACCTCTTACTTCTTTTTGAGTACGTGGAGGTGGAAAATTCTAGATGGCCTTCACTTTATCCAGATCAATCTCAATTCCCCTTTTGTGAACAACAAAACACAATAATTTTCCCGAGGTGACTCCAAAAGTGCATTTTGCCGGGTTTAGCTTGAGTTGAAACTTTCTTAGTCTTTCAAAGAGTTTCCTAAGATTCGTAATATGCTCCTCTTCTCCTTGTGACTTTGCAATCATATCATCAACATAAACTTCAATTCCCTTATGCATCATGTCATGAAACAAGGTCACCATGGCTCTTTGATACGTTGCCCCAGCATTCTTCAAACCAAACGGCATTACCTTGTAGCAGAATGTTCCCCACATTGTAACAAATGTGGTTTTCTCTATATCTTCTGGTGCCATCTTAATCATATTATATCCCGAGAATCCATCCATGAAAGAAAACAAAGAACTCTTCGCCGTATTATCCACCAAAGTATCAATGTGAGGCAAAAGGAAATTATCTTTGGGACTGGCTTTGTTCAAATCTCGGTAATCGACGCACATACGCACCTTTCTATCCTTCTTTGGTACTGGAACAATGTTTGCCACCCATTCTGAATATTTTGCCACCTCTAAGAATCCAGCATCAAACTACCTCTTCACCTCCTCTTTTACCTTTAACAGCATGTCCGGCCTCATTCTTCTCAACTTTTACTGAATTGGCTTGCACTCTGGTCTTAAAGGGAGCTTATGAGCCACAATGTCTGGATCCAAACCCGGCATATCTTGGTATGACCATGCAAATACATCTACATATTCCCAGAGCAAGGCTATGAGTTCACCCTTTATCAATGACGACAATGTAGTCCCGATTTTAACCTCTTTTATCTCCTCACTACTTCCCAAATTCAACAATTCCAATAGCTCCTCATGAGGAAGTACTTGTTTCTCTTCTTGTTCTATTTTTCTTAATAAGTTCGAAGGTAGACCATAATCCTCAATATCTTCGTCGACCTCAAAATCTCCTGTGCAAGTGGGCCTTTCAAAATCAATTTCAGAATTACATATAGGAAGGTCCTCATATTCTGAGATATTTTTTGAGACCTTTTCCAGCCCTGCAGTCTTTTCCCACTGTAGTACTTACCCACAGCCTTGTGTTCTTGGACAGCCTCGATTTTGGAATTCTTCGTCCTTCAGCGATGAAAACTGCATTTACGAATTCCAAAGACCGAAAGGAACATTCTACGGCATCTTCATTGGGTTCAACATAAGGAGATTCAGTAGATGTAAAGGCTATCACGTCCTCTTCTCCTGATACAGTACCTAACCGTCTCTCTATTACAAATTTCAATTTTTGGTAGACGAAGGTACAACCCCTGCTGAATGTATCCAGGGCCTTCCCAACAGGAAATTATAGGATGGATTAATATCGATGACCTGAAACTTCACTGTATAGGTGCATGGGCCTATCTCTAGAGAAACCTCAATAGTTTCTATCATATCTCTCCTGGTACCATAAAAGCCTCTGACCACCGTATAGCTTGGCAGCATATAAGAAATATCCACTGGCAATTTGGACAGGGTTGCCAAAAGCATCACATTTAATGAAGAACCATTGTCCAAAAGGACCCGTGGTAATATGTTCCCCTTACAAGTGGTAGTTATACGGAGAGCTTTTGTTGACCCAATACCATTGCTAGGTATCTCCTCATAGCTAAAATATATATCGTCGCCTGCCGCGATGTTTCCCACCAGCCTATCCAATTTTTCTACCGATATGTTGTTAGCCACATATGCCTGATTCAACACTCTCAAAAAGGCATTTCTGTGTGGCTCTGAGTTCAAAAGCAAAGAAAAGATTGAAATTCTAGCTGGTTGTAGTTGCTCAACCACGCTATACTCACTATGCTTTATGAATTTTAAGAACTCGCAGGCTTCCTTCTCATTCACCAGTTTTTTTATTCTATTAACCGGGGCTGATCCCCTTTCTGCTTCTTTTGACAAATCCATCTCAATATGGATTGGTTTAACTGCTTTTTTCCCTTTGTCTACTTCTCTGTCTTTTCCTGTTAACCCTTGTTCAGCACCCTCAGGAGCATAACACCTTCCACTTCGTGTTAAGTGCCCCACACCTGTGATATCTTGCAGACTCGAAGACCCAAGCATAACCATGCTGCAGTCGTATTTCCATGGTGCAGCTTTGTTTTCCTTGTATGAAAAGGAAACAGGCAGATCAATAATTAACTTAGGCGCACTTTCCTCAATGACTGGCATAACTTTCTCTTTTGGTTCATCATAATAGATGATCAAGGGTCTTCCTATCCTGTAGCCAGCTGCATTCTCAATAACCTTTACTTCCTCCTCTGTCTTCTCGTAAAACTGGGCCTCTCCATTCTCTATCATATTTTGGACTTTATCCAGAAAGTCCCCGCAGTCATGTATGACATGACATCCACACTTATGGAACGGGCACCAATTCTGCACCCTATTTGCGACCATTTTTAAACTGTTTGCATCTCCCACCATTCCTGCCTTGACCATCTCGACCCATACTGTCAACAATGGAGTCTTGACTTCCCTGACGTCCCTTTTTACCCTTCTAACTTCCACTGTCCATACTGCATTTACCCGATTCCCCGTATGATCTGGCAATGGGTTCCTCTCTACATTTGGCCTACTATTTGCCCTAAAATTCACAACTCCGGCATTGATCAGGCTTTGGACTTTCTTTTTAAAGGCCATGCAATCTTCAGCTGAATATCCTTGAATTCCTGCGTAGTATGCGTAGTTAGTATTTGCATTGTACTACCTTGGATATTGAGGTGTAAGAGGTTTGAGGTACACGGGTGCAACAAGTTGACCCTACAATAGTTTAGGATATAGCTCACCATAGGTGGTAGGAATCATATCAAATTTGGGTTTTTGATCGTTCATTGGTAAACGTTGGTCATTGCGCCCGGCTCCTTGAGTGTTTGGGACAGTGTTTTGGGGAAGGTTTATTTGTGGGGATATGCCAGTTGGAAATGGCTGTTGTGGTATATTGGTGTAAGGGAAGGGATTTTGGGTAAGGTGGTTCACATTGGGGTAATAAGGACTATACCTCGGGTATGGTGTGTAGGGTGTAGGAGGTGCATAAGATGTGGTAGGAGTATAGGACCTTGGTGGTGTATGTGGTGTGGAAGGTATATATGGGTATTGGTTGATACTAACTGCATGGGTCTCTTTTTCTTCCTGGCAGGGAATACTTTTTTCGAGATAGAAGGCTCACCCCCTTCCATTTTCCCATTCTTAATGGCCGACTCTATCATTTCACCGGATATTACCATGTATGCAAAGTCTTTGGTGGCACTCCCCACCAATTTATCATAGTAGGGGGCTTTCAAGGTGTTGATGAAAAGCGCTATGGTTTATTTGCTAGTTAAAAGGGGTTGCACTTGTGTGGCCAGATCCCTCCACCTTTGCGAGTATTCTTTGAAACTCTCATTGGTCCTCTTTTCCATGTTCTGTAGCGATAGCCTATCAGGTACCATGCCAGGCACATGCTTATAATATTCCATGAAAGCCCTGGCTAAATCTGTCCATGAACGAATCTTGGTACGACTCAGTTGGTTGTACCATCGGGTTGCTGACCCTGTCAAGCTATCTTGGAAACAATGGATAAGCAGTTTCTCATTATCATCATGCCCCGTCATCCTTCTGCAGTACATGGTCAGATGTGCTGATGGGTTGGTAGTCCCGTTATATTTTTCAAAGTCTGGTACTTTGAACTTTGGGGGAATTATTAGATCATGCTCTAACCTCATCTCTTTGGCATCCAGACTGCCAAATAACTCTGCCCCTTCAACGACCCTCAGTCTTTCCTCCAGCAGTTGATATTTTTTCTATGATTCTGCATTTCGACCCTCTTCAGCTCAGTGATCTTTGCTTTTTCCTTTTCAGCTAGTTCCTCAAAGTCGAGAACGTTAACATCATTTAGGTTAGCTCCCACATTACCCTTTCTGGGAACATAGTTATGTGTCTCTGCAGCTGGTTGGATGTAAACATAGGAGGCTACCCCAATTGGCACCTCTTGGCCCTTTTGCTGTATGTTTTCAGGCTGATCCTCTTCAACTACCACTCTTTTCCCAGTGAACGAGTTCTCTCCCGGCCCTTTTTGTTTCATCATGGCACTCATCATTTCCATGAGCTTAGTCATCTGTTCTAGAGACTCCTCCTGAGATTTAGCTAATTGTTCCTGCGGTTCTCTATGAGTTTTTTCCATTCTTTCAATTCTAGCAAGCTGATCATTTTCCATAGCTCTGGCTTGAGATCGAGTATTGTAAGGGTGTCGAAAATCTGTTTCTTTCTGAGTGCGACCAATTGTACCTTTAGTTTTGAAAACCATGAATTAGAAATTATTGACACATCCTTTTTTATGTTTTATAAAAATGAATGAATGAATGTATGACTAAATGTGAATGAATGAATCAAATAAAATGGATATGTACATGACTACGTATATGAATACAAAAAAATAAATGAATGAACAAGTGAAATGAACAAATAAGTGTTTAAGTGTATGAATATGAATGAATGAACAAGTAAAAGGAATAAATAAGTGGTTAAGTGTATGAACATAAACGAATTTCAAAAATGAATGATTAAAAATATGAGTAAATGCACAAATGAACAAACAAAACATATAAAATATGAATGCATTTGAATGTATTGGCCCCGGGATAATTTCAACCGAACGGTCTTTCATTGATTTCCTAGAACTAAATACATCACAGATAGAATAAAAGGATGACTACCTAAGATAAGTCCGTAATTCGCCTTTCAAAGTGCTATTACTAAATTAGTCCTATAATGACTTTCTCAGATCTTGGACTTTCTTTCACAGTCTTCTTTTGATTGCCCTGGTTTTCAATCTGACCCTTACTTGTTGACGGTCCCTTGACGCGTCAGCAGAAGCATCACCATGTAAGCTTTCCTTAGCTTGTTTCTCTAGTTGATTGGCTCGGGCTTCCTCATGCTTCTCTCTCTCATTCCAGTAGTTATTCTCCTTCTTGAGGTTTTTGACTTCATTTTCCCATTCCCCGGAAGTCTTGAGAGTCCCATCAAATCTGAGCTCAAAGCGGTACCTCTTGTTCTCCAAATGTAATTCCTGAAGATCGCTCTTAGCAGTGTCCCTTTCTCTCTTGATCTTTTCCTTTTCTCTTTCTCGTGCTGATTCCCTATTTTTCATGTCCTCAAGCTCTTTTTGTAGTCGGACAATCTCCTTGCTCATCTAGGCCTTTTCTTTTTCAAATTCCGCCATTGCGATTTCTAACTCTGATGGCATTTCCCTCAGCGGTGAATTCATGAACTGGACCTCTTCCCCATCTGATGTTAGTACCTATCATTAACCCTTAATTCCCTCCATACTAGGTAATCAGGTGTGACGATGTCGGCATATCTGGCCACTTTTATCCGGTGAGTTTTTTTCCATGCTTCAATCACTGCCCGTACTTTTCCAGAATATCCATCTTCCCCATAAGTGAACTATGATGATCGTAGATTATGAGTCACGAGTGTGAATTGCTGAGACTAAACCTGTCTTTGCACCAAAAAGGCGCATAACTCACAGACCCCCAAATTCCGAGTAGTGGAACTCCCGAGTTGTCCCTATATTTGTACATAATCGGCATAGGAACCATCCATGGCGCTCTCCAAGTCACTATCTCCCCTTTTAGATTCCGGAACATGTTGACCCATTTCTCTTCATCCCCGTCTTCAGACCAGTCATTTTCAAGGAATTCCCTAATCGGAACTAAAGACTTCATGTACGGTTTGAAGAAAACCTTTTCTATCTTCCAAAAGTGACTTTGAATCCAAATATAAAGGAGTTGTACACACCAAATATAAAGGATTTCACCATCTAAGATAAACCCTATCGTCATTCTTCTCAGGGTTTTCTTATCATTTTTTGTTGCTTGTTCCGGGTACTATTGACTCTTGATGTATTACAAGATGTCGTAATACCTAGGGTGTTCGTTCGCCTCCTCTTCGATACTCAAGTAGTGGGCAGGAGACTCATATATGCTCATCTGGATTGGCATAACCTCAGCCCCTTCATTCACTTTAAACATCGATGACAGGGTGGCTAAAACATTTGCCATTCGGTTTTCTTCTCAGGGTAAGTAATTGAAACCCAATTCTTCGAACTCCTCAATCAAGCTCAGCAAAAGCTCTCGATATTGGATTAGCTTTGCATCCCGGGTTTCCATTCTCCTCGCAATTGATATATTACCAGAGCTGAATCTCCGAAAACCTATAGTGTCTTAATCTTCGTTTCTTTGGCGGCATGAAGGCCCATAGTACACGCCTAATAGTCAGTTTGTTTATACAATCAAAATCCAATATGGTAGTGAAAAGATGGTAATCTTCTTCAGGGGATATGAGCACTGCACTGATCCCATGCCCCATGGCATTAGATACGCCATCAAAATACATTTTCATGTTTTCTTCTCAGAGAAAGTCCCATCTTCTTGCGAGACACACATCAAGTCTTCATCAAATCAAAGTTCAGAGGCTCATAATCCTTCACCGCTCAACTTGCTAGAATTCAGCCACTGTGCTACCTTTTCTAGCCTTTTGGGTCACATATACGATGTCATATTTGAAAAGAAAACTTGCCATCTCACCGTTTTTCATGACAACGAAGGTGCCTTAAATATGTATTGGAGGGGTTCTAACTTTGTGATCAACCAGGTCATGTGATACAACATGTACTGCCTGAGCCTTCGGGCAATCTAGGCTAGGGCACAACAAAGCCTTTCTACTAATGAATACTTCACTTCATACTCAGTGAACTTCTTACTGAGGTAGTAGATGGCTTGCTCTTTCTTTCCAGTTTCATCATATTGCCCCAATACACAGCCCATGGACTTTTCGAACACTGACAAATACAATATCAACGACTTTCCTAAGATAGGCGGCATTAGTATTGGTGGGTTCGACAGATAATGCTTGACTTTATCAAAAACTATATGGCATCCGTCATCCCATTCTCCCGGATCACGCTTTCGAAGTAGCTTGAATATTGGATTGCACTTATCGGTCAATTGAAAGATGAACCGAGTGATATAATTTAGCCTCCAAAAAGTTTCTTACTTTCTTTTGAGTATTAGGCAGAGGCAGATTCTAGATCGCCGTTACTTTATCCGGATCAATTTCAATCCCTTTCTTGCTAACAACAAATCCCAGTAATTTTCCTGAGGTGACTCAAAAGGCGCATTTTGTCGGGTTAAGCTTGAGACAAAATTGTCTCAATCTTTCAAAGAGCTTCTTAAGGTTTGCAACATGCTCTTCCTCCCCTTGTGATTTGGATATTATGTCATTCGACATAAACTTCTATCTCCTTATGCATCATGTCATGGAACAAAGTCACCATGGCTCTTTGGTATGTTGCCCCATCATTCTTTAATCCAAAGGGCATCACTTTATAACAAAAAGTTCCCCACATCGTCACAAATGTGGTTTTCTCCACATGCTCTAGTGCCATCTTAATCTGATTGTGTCCTGAGAAACCATCCATGAAGGAAAACACGAAATTCTTAGCGGTATTGTCCACTAGAGTATCAATGTGAGGCAATGAGAAATTATCTTTAGGGCTTGCCCTATTCAAATCTCGATAATCGACGTACATTCGCACTTTACCATCTTTTTTGGTACTAGGACAATATTTGCTACCTACTCCGAGTACTTTGCCACTTCTAAGAATCCAACATCAAATTGTTTCTTCACTTCTTTTATTTTCAATAGAATTTCGAGCCTCATTCTTCTCAACTTCTGCTGAATCGGCCTGCAATCTGGTTTCAGAGGAACTTTGTGAACTACTATATCATAGTCCAACCCTGGCATGTCTTGGTATGCCCATGCAAATACATCTACGTATTCCTAGAGCAAAATGATCAATTCACGCCTTATTGTCGGTGAAATGGAAGTTCCAATTTTGACCTCATTTACTTCTTCTTTATTCCCCAAATTTATCACTTCCAACAGCTCTTTATGGGGCAACACTTGTTTCTCCTCTTGTTCTATTATTCTTAACCGATCTGGAGGCAAATCATAATCTTCGACATCTTCTTCAGCGTCAAAATCACCAGCACAAATGGCTTTTCAAAATTGATTTCAAAATTATTCATGGGATAGTCCTCATATTCCGTATCCGGGCACCTATAAATAGGTGAGGAAGAAACAATATAGGAAGGCATATAGGGAACAATAATGAAAGAATGAAAGAGTATGGACAAATCAATATGAAGAAATGCATCGTGATTGTTATTTATTGAATGAAAAGTTGTAAACATAAGCCCATACAGAAGGATTCTTAATGCCATTGGGCAGAGGTAATTAAGATTGATTTAGAGTATTACTCTGGAGCAGACTTAAAAACTAAAGAAAGTTCGATCACACTCCAATTTGTCAACTTATAACCCGAAAGACATAGGCACACCATCCAGCTTGTGCTTTCATTCCCCATTTTTTCTATCTCGACCATGTCGATCATCATTTCTTGCAGCTGTTTATCCTCATACACATAGAACTTCTCAAATGCTTGTTCTACATAACCATCACATCATCATAATTCCTCTCACCAAGCTCAAAACTTGTCGAGCGAAAAGTGTGAAGGATTGGAGAGAAAGTTATGGGTTCCCATTCCATATCCACACCCGAAAGTCGAGCCAACCTCTTCTTCATGTTCTTCTCAATTATCTTATTTTCTCATGGGCTTTTGGGAGGTACCCAAGATCGAAGCGGTCTTTCTTTCCGACCGCTAGTATCGCTCTGGCTATTCCTTGAAGGTATTTTTCTAATCCTTTTCCTACACGGTAGCCTTTTCCCACTATCGTCTTCACCCCTAACTTGGTACTCCTGGATAACTTCAGCTCTGGGATTTTATACCCCTCGGTAATGAATACAGCATTGACAAACTCCAACGACCTGAAAGAGCACTCTACGACATCCTTATTTACTTCTATATAAGAGGCATCGGTGGATGCAGAAGCTATGATGTCTTCTTCTCCCGACACACTGATCAAGCGTTTTTCAATCACAAACTTCAACTTTTGATGGAGAGATAACAGCACAGCCCCAGCTGAATTAATCCACAGCCTTTCCAACAAACAATTATAAGATATGGTGATGTCTATTACTTGGAATTTGATCTCGTAAGCACATGGACCTATTTGAAGTGGGATCTCAATATTCCCTATCACATTCGGGTGGGTGCCATCAAAGGCTCTGACTATGGTATGATTTGGCAGCATGTAGGACATATTAATTGGAAATTAGACAAAGTTGCCAAGGGTATCACATTCAAGGAGGATCTGTTATCGAGAAGCACCCATGGAAAAATATGCCCTTTGCATGTAGTGGTTATGTGCAAGGCCTTAGTAGATCCTATACTATTAGGTGGTATCTCATCGTAGCTGAAAGAGATAAATCATCAGCCATGATATTCCCCACCAATCTGTCTAACTTTTCCACAGATATATTGTTAGGCACGTAAGCCTGGTTTTATATTCTTAGCAAGGCATTTTGATGAGGTTCTGAATTCAACAGCAGCGATAAGACTGAGATCCTAGCCAGCTAGCGGTGCAACTGGTCCACCACGCTGTACTCACTGTGTTTAATAAACTTTAGAAACTCACAGGCTTCTCTTTCATTCACTAGCTCCTTCACCTTATTAACTGGAGGCAAATCCATTTCTTCCCTTTTGGACTGCGCAGGCTCTACAAGGATTGACTCCACCATCTCTTTAACAGGTCTTGTGGTTTTCCTTACTTGATCGGGTTTAACCAATTCAGGGGCATAGCATCTCCTGCTACAGGTCAAATGGCCCACTCTAGATAACTCAACAGTTGCTGTTTGATGATTTGAGGGTCCTGGCATCGACATACTACATCGTAGCTCCATGGAATCGCTTTATCCTCTTTGTAAGGAGAAGAGGACGGCAATTCTATGATCAATTTTGGAGCGGGTCCCTTGACTACTGGAATAGCCTTTGCCTTCAGCTCATCGTAATAGATGATCAACGCTCTATCCACCCCATAACTGCCCATGGTTTCATTCATTCTTATTTTAGCATGTTCAAACTTCTCAGGAAACTGGGCCTCGCCCATATCCATCATCCGTTGAATCTTGGCCAGAAATTCTTCACACTCCTGAATGGCATGCCCCTCACATTCATGGTATTGGCTAAAATTCTTTGACTTGCTGGCTATATTTCTCACAGAAGATTTTGGTTGAATCAACCTTGCCTTGACCACTTCTACCCACACTTTGATCATTGGCGTCTTCACTTTTCTAAAATCTTTTTCACCCTTTCGAACTCCCCCGACATTATTGTGTTAACCTTAGCCTCTGTGTGATTACGCAAAGGGTTACACGTAACGTTAGGCCCATTTCTTGGCCCAAACTTTATACTTTCTGCATCAATAAGGCTATGGACCTTGCGCTTGAAAGCAGTACAATTTTCAGTTGAATGCCCTTAAATCCCCGTGTGGTATGCGCAATGGGCATTGGAATCGTACCACTTGGGATTTGGTGATTTTAGGGGTTAGAGATAGACAAGTGCGATAAATTGTCCCTGTAGGAGCTTAGGGTACAACTCGCCGTAGGTTGTAGGGATAGGATCATATTGAGGTTTTTGATTGTTTCTCAAAGGTCTTTGCTCGTTTATAGTGGTGTTCTGAGTGTTTAGGGGAATAGCTATCTGAAGGGGTATGCATGTTGGGTATACTTGTTGTGGTATGGCCGTGTAAGGGAAAGGATTTTGAGTAAGGTTATTCATAGTGGGATAGTAGGGGTTGTACGTTGGATAAGGGTGTATGTTGCTGGCGTGAAAGGGTAGTTGTTGAAACTAATTGCATGTGCTTCCCCTTCTATTTTCTTGATCGAAATTGTTTTCTTGGGGGCAGAAGATTCCTCACTTTCCATCTTTTCACTTTTGATATCCATCTCGATCATCTCTCCCGAGATAACCACATCAGTGAAGTTTTTAGTGGTGTTACCCACCAACTTGTCGTAATATGGCTCTTTCAGAGTTTTGATGAATAGAACTGTTGTTTCCTTATCAGTCAAAGGAGGCTGCACCTAGGTAGCCATATCTCTCCATCTTTGCACATACTACTTAAAGCTTTCAGTAGCTTTCTTTTCCAGATTCTGTAAGGATAGCCTATTCGGTACCATATCAGGCACATGCTTATAGTGTTCCAAAAAGGCTCTAGCCAAGTCCATCCAATAGCGAACCTTACTTCGAGGAAGCTGATTATACCACCGAGTCGTTGACACAGTAAGGCTATCATGAAAATAATGGATGAGCAATTTCTCATCATCAACATGCCCAGTCATCTTTCGGCAATACATTGTCAAGTGTGCGGAAGGATTAGTTGTCCCATCATATTTCTCAAAGTCTAGTGTTTTGAATTTAGGTGGGTTCACGAGACCGGAAACTAAACTTAGCTCCTTAGCATCAAGACTGCCAAACAGTTCTGCCCCTTCCACAGCTCGCAGCCTGTGGCAACCTAAAAAAACAATAACGAGTCTCAGCGCGAGACTTTCATTATTTGTTAGGCGTGACATTAAAAAAATGAGGAAAAGCCGACTTAATTCCTCTAGAAAAACAAAGGTTTCGATACGTGATCCCGATCGTGGGGACCTGTTTGAGTGAGCGGGAAACAAAATCAGAGGAAAAGATGACTTAATTCCACTAGATTGAAATAAAAGGTCAAGGGTATGAAAACGGCCTCGTAAAAAAACATGGAGTCCCCACCAATCTTTTTTTAGCTAGGTGTGATCGGCCACCTATTAAAATCGATTTTATAAAACATTTTAAAATTAATTAAAACATTTTTAAAACCAATTTCAAGTCTGCGTTATAAACCAGAGAAATCAAAGAAGCTGGTTCAGGAGTCGGTTACGTCCAGGGAAGGATTAACACCCCTACAACGCCTGTATAAATCGATACCTTATTAATCGTGTGTTATCTCAAGTCTCGGTAAAAGTTGGTTTTTAATTTAGTATTTCAAGTTAATTCCCAATTTTAAGAAAAATAATTCCATTTTTAATTGAAAATGATCCGGAATTTATTAATTCAAAATTTTCCTATATTCCCCGACAAAATCGACAAAATATAGAATTTTTTTATTCATTTGGAAAACTTTTCGAATCATTCTCAATTTTTTTTAAAGAAAGATATTCCTTTATTAATGATAATTGATGATATTCCCTCCAAGAAACCCGGTAGAGAACTCATAAATTATTTTAACTCAGGAATATCTTTATTTTTATTGAAAATCATTATCTTTTTCAAAACATTTAAAAATATGAACATGAACATGTATGACATAAATAAAAAGACATGGCAAATCTAGATAATATAATGCAACCTAAATGATATGACATAATTCAAATGACATAGTATAATATAGGTAAACTGAAAAAATCCTAAGTATCATAGTATATTCTAAATGAGATAAAATGATTTAAATGACATGGCAATTCTAAATGATATGGCATATTTTAAATGACATGACATGTTGTAAATAAAATAACCTAAATGACATGGAATATGATCTAAGTGACAAGAAATGACATGGAATTAAAATAATGCTAACATATAATATGCATGAAAATGAAAATAAAATAATAATGCATGAACATAGTATATACTAAACAATATGACAAAAATAACTAAATAAAAAATATAGGATATCATGAAACATTCAAAATCATATGGAAAACAAATATAAGATAATAAAATGTGAATTAAAATAATAATAATATCATGGAAAATATCATAGCAAAAATCACACATTCAAATAAAATGCATGAACATGGAAAATGCAATGCACGAAAATATATTTTTTCCTTTAATTAAAGAAATCCGTATATCTAAAAAGATATCTGGATACCTAGGGAAAATATGTCAAATTAGATTTTCTAAAAAAACAAAACTTTGTGATTGTTTGAAAATAATTTTGAGGAAAACTTGAATAAAAATTAAAACCCTTACAAAACCCTTTTAAAATGGCTCTAATTTCCTAAGTTTAAAATCCTGAACTTAACTACCCTTAACCCGAGATTTATAAAATCATTTTTAAATTTAAAAAAGGCTTAGAAACTACCCTAAGAAAGTAGCTAAAACTTCTACCCACCCCCCTCTAAATGCCTTAGACAAATTCAAAAATGATTCCCCTTTTGATTTCAAATCTGCCTCTACTGTCCGGTTTTGCCACATGATTTTTTAGCCTATTTTTAAAAATTAAAAAAAATCTAAAAAACATACTGGAGACTCAGAACATGTAAATGTACACAAGAAAAAAATTGGCTTAATTTTATGATTAAAGATGATTGTCCAGAAAAATTAGAGATGTTTGAGTATTGGGTGAAAAAAATATTTGTCAAAACACATTTTTTTCCTTTGATAAATTCATTCAAAAACCAAAGTAGAAATTGTTGGAAATCATCCTAAAGACCGAAGGAAAGTAGCTAAACATTTTAAAAACCATGGACAAAATTGGCTAAGTAAAAAAAATCACAAAGGTAGAATGATCAATTTGACAATTCCTTAATTTTCCACAAGTATGCTCAAGGGAGCATGACTTTGAGCCATTAATTGGCCTAGGTCACAAATAAAGTGGAAATGACATGGAATGCATGAACATTCAGCAAATGAAATGTATGAAATGCATGGTCTAAAGGTCTAAATTGTAAAGGAAATGCATGACAATTCATGGCAACCTAAATTCCTAGCATGAATTTGCATGGCAATAAATGCTATCTTAACTCTATATGCATGCAATGCTTGATAATGTAAATGTGACTAGGACCTAATATGTTTTGAATATGCATGAAAATGCTAATGTGACCTAAGACCTAAATAGCATAGTAATGCATGACAATACCAATGTGATTTAAGACTCAATATGCATGGCAATACCAATATGGCCTAGACCTAAAATGTAATGAACATGCATAGCAATACTATGAATATACAATGACTCCTGAAACTAATGTCAATGCTGGAACAAACCACAACTAATACACAATTTCGAGATATGATAATGCAAAGCATGTTACCTGAACAAAATGCATATGCATGACAAGGCAAGGGATGCATGAAGAGGCCAAATGATCATATGAGACTCTAATGCAATCCTATTTCGTAAATGACATAAGTACATGACAAATCATATTAATATGCATAATGTCATGACATTTTCAATAGCATATAACATACCAAAATCAAAATACACAAGCTCGTGGCTTTGAAATGCAAACAAGTTAAGAAACAAAAGGAAAATGCACATGCAAGGCAAACAACAATAGGGTTGCCGAATGGTCATGGATCAATATGATGGCATTTTTTATCATAGCATTTTCATAAGCACATGGCATACTAAAATCAGAATATGCAAGTTCATGGCATGGAGATGCAAACGAGTTAAGGATCAAAAGAAAAATACACATGCAAGGCATACAAAATGGAATGGCCGAATGGTCATGAAACAAAACCATGAGAATGCAAACATGTAAGACATGATACATGAAAAAAATGCACAACATGAGCATATGAACAACAGTGGCCCAATATGCAAGGATACAATATCAAGAATGGAAATGAAATATATAAGTAAATATAGCATAGAAAATAATGTAAAGAATATATATACACAAGATTTAACATAGACATGCAAAAATTACGAGCAAAACTAGTAAGTAGAACAAGGAAAGTTAAGCTCCATGGTTGGTATCAAATGGGCATAGCCTCTCACCAAACCATAATCACTTGGTCTTGCCAAGAACATGAAGCCTTTCCATCTCAATAGAACATAAAATAAACCATGTAAAACAAAAAATAAGGTGAGCTTCATGGTAGGTAAAAATGGGCATAGCCTCTCCCCTAACCATGGTCACTAGGTCTAGCCCAGATCATGTAGCCATTTCAACCTTTTTTGCTTCATATTTTGTAAAATCAGAACCTTAGAATACTCTAAAAAAAAACTTGTAAAAATCAATTTTCACAACAACATGCAAGGAAGAAAAAAATGAAAAACAAGGCAAATATATGTGCCATTTTCGGCCAAAGCATGAAACCATAGAAAAATATTGTTTTCCACCATTTAAAAGAAGAAGAAGAGATGAAAACATGAGTAAAAATTAAAAAACTTTATTTGTATGAAAACTGTAGTAGGAAAACATGATAGAAAAATCAAGAAAACACCATGAAAATGAAGAAGAAAGCTAGGCCAGAGCTTGGTAGAGATGACTACCTTCAAGCTCTCTATTGAAAACCTTTTTTTTCTCCTTTCAAAACCTTTTTCTTGCCAAATTAGCTCCTATTTTCCAGCCAAAAACCTCTGAGAAAATGAAATTCTCCCCCTCCCTTTAGCCTTGGCCGAATGCCCCTTAGCCCTTGGATGGGAATTGCACTTTTTCTCCTCCAATCTTGGCCTTTAGATTTAGATATTTTGATGACAACATAAAAATGTCATCCTGCCAATAGATAGCATCCCATAATATGTGTACTCAGCCCTTGTAGTAACCATAGCCATTAGATGCAAAAGAGGACCAATCCCATGCACTCCCTTGCTTGCCCCTCATGAGTGCCTACCCTTGGATGAGTTGTGCTCTTCTATTCTTGTTCATTGGATGATGCCAACATAAAAATGACATATTGTAGATTAAATCCAGCCCTCAACATATGTACTCAGCCCTTGTAGATGGCCTAAGCCATTGGACGAAAAGCGATAATCCCATGCACTCCCTTGCTCAACCGAATAGATGCTCACCCTTGGATGAATTGTTCTCATCTTTTTTCTTCCATTCTTGGCCATTAGATGAGGGTTATTACATGAAAAATAAAAATTTCATTTTGGCATATAAACTTGGCCATTGGATGGTGCATTCAAATTTTTTACAAGGCACCTAAGCCATTGGATGAAGGGGGGACCACTTGCAAGGTGTTAGTGATAGCATGTGGCTTGATAATGACTAGGGAATTAAATTGTTCAAGCTTTCTTCTTCTCCTCTATGTTGGCCGACCAAGGGAAGAAAAAATCATAGCAATTCCTTCTTCTTTCATATTTTCATCAATAACTAATTAGCTCTTTTTGGTTTCTTTGGTGAAATAACCTTTTTGCCCCTCGAACTTAAATAAATAGCAAACGGACTCGAAATTCAAATTTTATTTTTTCAATACTTCCAAAATAATAAAAATTTGAATCCTGGAAGTTTTCAAAAAAATTTCGAGTCCATTTGCTATTTATTTTGGATTTATTTCCGAAATTACCCCTTTTATACACCCGAACTTTACCGTTTTTTAAACGAGCTCCGAATCCAGATTTTTCTTCGCCAATCTCTTCCAAATAATGTAAAAATGTGATCTGGAAGTTTTCATTATTTTTGGAGCTCATTTTCTATTTTTTTGGGATTTATTTTGCTCGAATTACTACATAGGGGACCCGATATTTGGCCATTTTGCAAACGAACTCCGAATCAAGATTTTCTTTTGCCAATCTATTCCAAATAATTTAAAAATGAGACTTGCAAATTTTCAAAATTTGAAACTCGTTTGCTATTTTTTCGGGATTTATCCTGTTGAATTACTATATAGGAGACCCGGTATTTGGCCATTTTGCAAACGAACTCCGAATCAAGATTTTCTTTCCCCAATCTATTTGAAATAATTTAAGAATGAGATTTGCAAATTTTAAGAATTTTTGGAGTTCATTTGCTATTTTTCCCTATTTTCCAATTTTGCCTCCGAAACTCGGTTTTGCTCAAAACAAGTCTGGTTTTCAGATTTTCTTCAAATTGAGCCTCAGGCTATCCTTGTTTAGTCATTTATAATCAATGAAGGGCTTTAGATCTTTCAATTCGGCCATTTCTGTAATTTTTTCAAATTTCACCGAAATCCACCAAAAAACCCTAATTCTCAGTTTTCTTTCGAATTAACTTTTTTATCAGTTTTTCTTTCAAATGGCTTCTCCATTACCCGTAGTCAGTGCTTATTTTTAATTTGAGACCTTCAATTCCGACCAATTTGATCGTTTAAGCATTTTTCCCTAAATTTCTCGAATTAGGGTTTTCTTTCTACTGAATCTCGTAACCCAACTTTAGAACTCCATATCTTTCAATGTAGACCTTGGATTATCAAAATTCTTTCACCGTTTTTAATTGAACCTCAAATCTTGATTTTGAAAGTGGGTTGACTTTTTTAGTAGTTGACTTTTTTCGAGGTTGACTTTTTTTGGGTTGACTTTTTTGATGTTGACTTTTTTTGTGTTTGACTTTTTCTATCTGCTTTCTTAGACTAAGCCTTGGAGTACCACCTGCAGGATGAGAAAAGCCTTTTAGCATTCTTAAACATCAATTTAGGAAGAAAATATACCTGATTTAGGGGTCCGAAAAAAATTAGATGTCTACAGCTGCTCGCCCCTCTTTTGCTATTGCTGAGAATCAGGAATCAGGCAAAGATAAACAAACACTAATTTTGTACGATTAGTGAAATCACATGTGAAGGAAAGGAAAGGGGTTTTCTTTTTTTTTTTCATAATATTTTTTTTTGTTTTGAAAAAACTGTAAATTGAAGATTTTGTCCTTAAATTGAATTCCCTAACTAATCAAGGCTCGACCCATCTTAAGGAAACGGGTTCGATTTCAAAAGAAAAAATTATTCCTGAAGGTCTTAAGAATGGTGCCTGAAGGTTTTAAAAATGGTGCCCAGAAATCTTTAAAATGGTGCCCGAAGGTCTTTAAAAAGGTGCCCGCAGGTCTTTAAAATGGTGCCCGAAGGTCTTTAAAAAGGTGCACGAAGGTCTTTAAAAATGGTGCCCGAAGGTCTTTAAAAACGGTGCCCGAATATCTTTAAAATGGTGCCTGAAGGTCTTTAAAAAGGTGCCCAAAGGTCTTTAAAATGGTGCCCAAAGGTCTTTAAAAATGGTGCACAAAGGTCTTTAAAAATGATGCCCAAAGGTCTTTTAAAAATAGTGCCCGAAGGTCTTTAAAAATGATGCCCGAAGGTCTTTAAAAATGGTGCCCGAAGGTCTTTAGAAATGGTGCCTGAAGGTCTTACCCGTGATTAAAATACCTTGATGACGGTCTCAAGTCTCGACTCATTTGATAAAACAAAAAGAATTCGATTTAAAACAAAAGGAAATACCTCGACGGTGGTCTCAAGGCTCGACTCATTTGATGAAACAGAATGAATTCGATTTAGGAACAAAAGGAAATACCTCGAAGTTGGTCTCAAGGCTCGACTTATTTGAGAAGCAGAACGAGTTCGATTTGGGAAGCCAAAGTTTTCTTGATTCCTGCAATGTTAGCTAAATGCAATGATGAGAATGACATGCTTTGCTAATTCTTATATGTTTCATGAGGATGAATGCAGTCAAATGATTGTGTCATGATTTCTAATCCATGGTTTCTTTGAGGTTCACAGATTATCTGACTTCATGACGGAGTCTTCAATTATTCACTGATGCCCCATTTAAAGAACCCTTTACTCAAGATAATTTGTCAAACAGCCCCAGTTTCTAACTTCACTGATATTCACAAATTTTTGACTTCATGACGGCATCTCCAACACATTTACTGTTTTCCTTTACTTGGTGAATTTTCCATCGGGATTAGTGGTTTCCAAACCTTTTCTAAGATTTTGATCTATTCCTTAGTAATACCTTTAAACTCCTTTTTATTAAAAAAAAAAATTAGGTTTACTAATCATCATTCAATTTAATAACAAAAAAAAAATGCAATTTCAAAAATGTATGAAAGAAAGTATGAAACAAGTAATTGTCATAAAAATGGGTAACAAAAATTTATTGCAACAAAATGTTTTAAAATGATAAAAGTAGATATCAAGGGTATGAGAAACAAATGTAAATTTATAGGTTGTTGATGCCTCGGATACAGAATATCTTGGACCCCTCATTTTTGGATAGTATTTCTAGGAATGGTTATTTGAGGGGATATACCAATTAGGAATGGCTGTTTCGGTATATTGGTGTAGGGGAATGTGTTTTGGCTAAGGTGGTTGACATTGGGGTAGTAATGATTATACCCCGGGTATGGTGTGTAAGGTGTCGGAGGTGCATAAGGTGTGGTATGAGTATAGGGCCTTGGTGGTGTGTATGGTATAGGAGGTGTATAGGGTTATTGGCTGTAGCTTACTGCATGTGTTTCCTCCTTCTTCTTTGTAGGAAAAAACTCTCTTTGGGGTAGCAGAATCACCCCCTTCCATCTTCCCATTCTTAATAGTTGATTCAATCATTTCCCTAGATATTACCATATCTGCAAAGTCCCTGGTAGCGCTTCCCACCAATTTGTCATAATAAGGTGCTTTCAAGGTGTTGATGAAAAGCACTATGGTTTCTTTGCTAGTTAAAGGGGGTGGTACTTGTGTGGCCAGATCCCTCCACCTCTGCGAATATTTTTTGAAGCTCTCATTGGACCTCTTTTCCATATTCTGTAAAGACAGCCTATCAGGTACCATGTCAGACACATCCTTATAATATTCCGTGAAAGCCCTGGCCAAATCCGTCCATGCACGAATCTTGGTACGACTCAGTTAATTGTACCATCGGGTTGCTGACCCTGTCAAGCTATCTCGGAAGCAATGAATAAGCAATTTCTCATTATTATCATGCCCTATCATCCTTCTAAAGTACATGGTCAGATGAGCTGATGGGTTGGTGGTCCCATTATACTTTTCAAAGTCTGGTACTTTGAACTTCGGGGGAATTACTAGATCGTGTACCAAGCTCATCTCTTTGGCATCTAGACTACCAAATAACTCTGCTCCTTCCACTGCCCTTAACCTTTCCTCTATCAGCTGGTATTTCTTCTGAGATTCAGCGGTTTCGACCCTCTTCAATTCAGTCATTTTGGCTCTTTCCTTTTCCGCCATTTTTTCGAAGTCTGGAACTTCGACCTCAATTGGATCAACTCCGATATTACCCCCTTTTTGGACCAAAATTCTGTGCTTCAGCTGCTGGTTGGATGTAAATGTAGGATGCTGCCCCATTTGGAAGTTCATTTCCCACAGGTTGGGATGTCTAACCATTTCTCTGTACCACTTCTGTTCGATCTTCCTGGTTCACTGCCCCTATTCCAGTAGCTGAATTTTCTCCGAGCCACTTCTGCCTCATCATAGTGCTCATCATCTCCATGAGTTTTATCATCTGTTCCCGTGCCTCCTCTTGAGACTTAGATAATTGTTCTTGCAGCTCCTTCTGGATTCTTTCCATTCTTTCAATTGTGGCAAGCTGATCGTTTTCATGGCTCTTGTTCGAGATCGAGTATTGTAAGGGTGTTGGAAGTTTGGTTCTTTCTGAGTGAGACCAATTGTACCTTTAGTTTTAAAAACCATGGATTAGAAATTATTGACACATTTCTTATTTTATTTTATAAAAAATGAATGAATGAATGAACAAATGCTAGTGAATGCACAACTAAGTAAATGACTAAGTGTATGAACTTAAATGACTAATTATAAATAATAAATGAATGGACGAAAAATTAAATGACTAAGTGTATGACCAATTTATAAAGAATAAATGAATAAATGATTATGAATATAAACGAATGAACAAATAAAATGAAATATATAAAGGAAAGAACAAATGAATGATGAATGCATTTACAAGTATTGGCCCCGGGATAACTCCAACCAAACGATCTTTCATTAATTTCCTGGAACTAAATACATCAAAAAACATCCCTACTTAAAACAATATAATAATCTGTCTCTCCTAAAAAACTATTACAAAATACTGGTCCTATAATAACTCCCTCGGATCCTGGACCTTCTTCACTGCCCTCCTTTGATTGCCTTACTCTTCCATCTAATCCCTACTTGTTCACGACCCTTTGACGTGTCAGCAGAAGCCTCGCCTTGTAAGCTTTCCCTGGCTTGTTTCTCAAGTTGATTTGCTCGGGCTTCCTCGTGTTTTGCTTTTTCTGCCCAATAGTTCTTCTCCTTCTTGAGGTTTCTGACTTCTTGTTCCTATTCCCCTGAAGTCTTGAGAGTCCCCTCGAATTTGAGCTCGAATGGTACCTCTTGTTCTCCAAGTGTAATTCCTGAAGATCGCTTTGAACAGTGTCCCGCTCTTTCTTGATCTTTTCATTTTCTTTTTCTCGGGCTACCTCCCTATCTTTCATATCCTCAAGCTCTTCTTGCAATCGGGCAATTTCCTTGCTCATTTGGGCATTTTCTTTTTCAAATTTTTCCCTCGCGATTTCTAGCGCTTCCTTGGGCGGCGAACTCAAATGCCCAACTTCTTCCCAATCCGATGTCAACAACCTATCATTAACCCTCGATTCTCTCCATGTTAGGTAATCAGGTGTGACGATATCGGCATATCTAGCTACCTCCACCCGATGAGTTTCCTTCCATGCCACCACAATATCACGTACCTTTCTTGAATATCCATCTTCTCCGTAAGAAAATTCCAAATTGCTAAGGTCATGGGTCATTGGAGTAAACTGACGAGATTCTGATTGCCTCAGTACTAGCAGTGGTGCATAGCTCACTCCTCCCCATACTCCCAATAATGGAACAGAAGCTTTATCTCCGCATTTATACAATGTCGGTATAAGAGCTATCCATGGAGCTCTCCAAACTATCATCTCAGCGCTGATATTCCGAAATATGTTGATCCATTGCTCCTCAGTCCTATTCTCAAGCCAATCCCACTTAAGAAATTCACCAATTGGTGCAAAAGATTTCCAGTATGAGCTAAGAGGGAAATTCTCCTGTTTACAAAAATGGCTCTGAACCCATATGTAGAGGAGCTGTATACAACCTAGAAAATGACCTTTGCCTTCTCGTCTACAGAAATTAAGGGATCGGATTGTTTCTGCTATGATTGCTGGGGCTGGGTTTATCCTTTGCTCAAGCCTCTCGAAAACATCAAATATCGCCACATCCACATACCCTAATGTTTTCGGGAAGATAACTAAACCATAGATAGCCAAAGCAAAAATATTCCTAACTATCTCCTTGCTTGAATGGATATGGATTAAAGCCCGTAAAATGTCCCATGATATACAGTAGCTTACCCCTTTTCAGACAACATGGCTTTCTACCCAATTTCTTTCCACTCCCAAAATCTTAAACACCTTATACGATCAGGAATAACATTCTCAATATGCAGCAAAGTCGAATACTCCTCTATGGTTGGAGTCATATCCTCTCAGTTGCAGGTAAAACACGGATAAGCGGGATTCCAGAATTGTACCACATCCCGGATCACCTCGTCAATGACCTTAACCTGAGCTAACAGTGCTATGTCCCCATATGTCTGAGTGAAGGCTTCTTTTTCCGATATGTTCCACTGATTCCATATATCAATCAATTCCCGGAGATCATTTTGCTTGAAAATAAGATCAATCTCGGTGGCAATGCTGACACATATCCCATCTTCAAACAATCCCTGTTATCCTGCTGACTTTTCTCGGACTGTTTCCTAACTTCTAAATGTTTCTCGGCCACTGAGACACTCTCACCCTCCATGAAAGCCCTTTTGGTTGAATAATATCCCGAGACCAATAACCTTCAAACGTGCAAAAACGATGGCAATAATGCAAAAAATAAAAACAAAAAACAGCAACAAAAAGAAAATGAATTAGTAACGGGAATAAATACGAATAATACAAAAAACATATAATTCAAAGCAATAATTATCCCTGAGGATGCCAACAAAATTTAAGCATTATAACACCCCGGGGATGAAATATCAACATTTATTACGGGCATTGTGATGTATGATAACTCGTATAATTATATAGTTCTTAGTTATGTTTTATTATTATTTTGTGTCAAATACGAGTTATTATTGCTTAGTCTAATTGTGTTTATGATATTTTATATTTTTATGTAATTTGGTGTTTTTCACGAGTTTCTTTGAGTGATTTCAGATTACTAGGTTAAATCAAGAATTAAGGGCAAATCCAATTCAGTTCCAGTTCCGACACCTTTTTCCATATCAGCTATATCTGGAGTTTCACTGAAGCATTAAGGCTGAAATTTTTACAGTGCATAGTTAAGAGGCATATCTATCTTTTTCATGTTTCACACTTCTTGAAACGGGGTCGTTTTCCCTAGCGAAATTGACCATCAAGTTGGCTGATGTGCAATGACGTCTGTGCTGACCTGTTTTGGTATTTTGACCATATCTTCCGATCCACATGAGACAATGATCTGATTCCAACGGCTATGGATCCGAAACTGATAGGGGTATATTTTTCTAGAAGACCATTTGATCAGATCGAGCCTCCAACATTGACAAAATCGACCATCAAGCTGGCTGATCAGAATTGTCATACAATATGACGAAAATTGTTAGAAAAATGCACCCACCTATTATACCTACCTTTGAAATTTATAAAGCTTGTCTCTTGTCATTTAGCTCTCCAAAATGTGTATAAATAGAGGGCCTTGGATGAGCATTAAAGGTACATTGGTAGGATATTAGCCATTGTAATAAAATTCTCTAAGTTTTCTTCTTCTTTCCTTTCTCTAGTTTTCTTTTTCTTTATTTACTTATGCTTCTTACATTTCTTTTCATTTTATTCATATCTAGTATGTGTTGCTAATCATATTGTTGAGGTGATGAGGTGAAGCTCTTGGTAAATGCTAAGGTTAGTCTCTTAAACATGAGCTAAAATGAATCATCATTTATAAACACTAGTATAGATAATATTTTCTTTTGGTTTAAAATCATACTTGCAAAGTAGGGATCTTGATTCATTATTGACAATGAAAATGGCACAGTAAATGCTTGGTTTCATAACCTTGATTTGTTGTAGACATATACCTTGGCATAAGGAATGCTTGGACTCTTTTTATGAGTTTTGAGGACACCAAATGAACATAATATCATATGCTATGGACGTTGGACAATTTGGACTGAATTGCTAAACCTTCCGATTGGAATCTCCCTTATGTGTGAATTTCAATTGTGTAATAAAACAAGATTAATCTTAGCATAACACCAAGAGTGGATTCTCTAACCTCAACATCTTTTCTTATTGTTTTGTTTATATCTTGTTTAATTTCTTTTATGTTGTTTTGTTTATTTTGTTCTCTAATATCTTGTTTATCTTGTTTTGTTGTTGATTCCCTAATATCTTGTTTACTTTCTTTTTCTTATATATTTATAAACTCATACTTACTAATACGCTTCCCTGTGGTTCGACCTCGGACACCCGAGAATTTATTACTTGAACATAACCTGCACTTGGGTTTACAACTCTTAATTGAGTCTCCATCAAGTTTTTGGCGCCGTTGCCGGGGAGGCAATACTAAGTATATAAGTTTATAAGTATATTTATTTTTATTGGCTGGTTATACCGCCTATATTTATTTTTATTGGCTGGTTATACCGCCTAATTTTCTATATATTTATATTTATATTGTATATTAACTTTGTTTTATTTCTATTGGCTGGTTATACCGCCTAATTATTAACTTTGTTTTATGCTTGTTTGGCGACGTGATTTTAGATCTCGTCGTTTAGTTAGATTTTATTGTGAAACTTTTTCAGGTAATCTTTCTAATACAACTCCTACCATGGCTGACAATGAAAGTGTTCATGCTGAAGACGAGAACAGACAAGTACGCACCATGCGTGACTACTTGCAACCAACTCGAAGCTCATCACCCTCTTGTTTTATTTTTCCTCTCAATGCAAACAACTTTCGTTTTAATCCAGGTATGATAGCTTTGCTTCCAAATTTCCATGGGTTAGAATCGGAAAGTGCTTACTCGTTTCTAAAAGACTTCGAAGATGTATGTGTCACCTTTAATGACCAACAATGTACAAATGAAATTGTCAAGCTAAAATTATTTCCTTTTTCTTTAAAAGATAAAGCAAAAATTTGGCTTCATAATTTAAAACCAAGGTCAATTGGCACATGGCAAGAATTACAAACTGAGTTTCTAAAGAAATTTTTCCCAGCACATAAAACTACTGCTTTGAAAAGACAGATTCAAAATTTCAATCAAAATCAAAATGAAGCATTTTTTCAGTGCTGGGAGCGTTTTAAAGATTTGTTAAGTTCTTGTCCACATCATGGTTTTGAAAAATGGCGTCTTATTAGTTTCTTTTATGAAAGTTTAACTCCCGAAACTAAACAATTTGTTGAAACAATGTGTAACGGTGAGTTTCTAGAAAAAGAACCTGAAGAAGCCTTTGACTACCTAGACCATTTGGCAGATAACTCTCAAGCCTGGCACACAGATAATTCCTCTGAAAGTTCCAATAGATCTAATCTTGTTTCTAACAGAGGTAAATATCATTTTAGTCAAGAAGATGAGATAAAAGCTAAAGTAGCTAATTTGGCTAGAAAGATTGAAGCCATGGAACTTAGAGAAGTAAAAGAAGTCAAAACGGTTAAAAATGAAGAAAGTTGTGGAATTTGTGAAATCATGGGACACCCCACTTCTGAATGTCCAAACATTCCCATTCTTAAATAAGCGTTGCATGATCAAGTAAATTCCATAAACACATTTAAAAAGCCTTTTCCTTCTCCTTACTCTGAAACGTATAACCCTGAATGGAGAAATCATCCCAACTTCAGTTGGCGGAATAATAATCATGTTCAGGTACCACAATCTCAAAAGTCGGGCAACACTTTTTCCTATCAACCTTCACGTGTACAAACCTTGGAAGAGACATTGCAAGTATTCATGCAAACACAAGCAAATGTGAATAACCAAACTTCACAGGACATCAATGAGATCAGAAACACCTTGTCCACATTGACAGCTTCATTACGCACTCAAGAAAAAGGTAAGTTTCCTGCTCAACCTCAGCCTAACCCTTCTACTCAATGTTTTGGTTCTTGCTCCAATGAAACTCAACAGGAAAATGCCAGTTCTATCACAACTCTTCGAAGTGGAAAGGCAATTGACAAAAACATTCCATCAAAAGACCAAGATCCTCCTTCCCCTCCGAAAAGTAACGGTAATGATGATGGTAAGTCTGAACTTCCTGAAAATTTGGACAAAGAAAAAGGTATGCATCCTGCTCCTTTTCCGGAAAGGTTGCAAACAATAAAGAATTTGAATCAAAATGCAGAAATTTATGAACTTTTCAAACAAGTTAAGATTAACATTCCTTTATTGGATGCAATCAAACAAGTTCCATCTTATGCTAAATTTTTGAAGGACATGTGCACATTTTAAAAGGAAACATAATGTACAAAAGAAAGCATTTCTGACGGAAAGTGTGAGCTCAATCATTCAGCACCTTACTCCACCAAAATTCAAAGATCCTGGATGTCCAACAATCTCATGCATCATTGGAAACACTAGAATAGAACGTGCATTGCTTGATCTTGGTGCTAGTGTTAATCTTTTGCCTTTTTCTGTTTATCAACAGTTAGGTTTAGGTGAACTCAAGGAAACACCTGTTACACTTCAACTAGCTGATCGTTCTGTAAAAATTCCTCGAGGGATAGTTGAAGATGTTTTGGTTCAAATTGAAAATTTTTACTTCCCTGTTGATTTTATTGTTTTGGACACACATCCTGTTTCAAATCCAAATGTTCAAATTCCTGTTATATTAGGCCGTCCATTTCTCGCAACTTCTATTGCTCTGATAAATTGCAGGAATGGTATTTTGAACATTTCTTTTGGAAATATGACTTTAGAATTAAATGTGTTCAACATTTGCAAGCAACCTGGTGATGATTCATAAGTACATGAAGTGGATTTCATTGAAGAACTTGTTCATGAACATCTCACCACTACCACATTCCATGATCCTTTAGAAGCTTATTTAATTGAATGTGAGTTTGATAATGCTTCAAAAATTTCACACACTGATTCTTTGTTAAATTCTTTTCAGGATAAGCATCGTTGGAAACAAAAGTTTGAGGAACTCCCATCACTCACAAATGTCACTTGATGGTGACTCAATTAAGAGTTGTAAACCCAAGTGCAGGTTATGTTCAAGTAATAAATTCTCGGGTGTTCGAGGTCGAACCACAGGGAAGCGTACTAGTAAGTATAAGTTTATAAATATATATGAAAAAGAAAATAAACAAGATATTAGGGAATCAATAACAAAGAAAGTAAACAAGATATTAGAGAACAAAATAAACAAAATAACATAAAAGCAATTAAACAAGAAATAAAAAAACAATAAGAAAGGATGTTGAGGTTAGAGAATCCACTCTTAGTGTTATGCTAAGATTAATCTTGTTTTATTACACAATTGAAATCCACACATAAAGGAGGTTCCAATCGGAAGGTTTAGCAATTCAGTCCAAATTGTCCAACGTCCATAGCATATGATATTATGTTCATTTGGTGTCCTCAAAACTCATAAAAAGAGTCCAAGCATTCCTTATGCCAAGGTATATGTCTACAATAAACCAAGGTTATGAAACCAAGCATTTACTGTGCCATTTTCATTGTCAATAATGAATCAAGATCTCTACTTTGCAAGTATGATTTTAAACCAAAAGAAAATATTATCTATACTAGTGTTTATAAATGATGATTCATTTTAGCTCACGTTTAAGAGACTAACCTTAGCATTTACCAAAAGCTTCACCTCATCACCTCAACAATATGATTAGCAACACATACTAGATATGAATAAAATGAAAAGAAATGTAAGAAGCATAAGTAAATAAAAAAAAAAAGAAAACTAGAGAAAGGAAAGAAGAAGAAAACTTAGAGAATTTTATTACAATGGCTAATATCCTACCAATGTATAATGTATCCAATACTCATCCAAGGCCCTCTATTTATACACATTTTGGAGGGCTAAATGACAAGAGACAAGCTTTACAAATTTCAAAGGTAGGTATAATAGGTGGGTGCATTTTTCTAACAATTTTCGTCATATTGTATGACAATTCTGATCAGCCAGCTTGATGGTCGATTTTGTCAATGTTGGAGGCTCGATCTGATAAAAGTGTCTTCTAGAAAAATATACCCCTATCAGTTACGGATCCATAGCCGTTGGAATCAGCTCATTTGCTGATGTGGATAAGAAGATATGGGCAAAATACGAAAACAGGTCAGCACAGACGTCATTGCACATCAGCCAACTTGATGGTCGATTTCGCTAGGGAAAACGACTTCGTTTCAAGAAGTGTAAAACATGAAAAAGATAGATATGCCTCTTAGCTTTGCACGGCTACAAATTTCAGCCTTATTGCTTCAGTGAAACTCGAGATATAGCTGATATGGTGAACGATGTCGGAACTGGAACTGAACTGGATTTGCCCTTAATTCTAGTAATCTGAAATCACTCAAAGAACTTGTGAAAAACACCAAATTACATAAAAATATAAAAGATCATAAACACAATTAGACTAAACAATAATAACTCGTATTTGACACAAAACAATAATAAAACATAACTAAAAACTATATAATTATACGAGTTATCACACCCCCACACTTAGATTGTTGCTAGTCCCTAGCAACGACTCAATAAAAATAAAATAAGAAAATCTAATCTAATCCATTTTCGTAGGAAATCACGGTGGCACTTAGCATGTGACACAAGCCTTTAAACCCCTAGGTGTCCCTAGTGGACGAGTTTAGTCTCGTGAGGGTTTGCTAGAACGATACCCACAAACATTGAAAAACTAAAATATAAGTAAACTACATACACTAAAAATATTTACTCCTAATCCTTTCAATATAAATTAGAGACAATCTTTGAACAAGTCTTATAAACTAATCAATAGCTCAAAGAATTTCACAAAAATTCATGCTTGAATGTAAATAAATGAGTTAAGCCAATATTAACATAACATATTTCAATCAAAATAGTGCATATTCAAACTTAATCTCAACTTCTCACATGGGATACTCTCTTGATTTTCACTCTTTAAAGTAGTGGTAAAGTGTTTACACTCAATCAATCTCATGAAAACACTTCTACCATATGCTTGCTTGTCCACCTATTCTCCACTATTTAGATCATACAACTTCATAAATCAAGAGGTCTTTATTCAAGGTTGTAATGGGGCCAAAGGGTTATAATGTGGTTAAAGAACAAAAGGATAAAGATATCACAAAGGTTCCAAAGAGTTCATAGATTTTAGAGACATAATAAGATCATACAAATAAAACTTCTCAAAACTCTTATAAAGCACATAATAACATAGGCTAAATATTCATGTTGAGCCTTTGCTTCATTCTAACCAACTTTGTAACATCTTTTTCTTTACTTTAACTAGAAGTTCAAGAGAAGAATTTTTTTTTTTTTTAATATGGGAATGTATTTGACAATGATCCCTTTCTTTTTCTCTTGACTTTTTCTTTTCTTTTCTTCCCCCACACTTATCTTTTGTTTCTAACCCAAATTTTCAACTAAAAATATCCCTTATTTTTTTTTTTTTTAATATGTCTCAAAATATAAAAATCCATCTTTAGAACAAGGGTAAGGATATAAGTATATTTAGGCTAGGTGTAAGTTCTGGTTACCAATAAAATAGCATATTTAATGTAGGCTCAAATTGGCTCACTAGTGGGGATGTTCTCTTAGAACATTAATAATGGATGGCTGTTTGGCTCTGGTTATAATCCTAATGCCTCTATCATATTCATGTTGTCACATGTATCAATATAGTATCAAACGGTTTAAAGCAAGTTCTAGAGAATCATGTAATCATAAGAGCACTCAAGAAAGAAATTAGATTGATTTGTATAATGCGTCAATCATTATAGGCTCAAAAACTCACAAGGATGATTATACAAGTCAGATTAAGTCTAAACATGCTTCTTTCTCAATCAACATATCATATTAACATTGACTCATAAAAAGGTTGACATCAAGCTCAATTCTCATGAAAATCTTCTCACTAATAAATCTGTTTTAGACTTATGCAATTCATATCTCATCATTGTATTAAAAGGAACTAAAACACACTAAAAAATAATAATAATAATAATAATAAAGACTCATAAATTAAAATAGTAGACAAAAATAAAAGAAATCCTAAATCATTCCCCCCCACACTTAATTCTTACATTGTCCTCAATGTACGTCTATTAACCCAAATGAAAGAATCATGTGTAAGAGAAAAGAACTAATAACATAAGAATAGGAATAACTAAGACTCAAAACAAAACAAACTCATGCAACCTAAATAATCCTAAAATACTAAACAAAAATTAACAAGTAAACATAAAAAGATTAAAATCAAACTGACAAGGTATGTCTCAAGTCTCCCTTACTCAGACCTTGTTCAGAATGAATACTTCTAAATTGCTTAAAACACAACAAACTTTTTTTTTTTTTTTTTTTGAAGATTAGTAAAAATTATATTTACATCTAGTTATTTTCAAAACAAGGATCAGAAAGAAAAACAACCTCTTCTTGAGTAACATGATTTTCCAAAAAGAGTTTGAGTCTTTGTCCATTTACCTTGAATACGTTACCATTTTGAGGATTCTCAATGTCAACTGCTCCATAATGATACACATGCTTAACCACAAATGGGCCAGTCCATCTTGATCTCAATTTACCAGGAAATATGTGAAGTCTAGAATTATAAAGTAGAACTTTTTGCCCAACATCAAATGTTTTTCTTGAAATTAACTTGTCATGAAAGGCTTTAGTTATTTCTTTATGAATTTTAGAATTCTCATATGCATCATTTCTGAGTTCCTCAAGTTCATTTATGACTGGAAAAGTTTCATTCTCACCCAAAAAGGAATATTTTAGCTCGGATGGCAATGGTTTTAAATCCAGCTTGGGTGGTTCAATAGTTGATGGTACAGTGACATTTGTGAGTGATGGAAGTTCCTCAAACTTTTGTTTCCAACAATGCTTAACCTGAAAAGAATTTAACAAAGAATCAGTGTGTGAAATTTCTGAAGCATTATCAAACTCACATTCAATTAAATAAGCTTCTAAAGGATCATGGAATGTGGTAGTGGTGAGATGTTCATGAACAAGTTCTTCAATGAAATCCACTTCATGTACTTCTGAATCATCACCAGGTTGCTTGCAAGTGTTGAACACATTTAATTCTAAAGTCATATTTCCAAAAGAAATGTTCAACATACCATTCCTGCAATTTATCAGAGCATTAGAAGTTGCAAGAAATGGACGGCCTAATATAACAGGAATTTGAACATTTGGATTTGAAACAGGATGTGTGTCCAAAACAATAAAATCAACAGGGAAGTAAAAATTATCAATTTGAACCAAAACATCTTCAACTATCCCTCGAGGAATTTTTACAGAACGATCAGCTAGTTGAAGTGTAACAGGTGTTTCCTTGAGTTCACCTAAACCTAACTGTTGATAAACAGAAAAGGCAAAAGATTAACACTAGCACCAAGATCAAGCAATGCACGTTCTATTCTAGTGTTTCCAATGATGCATGAGATTGTTGGACATCCAGGATCTTTGAATTTTGGTGGAGTAAGGTGCTGAATGATTGAGCTCACACTTTCCGTCAGAAATGCTTTCTTTTGTACATTATGTTTCCTTTTAACTGTGCACATGTCCTTCAAAAATTTAGCATAAGATGGAACTTGTTTGATTGCATCCAATAAAGGAATGTTAATCTTAACTTGTTTGAAAAGTTCATAAATTTCTGCATTTTGATTCAAATTCTTTATTGTTTGCAACCTTTGAGGAAAAGGAGCAGGATGCATACCTTTTTCTTTGTCCAAATTTTCAAGAAGTTCAGACTTACCATCATCCTTACCATTACTTTTCGGAGGGGAAGGAGGATCTTGGTCTTTTGATGGAATGTTTTTGTCAATTGCCTTTCCACTTCGAAGAGTTGTGATAGAACTGGCATTTTCCTGTTGAGTTTCATTGGAGCAAGAAACAAGACATTGAGTACAAGGGTTAGGGTGAGGTTGAGCAGGAAACTTACCTTTTTCTTGAGTGCGTAATGAAGCTGTCAATGTGGACAAGGTGTTTTTGATCTCATTGATGTCCTGTGAAGTCCGGTTATTCACTTTTGCTTGTGTTTGCATGAATGCTTGCAATGTCTCTTCCAAGGTTTGTACACGTGAAGGTTGATAGGAAAAAGTGTTGCCCGACTTTTGAGATTGTGGTACCTGAACATGATTATTATTCCGCCAACTGAAGTTGGGATGACTTCTCCATTCAGGGTTATACGTTTCAGAGTAAGGAGAAGGAAAAGGCTTTTTAAATGTGTTTATGGAATTTACTTGATCATGCAACGCTTCTTTAAGAATGGGAATGTTTAGACATTCAGAAGTGGGGTGTCCCATTATTTCACAAATTCCACAACTTTCTTCATTTTTAACCGTTTTGACTTCTTTTACTTCTCTAAGTTCCATGGCTTCAATCTTTCTAGCCAAATTAGCTACTTTAGCTTTTATCTCATCTTCTTGACTAAAATGATATTTACCTCTGTTAGAAACAAGATTAGATCTATTGGAACTTTCAGAGGAATTATCTGTGTGCCAGGCTTGAGAGTTATCTGCCAAATGGTCTAGGTAGTCAAAGGCTTCTTCAGGTTCTTTTTCTAGAAACTCACCGTTACACATTGTTTCAACAAATTGTTTAGTTTCGGGAGTTAAACTTTCATAAAAGAAACTAATAAGACGCCATTTTTCAAAACCATGATGTGGACAAGAACTTAACAAATCTTTAAAACGCTCCCAGCACTGAAAAAATGCTTCATTTTGATTTTGAGAATTTTATTGCAATGGCTAATATCCTACCAATGTATAATGTATCCAATACTCATCCAAGGCCCTCTATTTATACACATTTTGGAGGGCTAAATGACAAGAGACAAGCTTTACAAATTTCAAAGGTAGGTATAATAGGTGGGTGCATTTTTCTAACAATTTTCGTCATATTGTATGACAATTCTGATCAGCCAGCTTGATGGTCGATTTTGTCAATGTTGGAGGCTCGATCTGATAAAAGTGTCTTCTAGAAAAATATACCCCTATCAGTTACGGATCCATAGCCGTTGGAATCAGCTCATTTGCTGATGTGGATAAGAAGATATGGGCAAAATACGAAAACAGGTCAGCACAGACGTCATTGCACATCAGCCAACTTGATGGTCGATTTCGCTAGGGAAAACGACTTCGTTTCAAGAAGTGTAAAACATGAAAAAGATAGATATGCCTCTTAGCTTTGCACGGCTACAAATTTCAGCCTTATTGCTTCAGTGAAACTCGAGATATAGCTGATATGGTGAACGATGTCGGAACTGGAACTGAACTGGATTTGCCCTTAATTCTAGTAATCTGAAATCACTCAAAGAACTTGTGAAAAACACCAAATTACATAAAAATATAAAAGATCATAAACACAATTAGACTAAACAATAATAACTCGTATTTGACACAAAACAATAATAAAACATAACTAAAAACTATATAATTATACGAGTTATCATCACTGTACCATCAACTATTGAACCGCCCAAGCTGGATTTAAAACCATTGCCATCCGAGCTAAAATATTCCTTTTTGGGAAAAATTCCTTCTCAATGGAGCCCCCAAGATAAAAGGAAGTTTCTGAATGAGGTAAAGAAGTTCTACTGGGATGACCCTTACTTGTTCAAATATTGTCCTGATCAAATTTTTCGAAGATGCATTCCCGACAATGAGGTAAGTAGTGTAATTAAGTTTTGTCATTCCGAGGCATGTGGTGGTCATTTTTCATCAAAGAAAACTGCTGCAAAAATTTTACAGTGTGGATTTTACTGGCCAACTTTATTCAAAGATGCATATGAGAATTCTAAAATTCATAAAGAAAGAACTAAAGCCTTTCATGACAAGTTAATTTCAAGAAAAACATTTGATGTTGGGCAAAAAGTTCTACTTTATAATTCTAGACTTCACATATTTCCTGGTAAGTTGAGATCAAGATGGACTGGCCCATTTGTGGTTAAGCATGTGTATCATTATGGAGCAGTTGACATTGAGAATCCTCAAAATGGTAACGTATTCAAGGTAAATGGACAAAGACTCAAACTCTTTTTGGAAAATCATGTTACTCAAGAAGAGGTTGTTTTTCTTTCTGATCCTTGTTTTGAAAATAACTAGATGTAAATATAATTTTTACTAATTTCCAAAAAAAAAATATAATAATAATAATAATACATTTTTTTTTAACCCCGGTTAAATGGCGGATAACGGTACTCCGTGATTATTTAAGTTGGTTCCATCAGCTACCCACAAAACTGATATTGTATATAAATTTCTCTTTCAATTTCTCTTTCATTTTTTTTATTTTTTTTTTTTCAGGATGGATGATATTCTCAAAAGATTGCAGAAACGATTCCCTCCTTTTCCTCGAAATATTTTACTGAAGCTTTACCAAGTTCGATTTGAAAGATTAAGAATGCTTATGCACAAAGGGATTCCTGAAGACATACGTTGGATAATTGAAGCCAAGGTACGTGAAGATGAATATCTTCCTGTTTTGCATTTACCAGGTACAGGTAGAAGCACTTTTGCAAAGAAGCGACGAGCAAAGCGCATGAGTTCAAATTGCCACAAATGTGCACGATGGACGTGTAACGGTAAATGTCGTTCTATTGGGATTCCGTCCTCTAATCGAGATGATAAAATTGAATTCATTAAGGATGGACTGAGTAAGGAGAATTTGGGTAATATCCAACTTTCTCTTGAGACGTATCCTAGTGGAGACGTACAAATAGAAATTCTTGATTTATGGCCGCAATTCCAAAGGGAATGGCAACATCTTGGGAATCTGATGTTAAAAGACCCTGTTTGCCAGCTTGTAAGAAAACTGGATGGGAAGCATATCCTCGACTCATAGAAGGCGTTTAAGCCGTTTCTGGACGTAAAACCAGAGGAAGACGTGAGCCACAATCACAACTACAATAAATGACTTCTCAGCTTTTGGTTTGATTTGCAATAACTTTATTTCGGTTTATTTTACGTGTTGTTAGATTTGTGTAATTATTCTCGTTTTTGTTTTTTTTTTGCATTGGTCTTTTACGGTTGATTTTTCTTCTCTTTTTGATTTTCTTCCTGAAATCACGCAAAAATCTTTTTTTAGGTTAACATTTTCTTCTGACAGGTCAAATACACTTTCGGCGACATTATTACTCTTGTCTGATTCATTACTCAGTCCTCTATATATTACACCATGTACTCATTCTCTTTCAGGCACTTGAAAAAAAAAAGGAAAGTACTTCGTCCCAGCGCATTAAAAAAATTTGTGTCTTTGGAGGTGCTTATCCAGGGAAAAATAACATATTCGCTGATGAAGCCATAAGAGTTGGAGTAATACTTGCCCAACAAAAGATCCAGTTGATTTATGGAGGCGGTAGTACGGGTTTAATGGGAGCAGTCGCTACATCAGCACACGCCGGAGGAAGTCCAGTTCTAGGAATCGTGCCAAAACTATTCACAGGTTTTTGTGGACCTGCCGTGGGTAAGGAAATACAAGTTTGGAGTATCCCTGAACGGATAACAATCATGTACCATTCTGCCGATGCATTCATTGCTTTACCAGGAGGTCTGGGTACATTGGAAGAAATAGCTTGCGTGGCTTCTTGGTCATCTTTCGTCACAAATAAGAAACCCATTGGTTTGCTTAATATTAATGGTTATTTTAGTAATTTGCTTTCATATTTAGATAATGCTGTGGATAATGGATTCATGTTTTCAGAGGCAAGGAGAACCATAATTTCTGCTACAACCATTGAAGATTTACTCAAAAAGCTCCAAGCTTATGAGTATTTATCTGCTACGGTTGTTTCGCAAACGCTCGGAAAAAGAAAAAGAGATATGGACGAGCAAGGAGTGGATTGCACTCTGTCTTTGTGACATTATCTAACATTTTGTTTGTTGTGTCTCAGTTATAATAAGTGGTTAGCAACCTCTGCAGGTAATATCTCCTAAATTCTACCTTTAGTAGGGGGCAAGGGACATATTTTGCTAATTTAAAAAAAAAAAAAAAAAATTGATGTGTTTTAAGCCATTTAGAAGTATTCATTCTGAACAAGGTCTGAGTAAGGGAGACTTGAGACATACCTTGTCAGTTTGATTTTAATCTTTTTATGTTTACTTGTTAATTTTTGTTTAGTATTTTAGGATTAATTAGGTTGCATGAGTTTGTTTTGTTTTGAGTCTTAGTTATTCCTATTCTTATGTTATTAGTTATTTTCTCTTACACATGATTCTTTCATTTGGGTTAATAGACTTACATTGAGGACAATGTAAGAATTAAGTGTGGGGGGAACGATTTAGGATTTCTTTTATTTTTGTCTACTATTTTTTTTTATGAGTCTTTATTATTGTTATTATTATTTTTTTAATGTGTTCTGGTTCCTTTTTAATACAATGATGAGATATGAATTGCATAAGTCTAAAACAGATTTATTAGTGAGAAGATTTTCATGAGAATTGAGCTTGATGTCAACCTTTTTATGAGCCAATGTTAATATGATATGTTGATTGAGAAAGAAGCATGTTTAGACTTAATCTGACTTGTATAATCATCCTTGTGAGTTTTTGAGCCTATAATGATTGATGCATTATACAAATCAATCTAATTTCTTTCTTGAGTGCTCTTATGATTACATGATTCTCTAGAACTTGCTTTAAACCCTTTGAGACTATATTGATACATGTGACAACATGAATATGATAGAGGCATTAGGATTATAACCAGAGCCAAACAGCCATCCATTATTAATGTTCTAAGAGAACATCCCCACTAGTGAGCAAATTTGAGCCTACATTAAATATGCTATTTTATTGGTAACCAGAACTTACACCTAGCCTAAATATACTTATATCCTTACCCTTAATCTAAAGATGGATTATATATTTTGAGACATATTGCAAAAACAAGGGATACTTTTTGAAAATTTGGGTTAGAACGAAAGATAAGTGTGGGGGAGGAGAGAGGCAAAAGTCAAGAGAAAAAGAAAGGGATCATTGTCAAATACATTCCCATATTAAAAAAAAAAAAAAATCTTCTCTTGAACTTCTAGTTAAAGTAAAGAAAAAGATGTTACAAAGTTGGTTAGAATGAAGCAAAGGCTCAACATGAATATTTAGCCTATGTTATTATGTGCTTTATAAGAGTTTTGAGAAGTTTTATTTGTATGATCTTATTATGTCTCTAAACTCTATGAACTCTTTGGAACCTTTGTGATATCTTTATCCTTTTGTTCTTTAACCACATTATAACCCTTTGGCCCCATTACAACCTTGAAAAAAGACCTCTTGATTTATGAAGTTGTATGATCTAAATAGTGGAGAATAGGTGGACAAGCAAGCATATGGTAGAACTGTTTTCATGAGATTGATTGACTGTAAACACTTTACCACTACTTTAAAGAGTGAAAATCATAAGAGTATAGTGAGAAGTTGAGATTAAGTTGAATATGCACTATTTTGATTGAAATATGTTATGTTAATATTGGCTTAACTCATTTATTTACATTCAAGCATGAATTTTTGTGAAATTCTTTGAGCTATTGATTAGTTTATAAGACTTGTTCAAAGATTGTCTCTAATTTATATTGAAAGGATTAGGAGTAAATATTTTTAGTGTATGTAGTTTACTTATATTTTAGTTTTTCAATGTTTGTGGGTATCGTTCTAGCAAACCCTCACGAGACTAAACTCGTCCACTAGGGACACCTAGGGGTTTAAAGGCTTGTGTCACATGCTAAGTGCCACCGTGATTTCCAACGAAAATGGATTAGATTAGATTTTCTTATTTTATTTTTATTGAGTCGTTGCTAGGGACTAGCAACAATCTAAGTGTGGGGGTGTGATAACTCGTATAATTATATAGTTCTTAGTTATGTTTTATTATTATTTTGTGTCAAATACGAGTTATTATTGCTTAGTCTAATTGTGTTTATGATATTTTATATTTTTATGTAATTTGGTGTTTTTCACAAGTTTCTTTGAGTGATTTCAGATTACTAGGTTAAATCAAGAATTAAGGGCAAATCCAATTCAGTTCCAGTTCCGACACCTTTTGCCATATCAGCTATATCTGGAGTTTCACTGAAGCATTAAGGCTGAAAGTTTTACAGTGCATAGTTAAGAGGCATATCTATCTTTTTCATGTTTCACACTTCTTGAAACGGAGTCGTTTTCCCGAGCGAAATCGACCATCAAGTTGGCTGATGTGCGATGACGTCTGTGCTGACCTGTTTTGGTATTCTGACCATATCTTCCGATCCACATGAGAAAATGATCTGATTCCAACAGCTATGGATCCGTAACTGATAGGGGTATATTTTGCGAGAATACCATTTGATCAGATCGAGCCTCCAACATTGACAAAATCGACCATCAAGCTGGCTGATCAGAATTGTCATACAATATGACGAAAATTGTTAGAAAAATGCACCCACCTATTATACCTACCTTTGAAATTTATAAAGCTTGTCTCTTGTCATTTAGCTCTCCCAAATGTGTATAAATAGAGGGCCTTGGATGAGCATTAAAGGTACATTGGTAGGATATTAGCCATTGTAATAAAATTCTCTAAGTTTTCTTCTTGTTTCCTTTCTCTAGTTTTCTTTTTCTTTATTTACTTATGCTTCTTACGTTTCTTTTCATTTTATTCATATCTAGTATGTGTTGCTAATCATATTGTTGAGGTGATGAGGTGAAGCTCTTGGTAAATGCTAAGGTTAGTCTCTTAAACATGAGCTAAAATGAATCATCATTTATAAACACTAGTATAGATAATATTTTCTTTTGGTTTAAAATCATACTTGCAAAGTAGGGATCTTGATTCATTATTGACAATGAAAATGGCACAGTAAATGCTTGGTTTCATAACCTTGATTTGTTGTAGACATATACCTTGGCATAAGGAATGCTTAGACTCTTTTTATGAGTTTTGAGGACACCAAATGAACATAATATCATATGCTATGGACGTTGGACAATTTGGACTGAATTGCTAAACCTTCCGATTGGAATCTCCCTTATGTGTGAATTTCAATTGTGTAATAAAACAAGATTAATCTTAGCATAACACCAAGAGTGGATTCTCTAACCTCAACATCTTTTCTTATTGTTTTGTTTATATCTTGTTTAATTTCTTTTATGTTGTTTTGTTTATTTTGTTCTCTAATATCTCGTTTATCTTGTTTTGTTGTTGATTCCCTAATATCTTGTTTACTTTCTTTTTCTTATATATTTATAAACTCATACTTACTAATACGCTTCCCTGTGGTTCGACCTCGGACACCCGAGAATTTATTACTTGAACATAACCTGCACTTGGATTTACAACTCTTAATTGAGTCTCCATCAATGTACCTTCATCATTGTCCGAAAAAAATAAACTTATTCGGAAAGTAGATTAGAAGGTAAAAGGATTGGAAATATTCCTCCATGTGTTCTTAACTTCAGGATATCTAATTGGAAATCCGACATGGCTTCGCCTAGGTTTACTATATGAAGGTGAATGAGTTCTAAAAGCCCCGAATTGTTCCTCACTGTCGCCGGTGAAGGCTAGTAAGGCACCCCGATAAAAGCGGGTTCAATTCGTTAGAGTCTATTTCCCTAGCCCATGCGGATTGTTAATCACGAAGGCTTAGGTAATTTAGTACTCCGGAAGTGTTTCACTAGCCCATGCGAATTGTTAATCATGAAGGCTTAGTTACTTTGCTCCCACCTAAAAGGACGGAACCCGGGTATAGGATTCATTTATCATTTATGCTTTAGACCATGCATTTCATACATTTCATTTGTTGTATGTTCATGCATTCCATGTCATTGCCACATGATTTATGACTTAGGCCAATCAATGGCTCAAAGTCATGCTCTCTTGAGCACATTTGTGAAAAATTAAAGAGTTGTAAAATTGATTATTCCATCTTTGTGATTTTTTTACTTGGCCAATCTTTGTCCAAGGTTCTTAAATGTTTTAGCTACTGTTTGTAGGTCTTTAGGATAGTCTCTAACATTTTTACTTTGATTTTTAAATGACTTTATCAAATGCAAAAATTGTGTTTTGACAAAACAGTTTTTTTTCACCCACTACTCGAACTTCTCCAATTTTTCTGGGCAATCATCTTAATCAGAAAATTAAGCCAATTTTTTCTCATTTATTTTTACATGTTTTGAGTCTATAGTATTGTTTTTAGATTATTTTTTTTAATTTTTAAAAATAGGACAAAAAAACGTGTGTTAAATTCAGACAGTAGAGGCAGATTTGAATTCAAGAGAAAAACAATGGTTTAAATTGGCTAAGCCATTTAGAGGGGGTTGGTTAGAAGCTTTAGATACTGCCTTAGGATAGTTTCTAAGCCTTTTTAAACTTTAAAAATAATTTTATAAATCTCGGGTTAAGGGTGTTCAAGTCCGGGATTTTAAACTTAGGAAATTAGATCCGTTTTAAAAAAGGTTTGGCTAAGTTTCTTTTAATTCAAGTTTTTCTTCAATATTGTTTTCAAACAATCACAAAGTTTTTTTTTTAGAAAATCTAATTTGACATATTTTCCTAAGGTAGCCGGATATCTTTTTAGATATACAGATTTCTTTATTTAGAGGAAAAAAATACATTTTCATGCATTGCATTTTCCATGTTCATGCATTTTATTTAATATGCGATTTTTGCTATGATATTTTTCATGGTATTATTATTACTTTGATTTACATTTTATGATGTTATATTGTTTCCCTATGATTTTGAATATTTCTTGCTATCCTATATTTTTATTTAGTCATTTATTGTTGTCACATTATGTAGCATATATATGTTCATGCATTTTTATTTTTATTTTCATGTATATTTTATGGTAACATTATTTTATGTTTCATGTCATTTCTTGTCACTTAGATCATATTCCACGTCATTTAGGAGGTTATATTATTTAGAATATGCTATATTATTTAGAATATGCCATGTCATTTAGAATATGCCATGTCACTTAAAGTATGCCATATCATTTAAAATTGCCATGTGATTTAAATCATTTTATTTCATTTAGAATATGTCATGATACTTAGGATTTTTCATTTCATCTAGAATATACTATGCCATTTAACTTATGGCATATCATTTAGGTTGTAATATATTATCTAGACTTTGCTATGTCATTTTATTTATGTCATACATGTTCATATTCATTTTTTAAATGTTTTTTTTTTGTTTAAAAAAAGGATAATATTTTCAATAAAAAATAATAATATTCCCAAGTTAAAATAATTCATGAGTTCTTTATCGGGTTTGCTGGAGGGAATATTATCAATTATCATTAATAAAAGAATATTTTTCTTTCAAAAACGAGAATGGTTCGGAAAGTTTTCCAGATAAATAAAAATTTCTATATTTTGCCGATTTTGTCGGGGAATATAGGAAAATTTTGAATTAATAAATTCCGGATCATTTTCAATTAAAAATGGAATTATTTTTCTTTAAATTGAGAATTAACTTGAAATACTAAATTAAAAATCGATTTTATCGAGACTTGAGATAACATACTATTAATAAGGTAGTGGGGGTGCTAATCCTTCCCCGCACGTAACCGATTCCCGAACCCGATTCTTCGATTTTCTCTTGTTTATAATGTAGACTTAAAATTGGTTTGAAAAATGTTTTAATTAATTTTAAAATGTTTTGTGAAACCGGTTTTAATAGGTGGTCGATCACACCTAGCTAAAAAAGATTGGTGGTGACTCCATGTGTTTTTACAAGGTCGTTTTCATACCCTCGACCTTTTATTTCAATCTAGAGGAATTAAGTCGTCTTTTCCTCTGCTTCTGTTTCCCTCTCACTCGAACGAGTCCCCGTGACGGGATCACGTATCGACATCTTACATGTATCCTAATTGAAGAAACATGTTGGTCAGCAGCCTACTCAAGCTCACTTACCCTTACTGGACGATGATGGGGTCATATCAAAATAGGCTATTGCTATACTGGACAGAAGAATAAGTAAGAAAAGAGGTAGAGCTGTCACTGAGGTTCTAGTGCAGTGGAGTAACTGTTTTCCAGAGATACAACATGGGAGTGCTTGTATCAACTGCAGCAGAAATTTCCAATGTTCAATCCTTGAGGACAAGGATATTTTCGAGGGGGAAGTATTTGTTACAAGCCTTACTTCCAGGCCTTGGTCCAAGTTAGCTTTTATGCGCTTTGTTAAGAAGAGTCTGCATTTTAATTGATTTATTTCAGAGTTTGTTTAAGTTGTTTTCAATTATGTTAAGCTGTGTCAAGAGAGGAATGTTGAGTTAGTATTCTCTTATACATGTTGATGTCGTTGTAGAGAGGAATTCATGAAATCAATTGTTCTCCGACAGATTCTCTCTCTCTCTGTTATTCTTCTTTCTTTTATTCTTTTTCTTTTCTTCTAGTATTGTAGGTATTATTGAGGTTAAGAAAATGAAGAACTCAAGTGCTTGGTTTAGACTTGGAAGGGTTTCTTTATCTGTGGCATGAGGGCACCTGTTATGACTATTGTGGATTGCAATGGAGTTTATTTATAATTTCTCAAGGAAGTTCTAGCGATTTTTCTAGCTGTTCGAAGAACCTTATTCAGAAAAGAGAAATTCATATGCAAGTTCTTCAGATTGCTCTCTAGATGTTGATAATCATTCTGATGGATATGATGGTTTTGTTATGTCTGATAGCTTTGATTCTTTGCAACAGATTCTATGATTATCTTGCCTTGAGTTTTTTTTTTTTAGAGCTTTAGTGCAACTTATATATGTTGGCCTTTGCACAAAAATATTAGCAGAATAACGTGATAATATTCACAAGATCTGGACGGTTCAGTTAGTTAAATTATATTGGAAAGAAAATCTAATCCTAATAACAAATAATATAGATAGAAACAAAGAACACCAAAATTTACATGGAAAACCCCCATAATAGAGGGAAAAACTACGGGGCAAAATCTGAGTAGAATCCACTATGAAAAATAGGGAAATTACAATATTACAAAATGTTCTCATGTCGTATCCCATGCTTTGAACGATAATCTTCCAAGTCTTTAAATATGTATTCTCCATCATTATCAATGCGGTGATACTTCAAGGATAATCTCATTATCCTTTCCACCATGATATTAAATTTTTGGAAAAACTGCAGTTCTTGGCCTTTTTTTTAACAAATACACCCATGTTTTTCATGAAGCATTACAAAATGAAATTCTAAAATGCTTTCCAAGTAAACCATAATCACATGAGTCTAATGACATACCTTTGGGTGAGGAAATGAATGACTGCCTTGCCAAAGTCTGCAACCCTTTCTCAACCATGTGTGCCAACCTCCTGTGCCACAAATTTGTCGAGGCAATGTTCTCAACTACATTTATTTGGTAACTACATAATTTTTTCCAGGTCTTATACATAGTGCAACATAGTTTTCCTTTTGCAACTATCAAAGACCCTTTTAATAGCTTCCATCGTCCATTTTTCTACTAACTCCCATATCCTTCTCTATCAAAGACACTAATTGCAAGCAGGTTCAACCTCAGATCTAGAATGTGTCTTACTTCTTTCAATGTCAAGTTGCCGCCGGTGTTGGTATGTACAACAATATCACCAATTCCTACGATCGGTGATACACTCTTGTTTCCTATCTTTGTATGGCCGAAGTCTCTAGATTTGTAAGTTGTGAACAACCCCTTCTTAGGAACACAATTGAATGCTGCACCATGTCGACTATCCATTCAATGCCATGATGACCGATATGGTTGCATTCTCCTTTTGTACAAAATAATAAAACTACTTCTTCATCAAAATGTACTGCTGAAACGTTGTTGTCATTCGATTTCTCCTTGCTCGTCCTTTTCTTTTGCACTTGATTCAAGTGTAGGCAATTTCACTTTATGTAGACACCTAATTTTTGGTCGAGACTCCTAACTCGATTCTCGGATTTCAAATCAAACCATCAAACCATTACTCAATTGTGGTATTAGTTTGTTTGGGCTATGAGCCAACTTTTGGTCTAGGCTCAGTGCACATCAAGGAAAAGGCCTGCATTTATCTTTTTTACCAATGTTACATTTTACTAGGTTTAATTTATTATTATTATTATTTTATTTTTCATCTTTATTTCTATTCTATTCTGTTTTTTATTTTTATTTATTTATTTATTTATTTATTTTCTTTCTATTTCTTCTTTCTCCCTCTTATCTGGCCGTTTGAAAAATCTTTTTATCTTATTTTCACAGTCCACTTGGATTCAATGTCCCGGCTAAGGAGTCCCATATCCGGTTAAACAGAAGTTGATTTTGAGTAGTGAAACAAGTGTAACCCTAAATTTTGGAATCAAATATCAAAACAACGGATAAAAGGAAAAGATCACAACAGATAAAAAGGGGGAAAATTTACTAGGTTTAATTTATTATTATTATTATTTTATTTTTCATCTTTATTTCTATTCTGTTTTTTATTTTTATTTATTTATTTTCTTTCTATTTCTTCTTTCTCCCTCTTATCTGGCCGTTTGAAAAATCTTTTTATCTTATTTTCACAGTCCACTTGGATTCAATGTCCCGGCTAAGGAGCCCAATCCGGTTAAACAGAAGTTGATTTTGAGTAGTGAAACAAGTGTAACCCTAAATTTTGGAATCAAATATCAAAACAACGGATAAAAGGAAAAGATCACAACAGATAAAAAGGGGGAAAATTTAAACACGAACCAGATCATAATTTTCTTATTTAAATAGCTTTGACAATCACAAAAGGGTGGAAGATTGGAATCAAGAAATACAACAAAAATAAAAACACAATAAACGACAACCAAAAAATCGAAGAAATAAAATAACACCTAAAATGTGGAGGAAATTTCTTGAGGTCTTAGTTCTTGGATTTTTAGGTTTTGGGGCTAGAGTTTTTGTTCTGTGAGTCTGAATAATGAAAATCTAGGAGAAGGTGAGAGGAGTGATTGGATAAATTTTGGTGGCTAGCCGACGATTGTCGGAGAAGATTAAGGGAAAAGTAGGTCGCGACATTCATAAGAATATTTAGGCTTATTTTGGAGGATCTAGGCGGGTTTCGAAGTTTAGGAGTTTGAAAGGAGGATCCGGGGCAAATTTCGAGGTTCCTGGGTATTTTGGCGGCAGTACATGGTGGGGGACGATCTCTGAAGAGCACAGCAATCGGCTGCAGGACTGAAGAGGGGAGAGAGCCATAGATTTTTTTTTTCTCTAAAGGTATGAAAAATGAATTAAAAAAATTTGTTGAATTTATAGAGATTCGGTCGGGTCAGGCACTGACTCGCGCAGGTCCGCGCCTGGACCTAACCCAATCGCAAGTTTTCCCTTTTTATTTTAATTATTTTCTTTTAATTTTCTTATATGTTTTATTTTTTAATTTTTTTAATTGATTTAATTTTCTCTATTTTTTATTTTAATTAGTCACTAATTATTTTAATTGATTTTTATTTAGTACAAATTTTACTTAGTGTGAATTTCATTATTTATTCATTTATTTATTTTTAGCATGAACTTTCATTAGTTTTAATAATGTTTATCCATTTATTTTATTATGGTGTTTGTTAATTAAGATATATTTTATTTTTATTTATTCACATAATATGCTTTCTTCATATAATTTACAATAATTAATTAAATTGAAAATAAATTGAAACCTATCCAACGATGAAATTCTAAGAGGATCGCAAACGGTCGATCTTCTAAGAAATTTTTAGGCGAGAAAAGATTCTCCTAAGTTCCATCAACATGTGGAGAATTTAGGTGATGATTTTCAATATCATTTTATTTTTCAAATAATAATGGATTATAAAAATAAAATGATTAAATTTAAAGCCCATAAGTTTCATTTCCTCATAAAAGACTTAATGAACCTAATATTGGAACATTGAAGGGTCACAAATGGTTGACTTTTTAAGAATTTCCTAGGTGAGAAAAATCTTTCTAAATTCCACCAACATGATAGAGAGTTTAGGTGGAGATTTCAATATTATAGATCGAAATTTATTTCAAATAATTTATTAGTAGTTCAATTTGATTAGAAACTTTTAATGTAGAATTTAAATAGCTTACTCTTTTTCCATAAAATATTAAAATAAATCCAACAATGGAGCTTTTTCGGGAGAGCAAATGGTTTCTCTTGAATACTTTTGAGGTGAGAAGATTTTCTTCGGAATTCCACCATCATGATGGAGAATTCCTTGGAAAATTTCTCTAATATTTAAATATTAAATTAAGAAATAAATGACCATTAAATTTTTGGACCTACAGGATAACATTAGGCTAATTGGGTTCTATCTCTTGGCGTTGTGGGGGTGTTAATCCTTCCCCACATGTAACTAAACTCCTAAACCTAGTTCTGAACGTAGACTAGAACCTATTCTTTTTGAGGTACCTTAGTTGAGCTTAGGATCACTTTAGAAATAATAGATTTATATAGGTGACTAGTCACACCTAATAAATAGAAAAAATTACTAGTGACTTCATATTTGCATCTAGAGGCCAAATTCGTATTTGGCACATTATGACACTTGATATGGTCGGTTTTGCCACAATGATAGCACTTGAATTTATCTCTAGACTTAGATCGATTTCTAGACTTGTTCCGCCCTCTATTATCTTGACCTCTATTTTTGGTTCAACCCCTATTCACCGTGACAAGGGCTTGATTTTCAACAGGTTCCATCTCCTTTCATTTTGCTTCTTCATTTAATAAACTGTCTTTTATCATCTCCAAAGCCACTTTGTCATTAGGAGCTGAATTAGTGACAGATGCAACCAGTGTATCCCAACTATTTGGCAAGGAACCCAGAAGAAACAATGTCTTCATTTCATCATCCATGTTGACTTTCATTGTATTCTTCCGATTTAACAGATCTTGAAAGATACTAAAGTGCTCGGTCATTAATCATCCCTCCTTATATTCTAGAGTAGTAAATTTTATAACAAGAAAAATTTTATTCTGGGCAGTTTTCCTCTCGTACAATGTTGATAACTTTTCCCAAACATTATGGGAATTTGTCTCCTGCGTTACATGATGAAACACACTAATATCAGTCCATTTTCTAATGGTTCCTAGTGTCTTTCTGTCTAACCTTTTCCACTCTTCATATTTCATATCCTTTGGCTTAGCAGAATCACCCAATACTGGTTTGTACAAATCTTTGTAGTATAGATTATCCTCCATCATTGGCTTCTATATAGAATAATTTGATACTATCAATTTCATCATGAAACCCACATCACCTTCTATATTTTCAACAGCAATTGAAAGAAAAATCAAAGTGTGCTACAATACTTGGTAGCTACATTTCAAAGTGTTGCTACAGGGTTCTACTGCTATAATGTGCAATACACCTGCAGTGACACTTCTATTACAGTAATGTCTCGGGATGCTACAATATTATTGTTTGGAGATGCTGCAATAGCTTTGATACCAGTTGTTGGGTCTTTGGACAAAAATATTAGCGAAATAACGTGATAATACCCATAGGATTTGGACAGCCCAGTTAGCCCATAATAATATTGGGAGGAAAATCTAAGCCAAGAAACAAATAATAGATAAAGGGATTCAGTTACATGCTCAAAAAAGGACAAGCATAATATTTAAAATTTCTAATATCATATATTAGAGTATGCGGCGGAATCATAAACTTTGTAAACAAACAATACTCGAATCCTCCAAGGATCATTCTTAAAAACTTTAATGTGATTAAAACAATTTATAAAGGCAAACAAGTGATACAAGAAACATACCTTCTTAGAATATTTAATTACAAGTGAATTCCCAAAGGCTTGCCTGAAATCTTGATCACCAAGAAGATCTTTGTCAAGTCACCAAATCCTCCCAAGTGTTAGGCCTTCAATGGTGATCCACACAATCACAAGCAAGAACCTTCTTAAAGGTAAAGAATATCTTGTGCTAGCTAGATGACCAAAATTCCAAAGCAAATGTAACCTCCCCTTGAATGTCAAACACCTTTGGAGAAATCTTCTCCCTTAATCTTTTATGGTTTATGGCAAGAATATGTATCAAAAATAAAGTTCTTGTGTTTTCTCTTGGTGACTAGCTTTTTCTTGGAGGACAATTCTCTTTTTGTGGTTAGGGTAAAGAAACAACAAGAAGACAATAAAAGTAGGGTATCAAGATTGATAAAAACTTATCAAAGATAATGTTTTAGGGATATTATATGGGGTATGCGACATTCAAGGTATTTATAACCTAGGGTATGCCGCCTTTGCTACTAGGATTCCAATAAAATCCTTCCCTTTGTACTTTAGGACTTCTATAATCATTTTCTTGCCCCATTATTTAATTAAACTCTTTAATTTAACCCCTTATTCTTTTGCTTTTGTTCAATTGAGTCTTACTTAATTGAATTTCAATTTTAATTCTACTAATGATTAATGTGTGTGACCCATTAGGTTTTCAACATGTTGACAATTAAATATAAACCACAATATAAGTTTTAACAAAGATCAAGTAATATATATCCAAGGCCATGAGCGGCATCTAGCAAGGCATCATGGCAACCCAAATGTTAGAAAGTCATATGTGATTTTGACTTAACCTGTAAGTGATCAGTTTATCAGTATAATTTGACCCTTTCACCAAATGCCCGAAAAGACCATAAGCAGGGTGTAGTGTCTACCTATGAAAATATTCCATATTAGTTCTTTGTCGCTTCTAGGTTAATCTTATTCTAGAATGTTCACAACATCCTAAATTCATCATGCTTTGACCAAAGACTTTATTAACCTAAGCCAAGAACAAGTGAGATACATCTCCTGAATATCACTTGGAGTGGTGAATACTTTCTGGACTACTCATTTACCTTCATATGCTTCATGCCGTACCAAAAATCACCTACCATAAGCATCCCTTCTTGGAACCCCTTTAGATGAAATCAAAGCATGACAATTCACATGCAAGATAACCTGGCGTCACAAGTCAGAGGACTAATTACACAACTGATACGTGAGAATTTTCCATAGACACTTGAGTGAGATACCAAATGGAGTTCCCATAGCGGGTCATGTTTAGTGAACTTGTTCTCACAACAAGCACCTACATGTTATCCCCAAGTATCCCTATACTTCAATCTATGAGATCAATTGCTTACTTCATAAGTAGGGAAGTTTAACATATACCAGTTTTTGAGCATTGTTCATGTCCTGTCTTGACAATACAATGACAAGGAACTGTTTTAGGAATCATGGCTTTGATATATAAAAATCTCATAATTATAACCCTTTATAATTCCTTTGCAAGGCCTAATATGTTCCATAGCTTCATCCAATTAGTACTTAATAACTCTTACTTTTGTTTACTAATGATGAAGGAAAACCTTTAATAACATATTAGATAAGTGATTAGTATGCATATTTGATAGTATCACCTTAACCAATCTGATTGGCAATAGGGCATACTCCCAATATAGACAAAAATAAAGAACATCAAAATTTACGTAGAAAATCCTCTGTAATAGAGGGAAAAACCAAAGATCAAAATCTAAGTAGAATCCTTTATGAAAAATAGGCAAATTACAATATCTTAAGCTTTTTGCTCAAAGCTTAAGATTCATAACAATTGGAATAATAACAAAGATACTTCGTTGAGAATATACCCCCAAATCTCTCCTAGATTAGACTAAATATTATGATTCTCTATGATAAAAAAAAATACCCCAATAAATGTCTACTTATGCACATGTATTCTAAAAGGCAGGTGTTGTAGTTCTTTTGGTGTTTGGTCTTTATTGTTTCTATTAGGAGGTTTTTGTATGTCTGTTTTCAAACTTGATTTGCTAGCTTTATTTTTTTTTTTTTAGTTTTTGTAACCTCTTGTTTGATTAATAAATTTTTTGGTTTAGCAAAAAAAAATTATATATACATAAATAATATAACACATAAATTTACTATTAAACCAAATGCTTTAGTGCTTATATTTACATTAGTGTTGTCATAATCGAAGAGGATAAGTCGATTGGACTGGTTGAACCAAAAATTGATAGGTTATCCGTTCCGAATGTATATGTCATGCAGGATGATAGTTGACCCGAAACAATAATTACTAAAAAATCATAAAGAAAGGCAAATTGTTGACTCGAAAAACAAAATTTTAGATAAAATCATTTAAAATATATAATTGAAAAGATTTTTCGATAATATTTTCAACCTAATTAATAAAAATACATTAAGCCCAATCAAATTATTAACTATTAGCCCTTTTATTGTTATGGGGGCATGGGTGGACTTGTGTTGTGCCTTATGTTTATACCATTTGCTTGTTATAGCTTACAATTTGTAACTTTGTGCTTGATTTTTATACTTAATTTGTGTTTTACCTATACTTTTTAGTTGTTTTAGGGTTATAACATTTTTCTATTTTTCTAAAAAAATCTAAAAATAGACCAGTTAAAAAAAAAATCTAAGAATCGACCAGTTAAACCGGTTGGATCGGATGAATTAAAAATTGAAATCCAATAGATTCAACCTCTGATCTAACTTTTAAAATATTGATTTAAAATTTTCAAGTGACGTTGTTACGTGTAAGTAATTTCTGTAAACAGCAGTTAAATCTTTAATTGACCTAAATTCAAAGAAATTACTTACAATCAATAAAGTTACTTTAAAGAAAAAATAGTCATCAATATTAGATCATGTAAAATCTATCATAATGATCTCGCGACCACTAAATGACGTTAAAGGTTAGAAAGATAATAAGTCCTCGATGATAATAGGGTTTTGAAAAAACCTCAAAAAAAGCGAGTCGTCATCGATCTTTTTTTGCTAGGTGTGATCAGTCACCTATTAAAATCAATTTTTGTAAACAAATTTAAAATTAATTAAAATCTTTTTTAAAACCAATTTAAATGTATACATTTAGAGCCAGAGAAAAATTAAAATAGGTTAGGGAATCAGTTACATGCGGCGAAGGTATTAGCACCCCCACAACGCCCGTATAAAATGGTACCTTATTAATCATGTGTTATCTTAAGTCTTGATGAAAGTTGGTTTTGGTTTCGATATTTTAAAATAATTCCATAAAAAAAGTCATATTATTCTAAGAATGATCTAGAATTTATTACCATAAAATTTTCTATACTCCCCCACAAACGCAACAAAATATAAAATTTTTCTTCATTTCAAAATACTCGGTATCATTCTCTTTTCTTTAAAAGGATATTTCGTTGTTAATGATAATTGATGAAAACTCCCCGACAACCCGGCGGAGGACTCATGAATTATTTTAACTCGGGAATATTGTCTTATTTTATTGTTAAAACGTCCATTTTCATATGTATTAAGATTGTTTAATATGAACATGAAAAAGCAAAACATTACTAAGATGTAAACACAAGATAAATAATATTTACATTTATCATTGCATGGCATAAACAAGAAAATAATATGAACATTAATCATTAAATATTGTAAACATGAATATGCACGCAACTTTGATTCGAAATTTATTTTTTTGGCATGTATCTTTTATATGAAATTACATAAATGGCATGCATCGAAAAATTTACCGAACTCCCCGACAAACCCAGCAGAGCATGGAAAATAATTCTTTCGCCTAACACTTACGTAATTCCGAACAAAATGAAAACCATCATTTACGATTATATGAACACGTGCATTGGAGAATTTCGTAATCTCCTTGGCAGCCCGACAGAAACTAGGAAATTATTTTTTTGTCTGATGTTCATTAGCCGAGAAAATTATGTTTTTATGAAGAATTTTAAAAACATTTTCGAAAAAAACATGAAATGCACTAAAACGGGACCTTGAGCGAGATATGTTTCTCCCTTGTAGAGAGGGCATCCGAACACCTATAGAGGTATCCGAATACCTTTGAGGAAACTTAGATCGGACTTAGAAAAAGATGGATTTTGGGCACGGAATATGGCTAGAGTTAAGAGGAATATCTGAATACCATGGGAAAGGCATCCAAAAACCTCGAAGCGAGCTTAGGCCACTTGATTTGAAAATGAGAGGCATCCTAACGCTATTACCTAGACATCTAAATGCCCCTAAATTAGCCTTAAATGCAAAATTTTGAAAATCGAAGAAAAATAAAAGAATGCAAAAAAAATTAAGGGAAAAAGACATATTGGCCGAATGCTACATGGTGTCTTAAACCCAAATTTTTGACTCGTTTTAGCTTGTTTTATCAAAACCTCGTTCCTAAAGCTTGAAAAACCGAAAAAAAAATAACCTTTGAATCCCCCACTAAGGTTCGGCCAAGTGGGTTTGAAGACTAAAAAAAATAGTTTTTTTTTAGCAAAAAATGCAAAGACATATCTAGCCCCTAATCTTCACATCCAACCTTTCAAACTTTAATTTACCCAACCATAAATGAACAACGAGATCTCTATTATGGACCATTAATTAATCCAAACCAAAATCTATTGGGAATATTTTAGAAAACATTTTTTAGCAAACAAAGAGGAAGAAAATCATTAAACATTAAGAGTGCACCATAATAAACCATAGCCAAAATATGCAACAATCAAAGATAGCAAGAATGGAAACAAGAAACTGTAGACAATAATTTTCAAGAGACTAAGAAAGCTGGGTCAAAGTTGGTCACATGGATTGTTAATTCGACTCAACTATCACTTAGAACAAAAAAAAATTCTAAGATCATCAAGCTCATAACTTACTTATTTTCAAAAGAAAGACACGAGAAAGATCATCAAACAACCAACATAGACCACAATATACCATATATCAAAATAAACAAGATGAGCAAAAAAATATAGTAAAAAACATAACATGCACCACTTTCATGAAAAACCAAGAAGCATTTTGACATTTTTGAAAAAAAGTTTCAAAAAGAGAAGAGAAATTTTTTGTAAAACCTTCTAAAAAACTTAAAAACTTGAAGAAAAGTAGTAAGAACATGGAGGAGGAGAAGAAAAAATCTACCTTGGCTTATCTTTTCCTAACAAAAGCCTATCTTTTTCTCTCTTTTTTTTTCCCTCATTTGTTTCTTTTTTTTTTCTTTTCTACACAATGGCCAAATGCCTTGGAAAAACTCTCCCATCTTCCATTTTCCCCTTGGCCGAACCCCTTAACTCCCTATAGTTTCTTCTAGGTTCTTTATTTTTTTAGCCATTTGTCACCTCCTTATTCACCTACCAATGGTCTTCAAGCTTTAATTAGATGACTCATGTCCTACTAGGTGAGTCATGTCCTTCCTCATGTAACTCACCAACTTATTTACCAACTTGCCATTTGGCCTTCCAAGAGCATCCTCTATTCTTCCATTTTATTACAAGTTTACCTTGTACTTAGTCCTACATTTTTCTTACAACCTTTTACTTGTCTCTAATTTCACCCCTCTTTCTTCCATCCATTTTCCTACATGGACTTTAACATTGGGCTTTCCAACAATATCCTCTCTTCTTGGACCTTTAAAGTTTGGCCTTCCATCATTTTTTACAAAGTTGAGAGCCAAGAAGTGACCCAAACCTAAAACAACCCAAACTAGAAGTGATCCAAACCTGAACTGACCCGAACCCGAAATTGACTCAAATTTTTTAATACCAAAGTTGAACCAACCCAAACCCAACCAGACCTGCCCAATTGACAGGTCTAATCAGCATTTAGTAAATGGCTTCCTTTTCATCTCTTGGTTCATGAATTTGGATCTTGCTCACTTTTTGTTTTTTTTTTTTTTGTTTTCTTTGGAACAAAGGTGAATGTTCGTGAAGTCTGGTTACATCAGTATAAGGTATGGATTTTGGGTTTTTCTTTTTTGTTTTCAATTATAAAATTGATGATTTAGAAAACTGTATGATAGTGATCAATCATATGTAATCATTGAATCTAGCTTACTTAGGTAATTTTTTTACAAATTTTCTTTATTTGTTTCCTCTTTATTTATTTGCATTTGATGCTTAATGCTTTCGATTTTTTCTTTTTCTTTTTTTAGGTATTAGGATGAGTTTAATATAAATTGATTAGCTGAAAACTTTCAGTTTCTTTCTTTGCCCTTGGATCTTTGTGGCGTGCATCTAATGAGTTGAGTTTGTGTGTGTGGGACCTTCATTGGTGAGTTTTTTTGGCATTCTAGACATTTTTGTCCAAAGAAAGGTATAAATCCTATCCTTTTTTCTCTAATGTGTACTTGATTGTTTTATTTTTTACTTAATGTTGTTAAATATTGCAATAATTAGGTTTTACATTCCCTATATTTTGGAGCTAAGAAAGGTATGATGTTTTTTTACCTTTTTTTCCCTTTTTCACTTTATGCTTTTATTTTGTTGTTTTGATTGTGTATGAGGTATGTGAGGTATTATAGACATGCCATTTGATGGTCACTGCATATGTTTATACTGTTTTAAGGTTATATTATTTTACTGCAAAAAGGTCATTTCTTTATTCACCCTTAATTTAGTATCACTTATTTGTAACATGCTAAAGATATTGTTGAGTTACATAAGGAGATATTGTTTCTGTTCTCACCCATGTACAGCATAAAAAGTTCAGACTATCTAGAGAATTAGAAGGATTAACAGAAAAAAGAAGAAGGAAAAAGAGTAAGGAACAAAAACATCATACAACTACGGTAAATTAAATGAAAAAGCTTCCTTTTTAGGTGATAAGATAACATACTAATTGCCTATAAGAACAACATACAACTATGGTAAATTAAATGAAAAAGAATGCATTTCAGGTGATAAAATAACATATTAATTGCCTATGTAGAAACCTAATTTTGTTCGGGCCCCCTAAACAAGGTAAGTGTTGGGATGTCCGGGCTCATGCTTGTACATAGAAACAAATGTAAGTGCAGCAAAAGATAAACATAGAAGCACCCGGACACCTCAAGATCAATGGTTTGCGATTTACATAGGTTTAATGGTTAACAAAACAATTTAAATCACACATCTGATTAGAGATTACCTACTTAAGATTTTGTAACCATAAGTTGCAGATCCAATTAGCTACGGACTCTGATCTTTAAGATCAACTATAAGCTTCACAAGATCACAAGAAGCACATATGTCCTTCCTCCAAAGCTAGTCCACACGAACAGTTGATGGATCCTTCTCCAAGGTATGGTGATTCGCTTGTGCTAGCAAGCTGGTCCTTAGATCACAATCAAATGATCTTTCTTATGTGTTTTTCTCTTAGAGACAAACCACCAAGATGGAATGAAGAATTCGGCAAGCATCGACACAAATAGGAGATTGAGGCAACAAGGAGGTCTCCATAGGGAGGTAGCGGCTAGGGTATTTTTTCTATCTAAAAGCCTCCTTTCGAAACAAGCTTTTCTGTAAGCATAAATCAAGATGTGTAGGGGCTAAACAAGCAATCCATTGTGGCCAGAGCTCTCAACATATCATATATATGCCAGCTCAAACCCTGATGCCCTCTACCTAAGGTTGGCTGGCAAAGGCATGTAGCTTATGCTACAAGCCTTTCATTAATCCACCTCAGGCTTATGCTAGATGGATTAACAGGTCCAATACACTAACAGTTAGTAACATTAGGCCTATTAACTTAACTTTTAAGTTGGGCCATTTAACCTTAGCAAATAGACTTAAATTAGAATATCCTTCTGGACATATTCTAACTTCATGTATTAATCAGCTAGATCATGGTTCAGGCCTAGTAATTTAATTCCTAATTAAACTACTAGCTCACTATGAACAATTCATATTTACGATCAATCAATATCATCATATGATATTAAACCGAGCTATTGCATAGTCATACATTTATCTTTGAACACATCATTCAAACTTGTGTTCATAAGACTAGTTAATTCTTCTTGTTTCATACTAAGACATCATCGTTGGATTTCACAAATCTCAATTATGTCTTAGCTCAATTTAATTGAACACTTCAATCAAGTTCTCAAAGTAGATCTTCTATTCCATTAAGTTTTACCTTAAAGGAATAACATGTTTCATCCATACATTACTGTCCTTATGTATGTGACCCTTTAGGTTCCCAATATGTTTTCAACGAACATAAGTTAAACCCATTAACTTATCTTCTAGATCAAGAGTGGGTTCTAGCAACCCATCATGATCCAAATATTGCAAAGTCTATGCGACCTTTTAGAAACCTTTCAGTAACCAGCCTCTCAGTGTAATACGGTTCTTTCACCAAATATCCCAGATAACGTATGAGCGTGGTGCAGTGTCCACTCATGTTCAATCCATATTACTTCATGCAGCTTATGGTTGATCTTGTGAATTTAGAGAAACAATTCCTCCTAAATTCATCATGCTCTGGCCAGAGACTTTATCAAGATAACCCAAGTCATGAACATATGAGATATGTCTTCTATGTCACTTGGAGTGGTGAATCCTCTCTGGATCACTCATTCATCTTTGTATGGATCATGTCATGCCCAAAACAACCCTATCGTAAGCATTCCTTTTTGGAACCCGTTCGTGATGGAATCTAAGCATGACATTCTTCATACATGATAACCGAGTATCACAAGTCAAAGGACTAATCTACACGACTAGCACGTGAGAACATTTCCATAGACACTTGAGTGACAATACCAAATGGAATTCTCACACAGGCCATGTTCAGTGAACTTGTTCCACAAACAAGCACCTATATGTTATCCCAAGTATCACTTATACTTTAACTCATGAGATCAGTTGCTTACTTCATAAGTAAGAAGGCTTAACATATACTAGTCTTTGAGCATTGCCAACGCCTTATCTGGGCAATACGATGACCAAGAATAGTTTTAGGAACAAAGATTTGATGCATAAGGATATCACAATTATAACTCTTTATAATTCCTTTGCAAGGCCTTTTGTTCCATAAGTTTCATCCAATTAGCACTTGACAACTCTTTATCATTGTACTAACATGACATAAAACCTTGTATCACTAAACAATAGTGAAAAGATTGCTTTATCAACTATATATCCCTTGCCCAATTCGATTGGCTCTCGGGCATACACCAACAATCGCCCACTTGCACTTGAGACAATCTCATTGCTTAAGTGCCTCTAGGGAGAATATGCTTGGTCATATTCATGATAATCTCATTATCATAGTCATTAAACAATTCGGATCACAACGAGTCCTAAATCCGAATCATATGGCTCAGTTGTTACTGTAACAACTAATAGAATCTACTTATTAGCTCATAGCTAATGATCCAAATGCAACTCACCTTTGTAATCTAAAACAAAATGAGTTTGTTTTATAACCTCTGAGGAATAAACATGCAATTCTCTCTAGTTTGGAACGTTTCCAAATAATTGCATTCATTTCATAATTGTAATTTTAATCACTAAGTACAATTATGATCTTTAACCTTTAAAGATTCATTAATAGCTCCCACTAAATTCTACATGTATAGAAGTTAAGGGAATCAATTCAAAACAATTTTGAATTCACTATTAAGCCGATTCGTATTCTCAATTTATTGCAAGTTGTATAAGATAGAATGAAAGACCATGTAATAGAATAATTCTATCCTTGATTTATTTAAGTAGGAATTCAAATAAGCTTGGCATCCATATGTCAGCAATATCAAATGTTCAATAACATAAAAGTAAATATCCTCTATTTTGGCCCATAATGCCAAAACAATAAACATCCAATGTTTAAAATAAATCATAACTAATGTTTCAAAAACACCAATCAAGAAGGAAATCTTTGATCAGCAGGGTTGCCATCTTCATGATTTATTTTCATTGCTCATTTCTTTGCTCCCTATAATATGTCATACATATTTAGTACCAAATTTCAAGTATCATATACCAAGAGAAGTGAATTAATCATAAATTATACCTGAAGTTGAAACATCTTTCAGCTTCTTACCCTTGATTGACTCAAGGTATTCCTTGCAATTCCGCTTCCAATGACCAGTTTTACCATAGTGATGGCATGTGTCCTTGTCAGTATTTTTATATATCTTGACTCCACCATCATGCTTCGAACTTTTCAAAGCAGGAGGCACATCCCATCTAGTATTCCTCTTCTTCTTGTTTTTAGGCTTAGAAGAATAAACCAAATAGACAGAAGCCTTGTCCTTTGTGATGGTCTGCTCCGCCTGTGTGAGCATATTCAACAACCCAGCGAGGGTAGTTTCAATATAGTTCATGTTGAAGTTCAACACGAACTGTGAATAGCTTTCAGGGAGTGAAGAGAGATTAGATCAATTCTTAAATCATGATTTATGGTTCATCCCAATTGCTCAAGTCAAGTGATATATCCTATCTACTTTCTAACATTTTCTTTTGGAACGATTCCTTTGAAATGTCAAATCTCTCAATGTGATTTTCCTTAGCGAACAATTCTCTAAATTTTAGGATAATATATTGAGCATTCATAGCCTCATGCTGATTCTGGATATCGGGTGTCATACTAGCCAAATCACACATGTGGCTTGAACAAGATCATCTTTATGAACTCTATAGGCAGCCAACTCATCCTCAGTTGCCTCAGCATTGGGCTCTTTTGGAATGGGCTCGTCAAGAACATAAGCCTTCTTTTCCTGTGTCAAGACAATCTTGATATTTCGAAACTAGTCACTAAAGTTTGGCCCAGTTAACTTGTTAGCATTAAGTATGCTTCTTAGTGAAAGGCTGCTAGTTATGGTTTATATCCTATATGAACCAATGCATTTCAATAGTCAATAATAGCATAATATAATCGTTAAAATCAGGTTTTAAACACTCTAATGATTATTCTCATTATTTTAACAAAACAATAGCCCTCAACTACTATTTCGAGAAATTCAACATTTAAATCTCTTAATGAGCTAGGACCTCTTTCATCCCTATCTGACCTTGATCGTCACAATAAGCCATGTAGAAACTAGTTGAGTAGGTAACTTAGTTTACCAATTGCATCTCTATGCAACTCCTAGATCAGTTAGGGGACAACTCTTTGTCTAAATGCATCATATGCATTTCTCCTAACTATTGCCTCTAAATGTATGTGGTCAAATTTCTCGTATCCGGACAACATAACTTTTAGTTGAGTAAAACCCATCTTATTTTACTCAAACATATTCACGTAAAATGTGTGACTTGTGAACGTCTCACTAAGTCTGAAAGTAAATGAACTCTTATTATCATGTTAGTAACATGGAAGGCAACTAATCATGTTTAGCATGGACTCAATATATTAATGAGGGATTTTATTTATCTCATATGTATGGTCTCATTGATTTGGTTGATTGACATGCATAGCATTTATTCAATTTATATATCAAATATATAATACTTCAAAAATAAATCTATCATATTCAATCTACTAGGATGATTATGGACTTTTACTAGTCTAGTTTCCTTGAACCATAAAGAAACTAGTTGGTCAAATTCCTAGGTGATACCATACAAAGTCTTCTCAAAGCTTGATGGTGATCTCCTTGGTCATTCTTTCTTTGTACTCAATCTCCTTACAATCTTGGAATTACATAAATTCAAATTCTTATCCTAAATCTAAATCTAAATCTATAAAGAATATAACAATTACATTACTTTATCAGAAACCTCAGGTTACATTCACGGAGAGTTAGATGAGAAAAGAATTGACAATCCAGAATCAAAAGAGAAGGCAGGGTTCGCAGACCCTATTTATAAAATACCAAACAAGAAATAATCCAACCATACATTCCCTAGTCATACTAAGGTATAGTCCATAATCATCCTCATGCATCCATAATCATATTATAAGCATGAAATATAAATGCATAGTCAATGTCACTTGGTGATCTTGTGTACCATTTGCATAAATGTCACCAACTCTTTTGAGATAATTTATCAAATAATTTTAGCAATCTCGGTTCTATCATTAAAACAATTTTAATCATATTCCTAGCTTTTAGGAACATTGTCTTAAGATCGGAAATTACCTAATTTTTTAGGTAGTTTGTCTTAATTAGGACAACACATCCTAAACATTTTAGGACATTTGGTTGCCTAAATCATATTTTAAGACATTATAATTAGGAGATCATTTTTGTCTAAACATTTTAGCAAAAACAAGTTACCAAATTTTAATTCTTCAAAACATGTTCATTTTAGAAAACCTTCCTTGTCTTAAACGAAATTTTAAAGAATTTGGAACCTATCCTAACTCTTAGGAGCTTCAATCTCATTAGATAACAATTACCTAATCACACTAAAACTCTTTCCTGGCTTTTAGGAATCACACTTCGACTAGGAAACAATTTCCATGTTGTAGTAGAACTCTAACACTTCGTGTCCTAGGCAAGTGCAACCTTTATTGCCATTGTATGGCTGCTGCTCGCCTATGATTAGATCGCTGTATGCCACATTCGGTGGCTACTGGATGCCCAAAAATTGGGCTGCTATCCACCTCAAAGGCAGCAAGAAAATTGGCAACAATTGCCTCAATGGATTGCCGCGACTTGAGTGTACCGAGCGCAACAACATTTGCTGCTGTTCCAGCAATGTTCTATGCCCGAACCAGCCATCATACATGAATCTTACTCACCTTAGATGCTGTCCAAAATTTACACCAAGCTTGTGGAAAGTTTCCACACTCATGGTCGAAGTTTTCAAGGCACGCAAAAACCTACAAAGCAGCCCAGAAAATTTTAGCATTGCAGTGACATCGTTTTAGGCCTAAAACTGATCTTGTTTAAACCTTTTAAACCCAAATCCTTTTAGGAACTTTAAAAGCAGTAAATAATTTTTTTTCCAGAATTGAAACATTCAGTAAAACGTTTTTGCACAGCCTCAAACCAATCCTCAATTCGACAACCATAAACAATGCTCTAGGCCTCAAATCGATTCGGTTTCTCTTAGACATGTATTTGCTTTAATCTGGATTGAATAAAACAATTTTAATACATCATTTAAACTATCTTAAACATGATTAAAGTCAATTTACAGCCACTTTCTAGATTTTACAGATTTAAAGAAACGATTTTCTTTACAATTACTAGAACCGAAACTTGCTAAAATCATTACACAAAACATAAGTTATCTTTATCACAAGAATTGACATGCTAAACCATATGTAATCAAAAAACCCTTGTCTCTGATACCATTGTTGGGATGTTTGGGCTCATGCTTGTACATAAAAATAAATATAAGTGCAGCGAAAGATAAACATATAAGCACCCGAACACCTCAGGATCAATGGTTTGTGATTTACATAGGTTTAATGGTTAACAAAACAATTTAAATCAACCATTTGATTAGAGATTACCTAATTAAGATTTCGTAACCTTAAGTTGCAGATCCAATCAGCTATGGACTCCGATCTTTAAGCTCTACTATAAGCTCCACAAGATCACAAGAAGCACAGATGTCATTCCTCCAAAGCTAGTCCACACGAACAGTTGATGGATCCTTCTCTAAGGTATGGTGATTCGCTTGTACTAGCAAGCTGATCCTTAGATCACAATCAAAAGATATTTCTTATGTGTTTTTTCTCTCAAAACCAAAAGAGTGAAGAATTTGGCAAGCATAGACACAAAGATAAAATTGCGGCAATAAGGAGATCTCCACAGGGATGAGGTGGCTAGGGTATTTTTGCTGTCTAAAAGCCTCCTTTCGAAACAAGATTTTCTCTAAGCAAAAATCAAGATGTGTAAGGGCTAAGAAAGCTATCCAATGAGGACAGAGCTTTCAACATATCATATACATGTCAGCTCAAACCCTGATGCCGTCTCCCAAAGGTTGGTCGACCAAAGCATGTAGCTTATGCCACAAGCCTTTCATTAATCCACCTCAGGCTTATGCTAGATGGATTAACAGGTCTGATACACTAATAGTTAGTAACACTGGGCCTATTAACTTAACTTTTAAGTTGGGCCATTCAACCTTAGAAAATAGACTTAAATTAGAATAGCCTTATGGACTTATTCTAACTTCATGCATTAATCGGCTATATCATGGTTCAAGACTAGTAATTTAATTCCCAATTAAACTACTAGCTCACTATGAACAATTCATATTCATGATCAATCAATATCATCATATGATATTAAACCGAGCTATTGCATAGTCATACATTTATCTTTGAACACATCATTCAAACTTGTCTTCATAGGACTAGTTAATTCTTCTTGTTGGATATTAAGACATCATCTTTGGATTTCACAAATCTCAATTATGTCTTAACTCAATTTAATTGAACACTTCAATCAAGTCCTCAAAGTAGATCTTTTATTCCATTAAGTTTTACCTTAAAGGAATACCACGTTTCATCCATACATTACTGTCCTTATGTGTGTAACCTTTTCGGTTCCCAATATGTTGGCAACGAACATAAGTTAATCCCATTAACTTATCTTCCAGATCAAGAGCGGGATCTAGCAATCCATCATGATCATCCAAATATTACAAAGTCTATGTGACCTTTTAGAAACCTTTCAGTAACCAGCCTCTCAGTGTAATACCATACTTTCACCAAATATCCCAGATAGCGCATGAGCGTGGTTCAGTGTCTACTCATGTTCAATCCATATTAGTTCATGCAGCTTATGGTTGATCTTGTGAATTTAGAGAAACAATTCCTCCTAAATTCATCATGCTCTGGCCAGAGGCTTCATAAAGATAACCAAAGCCATGAACATATGAGATATGTCTCCTATGTCACTTGGAGTGGTGAATCCTCTATGGATCACTCATTCATCTTCGTATGGATCATGTCATGCCTAAAACCACCCTACCGTAAGCATCCTTTTTTGGAACCCGTTCGTGATGGAATCTAAGCACGACATTCTTGATACTATTTTGGGATGTTTTCCTTGTTATTTCAAAGATAAAAAATTGGTTTTATGAAAATCGGACCATAGGAAGCTAAAACGAGCTTCAAAATCGAAAAAAAACAAGGTTTCTTGCTTCATGGCCATTCGGCCACCTTGAATGTCCGTTTGAAAACCTGCAGTTTTTTTTTATACTTATTTTGGCTTTCTAAATATTGCATTCAAAGTTTGTTTAAAGATACTCGGATGTAAATTAAGGGCATTCGAATGCCCCCTAATCCGAGCCAAAATCCGTGTCTGAAATCTTTCATTTTAAAATATCCAACTTAGGTTTCTTTCAAAGGTAGTCGGACATCATTTTTAGGTGTTTGTATTTCCTCTCTTCAAGAGAGAAAAAATTCCGTTTTCATGCATTGTATATTTTTAAAAAAAAATTATTTAATTTAGCACAAAAACGTATCTTTCGTTTTCCTAGACATTTGGCGATAAGCATTTCCTAATCTTTGCCAGGTCTACCAGGGAGGTTAGGAAATTATTCAACGCACGTGTTTATGAAATCGAAAGGTATAGTTTTTGTTTTAATCGAAATTATACACAAATCATATGAAAAACTATTTTTCAAAGCTTTGCCGGATCTGCCAGGGAGTTTGGTAAAATATCTCGACGCATGCCATTTATATAATTTCACCTAAGAAAAAATTCATTAAAAGATTTTTAAATAATGATGTGTGCATATTCCGTGATCATGCATATTCCACGATATCTACATTTGCCATCTTAATCATGCAAATTCTATGTTTATGAATATTCCATGATGATGTCATTTCATTATCTAATATTTATGTTGTCATTGTGATCATGATATGATTGTGAATATTCTATGATGATGTCATTGGTGCTTATGTCATATATGCCATGTTATGCATGCCATGTCATGAATCATATGCCATGTCATGCATGCCATGTCATGAGTTACTTACCATGCTATGTATGTCATGCCATGAAATCTTTGCCATGCCATGTGTACCATGTCATAAATTCTCTTGCCATGTCATGAGGTACTTGTCATATCATATGTGCCATGTCATGAATTATTTTCCATGTCATGCATACCATGTCATTAATTCCTTGTCATCAATTCTCTTGCCATGTTATAAATAATGTTTGCCATGCCCTGATAATTATGCATGTTTATTTGATTTATATTTGTATCTTAGTAATAATTTGCATATCCATGATCATTTTTTTAAAACGATTTTAAACGCATAAAAATTAATGATTTTCAATAAAATAAGGTTATTCCTGAGTTAAAATAATTCATGAATTCTCTGCTGGGTCTACCGGAGAAGATATCATCAATTATCATTAACAACAAAATATCTTTTTTTAAAACGAGGGTCATTCGATAATTCCAAAATAAATAATAGTTTCTCCATTTTGTCGGGTCTTCCGAAAAACATGGAAAAAAATTTGCATTAATAAATTTCGGATCATTTTCAAATAATGTGATTGTTTTTTTTTTAAAAAAAAGAATTATTTTTAAATATCAAATATAAAAGCGACTTTTATCGAGACTCGAGATAACACATGATTAATAAGGTACCTTTTTATATAGGAGCTGTGGGGGTGCTAATCCTTCCCCACAAGTAACGACTCCCGAACTCGCACTTGTTTTCTCTGGTTCAAAGCGCAGACATCGAAATTGGTTTTAAAAAAATGTTTTAATTAATTTTAAAATGTTTTACTAAAATCGATTTTAATAGGTGGCCGATCACACGTAGCCAAAAGAAGATTGGTGGCGACTGTATTTTCTTTTTCGAGGCTGTTTTCATACCCTCTTATTTTAATTTTAAGGAATTAAGTCGTCTTTTCCTCCTTTCCCTTTTTTTTTAAATGTTTATAATGAGAGGATCCTGCGACTGGATTTTTCGTTAAGACAACTTGGCGCCTCTACTGGAGACACTTAGAGAGTCAGGCCTAAAATTAGTTGTGTGTTATCAAAAGTCTCAGTTTGTCGATTTTACTCGATGTTTAACTTTAATTCCCATATTTTTAAAATAAGGAGGATTTTTAAAAGTAATAAAATGTTTTAAATATGTTCATCCTCATGTACATGCATATTATTATTATTCTTTGTTTATTTAAGTGTTGTATATTATCATTACTCTCTGGATAATAAATTTTTCCCTTATTTGATTTATTCTTTTTTCTAGATTATCGGGGTATTTAGGATAAGGGTTGTAGAATAGGTGGTGAAAGGTTCATTTGTTCCTCCTCACACACTACATTTGTATTTGCATAACATGAGCCCTATACCCGGGTTCCGTCTTTTTAGGTGGAAGCAAACTAGCTACGCTCTCGTGAGGTGATAACCTCCGTATGGGCTAGGGAAACACTTCTGGAGTAGTAAAGTACCTACACTTTCCTGAGGTGATAACCTCCGCATTCGCCTGGGAAATATACTCTAACAAATTGAACCCGTTTTGATCGGGGTGCCTTACTAGCCTTCACAGGGGACAGTGAGGAGCAATTTGGAGCCTTTTAGAACCTAATTCGACCACATATAGTGAGCCGTATGAAACAAACCTAGGTAGGGCCATGCCGAATTTTTGATTAGATATCCCGAAGTTAAGGACACTTAGAGGGACATTTCTTACTTTTTTCTATTTATTTTATGCCAATATTATAATGCTTTAATTTTATTATACCCCTTTATTGATTCGTGCTTTTTTGTTTTGTTTTGTTTTTCATTGCATGCATCATGATCATTTAGGGGTGTTTGCCTTAAGCAAGGTTCCAATCAGAGGATTTTTCATTATAGTCATGGAGCGCCAGGATCTTTCATCGGTGTCGGTTATTTCCAAGGCATATCAAGTGGTTAGAACTGAATAAGAAAAGAAGCAAGGGAATAAAGGAAAATGTTTGGCTAGTGACTCTGTGTTCGTTATTCCTGGGTCAGTTCATTTGGATCTGGGTCAGAATGATTTGTCAGATTATAAGAGATTTAAAAATGATGGGGAGTGGCAAAGAAAAATGAGTTCATTGGGAAATATGGCTATATAGCACTACTTCTCCCAATTCAGATAGATGAGCAGACAGTAGTACAGTTTTGGGATCCTTCCTACCGGTGCTTCACGTTTACTCAAGAAGATATGACACCCACCATAAAGGAATACTCAATCTTACTCCGTATCGAGTCATCCAACCCAGATAAGATCTATTGGAAGTAGCAAAAGACAGTTATTTTCCAGAAGAAGCTATCCAAGATAATGGGTATAGAGATTCCAATTGACTCTCCAAATATAAAGAAGAAGGGTTTGAGTGTTTGCATCCCATGGGTATTTTTGAGAGATTATATCATAAGCAACTCTGAGAATAGTTGTGTGGTGGATGTATTTTCCTTAGCAATTTATGGTTTGGTGGTATTTTCGAAGATGTTAAGGCACATTGAAGTGGCCACAGTTGATTTCTTTGAATGTTTGGACAAACAGATTGATCCTTCTTCCGCTATCCTTGCCGAGACGATTAGGTCACTCAATTTCTGTCGAAGAAAGGGCGAGGGACGTTTTGAGGGATATGCACAACTTTTGTATGTTTGGATCCAAAGTCATTTTTGAAGAAATGATAATGGAAAGCTTTGCCCTTTCATGAAGACTTGCATTCCTCTTAGAGAATTATGCAAGAAAGATTGGCCGAAGAAAGGGGATAAGAAACAATAGATCATGACTCTCCGTCACTTAGCTAGAGAGGATGTAACTTGGAAAGCTCTGTGGATGCCGATGGGATCCATTTTGTATAACTGTGGAGATAAACCATGGGTTCCGATAATAGAGATTTGAGGAGCTATCAGTTATGCACTATTCTTGGTACGAAAGCAGTATAGGTTCTAGCAGTTTATCCCGATGACTCATGGCCTTACTTCATTTGAGTTTACATATAGTGGGCCCAAATATGTGAAAGACATACGTGAGGTCATCCAAGCATGGAGAAAATTACACCGATCAGAATTGGGCAGGTATAATGACAATGCCACTCCGAGATATCTGGTATGGAGAGCCAAGAGGATCAGTGACATTGTGCTTTCAGTCGAATATCCCTCTATTTATCCGGTAATCCTTCAGCCAGAACCAGTAGTGCCATTAGAAGTTGAGATTGTCAACCAAGAATTGGAAAAAGACAAAAGGGATTTGAAGCGAGAATGTGATAAGCTTCAAGAGGAAGTCGAGGATTTGAAGACTTAAGCTTGAGATCCAAGAGGTCAGAATGCAAAAAGTGGCCAGGGAACGAGACACAGCACAGTCTGATATAAAGGATTTGCACCAAGAGAACAAGAAGTTAAGGGCCAAGGGAAAATTTACTGGAACTAGTAGTTCTCTTGGCGCACATGAGAAAGAGATAGAAAAACTGCAAATGAAATTAGACTTCTGGAAGAGCAAGGCTAAGGAAGGCAAAGAAAAAGAGTCCATATTTTCTCAGGAGCGGAAAAAAAGGGAAGATGCACACTCCTTGATTTCAGCCGAGTTAGAGAGGTATCTACAAGAGAACGTGCAGTTGAACGCCAAGTTGGGAAATGAGACGGAAAGGACATCTATGATGCGCAAGGAGAACGAGGCGCTCTATGCGACCATTCATACCCTAGAACTGCAGTTGCAAGTCCAAAAAGTTGACATCATTGCCATCATTCGGGAATACAGGGAGAGAGAGACCGAATGGCGTTGAGAAAATGACTTAGTTATAGATGCCAGTATGATGTTGGAGAAAAAAACTTTGGGGAGGCAACAGTATATAGACCACCTGACTGTACAGATTCACAAGGTTGTGGTTAAGGCAAGTGATATGGTGAAGAAGGTGAAGACTCTCAGACGTGGTGTCGACCATATTAGGGAACATGGACAACGTCTGCTAAACTTTGTAGAGGAAGCTCAGGATCAGTATGAGCAAATCAAATATTTCTATGTAGCCTGAGATTGAGAGATGATCTGTAAGAAGTTTCTATAAATTAATGAAAAACCTTTGTGCTGGAATTCGATCTTAAGGCATATACTATTAGTTTCATTTTTTTCATACCACGTATTTATAGAAATATTCGTTCATTTACTTATCCATTCATTTCTTCATTCAGTTATTTAATACATTGGTTCATTAATTCATACATTTCATTCATTCATTCTTTTACATTCAATAAATAAAAAGAATATTGTGTCATGATATTCTAATCTGTGATATTTACACTAAGGTATAAAGACTGGGCATTAACCAAAAGACCCAAATTTTTAGCGTCATCATAACACCAAATTACAAACCCAAATCATGGAAAGCAAACAGGCAGCCCGTATAGAAAAAATGGAAAGGGCTCAAAGAGAATTACAAGAACAGTTAGCAAGATCGCAATAGTAGTTAGCAAAGTCCCAAGAGGAATCTAGGAAACAAATGACAAAGATAATGGAAATGATGTCTGCCATACTCTGAGAAAAAGGGCATGTTAAGAATTTGACTGTAAGAAGAGAAATAGGGAAAGAGAGGTTCAATCGAAGATCGTGCTTTTAAATGGTCAGTCATCTCAGAGCTTTGAAAATCAGCCACCGGCAGCTGCAATGCCTTTCATATATGTTCAACCCAATGTGAAAGCACAAAATCACGTGTCAATCGGCACAAATACTGGAAATATCCTGAAAAACCCCATTAAAGTCCCAGATTTGGATGACCAGGCTGAACAGGAAAAGATAAAAATGACAGAACTTAAGAAGGTTGAGTTGGCTGAGTCACAGAGGAAATATCAGTTATTATAGGAGAGGCTGTGTAGACACCTAATTTTGTCCGGACCCCTAAATCAGGTACATTTTCTTCCTAAATTGATGTTTCAGAATGCTAAAAGGCTTTTCTCATCTTGCAGGTGATACTCCGAGGCTTAGTCTAAGAAAGTAGACAGAAAAAGTCAAACTCCAAAAAAATTCAACCCCAAAAAAGTCAACCCCAAAAAAAGTCAACTACTGAAAAAGTCAACCCACTTTCAAAATCAAGATTTGAGGTTCAATTGAAAAATGATGAAAGAATTTTGATAATCCGAGGTCTACATTGAAAGATATGGAGTTCGAAAATTGGGTTACGAGATTCAGTAGAAAGGAAACCCTAATTCGAGAAATTTGGGGAAAAATGCTTAAACGATCAAATTAGTCAGAATTGAAATGAAAGATAAGCACTGACTATGGGTAATGGAGAAGCCATTTGAAAGAAAAACTGATAAAAAAGTCAATTCGGAAGAAAACCGAGAATTAGGATTTTTTGGTGGATTTCGGTGAAATTTGAAAAAATTACAGAAATGGCCCATTTGGAAGATCTAAAGCCCTTAATTTATGAGAAATGATTAAATAAGGATAGCCTGAGGCTCAATTTGAAGAAAATCTGAAAATCGAACTTGTTTTGAGCAAAATCAGGTTTCAGAGGCAAAATGGCAAAATTGGAAAATATGGGAAAAATAGCAAATAAACTCCGAAATTCTGAAAATTTGAAAATCTCATTCTTAAACCATTTCGAAGAGATTGGAAAAAGAAAATCTTGATTCGGAGTTCGTTTGCAAAATGGCTAAATACTGGGTCTCCTATGCAATAATTCAACAGGATAAATCCCGAAAAAAATAGCAAACGAGTTCCAAAAATTCTAAAAATTTTCAATTCTCGTTTTTAAATTATTTGGAAGATATTGGAAAAATAAAATCTTGATTCGGAGTTCGTTTGCAAAATGGCCAAATACCGGGTACCCTATGTAGTAATTCAAGCAAATAAATCCCGAAAAAAGAGAAAATGAGCTCCAAAAATTATGAACACTTCCATATCACATTTTTAAATTATTTGGAATAGATTGGTGAAGAAAAATCTGGATTCGGAGCTCGTTTAAAAAATGGTAAAGTTCGAGTGCATAAAAGGGGTAATTTCGGAAATAAAAAGCAAATGAACTCAAATTTTTTTGAAAACTTCCAAAATTCAATTTTTTATTATTTCAGAAGTATTGAAAAAATTAAATTTGAATTTGGAGTCCGTTTGCTATTTATTTAAGTTCAAGGGGCAAAAAGGTCATTTCACCAAAGAAACCAAAAAGGGCAAATTTGTAATTGATGAAAATATGAAAGAAGAAGGAATTGCTGGGATTTTTTCTTCCCTTGGTCAGCCAACATAGAGGAGAAGAAGGAAGCTTGAACAATTTAATTCCCTAGTCACTATCAAGCCACATGCTATCACTAACACCTTGCAAGTGGTCCCCCCTTCATACAATGGCTTAGGTGCCTTGTAGAAAAGTTGAATGCACCATCCAATGGCCAAGTTTAAATGCCAAAATGACATTTTTATTTGTCATGAAAGAACCCTCATCTAATGGCCAAGAATGGAAGAAAAAAGATGAGCACAATTCATCCAAGGGTGAGCATCCATTCGGTTAAGCAAGGGAGTGCATGGGATTATTTCTTTTCATCCAATGGCTTAGGCCATCTACAAGGGCTGAGTACACATGTTGAAGGCTGGATTTAATCTACAAGATGTCATTTTAATGTTGGCCTCATCCAATGACCAAGAATGGAAGAGCACAATTCATCCAAGGGTAGGCACTCAAGAGGGCAAGCAAGGGAGTTCATGGGATTGGTCCTCTTTTGCGTCTAATGGCTAAGGTTACTACAAGGGCTGAGTACACATCTTAAGGGCTGCTATCAATTGGCAAGATGACATTTTTATGTTGTCACCAAATATCTAAATCTAAAGGCCAAGATTGGAGGAGAAAAAGTGCAATTCCCATCCAAAGGCTAGGGGCATTCGGCCAAGGGTAAAGAGAGGGGGAGAATTTCATTTTCTCAGAGGTTTTTGGCTGGAACTCAGGAGCTAATTTGGAAAGAAAAAGGTTTTGAAAGAAAGAAAAAAAAAAGTTTTCAATAGAGAGCTTGAAGGTAGTCATCTCTACCAAGCTCTAGCCTAGCTTTCTTCTTCATTTTCATGGTGTTTTCTTGATTTTTCTATCATGTTTTCCAACTACATTTTTCATAGAAATAAAGTTTTTTAATGTTTACTCATGTTTTCATCTCTTTTTCTTCTTTAAAATGGTGGAAAACAATATTTTTCTATGCTTTCATGCTATGGCCGAAAATGGCACATATATTTGCCTTGTTTTTCATTTTTTTTCATCCTTGCATGTTGTTGTGAAAAATGATTTTTACAAGTTTTTTTAAGAGTATTCTATGGTTCTGATTTTTACAAAATATGAAGCAAAAAAGGTTGAAATTGCTACATGATCTTGGCTAGACCAAGGGACCATGGTTAGGGGAGAGGCTATGCCCATTTTTACCTACCATGAAGCTCACCTTATTTTCTGTTTTACATGGTTTATTTTCTATTTTATTGAGATGGAAAGGCTTCATGATCTTGGCAAGACCAAGTGATTATGGTTTGGTGAGAGGCTATGCCAATTTGATACCAACCATGGAGCTTAACTTTCCTTGTTCTACTTACTAGTTTTGCTCGTAATTTTTGCATGTCTATGTTAAATCTTGTGTATATATATTCTTTACATTATTTTCTATGCTATATTTACTTATATATTACATTATTTTCCTTGCATATTCGGCCACTGTTGTTCATATGCTCATTTTGTGCATTTTTTTTCATGTATCATGTCTTACATGTTTGCATTCTCATGGTTTTGTTTCATGACCATTTGGCCATTCCATTTTGTATGCCTTGCATGTGTATTTTTCTTTTGATCCTTAACTTGTTTGCATCTCCATGCCATGAACTTGCATATTCTGATTTTAGTATGCTATGTGCTTATGAAAATGTTGTGATAAAAAATGCCATCATATTGATCCCTGACCATTCGACTACCCCATTGTTGTTTGCCTTGCATGCGCATTTTCTTTTTGTTTCTTAACTTGTTTGCATTTCAATGCCATGAGCTTGTGCATTTTGATTTTGGTATGTTATATGCTATTGCAAATGTCAAGAAATTATGCATTTTAATATGATTTGTCATGTACTTATGTCATTTACTAAATAGGATTGCATTAGAGTCTCATGTGATCATTTGGCCTCTTCATGCATCCCTTGCCTTGTCATGCATATGCATTTTATTTAGGTAACATGCTTTGCATTATCATATCTCAAAATTGTGTATTAGTTTCTGTTTGTTCCAGCATTGACATTAGTTTCATGAGTCATTGTATGTTCATAGTATTGCTATGCATGTTCATTACATTTTAGGTCTAGGCCATAATGGTATTGCCATGCATATTGAGTCTTAAATCATATTGGTATTGTCATGCATTACTATGCTATTTAGGTCTTAGGTCACATTAGCATTTTCATGCATATTCATAACATATTAGGTCCTAGTCACATTTACATTATCAAGCATTGCATGCATATAGAGTTAAGATAGCATTTATTGCCATGCAAATTCATGCTAGGCATTTAGGTTGCCATGAATTGTCATGCATTTCCTTTACCATTTAGACCTTTAGACCATGCATTTCACACATTTCATTTGCTTTATGTTCATGCATTCCATGTCATTGCCACTTGATTTGTGACTTAGGCCAATTAATGGCTCAAAGTCATGCTCCCTTGAGCATACTTGTGGAAAATTAAGGAATTGTCAAATTGATCATTCTACATTTCTTCTTTTTTTTACATAGACAATTTTGTCCAATGTTTTTAAAATGTTTATCTATTTTCCTTAGGTCTTTAGGATGATTTCCAACAATTTCTACTTTGGTTTTTGAATGAATTTATCAAAGGAAAAAAAATGTGTTTTGACAAACAGTTTTTCACCCAGTACTCGAACATCTCTAATTTTTCTGGGCAGTCATATTTAATCAAAAAATTAAGCCAATTTTTTCTTGTGTATATTTACATGTTCTGAGTCTCCAGTATTTGTTTTAGATTTTTTTTAATTTTTAAAAATAGGCTAAAACATCATGTGGAAAAATCGGACAGTAGAGGCAGATTTGAAATCAAAAGGGGAATAATGGTTGAATTTGGCTAAGGCATTTAGAGGGGGTTGGGTAGAAGTTTTAGCTACTGTCTTTAGGGTAGTTTCTAAGCCTTTATTAACTTTAAAAACGATTTTATAAATCTCAGGTTAAGGGTAGTTAAGTCTGGGATTTTATACTTAGGAAATTAGAGCCATTTTAAAAGGGCAAGTTTTCCTCAAAATTATTTTCAAACAATCACAAAGTTTTGTTTTTTTAGAAAATCTAATTTGACATATTTTCCTAAGGTAGCCGGATATCTTTTTAGATATACGGATTTCTTTAATTAAAGCAAAAAATACATTTTCATGCATTGCATTTTCTTTGTTCATGCATTTTATTTAAATGTGTGATTTTTGCTACGATATTTTCCATGATATTATTATTATTTTAATTCACATTTTATGATCTTATAATTGTTTACCATATGATTTTGAATGTTTCATGATATCCTATGTTCTTTATTTAGTTATTTTTGTCATATTGTTTAGTATATACTATGTTCATGCATTATTATTTTTATTTTCATTTTCATGCATATTATATGTTAGCATTATTTTAATTCCATGTCATTTCTTGTCATTTAGATCATATTCCATGTCACTTAGGTTATTTTATTTAGAACATGCCATGTCATTTAAAATATGCCATATCATTTAGAATTGTCATGTCATTTAAATCATTTTATCTCATTTAGAATATACCATGATACTTAGGATTTTTTCATTTTACCTATAATATACTATGTCATTTGAATTATGTCATATCATTTAGGTTGCATTATATTATCTAGATTTGCCATGTCTTTTTATTTATGTCATACATGTTCATGTTCATATTTTTAAATGTTTGAAAAAGATAATGATTTTCAATAAAAATAAAGATATTCCCGAGTTAAAATTATTCTTGAGTTCTCTATCGGCTTTGCTGGAGGGAATATCATCAATTATCATTAATAAAGGAATATCTTTCTTTAAAAAAAATGAGAATGATTCGGAAAGTTTTTCAAATGAATAAAAAAATTCTATATTTTGCCGATTTTGTCGGGGAATATAGGAAAATTTTGAATTAATAAATTCCATATCATTTTCAATTAAAAATGCAATTATTTTTCTCAAAATTGGGAATTAACTTGAAATACTAAATTAAAAACCAACTTTTTACCGAGACTTGAGATAACACACGATTATTAAGGTACCGATTTATATGGGCGTTGTGGGGGTGCTAATCCTTCCCTGCACGTAACTGACTCCTGAACCCACTTGTTTGATTTCTTTGGTTTATAATGTAGACTTGAAATTGGTTTTAAAATGTTTTAATTAATTGTAAAATGTTTATAAAACCGATTTTAGTAGGTGGCCGATCACACCTAGCTAAAAAAACATTGGCGGCGACTCCATGTCTTTTTACGATGCCATTTTCATACCCTCAACCTTTTATTTCAATCTAGAGGAATTAAGTCGTCTTTCCCTCTGGTTCTTTTTCCCCCTTACTCGAACAGGTCCCCGCGATCGGGATCACGTATCGACACCTTTGTTTTTCTAGAGGAATTAAGTCGGCTTTTCCTCTTTTTTTAATAGCACGCCTAACGAATAATGAAAGTCTCGCGATGAGACTCATTATTTTTTTAGGTTGCGACAGCTTGGCAAGTCCACTGGGGAATTTTTTTTTTAGAGAGTCAGGCCTAGAATTGGTTTTGTGTTATCTAAGTCTCAGTTTTGTTGGTTTAATTGGTATTTAATTTTAATTTCCATATTTTTAAAATAATAAAGAGAATTTTGAAAATAATAAAATGTTTTAAATATGTCCATCTTTATATGCATGCATATTATTATTTATTCTCTGGTTATTTTGTTGCGTATATTTATATGTTTGTTTGATTGATGCTTTACATTGTTTGATTTTAGTGGGGTATTTAGAATAAAGGGTGTAGAATAGGTGGTGACAGGTTTGTTTTGTTCCTCCGCACATACTATGTCTGCATTTGCATAACATGAATCCTCTACCCGGATTTCGTCCTTTTTAAGGGAGTAAACTAACTACGCCTTCGTGATGATCCTCCGTATGGGCTAGTGAAACACTTTCGGAGTATAAAGTACCTAATGCCTTCGTGATAATCCTCCATACGGGCTTAGGAAAATATACTCTAATGAATTGAACACGCTTTTATCGGGGTGCCTTACTAGTCTTAACAGGCGATAGTAAGGAATAATTCGGGGCCTTAGAACTGAATCACTTTCATATAGTGAACCTAGGTGAAGCCATGCCGGATTTCTATTAGATACCCGAAGTTTAAGAACACATGGAGGGACATTTCCAACCTTTTACCATCTTTCTATATGTCAGATTTTACAAATTGGGTGATGATGAACGAACATCATATCGCTCGTAATAAATTTATTATTTTGTACCAAAGACGTCGTAATGCCAAAGCTCTGTTAAATTTTTGAGACATTTTTTTAAGCATGTTGTTATTTATGTTATATTTGTGAATTCATTTCTTTACTAATCTATTTCTTTCTGTTTGTTTTTCTTTGACATGCATCATAAACATCATCATACACTTGGAGTTTATTTGCCTTGGAATAGTCATCAACCTAAAGGACTTTCATGGAGTGTCAGGTTATTTCAATGATAGAAGATCACGCAGTAGTCAGGGCACGGTCGAAAAAAGATCAGAGAGAGGATGGTGATTGTCTGAAAAAAGATTATGTGTCAGTATTGCCGGAAAGGGTCAAGTGGATTTTTGGCAGAATAATCTCCGAGGGTTAGCCGACATTTGGAATCAGTGGAATATATCAGAGAAAGAAGCCTTCACTCAGAAATATGGAGATATAGCACTCTTAATTCCGATTCGGGTCAATAGTGGACTGATCCAGGCTATGTACAGTTTTGGAATCCTGCTTATAAATGTTTTACTTTTAACAAGGAGGATATGACCCCACTGATTGAAGAATATTCAGCATTGTTACGTATTGAATGTTCTAATCCTGATCAAGTATATTTGAAAGAAGTGAAACCTTTAGGTTTAAAAAAAAAATGGATAGGATCACAGGAATGGATACAACATGGGTTGAGAGTCATGTGGACACAAAGGAAAAAATGGATGCATTCCGTGGGAAACTCTCCGAGAGTTGATATTGGGTTATTCCGACAAAGAAAAAGCCAGGGACATCTTCGCTCTATCCATCTACGGTTTAATCATATTCCCAAAGATATTGGGTCATGTGGATATAGCGGTGTTTGATTTCTTTGAAAAGTTGGAACAGAAGATCAACCCATCTTTGGCCATCATAGCTGAAACTATCCAATCTTTGAATTTTTGTAAAAGGGCAGGACAAGGGAGAATCAAGGGGTGTGTACAACTCCTTTATATTTGGATTCAAAGTCACTTTTGGAAGATAGAAAAGGTTTCCATCAAACCGTACATGAAGTCCTTAGTTTCGATTAAGGAATTCCTTCAAAATGATTGGCGTGAAGACCGAGATGAAAAGAAGTGGGTCAACATGTTCCAGAATCTAAAATGGGAGATGGTGACTTGGAGAGCTCCATGGATGGTTCCTATGCCGGTTATGTACAAATGTGGGGACAACTCGTGAGCTCCACTACTCGAAATTTGGCGGTCTGTGAGTTATGCGCCTTTGTTGGTGCAAAGACAGGTTGACTCTCGGCAATTCACACCCGTGACTCATAATCTAGGATCATCAGAGTTCACTTATGGGGAAGACCAACATTTTGGAAAAGTGCAAGCAGTGATTAAAGCATGGAAGAAAACTCACCGGATAAAAGTGGCCAGATATGCCAACATCGTCACACCTGATTACCTGATATGGAGGGAATTAAGGGTTAATGATAAGCTGTTGACATCAGATGGGGAAGAGGTCCAGTTCATGAATCCACCACCGAGGGAAATACCATTAAAGTTAGAAATCGCAAGGGTGGAATTTGAAAAAGAAAAGGCCCAGATGAGCAAAGAGATTTCCAGACTGCAAGAAGAGCTTGAGGACATGAAAAATAGGGAATCAGCTCAGGAAAGAGAAAAGGAAAAGATCAAGAGAGAAAAGGACACCGCTAAGGGCGATCTTCGGAAATTACATTTGGAGAATAAGAGGTACCGCTTCGAGCTCAGATTTGAGGGGACTCTCAAGACTTCCGGGGAATGAGAATATAAGGTCAAAAACCTCAAGAAGGAGAATAACTACTAGAAAGAGAGAGCGAAGCATGAGAAAGCCCGAGCCAATCAACTAGAGAAGCAAGCTAAGGAAAGCTTACACGGTGATACTTCTGCTGACGCGTTAAGGAGCCGTGAACAAGTAAGGGTCAAATTGAAGAGTAGGGCAATTAAAAGAAGACTGTGAAAGAAAGTCCAAGATCCGAGAAAATTATTATAGGACTAATTTTGTAATAGCATTTTCAAAGGTGAATTACGGACTTATCTTAGGCAGTGATCCTTTTATTCTATCTGTGATGTATTTAGTTCCAGGAAATCAATGAAAGATCGTTAGGTTGAAATTATCCCGGGGCCAATACATTCAAATGCATTCATATTTTACATGTTTTGTTTGTTCATTCATTTGTACATTTACTCATATTTATAATCATTCATTTTTGAAATTCGTTTATGTTCATATACCTAACCACTTATTTATTCCTTTTACTTGTCCATTCATATTCATACACTTAAACACTTATTTGTTCATTTCACTTGTTCATTCATTTATTTTTTTGTATTTATATACGTAGTCATGTAATTATTCATTTTATTTGGTTCATTCATTCATATTTAGTCTTTCATTCATTCATTTTTTATAAAACATAAAAAAATATGTCTCAATAATTTCTAATTCATGGTTTTCAAAACTAAAGGTACAATTGCTCGCACTCAAAAAGAAACGGATTTTCGACACCCTTACAATACTCGATCTCAAGCCAGAGCTATGGAAAACGATTAGCTTGCTAGAATTGAATGAATGGAAAGAACTCAAAGAGAACTGCAAGAACAGTTAGCTAAATCTCAAGAGGAGTCTCGAGAATAGATGACTAAATTCATGGAAATAATGAGTGCCATGATGAAGCAAAAAAGGTCGGGAGAGAACTCGGGCACCGGGAAAATGGTGGTAGTTGAAGAGGATCAGCCTGAAAACATATAGCAAAAGGGCCAAGAGGTGCCAATTGGGGCAGCCTCCTATGTTTACATCCAGCCAGCTGTAGAGACACAAAACTATATCCCCGGAAAGGGTAATGTGGGAGCTGACCTAAATGATGTTAACGTTCCCGACTTTGAAGAACTAGCTGAAAAGGAAAAAGCAAAGATGACAAAGCTGAAGAAGGTTGAAATGGAAGAATCAAAGAAAAAAATATCAACTGCTGGAGGAGAGGCTGAGGGCCGTTGAAGGGGCAGAATTATTTGGCAGTCTGGATGCCAAAAAAATGAGCTTAGTTCACGACCTAGTAATTCTCCCAAAGTTCAAAGTACCAGACTTTGAAAAGTATAATGGGACTACCAACCCATCAGCACATCTGGCCATGTATTACAGAAGAATGACGGGGCACGATGATATCATCGAGAAACTGCTTATCCATTGTTTCCAATATAGCTTGACAGAGTTAGCAACCCGATGGTACAATCAACCGAGTCGTACCAAGATTCGTTCATGGACAGATTTAGCCAAGGCTTTCATGGAATATTATAAGCATGTGTCTGACATGGTACCTGATAGGTTGTCACTATAGAACATGAAAAAGAGGACCAATGAGAGTTTCAAAGAATACTCGCAAAGGTGGAGGGATCTGGCCACACAAGTGCAACCCCCTTTAACTAGCAAAGAAACTACAATGCTTTTCATCAACACTTTGAAAGCACCATATTATGATAAATTGGTGGGGAGTGCCACCAAGGACTTTGCAGACATGGTAATATCTGGGGAGATGATAGAATCGGCCATTAAGAATAGGAAAATGGAAGGAGGTGAGCCTTATATTTTGAAAAAGGTATTCCCTGCCAGGAAGAAAGAAGAGACCAATGCAGTTAGTATCATCCAATACCCATATGTACCTCCCACACCACATACATCACCAAGGCCCTATGCTCCTACCACATCTTATGCACCTCCTACACCCTATACACCTTACCCTGGTTTTGGCCTTATTACCCCAATGTGAACCACCTTACCCAAAATCCCTTCCCTTACACCAATATACCACAACAGCCGTTTCTAACTAGCATATCTCCACAAATAAACCTTCTCCGAAACACTGTCCTAAACACTCAGGGAGTCGGGCGCAATGACCAACGTTCACCAAGGAGCGATCAAAAACCCCAATTTGATCTAACTCCTACCACCTATGGTGAGCTATATCCTAAACTATTTCAGGGTCAACTTGTTGCACCCGTATACCTCAAACCTCTGACACCTCCATATCCAAGGTGGTACAATGCAAATACTAACTCCACATACCACGCAGGAATTCAAGGACATTCGACTGAATATTGCCTGACTTTTAAAAAGAAAGTCCAAATCCTGACCAATGTCGGAGTTGTGAAGTTTAGGGCAAAGAATGGGCCGACTCTAGTGGGGAACCCATTGCTAGATCATGTGGGGAATCAGGTAAATGAAGTATGGACAGGGGAAGTCAGAAGGGTAAAATAGGATGCCAGGAAAGTCAAGACTCCAATGTTGACAGTATGGGTCGAGATGCTCAAGGCAGGAATTGTGGGAGATGCGGACAGTTTAAAAATGATCGCAAAGAGGGTGCAGAATTGGTGCCCGTTCCATAAGTGTGGAGGTCATGTCATACAGGACTACGGGGACTTTTTTGCTAAAGTCCAAAAGATGATGGATAATGGGGAGGCCTAGTTTTGCGAAGAGACAGAGGAGGAAATAGAGGTTATTGAGAATGCAGCTGGCTACGAGATAGGAAGACCCTTAATCATTTATTATGATGAACCATAGGAGAATGTCATGCCAGTTATTGAGGAAAGTGCGCCTAAGTTAATCATTGATTTGTCTGTTTCATTTTCATACAAGGAAAATAAAGCTGCACTATGGAAATACGACTGCAGCATGGTTATGCCTGGGTCATCGAGTCAACAGGACATCACAGGTGTGGGACACTTAACACTATAGACACCTAATTTTGTCCGGACCACTAAAACATGTATGTTTTCTTCCTAAATTGACATTTCAGAATGTAAAAAGATTTTTTTCATCCTGCAGGTGGTACTCCGAGACTTAGTTTAAGAGGGTGAGCGTAAAAAGTCAAACTCAAAAAAAGTCAACCACTAAAAATGTCAACCCCCAAAGTCAACCCCAAAAAGTCAACTATTGAAAAAGTCAACCCACTTTCAAAATCAGGTTTTGAAGTTCAATCAAAAAATGGTGAAATAATTTTGATAATCCGAGGTCTGCATTGAAAGATATGGACTTCGAAAGTTAGATTATGGAGATTCTGTAGAAAGAAAACCTTAATCCAGGAAATTTGGGGAAAAGTGCTTAAATGATCGAATTCGTCAAAATTGAAGGTTCCAAATGAAAGATAAGCACTGACTACGGGTAATGGAGAAGCCACTCGAAAGAAAAATGGAAAGAAAAGTCAATCCGGGAGAAAATCGAGAATTAGGGTTTTTGGTAGATTTCGGAGAAATCGGGTAGAATTACAGAAATGGTCCGACTTGGTAAGACTAAAGCCCCCAATGGATGAGAAATGATTAAAAAGGGATAGCCCAAGGCTCATCTTGAAGAAAAACTGAAAACCGAACTTGTTTTGAGCAAAACCGATTTCGGAGGCTAAAAGGCAAAATAGGAAAATTTGGGAAAAATAGCAAATGGACTCCCAAAACTCTGAAAATTTGCAAATTTCATTCTTAAATCATCTGGAAGAGATTGACGAAAGAAAATCTTGATTCGGAGTTCGTTTGCAAAATGGCCAAATCCCGGGTCTCTTATGCAGAAATTCAAAAGGGAAAATGCCAAAAAAATAGCAATTGAACTCCAAATCTTTTGAAAACTTACAAATATCATTTTTATATTATTTGTAAGAGATTGGCGAAAGAAAATCTTGATTCGGAGTTCGTTTGTAAAATGGCCAAATCCCGAGCCCCTATGTAGTAATTCAAGCAGATAAATCCCGAAAAAAATACCAAATGAGTTCCAAAAATTATGAAAACTTCCAGATCACACTTTTAAATTATTTGGAAGAGATTGGTGAAGAAAAATCTTGATTTGGAGCTCGTTTAAAAAATGATAAAATGTGGGGGCATAAAAGGGTATTTTTGGAAGAAAAAATCCAAATAAATAGCAAACGAACTTGAAAAATTTTGAAAACTTCCATAATTCAATATTGTACTAATTTGAAAGTATTAAAAAAATAAAATTTGAATTTGGTGTCCGTTTTCCATTTATTTGCATCCGGGGGGGCAAAATGGTCATTTTACCCAAGCAACCGAAAAGGGCTTCTTTGGGCCTTTCAAAATATCAGACTTGGGCTGGAAAAGAGAGTGCTGACCTGCCAAGGCCCAAAGGAAGGAGGAAGCTTCTGATTTTTCAATCAAATGGCCAAGAATTAAGAGTTAGTTAGAGATTTTTTTTTATCAAGTCATTGTGATTAAGCCACATAGGCTAATGCATGAGGAGGGAGAGTGTCAATATTATTCTTGAATAGTTGTAATTATGGACAGCTGATATGCTACTCTAAGGGTGATAATTTCATGATTTTTCACCTTGAATTACTAGCCATTGGATGGAAATTGGTTGGGAAAAAATTACAACATTTCTGGGAGGAGAGAGGGTCCATTCGGCTGGCTTAAGGAGGGGAGCAGATTTCATTTTTCTTCACTTCATTTTTTCAGATTTCTTATTTTTTTGCTTATTTTTTTCTCTCCTTGGTTGAAAGCAAAAAGAAAAAGTTTAGAAAAGAAAAGAAAGAAAAGGAAAGTTTGAAGAGATAAAGCTTGAAATATAGCTTCTTGAGGTTGCTTTTAGCACCAACTCTTGCACTTCTTGATTTTCCTTTCTTGTTTTTGCTATTTTGATTATTATTTGGTGAGTTTTCTTTTTAAATAAGTGTTTTTTTTTATGTTCTTCTTAAGTTCTTTCTTCATCTCTTTCTTAAATAATTTTTATAAATTTTTTTTCTTATTTTTTCTTTAATGGCTGAATGGCCTATATTTTTCTTTATTATTGTTGTTGTTTTTGCTTTAATTTGTTTTTGCTTTAATTTATCATGTTATTTATGTTATTTTCTTTAATCTTGATGCTTTAAGTTTTCTTCTACTTCATATACTTGAATCATGTTTTAATTTGGTTGCTTTGTTTGTTGCCATTTATGATTTAAATATCATGTTCTTGCATTTTTAATTTTTTGTTTTCATAATGTTTAAATTTGTTGATGTTTTATATTTAGTATATCAAGTGTTTGTGAAAATTCTTGTTAGTTTTAATATCTCTATTTTCTGTTGGCATGATTTGAGTGTTATATTTTAGTTGAGCATGTTAGTATATCAAGTGTTTCTGAAAATGCTTTTTGGTTTTAGTATTTCTACTTTGTGTTTGTATGATTTGAGTGTTATGTTTTAGTGGAGCATGTTAGTATATCAAGTGTTTGTGAAAATGCCATGCTTGTTGGAGCTTGAGGCCATTCGGCTACTCCATGTGTTTTACATTGTATGTGCATTTTTGCCATGTTAGTTGGTTTGCATTTCTTTTTGATTGAGTATTTAGTTTAAGTATACCAAATGTTTGTGTAAATGCCATGCTTGTTAGGAATCATAAGCCATTTGGCCACTCCATGTATTCTAGCATCATGTGTGCATTTTTGCTATGTTAGTTGATAGGTTAGCAGTTGCATGATATTTGGTTGAGTTTTTGGTTTAAGCAAGCCTTGTGTTTGTGATATTGCCATGCATATTTTAGATGTTAGGTTAGGTTTATCTTGCCATGCATGTTCATGCATTTTAGACCTAGGTTACATTAAATGCCATGCAAGTTCATTTAGGTCTGGGTCACTATATGGATGCCATGCATTTTTTCATGACATTTAGGTTTAAACTCATGCATTTCATGCATTATATTTGCTGTAATTTTTCATGCATTTCATGTTCATGCCACTTGACTAATGACTTAGGCCAATTAATGGTTCAAAGTCATGCTCTCATGAGTACACTTGTGGAAAATTAAGGTTTGTCAAATTGATTATTCTACCTTTGTGATTTTTGTTTTTTTAACCAATTTTTATCTAACTTTTAAAAAGTCTTAGCTACTGTTTTTGATTCATTTTGTGAGTTGTAAATATTTTTATTTTGATTTTTAAATGATTTTATCAAAGGCAAAAATGTATTTTGACAAAACAGTTTTTTTTCACCTAGTACTCGTACTTTTTCGATTTGTCTGGGCATTTATCTTTAATCAAAAAATTAAGCTGATTTTTTACCGTACATGTCCTGAGTCTCCAGTATTTTTTTTATATTTTTAAAAAATTTTAAAAATAGGATAAAAAATCGTGGCTTAAAACTAGACGTTGGAGTCAGAATTGAATTTGAAGGAAAATCATTTTCCTGTTTTGGTTAAGTTACTTAGAGGGGGCTGATTAGGAAGTTTAGCTGCTGGCTTTGGGTAGTTTCTAAGCCTTTTTAAACTCTAAAAATGATTTTTTAAATCTCGGGTTAAGGGTGGTCAAGTCCGGGATTTTAAACTTAGAAAATTAGAGCCATTTAAAAAAGATTTTGCCCAGTTTTTATTTCTAATCTAAGCTTTTCAAAATTGTTTTCAAACAATCACAAAGTATTTTGATTTTAGAATATTTAATTTGACATATTTTTCTAAGACAGCCGGATATCTTTTTAGATATACGGATTTCCCTAATTAAAGGAAAAAATACATTTTCAAGCATTGCATTTTCCATATTCATGCATTTTATATAATATGTGATTTTTGCTATGATAATTTCTATGATATTGTTATGATTTTGAGTTATGTTATATTGTTTATTATATGACTTGGAATATTTCATGATATCCTATGCTTTTTATTTAATTATTTTTTTTTGTTATATTATTTAGCATGTTCATGCATTATTATTTTCATTTTTTTTCATGCGTATTATATGATAGCATTATATTATATTCCATGTCATTTAAATTATATGCATATCATTCATATTTGCCATGTCATTTAAATTATTTCATTTCATATAGAATATATTATGTTACTTAGGTCATTTCATTTCATGTAGAATATATTATATTACCTAGGTCATTTCATTTCATTTAGGATATATTATGTCATTTAAGATATTTTATTTCATTTAGAATATATCATATGACTTAGGATATTACATTTAATTTAAAATATGTCATATGCCTTAGGATATTACATTTCATATAGCATATATTATGTTACCTAGGTCATTTCATTTCATTTAGAATATGTCATATAACTTAGGATATTTCATTTCATTTAGAATATGCTATGGCATTCAAATTATGTCATATCATTTAGGTTGCATTATATTATTTAGATTTTGCTATGTCATTTTATTTATGTCATGCATATACATATTCATTTCTTTTAAGTGTTTCAAAAAAGGATAATGATTTTCAATAAAATAAAGATATTCTCGAGTTAAAATAATTCATGAGTTCTCTGCCGGGTTTGCTGGGGAGGATATCATCAATTATTATTAAGAACGGAATATGTTCTTTAAAAAGAGAATGATTCAGAAAGTTTTCCAAAATTAATAAAAATTTCTATATTTTGCCACGTTTGTTGGGGAATATAGGAAAATTTTGAATTTATAAATTTCGGATCATTTTTAATTAAAAATGAAATTATTTTTATTTAAATTGGGAATTAACTTGAAATACTAAATTTAAAACCAACTTTATATCGAGATTTGAGATAACACACGATTAATAAGGTACCGTTTTATACGGTCCTTTATGGGGTGCTAATCCTTCCCCATACGTAATCGAGTCCCGAACCTGTTTCTTTGATTTCTCTGGTTTTAAACGCAGACTTGAAATTGGTTTTAAAAAATGGTTTAATTAATTTTTAAAATATTTTATAAAACCGGTTTTAATAGGTGGCCAATCACACCTAGCTAAAAAAGATTGGTGGCGACTCCATGTCTTTTTCAAGGTCATTTTTAAAACCTTCATTTTTCTAGAGGAATTAAGTCGACTTTTCCTCTGGTTTTTTAGTGCCACGCTTACCGAATAATAAAGTCTTGGGATGAGACTTGTTATTTTTTAGGTTGCGACAGCTTGGCGACTCCACTGGGGACAATTAGAGAGTTGGGCCTAACATTAGTCGTGTGTTATCAAAGTCTCGATTTTGTTGGTTTAATTGGTATTTAATTTTAATTCCCACATTTAAAAAAAATAAAGATAATTTCAAAAAAATAATAAAATGTTTTTAAATATGTCCATATTCATTTGCATACATATTATAATTGTTCTCTGGTTATTTTGGTGCATACATTCATTTATTGATTAATTGATGATTTATGTTGTTTAATTGTTGGGTTATTTAGAATAAGGGATATAGAATAGGTGGTGAAAGGTTTGTTATTTCTCCTCACACACTACACTGCACGTGCATTTGCATTTGCATATCATGACAATTCAAAATGATAAAGGAAATGCATGACAATTCAAAATAACCTAATGCCTAGAATGAGTTTGCATGGCAATAAATGCTATTCTAACTTAACATGCATGCAATGCTTGATAATGCAAATATGACTTGGACCTAATATGTTATGAATATGCATGAAAATGCTAATTTAACCTAAGACCTAAGTAGCATAGCAATGCATGAAAATACCAATATGATTTAAGACCTAATATGCATGGCAATACCATTATGGCCTAGACCTAAAATGTAATGAGAATGCATAGCAATACTATGAACATACAATGACCAGTGAACCTAATACTAATGCTTGAACAAACAGCACTAATACACAATTTTAAGATATGATAATGCAAAGCATGTTACCTAAACAAAATGCAAAAGCATGACAAGGCAAGGAATGCATGAAGAGGCCGAATGGTCACATGGTACTCTAGTGCAATCCTATCTAGTAAATGACACAAGTACATGACAAATCATATCAAGATACATAACGTCACAAGCATATGACATACTAAAATCAAAATACACAGGCTCATGGCATGGGAATGCAAACAAGCCAAAAAGCAAGATGAAAATGCACATACAAGGCATACTAAATATCAAGATATGCTAACTCATGGCATGGAGATGCAAACAAGTCAAGAAGCAAGATGAAAATGCACATGTAAGGCATAGCAAAATGGAGTAGTCGAATGGTCATATGACCAAATATAAAATGCAAACATGTTTATAATATAAGACATGATATATAAAAAAAAATGCACAATATGACTCCAATGATCACAATGGCCGAATCTACAAGGAAATAAATATTAAGCATGGAAAAGAAATATAGAAACAAATATAGCATAGAAATAATGTAAAGAACATATAAAAAGAATTAAGCATAGACATGCAAAGCAAATAACAAGCAAAACTAGTAAATAAAACAAGGAAAGTTAAGCTCCATGGTTGGCAGAAAATGGGCATAGCCTCTCACCTAACCATAATAACTTGGTCTTGCCAAGATCATGAAGCCTTTCCATTTCAAAAATCAGAAAATAAACCATGCTAAACAACAAAATTAGGTGAACTTCATGGTAGGTAAAAATGGGCATAGCCTCTCCCCTAACCATGGTCACTTGGTCTTGCAAAGATCATGTAGCCATTTCAACCTCTTTTGCTTCATTTTTTGTAAAAACTCAGAACCTTAAATACTTAAATAAACCTTCTAAAAATCATTTTTCCACAACAACATGCAAAGAAGAAAAAAAGAAAAAAATCAAGGCAAGCATTCCTTCAAATTTGGCCAAGCACAAACTTTGTAAAAAAAAATTGTTTCCAACCATTTTGATGAAGAAGAAGAGATGAAAACTTAAGTAAACATTTTAAAAACTTTATTTCTATGAGAAATGCAATAGGAAAACAAAGTGGAAAATCAAGAAATCAACATAGAAAACAAGAAGAAAACCATGCTAGAGCTAGGTACAGATGACTACCTTCAAGCTCTTCTATTGAAAACCTTTCTTTTATTTCTTTCAAAATCTTTTTATTTTCTAAATTAGCTACTGTTTTCAGCCTCCAAAACTTCTCAAAAAATGAAATCAGCCCCCCTCTAATGGCTTGGCCGAATGGCCCTCCAACCCTTGGATGGAATTTGCACTTTTTCTCCTCCAATCTTGGCCTTTAGATTAAGATATTTTGATGACAACATAAAAATGTCTTCTTGCCAATTGATAGTAGCCCTTAAGATGTGTACTCAGCCCTTGTAATAACCTCAGCCCATAGATGCAAAAGAGGACCAATCCCTTGCAATCTTTTACTTGCCCCTTTGAGTGTCTACCCTTGGATGAGTTGTGCTCTTCCAGTCTTGGTCATTGGATGAGGACAACATAAAAAGGACATCTTGTAGATTAAATCCAGCCCTTAACATGTGTACTCAGCCCTTGTAGATGGCCTAAGCCATTGGATGAAAAGAGACAATCCCATGCACTCCATTGCTTGGCCGAATGGATCCCACCTTTGGATGAATTGTGCTCATCTTTTTTCTTCCATTCTTGGCCATTCAATGAGGGTTCTTGATGGTGACTCAATTAAGAGTTGTAAACCCAAGTGCAGGTTATGTTCAAGTAATAAATTCTCGGGTGTCCGAGGTTGAACCACAGGGAAGCGTATTAGTAAGTATAAGTTTATAAATATATAAGAAAAAGAAAGTAAACAAGATATTAGGGAATCAACAACAAAACAAGATAAACAAGATATTAGAGAACAAAATAAACAAAATAACATAAAAGAAATTAAACAAGATATATATAAAAAAACAAAAAAAAAACAATAAGAAAAGATGTTGAGGTTAGAGAATCCACTCTTGGTGTTATGCTAAGATTAATCTTGTTTTATTACACAATTGAAATCCACACATAAGGGAGGTTCCAATCGGAAGGTTTAGCAATTCAGTCCAAATTGTCCAACGTCCATAGCATATGATATTATGTTCATTTGGTGTCCTCAAAACTCATAAAAAGAGTCCAAGCATTCCTTATGCCAAGGTATATGTCTACAACAAATCAAGGTTATGAAACCAAGCATTTACTGTGCCATTTTCATTGTCAATAATGAATCAAGATCCCTACTTTGCAAGTATGATTTTAAACCAAAAGAAAATATTATCTATACTAGTGTTTATAAATGATGATTCCTTTTAGCTCATGTTTGAGAGACTAACCTTAGCATTTACCAAGAGCTTCACCTCATCACCTCAACAATATGATTAGCAACACATACTAGATATGAATAAAATGAAAAGAAATGTAAGAAGCATAAGTAAATAAAAAAAGAAAACTAGAGAAAGGAAAGAAGAAGAAAACTTAGAGAATTTGATTACAATGGCTAATATCCTACCAATGTATATTTAATGCTCATCCAAGGCCCTCTATTTATACACATTTTGGAGAGCTAAATGACAAGAGACAAGCTTTATAAATTTCAAAGGTAGGTATAATAGGTGGGTGCATTTTTCTAACAATTTTCGTCATATTGTATGACAATTCTGATCAGCCAGCTTTATGGTCGATTTTGTCAATGTTGGAGGCTCGATCTGATCAAATGGTCTTCTAGAAACATATACCCCTATCAGTTACGGATCCATAGCCGTTGGAATCAGATCATTTGCTCATGTGGATCGGAAGATATGGTCAAAATACCAAAACAGGTCAGCACAGACGTCATTGCACATCAGCCAACTTGATGGTCGATTTCGCTAGGGAAAACGACTCCGTTTCAAGAAGTGTAAAACATGAAAAAGATAGATATGCCTCTTAACGTTGCACTGTAAACAATTCAGCCTTATTGCTTCAGTGAAACTCCAGATATAGCGGATATGGAAAAAGGTGTCGGAACTGGAACTGAACTGGATTTGCCCTTAATTGTTGATTTAACCTAGTAATCTGAAATTACTCAAAGAAACTCGTGAAAAACACCAAATTACATAAAAACATAAAATATCATAAACACAATTAGACTAAGCAATAATAACTCGTATTTGACACAAAACAATAATAAAACATAACTAAGAACTATATAATTATACGAGTTATCACACCCCCACACTTAGATTGTTGCTAGTCCCTAGCAACGACTCAATAAAAATAAAATAAGAAAATCTAATCTAATCCATTTTCGTTGGAAATCACAGTGGCACTTAGCATGTGACACAAGCCTTTAAACCCCTAGGTGTCCCTAGTGGACGAGTTTAGTCTCGTGAGGGTTTGCTAGAACGATACCCACAAACATTGAAAAACTAAAATATAAGTAAACTACATACACTAAAAATATTTACTCCTAATCCTTTCAATATAAATTAGAGACAATCTTTGAACAAGTCTTATAAACTAATCAATAGCTCAAAGAATTTCACAAAAATTCATGCTTGAATGTAAATAAATGAGTTAAGCCAATATTAACATAACATATTTCAATCAAAATAGTGCATATTCAACTTAATCTCAACTTCTCACTATACTCTCATGATTTTCACTCTTTAAAGTAGTGGTAAAGTGTTTACACTCAATCAATCTCATGAAAACAGTTCTACCATATGCTTGCTTGTCCACCTATTCTCCACTATTTAGATCATACAACTTCATAAATCAAGAGGTCTTTTTTCAAGGTTGTAATGGGGCCAAAGGGTTATAATGTGGTTAAAGAACAAAAGGATAAAGATATCACAAAGGTTCCAAAGAGTTCATAGAGTTTAGAGACATAATAAGATGATACGAATAAAACTTCTCAAAACTCTTATAAAGCACATAATAACATAGGCTAAATATTCATGTTGAGCCTTTGCTTCATTCTAACCAACTTTGTAACATCTTTTTCTTTACTTTAACTAGAAGTTCAAGAGAAGATATTTTTTTTTTTTAATATGGGAATGTATTTGACAATGATCCCTTTCTTTTTCTCTTGACTTTTGCCTCTCTCCTCCCCCACACTTATCTTTCGTTCTAACCCAAATTTTCAAAAAGTATCCCTTGTTTTTGCAATATTTAAGTTCTGGTTACCAATAAAATAGCATATTTAATGTAGGCTCAAATTGGCTCACTAGTGGGGATGTTCTCTTAGAACATTAATAATGGATGGCTGTTTGGCTCTGGTTATAATCCTAATGCCTCTATCATATTCATGTTGTCACATGTATCAATATAGTCTCAAACGGTTTAAAGCAAGTTCTAGAGAATCATGTAATCATAAGAGCACTCAAGAAAGAAATTAGATTGATTTGTATAATGCATCAATCATTATAGGCTCAAAAACTCACAAGGATGATTATACAAGTCAGATTAAGTCTAAACATGCTTCTTTCTCAATCAACATATCATATTAACATTGGCTCATAAAAAGGTTGACATCAAGCTCAATTCTCATGAAAATCTTCTCACTAATAAATCTGTTTTAGACTTATGCAATTCATATCTCATCATTGTATTAAAAAGGAACTAGAACACATTAAAAAAAATAATAATAATAATAAAGACTCATAAAAAAAATAGTAGACAAAAATAAAAGAAATCCTAAATCGTTCCCCCCACACTTAATTCTTACATTGTCCTCAATGTAAGTCTATTAACCCAAATGAAAGAATCATGTGTACGAGAAAAGAACTAATAACATAAGAATAGGAATAACTAAGACTCAAAACAAAACAAACTCATGCAACCTAATTAATCCTAAAATACTAAACAAAAATTAACAAGTAAACATAAAAAGATTAAAATCAAACTGACAAGGTATGTCTCAAGTCTCCCTTACTCAGACCTTGTTCAGAATGAATACTTCTAAATTGCTTAAAACACAACAAACGTTTTTTTTTTTTTTTGAAAGAAGAAATCAAACTGACAAGGTATGTCTCAAGTCTCTCTTACTCAGACCTTGTTCAGAATGAATACTTCTAAATGGCTTAAAACACATCAAAATTTTTTTTTTTTTTTAATTAGCAAAATATGTCCCTTACCCCCTACTAAAGATAGAATTTAGGAGATATTACCTGCAGAGGTTGCTAACCACTTATTATAACTGAGACACAACAAACAAAATGTTAGATAATGTCACAAAGACATAGTGCAATCCACTCCTTGCTCGTCCATATCTCTTTTTCTTTTTCCGAGCGTTTGCGAAACAACCGTAGCAGATAAATACTCATAAGCTTGGAGCTTTTTGAGTAAATCTTCAATGGTTGTAGCAGATATTATGGTTCTCCTTGCCTCTGAAAACATGAATCTATTATCCACAGCATTATCTAAATATGAAAGCAAATTACTAAAATAACCATTAATATTAAGCAAACCAATGGGTTTCTTATTTGTGACCAAAGATAACCAAGAAGCCACGCAAGCTATTTCTTCCAATGTACCCAGACCTCCTGGTAAAGCAATGAATGCATCGGCAGAATGGTACATGATTGTCATCCGTTCAGGGATACTCCAGACTTGTATTTCCTTATCCACGGTAGGTCCACAAAAACCTGTGAATAGTTTTGGCACGATTTCTAGAACTGGACTTCCTCCGGCGTGTGCTGATGTAGCGACTGCACCCATTAAACCCGTACTACCGCCTCCATAAATCAACTGGATCTTTTGTTGGGCAAGTATTACTCCAACTCTTATGGCTTCATCAGCGAATATGTTATTTTTCCCTAGATAAGCACCTCCAAAGACACAAATTTTTTTAATGCGCTGGGACGAAGTGCTTTCCATTTTTTTTTTCAAGTGCCTGAAAGAGAATGAGTACATGGTGTAATATATAGAGGACTGAGTAGTGAATCAGACAAGAGTAATAATGTCGCCGAAAGTGTATTTGACCTGTCAGAAGAAAATGTTAACCTAACAAAAGATTTTTGCGTGATTTCAGGAAGAAAATCAAAAAGAGAAGAAAAATCAATCGTAAAAGACCAATGCAAAAAAAACGAAAATAATTACACAAATTGAACAACACGTAAATTAAACCGAAATGAAGTTATTGCAAATCAAACCAAAAGCTGAGAAGTCATTTATTATAGTTGTGATTGTGGCTCACATCTTCCTCTGGTTTTACGTCCAGAAACGGCTTAAACGCCTTCTATGAGTCGAGGATATGCTTCCCATCCAGTTTTCTTACAAGCTGGCAAACAGGGTCTTTTAACATCAGATTCCCAAGATGTTGTCATTCCCTTTGGAATTGCGGCCATTCAATTTTATCATCTCGATTAGAGGACGGAATCCCAATAGAACGACATTTACCGTTACACGTCCATCGTGCACATTTGTGGCAATTTGAACTCATGCGCTTTGCTCGTCGCTTCTTTGCAAAAGTGCTTCTACCTGTACCTGGTAAATGCAAAACAGGAAGATATTCATCTTCACGTACCTTGGCTTCAATTATCCAACGTATGTCTTCAGGAATCCCTTTATGCATAAGCATTCTTAATCTTTCAAATCGAACTTGGTAAAGCTTCAGTAAAATATTCCGAGGAAAAGGAGGAAATCGTTTCTGCAATCTTGTGAGAATATCATCCATCTTGAAAAAAAATGAAAAAGAAATTGAAAGAGAAATTTATATACAATATCAGTTTTGTGGGTAGCTGATGGAACCGACTTAAATAATCACGGAGTACCGTTATCCGCCATTTAACCGGGGTTAAAAAAATGTATTTTTTTTTTTTGAAGATTAGTAAAAATTATATTTACATCTAGTTATATTCAAAACAAGGATCAAAAAGAAAAACAACCTCTTCTTGAGTAACATGATTTTCCAAAAAGAGTTTGAGTCTTTGTCCATTTACCTTGAATACGTTACCATTTTGAGGATTCTCAATGTCAACTGCTCCATAATGATACACATGCTTAACCACAAATAGGCTAGTCCATCTTGATCTCAGCTTACCAGGAAATATGTGAAGTCTAGAATTATAAAGTAGAACTTTTTGCCCAACATCAAATGTTTTTCTTGAAATTAACTTGTCATGAAAGGCTTTAGTTCTTTCTTTATGAATTTTAGAATTCTCATATGCATCATTTCTGAGTTCGTCAAGTTCATTTATTTGTAATTTCCGTAAATTAGAAGCGTCATCAAGGTTTGAGTTGAACATTTTAATGGCCCAATATGCTTTATGCTCAAGTTCCACAGGTAAATGACAAGGTTTTCCATAAACTAGCCTATAAGAAGACATGCCCAATGCTGTTTTAAAAGCTGTTCGATAGGCCCATAATGCATCGTTAAGTCTAAGAGACCAATCTTTGCGATTTGGATTAACCGACTTTTCCAAAATTTGTTTAATCTCCCTATTTTCTAATTCTACCTATCCATTTGTCTGCGGGTGATAAGGGGTTGCAACTTTGTGTGTAATGGCATAATTCTTCATTAATGTTTCAAAAACCTTGTTGCAAAAATGTGTTCCCCCATCACTTATGATAGATCGAGGAATTCCAAATCGACTCAAAATATTTTCTTTTAAAAATTTAATCACTGTTTTGTGATCATTATTTCGACATGGAATTGCCTCTATCCACTTTGAAACATAATCTATTGCAACTAAAATGTATAAGAAACCAAAAGATGGTGGAAATGGTCCCATGAAATCAATACCCCAACAGTCAAAAATTTCAATTACAAGAATTGGGTTCAAAGGCATCATGTTTCTTTTCGAAATGGAACCTAATTTTTGACAACTTTCACATGTCTTGCAAAAATTATATGCATCTTTGAATAAAGTTGGCCAGTAAAATCCACACTGTAAAATTTTTGCAGCAGTTTTCTTTGATGAAAAATGACCACCACATGCCTCGGAATGACAAAACTTAATTACACTACTTACCTCATTGTCGGGAATGCATCTTCGAAAAATCTGATCAGGACAATATTTGAACAAGTAAGGGTCATCCGAGTAGAACTTCTTTACCTCATTCAGAAACTTCCTTTTATCTTGGGGGCTCCATTGAGAAGGAATTTTTCCTGTAGCAAGAAAATTAGCAATGTCAGCAAACCAAGGTGTCGTGGAGACAATTAGAAGTTGTTCATCAGGAAAAATATCATTTATTGGTGAGGTTCCAAAAGATTCATCACAAACAAGTCTTGATAAATGATCAGCCACCACATTTTCTACTCCTTTTTTATCTCGAATGGTGATGTCAAATTCTTGCAGCAAAAGGATCCACCTCAGCAACCTAGGTTTTGCATCCTTCTTAGAGAGAAGATATTTTAAAGCTGCATGATCACTAAAGACAACAATTGATGATCCAACAAGGTAAGATCTGAATTTATCCAATGCAAAAACAACTGCAAGTAATTCCTTTTCTGTAGTGGAATAATTCATTTGGGCTCTATTTAAAGTTTTACTTGCATAGTAAATTACATGTGGTTTCTTATCTTTCCTTTGTCCTAACACAGCACCAACAGCATAGTCACTAGCATCACACATTATTTCAAATGGTAAAGACCAATCAGGAGATCTCATAATAGGAGCAGTAGTGAGCATATTTTTGAGTTTTTCAAAAGCATCTTCACAATCTTTAGTCCATTCAAATGCAGTGTCTTTCATTAAAAGATTACATAGAGGTTTAGATATCGTGCTAAAATCTTTTATGAATCTTCTATAAAAACCTGCATGTCCCAAGAATGACCTAATGTCCTTTACTGACTTTGGTGTGGGTAGATTAGCAATCAATTCAATTTTTGACTTGTCTACCTCAATCCCTTTTGCAGAAACAATGTGACCTAGTACAATACCTTTAGTGACCATGAAATGACATTTTTCCCAATTAAGAACAAGATTTTTTTCTTCACACCTAATCAATACATTTTTCAAATTGGCTAAGCAATCATCAAATGAATCACAAGAAACAGAAAAATCATCCATGAAAATCTTAAGATTACGTTCAATCATGTCACTAAAAATACTAAGCATGCATCTTTGAAATGTGGCAGGGGCGTTACATAATCCAAATGGCATTCTACGATATGCAAAAGTACCAAAAGGACATGTAAAAGTGGTTTTCTCTTGGTCCTCAAGTGCAATGGCAATTTGATTATACCCAGAATATCCATCTAGAAAACAATAAAACTCATGCCCTGCAACTCTTTCTAAGATTTGATCCATGAAAGGCAAAGGGAAATGATCTTTCCTCGTCACTAAGTTAAGTTTCCTGTAGTCAATGCACATGCGCCAACCAGTAACAGTCCTAGTTGGAATTAATTAATTGTTTTCATTTTTAACTACAGTAACTCCATATTTCTTAGGTACGACTTGAGTAGGACTTACCCATTTGCTATCAGAGATAGGATAAATGATTCCATTATCTAGAAGTTTAATGACTTCATTTCTCACTACTTCTTTCATATTAGGATTAAGCCTTCGTTGCATTTGTCTAGAGGGTTTAGCATTTTCCTCTAAATAAATATTATGTGTGCAGATTAATGGGCTTATTCCCTTTATGTCAGCTAAGGTCCATCCTAATGCATTTTTGTGCATTTTCAAAAGTTGTAACAACTTACCTTCTTGTAGTTCATCAAGATGTGAAGAAATTATGACTGGAAAAGTTTCATTCTCACCCAAAAAGGAATATTTTAGCTCGGATGGCAATGGTTTTAAATCCAGCTTGGGTGGTTCAATAGTTGATGGTACAGTGACATTTGTGAGTGATGAAAGTTCCTCAAACTTTTGTTTCCAACAATGCTTATCCTGAAAAGAATTTAACAAAGAATCAGTGTGTGAAATTTCTGAAGCATTATCAAACTCACATTCAATTAAATAAGCTTCTAAAGGATCATGGAATGTGGTAGTGGTGAGATGTTCATGAACAAGTTCTTCAATGAAATCCACTTCATGTACTTCTGAATCATCACCAGGTTGCTTGCAAATGTTGAACACATTTAATTCTAAAGTCATATTTCCAAAAGAAATGTTCAAAATACCATTCCTGCAATTTATCAGAGCATTAGAAGTTGCAAGAAATGGACGGCCTAATATAACAGGAATTTGAACATTTGGATTTGAAACAGGATGTGTGTCCAAAACAATAAAATCAACAGGGAAGTAAAAATTATCAATTTGAACCAAAACATCTTCAACTATCCCTCGAGGAATTTTTACAGAACGATCAGCTAGTTGAAGTGTAACAGGTGTTTCCTTGAGTTCACCTAAACCTAACTGTTGATAAACAGAAAAAGGCAAAAGATTAACACTAGCACCAAGATCAAGCAATGCACGTTCTATTCTAGTGTTTCCAATGATGCATGAGATTGTTGGACATCCAGGATCTTTGAATTTTGGTGGAGTAAGGTGCTGAATGATTGAGCTCACACTTTCCGTCAGAAATGCTTTCTTTTGTACATTATGTTTCCTTTTAACTGTGCACATGTCCTTCAAAAATTTAGCATAAGATGGAACTTGTTTGATTGCATCCAATAAAGGAATGTTAATCTTAACTTGTTTGAAAAGTTCATAAATTTCTGCATTTTGATTCAAATTCTTTATTGTTTGCAACCTTTGAGGAAAAGGAGCAGGATGCATACCTTTTTCTTTGTCCAAATTTTCAAGAAGTTCAGACTTACCATCATCCTTACCGTTACTTTTTGGAGGGGAAGGAGGATCTTGGTCTTTTGATGGAATGTTTTTGTCAATTGCCTTTCCACTTCGAAGAGTTGTGATAGAACTGGCATTTTCCTGTTGAGTTTCATTGGAGCAAGAAACAAGACATTGAGTAGAAGGGTTAGGCTGAGGTTGAGCAGGAAACTTACCTTTTTCTTGAGTGCGTAATGAAGCTGTCAATGTGGACAAGGTGTTTTTGATCTCATTGATGTCCTGTGAAGTTTGGTTATTCACATTTGCTTGTGTTTGCATGAATGCTTGCAATGTCTCTTCCAAGGTTTGTACACGTGAAGGTTGATAGGAAAAAGTGTTGCCCGGCTTTTGAGATTGTGGTACCTGAACATGATTATTATTCCGCCAACTGAAGTTGGGATGATTTCTCCATTCAGGGTTATACGTTTCAGAGTAAGGAGAAGGAAAAGGCTTTTTAAATGTGTTTATGGAATTTACTTGATCATGCAACGCTTCTTTAAGAATGGGAATGTTTGGACATTCAGAAGTGGGGTGTCCCATGATTTCACAAATTCCACAACTTTCTTCATTTTTAACCGTTTTGACTTCTTTTACTTCTCTAAGTTCCATGGCTTCAATCTTTCTAGCCAAATTAGCTACTTTAGCTTTTATCTCATCTTCTTGACTAAAATGATATTTACCTCTGTTAGAAAAAAGATTAGATCTATTGGAACTTTCAGAGGAATTATCTGTGTGCCAGGCTTGAGAGTTATCTGCCAAATGGTCTAGGTAGTCAAAGGCTTCTTCAGGTTCTTTTTTCTAGAAACTCACCGTTACACATTGTTTCAACAAATTGTTTAGTTTTGGGAGTTAAACTTTCATAAAAGAAACTAATAAGACGCCATTTTTCAAAACCATGATGTGGACAAGAACTTAACAAATCTTTAAAACGCTCCCAGCACTGAAAAAATGCTTCATTTTGATTTTGATTGAAATTTTCAATCTGTCTTTTCAAAGCAGTAGTTTTATGTGCTGGGAAAAATTTCTTTAGAAACTCAGTTTGTAATTCTTGCCATGTGCCAATTGACCTTGGTTTTAAATTATGAAGCCAAATTTTTGCTTTATCTTTTAAAGAAAAAGGAAATAATTTTAGCTTGACAATTTCATTTGTACATTGTTGGTCATTAAAGGTGACACATACATCTTCGAAGTCTTTTAGAAACGAGTAAGCACTTTCCGATTCTAACCCATGGAAATTTGGAAGCAAAGCTATCATACCTGGTTTAAAACGAAAGTTGTTCGCATTGAGAGGAAAAATAAAACAAGAGGGTGATGAGCTTCGAGTTGGTTGCAAGTAGTCACGCATGGTGCGTACTTGTCTGTTCTGATCTTCAGCATGAACACTTTCATTGTCAGCCATGGTAGGAGTTGTATTAGAAAGATTACCTGAAAAAGTTTCACAATAAAATCTAACTAAACGACGAGATCTAAAATCACGTCGCCAAACAAGCATAAAACAAAGTTAATATACAGATTAGGCGGTATAACCAGCCAATAGAAATAAAACAAAGTTAATATACAATATAAATATAAATATATAGAAAATTAGGCGGTATAACCAGCCAATAAAAATAAATATAGGCGGTATAACCAGCCAATAAAAATAAATATACTTATAAACTTATATACTTAGTATTGCCTCCCCGGCAACGGCGCCAAAAACTTGATGGTGACTCAATTAAGAGTTGTAAACCCAAGTGCAGGTTATGTTCAAGTAATACATTCTCGGGTGTCCGAGGTCGAACCACAGGGAAGCGTATTAGTAAGTATAAGTTTATAAATATATAAGAAAAAGAAAGTAAACAATATATTAGGGAATCAACAACAAAACAAGATAAACAAGATATTAGAGAACAAAATAAACAAAATAACATAAAAGAAATTAAACAAGATATATATAAAAAAACAAAAAAAAAACAATAAGAAAAGATGTTGAGGTTAGAGAATCCACTCTTGGTGTTATGCTAAGATTAATCTTGTTTTATTACACAATTGAAATCCACACATAAGGGAGGTTCCAATCGGAAGGTTTAGCAATTCAGTCCAAATTGTCCAACGTCCATAGCATATGATATTATGTTCATTTGGTGTCCTCAAAACTCATAAAAAGAGTCCAAGCATTCCTTATGCCAAGGTATATGTCTACAACAAATCAAGGTTATGAAACCAAGCATTTACTGTGCCATTTTCATTGTCAATAATGAATCAAGATTCCTACTTTGCAAGTATGATTTTAAACCAAAAGAAAATATTATCTATACTAGTGTTTATAAATGATGATTCATTTTAGCTCATGTTTGAGAGACTAACCTTAGCATTTACCAAGAGCTTCACCTCATCACCTCAACAATATGATTAGCAACACATACTAGATATGAATAAAATGAAAAGAAATGTAAGAAGCATAAGTAAATAAAAAAAGAAAACTAGAGAAAGGAAAGAAGAAGAAAACTTAGAGAATTTTATTACAATGGCTAATATCCTACCAATGTATATTTAATGCTCATCCAAGGCCCTCTATTTATACACATTTTGGAGAGCTAAATGACAAGAGACAAGCTTTATAAATTTCAAAGGTAGGTATAATAGGTGGGTGCATTTTTCTAACAATTTTCGTCATATTGTATGACAATTCTGATCAGCCAGCTTGATGGTCGATTTTGTCAATGTTGGAGGCTCGATCTGATCAAATGGTCTTCTAGAAACATATACCCCTATCAGTTACGGATCCATATCCGTTGAAATCAGATCATTTGCTCATGTGAATCGGAAGATATGGTCAAAATACCAAAACAGGTCAGCACAGACGTCATTGCACATCAGCCAACTTGATGGTCAATTTCGCTAGGGAAAACGACTCCGTTTCAAGAAGTGTAAAACATGAAAAAGATAGATATGCCTCTTAACTTTGTACTATAAAAAATTCAGCCTTATTGCTTCAGTGAAACTCCAGATATAGCGGATATGGAAAAAGGTGTCCGAACTGGAACTGAACTGGATTTGCCCTTAATTGTTGATTTAACCTAGTAATCTGAAATCACTCAAAGAAACTCGTGAAAAACACCAAATTACATAAAAATATAAAATATCATAAACACAATTAGACTAAGCAATAATAACTCGTATTTGACACAAAACAATAATAAAACATAACTAAGAACTATATAATTATACGAGTTATCAGTTCTTTCATGACAAATAAAAATGTCATCTTGGCATTTAAACTTGGACATTGGATGGTGCATTCAACTTTTCTACAAGGCACCTAAGCCATTAGATGAAGGGGGACCATTTGCAAGGTTTTAGTCGTAGCACGTGAGCTTGATAGTGACTAAGAAATTAAATTGATCAAGCTTCCTTCTTCTCCTCTATGCTGGCTGATCAAAGGAGGTTAAATCCCAGCAATTCCTTCTTCTTTCATATTTTCCTTAATTACAAATTTGCTCTTTCCGATTTCTTTGGTAAAATGACCTTTTTGACCCCCGAACCTAAATAAATAGCAAACGGACTCCAAATTCAAATTTTCTTTTTTCAATACTTCCAAAATAATAAAAAAAATTAAATTCTGGATATTTTCTTTTTTCAATACTTTTTTAGTAGTTGATTTTTCGAGGTTGACTTTTTTGGGGTTCACTTTTTCGGGGTTCACTTTTTCAGGTTTGACTTTTTCTGTATACTTTCTTAAACTAAGTCTCGAATTACCACCTGCAGGATGAGAAAAACCTTTTAGCATTCTGAAATATCAATTTAGGAAGAAAACTTACCTGTTTTAGTGGTCCGGACAAAATTAGGTGTTTACAGTTGCCCCTCTTTGGCTATTGCTAAGAATCAGGAATCAGGCAAAGATAAGCAAACACTAATTTTGTCCGGTTAGTGAAATCACATGTGAAGAGAAGGGAAAGGGAGTTTTCTTTTTTCCATTTTTTCATCATTTTTTTTAAAAAAAGCTGTAAATAAAAGATTTTGTCCTTAATTGAGTTCCCTGACTAATCAAGGCTCGACCCGTGTTAAGGAAACGGGTTCGATTTTTAAAGTGAAAATTATGCCCGAAGGTCTTAAAAATAGTGCCCGGAGGTCTTAAAGATAGTGCCTGAAGGCTTTATCCGTGATTTCGAAAAATACGTTGTATGCGACTTTAAAAATGATGCCCGAAGGTCTTAACAATGGTGCCCGGAGGCCTTACCCGTGATTTGGAAAAATGCGTTGTATGCAACTTTAGAAATGATGCCCGGAGGTCTTCAGAATGGTGCCCGGAGGCCTTACTCATGATTTGGAAAAACTATGCCCGAGGGTCTTAAAAATGGTGCCCGGAGGCCTTATCCGTGATATCGAAAAATGCGCTATATGCGACTTTAAAAATGATGCCCGAAGGTCTTAAGAATGGTGCCCGGAGGCTTTACTCGTGATTTAGAAAAATGTGGTGTATGCGACTTTAAAAATGATTCTCGAAGGTCTTAAGAATGTGCCCAGAGGTCTTATCTATGATTTAAAAGCAAATACCTTGACGACGGTCCCAAGGCTCGACTCATTTGAGAAGCAGAATGAATTCGATTTAAAACAAAAGAAATACCTTAACAATGGTCTCGGGGCTCGACTCATTTGATAAAACAGAATGAATTCGATTTAAAACAAAAGAAAATACCTCGACGATGGTCTCGAGGCTCGACTCATTTGATAAAACAAACTGAATTCGATTTAAACAAAAGAAAATGCCTCGACGATGGTCTCGGGGCTCGACTTATTTGATAAAACAGAATGAATTCGATTTAAACAAAAGGAAATGCTAAGAATGATCCTGGGTTTGATTCATTTGAGAAAATAAATTTAACTTGAGAATGAAAGGAACATACCTCGACGGCGGTCTCGGGGCTCGACTCATTTGAGAAATAGAACGAGTTCGATTTGGGGAAGCCAAAGTTTTCCTGATTCCTGCAATGTTAGCTAAATGCAATGATGAAAATGACATGCTTTGCAAATGCTTGTATGTTTCCTGAGGATGAATGCAATCAAATGATTGTGTCATGATTTCTAATCCATGGTTTCTTTGAGGTTCATAGATTATCTGACTTCATGACGGAGTCTTCAATTATTCACTGATGTCCCACTTAAGGAACCCTTTACTCAAGATAAATTGTCAAACAGTCCCAGTTTTCGACTTCGCTGAAATTCACAAATTTCTGACTTCATGACAGAGTCTCCAACACATTCACTGTTTTCCTTTACTTGGTGAATTTTCCATCAGGATTAGTGGTTTCCAAAACCTTTTATAAAATTTAGATCTATTCCTTAGTGATACTTTTAAAATCCCTTTTATTTAAAAAAAAAAAATTTATGTTTACTAATCATCATTCAATTTAATAAAAAACAAAATGCAATCTCAAAAATGTATGAAAGTAAGTATGAAACAAGCAACTGTCATAAAAGGGGTAACAAGAATTTATCGCAACAAAATATTTTTAAATGATAAAAGTGGATGTCAAGGATATAAGAAACAAATGTAAAGTTATAGGTTGTTGATGACCCGGATGCGAAATATCTTGGACCCCTACTTTTTCAAATCATCTGAAATTTCTCTTGAACGATCAATTTACTTGGGTAATCCCTCGGCTTCCGTAGTTACATCAGATTGAGTTGTTCCCTTTTTCTTCTGATTTTCAAATACTTTCTTCCCCTTTCACGAAGCATTGATTCAAACCTTAATCAATACTTGAGCCGCCCTTTGTGGGTTTTCAACTCAGGTGTCTTTCATTCGGTATTAAGTCGCCCTTTGTGGGTTTTCGGCTTAAACCTCTTTTCTTCTTTTTTTTGTATTCTACCACGCATCTGAGAATTCTAAATGCTTCCAAGGTAAAAATATCAATTCAAAAGATGGGATAAATTCTTAGAACAACCTTTCAAATTAAATATAAATGCTTGATCAAAATGGACTTTTAAAGTATGTAATGTAGGCCAAGGTTCGGGTTTAGAAGGAAAGGATAAAATAGGCCCAAAATATGTTTAAAGGTGATCAAGGATCATTTCCTGAGGAGAATTCATTCTTGAGACATTTGTCCCATTTTTTGGACTTTTCTATTAAATTTTTTTTTTTTTTGCTGGCTCTTTTCTTTCATTGCTGGCTTTCATTTGCCATTCTTTGATTTCATATTTTCCAATGGCTCTCTTTTTTTTTTGCCATGATTTTGATTATTTTTCCTCGTGTTTTCCCTCCAGTATAGAGGGTGATCCTTGATCAGGGTTCAACGAAAGAAATAATTCCTAAGGTTCAAAGAGGTGACTAGGGATAATTTCTTTTTAGTGAAGGGAAATGAAAGATGGCCATTCATCGTATCAAGCATGAATATTCTCTTTGAAAAGCAATTCTCAGGGGAGATAGATATATAGAATTTCCATTTCTACATTTAGAATCATTCAAATTCCCATGTCCATAGCATCAAACTTGTTTTTATTTTTTTAAGCATAATATTCTTCAGTTTATTAGTATTCACGGGATGTCTAAAATCATCCCTGTCCATCCGAGATAGAATCAATGCTCATCCAGAAAAAGCTCCTTTTACCACATAGGGTCCTTCCAATTTGGAGCCTATTTTCCTCGCAGATCCTTCACTATAGGGAGAATTTTCCTCAGTACCAACTCTGCTTCTTGGAACTGTCTGGGTCGAACCTTCTTGTTATGGGCTCAAATCATCCTTTTCTGATACAACTGCCCATGACAAATTGCCTTCAATCTTTTCTCCTCTATTCAGCTGTTCAATATGAGCTCTAACCCATTCTGCCTCTTATAGGCCAACCTCCATTAAAACACGAAATGAAGGAATCTCAACTTCAATAGGTAACACTGCTTCCATACCATATACCAAGGAAAACGGCATTGCCCCTGTAGATGTGCGAACCGAAGTGCGATATGCGTGAAGAGCAAAAGGCAAGATCTCATGCCAATCCTTGTACACATCAGTCATCTTCTCGACAATCTTCTTGATGTTTTTATTGGATGCTTCTACTGCCCCATTCATCTTCGGACATTAAGGTGCCGAATTATGGTGTGTGATCTTGAACTGAGTACACACTTCTCTTATCATCTTATTATTCAGATTGAGAGCATTATCTGAAATAATTCTTGCTGGAAATCCATATCGGCATATGATTTCCTTCTTAACAAATCTGCATACCACCGACTTCGTTACATTCGTATAAGAAGCAGCTTCCACCCATTTTGTGAAATAATCTATGGCCACCAGGATGAAACGATGTCCATTTGAAGCTTTCGGGTTAATAGGGCCAATCATATCCATTCCCCACATTGAGAATGGCCATGGTGCGGTCATGACATGCAATGGAGAGGGCGATGGCGGCACATGGATCTTATCTGCATATATCTGGCATTTATGGCACTTCCGGGAATAACTAATACAATCTCCTTCCATTGCCAGCCAATAATACCCTGCCCTCATAATCTGCTTAGCAAGCATGTGACCATTGCCATGGGTGCCACATATCTCTTCATGGACTTCCTCTATGATTCTTCGAGCTTCGACAGACCCGACACATCTCAATAGGACTTGATCTTTCCCTTTCTTGTAGAGAATCTCGTTGTCTAGAACAAAACCCATTGCTAGCCTTCTCAGAGTCCTCTTGTCATTTTCTGTTGCCTGTTCTAGATACTGTTGACTATTGATGTATTGCAAAATGTCGTTATACCAAGGGAGACCATCTGCTTATTCTTCGATACTCAAACAGTGGGCAGGAGACTCATATATGCTCATCTTGATCGGCACAACTTCCGCCCCTTCATTCACTTGAAACATTGATGACAAAGTAGCCAGAGCATCCGCCATCTGGTTTTCTTCTCGGGGGAAGTAATTGAAACTTACTTCTTCAAACTCCTCCAATAAACTCAGTATGAGTTCTCGGTATAGGATTAATTTTGTATTTCGAGTTTCCCATTCTCTACGTAACTGGTATATCACTAGGGCTGAATCTTCAAAAACCTCCTGGTTTTTTATCCTTCTATCTACGGCAGCACGAAGGCCCATAGTACATGCCTCATATTCTGCAGTATTGTTTGTACAATCAAAATCCAATCTGGCAGTGAAAGGATAATAATGCACTGCACCGATTTCGTGCCCCATGGCATTAGATGCCCCATCAAAGTACATCTTCCATATTTTCTTCTTCAAGGGAACCTCATCCGCTTGCGAAACATACATCAAATCTTCATCTGGGAAATCAAAGTTCAACGACTCATAATCTTCCACTGCTCGACTTGCTAAAAATTTAGCCACTGCACTGCCCTTCATAGCTTTCTAACTTACATATACAATGTCGTATTCTGACAACAAAACCTGCCATCTTGCCGTCCTCCCTGACAAAGAAGGTGCTTCCAACATGTACTTGATTGGATCTAGCTTGGCGATCAACCAGGTAGTGTGATACAGCATGTACTGTCTGAGCCTCATGGTAGTCCAAGCTAGGGCATAGCACAGCTTTTCTACGGACGAATATTTCAATTCATAATCTGTGAACTTCTTGCTGAGGTAGTAAATCGCCTGTTCTTTCATTCCAGTCTCATCAAGCTGCCCCAAAACACAACCTATGGATCTCTCAAATACTGATAGATACAATATCATTGGTTTATCCGGAGTCGGTGGCATCAATACTGGTGGGTTTGATAGATAATGCTTAACCTTTTCAAAAGCAATCTGACACCCTTCATCCCACTCTCTTGGATCACGTTTTCGAAGTAGCTTAAATATTGGATCACATTTATCGGTTAACTGAGAAATAAATCGAGCAATGTAATTCAATCTCCCCATAAAACCTCTTACTTCTTTTTGAGTATGTGGAGGTGGCAAATTCTGGATGGCCCCCTTTTGCTAACAACAAAATCCAACAATTTCCCCGAAATGACTCCAAAAGTGCATTTTGCCGGGTTTAACTTGAGTTGAAACTTTCTTAGTCTTTCAAAGAGTTTCCTAAGATTTACAATATGCTCCTCTTCTCCTTGTGACTTTGCAATCATATCATCAACATAAACCTCAATTCCCTTATGCATCATGTCATGAAACAAGGTCACCATGGCTCTCTGATATGTTGCCCCAGCATTCTTCAACCCAAACGGCATTACCTTGTAGCAGAGTATTCTCCACATTGTAAGAAATATGGTTTTCTCCATATCTTTCGATGCCATCTTAATCTGATTATATCCCAAGAATCCATCCATGAAAGAAAACAAAGAACTCTTCGCCGTATTGTCCACCAAAGTATCAATATAAGGGAAAGGGAAATTATCTTTAGGATTGGCTTTGTTCAAATCTTGGTAATCGACGCACATACGCACCTTGCCATCCTTCTTTGGTACTGGAACAATGTTTGCCATCCATTTCGGATATTTTGCCAACTCTAAGAATCCATCATCAAACTGCCTCTTCACCTCCTCTTTTACTTTTAACAGCATGTACGGTCTCATTCTTCTCAACTTTTGCTGAATTTAGCTTGCACTCTGGCCTTAAAGGGAGCTTATGTACCACAATATTTGGATCCAAACCCGGCATGTCTTGTATGACCATGCAAATACATATACATATTCCCGAAGCAAGGCTATAAGTTCACCCTTTATTGATGACGACAATGTAGTCCCGATTTTAACCTTTTTTATCACCTGACTACTTCCCAAATTCAACAATTATAATAGCTCCTCATGAGGAAGTACTTGTTTCTCTTCTTGTTCTATTTTTCTTAATAAGTCCGGAGGTAGACCATAATCCTCAATATCTTCGTCGGCCTCAAAATCACCCGTGCAAATGGGCCTCTCAAAATCAATTTCAGAATTACTAAAAGGAAGGTCCTCATATTCTGCATCCGTACACCTGTAGATAGATGGGGAAGAAACAATATAGGAAAACATATATACAATGGAAGCAAAATAAATAGCATAAATGAAAGAATATGGACACATTAATATGAAGGAAATGCATCGTGTTTGTTTTTTATTGAATTAAAATTTTTAGACAAAAGCCTATTTACAAAGAAATTTTTAATATCTTCGGGCAAAGATATTTAAGATTTGTTTAAAAGCATTATCTTGGAATAGACCTAAAAACTATGGGCAGCTCGGTTGCACTCCAATTGGTCAGTCTATATCCTAGTGGACAAGGTCGCACCATCCAGTTAGCATTCTCACTTTCAATTCTTTCTTCCCTAGTCATGCAAATCATCATGTCTTGTATCTGTTCACCCTTATTCACATGGACCTTTTCAAAAGCTTGCTCGATCATTACGAGTACATCATCAAAATTCTTTTCTCCGAACAGAGAACCGGCTAAGCGAAAGCTGTGAAGGATAGATGGGAAAGTTATAGGCTCCCACTCAATATCCATACCTGCGAGACGGGCCATCCTCCTTTGTCGGTTCTTTTCAACTTGTTTCCTTTTCTCATGGACCTTCAGAAGATACCTTAGGCTAAACCGGTCTTTCTTTCCCACTACTTCCATTGCTCGGGCCATCCTTTAAAGATATTTTCCGAGACCTTTTCCAGCCCTGCAGCCTTTTCCCACAGTAGTTCTTACCCCCAGCCTTGTGTTCTTGGACAACCTTGGTTTTGGAATTTTTCGTCCTTCAGCGATGAAAACCGTATTTACGAATTCCAAAGACTGAAAAAGACATTATACAACATCTTCATTGGGTTCAACATAAGGAGATTCAGTAGATGCAGAGGCTATTATGTCCTCTTCTCCTAATACAGTGACCAAACACCCCTCCATCATAAATTTCAGCTTTTGGTGGAGAGATGAAGCTACAACCCCTGCTGAATGTATCCATGGCCTTCCCAACAAGCAATTATAGGAATGATTAATATCGATGACTTGAAAGTTCACCGTATAGGTGCATGGGCCTATTTCCAGAGGAACCTCAATAGTTCTCATTACATCTCTCCTGGTACCATCAAAAGCTTTGACCACCGTGTAACTTGGCAGCATATAAGAAATATCCATTGGCAATTTGGACAGGGTTGCCAAGGGCATCACATTTAATGAAGAACCATTATCCAAAAGGACCTTGGTAATATGTGCCCCTTGTAAGTGGTAGTTATGTGAAAAGCCTTTGTTGACCCAATACCATTGGGTGGTATTTCATCATAACTAAAATATATATGGTCATCTCCTGCAATGTTGCCCACCAGCCTGTATAATTTTTCTACCGATATATTGTTAGCCACGTATGTCTGATTCAACACTCTCAACAGGGCATTTCTGTGTGGCTCTGAGTTCAATAGCAAAGATAAGATGGAGATTCTTGCTGGTTGGCTTTGCAATTGCTCAACCACACTATACTCACTATGCTTTATGAATTTTAAGAACTCGCAGGCTTTCTTCTTATTCACCGGCTCTTTTATCCTGTTTACTGGGGCTGACCCCCTTTCTACTTCTTTTGACAAATCCATCTCAATATGTATTGGTTCAGCTGCTTTTTTCCCTTTGTCCATTCCTCTATCTTTTCCTGTTAATTCCTGTTCAACAGCCTCATGAGCATAACACCTTCCACTTCTTGTTAAGTGCCCCACACCTGTGATATCTTGCTGACTCGAAGACCCTGGCATAACCATGTTGCAGTCATACTTCCATGGTGCAGTTTTTTTTCCTTGTACGAAAAAGAAACAGACAAATCTATGATTAACTTAGGCGCACTTTCCTCAATAACTGGCATAACTTTCTCCTCTGGTTCATCATAATAGATTATCAATGGTCTTCCTATACCGTAGCCAGCTGTATTCTCAATAACCTCTACTTCCTCCTCTGTCTCTCTGATGCACCCAAAAGAGTGTATCTTATTTAACCTTGCACTAAAAAGATCAATTGTAAGTATAATGATTAGCAAGGGTCGAGTCCTCAGGGATTGGGTTTTAATCTATGAGTTATTAGTTTATAACTTACGTTCAAAGAAAACAATAAAAGAAAAGGGGTTTTTGAAGCCAGATTTAAACTAAAGTAAATAATAAGAATAAGATGCAAGGCGGTATAACCAGCCAATAAAAATATATATACTAAATTAGGCGGTATAACCAGCCAATAAAAATAAAACAAAGTTAATATACAAATTAGGCGGTATAACCAGCCAATAAAAATAAATATACTTTTAAAAATAAGCAAACTAGAAAAGTAAGAAAACAAGTAAGTAAGAAGAATCAAATATGAAAAATATGGTTAAGGTTTCATTCTCCACCACTAGACATCATTAAGAATCAATTTCAGATCTATCAATATCAACCAACTATCAAAGTTAACAACCGTAGATAACAACAAGCTCTGTTATCCCAATCTTTCCTTAGTTTGTCGTTAAATAGAACAAGCTCTCTATTTAATCTCTAACCATTAAACAACCTAGAATAAGCTCTCTAAATTCAATTTAATGGCAGCTTTATGATGAGAAAGATAGGTTGATCTAAGCAACAAACACATAAGCTCGGATTGTTCAACTTAGGTTATGTTCCACTTTGCAATTATTGAAAACTTGACCATAATCATTAATCACAAATTGCCACTTATGAATAGGAAATCAAGACAATTACACGGATCAAGACTCCTAGACTAGCAATAGATAATTATCAAGATCTATCTAGTTGCACACCTAAATAAATCAAGACAACATCATGAGCAATTCTTGTAGAAGAACATAAGCAACTTTGATAGAAAATTAATGATAGATAGAATCTGAAAATCAATCACAAAACATGTCTAGGGCTTTGAAATCACCCTTAACCAAATAGAAGTTTAGCCTAGCATAGGCATTGTAAACATAAACATAAAATTAAAGAGAATCTAAGAAGGAAATAAAAGAAAGAAAGAAGAAGAAGAAAATAAAGAAAAAGAAAACTAGAGAAAAGAAAGAAGAAGAAAACTTAGAGAATTTTATTATAATGGCTAATATCCTACCAATGTACAATCTGATCCTCTACAATCATCCAAGGCCCTCTATTTATACACATTTTGGAGGGCTAAATGACAAGAGACAAGCTTTACAAATTTCAAAGGTAGGTATAATAGGTGGGTGCATTTTTCTAACAATTTTCGTCATATTGTATGACAATTTTGATCAGCCAACTTGATGGTCGATTTTGTCAATATTGGAGGCCTGATCTGATCACATGGTCTTCTAGAAAAATGTTCCCCTGTCAGTTACTGATCCATAGCCGTTGGAATCAGCTCATTTGATGATGTGGATAAGAATATATGGGCAAAATACGAAAACAGGTCAGCACAGACGTCATTGCATATCAGCCAACTTGATGGTCGATTTCGCTAGGGAAAACGACTCCGTTTCAAGAAGTGTAAAACATGAAAAAGATAGATATGCCTCTTAGCTTTGCACGGTTAAAATTTCAGCCTTATTGCTTCAGTGAAACTCCAGATATAGCTGATATGGCAAAAGGTGTCGGAACTGGAACTGAACTGGATTTGCCCTTAATTCTAGTAATCTGAAATCACTCAAAGAAACTTGTGAAAAACACCAAATTACATAAAAATATAAAAGATCATAAACACAATTAGACTAAACAATAATAACTCGTATTTGACACAAAACAATAATAAAACATAAGTAAAAACTATATAATTATACGAGTTATCACACCCCCACACTTAGATTGTTGCTAGTCCCTAGCAACGACTCAATAAAAATAAAATAAGAAAATCTAATCTAATCCACTTTCGTAGGAAATCACGGTGGCACTTAGCATGTGACACAAGCCTTTAAACCCCTAGGTATCCCTAGTGGACGAGTTTAGTCTCGTGAGGGTTTACTAGGACGATACCCACAAACATTGAAGACATAAGAAAAACTAAAAATAATAATTATAACTAATCCTTCCAATATAAATTAGAGATAATCATTGGACAAGTCTTAAAAACTAATCAATAGCTTAAAGAAATTCACAAAAAATCTTGCTTGAATGTAAATTGTTTGAGTTAAGCCAATATTAACATAACATATTTCAATCAAAATAGTGCATATTCAAACTTAATCTCAACTTCTCACATGGGATACTCTCTTGATTTTCACTTTTTAAAGTAGTGGTAAAGTGTTTACACTCAATCAATCTCATGAAAACAGTTCTACCATATTCTTGCTTGTCCACCTATTCTCCACTATTTAGATCATACAACTTCATGAATCAAGAGGTCTTTAATCAAGGTTGTAATGGGGCCAAGGGGTTTGTAATGTGGTTGAAGAACAAAAGGATAAAGATATCACAAAGGTTCCAAAGAGTTCATAGAGTTTAGAGACATAATAAGATCATACAAATAAAACTTCTCAAAACTCTTATAAAGCACATAATAACATAGGCTAAATATTCATGTTGAGCCTTTGCATCATTCTAACCAACTTTGTAACATCTTTTTCTTTACTTTAACTAGAAGTTCAAGAGAAGATTTTTTTTTTTTAATATGGGAATGTATTTGACAATGATCCCTTTCTTTTTCTCTTGACTTTTTTCTTTCTTTTCCCCCCACACTTATTTCTTGTTTCTAACCCAAATTTTCAATAAATCTTCCTTGTCTTTGCAACTTGTCTCAAAACATGCTAATTTATCTTTGGAACAAAGGTAAAGATATAAGTATATTTAGGTTAGGGACAAGTTATGGTTACCAAATAGATAGCTTATTCAATGTAGGCTCAAATTGGTTCACTAAGGGTGTGTTCTCTTGGAACATTAATAATGGATGGCTGTTTGGCTCTGGTTATAATCCTAATGCCTCTATCATATTCATGTTGTCACATGTATCAATATAGTCTCAAACGGTTTAAAGCAAGTTCTAGAGAATCATGTAATCATAAGAGCACTCAAGAAAGAAATTAGATTGATTTGTATAATGCATCAATCATTATAGGCTCAAAAACTCACAAGGATGATTATACAACTCAGATTAAGTCTAAACATGCTTCTTTCTCAATCAACATATTAACATTGGCTCATAAAAAGGTTGACATCAAGCTCAATTCTCATGAAAATCTTCTCACTAATAAATCTGTTTTAGACTTATGCAATTCATATCTCATCATTGTATTAAAAAGGAACTAAAACACACTAAAAAAAATAATAATAATAATAAAGACTCATAAAAAAAATTAGTAGACAAAAATAAAAGAAATCCTAAATCATTCCCCCCACACTTAATTCTTACATTGTCCTCAATGTAAGTCTATTAACCCAAATGAAAGAATCATGTGTAAGAGAAAAGAACTAATAACATAAGAATAGGAACAACTAAGACTCAAAACAAAACAAACTCATGCAACCTAAATAATCCTAAAATACTAAACAAAAATTAACAAGTAAACATAAAAAGATTAAAATCAAACTGACAAGGTATGTCTCAAGTCTCCCTTACTCAGACCTTGTTCAGAATGAATACTTCTAAATTGCTTAAAACACAACAAACTTTTTTTTTTTTTTTTGAAAAGAAGAAATCAAACTGACAAGGTATGTCTCAAGTCTCCCTTACTCAGACCTTGTTCAGAATGAATACTTCTAAATTGCTTAAAACACAACAAACTTTTTTTTTTATTAGCAAAATATGTCCCTTACCCCCTACTAAAATATGACATTGTCCCCAATGTCAAATTTTAAAGGTAGAATTTAGGAGATATTACCTGCAGAGGTTGCTAACCACTTATTATAACTGAGACACAACAAGCAAAATGTTAGATAATGTCACAAAGCCAAAGTGCAATCCACTCCTTGCTCGTCCATATCTCTTTTTCTTTTTCCGAGCGTTTGCGAAACAACCGTAGCAGATAAACACTCATAAGCTTGGAGCTTTTTGAGTAAATCTTCAATGGTTGTAGCAGAAATTATGGTTCTCCTTGCCTCTGAAAACATGAATCCATTATCCACAGCATTATCTAAATATGAAAGCAAATTACTAAAATAACCATTAATATTAAGCAAACCAATGGGTTTCTTATTTGTGACCAAAGATGACCAAGAAGCCACGCAAGCTATTTCTTCCAATGTACCCAGACCTCCTGGTAAAGCAATGAATGCATCGGCAGAATGGTACATGATTGTCATCCGTTCAGGGATACTCCAGACTTGTATTTCCTTACCCACGGTAGGTCCACAAAAACTTGTGAATAGTTTTGGCACGATTCCTAGAACTGGACTTCCTCCGGCGTGTGCTGCTGTAGCGACTGCTCCCATTAAACCCGTACTACCGCCTCCATAAATCAAGTGGATCTTTTGTTGGGCAAGTATTGCTCCAACTCTTATGGCTTCATCAGCGAATATGTTATTTTTCCCTGGATAAGCACCTCCAAAGACACAAATTTTTTTTATGCGCTAGGATGAAGTACTTTCCATTTTTTTTTTCGAGTGCTTGAAAGAGAATGAGTACATGGTGTAATATATAGAGGACTGAGTAGTGAATCAGACAAGAGTAATAATGTCGCCGAAAGTGTATATGACTTGTCAGAAGAAAATGTTAACCTAACAAAATATTTTTGAGTGATTTCAGGAAGAAAATCAAAAAGAGAAGAAAAAATCAATCGTAAAAGACAAATAAAAAAAAAACGAGAATAATTACACAAATCGAACAACACGTAAATTAAACCAAAATAAAGTTATTGCAAATCAAACCAAAAGCTGAGAAGTCATTTATTGTAGTTGTGATTGTGGCTCACATCTTCCTCTGGTTTTACGTCCAGAAACGGCTTAAACGCCTTCTATGAGTCGAGGATATGCTTCCCATCCAGTTTTCTTACAAGCTGGCAAACAGGGTCTTTTAACATCAGATTCCCAAGATGTTGCCATTCCCTTTGGAATTGCGGCCATAAATCAAGAATTTCTCTTTGTACGTCTCCACTAGGATGCGTCTCAAGAGAAAGTTGGATATTACCCAAATTCTCCTTACTCAGTCCATCCTTAATGAATTCAATTTTATCATCTCGATTAGAGGACGGAATCCCAATAGAACGACATTTACCGTTACACGTCCATCGTGCACATTTGTGGCAGTTTGAACTCATGCGCTTTGCTCGTCGCTTCTTTGCAAAAGTGCTTCTACCTGTACCTGGTAAATGTAAAACAGGCAGATATTCATCTTCACGTACCTTGGCTTCAATTATCCAACGTATGTCTTCAGGAATCCCTTTGTGCATAAGCATTCTTAATCTTTCAAATCGAACTTGGTAAAGCTTCAGTAAAATATTTCGAGGAAAAGGAGGAAATCGTTTCTGCAATCTTGTGAGAATATCATCCATCCTGAAAAAAATTGAAAGAGAAATTGGAAGAGAAATTTATACACAATATCAGTTTTGTGGGTAGCTGATGGAACCGATTTAAATAATCACGGAGTACCGTTATCCGCCATTTAACCGGGGTTAAAAAAATAAAAATAAAAATTATATTTACATCTAGTTATTTTCAAAACAAGGATCAGAAAGAAAAACAACATAAAAAGACTCAAAAACAAAACACTCTAAATAAAATCCTAAATTCTTCCCCCACACATAATTCTTACATTGTCATTAATGTAATGCTATTAACCCAAATGAAAGAATCATGTGTAAGTGAAAAGAACTAATAAACAAAATAAACTTATGCAGCCTAAATGAACTTAAAAACACTAAACACGATTAACAAAGAAACATAAGAAAAAGATAAAGAAAAAGAGAGCAAATCTGAGGATGGCAGTTTGGCAATGCTTTCACTAATTAGGCTGCCTCCCCCAATTAGCACTTGATTGATTGTTTTCAGCCTAGCCAATTCCCCTTCTTGGCTTTTTAGGCTTGTCAGGCTCATACATGAAATTTCCTAAATTTATGCGTTTGAGAGGAAGCTTTCTTTGCACAACAGTGGATGCATTCTCCATTACAAGTATTATTCCATCATCCTTTGTGGTGCATATGTCATCGAGGAATGGAGCATATTTTGATACTTGTTGAATGACTGATAACTCGTATAATTATATAATTTTTAGTTATGTTTTATTATTGTTTTGTGTCAAATACGAGTTATTATTGTTTAGTCTAATTGTGTTTATGATCTTTTATATTTTTATGTAATTTGGTGTTTTTCACAAGTTTCTTTGAGTGATTTCAGATTACTAGAATTAAGGGCAAATCGAGTTCAGTTCCAGTTCCGACACCTTTTGCCATATCAGCGATATCTGGAGTTTCACTGAAGCAATAAGGCTGAAATTTTAACCGTGCAAAGTTAAGAGGCATATCTATCTTTTTCATGTTTTACACTTCTTGAAACGGAGTCGTTTTCCCTAGCGAAATCAACCATCAAGTTGGCTGATGTGCAATGACGTCTGTCCTGAGCAGTTTTTGCATTTTGACCATATCGTCCGATACACATCATCAAATGAGCTGATTTCAACGGCTATGGATCAATAACGGATAGGGGAACATTTTTCTAGAAGACCATGTGATCAGATAAAGCCTCCAATATTGAAGAAATCGACCATCAAGTTGGCTGATGTGCAATGACGTCTGTGCTGACCTGTTTTCGTATTTTGCCCATATCTTCTTCTCCACATCAGCAAATGAGCGGATTCCAACGGCTATGAATCAGTAACTGATAGGGGAACATTTGTCTAGAAGACCATGTGATCAGATCAGGCCTCCAACATTGACGAAATCGACCATCAAGTTGGCTGATCAAAATTGTCATACAATATGACGAAAATTGTTAGAAAAATGCACCCACCTATTATACCTACCTTTGAAATTTGTAAAGCTTGTCTCTTGTCATTTAGCCCTCCAAAATGTGTATAAATAGAGGGCCTTGGATGATTGTAGAGGAATATATTGTACATTGGTAGGATATTAGCCATTGTAATAAAATTCTCTAAGTTTTCTTCTTCTTTCTTTTCTCTAGTTTTCTTTTTCTTTAGAAAGAGCAAGAGGTTGGATAATTAATATTCTTCTTCTTCTTCTTTCTTTCTTTTATTTTCTTCTTAGATTCTATTTAATTTTATGTTTATAATGCCTATGCTAGGCTAAACTTCTATTTGGTTAAGGGTGATTTCAAAGCCCTAGACATGTTTTATAATTGATTTTCAGATTCTATCTATCATTAATTTTCTATCAAAGTTGTTTATGTTCTTCTACAAGAATTGTCCATGATGTTGTCTTGATTTGTTTAGGTGTACAACTAGATAGATCTTGATAATTATCTATTGCTAGTTTAGGAGTCTTGATCCGTGTAATTGTCTTGATTTCCTATTCATAAGTGGCAATTTGTGATTAATGATTATGGTCAAGTTTTCAATAATTGCAAAGTGGAACATAACCTAAGTTGAACAATCCGAGCTTATGTGTTTGTTGCTTAGATCAACCTATCTTTCTCATCATAAAGCTGCCATTAAATTGAACTTAGAGAGCTTATTCTAGGTTGTTTGATGGTTAGAGATTAAATAGAGAGCTTGTTCTATTTAACGACAAACTAAGGAAAGATTGGGATAACAGAGCTTGTTGTTATCTACGGTTGTTAACTTTGATAGTTGTTTAATGTTGATAGATATGAAATTGATTCTTAATGATGTCTAGTGGTGGAGAATGAAACCTTAACCATATTTTTCATATTTGATTCTTCTTACTTACTTGTTTTCTTATTTTTCTAGTTTGCTTATTTTTAAAAGTATATTTATTTTTATTGGCTGGTTATACCGCCTAATTTGTATATCAACTTTGTTTTATTTTTATTGGCTGGTTATACCGCCTTGCATCTTATTCTTATTATTTACTTTAGTTTAAATCTGGCTTCAAAAAACCCCTTTTCTTTTATTGTTTTCTTTGAACATAAGTTATAAACTATTAACTTATAAACTAAAACCCAATCCCTGAGGACTCGACCCTTGCTAACTACTATACTTACAATTGATCTTTTTAGTGCAAGGTTAAATAAGATACACTCTTTTGGGTGCATCAATGACCTCCACAAACAAGTTGTTTAAGGTTTTCGGCATGTGTTGTTCATGTTCTTCCTCCTTGAACTTTGCAAATCTACTAGGAAAAGGTGGAGAAGAAACATTAGTAAAAAGTGAAACCTTAAACGTTACCTCAGGTGCCGGAATACTCTTATTTGGATCTTTGGCTTCATTATCCTCAAGAATAGAATCCATCTCTAATTTTGTTTCATCCTCATCTTGTTCCTCATTCTTCAAGGTCACAATAGTAGCATTCTCCTTTGGGTTAACCATCGTTTGGGCTGGGAGTTCTTCAGATCTTTGTGCTACCCATCCCACCATACTACTAGCCAATTGGCTCATTTGCTTTTCCAAACTCTGGATGCTTGCCCTTGTTTCCTGTTGAAATTGCAAAGAATCAGTAACAAGAGAATAGACAAGATCTTCTAAAGAAGTACCTGAGTTTTGAGTCATATGTGGTGGTTGAAAAAGATCTGGTTCTTGAGACCATGATTGATTGAAGCTAGATGGATGAGTGTAATTGGCATAAGGATCTACTTCTTGGTAATTTTTCGAGTAGCCATAATTAGTATGATCCCACCATCCCTCATGGTAAGTGTTTGAGTAATGATCATACTGTTGGTCTTGGAACACTTGATGGCCTTGACATTCTCCCATGGCCAATTGTTGAACTGGGGAGGTGAGATTGGCTTGTTGATTCTCCATGTTCATGTATGCCACCAACTCTTCAAGTGTTAGATTGCTCAATTCCATTGTTTTTTTTTTCTTTTTTTTCTTTTTTTTAAATTTGAAAAGAAAAACTTGTATGTACAAGAAAATAAAACTAATTAGAACTGAAAATAAGAATAAACCAAGTAACAAATAAACTAAAGAAAGCAATCCCCGGCAACGGCGCCAAAAATTTGATGCACCCAAAAGAGTGTATCTTATTTAACCTTGCACTAAAAAGATCAATTGTAAGTATAATGATTAGCAAGGGTCGAGTCCTCAGGGATTGGGTTTTAATCTATGAGTTATTAGTTTATAACTTACGTTCAAAGAAAACAATAAAAGAAAAGGGGTTTTTGAAGCCAGATTTAAACTAAAGTAAATAATAAGAATAAGATGCAAGGCGGTATAACCAGCCAATAAAAATATATATACTAAATTAGGCGGTATAACCAGCCAATAAAAATAAAACAAAGTTAATATACAAATTAGGCGGTATAACCAGCCAATAAAAATAAATATACTTTTAAAAATAAGCAAACTAGAAAAGTAAGAAAACAAGTAAGTAAGAAGAATCAAATATGAAAAATATGGTTAAGGTTTCATTCTCCACCACTAGACATCATTAAGAATCAATTTCAGATCTATCAATATCAACCAACTATCAAAGTTAACAACCGTAGATAACAACAAGCTCTGTTATCCCAATCTTTCCTTAGTTTGTCGTTAAATAGAACAAGCTCTCTATTTAATCTCTAACCATTAAACAACCTAGAATAAGCTCTCTAAATTCAATTTAATGGCAGCTTTATGATGAGAAAGATAGGTTGATCTAAGCAACAAACACATAAGCTCGGATTGTTCAACTTAGGTTATGTTCCACTTTGCAATTATTGAAAACTTGACCATAATCATTAATCACAAATTGCCACTTATGAATAGGAAATCAAGACAATTACACGGATCAAGACTCCTAGACTAGCAATAGATAATTATCAAGATCTATCTAGTTGTACACCTAAATAAATCAAGACAACATCATGAGCAATTCTTGTAGAAGAACATAAGCAACTTTGATAGAAAATTAATGATAGATAGAATCTGAAAATCAATCACAAAACATGTCTAGGGCTTTGAAATCACCCTTAACCAAATAGAAGTTTAGCCTAGCATAGGCATTGTAAACATAAACATAAAATTAAAGAGAATCTAAGAAGGAAATAAAAGAAAGAAAGAAGAAGAAGAAAATAAAGAAAAAGAAAACTAGAGAAAAGAAAGAAGAAGAAAACTTAGAGAATTTTATTATAATGGCTAATATCCTACCAATGTACAATCTGATCCTCTACAATCATCCAAGGCCCTCTATTTATACACATTTTGCAGGGCTAAATGACAAGAGACAAGCTTTACAAATTTCAAAGGTAGGTATAATAGGTGGGTGCATTTTTCTAACAATTTTCGTCATATTGTATGACAATTTTGATCAGCCAACTTGATGGTCGATTTTGTCAATATTGGAGGCCTGATCTGATCACATGGTCTTCTAGAAAAATGTTCCCCTGTCAGTTACTGATCCATAGCCGTTGGAATCAGCTCATTTGCTGATGTGGATAAGAAGATATGGGCAAAATACGAAAACAGGTCAGCACAGACGTCATTGCATATCAGCCAACTTGATGGTCGATTTCGCTAGGGAAAACGACTCCGTTTCAAGAAGTGTAAAACATGAAAAAGATAGATATGCCTCTTAGCTTTGCACGGTTAAAATTTCAGCCTTATTGCTTCAGTGAAACTCCAGATATAGCTGATATGGCAAAAGGTGTCGGAACTGGAACTGAACTGGATTTGCCCTTAATTCTAGTAATCTGAAATCACTCAAAGAAACTTGTGAAAAACACCAAATTACATAAAAATATAAAAGATCATAAACACAATTAGACTAAACAATAATAACTCGTATTTGACACAAAACAATAATAAAACATAACTAAAAACTATATAATTATACGAGTTATCACTCTCCTAAAACTAGGCCTCCTCATCATCCATCATCTTTTGGACTTTAGCTAGAAAGTCCCTGCAGTCCTGTATGATATGACCTCTACATTTATGGAACGGGCACCAATCTTGCACCCTCTTTGCAACTATTTTTAATCTGTCTGCATCCCCTACTATTCCTGCCTTAACCATCTCGACCCATACCGTTAACATTGGAGTCTTGACTTCCCTGGCATCCCTTTTTACCCTTCTAACTTCCCCGGTCCATACTACATTTACCCGATTCTCAACATGATCGAGCAATGGGTTTCCCACTTTATTCGGCCCATTCTTTGACCCAAACTTCACAACTCCGGCGTTGATCAGGCTTTAGACTTTCTTTTTAAAGGCCAGGCAATCTTCAGTCGAATGTCCTTGAACTCCTGCGTGGTACACGCAGTTAGTATTTGCATTTTACCATCTTAGATATGGCGATGTCAGAGGTTTGAGGTATACGGGTGCAACAAGTTGACCCTGCAACAATTTGGGATATAACTCACCATAGTTGGTAGGAATTGGATCAAATTGAGTTTTTGATCATTCCTTGGTGAACGTTGGTCATTGTGCCCGGCTTCTTGAGTGTTTGGGACAATGTTTCGAGGAAAGTTTATCTGTGGGGATATGCCAGTTGGAAATGGTTGTTGTGGTATTTTGATATAAGGGAAAGGATTTTGGGTAATGTGGTTCACATTGGGGTAGTAAGGATTATACCCCGGGTAAGGTGTGTAAGGTGTAGGAGGTGCATAAGATGTAGTAGGAGTATAAGGCCTTGGTGGTGTATATGGTGTGGGAGGTGTATATGGGTATTGGTTGATACTAACTGCGTGGGTCTCCTCTTTCTTCCTAGCAGGGAATACCTTTTTCAGAGTAGCAGACTCACCTCCTTTAATTTTCCCGTTCTTAATGGCCGACACTATCATCTCCCCAGATATCACCATGTCTGCAAAGTACTTGGTCGCACTCCCCACCAATTTATCATAATAGGGTGCTTTCAAGGTATTGATGAAAAGCACTATAGTTTCTTTGCTAGTTAAAGGGGGTTGCATTTGTCTGGCCAGTTCCCTCCACCTTTACAAGTATTCCTTGAAACTCTCAGTAGTCCTCTTTTCCATGTTCTGTAGTGACAGCCTATCAGGTACCATATCAGATACATGCTTATACTATTCTATGAAAGCCATGGCTAAATCCGTCCATGAATGAATCTTGGTATGACTCAGTTGATTGTACCATCGGGTTGCAGACCCTGTCAAGCTATCTTGGAAATAATGGATAAGCAGTTTTTCATTATCATCGTGCCTTGTCATTCTTCTGTAGTACATGGTCAGATGTGCTGATGGGTTGGTAGTCCCATTATATTTCTCAAAGTCTGGTACTTTGAACTTTGGGGGAATTACCATATCGTGTACTAAACTCATCTCTTTGGCATCCAGACTGTCAAATAACTCCGCCCCTTCAACGGCTCTCAGCCTCTTCTCCAACAATTGATATTTTTCTGTGATTCTGCCATTTCGACCCTCTTAAGGTCTGGAACGTTAAAGTCTTTTTCCTTTTCATCTAGTTCCTTAAAGTCTGGAACGTTAACATCATTTGGGTCAGCTTCCATATTACCTTTTTCTAGGAACATAGTTTTGTGCCTCAGCAGCTGGCTGGATATAAACATAGGAGGCTGCCCCAATTGGCAGCTCTTGGCCCTTTTGCTGTATGTTTTCAAGTTGATCCTCTTCAATTACCACCTTTTTCTCAGTGACCGAATTCTCTCCCGGCCCTTTTTGTTCCATCATGGCACTCATCATTTCCATGAGTTTAGTCATCTATTCTCGTGACTCTCTTGAGATTTAGCCAACTGTTCCTGCAGTTACCTTTGAGTTCTTTCCATTATTTCAATTCTAGAAAGTTGTTCTCCATAGCTCTGGCTTGAGATCGAGTATTGTAAGGGTGTCGAAAATCCGATTCTTTTTTAGTGCGACCAATTGTACCTTTAGTTTTGAAAACCATGAATTAGAATTTATTGACACATCCTTTTTTAATGTTTTATAAAAAATGAATGAGTGAATGACTAAATGTGAATGAATGAATCAAATAAATTGAATAAGTACATGATTACGTATATGAATATGAAAGAATAAATAAATGAACAAGCGAAATGAATAAACAAGTGGTTAAGTGTATGAATATGAATGAATGAACAAGTAAAAGGAATAAATAAGTGGTTAAGTGTATGAATATGGATGAATTTCAAAAATGAATGATTATAGATATGAGTAAATGTATAAAATGAACTAACAAAATATATAAAATATGAATACATTTGAAAGTATTGGCCTCGGGATAATTTCAACCGAACGGTCTTTCATTGATTTCCTGGAACTAAATACATCACAGATAGAAATAAAAAGATCACTGCCTAAGATAAGTCCATAATTCGCCTTTCAAAGTGCTATTACAAAATTAGTCCTATAGTGACTTTCTCGGATCTTGGACTTTCTTTCACAATCTCCTTTTGATTGCCTTACTCTTTAATCTGACCCCTACTTGTTCACGGCCCCTTGACATGTTAGCAGAAGCATCACCGTGTAAGCTTTCCTTAGCTTGCTTCTCCAGTTGATTGGCTCGGGCTTCCTCATGCTTCGCTCTCTCTTTCCAACAGTTATTCTTCTTCTTGAGGTTTTTGACCTCTTGCTCCCATTCCCTGGAAGTCTTAACTGTCCCTTCAAATCTGAGTTCGAAGCAGTACCTTTTGTTTTCCAAGTGCAAATCCTTGAGATCTCTCTTGACAGTGTCCCTTTCTCTCTTGATCTTTTCCTTTTCTCTTTCTCGAGCTGATTCCCTATTTTTCATATCCTCAAGCTTTTCTTGTAGTCGGGCAATCTCCTTGCTCATCTGGGCCTTTTCTTTTTCAATTTCTAGCTCTGATGGCACTTCCCTCGGCGACGGATTCATGAACTGGACCTCTTCCCCATCCGATGTCAACAGCCTATCATTAACCCTTAATCCCCTCCATACCAGGTAATCAGGTGTGACGATATCAGCATATCTGACTACTTTTATCCGATGAGTTTTCTTGCATGCTTCAATCACTGCCCGCACCTTTCCAGAATACCCATCCTCTCCATAAGTGAACTCTGATGATCCTATCTTATGAGTCACGAGTGTGAATTGCTAAACTCAACCTGTCTTTGCACCAACAGGGGTGCATAACTCACAGACCCCCAAATTTCGAGTAGTGGAACTCCCGGGCTGTCTCCACATTTATACATAATCGGAATAGGAACCATCCATGGAGCTCTCCAAGTTACCATCTCCCCTTTTAGATTTCGGAACATGTTGACTCATTTCTCTTCATCTCCATCTTCAGGCCAATCATTTCAAAGGAATTCCCTAATCGGAACTAAAGACTTCATTTATGGTTTGAAGGAAACCTCTTCTATCTTCCAAAAGTGACTTTGAATCCAAATATAAAGGAGTTATATACACTTATTGATTCTCCCTTATCCTTCCCTTTTACAAAAATTCAAAGATCGGATAGTTTCAACTATGATGGCTGGAGATGGGTTGATCTTCTATTCCAACTTTTCAAAGAAATCAAACACGGCTATATCCACATGACCCAATAACTTCAGGAATATGATTAATCCGTAGATGGCTAGAGAGAAGATGTCCCTGGCTTTTTCTTTGTCAGAATAACCCAATATCAATTGTCAGAGAGTTTCCCACGGAATGCATCCATTTTTCTGCTTTGTATCCATACGATTCTCAATCCATGTTGTATCCATTCCTGTTATTCTAGCCATTTTCCTCTTAAAACCTGAAGGTTTCACTTCCTTCAAATATGCCCGATCAGGATTAGGACATTCAATACATAACAGTGCTGAATATTCTTCAATCAGTGGGGTCATACCCTCCTTGTTAAAAGTAAAACATCTATAAGCAGGATTCCAAAACTGTACCATAGCCTGTATCAACCCACTATTGACCCTAATCCGAATTAGGAGTGTTATATCTCCATATTTCTGAGGGAAGGCTTCTTTCTCTGATACATTCCATTGATTCCAAATGTCAACTAACCCTCGAAGTTTATTCTGTCTAGAATCCACTTTGACCCTTTTCGGCAATGCTGACACGTAATCTTTCTTCAGGCAATCACCATCCTCCCTCTGATCTTTTTCCGACCGTGCCCTGACTACTGCATGAGCTTCTATCACTGAAATAACCTGACACTCCATGAAAGTCCTTAGGGTTGATGACTATCCCGAGGCCAATAAACTTCAAGTGTATGATGATGTCTATGATGCATGTCAAAGAAAAGAAAACAGAAAGAAATAGATTAGTAAAGAAATGAATTCACAAATATAACCTAAATAACAACAAGCTTTTTTTTTTTTAATGTCCCAAAAAATTTAACAGAGCTTCATCATTATGACGCCTTTGGGACAAAATAAAAAATTTATTACGAGCGATATGATGTTCGTTCATCATCACCCAATTTGTAAAATCTAACATATAGAAAGATGGTAAAAGGTTGGAAATGTTCCTCTATATGTTCTTAAACTTCGGGTATCTAACAGAAATCCAGCATGGCTTCGCCGAGGTTCACTATATGAAGGTGAATCGGTTCTAAGGCCCTGAATTGTTCCTCACTGTCGCCTGTGAAGGCTAGTAAGGCACCCCGATAAAAGCGGGTTCAATTCGTTAGAGTATATTTTCCTATGCCCGTACGGAGGATCGTCACGAAGGCTTTAGGTACTTTATACTCGGGAAGTTTTTCATTAGCCCATACGGAGGACCATCACGAAGGCGTAGTTACTTTACTCCCACTTAAAAGGACGGAACCCGGGTAGAGGATTCCTGTTATGCAAATGCAAATATAGTGTGTGTAGAGGAACAAAACAAACATGTCACCACCTATTCTATACCCCTTATTCTAAATACCCCAATAAAATCAAACAATGTAAAGCATCAGCCAAGCAAACATATAAATATACGCAACAAAATAACCGAAGAACAAATAATAATATGCATGCATATGACAATGACCATATCCAAAAATATTTTATTATTTTCAAAATTCTCTTTATTTTTTTGAAAAATGTGGGAATTAAAATTAAATACCAATTAAACCAACAAAACCAAAACTTTGATAACAAACGACTAATTCTAGGCCGGACTCTCTAATGCCCCCAGCGAAGTCGCCAAGCTGTCGATACGTGATCCCGTCAAGGGGACCCGTTCAAGTGAAGGGGAAACAGAAGCAAAGGAAAAGATGACTTAATTCCTCTAGATTGAAATAAAAGGTCGAGGGTATGAAAACGGCCTCGTAAAAAGACATTGAGTCGCCACCAATGTTTTTTAGCTAGGTGTGATCGGCCACCTATTAAAACCGGTTTCATAAAACATTTTAAAATTAATTAAAACATTTTTAAAACCAATTTCAAGTCTGCGTTATAAACCAGAGAAAATCGAAGAATCGTGTTCGGGACTCGGTTACGTGCAGGGAAGAATTAGCACCCCCACAATGCCCGTATAAAACGGTACCTTATTAATCGTATGTTATCTCAAGTCTCGGTAAAATTGGTTTTTAATTTAGTATTTCAAGTTAATTCCCAATTTAAAGAAAAATAATTCCATTTTTAATTGAAAATGATCCGAAATTTATTAATTCAAAATTTTCCTATATTCCCCTACAAAATCGGCAAAATATAGAAATTTTTATTTATTTGGAAAACTTTCTGAATCATTCTGATTTTTTGAAAGAAAGATATTCCTTTATTAATGATAATTTATGATATTCCCTCCAGCAAACCCTATAGAGAACTCATGATTTATTTTAACTTGGGAATATCTTTATTTTTTTATTGAAAATCATTATCCTTTTTTTTAAATATTTAAAAAATGAATATGAACATGTATGACATAAATAAAATGATAATATAATACAACCTAAATGATATGACATAATTTAAATGGCATAGTATATTCTAGATGAAATGAAAAATCCTAAGTATCATGGCATATTCTAAATGAAATAAAATGATTTTAATGACATGGCAATTTTAAATGATATGGCATACTTTAAATGACATGGCATATTCTAAATGACATGACATATTCTAAATAATATAACCTAAATGACAAGGAATATGATCTAAGTGACAAGAAATGACATGAAACATAAAATAATGTTACCATAAAATATGCATGAAAATAAAATAAAAATGCATGAACATAGTATATGCTAAATAATGTGACAACAATAAATGACTAAATAAAAATATAAGATAGCATGAAATATTCAAAATTATATGGCAAACAATATAACATCATAAAATGTAAATCAAAGTAATAATAATACCATGAAAAATATCATAGCAAAAATCGCATATTAAATAAAATGCATGAACATGGAAAATGCATGAACATGAAAAATGCAATGCATGAAAATGTTTTTTTTTCTCTAAATAAAGAAATCCGTATATCTAAAAAGATATCCGGCTACCTTAGGAAAATATGTCAAATTATATTTTCTAAAAAATAAAACTTTGTGAATGTTTGAAAACAATTTTGAAGAAAAACTTGAATTAAAAAAAAAACTTAGCCAAACCTCTTTTAAAATGGCTCTAATTTCCTAAGTTTAAAATCCCTGACTTGACCACCCTTAACCCGAGATTTATAAAATTATTTTTAAAGTGTAAAAAGGCTTAGAAACTATCCTAAGGCAGTAGCTAAAGCTTCTAACCAACCCCCTCTAAATGTCATAGCCAATTTCAACCATTGTTTTCCTTTTAAATTCAAATCTACCTCTACTTTCCAAATTTGACACACGATTTTTTAGCCTATTTTTAAAAATTCAAAAAAATATAAAACAAATATTGGAGATTCAGAACATGTAAAAATACACGAAAAAAATTGGCTTAATTTTATGATTAAATATGATTGCCCATAAAAATTGGAGTAGTTCAAGTACTGGGTGAAAAAAACTGTTTTGTCAAAACACTTTTTTTGCCTTTGGTAAAGTCATTTAAAAGTCAAAGTAAAAATGTTAGAGATTATCCTAAAGACCTATAAACAGTAGCTAAAACATTTAAAAACCTTGGAAAAAGATTGGCTAAGTAAAAAAATCACAAAGATAGAATAATCAATTTGACAACTCTTTAACTTTCCACAAGTGTGCTCAAGAGAGCATGACTTTGAGCCATTGATTGGCCTAAGTCAGAAATCATGTGGCAATGACATGGAATGCATGAACATACAACAAATGAAATGTATGAAATGCATGGTCTCTCTTTTTTGTACAAAGTGGGCCAAAGCCTACAGGGAAGGGGAATTTATAACCTAGAGCTTAGTCTAGATAACTCGTCCATCTTTATTAAAAGTTCGATTTTCAAAAATTGAGTTTGATTTTCAATACTTGCATCTCCCTTCCTTGATTTGGTTCCTTATGTGTAGAGGTGTCTATGGGTCGGCCGGGCTTATATATGGTATCAATATCATATATACTTACCCAAGTCTAGTTCGATCCAAAATATGGGTCTGAAATTTTGTCCAAGCCTGCTCATATTTGTAAATGGATAGTTCAAACCCATTTAGGCCCGCACATATATTTTTTTCCTAAAAAATTTTTATTTAATCTTTAGTAATTTTATATAATTTTCTTTTATTAAGTTCTTAAACATGGACAACTTAACATATTTTTTAATGTTTACACTATAATATTATATATATTTAATTTTTATATGACATAAATTACATAATATATATAAAGTAAAAATAATATATTATTTAATTAGAAAATAGGCCGGGCCGGATTGAGCTCGGACCTTAAATGTTGGAGCCAAGGCTTGGCTCATTTTTTAAACGGACCTCATTTTTTTCCAAACCCATTTTTTCAACCTAATATTTTTGTCCAAGCCCTCCTAGATATTGAGCGAGCCTTCGGACTTGAGCGGATAGCCCGACTTTTGGACAGATTTATTTGTGTGCTACCAAAAAAAAAGTAAGGGGAGGAGCGGAGAGAATGCAATTAGTATTAGGGATAGAATCTTAAGTTAAAAAAATCCAACTTTTAAGGAAGGTTAGTGAATCATTTCTGAACTTTCTTTTATCATTTCTTTTGCATTTGCTCGATAGTTTTTGAGGGAGCTCGGAAATAAAATTTATGGCAACATGTACAAAAGGATAGTGGACCATTTCTAATGGTACTTGAACCAAAAAAAAAAACTCCATTTTACTTTATCTTTTGTTTCTAATTTAGAAATTAACGTAAAAGCAATACAATTTGAAATTATACTTCTCTCTTTATATATATATATATTGTTTATAGTACAATTTTCTAATGCTCATAGCTAGACTTTTTTTGCTTCAATAGAATTTATAAATAATTTGAGAACTGCCCTTTTGATGTGTACAAGCAGGCAAAGATGATTGAGAATCTTCTCAGCAACTTGGAGGTGGATTATTATCTTGCATATAAGAAATAATCACATGACAGCGCGCGAGTAAAATTTGAGTAGATATCTTAAATTTAAAGTTCAACTATTTTACCTTGTACGAAAGAAAGAAAAAAAATGGATGATATATTCTTTTTCAAAATTTTCTTCAATGATGTTCAAAGATAATCCAAAACACAAAATTTATGACAAAATAGAGAGTGGTTATTCTTTTCATGATAGGATGACAATTAACACAAATATTCTTAAGGTTTTGTTTGGTTAGTACTAGACATATTCAAAGGTCGGATAGCCCGTCCAGCATGATAGTCGGTCCGTATTGGGTTGGATCTGGATAGAGTTTTTTTTACTTCGGGTTGGTCTGGTACAATCCGAATCATTGTTTATATAATAAAAAATTATTTTTTATTTAAATTTAATTATAAAAATATATAAAAATTAATATAAAAATAATTTTTTAATATTATTTAAACAGAAAAACGGATCGGAAGGTCGGCCCGGGCCCATCCAAAGCTTAGCTTAAGTAACGGAAATAGAAAATTTTCGGACCGTGACCCGACTTATGAGGGGTCTAGTTAATACTTTTGTTTTTTATTATTTACTTTTTCAATAAAAAGTGGGAAAAAAAAATGAACTAAAAGCAAAGGATATATAACAAAAAGTAAAAAACAAAAACAACAATCAAGTCTAAGTTTTTTTATTATCATTAAGTATAGTACTCTAATATCATATTTTTTCAATATATACATAACATTTTCGTTTTATGAAAATTAATATCCAAAAAGTTAAAATTGAATGATCATGACAAATATGACTATATATTATAAAGAGTGGTTTGGAATCCACCGGGGTATTAGTAGGTCCCTTGCGAAGAGTAGCAGCCAGCGCTTCCGAAAGAGACTTTGATCTGACAATTCAAAATAATATATAGCTAAACTTATCTGAATCCTTAAAGACCCATTGACTAGAGTTAAGCTGAGGTTAGAATTCAATTTGCTTCAGCGCATAAAGGAAACAGTAAAGTTGAAAAAGCAAAAACTATTGTTCATCTTTGCAATTATTTAAAGATTAAGTCCAAGTTGATTTTGTTCATTCCTCTCTTTTAAGCCAAAAGACTCACCCTTTGTTCGATGGCTCAAATTCTTGGCTTTGGGCCACTACTAAAGAATGATAAAGATTGACTTTGAACATTATATATAAATTATTGTCAATAAGCAATTAACATGGATTAAAAAATCGGATCGGATCAGTCGATTGAACCGATTGAATCGAGAATCAATAGGTTATCCAATCTAGTACACTATATAAAATCGATTATTAATTGAACCAACAGAAAATCGGTTTAACTAGCAAAAAATCAGAAAAAAAGATAAAAAATCAGTTTTATATATATTTTTTCAAATTTTTTTGGTAATTGATGAGAATTGAACCTTTAACCTCTTAGTTTTATATTAAAGACTATACCATTAAATCAAATACATATTTTATTAGTTATTTACTATATTTAATATTTATTTAACATTAAAATCATTTTTTAAATATTTAAAATCTTGTTTAAGTAAATCAAGCAATCCAATGAGTTGAACCGAAAATCGAAGGTCTAATCGATTTGACTTTCAGTCCGTTTTTTTAATCTTAGCAATTAATTAGGGCTATTTGTATGTCATTAATTAAAGTTTAATGATGTTAATTTTCACCAAAAAAAAAAAGTCTAATGATGAATATTATTTAATATTGCAAGTGATTTAGCACGTGATAGTATAGTTACACCAACATTGTTAACTCCTTGCATCCAAAATTGGGTTTTGGCCAATATGAGATGAGATTTTTTTTTTTTTTTTTTTATGACAAGAGAGTTTTAATTAGATTTTGAAGCTTGCTAATTAATCTTTATGAAATTGACTAATTAATTAAGTGTTTCAAATCTAAATTAATTTCTTTTAATAATATATATATATATTGCTAAATAAAGGTACTATTAATCAAGCCAAACGGCTGAATTGAAGAAATATCCATCAAAGACAGAACATCACCCCAGAGATTCACAATAAGCCCAACACAAAAACACCATGGAAAGGACCACCCCAAGGAAATAAAATTCAAGAAACAAAGCAGAAGACACCTGATGCTAAAGGAACAAAATTACTTTAGCAATGGAAATATCCCCACCAAGCAATAAACGGCTCAGCTCTGTCGATCCCTGCTTTGGCCAAGAAGTCCGCCATATAGATAGCTTCTCGAAATATATTTGAGAAGCTGATATTTTCAATCAGAGACATTAGAGAATCAGTGAGAACAAAAATATCACGTAAACGCCACTGACGGGTTTCCCTCTTAATACGCCAGCTGACAGCAGTTATGGAATCAGATTCAATGATCAAGTTTGTTCTGTCTTTCCAATCTGTTTGTAGAAAAACCTCCATTGCCATTCTTATAGCATGAAGCTCGGCCAAATTGGAATCCATTTCACCAAGTGGACTAGAGAATAAACCAAAAATGGCACCGGAATCGTTGCGAAGAACTCACCCACAGCCTGCGGGACCAGGCATGCCCCTAGCAGATCCGTCTACATCATGAATTTGAAGGGACGAGCGCCCCAATTGACAGATTGTGAACTCAAAATGAGTGGAACGTGATACGACACCGTACGCCTGATACCTGTTAGAGAAAGATCTCTGAAAAAGGTCACCCATTCCGAAGATACAAGAAATCGATCCAAGCGGCTTCTCTTATTACCACTGCCGTACCACGTAAAATTCTTTCCTTGGAGGGGAGATCAATTAAACCACCTAAATGGATGAAATCATTAAAATCCGAGATACCGGTTCCGCTGTACCTGCATCCACTTCTTTCCTTACTGGTTCTGACCGTGTTGAAGTCCCCAGCAATGCACAAATTTCCACTCAACGATTCCATGTGGTGAAGTAATTCTCCCCATAGTATCTTTTTCTCTGCGTCCACGCAAGGTGCATACACATTGCAGATTATGCTTTCAAAATTATCAACACACCATGAACCTCTCACCACAATGTAGTTGTTAAAAATCAAGACTCCATGCGAACAGAAACAAACTTTATTCCACACTGTCAACAACCCACCTGAATTACCAGACGATGGAGAAAAGACCCAATCGAAAATTGAATCAGACCAAATACTCGAAATCAAGGAATCTGTTTCTTTTAATAATATTGATAACACCTTTGTCATTTTCCATTCGAATTGCAACTTATGATATTATTTGTCGTTGTTTATGATTATTTTTCTTTAACTTAAGTAATGGGGAAACATATATAGATACTAACCAAAAAAAAAAAAAAATCTTTAATTAGGTAGATTTTAATTTATTTCATTATTAGGATAAATAAAATTTAATTGGGTAAATTTTTTAAATTAATTGAATCATATAATGTATTTTCTTCACATAATTAATAATTTATTGAATAAAAAACAAGTTGAAAATCTTTCCTATGATGAAATTTTGAGGAGATCACAAATTGGTGGTTTGTTCATAAATTTTTAGGTGAAAAACTTTTTTAAATTTTATCAATTTGGTGGAAGGTTTAAAAAAGAATTTCAATATCAAAATATTGATACTTATTGAATTTTTAAAAAAGAATTATGTGTAGAATATTTGTATAAGAATCCTAATTATAAAATAATTTTAAATAAGTTGAAAACTTTTTGATGATGAAATTTTGAGGAGATCACAAATGGATTGTCTATTCAAAAAATTTTAGGTGAAAATACTTTTCTAAATTTTACCAGATTGATGAAAGGTTTAGAAAAGAAATTGAATACACAAAGATTGATACTTATTTCCAATAAATTTTCTTAGGTAAATTTAAACAATAATAGGAATAAATTAAGAGTTTAAAACTATTTAGGCTTAGGATAACATGTGATTAATTAGGTACAATCCTTAAGATAGACATTGTGGGGGTGCTAATATTTCTCCACACGTAACCGAACTCCCATACTCAGTTCTCAAGTATAGACAAAAGCCTATTTTTTAGGGTATTTTAATCAAGCACTACAAACAAATTGCCATATAGTGACGGTCCAAAAAGCGTTGGTAAAACTTCAAAATCCGTCGCTAAAAGTCCTAAAACTCTATACCGACGGTCAAAATGACTATTCCGACAAAAAATTAAGCGACGGTAAAACCCTCGTCGGTATAGACCTATACCGACGGAAAAGGTGACCGTCGGAATAGGATGTATAACCTATACCGACGGTTTTAGGCGTCACTAATGTTACTACCGTCGGTATAGCCTATGTTGGGGTAGCCCCTTTTGCTTTTACCTATACCGACAGATTTTGTATCCGTCGGTATAAATATCGCATCTATACTGACGGCTTTTGTAGCCGTAGGTATAGATACAGTATCTATACCGACGGATTTTGTAGCCGTAGGTATAGATACCATATCTATACCGACGGATTTTGTAGCCGTCGGTATAGATACCGTATCTATATCGACGGATTTTGTATCCGTCGGTATAGATATCGTATTTATACCGACGGATTTTGTATCCATCGGTATAGATACCATTGATATACATATACCGACGGTTTTTTTTTTTTGCGTCCGTCGGTATAGATTAAAATGTAAAATATACAAATATCCTATAGCGACAGTTTGTTGTAAATTTACTGACGGTTTACTCCATCAGTATACTATACATTTTTTGTTGTTATATGAACTGTCAGTATAGAGGTCAAAGCGTCGGTAAAAATAATTTTTTTTCATATTTTCAATTACTAATATTGATATATTTATAATTTAATCCAAGATATTTCATATAAAAAAAAAAAAACATTATAAGAAAGTACAAAATATTTCATAATATTAAAAATAAAATTACAAATAAATTGTCTTAATTATATAACTTTTACAAGCTAAATAGAAGTCGCAAGCTAAATAGAACTTGTAGCTGATCAACATGCGCAATTTGTGTCTGCGAGTATGACACAGGTGCTAGAGGGTGTAGTTGAAAGGAAGGAAACCCCCCATCTATAGTCCCCCAAATAAACTAACACAGTCAGTGGTCATAACTCATAAGCATGAACAAAGCAATGAGATTACTAAAGCAATTCTAATAAAGGACTGAAACCTCAAATCAACTAGATCGTTACCATCAGCATGAAACCAATGCGCTCCACTGACATAACAGGCCAGTCTTCCAACCGAGGGACATGGGTAATTCCAAAAACATACCTGCAGTTATAGTTAGAATGGTCAGTCAAAGTAAAATTGAGAACAGAAGATATATTTTAATTTGTAGGAAAATTTTGAAAAGCATTCAAAACCACAACCATTCCAGATCCTAGGGGGGCAAAACCACAAGTGTCCCTAGGCCAGCCATAAAGAAGATTTTTAAGGAAAAGGGCAAGATTAGTTCTTCATCATCAACTTGACAAGCATAATTATCAAAACAAAAAGCTTGCTTGATGTGAGACATAAAGTGTTCAAAAACCGATTCTTTTATAATAAAGTCATAAGTGGAAAAGAAGGATCAATTCAACCAACCAAAGAACTATATCAGTTTCCTCTAGAGGACGATCCTGCTTAACCCATGTAGCCAATCCTTCACCAGCACGTGGATTTACCTACTGCAATAACATCTTCATTTGCTGGGTTTAAACCAGGTAAGTCAACCAGTGTATCATTGGTTGATGACCCTGATTCATCATCTGAACCTTCTAAATTAGTGATGATTTTTGCATGAATTTCACGGCAAGTCAGTATGAACATAGCAGCTGTGTCTGGTTGCTGTGCCTCACGGAGGGCTGCCAATGCCTCCTGGATTGCCCCAGCTGCAACAAATAGAATTAGAGCCCTGCATTGAACCATCTTAAGCTTTAGAACAATAAGAAAAATTATTGTACCTCCAAATGTTGTGTTCAGCATGAAGGACATGCTCTGCCCACCTTTGTAACACCCTGCAATAAGAAGAACAATGTAAAATGAATGTATCCTAATTCCTAACCATGGTTAAAGGCAGAGCCTCTGTTATCTTGAGGAATAACTCAAATTGATTGCTTTGCAACATGGGATCAAATTTTCATTGGCTTTAGAATTAAACATGGCAGATGAGCATGTTACATAGAATAAAAGGCACATGGTTAAGCCGTCACATAGGCAAACTTCCGCATATCCATGGAATTAAAATGGAGTAATGCTAATGCTAGGAATTTAAATGCTAGAAAAATCTAAAATGTTCTTCCTCAAGAAAGAAAAAAAAAATCAGAAACCTCACATAATCAGATCCCTTTAAATGTGCCGCAGCTAAAGTAGCAGCATCAGTCCAGCATCCAGCATCTTGTAGCTGCATATGGTTAAAATAACCATCAGTGAAAAGACGGACAACAAGAATTAAGCATAATACGTAGCTGCTCTATGCAATGTTGAGAAATAATATCATTCTCTTTCCAACTCAAGTACCTGGTGCCTTGAAACAGGTTCCAAATTATAAGAATATTTCCAACATAATCAGTAAACAGAACATTAAGAAATAACAATGCTTACTCTCATTGTATAAATTCCATTGAGAGCATCTATAGCTGCTAATGCCATTTCTCTATCGGAGTATTTAACAAATCCACATCCTTCAAAATGAAAATAATATATACTTGAGAAATGAAAAGAGAAAACATAATGAAAGTAATTTTACATAAACATCTGTTAACTAAACAGAAACTATCTAAAAGATACAATTTTTGATAATATAATGTAACAAACGAAACAAAAACAGAAACCATTCATCAAATCCGAGATGGTCATATAAATAGAACTCAAGGACACACCACGACTCTGCTTTAATTCATCACGCATGAGGTAAACATCTTCAACTCGACCAAATCGAGAAAAAACCTGCCAAGGAAGCAGCAATTACTAGTTTGGCAGCATGTATAATCTACAAAAAAATTATACTAAAACAAACTAGTAAATAATGCCAACATACATAAGTTCTGCATAATAAGAAGAAAAAAAGAGACATATGTGACAATTGAAGTGATACTACAAAAGGTCATTAGAAAGAATTTCTTTCACAACAGAATAATAAATGCCTCAAAAATAGACAGCATGATTAAACAAAATAAAATATGCATATGACATACTTCCTGAACATCCATTTCAGTAGCTTGTTTGTTCAGCGACCCAACAAACAATTTGTACTCAACTGCACCTATCAGTAAGGAAACTAAATCTGTTATGGAGAAATTAGACGATATATGGATAAGAAGCATAAGCATGCACCATCATGTAGAATGAAGGACAATCTCCCCCCTGCATCCACCACAACATAAGAAAGTAGAAGGTACAGATAAATCTAGAGATTTCTGTCAATGGAGTGTTTTATTCTTCAAATCTGGGACAATTTAACTAAGCATTTAAATCATTCTCCTACTAATGCTCACACAGGAAACCATACTGTTTCTAATCATGTGTCTATTGCATTCTTTCCTATTTAATGTTCATTTTCTTCAATCTTTTGGAGTTTCAATTATGAGACATGAATTCAACAATAGACACAAATATGCTTGGACTGTGCAATACATGAGAGAATGTGCACAAACACATGTCTAGGCTTTTGAAAAGGTGCTATTTGACACCTATGCCTGTACCAACAAAGGGATACATGCCCCTCCATTCTGAAATTAAAGGCCATGAAAAAAATCACGGTAAATAAGGGCATGCAGCACCTAAATTCAAAAACCACAAGTGTCAGTAACAGTGAGTGCCATGGACATCACATGCTTTAAGGCTGAACATTAAAAGAGAATATACTGCATCTAACAACCAAAAAGATCTTCTATTGACACATATTCACACGTAATTACAGATCAAGCTTCAAAATCCTACAAATATGTAAAATAATTACCAAGGCGTTCTCGTTCCCCATCAGCGTATCTAACTTGGATAGGACCCACTCCCTGTGAATATGCGAAAGAGAATGTAAAACAATTTCAGTTATAAGAGAATGTAAAAACATTTCAGTTATATACGTAAACAAAAAATAGAAAGGGCAAAAGGACTCACCCCAGGCAGACTATGTTGATTGTGTAAGGCTCTAATAGCCCTATCGGCTTCTTCTAAGATTGCATATTTTATAAAACAACATCCTGCACAACCAGAGAGTTTTAATTCTGATTTTGTTAGATCACTTGCACCCCCAAAAATGGTGCAGATAGGCAGGCACATAAAAAATCAAGCGACGGTAAAATACATGTCATGGAGATATGCTGTTACAGATGCATATGAATGTAACTAGAAAGGGAAAAAAAGACCCAAAACATCTATATATGAAGCAATGAAAATGAAGAAATCGTGGAGAGAAATGCAAACATTATCGAGTTCAATAAATAAATTAAAGAACAAAAATGACGAAAATCATATACAGGAAAGTGGAATCCTAGAAAATGAGAATAAAAAACGGTTTAAGAACCTAAAAAAAATACAAGAAAATATAGTTATCAACAATGTAATGCCAGATGAAATCTTGATTCCGGTGGTCGAATCAATCACCAGAAAAAGGGGGAAATGGGAGAGCGATTGGTACCTATTAAAGAGTATTTTCAATAAGAAATGAATCAAACAAAAACACAACTCTGTTAAAATCGGGAAATGAGAGTTAATCCAAAGCACTGGAAGCGAGAGAGTAGAGGATTTCAAGGAAATAACAGATGAGTTTTTTAGAATATCGCCGGCGAACGGTAAAATCGACGCCGTCGGAGTACGACGGCTAACCATTACGATGTCGGCGGTAGCAGAGAGAGAGAGAGAAAAGACTTTTGGGGGAAAAATCAAAAATCAAAAAAATTAAAGAGAGAGCAATTGATGATAGCATCAGACTTTTAGTCAAAACCTGACTTTTACCAACGGTCAACAATAAATAGACCGTTGGTATATCCTTACTTTATTATTTTTTTTAAAGAAATTAACTAAGAAAAAATTAAAGTGCCCGCCATACAAAAGAGGCGGGTTTTTTTTTTTTTCATTTGGAACATATTTATAGTGACGGATAATTCAAGCGTCGGTATAAATTCTGTACCTATATCAACGGTTTTTATTAACCGTCGGTATAAATTATGTACCTATACCAACGGTTTTTCATTAACCGTCGGTATAGGTGTATCTATAATGACGGATAACTAAAGCGTCGGTATATATTATGTACCTATACCGACTGTTTTTCATTAACTGTCGGTATAGGTATATCTATAATGACGGACAATTAAACCGTCGGTATATGTTATGTACCTATACCGACGGTTTCTCATTAACTGTCGGTATAGGTGTATCTATAATGACGGATTACTAAAGCGTCGGTATATGTTATGGACTTATACCGACGGTTTCTCATTAACCGTCGATATAGGTATATCTATAGCGACGGTTATATAAAGTGTCGGTATATGTTATGTATATTCCGACGGTAACAGAAATCCGTCGCAATAGATCCTTTTTACCTACGGATTTCTAGCGTCGGTATAGGTAAGCGTCAGTATATGCAATTTGTTTGTAGTGAAGCTTACGATTACTTTAAAAAGATAAATTTATATAGATAACTAATCACATCTAATAAAAAAAATTAATTGAGACTCTTGCTTGTGTCTAACGATCGAATTCTAGGATTTGCACAAAACATAGATACCAATTAGAAAAAGCAAGATCAACCATTTAATGATCTCAAACCTGCAAGAAATCCTCTCTTTTAAGGGATGGGTTAATATATGTTTTTTGTAAATTAGACCAAATTAAAAACTATACATCCTAAAGGATTTTTTTTTTTATTTAAAAAAAAAAGGAAGATCCATATAAAAACAAAACAAGAAAAACAACTATTCTGAGGAAATATTCATGCAAACCTAATACGAATAATGAGATACGCTGTCAATATGAACTTAAATTTTAGATTTGCCTTTTTTCCTCGAGAAAGCTTTATTTGATTTTTGGTTTAAGTCTTCAACGAAACATTCAATTATTTCTCAATTTGATTTAATCGTTTCAATGTGTTAGGCTCAACAGCATATAGACAGGACATTTGTTACTCCAAATATACCAGATATCTATTTTACATTTATCGAGCCTACAGCTACACAGTAGATAAGTAAAAAAAAAACATAGGAAGAAACTCTCCACGCAACTTTTTTTTTACACTCTGACATTCACCTTCATATTCCTCCTGTCTATCATAAAAATTCTCTGAACTTTCATTAACTTAAGTATCGGACCGCATTCCAAAATCCAAACTCCAACACCCCTTTGACTTCTTCTAAACTTGCATATCAAATCCAACCTTGTCCGACAGTTCCATGACCTCACCAACTTCGTCACCAAGAAAACATCAACGCAATGAAAAAAAAAAAAAAAAAACGTTTTGCATACTACCACAAGAAAATGTAATGGAAAAATAAATGCGGGGAATGCAAAATGTAGTTAGTCAAGGAATGACCCTAGTTAGGTAGCTTCTAATGAAAATATATATGATTTTGGAGCTACTATCTCTATAATAAGTTTCGCATTTATTTACCTTTTTTTGTCAAGCCTTATTTAATTTTTAACGAGTTTATTAAAAGGTAAAGAAGACGGTCTCAATTATTTGTTGCTAACTTCACCTTGACTAAACATCCAACGTAATTTAGGAATTAATTAATTTTTTATATATGATACCTGAAACAGCTTTTATCTTAATAATTAACGATAAGAACTTGACCTAAACTTTTCTTTACCGTCCATTTTTACTCGTTTTCATTCTAATTTACCTTAAATCCAATAATTAGAATTTTTTTGAAATTTTGAAAAAAAAAATAATTTATTTGCCAATGTTAAGTACAAGTAGATCTGTTCAAGGATCAGGCTATCCGTTCTGCTTGACAGGTCAGTTCGTATTAGGCAGGGCTTGGATATATATTTTTAATTTGGACTAGTCCGGCTCGAATTATTGTTTATGAAAAAAAAAATTAATTCTAAAATATATAAATAAATTTTTAATATTTTTATAAACAATAAAATCAGCTTTCAGGTTGATCCGGACCCAACCCGAGCCTAAATTAGAAAAAAAAAAAAAAAAATTTGAGTCACGGTCCGGCTCAACCATGGACAGTAAGTATGAGAAATTCAGGTTGTGAACAGCAGTCTACGTACTAACTACAATCTTCTTCAATTCCATTTTATGTCTAGTTCATGGACTCTTTTCAACTAAGATAATTTTTTTTTTTTTGGTATTTTCAATACAATTTCAAATGAAATATGTTTATCCTTTTTTATTGTTTTTTTTCTTCTTTTGTTTGTTTATAATAGTTAAGAGGGATAGCTTTAACCTTGAAATCTTTTCATTAAAATGAGAAAAATGTCTCTACCAATTATTTTATCGGACATATAGTTAAAATCTTTGTTCGTTAAATGATAAAGGAAGTAGTTCTGTTCTTATATTTATTCAATATTTCAAAACAAACACGGCAATTACAAACAAAGTTCTGTTCTTACATGTGATACTTACTCCCAAGTCCAAACAACAAAGACATTGTGATAACTCGTATAATTATATAGTTTTTAGTTATGTTTTATTATTGTTTTGTGTCAAATACGAGTTATTATTGTTTAGTCTAATTGTGTTTATGATCTTTTATATTTTTATGTAATTTGGTGTTTTTCACAAGTTTCTTTGAGTGATTTCAGATTACTAGAATTAAGGGTAAATCCAGTTCAGTTCCAGTTCCGACACATTTTGCCATATCAGCTATATCTGGAGTTTCACTGAAGCAATAAGGCTGAAATTTGTAGCCGTGCAAAGCTAAGAGGCATATCTATCTTTTTCATGTTTTATACTTCTTGAAACGGAGTCGTTTTCCCTAGCGAAATCGACCATCAAGTTGGCTGATGTGCAATGACGTCTGTGCTGACCTGTTTTCGTATTTTGCCCATAGCTGCTTATCCACATCAGCAAATGAGCTGATTCCAACGGCTATGGATCCGTAACTGATAGGGGAACCTTTTTCTACAAGACCATGTGATCAGATCAGGCCTCCAACATTGACGAAATCGACCATCAAGTTGGCTGATCAAAATTGTCATACAATATGACGAAAATTGTTAGAAAAATTCACCCACCTATTATACCTACCTTTGAAATTTGTAAAGCTTGTCTCTTGTCATTTAGCCTTCCAAAATGTGTATAAATAGAGGGCCTTGGATGATTGTAGAGGAGATATTGTAGATAGGTAGGATATTAGCCATTGTAATAAAATTCTCTAAGTTTTCTTCTTCTTTCTTTTCTCTAGTTTTCTTTTTCTTTATTTTCTTCTTCTTCTTTCTTTCTTTTATTTCCTTCTTAGATTCTCTTTAATTTTATGTTTATGTTTACAATGCCTATGCTAGGCTAAACTTCTATTTGGTTAAGGGTGATTTCAAAGCCCTAGACATGTTTTGTGATTGATTTTTAGATTCTATCTATCATTAATTTTCTATCAAAGTTGCTTATGTTCTTCTACAAGAATTGTTCATGATGTTGTCTTGATTTATTTAGGTGTACAACTAGATAGATCTTGATAATTATCTATTGCTAGTTTAAGAATCTTGATCCGTGTAATTGTCTTGATTTCCTATTCATAAGTGGCAATTTGTGATTAATGATTATGGTCAAGTTTTCAATAATTGCAAAGTGGAACATAACCTAAGTTGAACAATCCGAGCTTATGTGTTTGTTGCTTAGATCAACCTATCTTTCTCATCATAAAGCTGCCATTAAATTGAATTTAGAGAGCTTATTCTAGGTTGTTTAATGGTTAGAGATTAAATAGAGAGCTTGTTCTATTTAACGACAAACTAAGGAAAGATTGGGATAACAGAGCTTGTTGTTATCTACGGTTGTTAACTTTGATAGTTGGTTGATATTGATAGATCTGAAATTGATTCTTAATGATGTCTAGTGGTGGAGAATGAAACCTTAACCATATTTTTCATATTTGATTCTTCTTACTTAGTTGTTTTCTTACTTTTAGTTTGCTTATTTTTATATTTATTTTTATTGGCTGGTTATACCGCCTAATTTGTATATTAACTTTGTTTTATTTTTATTGGCTGGTTATACCGCCTAATTTAGTATATATATTTTTATTGGCTGGTTATACCGCCTTGCATCTTATTCTTATTATTTACTTTAGTTTAAATCTGGCTTCAAAAACCCCTTTTCTTTTATTGTTCTTGAATTTAAGTTTTAAACTATTAACTTATAAACTAAAACCCAATCCCTGAGGACTCGACCCTTGCTAACTACTATACTTACAATTTATCTTTTTAGTGCAAGGTTAAATAAGATACACTCTTTTGGGTGCATCACATTGCTAATCGTTAAATGATCTAAAGGAATTAGTTTGTTTTTAATATACTGACAGTGGAGTTTTATAACATTAAGCGGGATTAAAAAATTGTCATATGTACCATTTCTTTTTTAAATTATTTTTTTTTATTTTTAAATATATTTTAAGGGTATGTGTCACTTTACTAATCTCATTTGTAAAATTTAAAAATTTCACAAGCAAGAATGAGATAATTTTTTTTTATAGATATCTGAAATCCGGGTCATGTCTTTGTCTTGTAAATTAAACACAAACGCCTTAGTCCACACTTTAAACTCTCTCTGGAAGCCAATGAAAACGATCACAATGCTAGAAAGTCCAAGGAAATGGGCATGGCATCGGATGGGATGGGATGGGAGTAGTCTAAATTTCCACCGTTTCTACATTTCAAGATCGAATACAGTTCGATTACTCACAATAAATAACACATATTGTGAAATAAATTAATATAAAAAAGGATATCTTTTTAATACGAGTGTTCAGACAATTTCAACTAAAGAATGATCGGATTGTTTAACTTCTCTTTTCGAGCCATGTACAACGAAATAAAGAATTCCCCTTCTTTATTTATCATTTTTACTTAGAATATGGTTGTTTGGTTACTCTAACCTTTTGCAATGACCGATTCATTGATATCTCAAGATGTAATGTAAACAAGCATGACATTTTTGTTCCCTATTCATACCAAACCTTTACAATGAGAAGGGTAGATAGCTATACTCTTTGGGTTTATAAACATTAATTTCAACACATAATACTACTTTATTTTTTCTTAAATCCCTCTAATGGCTAATACTAGTTAAATTATTAGAGATAAGAGTCAATTTATAATTAATTAATATTTATTAAATTTCTTTATTGATTGGTAGGAAGTACAGGGAAAACATATGATAAATTAATCGAAAAATGAGAATAGACTATGATAGAGCAAACAATTGTTTTCTTTATACATTGTGTTTGGATTTTCGAAGTATGGGGATTAAAGTAGACAGTTTATTTCCTCCGATTCAAAATTATTACTATTAATTAATAAAGAGATTAAACTAGAATAATTTACTCTCAAATTCTTAACTTGATATATATATATATATATATATATATATATATATATTTAAAATTAAAGTTAATGAAGGGATTTGATTTACCTCCAAAATTTTCCAATTTCTCCTTTAAATTAAACAGATCCCCAAATAGGGTAATTTTTTTTTTTTTTAGAAGAGATGTGTTCTTAAAGTTTGTGTTATAGTTTAAATTGTTCACCTACCTTCAAAGGAAGTGGATTTCCGTAAAATTGAATTCGATCGTCAACATTTACAAATTATATATATATATATAGTATAGTATAGAACCAATAGTTCATAGCATACCTTAGTCCACACATTTGAGTTGACTTAGGATAGTGAAAGTCATATTAAATAATTGAATTTGGGACTTAACTCAAATGGTTCATTCATATCTTTTAAGAGATAAATTTCCACAAAATTAAAATTTGATTCCAACACTTGCGAATTTTTTTTCTCAATTTCTCCAAAGCCTTGTCCTCTTTTATAAAAAAAAAAAAATTAAATAATTTAATTGGTGAGTACTCTTTTATAAAAAAAATAATATTAAATAATTTCATTGGTGAGTACTAGACCTGTTCAAAGATTGGGCTACCCATCCGGTCAGACAGGTTCGACCCGTATTTGATCGAACCTGGACAAGCATTTTTCAATTTGAGTAGGTCCGACCGGCCCAGCCCGAATTACTACTTATTAATAAAAAATATTTTTATTTAATTATAAAATATATAAATATCAATATAAAATAATATTTTTTAAATAATGATTCGAACTTATGAACTAAACTTGGATAAAAAATATAAAAAAATCGAAATCCGACCTGATCCGACCCATAAACATGCCTAATGAGTAGACGCATGACGTTTGCCAAGTGCCAACTAAAGCAATTTTTAAACTTCATAAAATAGATTTGTATAATTGACAAATGTCCATTTAGTAAATATATACTTCACTTCGTTATTTATAGTCAAACGGATATATGAATATGACGTCCTATAAATATATATAGATTTTTTTTTTTTTTTGAAATTTCAAAATTTTATTGGCGGATGTAGGATAATTTTATTTTTAATGTATAAAAATTGTAATATGTAAAAACTCTAAAAAGATCGAAGTCCTACGAGGATAACAGAATTGCCCTTTTCTTTCCAAACATTATACCATAAAGCAATTGGTTATACATAGACCTCTTATAGGTCGAGTAGATCTCGTCCGGCCTGACTCGAATAATTATTTAATTATTAAAAAATTATTATTTTTATTTAAATTTACTTATAAAATATATAAATATTAATTTTTTTAATATTATTTAAATCGGGCAGGTCTGAACTCGCCTAAAGTCAGGCCTAAGTAAGATGAAAAAAAAAAATTCAAGCTGCGACCCGATTTTGTCTGACCCATGAACAAGTCTAGTTATACATAAAAGATCAAGATAGAAACGTTTAGGAGGACCAATATTTTTAATACTCTTTTGTATAAATATGTATAGGAAAATTTAAGCATTAATTTGTTTTTATGAAAGCTATAATTTGAAAGAAGGGAATTTTTGGATCTAATTATATTTCAGTTGAAAATTACTTGCACCAACAAAATTGACGATCAAATACCGGAGGAAAATTATAATAATTTTCATGTTACTTCAACTTAATTGTTATTTTTGAAAAAGAAAAAAAAATCAAATCTCGTTATATCTAGAGATGTCCATAGATTGGGCCTGTTCGGGTTAGGATTATATATGGTAACAACACCATATTTGTTTGCTTAAATCCGGTCCATCCGATAATTCAGACTTTAAATTTTGCTCAAACTCGTCCAAATATGTAAATGGATAGCTCAGCTCTGTCCAGACCCTCCCATATTATTTTTTCTAAAAAATAAAAAATATATATTATTTTTTATTTAATCTTTAATAATTTAATTTTTTTTCTTTTATTAAGTTCTAAAACATAAATAACTTAATATATTTTCTAATTTTTACACTATAATATTATAAATTTATTCTTTATATGATATAAATTAAATAATATATAAATATTAAAATAATATATATTATATAATTAAAAATAGGTCGGCCAGATCGAGTTTGAGTTTTGAATGTTAGAGTCAAGGCCGTTTCATTTTTTAAACGGGTCTCCTTTTTTTTGTACAAGCTCATTGTTTCGACTTTCGACTTAACATTTTTATCTAAGTCCTCCCAAATATCAGGTGAACCTTCGAATTTGAACGAATAACCTAATCCATAAACAGGTCTATCTTTGTTAATATTCCATATGTATTGAGCTATGCAACTCTATCTAATTAGTGAAAGCATATATAAATGCATACCATTATGCAAAAAGCAATTATCTTAATATCAAAAAAAAAAAAAATCAAAATTTCAAACAAATGAAACTTGATTAAGTGCTGGTGACTGGTTGCCTATGTCAAACTTTGAGATTTATCCAAAAATATATGAAAGAAGTCAGTCTTTCAATAGAATTTTATCTTAAACAAAACTTTGTTATTTTTTTAACCAAGAAGTGACGTAACTCTAATGAATTCTTGTGCTTCTTGGCAATCTACTTTACAAGTCTACTTTATACACCATCAAGTATCAATAAATTATAATTCGTCTTTAACCTTTATAAATATAATTTTTAGTTATAGCAGAAGTGGTAATTGGTTAAATTGGATCGGGTTAATTAATTTGAGTCAAATGATTTCAAATCTAAAAAATTTAGATGGCTTTGAATTCGAATAATCTCTGATAATTCAAATGACACTTACATTTCTGAAATTAATTCGATTTATTACATTTAAGTCATTTTGAATTTATATTTTTGAATTTTTAAATTAAATAAATTAAAATTAAAATCATTCGAATTCAATCATCCCGGATTTGGATTAAACGGATTTAAATAATTTTTTTAGACAAATTAAATCGAATTGATTATAAATTTGAGCATATTTTCTAAATTTGGATGGGCTTTATCCATTCTAAATAACAGTAATTTCTTTTTATCTAATAAACCCACTTTTGTTTTTAAAATAATAATTGAAATGATTTTTCTATTGAATTGTTTTTTTTATAATTCGAGCAGACTTTTTTACTTTTTTACTGTAGCCTATCACGTTTCTCGAAAGTGCGTGAAATTGAAAAAGATTCAGCCGTCACCAAGAATTACCTCAGAGTCAGTTAAGAACGCGGCACGTTTCGTTTCAACGCCACCGGGTCAACGTTGATGTCTTAAATAAATAAACTCGTACTTACCAATTTTTACCATGTTAAATAAAGACCCGACCCCATCCAAGATTACCGGACATGCACTCTTTTTAATTCTCCCTCACAAGTCAAACAATGACCCTTTTTTTCCCCCATATTTTAATGTTGTGTTAATAAATCCCACATATAATAATAAGATTGAAAAAACTTGCAAAATTAATGCGTGAGTGCCATTCCATAATTAATCCGAAGATTGATTTCTGATTTCTCAGTCCTTTCAATTACCGTAGGTGTTGGGCTTATTTTTATTATTTTTTGTTTGTTACTTTTTAATATATTCATCAATATAAATTATATGTATGGGAGTTATTTATAAATTATGAATATCATATTAATAAGTGATGATAAAGTTGTAATAGATAAAAAATAATGGACGGATCCTAATCGTTGGCGTAGTTACCAAAATGTAAAAATAAAAAAAAAAATTATTTATTATTAATTTAATCTGAGACGGCTTTTTTCACCTTTTGGCTTGGTTCCAATATAAATACCAAGCATTGTAGTTGTTAGTTAGGCCTTTCAATCAAAAATTAGCAGCCAGCAGCTAGAGGTAGGTCTCCCCTACCCACTTCACCAGTATACAAATACCATTTCACCAGTATACAAATACCATACCAAAAAAAAGAGAGTTAAAGCCAAATTTTTTCTGCAAAATTTTAGTAAGGATTGTGATCAGAGATGGAGAATTTGATGGGATTGTTGAGAATTCATGTGCAAAGAGGAGTGAATCTTGCTGTGAGAGATATTGTAAGCAGTGATCCTTATGTTGTTGTCAGGATGGGAAAACAGGTAAATTTAGGACATTTTTCTTTTGGAGCATTTCACGTTCTGGGTTTTGTCTGTTTTTTCATAAGATTTGGTCAGTTTTTTTTTTTTTTGGGGGGGGGGGGGTTGAGAGTTTCAGTTCTGTAATAAGTCAGGTACAAAACTGACATTTTCTTTTTTTTTGTTCTCTGTTAGAAAGACACAAACCTTTTCAACAACAAGAGCAGACATATTACATAGGTGCTTGCTTCTGTTTTTAGTTTCAAATGTTTTCTGTCCAGCTTTCTTAAATTCCTTTCTTCAAATTGTTAATTTCTTTTTCTTCTTTTCTCTATAACTTTCTCCTAAAACAATTTTTTAAAAACCCAACCGAATCAACAATCTGTTTAAGTGAAATAAAAATCTAGATGGTTTTCTCATGTTTTAAAATTTTTGTTTTTTGATAAAATCTTTGGAAATTTAATCTGTGCAGAAATTAAAGACTCGTGTCATAAAGAAGAATATCAATCCGGAGTGGAATGATGATTTAACTCTTTCCATTGCAGACCCAAGTCTTCCAGTTCAGCTTGTAAGTATTATACTTGTATTATTCATTTCAATTCCAAGATTTATTTCAATCTCAAACCTGCTGGAAGATGATCAAATTAGACATTTTCAGTGACTGATATGAATTATATAATTGCAGGCGGTATATGATAGAGATACTTTTAGTTTAGATGATAAAATGGGGGATGCAGAAATTGATATTGCTCCATTAATAGAAGCTGTAAAGATGCGTTTGGAAGGTCTTCCCAATGGAACTGTAATCAAGAAAATACAGCCAAGCAGGCAAAACTGTCTATCCGAAGAGAGTTGCATAAGTTGGAGCAATGGCAAAGTTGTTCAAGACATGTTCTTGAGGCTGAGAAATGTTGAGTGTGGTGAAATTGAGCTTCAATTGCAATGGATTGATGTTCCTGGTTCCAGAGGACTTTAATTAGTTTATTACTTGCTTTATTTCAGCTGTTGTAGTGTGTGTGTGTTTTTCTTTTTGCTGATACTAATTAAGCGTAGTATTGTGCATAGTAGATTTTGAGAGTGTCATAATTAACCCAGTTAGAGTGCTAATTAAGCACCATGGGAGAGTTTCTTCTTTGTTCATATATGCTAAAAACAGGGAAATATTAATTATTTAGCTGAATTTACTGTCATCTATAATTTTGCTAAATGCTAATGATTATGGAAATAAAATACAAAGTGTACTGAACAAATTAGAAATTAGATTCCTTAATTCTTGTTCTTCTTTTCATTATCAAATTTGGTAAAAGAAGATGCATTCTAATGAAATAAGTCAGGATTATAAATCAAAATTGGTAGAACTCTCCACCAAATTCTTTGACTCCCAATCTGATATTCTAGTTTTTCATGAGCTAGCTTATTATTATTTATCCTAACATGTGAAAAGAAACACTAGTGCAATTAAGAACTAAATCCAAATATCATCCACTAAACTCCCCCATTCCCACGTGCAGTGATCCTGTCGTTTGATCTCATTAATTGCCATCAAAGAATCAGACTCTATGATCATACACATGAAACCAAACTGTCGTTCTAATTCATTTTTGCATGGAAAGGAGAAGAAACATGCTCAACTTTGGCAATAGCAGAAAAATATAAATATACTCTCCATCTAGACCCTCTATGTAAAACCTCCTTGCCCTCCAACAAACTTCGCCGAAGAATATATGGATTGTAACCCAGTTGTGTTCATCAAAGAAAAGATTAAGGAATTGTATCTCGCTTTCAATACTCTATAACACTAAGAGTTCTTACTATGAGCCAATCTCCAATACTGTTTAGTCAAAAGTGCTAAATTAAAAAGCCTCAAAATCTTTAAAGCCCATGCCTCCCTATCCAGTTAAGAATAACATAAATCCTCCCACCAAATCCAATATAACCTTCTCCTATCATTCCCATCACCCCACCAAAAACACAACCATCAACATCAACGTAACAAAAGACTTAAACAGCTTAAAACAGCACATATAATATAATACATTGGTGTAGCTTGTGCAACAAATTGGTGCATAATCGCTTGGCCTGCTTGTGACAGTACAGCACATATAATACAAGTATTTCATTAGAATGAATTTTATTGTTAACTCTCCTTCAAATTGCATTTACAAAATTTTGAAATCTAAAATATGGGTTATGGGTTTTTGGGTTAATAGTAGGTAGGTGCACTCCTAAAAAGATTTCGGTTTCCCTGGTTGTTGTTGAACTCTATGCCACTTTTACTTTGAAAGAAATTTCTGTTTGATCTTACTAGGCAGCAGGCAGTGGGCACCATTTGATTTGGAAACCGTTTGGGACCGTAAATAGTGTGCTTCTTTCTGCGTAGACCTGCTCAAGGGTCGAGTAGTCCGTCCGGCCTAATCCATATTGAGCCAAGTCTGGATAGAGCTTTTCTCAATTCGGACCGGCCCGACTTGAATCATTGTTCATATAATAAAAAATATTTTTTTATTTAAATTTAATTATAAAATATATAAATATTAATATAAAAATAGTTTTTATAAATTTTTTATTAGTTTTTAAACAATAAACCGGGTTGATGGACCGGCCCGGGTTCGTCCAAAACCAAATCTAGATAAGAAAATTAAAAAAATTTCAAATCGCAATCCGACCCAGCACATGAACAGATTTACCTCCGCGTTGTCTCCTCCTAAATGACATTAATTGGATCCATTTCATTATAAGGCATCATTTGAATTTGCATCTATTTAAAAGAGCAAGTAACGCATTCCCAACCGCACTGCCCCGTTAAACGAGTCCAAACGGGCTCTTATTAGATTTTGCGGTGAAGTCTACCATTCATGGGTATGGGATCTCAAATATCGACCCTAATTCAATTAACACCTTTATTGAGATTACTGTAAGATGAAAAATTATTAGATGATGGAGTTTTTAAATTTCAATTAAAAATATTGATACATGTATCTTTGTTAATCATTTTCGGTGCTTTTTGATTTCATTTTGTGACCGCAAATTTTATCCTACTTGGTTCGATCCCTCAAACTTTCATATTGTACGTTTCTCTAATTATGAATCTCTCCATCAACCGAAAAAACCATCAACAATCTTATTAAAGCATATTTATAAAATTAATAAATTAATTAATTATTAAGTGAAAATATAACAAGTGATAACTAATTGATCTCGTTTTGTAAAATTTATAAACACCACCATCCATATAGTTTCTTAGATACATGTATGACAAAATGGGTGGACTAGGCTGGCCTGGTACACTACATTGTTGGGCTCGATGTTGGATAGTGTCGGGCCAGCCCAAAATGGGTATAATGCCAGCTCAACATATGGTTTGAGCCGAGCACGGTTCAATATTTAATTTCCTCTTTCCTTTTATATTATATATATATATATTCTTTAATTATTTTTCTTTTTGCAAAAAACAAAAAAAAACTATACACATGATTTACATGGTTTGCCTTAAAATTCCGACCTATACGAGAAAAAAGAATTTTAGAATTTTTCAATATAAATAAATAAATTTAAAAAGTACTATTAACTCAAAATGAATTAAATTTTACAAACACGAATAACAAATAACATATTTCATTATGGTCCAAATTGTTTCTTCCAAAAATATATCTTGTCCTTGTGAAAATGTTTAATCAACTTAAAAATAAAGTCCAAAAGGCAAAAAAAAAAAAAAAATGGAGATAAATATGAGCATGTTGGGTCACATGTAGAGGTGTGCAAATTTTCGGTTTATCGAAAAAATCGATTGAAACCGATCAAATTCGGTTAATTTGGTTTGGTTTGTTCGATTTTTTGTTTATTCGGTTATTTAATTCGGTTTAATTGGTTTATTCGATCAGTTTGTGATTTTTTATTTTTAAACCAAAACGATTGAATAAACCGATAATAAATTAAAAAAATAAATAATATTATTTTATTTAAATATACTCAAACTCAATTAACAATTTAATATTATCCAACTCAACCTAACCCAAAATAAATTAACCCAACCGAATCCAACAACGCATAACCCAAATAATCGAAAAATCGAAAAAACCGATCGAACCGATTAAGTTCGGTTCGGTTAGTTCGATTTTAAAATATATTTCGATTTAGTTCTGTCGATTTTAGTGATTAATTCGATTTAATTGAACTTTTGAAATTTTAAAATTGAACCGACCAATTGACCGAACGTTCACCTCTAATCATGTGCCATGTGCCAACCTATGGCCTGTATAGGTCATGCCATGCCGACTCATGTAGTCAGGTGTCAAGATATCCTGACGTGCCGGCCCATTTACCGGCCAAAGCAATAACCAATAACCTATACGTACTTGAATGAAAATGATTTTTTATAAGATTATTATTGAGTCAAAATTATATGTCAATGTGATTGCCCTTCAAATCGTTTAATTTATTTAAAGAGTCTAATTAAAACATAATGAAATAATGGTTTGGAAAAAGGAATCCTCAATGAATTTTGGTAATAACACATTTAAAATCGAAAAATAGTTTGGATGAACCACATCTATATAAAAACAATAAAAGTAATCCGAGAGGTAATTCCTCAATTGTTATCCAATTGAGGGATAATTATGTAATGGCATTTTTTTTTTGGAGATTGTGATAGAAGAAAGGAAAAAGAAGGAAAGAGAAAGGAAGGGAGGAAAGGAAAGGAAAGTAAAGGAAAAGAAGAAGAAAAAAAAATCCATATGTTCATATTGTGTTTATATTATTTTTTGTATCATAATTGTATTCAAGTTATTATATATTTGACACGTTAATAATTCGTTTTATATAAATTTTGACACGTTCGTGTATTCGTGTCGTGTCGTATTTTAATTTTTTTCCCTTGTCGTTTTCATGTTGTATAATCATGTCGTGCTTGAAATTGCCTAGATCTAATTGACACTATTCGAATAACTTTCAATTTTGTGTCACATGTCATGATTGGTTTTTTAATTTTTTTTTTTAAAATAAGATCATATTAATCGTTTGCCTTTTATATTATTGAATTAAAAATTACTGTATTGATGAATAGTTCGTATTATATAGATTTTGATACATTCGTGCATTCATGTCGTGTTAGTGTTATTTTTTCGTGTTGTATTGTATTTTTGTTATTTTTTCGTTTCGTGTTTATGTCGATGTCCGAAATTGTCAAGTCTAATAGGCATTATTCAAATAACTTTCAATTTTGTGTCAAGTTCGTTTTATATAAATTTCGACGCGTTCGTGTATCCATGTCATGGTCATGTTATTTTTTCATGTCGTGTCGTATTTTAGTTATTTTTTCATGTCATATTCATATTTGACACGTGTCACGTGTTGTATAATGATTGGTTCTTTATTTTTTTTAAATAAGATAATATTAATTTTTTGATTTTTATTTTATTGAATAAAAATTATTGTATTGATAAATTATCGGAAAAAATTAAAATATTGAATAATAATATAAAACGGGTTGATGTATGTAATTTTTTTTAAAACTTTTCTTGTTAAATCAAAAGAAAAAATATTATGATGATTAAATAGTAAAAAAAACTATGTTAAATAATGTTATAAGTTATGAGTTATGATAGTTGTTAGGCTTATATTTTATTATTTTTTTATTTCTTAATATGAACAGAAATAATAGATATCAATATAATCTAAATAAATTAAATTTTGATATCCATCTCAATTTTTTTTTACATATAATACATATATATTGTATTTGTGTTATTTTATATCTATATCTTACTTTAAAAGTTGTCCTCAAGTTGGGATATTTTGCATGATTTGTCATAATGATTCAATTTTAACTTTAAATTCATGTTCTTTTTATGTATGATAATTGTATTCAATGTATTATCAATAAAAATAAAATCGAAGCAACGCGAAAATTCAACTAGTAATTTTTTCGAAAGTAATCACATTGATTAGTTTACTTCTTTAGACTCCGTTTGGTAAATTAATGGTTTTATTTTTTATTTTTATTTTGTATAAAATGAATAGAAAGAAACATTTCAAAAAAAAAATGAATAGAAAGGAAAAAAATAAAAAACTTAATTTCAAACTTAATTTTTTTTATTTTTTATGTTTTACAGATTTTTGGTGTTATCATTCAGTAAAAAGTTCATCTATCGCCATAATTTTGTAAGTTTTTTTTACTTAATAATTAATATTTATTGTTTAACTTTTCGATTTCATTCAATCTCATTTTTATTAATTAATATATATGTACATTAAATTAATATTTATGTGTTTTTTCTTTTTAATTATAGTAATGTTTATAGATAATAAAATTTAAAATTTTTCATATTTGTATATAAATTTAAATAGCGTGTCAAATCACAAACAACTCATATCATACAAAATCTAGTATATATAAAGCACAATGTTGAAAAACTTTTAAATTGATGAAAATTGACATTAAAAGTTTGCTGCATCTAGCATACATGCAACGCATATAATGCCAAATCTAGTATTATATTTCTAAATTTCTATTTTAATCTTTTTTGCATAAATATTAATAATATTTATCTAATTTATGAATAAGAACTTTGCTTTCATTGAAAGATTTTCATTAATTAAATTTATTTGATAAAAATGAGTTAAAGTTTACATTGATTTTTTTTTCTTTCAAAATTTTAATTTTAAATTAACATTAAAAGTAATAAATTTTATGCTAATCAGATATATTAAATGCACATGAAATAAATTTTACATGTTAACGTGCACTATATTATTTTCATTTATTTTAATTATTTTCAATTATTTCTTTCTCTTTAGAGTTTTAATTTTTTATTAACTTAAAATTTTAAGCTACTTCGATATATTTCTAATTGGACAACCTTTACATGTTAATATACATTTTATTAAAATATATAGCTATACAATATACAACTATATATTCAATAATTATTATTTAAGAAAAAGATAAAATATATGCACGTGACAGTAAATTCTATTATATATATAAATACAGATGTTGAGAAATTTTTGAACTGACGAAAATAGACATATATATATTCATTATTTCTCAAAATAACCATTTTAATATTTTATTATAAATATTAATAAGATTTATTCAATTCATAAATAAGAACTATACTTTCACTAAAAGATTTTCATTTAATAAAATTATTTGATAAATAAAAGTGAGCTAAATTTTACATTAATTTTTTTAATTTTCATTTTATATTAACAGTAAAAATAATAAATTTTATGTTAATATGATATATATGTACACAGAACAAACTTTACATGTTAACATGCAGTTTTTAAAGATTAACATGCACTTTATTAGTTTCAATTATGCATACAATATACAACTATATATTTGATATATAATTACAATTTAGAATTTTCTTTGTTTGAAGAATATTAACTCTAATTAACGTTAAAACTAATAAACCTTATGTAATCTAAAATAGTTTTTTTTTTATATTAATATAGGTTTTTTTAATTTTTAATTTTCAAATTATCTATTTTTTTTTTTTACGTACCAAAATACTCTAATTTTTACACAAGTTGAGAAATTGTCATGACCAATGGTTATTTTCCAATAGGTTTTTATATTTTTTTGTTTAAATCTGTATTAAAGTCGCCCTCAGTTATACCTTCAATTAAAGGATAATTTGTTTTGGTTTCTCTTGAATTGCGTGTCAAGCAATTCTTTAAATTTTAAAAAATTTAAATATTCGTGTTGTATGTATACTATTTTTTTCTTGTTATAATCGTATTTTATATATTACATATATAAATATAAACACGTTATGTATAGATTTTGACATATTTGTATTATGTTAGTATTATGTTTTGGTGTTATATTGTGTTTTAGTTATTATTATTATTTTTTTTTTGTATATTTGTAAATAAAACTAATTTTCTAGTGTGGAAGTCGCCCTCCATGAGGACAGCTTCCACACTATTTTTTTTTTTAAAATATTTAAAGTATAACCGTTGGCCCAACTTTTTTATTTTTTTTAAAAAAATTAAAAATTATATAATTTATAATTTTAAAAAATAAAATTGTAATAAAATTTAAAATTTAATAAAAAATTAAAAAAATAACAATTTACAAATTTTTAAAAAAATAGCGTATACAAAAGATCTGTATTTAAAACTATCTTTGATGGCGGTTTCCAAACTATATTAAAATTAGCGTATTTTGGTCAATAACGATACTTTCTTAAATTCAAACTTTTAACCAAAGAAAAATAAAAAATTTATAAAAAATACATTATACAAAAATATACTATTCTCGTTATATTATACATTATTATACAAAAGTACATTTATTCTAATTATTTATGGAGGAGCTCTCTTATTGCGTGGTGTTGAGCAACAGTCCGGAGCTCTCTTATTGCGTGGTTGTTGCACCCGTTGTTCAACCTCGTCAGTGGCATGTATTCGCGGTCGATCTCATCCTCGACCTCTTGCTGTAACCGCCACTGGTTCTAGTTGTGTGGCATCTGCATGCTCATGGATGGTGCTGTAATGACCCACATCAGCTGCATCAGTCGATGGAAACTCACTGTTGGAGGAACCCATATCTTCTGTATCTAAAAATGGAAATCCACTGCTAGAGGAGCCAACACCTAGTCCACCCATAAAGAGAACCTGACTACTAGATGGACCCACAAATGATGTACCACCATATGTTGACGCAAGGGTTCCAAACTGATACAGTGTACTTAGATATGCTGAACCTAAACTTCGGGTGAGGAGCTGGTCATCTAACCTCGTCCTTGCCGGTGATGGTCGATAACATTCATCAACATCATCCCCTGGGTGACTGATGGAATAACGATGACTGGATGCTACTCCATGATCCGTTCAGGATCAAGATAACTAAATGACATTCTCGATGTAGTGAACTCCTCCGCATGTGATGAGGCTGGTTGACGCGTCCGCCCACGTTGTCGGCTAGGTCTAGGAACTTTCATTTTCTGTGTAGGAGGGACTGGATTTGAAGTTCGTCAGGGAAATGGCGTACTCCTAACATCCTCAAAGTTCGACGGTGGACAAACAAAAGGCCGACCTTCATCCTTATACCATTTTATGTAATCATCAGATGGTATGAAATTATTACCAACAATGGCATAACCTAGAAGAATTCATTGAGAACGTATATCCCATCACTTTATCCATTTATGATGTTTTTTAGGCCAGAATTCTTCATGACGCCTACGCATGTCAATCTTGTGAACCTTATCAAGGTTCACCGGTGGTTGGGAATTGGTTGTTGTATCCCAAATTGTCGCATCACTCTGTCTGTATGGTGCCACTCCACATATGCAAAAGCATATCAATGCTATATTTGCTTGCCATATATGACAATTACTGTAGGCATCCGATGGGAGGCATACCATAATTTCATATGAAGAATATGGCATCCACACAAACTGTGAATAATAATTATAAATTATTAGTGTTCATATGGATTAAATACACAAATACTTGAATGTAACAATCGAAACATTTACCTTATCATATCCTAGTCGATCTAGTTGTAGTCTTATACTTGCAAGGTCGGTCTGAATATCGGTATAATCTTTACGATGACTCCATCTGTTAAAATGCATATAAAATCTTAATAGAAAAAAAATACAAGTTTGTACAAAATTAATAAAATAATTAAGATTATTACCTGCTTGCAATGAGGTATACAAGCGAAAAATTCACGAGTGGAGCAAGAAATGACAGTCGATACCAAGCCTATGACTGCAGAAGTACTAAACATCCGCCTATGTCATGGCTCTTTGGAACTGTAGCCCGACACAGTTATCTATACAAAAATCCTAAACACGCAGAACCACAGCTATAATTTGAGGCATGCTCTAAATAACGAAGTAATGGAAGATACAATAAATGTACCCGATTGCTCGATTTGTCGGGCATTAGCATTCCTCCAATCAAACGTAAAATATATGCTCTAGTAGCATATTTTACCTCTTCTTCACTTGCATGTTTGGGGAGATTTTGAAAGGACTACAACCAAGTTAGTTTCATCGTTGAGCCCTTGACATACTCTTCTGGAAGTACAGCGTCTAATAAATTTTGACATTCTTCATTCCAATCTAGAAAGCTTACGCGTGTAACTGCCATGCCATCCACTAGAAGTCTAAGTTGAAGCGCAACATCTTCTAGAGTGATCGTGCATTCATCACACGGAAAATAAAAAGTGTGCATCTCGGGTCTCCATCGTTCAATCAACACACTAATTAAATCGGCCTGAAGCAGAAATCATCGAACTTGAGCTGCTTAATAAAATTCGGCTATCTTTAAGTGTTCAATAATATATGGATGCGGGTCGTCAAAAGAAATTTTCCTTGAACGTAAGATGTGACGAGTATCCTGTTGATAATTAATTAAATTAAATAATTATAAAATTATAAAAAATTAATAATGCAATACAGATAATATTACAAAAATTTACTTACCTCTTGAAATACAACTGAGGATGTGATTCTCTTATAACCTCAACAATGATGATGAAGCCATTTTTAAATCAACGCTAAGAGATTTTGTATGAAACAATGAAGAACTTCAAAGATTTTTTTTTTTTGGTATGAAATAAGAGGAAGAAATTTGAGTTTATGAATTAAGTTGGAAGAAAGAATGAAAGAGAGGGTGATTTGTAGAGATGGGGTTGGGTTGGGATTTTGAAAGCAAAGGTTCAATTTTTTTTTTTAAATTTATTTTATTTGAAAATTGTAACTACTGCCCCGACGGTTATAATTTAAATATTAAAAAAAATCTTCTTAAAAGTGTGGAAGCCGCCCTCATGGAGGGCAGTTTCCACACATGAAAATGTTATTTATTTTTTTAAGAATATACAAGGGATATATTTTTATTTTTTTTTTGTTGAAATCTGTATGGAAGCCATCCTCTTTAAGGACGGCTTCCATACAAATTTAAACAAAAAATATATATAAAAACCTGTTGGAAAATTGCCATGGGCCATGGCGATTTCCCAACGCGTGTAAAAAAATAGAGTATTTTGGTACATAAAAAAACGATAATTTGAAAATTAAAAATAAAATAGCTATATTAATATAAAAAACCTCTAAAATATTTCGCACATAAGCAAACGTTGCATTTTAATATGCATTTTATTAATTTCAAAAATTTTCCATCAATTTTAAATATTTGTACAATATAGAACTATATAACCAATATATAATTATTATTTAAAAATAAATAAAAAGTAAGTATTCACATGCAATGTATGTGATGATAAATTAAGTATATATATAGCACAAATGTTGAAATTTTTTTAAACTGACGAAAATGGATATTTATGTTCATTATATTTTTGAATTGTCATTTTAATTTTTTTATTATAAATATTAATAAGATATATGCAATTTATAAATAAAAATTATACTTTCATTAAACACTTTCATTAAATAAATTTATTTCATAAATTAAAAATGAGTTAAAGTTTATATTGTTTTTCTTTTTGGAGTTTTAATTTTACATTAACGTTAAAAGTAACAAACTTTATGTGAACTAATATATGATATATTAATGTACGTGGAACAAACTTTACATGTTAACATGCGGCAAATTTATCGAGATATTGCTTCTTTTTTTTTTTTTTTTTAATTTTCAAACTACATACATTTTGAAATTATATACCAAAATGCGCTGATTTTTTTACCCGTTGACATATCATATATCGACTTCCGAGCTTAAAAATGAAAAAGAAAATGCACTGGGAAGTTGCCATATGATATGGCGACTTTCCAACACCTTTTTTTAATTTTTTTTTTAATTAAATATAAAATAAATATACATTTTAAATTATTTTAAAAGCCTAAATAATATAATTTTTATAATATTATTATTTTTATATATAATTAATTAATTATTTATATATATAAAATAAATATATATATATAAATATAAATTTTTTAAAAAACATATTCTAAATTTTTATTTTAAAATTTTATATAATTTTTTATTTAACTTTTTAAAAACTTTAAAAATTCATATTATAAAAATTTTCAGTGAGTGAGTGATCAATTTTTCAGTGAATTAACCCTGGCCAGAAAATGACAATCAGATTCCATCCGGTACAAAGGATGGGATTTGTTATCAGATTTTTCAGTGAATTAACCCTAGCCAGAAATTGGGAACCAGATTCCATCCGGTACAAAGGATGTAATTTGTCATCAGATTTTTCAATCAATGAGTGATCAGTTTTTCAGTCAATTAACCATAGCCAGAAAATAGGATTCAGATTCCATTCGGTACAAAGGATAGGATTTGTCATCAGATTTTTCAGTGAATTAACCCTACCAAAAAATGAGAATCAGATTCCATCTGGTACAAAGGATGTGATTTGTCATCAGATTTTTCAGTTAATGAGTGATAAGTTTTTTAGTCAATTAACCCTAGCCAAAAAATGAGAATCATATTCCATTCGGTACAAAGGATGGGATTTGTCATCAAATTTTTTAGTCAATGAGTGATCAGTTTTTCAGTGAATTAACCCTAGCCAGAAAATAAGAATCAGATTCCATCCGGTATAAAGGATGTGATTGTAATCAGATTTTTCAGTCAATGAGTGATCAATTTTTTAGTCAATTAACCCTAGCCAGAAAATGAGAATCATATTCCATCCGATACAAAGGATGAGATTTGTCATCAAATTTTTCAGTCAATGAGTGATCAGTTTTTCAGTGAATTAACCCTAGCCAGAAAATGAGAATCAAATTCCATCCGGTACAACGGATGGGATTTGTCATTAGATTTTTCAATCAATGAGTGATCGATTTTTCAGTGAATTAACCCTAGCCAAAAATTGGGAATCAGATTCCATCCGGTACAAAGGATGGGATTTGTCATCAAAATTTTCAGTCAATGAGTGATCAATTTTTCAGTGAATTAACCCTAGCCAGAAAATAGGAATCAGATTCCATCCGATACAAAGGATGTGATTTGTCATCAGATTTTTTAGTCAATGAGTGATTAATTTTTCAGTGAATTAACCCTAGCCAAAAAATGGGAATCAGATTTCATTCGGTACAAAGGATGGGATTTGCCATCAGATTTTTCAGTCAATGAGTGATCAATTTTTCAGTCAATTAACCCTAGCCAGAAAATAGGAATCAGATTCCATCCTGTACAAAGGATGGGATTTGTCATCCGGTACAGCACAATGAACCATTATAAATTCATAATACTGATGAAGGTTTACAATACCCCCTACACCAGTTTGTCAATCAGATTTTTGCTGAGTGCTAATATCTCCTCATTCTCATTCTTCTCTATTTCTTCTTTCTTTTGCTCAGTGATAATACCTCCATTATCATCCTTCTCACTTTCATTACTACACAACATGAGCAACATAATGGTCTCATTGGTCTACTATAATGGCCAAATTCATAATATTGATGAAGGTACTACCTTTGACTGTGAACGTCCTAAAAGCTTTCGTGTTGATGAAGACGTCACATTAGAGGAACTGAAGGTGAAAATTCATACAAAAATCAAAGCTGGAAATACAAAAAAATTTCATAGATTAAGTATAGGTTTCCTCTTTCTATTGGTGAAGGATGTGTATGATATAGGACTTTTCCACTAGAAGATGATTATGATGTGAGAGGCATGTTTCATGTTCATGAGACATTTCAAAATGTTGGAGTACTTGAGTTATATGCTGACATTGAGGATTGTGGGCTTCCAGAAGATGATGATTCTCAACCGTTGTATGATGTTCCCACTTCATACAACGTTCCCACAGAAGAAGTGCCATCTCAAGCTACAACGTTTCATAATTCATTTGTCTCACCAACAATTCCTACTGCCCTGGATGATGTGCCAGCTGGTGATGATCCTGTTTAGTCATGTGGAGCCCATGGTGAATATATTGGTGACTTTAATGAGCAAGAAGAAGAGTATACTGAATTCGCAAATAACAGTGATGAGAGCAATGATTTTGACCGAGACATTGGCCTTGATATCAACACTTATGGAGTTCTTCTCCCTTATGAGCCTGCATCCCATATGCACACCCTGGATCTGGAGGTAATGTAAGTTCCAAAATTTCTAGAATATGGTCATACATTTGCTGCACCTCTGAGTTGGAATCCATCTACAGTTGATCTCTGTGTTGGGTTACAATTTCCAACGAAAGATGTTGTGCTTTCAGCTATTAAGCACTACAACATCAAACACTCTGTAGATTACAGAGTTATTGAATCCTAGCCAACAAAATATCATGGCAAGTGTCCAATGTATGTGAAAGGGTGCAATTGGAGAATAAGGGCAACATTCATGAAGAAGAAACAAGTATGGGAGATTAGAAAATATAATGGGCCTCATACTTGCACATCGGGAAGAATTTCACAGATCATTGCAATTTAGATTCTAACATGATCTGTTCATGCATTATGTCATTGGTCCAAGCAAATTCGGAGATTTTCGTTTCAGTTTTAATCTCTAAGATGCGAATTCAGTATGAATACATAACTTTTTATAGGAAAGCGTGGAAAGCAAAGCAAAAGACAATTGTTCGAGTCTTTGGCGATCGGGATAGATCGTACAATGATCTGCCTAAATGGTTGGGTGCAATGCAACATTTCGTTTCTGGTACAATTGTGGAATTGCAAATAGTACCTGCATATCACGGTGATGACTGGTCCATGGTAAGAGAATATTCCATCAACTCTTTTGGACATTCAAGTCCTGCATTGAAGGGTTTTCGTATTGTAAACCTATTGTGCAAATAGACGGTACGTTCTTATATGGAAAATACAAAGGAACATTGTTGTTAGCTATTGCACAAGATGGCAACCGAAATATACTACCAATTGCTTTTGCCATTGTGGAGGGTGAGATAGCGGAGGCTTAGTCCTTTTTTCTCACTAATTTGCGTACACATATGACAACATAACCTGGCATATGCTTGATGTCTGATCGACATGAATCCATCAAAGCTGCAATCAGACGCCATGGTAGTGGATGGAATCCTTCAAATGTATACTCTGTATACTGCATTCGACACATTGCAGCTAACTTCATGAAGAGGTTTAACAATAAGGAATTGCGTCGACAAATTGTCAACATGGGTATGGAATCAGATCATAGTTATTTTATCTCTTATATTTCCTTTAAAATATAAAATAATGCTGAAATTAACAAGTTTTTTATTTTTATTTTATTAGGATACGAGTTAAGGCGACCCCATTTTCATTGGATGTATGAGATTCTTCTTGGAGAAAAAGTAGAGGCAGCTAATTGGCTTGATAAGATCCCCAAGGAAAAGTGGGCCTAATCATATGACGAAGGAAAACGCTATGGGCATATGACAACCAACCTAGCTGAATCTATCAATTCAGTGTTGAAAGGGATGTGCCATCTTCCCATTACTGCTTTGGTACAGGCAACATATTATAGGTTGGCTGAACTTTTTGTTAAGATGGGCAACAAGCAACAAACAATGATCAAGGGAGGGCACACATACTGTAAAACAGTCACAGAGGCAATGCAAGAAAATCGCAGGAAAGCTAACTCCCACTCGGTTCGTAATTTTACACGCGCAAATCAATTTTTTTTTTTTATTGAGGAGTTACTTGACCCACAAGAGGGAGTTGCTACAATGAAGTACAAAGTAAATTTTAGTGAGATGTGGTGTGACTGTGGGAAGTTTTCAGTACAAAGGTTCCTTTGTTCACATATAGTTGCTGCTTGTGCACATGTCCATGTAGATTGCATGCAATATGTGGACAATGTCTATAAACTTGACACTATATTCAATGTTTATAGGCATGAGTTTGAAGCAGTTGCAAATGAAGGTTATTGGCCTCAATATAAGGGACCAAAAGTGTGTCCCAATCCAGAAACGCGAAGAGATCCACATGGTCGGCCAAAATCAAGTCGTATTCGTAATGAAATGGACCTCAGGGAGAAAGGCCAACCAAAACGTTGTGGATTAAGTAGAAATGAAGGTTATAGCCGTCGAAAATGTCCTTATTTATCTGGCATATCAGGGGAGAGTTCGCATCAACAATGAACCAATTGCATGTTCTGCACCTGTAATATTTACATATTTCACATTCCATGTTATATGTTGATTTATTCTTATTTATCATTATATAAATAAATAATTATATATAAAAAAAATAATATTATAAAAAAATATTATTTAGAATTTTAAAATAATTTGAAAAAAAATATTATGTAGGCTTTTAAAATATTTTTTTTAAAAACATTTTTTTTATTTAATTAAAAAATATTAAATTTTTATAATACGAATTTTTAAAAATTTTAAAAAGTTAAATAAAAAATTTATATATATTTTTAAAATAAAAATTTAGAATATGCTTTGAAAAAATTTATATATATACATAATTAATTAATTTTATAGAAAAATAATAATATTATAAAAATATATTATTTAGGCTTTTAAAATAATTTAAAAAATATATTTCTTTTATATTTAATTAAAAAAATATTAAATTAAAAAATTTAGAAAAAAAAGATGTTGAAAAGTTGTCATATCATATGGCGACTTCCCAACTAGATAACAAAAAAAAAAGTAAAAAATTACACTAAGAAGTTGCCATATCATATGGCGACTTCCTAGTGTATTTTATTTTATTTCATTTTTAAGCTCGGAAGTCGCCATATTTATATGGCGACTTCCGAGCCTAATTTTTTTTAAAAATAAAATTTGAAGTTGAGAAGTCGGCATATGATATGTCGACTTTCCAACGGTTAAAAAAATCAGCACATTTTGATATATAATTGCAAAATGTAAGTAGTTTGACAATTAAAAATAAAAAAATCAACATCTTGATAAATTTTCTGTTAACATGCACTTTATTAATTTCAATTATTTGTATAATATACAACTATATATTCAATATATAATTATTATTTAATTTTTTATTTTTTAAGTTTTTTATTTTTCATTAATGTTAAAAGTAATAAACTTTATGTTATTGTAATATATTTTTCACATGAGACAAACTTTACATATTAATATTCATTTTATTATTTTTAAATATTTATACAATATACAACTATATATTTAATTATATATTATTATTTAAATTAGATAAAAAAAAGTAGACACGTATAAGGTACGTGACAACAAATCTGTAGTAGTGATGAATCAATTATGCAACCATACAGTGTCAGATATTGCACTGAACTTATACAAAAAGAAAAATTAAAAAAATTTTGTACGAAATTTATGGACTACTCATTATCATGAGCGAATCCAGGGGGTTGGGAAGGGCCGATCTCCTTTGGCTCCCTAAAGTTTCCATGACCTAAGGGGCATTTGGTTCGAGGCGTCTTCTGTGTTTGGTTCACTTGGCTTGCATACAAGTTTGTCATGTTTATCACAACGATATTGAGGCTAGCTTGGAACGCAGTTATCTACCTAGTTTGAAAGGAAAGAAACAATCGTTTGCTCAACTCAACTGAGCAAAAGGAGGAGCACCTCACTGAGCAAGTGAGAGACATGATCTCGACCAGGTTAAGTGACCTTAGGAAGATTAAAAGAGATTCAGTTAATACGTTCTTATGTAATTCTTGGAGGTTAAATGCAGACATGTTTGTCTAAAGACATTGATTTTCTGATTTGTTTAGCTAGACTAAACTAGCTTTGTAACATGTAGCAGCACTGCTGCTTTTTTTGATAAATGGAAATTTACTTATCAAAAAAAAAAAAGTTTGTCATGTTTGGTTGACCAGAAATATAATTTCTCCAAATGATCACTTCACTTAAATACCCTCCAAATATAAATGAAATCTATCATAGTAATTATTTTTATAAGTTACACATATTTAAATGGAACTTGTATATGTAGAACAAAATAAATTATATTAAAGTATTGATGCACCCAAAAGAGTGTCTTATTTAACCTTGCACTAAAAAGATAAATTGTAAGTATAGTAGTTAGCAAGGGTCGAGTCCTCAGGGATTGGGTTTTAGTTTATAAGTTAATAGTTTAAAGCTTAAATTCAAGAACAATAAAAGAAAAGGGGTTTTTGAAGCCAGATTTAAACTAAAGTAAATAATAAGAATAAGATGCAAGGCGGTATAACCAGCCAATAAAAATATATATACTAAATTAGGCGGTATAACCAGCCAATAAAAATAAAACAAAGTTAATATACAAATTAGGCGGTATAACCAGCCAATAAAAATAAATATACTTTTAAAAATAAGCAAACTAGAAAAGTAAGAAAACAAGTAAGTAAGAAGAATCAAATATGAAAAATATGGTTAAGGTTTCATTCTCCACCACTAGACATCATTAAGAATCAATTTCAGATCTATCAATATCAACCAACTATCAAAGTTAACAACCGTAGATAACAACAAGCTCTGTTATCCCAATCTTTCCTTAGTTTGTCGTTAAATAGAACAAGCTCTCTATTTAATCTCTAACCATTAAACAACCTAGAATAAGCTCTCTAAATTCAATTTAATGGCAGCTTTATGATGAGAAAGATAGGTTGATCTAAGCAACAAACACATAAGCTCGGATTGTTCAACTTAGGTTATGTTCCACTTTGCAATTATTGAAAACTTTACCATAATCATTAATCACAAATTGCCACTTATGAATAGGAAATCAAGACAATTACACGGATCAAGACTCCTAGACTAGCAATAGATAATTATCAAGATCTATCTAGTTGTACACCTAAATAAATCAAGACAACATCATGAACAATTCTTGTAGAAGAACATAAGCAACTTTGATAGAAAATTAATGATAGATAGAATCTGAAAATCAATCACAAAACATGTCTAGGGCTTTGAAATCACCCTTAACGAAATAGAAGTTTAGCCTAGCATAGGCATTGTAAACATAAACATAAAATTAAAGAGAATCTAAGAAGGAAATAAAAGAAAGAAAGAAGAAGAAGAAAATAAAGAAAAAGAACACTAGAGAAAAGAAAGAAGAAGAAAACTTAGAGAATTTTATTACAATGGCTAATATCCTACCAATGTACCATATCTTACAATCATCCAAGGCCCTCTATTTATACACATTTTGGAGGGCTAAATGATAAGAGACAAGCTTTACAAATTTCAAAGGTAGGTATAATAGGTGGGTGCATTTTTCTAATAATTTTCGTCATATTGTATGACAATTTTGATCAGCCAACTTGATGGTCGATTTTGTCAATTTTGGAGGCCTGATCTGATCACATGGTCTTCTAGAAAAATGTTCCCCTATCAGTTACTGATCCATAGCCGTTGGAATCAGCTCATTTTCTGATGTGGATAAGAAAATATGGGCAAAATACGAAAACAGGTCAGCACAGACGTCATTGCACATCAGCCAACTTGATGGTCGATTTCGCTAGGGAAAACGACTCCGTTTCAAGAAGTGTAAAACATGAAAAAGATAGATATGCCTCTTAACTTTGCACGGTTAAAATGTCAGCCTTATTGCTTTAGTGAAACTCGAGATATAGCTGATATGGAAAAAGGTGTCGGAACTGGAACTGAACTGGATTTGCCCTTAATTCTAGTAATCTGAAATCACTCAAAGAAACTTGTGAAAAACAGCAAATTACATAAAAATATAAAAGATCATAAACACAATTAGACTAAACAATAATAACTCGTATTTGACACAAAACAATAATAAAACATAACTAAAAACTATATAATTATACGAGTTATCACACCCCCACACATAGATTGTTGCTAGTCCCTAGCAACGACTCAATAAAAATAAAATAAGAAAATCTAATCTAATCCACTTTCGTAGGAAATCACGGTGGCACTTAGCATGTGACACAAGCCTTTAAACCCTAGGTGTCCCTAGTGGACGAGTTTAGTCTCGTGAGGGTTTACTAGGACGATACCCACAAACATTGAAGACATAAGAAAAACTAAAAATAATAATTATAACTAATCCTTCCAATATAAATTAGAGATAATCATTGGACAAGTCTTAAAAACTAATCAATAGCTTAAAGAAATTCACAAAAAATCTTGCTTGAATGTAAATTGTTTGAGTTAAGCCAATATTAACATAACATATTTCAATCAAAATAGTGCATATTCAAACTTAATCTCAACTTCTCACATGGGATACTCTCTTGATTTTCACTTTTTAAAGTAGTGGTAAAGTGTTTACACTCAATCAATCTCATGAAAACACTTCTACCATATGCTTGCTTGTCCACCTATTATCCACTATTTAGATCATACAACTTCATAAATCAAGAGGTCTTTATTCAAGGTTGTAATGGGGGCCAAAGGGTTATAATGTGGTTAAAGAACAAAAGGATAAAGATATCACAAAGGTTCCAAAGAGTTCATAGAGTTTAGAGACATAATAAGATCATACAAATAAAACTTCTCAAAACTCTTATAAAGCACATAATAACATAGGCTAAATATTCATGTTGAGCCTTTGCATCATTCTAACCAACTTTGTAACATCTTTTTCTTTACTTTAACTAGAAGTTCAAGAGAAGATTTTTTTTTAATATGGGAATGTATTTGACAATGATCCCTTTCTTTTTCTCTTGACTTTTTTCTTTCTTTTCTTCCCCCACACTTATCTTTTGTTTCCAACCCAAATTTTTAACTAAAAATATCCCTTGTTTTTTTTTGCAATATGTCTCAAAATATATAATCCATCTTTAGAACAAGGGTTATATTTAGGCTAGGTGTAAGTTGTGGTTACCAAATAAATAGCTTATTCAATGTAGGCTCAAATTGGCTCACTAGGGGTGTGTTCTCTTGGAACATCAATAAGGGATGGCTGTTTGGCCCTGGCTAAAAATCCTAATGCCTCTATCATATTCATGTTGTCACATGCATCAATATAGTCTCAACAAGGTCTAAAGCAAGTTCTAGAGAATCATGTAATCATAAGAGCACTCAAGAAAGAAATTAGATTGATTTGTATAATGCATCAATCATTATAGGCTCAAAAACTCACAAGGATGATTATACAAGTCAGATTAAGTCTAAACATGCTTCTTTCTCAATCAACATATCATATTAACATTGGCTCATAAAAAGGTTGACATCAAGCTCAATTCTCATGAAAATCTTCTCACTAATAAATCTGTTTTAGACTTATGCAATTCATATCTCATCATTGTATTAAAAAGGAACTAAAACACACAAAATAATAATAATAATAATAATAATAATAATAAAGACTCATAAAAAAAATAGTAGACAAAAATAAAAGAAATCCTAAATCATTCCCCCCACACTTAATTCTTACATTGTCCTCAATGTAAGTCTATTAACCCAAATGAAAGAATCATGTGTAAGAGAAAAGAACTAATAACATAAGAATAGGAACAACTAAGACTCAAAACAAAACAAACTCATGCAACCTAAATAATCCTAAAATACTAAACAAAAATTAACAAGTAAACATAAAAAGATTAAAATCAAACTGACAAGATATGTCTCAAGTCTCCCTTACTCAGACCTTGTTCAGAATGAATACTTCTAAATTGCTTAAAACACAACAAACTTTTTTTTTTTTTTTTGAAAAGAAGAAATCAAACTGACAAGGTATGTCTCAAGTCTCCCTTACTCAGACCTTGTTCAGAATGAATACTTCTAAATTGCTTAAAACACAACAAACTTTTTTTTTTTAAGAAGGTAAAATTTAGGAGATATTACCTGTAGAGGTTGCTAACCACTTATTATAACTGAGACAGAACAAAAAAAATGTTAGATAATGTCACAAAGACAAAGTGCAATCCACTCCTTGCTCGTCCATATCTCTTTTTCTTTTTCCGAGCGTTTGCGAAACAACCGTAGCAGATAAATACTCATAAGCTTGGAGCTTTTTGAGTAAATCTTCAATGGTTGTAGCAGAAATTATGGTTCTCCTTGCCTCTGAAAACATGAATCCATTATCCACAACATTATCTAAATATGAAAGCAAATTACTAAAATAACCATTAATATTAAGCAAACCAATGGGTTTCTTATTTGTGACCAAAGATGACCAAGAAGCCACGCAAGCTATTTCTTCCAATGTACCCAGACCTCCTGGTAAAGCAATGAATGCATCGGTAGAATGGTACATGATTGTCATCCGTTCAGGGATACTCCAGACTTGTATTTCCTTACCCAAGGTAGGTCCACAAAAATCTGTGAATAGTTTTGGCACGACTTCTAGAACTGGACTTCCTCCGGCGTGTGCTGCTGTAGCGACTGCTCCCATTAAACCCGTACTACCGCCTCCATAAATCAACTGGATCTTTTGTTGGGCAAGTATTACTCCAACTCTTATGGCTTCATCAGCAAATATGTTATTTTTCCCTGGATAAGCACCTCCAAAAACACAAATTTTTTTAATGCGTTGGGACGAAGTACTTTCCATTTTTTTTTCTTTTTTTCTTTCTTTTTTTCGAGTGCCTGAAAGAGAATGAGTACATGGTGTAATATATAGAGGACTGAGTAGTGAATCAGACAAGAGTAATAATGTCGTCGAAAGTGTATCTGACCTGTCAGAAGAAAATGTTAACCTAACAAAAGATTTTTGCGTGATTTCAGGAAGAAAATCAAAAAGAGAAGAAAAATCAACCGTAAAAGTCAAGAGTAATAATGTCGCCGAAAGTGTATCTGACCTGTCAGAAGAAAATGTTAACCTAACAAAAGATTTTTGCGTGATTTCAGGAAGAAAATCAAAAAGAGAAGAAAAAATCAACCGTAAAAGACAAATAAAAAAACGAGAATAATTACACAAATCGAACAACACGTAAATTAAACCAAAATAAAGTTATTGCAAATCAAACCAAAAGCTGAGAAGTCATTTATTGTAGTTGTGATTGTGGCTCACATCTTCCTCTGGTTTTACGTCCAGAAACGGCTTAAACGCCTTCTATGAGTCGAGGATATGCTTCCCATCCAGTTTTCTTACAAGCTGGCAAACAGGGTCTTTTAACATCAGATTCCCAAGATGTTGCCATTCCCTTTGGAATTGCGGCCATAAATCAAGAATTTCTCTTTGTACGTCTCCACTAGGATGCGTCTCAAGAGAAAGTTGGATATTACCCAAATTCTCCTTACTAGTCCATCCTTAATGAATTCAATTTTATCATCTCGATTAGAGGACGGAATCCCAATAGAACGACATTTACCGTTACACGTCCATCGTGCACATTTGTGGCAATTTGAACTCATGCACTTTGCTCGTCGCTTCTTTGCAAAAGTGCTTCTACCTGTACCTGGTAAATGCAAAACAGGAAGATATTCATCTTCACGTACCTTGGCTTCAATTATCCAACGTATGTCTTCAGGAATCCCTTTGTGCATAAGCATTCTTAATCTTTCAAATCGAACTTGGTAAAGCTTCAGTAAAATATTTCGAGGAAAAGGAGGAAATCGTTTCTGCAATCTTGTGAGAATATCATCCATCCTGAAAAAAAATGAAAAAAAATTGAAAGAGAAATTGGAAGAGAAATTTATATACAATATCAGTTTTATGGGTAGCTGATGGAACCGATTTAAATAATCACGGAGTACCGTTATCCGCCATTTAACCGGGGTTAAAAAAAATATATTTACATCTAGTTATTTTCAAAACAAGGATCAGAAAGAAAAACAACATAAAAAGACTCAAAAACAAAACATTCTAAATAAAATCCTAAATTCTCCCCCCCCACACATAATTCTTACATTGTCATTAATGTAATGCTATTAATCCCAAATGAAAGAATCATGTGTAAGTGAAAAGAACTAATAAACAAAATAAACTTATGCAGCCTAAATGAACTTAGAAACACTAAACACAATTAGCAAAGAAACATAAGAAAAAGATAAAGAAAAAGAGAGCAAATCTGAGGATGGCAGTTTGGCAATGCTTTCACTAATTAGGTTGCCTCCCCAATTAGCACTTGATTTAGTGTTTTGAACCTAACCAACACCCCTTCTTGGCATTTTAGGCTTGTCAGGCTCATACATGAAATTTCCCAAATTTATGCGTTTGAGAGGAAGCTTTCTTTGCACAACAGTGGATGCATTCTCCATTACAAGTATTATTCCATCATCCTTTGTGGTGCATATGTCATCGAGGAATGGAGCATATTTTGATACTTGTTGAATGACCTCCACAAACAAGTTGTTTAAGGTTTCCGGCATGTGTTGTTCATGTTCTTCCTCCTTGAACTTTGCAAATCTACTAGGAAAAGGTGGAGAAGAAACATTAGTAAAAAGTGAAACCTTAAACGTTACCTCAGGTGCCGAAACACTCTTATTTGGATCTTTGGCTTCATTATCCTCAAGAATAGAATCCATCTCTAATTTTGTTTCGTCCTCATCTTGTTCCTCATTCTTCAAGGTCACAATAGTAGCATTCTCCTTTGGGTTAACCATCGTTTGGGCTGGGAGTTCTTCAGATCTTTGTGCTACCCATCCCACCATACTACTAGCCAATTGGCTCATTTGCTTTTCCAAACTCTGGATGCTTGCCCTTGTTTCCTGTTGAAATTGCAAAGTATCAGTAACAAGAGAATAGACAAGATCTTCTAAAGAAGTACCTGAGTTTTGAGTCATATGTGGTGGTTGAAAAAGATCTGGTTCTTGAGACCATGATTGATTGAAGATAGATGGATGAGTGTAATTGGCATAAGGATCTACTTCTTGGTAATTTTTCGAGTAGCCATAATTAGTATGATCCCACCATCCCTCATGGTAAGTGTTTGAGTAATGATCATACTGTTGGTCTTGGAACACTTGATGGCCTTGACATCCTCCCATGGCCAATTGTTGAACTGGGGAGGTGAGATTGGCTTGTTGATTCTCCATGTTCATGTAAGCTACCAACTCTTCAAGTGTTAGATTGCTCAATTCCATTGTTTTTTTTTTTAAATTTGAAAAGAAAAACTTGTATGTACAAGAAAATAAAACTAATTAGAACTGAAAATAAGAATAAACCAAGTAACAAATAAACTAAAGAAAGCAATCCCCGGCAACGGCGCCAAAAATTTGATGCACCCAAAAGAGTGTATCTTATTTAACCTTGCACTAAAAAGATAAATTGTAAGTATAGTAGTTAGCAAGGGTCGAGTCCTCAGGGATTGGGTTTTAGTTTATAAGTTAATAGTTTAAAGCTTAAATTCAAGAACAATAAAAGAAAAGGGGTTTTTGAAGCCAGATTTAAACTAAAGTAAATAATAAGAATAAGATGCAAGGCGGTATAACCAGCCAATAAAAATATATATACTAAATTAGGCGGTATAACCAGCCAATAAAAATAAAACAAAGTTAATATACAAATTAGGCGGTATAACCAGCTAATAAAAATAAATATACTTTTAAAAATAAGCAAACTAGAAAAGTAAGAAAACAAGTAAGTAAGAAGAATCAAATATGAAAAATATGGTTAAGGTTTCATTCTCCACCACTAGACATCATTAAGAATCAATTTCAGATCTATCAATATCAACCAACTATCAAAGTTAACAACCGTAGATAACAACAAGCTCTGTTATCCCAATCTTTCCTTAGTTTGTCGTTAAATAGAACAAGCTCTCTATTTAATCTCTAACCATTAAACAACCTAGAATAAGCTCTCTAAATTCAATTTAATGGCAGCTTTATGATGAGAAAGATAGGTTGATCTAAGCAACAAACACATAAGCTCGGATTGTTCAACTTAGGTTATGTTCCACTTTGCAATTATTGAAAACTTTACCATAATCATTAATCACAAATTGCCACTTATGAATAGGAAATCAAGACAATTACACGGATCAAGACTCCTAGACTAGCAATAGATAATTATCAAGATCTATCTAGTTGTACACCTAAATAAATCAAGACAACATCATGAACAATTCTTGTAGAAGAACATAAGCAACTTTGATAGAAAATTAATGATAGATAGAATCTGAAAATCAATCACAAAACATGTCTAGGGCTTTGAAATCACCCTTAACCAAATAGAAGTTTAGCCTAGCATAGGCATTGTAAACATAAACATAAAATTAAAGAGAATCTAAGAAGGAAATAAAAGAAAGAAAGAAGAAGAAGAAAATAAAGAAAAAGAAAACTAGAGAAAAGAAAGAAGAAGAAAACTTAGAGAATTTTATTACAATGGCTAATATCCTACCAATGTACCATATCTTACAATCATCCAAGGCCCTCTATTTATACACATTTTGGAGGGCTAAATGATAAGAGACAAGCTTTACAAATTTCAAAGGTAGGTATAATAGGTGGGTGCATTTTTCTAATAATTTTCGTCATATTGTATGACAATTTTGATCAGCCAACTTGATGGTCGATTTTGTCAATTTTGGAGGCCTGATCTGATCACATGGTCTTCTAGAAAAATGTTCCCCTATCAGTTACTGATCCATAGCCGTTGGAATCAGCTCATTTTCTGATGTGGATAAGAAAATATGGGCAAAATACGAAAACAGGTCAGCACAGACGTCATTGCACATCAGCCAACTTGATGGTCGATTTCGCTAGGGAAAACGACTCCGTTTCAAGAAGTGTAAAACATGAAAAAGATAGATATGCCTCTTAACTTTGCACGGTTAAAATGTCAGCCTTATTGCTTCAGTGAAACTCGAGATATAGCTGATATGGAAAAAGGTGTCGGAACTGGAACTGAACTGGATTTGCCCTTAATTCTAGTAATCTGAAATCACTCAAAGAAACTTGTGAAAAACAGCAAATTACATAAAAATATAAAAGATCATAAACACAATTAGACTAAACAATAATAACTCGTATTTGACACAAAACAATAATAAAACATAACTAAAAACTATATAATTATACGAGTTATCACACCCCCACACATAGATTGTTGCTAGTCCCTAGCAACGACTCAATAAAAATAAAATAAGAAAATCTAATCTAATCCACTTTCGTAGGAAATCACGGTGGCACTTAGCATGTGACACAAGCCTTTAAACCCTAGGTGTCCCTAGTGGACGAGTTTAGTCTCGTGAGGATTTACTAGGACGATACCCACAAACATTGAAGACATAAGAAAAACTAAAAATAATAATTATAACTAATCCTTCCAATATAAATTAGAGATAATCATTGGACAAGTCTTAAAAACTAATCAATAGCTTAAAGAAATTCACAAAAAATCTTGCTTGAATGTAAATTGTTTGAGTTAAGCCAATATTAACATAACATATTTCAATCAAAATAGTGCATATTCAAACTTAATCTCAACTTCTCACATGGGATACTCTCTTGATTTTCACTTTTTAAAGTAGTGGTAAAGTGTTTACACTCAATCAATCTCATGAAAACACTTCTACCATATGCTTGCTTGTCCACCTATTATCCACTATTTAGATCATACAACTTCATAAATCAAGAGGTCTTTATTCAAGGTTGTAATGGGGGCCAAAGGGTTATAATGTGGTTAAAGAACAAAAGGATAAAGATATCACAAAGGTTCCAAAGAGTTCATAGAGTTTAGAGACATAATAAGATCATACAAATAAAACTTCTCAAAACTCTTATAAAGCACATAATAACATAGGCTAAATATTCATGTTGAGCCTTTGCATCATTCTAACCAACTTTGTAACATCTTTTTCTTTACTTTAACTAGAAGTTCAAGAGAAGATTTTTTTTTAATATGGGAATGTATTTGACAATGATCCCTTTCTTTTTCTCTTGACTTTTTTCTTTCTTTTCTTCCCCCACACTTATCTTTTGTTTCCAACCCAAATTTTTAACTAAAAATATCCCTTGTTTTTTTTTGCAATATGTCTCAAAATATATAATCCATCTTTAGAACAAGGGTTATATTTAGGCTAGGTGTAAGTTGTGGTTACCAAATAAATAGCTTATTCAATGTAGGCTCAAATTGGCTCACTAGGGGTGTGTTCTCTTGGAACATCAATAAGGGATGGCTGTTTGGCCCTGGCTAAAAATCCTAATGCCTCTATCATATTCATGTTGTCACATGCATCAATATAGTCTCAACAAGGTCTAAAGCAAGTTCTAGAGAATCATGTAATCATAAGAGCACTCAAGAAAGAAATTAGATTGATTTGTATAATGCATCAATCATTATAGGCTCAAAAACTCACAAGGATGATTATACAAGTCAGATTAAGTCTAAACATGCTTCTTTCTCAATCAACATATCATATTAACATTGGCTCATAAAAAGGTTGACATCAAGCTCAATTCTCATGAAAATCTTCTCACTAATAAATCTGTTTTAGACTTATGCAATTCATATCTCATCATTGTATTAAAAAGGAACTAAAACACACAAAATAATAATAATAATAATAATAATAAAGACTCATAAAAAAAATAGTAGACAAAAATAAAAGAAATCCTAAATCATTCCCCCCACACTTAATTCTTACATTGTCCTCAATGTAAGTCTATTAACCCAAATGAAAGAATCATGTGTAAGAGAAAAGAACTAATAACATAAGAATAGGAACAACTAAGACTCAAAACAAAACAAACTCATGCAACCTAAATAATCCTAAAATACTAAACAAAAATTAACAAGTAAACATAAAAAGATTAAAATCAAACTGACAAGATATGTCTCAAGTCTCCCTTACTCAGACCTTGTTCAGAATGAATACTTCTAAATTGCTTAAAACACAACAAACTTTTTTTTTTTTTTTTGAAAAGAAGAAATCAAACTGACAAGGTATGTCTCAAGTCTCCCTTACTCAGACCTTGTTCAGAATGAATACTTCTAAATTGCTTAAAACACAACAAACTTTTTTTTTTTAAGAAGGTAAAATTTAGGAGATATTACCTGTAGAGGTTGCTAACCACTTATTATAACTGAGACACAACAAAAAAATGTTAGATAATGTCACAAAGACAAAGTGCAATCCACTCCTTGCTCGTCCATATCTCTTTTTCTTTTTCCGAGCGTTTGCGAAACAACCGTAGCAGATAAATACTCATAAGCTTGGAGCTTTTTGAGTAAATCTTCAATGGTTGTAGCAGAAATTATGGTTCTCCTTGCCTCTGAAAACATGAATCCATTATCCACAACATTATCTAAATATGAAAGCAAATTACTAAAATAACCATTAATATTAAGCAAACCAATGGGTTTCTTATTTGTGACCAAAGATGACCAAGAAGCCACGCAAGCTATTTCTTCCAATGTACCCAGACCTCCTGGTAAAGCAATGAATGCATCGACAGAATGGTACATGATTGTCATCCGTTCAGGGATACTCCAGACTTGTATTTCCTTACCCAAGGTAGGTCCACAAAAATCTGTGAATAGTTTTGGCACGACTTCTAGAACTGGACTTCCTCCGGCGTGTGCTGCTGTAGCGACTGCTCCCATTAAACCCGTACTACCGCCTCCATAAATCAACTGGATCTTTTGTTGGGCAAGTATTACTCCAACTCTTATGGCTTCATCAGCAAATATGTTATTTTTCCCTGGATAAGCACCTCCAAAAACACAAATTTTTTTAATGCGTTGGGACGAAGTACTTTCCATTTTTTTTTCTTTTTTTTCTTTCTTTTTTTCGAGTGCCTGAAAGAGAATGAGTACATGGTGTAATATATAGAGGACTGAGTAGTGAATCAGACAAGAGTAATAATGTCGCCGAAAGTGTATCTGACCTGTCAGAAGAAAATGTTAACCTAACAAAAGATTTTTGCGTGATTTCAGGAAGAAAATCAAAAAGAGAAGAAAAATCAACCGTAAAAGTCAAGAGTAATAATGTCGCCGAAAGTGTATCTGACCTGTCAGAAGAAAATGTTAACCTAACAAAAGATTTTTGCGTGATTTCAGGAAGAAAATCAAAAAGAGAAGAAAAAATCAACCGTAAAAGACAAATAAAAAAACGAGAATAATTACACAAATCGAACAACACGTAAATTAAACCAAAATAAAGTTATTGCAAATCAAACCAAAAGCTGAGAAGTCATTTATTGTAGTTGTGATTGTGGCTCACATCTTCCTCTGGTTTTACGTCCAGAAACGGCTTAAACGCCTTCTATGAGTCGAGGATATGCTTCCCATCCAGTTTTCTTACAAGCTGGCAAACAGGGTCTTTTAACATCAGATTCCCAAGATGTTGCCATTCCCTTTGGAATTGCGGCCATAAATCAAGAATTTCTCTTTGTACGTCTCCACTAGGATGCGTCTCAAGAGAAAGTTGGATATTACCCAAATTCTCCTTACTAGTCCATCCTTAATGAATTCAATTTTATCATCTCGATTAGAGGACGGAATCCCAATAGAACGACATTTACCGTTACACGTCCATCGTGCACATTTGTGGCAATTTGAACTCATGCACTTTGCTCGTCGCTTCTTTGCAAAAGTGCTTCTACCTGTACCTGGTAAATGCAAAACAGGAAGATATTCATCTTCACGTACCTTGGCTTCAATTATCCAACGTATGTCTTCAGGAATCCCTTTGTGCATAAGCATTCTTAATCTTTCAAATCGAACTTGGTAAAGCTTCAGTAAAATATTTCGAGGAAAAGGAGGAAATCGTTTCTGCAATCTTGTGAGAATATCATCCATCCTGAAAAAAAATGAAAAAAAATTGAAAGAGAAATTGGAAGAGAAATTTATATACAATATCAGTTTTATGGGTAGCTGATGGAACCGATTTAAATAATCACGGAGTACCATTATCCGCCATTTAACCGGGGTTAAAAAAAATATATTTACATCTAGTTATTTTCAAAACAAGGATCAGAAAGAAAAACAACATAAAAAGACTCAAAAACAAAACATTCTAAATAAAATCCTAAATTCTCCCCCCCCACACATAATTCTTACATTGTCATTAATGTAATGCTATTAATCCCAAATGAAAAAATCATGTGTAAGTGAAAAGAACTAATAAACAAAATAAACTTATGCAGCCTAAATGAACTTAGAAACACTAAACACAATTAGCAAAGAAACATAAGAAAAAGATAAAGAAAAAGAGAGCAAATCTGAGGATGGCAGTTTGGCAATGCTTTCACTAATTAGGTTGCCTCCCCAATTAGCACTTGATTTAGTGTTTTGAACCTAACCAACACCCCTTCTTGGCATTTTAGGCTTGTCAGGCTCATACATGAAATTTCCCAAATTTATGCGTTTGAGAGGAAGCTTTCTTTGCACAACAGTGGATGCATTCTCCATTACAAGTATTATTCCATCATCCTTTGTGGTGCATATGTCATCGAGGAATGGAGCATATTTTGATACTTGTTGAATGACCTCCACAAACAAGTTGTTTAAGGTTTCCGGCATGTGTTGTTCATGTTCTTCCTCCTTGAACTTTGCAAATCTACTAGGAAAAGGTGGAGAAGAAACATTAGTAAAAAGTGAAACCTTAAACGTTACCTCAGGTGCCGAAACACTCTTATTTGGATCTTTGGCTTCATTATCCTCAAGAATAGAATCCATCTCTAATTTTGTTTCGTCCTCATCTTGTTCCTCATTCTTCAAGGTCACAATAGTAGCATTCTCCTTTGGGTTAACCATCGTTTGGGCTGGGAGTTCTTCAGATCTTTGTGCTACCCATCCCACCATACTACTAGCCAATTGGCTCATTTGCTTTTCCAAACTCTGGATGCTTGCCCTTGTTTCCTGTTGAAATTGCAAAGTATCAGTAACAAGAGAATAGACAAGATCTTCTAAAGAAGTACCTGAGTTTTGAGTCATATGTGGTGGTTGAAAAAGATCTGGTTCTTGAGACCATGATTGATTGAAGATAGATGGATGAGTGTAATTGGCATAAGGATCTACTTCTTGGTAATTTTTCGAGTAGCCATAATTAGTATGATCCCACCATCCCTCATGGTAAGTGTTTGAGTAATGATCATACTGTTGGTCTTGGAACACTTGATGGCCTTGACATCCTCCCATGGCCAATTGTTGAACTGGGGAGGTGAGATTGGCTTGTTGATTCTCCATGTTCATGTAAGCTACCAACTCTTCAAGTGTTAGATTGCTCAATTCCATTGTTTTTTTTTTTTTTTTTTAAATTTGAAAAGAAAAACTTGTATGTACAAGAAAATAAAACTAATTAGAACTGAAAATAAGAATAAACCAAGTAACAAATAAACTAAAGAAAGCAATCCCCGGCAACGGCGCCAAAAATTTGATGCACCCAAAAGAGTGTATCTTATTTAACCTTGCACTAAAAAGATAAATTGTAAGTATAGTAGTTAGCAAGGGTCGAGTCCTCAGGGATTGGGTTTTAGTTTATAAGTTAATAGTTTAAAGCTTAAATTCAAGAACAATAAAAGAAAAGGGGTTTTTGAAGCCAGATTTAAACTAAAGTAAATAATAAGAATAAGATGCAAGGCGGTATAACCAGCCAATAAAAATATATATACTAAATTAGGCGGTATAACCAGCCAATAAAAATAAAACAAAGTTAATATACAAATTAGGCGGTATAACCAGCCAATAAAAATAAATATACTTTTAAAAATAAGCAAACTAGAAAAGTAAGAAAACAAGTAAGTAAGAAGAATCAAATATGAAAAATATGGTTAAGGTTTCATTCTCCACCACTAGACATCATTAAGAATCAATTTCAGATCTATCAATATCAACCAACTATCAAAGTTAACAACCGTAGATAACAACAAGCTCTGTTATCCCAATCTTTCCTTAGTTTGTCGTTAAATAGAACAAGCTCTCTATTTAATCTCTAACCATTAAACAACCTAGAATAAGCTCTCTAAATTCAATTTAATGGCAGCTTTATGATGAGAAAGATAGGTTGATCTAAGCAACAAACACATAAGCTCGGATTGTTCAACTTAGGTTATGTTCCACTTTGCAATTATTGAAAACTTTACCATAATCATTAATCACAAATTGCCACTTATGAATAGGAAATCAAGACAATTACACGGATCAAGACTCCTAGACTAGCAATAGATAATTATCAAGATCTATCTAGTTGTACACCTAAATAAATCAAGACAACATCATGAACAATTCTTGTAGAAGAACATAAGCAACTTTGATAGAAAATTAATGATAGATAGAATCTGAAAATCAATCACAAAACATGTCTAGGGCTTTGAAATCACCCTTAACCAAATAGAAGTTTAGCCTAGCACCTTAACCAAATAGAAGTTTAGCCTAGCATAGGCATTGTAAACATAAACATAAAATTAAAGAGAATCTAAGAAGGAAATAAAAGAAAGAAAGAAGAAGAAGAAAATAAAGAAAAAGAAAACTAGAGAAAAGAAAGAAGAAGAAAACTTAGAGAATTTTATTACAATGGCTAATATCCTACCAATGTACCATATCTTACAATCATCCAAGGCCCTCTATTTATACACATTTTGGAGGGCTAAATGATAAGAGACAAGCTTTACAAATTTCAAAGGTAGGTATAATAGGTGGGTGCATTTTTCTAATAATTTTCGTCATATTGTATGACAATTTTGATCAGCCAACTTGATGGTCGATTTTGTCAATTTTGGAGGCCTGATCTGATCACATGGTCTTCTAGAAAAATGTTCCCCTATCAGTTACTGATCCATAGCCGTTGGAATCAGCTCATTTTCTGATGTGGATAAGAAAATATGGGCAAAATACGAAAACAGGTCAGCACAGACGTCATTGCACATCAGCCAACTTGATGGTCGATTTCGCTAGGGAAAACGACTCCGTTTCAAGAAGTGTAAAACATGAAAAAGATAGATATGCCTCTTAACTTTGCACGGTTAAAATGTCAGCCTTATTGCTTCAGTGAAACTCGAGATATAGCTGATATGGAAAAAGGTGTCGGAACTGGAACTGAACTGGATTTGCCCTTAATTCTAGTAATCTGAAATCACTCAAAGAAACTTGTGAAAAACAGCAAATTACATAAAAATATAAAAGATCATAAACACAATTAGACTAAACAATAATAACTCGTATTTGACACAAAACAATAATAAAACATAACTAAAAACTATATAATTATACGAGTTATCAAGTATTTATATCAACATTATAAAAGCAAATGTAAAAAAAAAAAAAAATTTACTATACATCCTTTGTAACCAATGTATTTATCAACATATAATATACCAAAATAATGACATTTGGTAGCACATTTAATCAAGCAACTGTTATCGGGTTTACCACGTAAGTTATCGGATTTATAAATGCTGTGGAAAATTTTTTAGACAGCAATTTTGCAGCACTTAAGAAATTGCTGTTATAAATTTAAACAATAAATATGTTATACATATTAAATTCTTTTGCAGCATTGTATATATGCTGTCATATGTCTCTATAGAAAACAAACTAAAAATAATTAGTCATTTTCCAAGACTATTGTATACATAGTACATATTATGTCAATTAACCACTTTCTTATAATTTTAAAAAAAATAATTAATTAAGTCCATAAAAAAGAAAAAATTAATTTTTCACCTCAAATATTATTTTAAAACCCCAATTATATTTCATGACAAATTATCAAAAAAATTAAAAGCTTATTTTAAAAAAAAAAAATCATAGGTTTCTATTTCCTTTTCTCTCTACTCGTTTCTCCCCAAATTGCTCCCTTCTCCATTGCAAATAAGAAAACCTTGATATCTTGTCTTCTTGCTTCATCGTTTGCTTCGCTTCTTGCTATTGATTTAATCGTTCACAGGTTTCTTTGCTTCTTGCTTCAAGTTGATTTTCACCAATTGCTTCACTTTTTCAATTCGAATCATAGATGAAAACCTAACCTTTCAATTTCTCTGTCACCAACACTCTTTCGACAAAGATGTCGTTGGACTCTCTCATCTGTATGTGTCACATGTTTCATATGGCATTTCGCTTTAGTTTTGCTTTGTAAAATGGTATGTGCAATTTCAAGATGATACGAGGATGATCCTGGATTTTCTCATGGGACTTGTGTAAATTTTCAACTGTGTTTTTTCTTGTTTTATCCTTGTATTGTGTATAGTCCTTTGCAAATCTTGTTTTATATGTGTGGTGGTTTTGTCTTTACTTGAACTATGATTACTGTTATTAATGGCATTTTCTTTCCTGTGAACATGTAGTTCTCAACAGAGGAAATATTTGAAAATTAGCCATTTAATGAGATCTCAAAGATGTTTGTAGACACCTAATTTTGTCCGGGCTTTTTAAAATCAATTTTGATTTTTCCCCCTCTCGGGTTTAATATTTTTGTAAAAGTCACGGTCGCGATTTTAGATTTTTAAAAAATATTCTAAATTATATATATCTTTTTTAGCTTTAATCGTTCAAATAAAATCGGACCGTAAAATTATCAATTTTAAAATTCAATTTAAACCCGAGGTGAAAAAATTTAATCTTGAGCTTTATTAGATTTTTAAAATATTTTTTTTTACTTAAAAATATTTGAAAAAAAAAGACTTGAAAAAATAAAGAAGGGGTAATTTAAACCTTACATATTTTTAGGTTAGGAATTTGTTATAAAAGGGGCCGGTTTAAGAAAAAGGGGGAGGCCGATGATTTTAGAGAAAAGAGACTGGCGGCTGAACAAAAATAAAAAAGGAGAAAGAATGGTGAGAGGTACAGCCTACAAGAAATAAAAAAGGCTATGAAGAAAATAGAAGAAAAAGTAAGGAAGGAGAGCGATACTAATGTGCTTCGTGGGAATGATGACCATCAGGTGCTATGTGATAGTTTGGATGAGAAACCTGCTGAAGAGGTTGGGATGTTTAGTTATCAGAGGAAAGTGACGGTTCTTTACGTGCTTCTTTCAGCTTGTCTTTCAGCTGCAGATACTCGTGAAGATAACAAAATATATGCCCGACGAAGAAAAGGTTATGATGATAGACATCGTGTGGTTTTATGATTGCTTGGAACTTGGTTTGACGTTGAGTGGATTAAAATGGAAACCGTTGAGTTGATGTTTGCTTACTCTACAATGGCTTTAGCAAAAGAGAAAGAAGCAAAAGAAGAAGAATCCCAATCCCTCTCTCTCTTCCCCACTCATCCGAATCGCCGTCCTCGACTCACCCATCCACCCCACCACCCTCTCCTCCTCTCCTCCCGCTCTCAATGTCGCCGCCATGTTCGTCCCCAAACACCGCGAGTCTGACTGGCTCTTCTCCACAGAGTCCGGCCACCTGCAACTCCTCCTCACCTCCCCCAACATCCAACGCCTCATATTAATCGGACAACAACCCATCATTGAAGGCCCTATTTCACCTTCCATCTACCGTCGTCCGATCGATTCGGATTCCCTAAACAACCTGGAAACGACGCTAAAGCCACTGGTAATTGCTTTATCTCCTAAAAGTTACTTTAAAAGTGGAAACTTGGAAGTACCCTTTTTGAGCTATGAAGATAATGTTATTTCTAGCTTAGTTTTAGATAAATGTGTTGGGGATTTTGTTGGTGAAATGCTTGTTGAAGATGTTGAGATAGAGTCTACTAATCAAGGAAGGGAATTTAGGAGGAGATTAAGGTTTAAAAGGATGCCTAATTTGATTCAAACGGAGATTCGAATTGTGCCCCAGATGGTTTTTGGTATGGATTCAGTTGAAATAAGAGGCGATAATATAGAGTTTAGCCCTGATTTGCGGGTTTTAGTGCATGTTTATTTGGTGCCAATGGTGGCTAGTCTTGCTTTGATTGGCGCGTGGATTGAAGAGCGTGTTCAAGTTGGGTTAAGACCGAAAGCTTTGTGTCTTGGGGTTGGAGGTGGTGCTCTAGTTGGGTTTTTGAAAACACAATTGGGTTTTCGGGTTGTTGGTATTGAGGTTGATGACGAGGTGTTAATGATTGCACGGAAGTATTTTGGATTGGAGGATGGGGATTTTATTCAGGTTTGTGTGGGAGATGGTACGGAACTGATGGAAAAACTTGCACGTGGAGATAGCGGTCTTGAAGGATTTGATCATGCTGATCATCAGTTTGATGTTATCATGGTTAATTTGGATTCTGATGATCTGAGAAATGGTATTAGTGCTCCCCCCTTGGAATTTGTTAGGAAGGACATTCTCTTGGCTGCTAGATCAATTCTTTGTGAATCCGGAATTTTTGTTATTAATGTGATCCCTCCAAGTAGGTCGTTCTATGAGATGTTGATACATGACTTTCAGGAGGTTTTCCCTGATTTATATGAAATTGATGTTGGAAATGGAGAGAATTTTGTTCTCATCGCTAAGGCTTTGCCTACTGCATCTTTGATTAGTAATTGTGAAAATAATTTTCTTCAAAATCTAAGACTGGCAATTTCAGGAGCATATATGGATTCCATTAAGAGAATTTGAGATGGAATGTCTACTAGAAATATGCTCGTTCAAATTCAGAAATATGAACTTTTAAGATTGTATTCAAGTTTCAGGTTTCCTTCGCAGGGTAGCTGTGCTTGCATGCTCTTCCGACAGGAATTGGCTAATTAGGCATGTCTTGAAATTTATGGTTTAACTTTTCAATATTCTTTGGAGGTTGACAAAGAAGAAGCCCTTCGCTCTTGGGTTGATGATCGAAGCTTCTCCTCAAGATACGTGGGAGTTTACTCTGCTTGCTCAGTTGCTTTGGTTTGATACAAGAAGGAAATCAATGCAATCTTGGGGGAGAAACTACCAGCTAAAGATGCTCGAGGAGCGCGTGTCATTGAAGCATTTCTTGCTTCAGATGCTTCCACAAAACAGAAGCGCAGATTAGTTGTGAAGTTACGTGGACATTTTGGGGAGCTTGCAATGCAGCCATCTGGTTCATTTACTGTTGAAAGGTGCTTCGATGCTGGTAGCCTGTCACTAAGGGAAGCCATAGCATCTGAACTGTTAGCTGTACGAACTGAACTCTCCAAGACAAGACAAGGCCCACCTGCATTTTATCCAACAACAGTCTGTAAGTATTTTGGAAATTAGTGTCCATTCGGCTTCCTTTGTCTTTTGTGTTGTCTTGTGTTTGCATTTGTATCATGAATATGTGATTACCATGTTTGTTCATGCTTTGCCTCTACATGTCATATGATTGTGTATTGGTTATGCCATGTTCATGCATTAGTATTGTATTCATTTGGTCATTTTTGTTCATGTTGTTTCCCACGCATTTTCATATGACATATTAGATCTTAGGTCATTTTGTATTATCATGCATTTCCATGTCCATTATGTCTAGGTCATCTTGGTATGCCATACACATTTCCAAGTTCATGTTAGGCATTAGGACATTTTTGTATTGCCATGTATTTTCATGACACTTTAGGTTTGGGTTACATTTGCATTATCATGTTCATGCATTTTAGGTCTAGGTCACTTTATGAATGCCATGCATTTTTTCATGACATTTAGGTTTAAATCCATGCATTTCATGCATTATGTTTGCTGCATTGTTTCATGCATTTCATGTTCATGCCACTTGAATAATGACTTGAGCCAATTAATGGTTCAAAGTCATGCTCTCTTGAGCACACTTGTGGAAAATTAAGTTTGTCAAATTGATTATTCTACCTTTGTGATTTTTTTTCTTAGCCAATTTTTATCTAACTTTCAAAAAGTCCTAGCTACTGTTTGAAAGTCATTTTATGAGTTTCAAATATTTTTACTTTGATTTTTAAATGATTTTATCAAAGGCAAAAATGTGTTGGCAAAGCAGTTTTTTCTCCTCCCAAAACTCGTACATCTCTGATTTTTCTGGGAGTTCATCTTTGATCAGAAAATTAAGCCGATTTTTCTCGTGTATTTTTACATGTCCTGAGTCTTCAGTATTTTTTTCAGAATTTTTGGAATTTTTAGAAATAGGGTAAAAAATCGTGGATTGAAACTGGACAGTGGAGTCAGAATTGAATTTAAAGAAAAACCATTTTTCTGTTTTGGTTAATTTATTTAGAGTGGGCTGATTAGGAGGGTTAGCTACTGACTTAGGGTAATTTCTAAGCCTTTTTAAACTCTAAAAATGGTTTTTCAAGTCCTGGGTTAAGGGTAGTCAAGTCCGGATTTTTTAAACTTAGGAAATTAGAGCCATTTTAAAAATTTTAGCCCAGTTTTTATTTTTAATTCAAGCCTCTCAAAATTGTTTTCAAACAATCACAAAGTATTTTGGTTTTAGAATATTTAATTTGACATATTTTCCTAAGGTAGCCGGATATCCTTTTAGATATATGGATTTCCTTAATTAAAGGAAAAAATACATTTCATGCATTGCATTTTTATATTCATGCATTTTATATAATATGTGATTCTTGCCATAATAATTTCTATGATATTGTTGTTATTTTGATTTATATTTTTTGATGTTACATGGTTTATTGTATGGTTTTGAATATTTCATGATATCCTATGCTTTTATTTAGTTATTTTTATTTAGCATATACTATGTTCATGCATATTATATGATAGCATTATTTTATTCCATGTCATTTAAGTTATATGCCATACCATTCATATTTGTCATGTCATTTAAATCATTTCATTTCATTTAGGATATATTATGTCATCTAGAATATTTTATTTCATTTAGATTATATCATATGACTTAGAATATTGCATTTCATGTAGAATATATTATATTATCAAGGTCATTTCATTTAGGATATATTATGTCATCTAGAATATTTTATTTCATTTAGAAAATATCATGTTACTTAGGTTATTTCATTTCATATAAAATATGTTATGTTATTTAGGTTATTCTATTTCATTTAGATTATATCATATGACTTAGAATATTGCATCTCATATAGAATATACTATGTTACCTAGGTCATTTCATTTTATTTAGAATATATTATATAACTTAGGATATTCCATTTCATTTAGAATATGCTAAGGCATTCAAATCATGTCATGTCATTTAGGTTGCATTATATTATTTAGACTTTGCTATGTCATTTTATTTATGTCATGCATATGCATATACATATTCATTTATTTTAAATATTTTAAAAAAAAGATAATGGTTTTCAATAAAAAATAAAGATATTCCCGAGTTAAAATAATTCATGAGTTCTCTACCGGGTTTGCTGGAGGGAATATCATCAATTATCATTAATAAAGGATTATCTTTCTTTCAAAAAAGAGAATGATTCGGAAAGTTTTCCAAAACTAATAAAAATTTCTATATTTTGCCACGTTTGTTGGGGAATATAGGAAAATTTTGAATTTATAAATTCCGGATCATTTTCAATAAAAAAAAGGAATTATTTTTCTTTAAATTGGGAATTAACTTGAAATACTAAATTTAAAATCAATTTTTACCGAGACTTTCGATAACACACGATTAATAAGGTACCGATTTATACGGGCGTTGTGGGGGTGCTAATCCTTCCCCGCACGTAATCGACTCCCGAACCCGCTTCTTTGATTTCTCTGGTTTTAAAACGCAGGCTTGAAATTGGTTTTTAAAATGTTTTAATTAATTTTTAAAATATTTTATAAAATCGGTTTTAATAGGTGGCCGATCACACCTAGCTAAAAAAGATTGGTGGCGACTCCATGTCTTTTTTAAGGTCATTTTCAAAACCTTCATTTTTCTAGAGGAATTAAGTCGACTTTTCCTCGGTTTTTTTTATGTCACGCTTAACGAATAATAAAGTCTTGCGACGAGACTCGTTATTTTTTAGGTTGCGACAGCTTGGCGACTCCGCTGGGGACATTAGAGAGTCAGGCCTAGAATTAGTCGTGTGTTATCAAAGTCTCGGTCTTGGTTGGTTTAATTGGTATTTAATTTTAATCCTCACATTTTTTTTTAAAATAAGGAGAATTTTGAAAATAATAAAATGTTTTTAAATATGTTCATACTCATGTGCATGCATTTTATTATTGTTCTCTAGTTATTTAAGGTTGTATATTATAATTGCTTGTTGGTTAATGCGTTACACTATTCTTGAATGTTTTTATAAATTGCTAGGGCATTTAGAATAAGTTTTGTAGAATAGGTGGTGAAAGGTTTGTTGTTCCTCCACACACACTACACGTGCATTTTCATATCATGAATCCTATACCCGGGTTCCGTCCTTTAGGTGGGAGCAAAGTAACTAAGCCTTCGTGATTAACAATCCGCATGGGCTAGGGAAATAGACTCTAACGAATTGAACCCGCTTTTATCGGGGTGCCTTACTAGCCTTCACTGGCGACAGTGAGGAACAATTCGGGGCCTTAGAACCGATTCACCCTCATATAGTGAACCTAGGCGAAGCCATGCCGGATTTCCGTTAGATATACCGAAAATAGGAACACATGGAGGGACATTTCTAAACCTTTTGTTACCTATTTTACACTTCGAATAAGTGTGGTAGATCGGGCAACGATGTACGTACATCGCCCGTAATAAATGTGATACTCCGCCTTGAAGGCATCGTGATGCCTAAAAAAGCAGATATCGTTGGGGCAGATGTTCATTAGCTGTTTTAAAAAAAAAAAAAAAAAAAAAATCCTTTTTCAAACATTTTTGCATGTTGCACATTTCATGCATGTGTGAATGGAGCATGTACATTTTTGGTTGTATTATTGATCTCATTCTTTGCAATAAACAGTTGGTAATTTCATTTGATGATTTTATAAAACCGGTAGTGTTACATGAACATTTGCATATTGTACCATAGTGGGATCTACCCTGCAATTCTTTTGAAAATAATGTGATTGGTTTTTCAAAAAAAAAAAAAATCATGTTAAAAAAAAAATCAATAAAAAAAAAATCATGAATTTGGAGGCAAATCTTGCATAATGAGATTTTTGAATAATCAAGATTTAGGTCCCACCAATTTCGTGTAATCATTGATTTCTTTGTATATACCTTTGTGTTAATTCATTTATTTTTGCATGTATCATTTTGACATCATGTTACAGTCATAGCATGCATGGTCATTCATTGTAGAATACGTTTATGACATGCATGGTCATTATTTGTATATACTTATGTATCAATTTATTCTTTCTTTACATGCATCATGTTGGCATCAAGTTGCATTCATGCATTCATAGTCAACATGATTTTTCTGTATATATCCATATATCAATTTATTCTTTCTTTACATGCATCATGTTGGCATCAAGTTGCATTCATGCATTCATAGTCAGCATGATTTTTTTGTATATATCCATATATCAATTTATTCTTTCTCTATATGCATCATGTTAGCATCAAGTTGCATTCATGCATTCATAGTCAGAAATGATTTTCCTATATATATCCATGCATTAATTTACTTATTCTTTGCATTGATTTGTTTATATAAATCATGTTGACATCGGGTTGCATTCATGGCATACATAATCATCATGATATGCTCATGCATTAATTTGTCATATTGGCATCAAGTTGCACTCATGACATACACGGTCAGCATGATTTTCTTTGTATATACTCTATGTCAATCATTTATTCTTTACATGCATCATAATTGACATTGTGTGGCATTCATAGTGTATATGATCATTCATTGGGAAATGCATTTGGAATGTACATGGTCATTCATTGTATATATCCATGCATTAATTTGCTTATTCTTTACATGTATCATATTGGCATCAGGTTGCATTCATGGCATACACAGTCATCATGAGTTCTCCGTACATTAATTTGACATATTGGCGTCAAGTTGCATTCATGACATACACGGTCAGCATGATTTTCTTTGTATATACTCTGTGTCAATCATTTATTCTTCACATGCATCATAATTGACATTGTGTGGCATTGATAGTGTATATGATCATTCATTGAGAAATGCATTTAGAACATACATGGTCATGCATTGCATATATCCATGCATTGAATTTTCTTATTCTTTAAATGCATCATGTTGGCATCGTGCTACATTTATAACATACATGGTCAACATGTTTCCACTGTATATGACCACACATAAGTTTGTTTATCCTTCACATGCATCAAATTGCACTCATCACATTCATAGGTCATTCATCATGAAACACATTAATAAGATGAAATAGAAATTGGCTTAGCTTTAAAGCGCTTTCTTCGTCAGCTAAAAGCTATGACCTCAACAGCAAGTGCGAGTATCACGTTGGGGCAATTGGGCATTCGACTAAAAATGCAGACAACTGAAGGAAAGAATTGAAGGTCTTGTCCACGATGGCATTTGGATTCCAGAGCTTATCGAACATTGGAAATCTGTTTTACCATAGATTGATTTCCTCTAGAAGAATTTTGAGGATAAGATTTGTTATCTTTGAAAGCATGTCAATAGGAGCATTCTGATGCATATATTTCTACACTTTGATGATGAAAGTTCTTGTCTCATGATGACATCTACATGAAATAAATAAATTTTGAATTTAAATATTTTGTGTTCACTTTATTTTAGCAGTAAATTTGAATTTGCAAAAACAAATGAAACTTTGAGAAAATTTGTGGTAAACAATAAATAAGTGGTTTTCACATGAAATAATGAACAATCTTGAGAATATTGATGATCATTGTTAGAAATGACCCAATACCTTCAGCCCTCTTTTTGGGCTTTCCTAAGCCTAAATCTTTTGAACCGAGACCACTGGAAAGACCTAATGCTTCAAGGAATATGAATTATTTGACTTCATAAAACCATTGTCATCACAGAATAAGCAAAGACGTAGATCTTAGTCTAGGCTATGAACAAAGGAACGAACTTTTTGAAAATTTTCAAATTCCTTGAAAATCAAACAAATGAGACATTCTTTCAAGAATCCAGATTTTGATAATTTGGTGTGTGTCAAGATTGTGCTAAAACCATTCATGACCTTTTCCAACAAACCACAAATCAGTAATTGCCCAGACATCACTTCATGTTTGACACCCTGGGGCCCAATGATTAAAATAGATTATCCCTTGTCCAAGAGAAAACTCGTTTTTTGGGTCATATTTTCCTTGTCTCTTCAAAGAACTCAGATTTGAAATTCAGCCTTTTCAGTACAGACCTAGACTTGCTATGTTCCTCGTTGATACAAATTCTCATTGGTTAATCAAATTGGGGTATCATATGTGGAAATGATGGATACATGGTGAATAAGGATGGATTAATGCATGAATCATTGGGGGCATGCGACGAAAAAAAAAAAAAAACAAAAATTTGTGGTATCATGCATATGAGAATTCGGATGATTCCAAGGTGCAAAATGAAATTCTGAATATCTATTTCCCCTGGGATTGCTTTTCAATGTGAATATTCGTGCTTAACATGAGAAATGGCCATCTTTCATATCCCTTTCGCACAAAAAGAAATTATCCATAGTCACCCCTTTTGAGCCGAAAGAATTATTTTTTCTTTAAACCCTGATCAAGGATCACCCTCTACACTAGGGGGCAAATGCGAGGAAATATCTTTTTAAAGATTATTGAGAAATGAGTCCTAACTCAAAGATAGATACAAAGCAAATGAAGCCCCGAAAAAATACAGGCTCACTTTGTCAAAGAAAAAGAAAAAGGAAGAGATGGCGAAATGAAAGCCAATAAAAACAAAAGAAAACACAAAAAAAAAGAGTCTGAAAAAGCGATGGCAAATGAAAGCCAAAAGCAAGGAAGAAAAAGCAAAGTCAAAGGAAAGAAATGTCCAAGAAGGGACAAATGCTTCAAAGAAAATCCTCTTCAAGAAATGATCCTTGATCTGATTACCCTCAAACACATATTTTGGGCCTATTTATCCTTTCTTTTTGAACCCTGAACCATGGCCTACATTACGTGCTTTAAAAGTCCATTTTGATCAAGCAAGAATATTTAATTTGAAGGGTTTTTCCTCAGATTTTATCCCATCTCATCAAATTCTCATTTCACTAAGGAAGAATTTAGAATTCTCAAGTGCATGGTAAAACAACGAAAAAGAAAAAAGAAAGAGAAGGAAAAATGGAAAGAATGGGACTCTAGGGCGAAAACCCAAAAATGGGCGGTCTAGAGTAAGATGGGAATTTTCGATGCCATTTATGATAGTGCCGATACCACAAAAGAGAAGATCATCATAAAGAAGTGGTCATCGAGGAACATCTAGGAATTCCTGAACCTCCCAAAGTGTCAACTCTCATTCGGAGGATTGTCTTCAAAAATTGAATCTTTTTTTTCCTCCAAGATTAAACTTTCCGATTTAAACATCCCGGCCAATCTTGACGCTTGTCAAAATGCCTTGATATGGAAACTAAGAGAATGTTGAATTTGCTTGGTTCTCAATGAATTCATGATTTATAAAATCTGTTCCATTTGTGAGCCTAGAAGGGACATACATTTTTGTCATGAAGTTTTCCTGGAAAAACCAAAATCTTGTTGTATTGAGCCTTGTCAATTCAAATTGAAAAAAAACCTAGACTGATACTTAGAGAAATTTCTAATAATGATCATCAGTCTTCAAAAGATTTATACATTACACATTGTGGGGTTAATATTTTTTGTTCAGAAGTTTTCAAAATGCGAAAACAAATAAATATATTTTTGAAATACCCATTTTGATGTTGACATGAGACAAGGATTTTTCTAACTCAAAGGTGTAGAGCTGCCAAGATAGGTCCTGACTTCCAGATATGAGAAGAAGAAATAGAACCCAGTGCAGATCTCTGTTGATGAAAGTTTGAAAACTGTTGGGGCAAAGAGAATAGCCAAAATGAATTGAAGATATACTCTAATTTGAAGAGGAAAAATGAATTTGAAAGGCTAAGCCAAAGTCTAGAAAAACAATCGGGGGCCTTTGCATCACTCATGAGCACTCATCTCTTTATCGAGCTTTTGCATCTGCACAGTGTCGGTAAGCATTTGCATCATTCATGGGTATTTGCATTGGCATTATTCCATAAGCATCTACATTTTACCTTTACATTTACATTCTTCATGAAATTCGCATTTGTGTCATCTCAAACAATTGCATCATTTCTAGAATCATTGCATTATTGTGTGGTAATTGTAGTTACACCATTTATAAACCAGTTACATGAACACAATTAGTAGGGGCATCTGCATCATGAAACATGGGCATCAATCCAGGCCATTTGCATTTGCACTAAGAAATATTTTACATTTGCACCATGAAGCATGAGCACTTTGTTAAAAGACATGTGCATCTGCATCATTTCTCAAAGTTCTGGTGAGGATATCTAGAATTTTACAGTTTTAAAAGTGAACAAGTCTTCGGTGGTGATAGCTGAAGCCTCTGGTGGAGATATCCAGGGTTTTATAATTTTGAAAAATGAGAAATCTTCTTCTAGAGGAGTTACCCAGAATTTTACAATGAGCAAGTCTTTGGTGGTGATAGCCAAAGCTTCTGGTGGGGATATCCAGAATTTTACAGTTTTAAAAGTGAACAAGTCTTCGCTGGTGATAGCTGAAGCCTCTGGTGGAGATATCCAGGGTTTTATAATTTTGAAACATGAGAAATCTTCTTCTGAAGGAGTTACCCAAAATTTTACAATGAGCAAGTCTTTGGTGGTGATAGCCAAAGCTTCTGGTGGGGATATCCAGAATTTTACAGTTTTAAAAGTGAACAAGTCTTCGGTGGTGATAGCTGAAGCCTATGGTGGAGATATCCAGGGTTTTATAATTTTGAAAAATGAGAAATCTTCTTTTGGAGGAGTTACACAGAATTTTATTCAACATGTGCATCTACATCAAGAAGCATTTGCATCAATCTAAGTTAGTTGAATCTACATTAAGAAAATTTGCATCAAATCAAGTCATTTACATTTGCATCAAAGACATTTGCACCAATCTAAGTCATTTGCATCTACATCAAGAAGCGTTTGCATCAACAAAAGACATTTGCATTTGCATCATGAAGCATTTGCATCATCTCTTAAAGCTTTCAGGTATAATCGAATTCGTTTTCTTAAGACGAGTCGAGCATCGAGATCATCGTCGAGGTACTTTTTTTTATTATTATTATGAACAAGTCTTCGGTGGTGATAGCTGAAGCCTCTGGTGGAGATATCTAGAGTTTTAAAATCCTTTGAAAAGGTAAAAACTCTTCGGTGGTGATAGCCGAAGCTTCTGGAGGTGATACCCAGAATTTTTTACAGTTTTAAAAATGAGCAAGACTTTGGTGGTGATAGCCGAAGCTTTTGGAGGAGATACCCAGAATTTTAAACACAGCTGAGAACAAGACAGGTTAAGGCCCCGAGACCATCGTCGAGGTCATTTCCTTTCTTGCAAGTCGAATTTGTTTTCTTAAGACGAGTTGAGCCTTGAGACCGCCATCAAGGTATTTCCTTTTGTTTTAAATCGAATTTATTCTGTTTTATCAAATGAGTCGAGCCTCGAGACCACCGTCGAGGTATTTCCTTTTGTTTTAAATTGAATTCATTCTGTTTTATCAAATGAGTCGAGCCTTGAGACCACCGTCAAGGTATTTCTTTTTGTTTTAAATCGAATTCATTATGTTTTATCAAATGAGTCGAGCCTTGAGACCGCCGTCAAGGTATTTCCTTTTGTTTTAAATCGAATTCATTCTGTTTTATCAAATGAGTCGAGCCTTGAGACCATCGGTATTTCCTTTTGTTTTAAATCGAATTCATTCTGTTTTATCAAATGAGTCGAGCATTGAGACCACCGTCGAGGTATTTCCTTTTGTTTTAAATCGAATTCATTCTGTTTTATCAAATGAGTCGAGCCTTGAGACCACCGTCGAGGTATTTCCTTTTGTTTTAAATCGAATTCATTCTGTTTTATCAAATGAGTCGAGCCTTGAGACCACCGTCGAGGTATTTCTTTTTGTTTTAAATCGAATTCATTCTGTTTTATCAAATGAGTCGAACCTTGAGACCTCCGTCAAGGTATTTCCTTTTGTTTTAAATCGAATTCTTTCTGTTTTATCAAATTAGTCTAGCCTTGAGACCGCCGTCAAGGTATTTCCTTTTGTTTTAAATCGAATTCATTCTGTTTTATCAAATGAGTCGAGCCTTGAGACCATCGTCGACGTATTTCCTTTTGTTTTATATCGAATTCATTCTGTTTTATCAAATGAGTCGAGCCTCGAGACCACCGTCGAGGTATTTCCTTTTGTTTTAAATCGAATTCATTCTGTTTTATCAAATGAGTCGAGCCTTGAGACCACCGTCAAGGTACTTCCTTTTGTTTTAAATCGAATTCATTCTGTTTTATCAAATGAGTCGAGCCTTGAGACCACCGTCGAGGTATTTTCTTTTGTTTTAAATCGAATTCATTCTGTTCTATCAAATGAGTCGAGCCTTGATACTACCGTCGAGGTATTTTCTTTTGTTTTAAATCGAATTCATTATGTTTTATCAAATGAGTCGAGCCTTGAGACCATCGTCGAGGTATTTCCTTTTGTTTTAAATCGAATTCATTCTGTTTTATCAAATGAGTCGAGCCTTGAGACTACTGTTGAGGTATTTCCTTTTGTTTTAAATCGAATTCATTCTGTTCTATCAAATGAGTCGAGCCTTGAGACCATCGTCGAGGTATTTCCTTTTGTTTTAAATCGAATTCATTCTGTTTTATCAAATGAGTCGAGCCTTGAGACCTTCGTCGAGGTATTCTTTTCTGTTTTAAATCGAATTCATTCTGATTTATCAAATGAGTCGAACCCTGAGACCGTCATCAAAGACCTTCAGACACCAGTTTTTTTCAAAGACCTTCGGGCACCAGTTTCAAAGACCTTCGGGCACCAGTTTTAAAGACCTTCGAACCACCAATTTTAAAGACCTACGAGCACCAGTTTTAAAGACCTTCGAACCACCATTTTAAAGACCTCCGGGCACCATTTTAAAGATCTTCGGGCCCAATTTTTCTTTTTGAAAATTGAATCCGTTTCCTTAAGACGGGTTGAGCCTTGATTAGTCAGGGAATTCAATTTAAGGACCAATCTTCAATTTACAGCTTTTTCAACAAAAAAAAATGAATGAAAACCCTTTTCTTTCTCTCCAGATGTGATTTCACGGACCGGACAAAATTGTTGTCTATTTTATCTTTGCCTGATTCCTGATTCTCAGCAATAGCCAAAGAGCGGCAGCTGTAGACACCTAATTTTGTCCGGGCTTTTTAAAACCAATTTTGATTTGTCCCCCTCTCGGGTTTAATATTTTTGTAAAAGTCACGGTCGCGATTTTAGATTTTTAAAAAATGTTCTAAATTATATATATCCTTTTTAGCTTTAATCGTTCAAATAAAATCGGACCGTAAAATTACCAATTTTAAAATTCAATTTTAACCCGAGGTGAAAAAATTTAATCTTGAGCTTTATTAGATTTTTAAAATAATTTTTTTTGAAAAAGAAAAAAGACTTGAAAAAATAAAGAAGAGGGTAATTTAGACATTACATATTTTTAGGTTAGGAATTTGTTATAAAAGGTGCCGGTTTAAGAAAAAGGGGGAGGCCGATGATTTTAGAGAAAAGAGACTGGCGGCTGAACAAAAATAAAAAAGGAGAAAGAATGGTGAGAGGTACAGCCTACAAGAAATAAAAAAGGCTATGAAGAAATTAGAAGAAAAAGTAAGGAAGGAGAGCGATACTAATGTGCTTCGTGGGAATGATGACCATCAGGTGCTGTGTGATAGTTTGGATGAGAAACCTGCTGAAGAGGTTGGGTTGTTTAGTTATCAGAGGAAAGTGACGGTTCTTTACGTGCTTCTTTCAGCTTGTCTTTCAGCTGCAGATACTTGTGAAGATAACAAAATATATGCCCGACGAAGAAAAGGTTATGATGCTAGACATCGTGTGGCTTTACGATTGCTTGCAACTTGGTTTGACGTTGAGTGGATTAAAATGGAAACCGTTGAGTTGATGGTTGCTTACTCTACAATGGCTTTAGCAAAAGAGAAAGAAGCAAAAGAAGAAGAATCCCAACCCCTCTCTCTCTTGCCCACTCATCCAAATCGCCGTCCTCGACTCACCCATCCACCCCACCACCCTCTCCTCCTCTCCTCCCGCTCTCAATGTCGCCGCCATGTTCGTCCCCAAACACCGCGAGTCTGACTGGCTCTTCTCCACAGAGTCCGGCCACCTGCAACTCCTCCTCACCTCCCCCAACATCCAACGCCTCATATTAATCGGACAACAACCCATCATTGAAGGCTCTATTTCACCTTCCATCTACCGCCGTCCGATCGATTCGGATTCCCTAAACAACCTGGAAACGACGCTAAAGCCACTGGTAATTGCTTTATCTCCTAAAAGTTACTTTAAAAGTGGAAACTTGGAAGTACCCTTTTTGAGCTATGAAGATAATGTTATTTCTAGCTTAGTTTTAGATAAATGTGTTGGGGATTTTGTTGGTGAAATGCTTGTTGAAGATGTTGAGATAGAGTCTACTAATCAAGGAAGGGAATTTAGGAGGAGATTAAGGTTTAAAAAGATGCCTAATTTGATTCAAACGGAGATTCGAATTGTGCCCCAGATGGTTTTTGGTATGGATTCAGTTGAAATAGGAGGCGATAATATAGAGTTTAGCCCTGATTTGCGGGTTTTGATGCATGTTTATTTGGTGCCAATGGTGGCTAGTCTTGCTTTGATTGGCGCGTGGATTGAAGAACGTGTTCAAGTTGGGTTAAGACCGAAAGCTTTGTGTCTTAGGGTTGGAGGTGGTGCTCTAGTTGGGTTTTTGAAAACACAATTGGGTTTTCGGGTTGTTGGTATTGAGGTTGATGACGAGGTGTTAATGATTGCACGGAAGTATTTTGGATTGGAGGATGGGGCTTTTATTCAGGTTTGTGTGGGAGATGGTACGAAACTTATGGAAAAACTTGCACGTGGAGATAGCGGTCTTGAAGGATTTGATCATGCTGATCCTCAGTTTGATGTTACCATGGTTGATTTGGATTCTGATGATCTGAGAAATGGTATTAGTGCTCCCCCCTTGGAATTTGTTAGGAAGGACATTCTCTTGGCTGCTAGATCAATTCTTTGTGAATCTGGAATTTTTGTTATTAATGTGATCCCTCCAAGTAGGTCGTTCTATGAGATGTTGATACATGATTTTCAGGAGGTTTTCCCTGATTTATATGAAATTGATGTTGGAAATGGAGAGAATTTTGTTCTCATTGCTAAGGCTTTGCCTACTGCATCTTTGATTAGTAATTGTGAAAATAATTTTCTTCAAAAACTGAGACTGGCAATTTCAGGAGCATATATGGATTCCATTAAGAGAATTTGAGATGGAATGTCTACTAGAAATATGCTCGTTCAAATTCAGAAATATGAACTTTTAAGATTGTATTCAAGTTTAAGGTTTCCTTCGCAGGGTAGCTGTGCTTGCATGCTCTTCCGACAGGAATTGGCTAATTAGGCATGTCTTGACATTTATGGTTTAACTTTTCAATATTCTTTGGAGGTTGACAAAGAAGAAGCCCTTCGCTCTTGGGTTGATGATCGAAGCTTCTCCTCAAGATACGTGGGAGTTTACTCTGCTTGCTCAGTTGCTTTGGTTTGGTACAAGAAGGACATCAATGCAATCTTGGGGGAGAAACTACCAGCTAAAGATGCTCGAGGAGCGCGTGTCATTGAAGCATTTCTTGCTTCAGATGCTTCCACAAAACAGAAGCGCAGATTAGTTGTGAAGTTACGTGGACATTCTGGGGAGCTTGCAATGCAGCCATCTGGTTCGTTTACTGTTGAAAGGTGCTTCGATGCTGGTAGCCTGTCACTAAGGGAAGCCATAGCATCTGAACTGTTAGCTGTACGAACTGAACTCTCCAAGACAAGACAAGGCCCACCTGCATTTTATCCAACAACAGTCTGTAAGTATTTTGGAAATTAGTGTCCATTCGGCTCCCTTTGTCTTTTGTGTTGTCTTGTGTTTGCATTTGTATCATGAATATGTGATTACCATGTTTGTTCATGCTTTGTCTCTACATGTCATATGATTGTGTATTGGTTATGCCATGTTCATGCATTAGTATTGTATTCATTTGGTCATTTTTGTTAATGTTGTTTCCCACGCATTTTCATATGACATATTAGATCTTAGGTCGTTTTGTATTATCATGCATTTCCATGTCCATTATGTCTAGGTCATCTTGGTATGCCATACGCATTTCCATGTTCATGTTAGGCATTAGGACATTTTTGTATTGCCATGTATTTTCATGACACTTTAGGTTTGGTTACATTTGCATTATCATGTTCATGCATTTTAGGTCTAGGTCACTTTATGAATGCCATGCATTTTTTCATGACATTTAGGTTTAAATCCATGCATTTCATGCATTATGTTTGCTGCATTGTTTCATGCATTTCATGTTCATGCCACTTGAATAATGACTTGAGCCAATTAATGGTTCAAAGTCATGCTCTCTTGAGCACACTTGTGGAAAATTAAGTTTGTCAAATTGATTATTCTACCTTTGTGATTTTTTTTACTTAGCCAATTTTTATCTAACTTTCAAAAAGTCCTAGCTACTATTTGCAAGTCATTTTACGAGTTTCAAATATTTTTACTTTGATTTTTAAATGATTTTATCAAAGGCAAAAATGTGTTGGCAAAGCAGTTTTTTCTCCTCCCAAAACTCGTACATCTCTGATTTTTCTGGGAGTTCGTCTTTGATCAAAAAATTAAGCCGATTTTTTCTCATGTATTTTTACTTGTCCTGAGTTTCCAGTATTTGTTTCATAATTTTTGGAATTTTTAAAAATAGGGTAAAAAATCGTGGATTGAAACTGGACAGTGGAGTCAGAATTGAATTTAAAGAAAAACCATTTTTCTGTTTTGGTTAATTTACTTAGAGTGGGCTGATTAGGAGGGTTAGCTACTGACTTAGGGTAATTTATAAGCCTTTTTAAACTCTAAAAATGGTTTTTCAAGTCCCGGGTTAAGGGTAGTCAAGTCCGAATTTTTTAAACTTAGGAAATTAGAGCCATTTTAAAAATTTTAGCCCAGTTTTTATTTTTAATTCAAGCCTCTCAAAATTGTTTTCAAACAATCACAAAGTATTTTGGTTTTAGAATATTTAATTTGATATATTTTCCTAAGGTAGCCGGATATCTTTTTAGATATACGGATTTCCTTAATTAAAGGAAAAAATACATTTCATGCATTGCATTTTTATATTCATGCATTTTATATAATATGTGATTCTTGCCATAATAATTTCTATGATATTGTTGTTATTTTGATTTATATTTTTTGATGTTACATGGTTTATTATATGGTTTTGAATATTTCATGATATCCTATGCTTTTATATAGTTATTTTTATTTAGCATATACTATGTTCATGCATTATTATTTTCATGCATATTATATGATAGCATTATTTTATTCCATGTCATTTAAGTTATATGCCATACCATTCATATTTGTCATGTCATTTAAATCATTTCATTTCATTTAGGATATATTATGTCATCTAGAATATTTTATTTCATTTAGATTATATCATATGACTTAGAATATTGCATTTCATGTAGAATATATTATATTACCAAGGTCATTTCATTTAGGATATATTATGTCATCTAGAATATTTTATTTCATTTAGAAAATATCATGTTACTTAGGTTATTTCATTTCATATAGAATATGTTATGTTATTTAGGTTATTCTATTTCATTTAGATTATATCATATGACTTAGAATATTGCATCTCATATAGAATATACTATGTTACCTAGGTCATTTCATTTTACTTAGAATATATTATATAACATAGGATATTCCATTTCATTTAGAATATGCTAAGGCATTCAAATCATGTCATGTCATTTAGGTTGCATTATATTATTTAGACTTTGCTATGTCATTTTATTTATGTCATGCATATACATATTCATTTATTTTAAATGTTTTCAAAAAAAAAAGATAATGGTTTTCAATAAAATAAAGATATTCCCGAGTTAAAATAATTCATGAGTTCTCTGCCGGGTTTGCTGGGGAGGATATCATCAATTATTATTAATAACGGAATATCTTCTTTAAAAAGAGAATGGTTCGGAAAATTTTCCAAAACTAATAAAAATTTCTATATTTTGCCACGTTTGTTGGGGAATATAGGAAAATTTTGAATTTATAAATTCCGGATCATTTTTAATTAAAAATAGAATTATTTTTCTTTAAATTGGGAATTAACTTGAAATACTAAATTTAAAACCAATTTTTATCGAGACTTGAGATAACACACGGTTAATAAGGTACCTATTTATACGGGCGTTGTGGGGGTGCTAATCCTTCCCCACACGTAACCGACTCCCGAACCCGCTTCTTTGATTTCTCTGGTTTAAAACACAGACTTGAAATTGGTTTTTAAAATGTTTTAATTAATTTTTAAAATATTTTATAAAACCTGTTTTAATAGGTGGCCGATCACACCTAGCTAAAAAAGATTGGTGGCGACTCCATGTTTTTTTTAAGGTCATTTTCAAAACCTTCATTTTTCTAGAGGAATTAAGTCGACTTTTCCTCGGGTTTTTTATGTCACGCTTAACGAATAATAAAGTCTTGCGATGAGACTCGTTATTTTTTAGGTTGCGACAATGTTCAACATGTAGTATCAAGTATTAACCTGATATGAGATTAATTGTCAATGATGAAGCCTTGATTAATACACAGCCATCGCATCTGTGATAAAACTGAGGGTCAGCAATGTAAATCCTAGCTTGATGGAGTTGAAGGTGGAAGATGGAGGCACAACAAAGGTTAACAAGAAAGCCATAAACAGGGAATAGCAGGTTCTAGAAGAATGAGCTAAGGGACAGCTGCAGTAACGGTCTGTTGACGTGGCTATTTCTGTTAAATTCTGAATATTGTAATAAGTGCATGAAACGAATGTAATTCCTTTATTTTCAGATTCTGTTAGAATCTATTTCAAAATGTTATATGTATGAGCAGCAGCTCAAAAGAGGAATTAATGAAAATCTATCAAATTCTTCTTATCTGGTTTATTTCTCTCCAAGGTTCATTCTCAACCTTAGTATTCTGTTACAAATTGGTATCAGAGCCATTAGTATTCAACCACGCAAAATTAGGGAAACATAAGTTTCGAAACACCATGGCAAAAGGAACTCGCATCAATACCCTGCAGGAACAGGTGCAGGCATTACAGGTACAGGCATTACAGTTGCAGCTGGAAGCCCTCAAAGCTTCAAACAACACGTTACCTCGATGGTTGGAGGAGCAGAAGCAAAGCATTGAGGCTAAGCTAGCAGAGAATCAAGGCTATATTGGTAAGATGTTGGAGTTGCTAGCTTAGAAAGGGGAGGTGCAAAGCTAGTATGAATCTGGTGGAGTCATCAATGTCTCCAGTTCTCAGCTCACACCAGTATCCAATTCCAAAGCTGAAGGAAAAAAACCAGTAGAGGTAACTATTATTAATGATCAAGGAAAACACATATTGAAGAGTAATGATCCAGGAATATTGTCTAATAATCACTTAGATAATAGTTCCGACATGTCACAGTCATTGCAGTTGAAGAATGGTGAAAATACTGCTGGAAATCACTCTTTTAATAGGATGAATGCTTTTTCTCCTAGACCTAAGATAGAACTAGCCATGTTTGATGGTAGTAATCCTAGGGGCCGGGTAAAAAAAAGCCAGAAGTATTTCGCAATTTTTGCTATAGCTAATCACCAAAAACTGGAGTTAGCAGCTATGTATCTGACAGGGATGGCTGAAACATGGTTTGATGGTTATGTCATGCAAAAACCTGGAGTGTTATGGCCTGAATTTGCTGTGGATGTGTGCCAAAGGTTCTGTGACAGAACCTATGCTGATATAATTGAAGAGTTTAATAAGCTCAATCAAAAAGGAACCATTGATGAGTACCAAGAGAAGTTTGAGGAACTTAAATCTTATATGCTTCAGTTTAATCCTAACCTCACTGAAACCTACTTTATTTCTAGCTTTGTCAGTGGCCTCAAGGAAGAACTCAAACCTAGAGTGAAAGCTAATAAACCAGTTACTCTAGTAGCAACTTACAGGCAGGCCAGATTGCATGAGTTATTCATTGAGTTGGAAAACAAAAGACTTAAACCACCCATGAGAACCAGCTTCACTAGCTACCAGAAACCTTTAAACACAAGTTTCACCAATTTCCAAAGACCCTAAAACACAAGCTTCAACAGTTACCAGAAACCTCTAAATATCAGTTTCAACAGTTATCAAATACCTGTAAACACTAACCCAAACCAAACAAAAGAACTACCCCTACTACTACCTTTACTGATCAGAGGAGAGGCCCAAATTTGTGCTTTCGATGTGGTGACAGGTTTTTTCCTTGACATGTCTGTAAGAACAAACAACTGAACTCACTCACAGTTGAGGATGGTGATCAAGAAATTTCAGAACCTAAAGAAGAGGGTATTGAAGCAGTACCAGAGGTCCAAGAAAACCTAGGTAATCTTGAAGATAAGCTGAAAATTTCCATAAATGCCTTAACAAGCAGTGTTGGCCATAGCATTTTAAGGATCCAGGGTAGTCTTAAAGGCAAGCCAATCAACATTTTGATTGACACTGGCAGCACTCACAGCTTTGTCACCCCTAGGTGGGCCAAGGAGGGAGTAGAATTAGTATATACTCAGCCATTGTCCATTACGGTGGCTAATGGAGAAAAACCATACAGTTCAGCAAAATACAAACAGTTGGAGTGGCTAATGCAAGGTCATATCTTCAGCCATGACTTGAGGGTGTTACCAATGGAGGGCAGTGACATGGTTTTGGGAGTGGATTGGATGTAGAGGTATAGTCCTCAGATTTTTTTATTTCAATGCTCTATCATTGACATTCCAAAAGGATGAGAAATCAGTGACTCTAAAAAGAGGTCAATTTGGTACAAAGCTGAAAATGATTTCAGGCAGTAAAATGCAAAATTGGTGGACAAGGATGCTGATTTGATTGGAGAGCTGTATACTGTATATGTTGAGCATGGACAGTCATGACTTTGAGACCCCACCCACTGTTAGACCAGTATGCTGATGTGTTTGCAGAACCTAAACTTCTACCACCTGCTAGGTCACATGATCATTGCATACCCTTGAAGGCTGGTTCCCAGCCTGTGAACCTAAGGCCCTACAGGTTTCCCTATCATAAAAAAACAGAGGTAGAGAAACAAATTAAGGAAATGCTATCTACTACTGTTATTCAGACCAGCAAGAGCCCTTTTGCATCTCCTTGTTTACTGGTTAAAAAGAATGATGGTACTTGGCGCCTGTGTGTGGACTACAGGCAACTAAATGCCATGACTGTTAAGGATAAGTTTCCAATTCCAGTTGTAGAACACCTGTTGGATGAGCTTAAACATGCTAAGATATTTTCTAAGATAGATTTGAGGGCTGGATATTGGCAGATCAGGGTGGAACCAGGAGACATCCACAAGACAGCATTCAGAACCCATCATGGACACTATGAATTCAAGGTAATGCCATTCGGGCTTACTAATGCCCCTGCTACTTTCCAAGCTTTGATGAATGGTGTGTTTGTTTGCAATTGAGAAGATTTGTACTTGTGTTTTTTGATGACATATTGGTTTATAGTGTTGATGTTGATGAGCATTTGAAGCATTTGCATATTGTACTAGAAATCTTGAGGTCAAATCAACTTTTTGCCAAGAAGAGCAAGTGTTTCTTTGGCCAAAAACAGGTTGAATATCTTGGCCATATCAAATCTACAGAAGGGGTATCCACTGACCCTGTGAAGGTGGAAGCTATGCAGAGTTGGGAGTTGCCTAAAAGTCTCAAGTCACTAAGGGTTTTTTAAGTCTCACTGGGTACTACAGGAAATTTGTGCAAGGGTATGGCTTGATTAGTAAAGCTTTAACATATATGTTGAAGAAAGATGGGTTCCACTGGAGTTCAAGGGTGATAACTCGTATAATTATATAGTTTTTAGTTATGTTTTATTATTGTTTTGTGTCAAATACGAGTTATTATTGTTTAGTCTAATTGTGTTTATGATCTTTTATATTTTTATGTAATTTGGTGTTTTTCACAAGTTTCTTTGAGTGATTTCAGATTACTAGAATTAAGGGCAAATCCAGTTCAGTTCCAGTTCCGACACCTTTTGCCATATCAGCTATATCTCGCGTTTCACTGAAGCAATAAGGCTGAACTTTGTATCCCTGCAAAGCTAAGAGGCATATCTATCTTTTTCATGTTTTACACTTCTTGAAACGGAGTCGTTTTCCCTAGAGAAATCGACCATCAAGTTGGCTGATGTGCAATGACGTCTGTTCTGCACCATTTTGGTATTTTGACCATATCTTCCGATCCACGTGCGCAAATGATCTGATTCCAACGGCTATGGATCCGTAACTGATAGGGGTATATTTTTCTAGAAGAACATTTTATCAGATCGAGCCTCCAACATTGACAAAATCGACCATCAAGCTGGCTGATCAGAATTGTCATACAATATGACGAAAATTGTTAGAAAAATGCACCCACCTATTATACCTACCTTTGAAATTTGTAAAGCTTGTCTCTTGTCATTTAGCCCTCCAAAATGTGTATAAATAGAGGGCCTTGGATGAGTAATGAGTATTATTATACATTGGTAGGATATTAGCCTTTGTAGTAAAATTCTCTAAGTTTTCTTCTTCTTTCCTTTCTCTAGTTTTCTTTTTTTATTTACTTATGCTTCTTACATTTCTTTTCATTTTATTCATATCTAGTATGTGTTGCTAATCATATTGTTGAGGTGATGAGGTGAAGCTCTTGGTAAATGCTAAGGTTAGTCTCTTAAACATGAGCTAAAATGAATCATCATTTATAAACACTAGTATAGATAATATTTTCTTTTGGTTTAAAATCATACTTGCAAAGTAGAGATCTTGATTCATTATTGACAATGAAAATGGCACAGTAAATGCTTGGTTTCATAACCTTGATTTGTTGTAGACATATACCTTGGCATAAGGAATGCTTGGACTCTTTTTGTGAGTTTTGAGGACACCAAATGAACATAATATCATATGCTATGGACGTTGGACAATTTGGACTGAATTGCTAAACCTTCCGGTTGGAACCTCCCTTATGTGTGGATTTCAATTGTGTAATAAAACAAGATTAATCTTAGCATAACACCAAGAGTGGATTCTCTAACCTCAACATCTTTTCTTATTGTTTTTTTTATATCTTGTTTAATTGCTTTTATGTTATTTTGTTTATTTTGTTCTCTAATATCTTGTTTACTTTCTTTGTTATTGATTCCCTAATATCTTGTTTATTTTCTTTTTCTTATATATTTATAAACTTATACTTACTAATACGCTTCCCTGTGGTTCGACCTCGGACACCCGAGAATTTATTACTTGAACATAACCTGCACTTGGGTTTACAACTCTTAATTGAGTCTCCATCAAGTTTTTGGCGCCGTTGCCGGGGAAGCAATACTAAGTATATAAGTTTATAAGTATATTTATTTTTATTGGCTGGTTATACCGCCTAATTTGTATATTAACTTTGTTTTATTTTTATTGGCTGGTTATACCGCCTAAATTGTATATTAACTTTGTTTTATTTTTATTGGCTGGTTATACCGCCTAATTTGTATATTAACTTTGTTTTATTTTTATTGGCTGGTTATACCGCCTAATCTGTATATTAACTTTGTTTTATGCTTGTTTGGCGACGTGATTTTAGATCTCGTCGTTTAGTTAGATTTTATTGTGAAACTTTTTCAGGTAATCTTTCTAATACAACTCCTACCATGGCTGACAATGAAAGTGTTCATGCTGAAGATGAGAACAGACAAGTACGCACCATGCGTGACTACTTGCAACCAACTCGAAGCTCATCACCCTCTTGTTTTATTTTTCCTCTCAATGCGAACAACTTTCGTTTTAAACCAGGTATGATAGCTTTGCTTCCAAATTTCCATGGGTTAGAATCGGAAAGTGCTTACTCGTTTCTAAAAGACTTCGAGGATGTATGTGTCACCTTTAATGACCAACAATGTATAAATGAAATTGTCAAGCTAAAATTATTTCCTTTTTCTTTAAAAGATAAAGCAAAAATTTGGCTTCATAATTTAAAACCAAGGTCAATTGGCACATGGCAAGAATTACAAACTGAGTTTCTAAAGAAATTTTTCCCAGCACATAAAACTACTGCTTTGAAAAGACAGATTCAAAATTTCAATCAAAATCAAAATGAAGCATTTTTTCAGTGCTGGGAGCGTTTTAAAGATTTGTTAAGTTCTTGTCCACATCATGGTTTTGAGAAATGGCGTCTTATTAGTTTCTTTTATGAAAGTTTAACTCCCGAAACTAAACAATTTGTTGAAACAATGTGTAACGGTGAGTTTCTAGAAAAAGAACCTGAAGAAGCCTTTGACTACCTAGACCATTTGGCAGATAACTCTCAAGCCTGGCACACAGATAATTCCTCTGAAAGTTCCAATAGATCTAATCTTGTTTCTAACAGAGGAAAATATCATTTTAGTCAAGAAGATGAGATAAAAGCTAAAGTAGCTAATTTGGCTAGAAAGATTGAAGCCATAGAACTTAGAGAAGTAAAAGAAGTCAAAACGGTTAAAAATGAAGAAAGTTGTGGAATTTGTGAAATCATGGGACACCCCACTTCTGAATGTCCAAACATTCCCATTCTTAAAGAAGCGTTGCATGATCAAGTAAATTCCATAAACACATTTAAAAAGCCTTTTCCTTCTCCTTACTCTGAAACGTATAACCCTGAATGGAGAAATCATCCCAACTTCAGTTGGCGGAATAATAATCATGTTCAGGTACCACAATCTCAAAAGCCGGGCGACACTTTTTCCTATCAACCTTCACGTGTACAAACCTTGGAAGAGACATTGCAAGCATTCATGCAAACACAAGCAAATGTGAATAACCAAACTTCACAGGACATCAATGAGATCAAAAACACCTTGTCCACATTGACAGCTTCATTACACACTCAAGAAAAAGGTAAGTTTCCTGCTCAACCTCAGCCTAACCCTTCTACTCAATGTCTTGTTTCTTGCTCCAATGAAACTCAACAGGAAAATGCCAGTTCTATCACAACTCTTCGAAGTGGAAAGGCAATTGACAAAAACATTCCATCAAAAGACCAAGATCCTCCTTCCCCTCCGAAAATTAACGGTAAGGATGATGGTAAGTCTGAACTTCTTGAAAATTTGGACAAAGAAAAAGGTATGCATCCTGCTCCTTTTCCTCAAAGGTTGCAAACAATAAAGAATTTGAATCAAAATGCAGAAATTTATGAACTTTCCAAACAAGTTAAGATTAACATTCCTTTATTGGATGCAATCAAACAAGTTCCATCTTATGCTAAATTTTTGAAGGACATGTGCACAGTTAAAAGGAAACATAATGTACAAAAGAAAGCATTTCTGACGGAAAGTGTGAGCTCAATCATTCAGCACCTTACTCCACCAAAATTTAAAGATCCTGGATGTCCAACAATCTCATGCATCATTGGAAACACTAGAATAGAACGTGCATTGCTTGATCTTGGTGCTAGTGTTAATCTTTTGCCTTTTTCTGTTTATCAACAGTTAGGTTTAGGTGAACTCAAGGAAACACCTGTTACACTTCAACTAGCTGATCGTTCTGTAAAAATTCCTCGAGGGATAGTTGAAGATGTTTTGGTTCAAATTGATAATTTTTACTTCCCTATTGATTTTATTGTTTTGGACACACATCCTGTTTCAAATCCAAATGTTCAAATTCCTGTTATATTAGGCCGTCCATTTCTTGCAACTTCTAATGCTCTGATAAATTGCAGGAATGGTATGTTGAACATTTCTTTTGGAAATATGACTTTAGAATTAAATGTGTTCAACACTTGCAAGCAACCTGGTGATGATTCAGAAGTACATGAAGTGGATTTCATTGAAGAACTTGTTCATGAACATCTCACCACTACCACATTCCATGATCCTTTAGAAGCTTATTTAATTGAATGTGAGTTTGATAATGCTTCAGAAATTTCACACACTGATTCTTTGTTAAATTCTTTTCAGGATAAGCATCGTTGGAAACAAAAGTTTGAGGAACTCCCATCACTCACAAATGTCACTGTACCATCAACTATTGAACCACCCAAGATGGATTTAAAACCATTGCCATCCGAGCTAAAATATTCCTTTTTGGGTGAGAATGAAACTTTTCCAGTCATAAATGAACTTGAGGAACTCAGAAAAGATGCATATGAGAATTTTAAAATTCATAAAGAAAGAACTAAAGCCTTTCATGACAAGTTAATTTCAAGAAAAACATTTGATGTTGGGCAAAAAGTTCTACTTTATAATTCTAGACTTCACATATTTCCTGGTAAGTTGAGATCAAGATGGACTGGCCCATTTGTGGTTAAGCATGTGTATCATTATGGAGCAGTTGACATTGAGAATCCTCAAAATGGTAACGTATTCAAGGTAAATGGACAAAGACTCAAACTCTTTTTGGAAAATCATGTTACTCAAGAAGAGGTTGTTTTTCTTTTTGATCCTTGTTTTGAAAATAACTAGATGTAAATATAAATTTTACTAATCTTCAAAAAAAAAATACATTTTTTTAACCCCGGTTAAATGGCGGATAACGGTACTCCGTGATTATTTAAGTCGGTTCCATCAGCTACCCACAAAACTGATATTGTATATAAATTTCTCTTTCAACTTCTTTTTCATTTTTTTTTTAAGATGGATGATATTCTCACAAGATTGCAGAAACGTTCCTCCTTTTCCTCGGAATATTTTACTGAAGCTTTACCAAGTTCGATTTGAAAGATTAAGAATGCTTATGCACAAAGGGATTCCTGAAGACATACGTTGGATAATTGAAGCCAAGGTACGTGAAGATGAATATCTTCCTGTTTTGCATTTACCAGGTACAGGTAGAAGCACTTTTGCAAAGAAGCGACGAGCAAAGCGCATGAGTTCAAATTGCCACAAATGTGCACGATGGACGTGTAACGGTAAATGTCGTTCTATTGGGATTCCGTCCTCTAATCGAGATGATAAAATTGAATTCATTAAGAATGGACTGAGTAAGGAGAATTTGGGTAATATCCAACTTTCTCTTGAGATGCATCCTAGTGGAGATGTACAAAGAGAAATTCTTGATTTATGGCCGCAATTCCAAAGGGAATGGCAACATCTTGGGAATCTGATGTTAAAAGACCCTGTTTGCCAGCTTGTAAGAAAACTGGATGGGAAGCATATCCTCGACTCATAGAAGGCGTTTAAGCCGTTTCTGGACGTAAAACCAGAGGAAGATGTGAGCCACAATCACAACTACAATAAATGACTTCTCAGCTTTTGGTTTGATTTGCAATAACTTTATTTCGGTTTAATTTACGTGTTGTTCGATTTGTGTAATTATTTTTGTTTTATTTTTTTTGCATTGGTCTTTTACGGTTGATTTTTCTTCTCTTTTTGATTTTCTTCCTGAAATCACGCAAAAATCTTTTGTAGGTTAACATTTTCTTCTGACAGGACAAATACACTTTCGGCGACATTATTACTCTTGTCTGATTCATTACTCAGTCCTCTATATATTACACCATGTACTCATTCTCTTTCAGGCACTCGAAAAAGAAAAAAAAAATGGAAAGCACTTCGTCCCAGCGCATTAAAAAAATTTGTGTCTTTGGAGGTGCTTATCCAGGGAAAAATAACATATTCGCTGATGAAGCCATAAGAGTTGGAGTAATACTTGCCCAACAAAAGATCCACTTGATTTATGGAGGCGGTAGTACGGGTTTAATGGGAGCAGTCGCTACAGCAGCACACGCCGGAGGAAGTCCAGTTCTAGGAATCGTGCCAAAACTATTCACAGATTTTTGTGGACCTACCGTGGGTAAGGAAATACAAGTCTGGAGTATCCCTGAACGGATAACAATCATGTACCATTCTGCCGATGCATTCATTGCTTTACCAGGAGGTCTGGGTACATTGGAAGAAATAGCTTGCGTGGCTTCTTGGTCATCTTTGGTCACAAATAAGAAACCCATTGGTTTGCTTAATATTAATGGTTATTTTAGTAATTTACTTTCATATTTAGATAATGCTGTGGATAATGGATTCATGTTTTCAGAGGCAAGGAGAACCATAATTTCTGCTACAACCATTGAAGATTTACTCAAAAAGCTACAAGCTTATGAGTGTTTATCTGCTACGGTTGTTTCGCAAACGCTCGGAAAAAGAAAAAGAGATATGGACGAGCAAGGAGTGGATTGCACTTTGTCTTTGTGACATTATCTAACATTTTGCTTGTTGTGTCTCAGTTATAATAAGTGGTTAGCAACCTCTGCAGGTAATATCTCCTAAATTCTACCTTTAAAATTTGACATTGGGGACAATGTCATATTTTAGTAGGGGGTAAGGGACATATTTTGCTTAAAAAAAAAAAAATTGTTGTGTTTTAAGACATTTAGAAGTATTCATTCTGAACAAGGTCTGAGTAAGGGAGACTTGAGACATACCTTGTCAGTTTGATTTAATCTTCTTCTTCAAAAAAACAAAAAAAAAAAAAAAAAAAAAAAACAAAAAAAAAGCATGTTTAGACTTAGTGTGTTTTTTTTTTTAGTTACTTTCAATACAATGATGAGATATGAATTGCATAAGTCTAAAACAGATTTATTAGTGAGAAGATTTTCATGAGAATTGAGCTTGATGTCAACCTTTTTATGAGCCAATGTTAATATGATATGTTGATTGAGAAAGAAGCATGTTTAGACTTAATCTGACTTGTATAATCATCTTTGTGAGTTTTTGAGCCTATAATGATTGATGCATTATACAAATCAATCTAATTTCTTTCTTGAGTGCTCTTATGATTACATGATTCTCTAGAACTTGCTTTAAACCGTTTGAGACTATATTGATACATGTGACAACATGAATATGATAGAGGCATTAGGATTATAACCAGAGCCAAACAGCCATCCATTATTAATGTTCTACGAGAACATCCCCACTAGTGAGCCAATTTGAGCCTACATTAAATATGATGTTTTATTGGTAACCACAACTTACACCTAGCCTAAATATGCTTATATCCTTACCCTTGTTCTAAAGATGAATTTTATATTTTGAGACATATTGCAAAAAAACAAGGGATATTTTTATTTGAAAATTTGGGTTAGAAACAAAAGATAAGTGTGGGGGAAGAAAAGAAAAGAAAAAGTCAAGAGAAAAAGAAAGGGATCATTGTCAAATACATTCCCATATTAAAAAAAAAAAAAAAAAAAAAAAAAAAAATCTTCTCTTGAACTTCTAGAAAAAGATGTTACAAAGTTGGTTAGAATGATGCAAAGGCTCAACATGAATATTTAGCCTATATTATTATGTGCTTTATAAGAGTTTTGAGAAGTTTTATTTGTATGATCTTATTATGTCTCTAAAATCTATGAACTCTTTGGAACCTTTGTGATATCTTTATCCTTTTGTTCTTTAACCACATTATAACCCTTTGGCCCCATTACAACCTTGAATAAAGACCTCTTGATTTATGAAGTTGTATGATCTAAATAGTGGAGAATAGGTGGACAAGCAAGCATATGGTAGAAGTGTTTTCATGAGATTGATTGAGTGTAAACACTTTAACACTACTTTAAAGAGTGAAAATCAAGAGAGTATCCCATGTGAGAAGTTGAGATTAAGTTTGAATATACACTATTTTGATTGAAATATGTTATGTTATTATTGGCTTAACTCAAACTATTTACATTCAAGCAAGATTTTTTGTGAATTTCTTTAAGCTATTGATTAGTTTTTAAGACTTGTCCAATGATTATCTCTAATTTATATTGGAAGGATTAGTTATAATTATTATTTTTAGTTTTTCTTATGTCTTCAATGTTTGTGGGTATCGTCCTAGTAAACCCTCACGAGACTAAACTCGTCCACTAGGGACACCTAGGGGTTTAAAGGCTTGTGTCACATGCTAAGTGCCACCGTGATTTCCTACGAAAATGGATTAGATTAGATTTTCTTATTTTATTTTTATTGAGTCGTTGCTAGGGACTAGCAACAATCTAAGTATGGGGGTGTGATAACTCGTATAATTATATAGTTTTTAGTTATGTTTTATTATTGTTTTGTGTCAAATACGAGTTATTATTGTTTAGTCTAATTGTGTTTATGATCTTTTATATTTTTATGTAATTTGGTGTTTTTCACAAGTTTCTTTGAGTGATTTCAGATTACTAGAATTAAGGGCAAATCCAGTTCAGTTCCAGTTCCGACACCTTTTGCCATATCAGCTATATCTCGCGTTTCACTGAAGCAATAAGGCTGAACTTTGTATCCCTGCAAAGCTAAGAGGCATATCTATCTTTTTCATGTTTTACACTTCTTGAAACGGAGTCGTTTTCCCTAGAGAAATCGACCATCAAGTTGGCTGATGTGCAATGACGTCTGTTCTGCACCATTTTGGTATTTTGACCATATCTTCCGATCCACGTGCGCAAATGATCTGATTCCAACGGCTATGGATCCGTAACTGATAGGGGTATATTTTTCTAGAAGAACATTTTATCAGATCGAGCCTCCAACATTGACAAAATCGACCATCAAGCTGGCTGATCAGAATTGTCATACAATATGACGAAAATTGTTAGAAAAATGCACCCACCTATTATACCTACCTTTGAAATTTGTAAAGCTTGTCTCTTGTCATTTAGCCCTCCAAAATGTGTATAAATAGAGGGCCTTGGATGAGTAATGAGTATTATTATACATTGGTAGGATATTAGCCTTTGTAGTAAAATTCTCTAAGTTTTCTTCTTCTTTCCTTTCTCTAGTTTTCTTTTTTTATTTACTTATGCTTCTTACATTTCTTTTCATTTTATTCATATCTAGTATGTGTTGCTAATCATATTGTTGAGGTGATGAGGTGAAGCTCTTGGTAAATGCTAAGGTTAGTCTCTTAAACATGAGCTAAAATGAATCATCATTTATAAACACTAGTATAGATAATATTTTCTTTTGGTTTAAAATCATACTTGCAAAGTAGAGATCTTGATTCATTATTGACAATGAAAATGGCACAGTAAATGCTTGGTTTCATAACCTTGATTTGTTGTAGACATATACCTTGGCATAAGGAATGCTTGGACTCTTTTTGTGAGTTTTGAGGACACCAAATGAACATAATATCATATGCTATGGACGTTGGACAATTTGGACTGAATTGCTAAACCTTCCGGTTGGAACCTCCCTTATGTGTGGATTTCAATTGTGTAATAAAACAAGATTAATCTTAGCATAACACCAAGAGTGGATTCTCTAACCTCAACATCTTTTCTTATTGTTTTTTTTATATCTTGTTTAATTGCTTTTATGTTATTTTGTTTATTTTGTTCTCTAATATCTTGTTTACTTTCTTTGTTATTGATTCCCTAATATCTTGTTTATTTTCTTTTTCTTATATATTTATAAACTTATACTTACTAATACGCTTCCCTGTGGTTCGACCTCGGACACCCGAGAATTTATTACTTGAACATAACCTGCACTTGGGTTTACAACTCTTAATTGAGTCTCCATCAAAGGGCAGTAACAGCTTTCAACCAACTCAAACAAGCTGTGTGTTCTGCTCCTGTTTTAACTCTCCTAGACTTTTCAAAGTCATTTTGCTTGGAAACTGATACTAGTGGGGTTGGTATAGGAGCTGTCCTAGCTCAAGATGAAAGGCCTATAGCTTATTTAAGCAAGGCATTGGGCCCTAGGCAAGCTAATCTCTCTATATATGAGAAAGAATACTTGGCCATTTTAATTGCAGTATCGAGATGGAGACATTACCTAGAGGATGGAACATTCACTATAAAAATTGATCAGGAGGCGCATTTGCTGGAACAGAAGCTTACAGCTACTATCCAAAAGAAGGGATTAACAAAGCTCTTAGGATTGGATTATATTATTCAGTATAGGATGGGAAAAACCAATAAGGTTGCAGATGCTCTCTCAAGACAGTTGAAGAGGAAGCATAGTTGTTGAGCCTAAATTCAATCACACTCATTCCTGAGTGGGTCAAGGAAGTTGAATTAAGCTATGAAGGGGATGAAGATATTAAAGAGAAGATCAGGGTATTAGCTGTCAGCCCTAATGTGCTTCCATCTCTTATTCAAATGGCATTTTCAGGTTCAAGGGTAGAGTATGCATTAGCAGAAATAGACCACTCAGGGAACAGATTCTTCAAGGTCTGCATGATTCACCACAAGGGGGGCACTTAAGTGTACAGGCTACATATTACAGGGTCCGGTTATATTTCTATTGGTCTAAGCTGATGGAACAGGTGAAAACATATATTCAACAATGTGATATATGTCAGAGGAACAAGGATGAACATGTTCCTTATCCTGGTCTTCTACAACCTATTCCAATCCCTTAACAAACGTGGGAAGTCATCACCATGGATTTCATAGAAGGGTTACCACTCTCTCAGAAATGTAATTGTATTATGGTGATTATTGACAAGTTCACCAAATATGCACATTTTCTTGCACTGTCTCACCTTTTCTCAACACTAGAAGTGGCCAAACTATATCTTAACCATATTTACAAACTGCATGGAGCTCCTAGAACTATCATTTCTGATAGAGACAAGGTTTTCACCAGTCATGTGTGGCAGGAGGTGATGAAGTTAGTGGGGACTACTGTGCAACTGACTACATCCTATCACCTAGAGTCAGATGGTCAATCTGAGAGGCTGAACCAGTGTTTGAAGCAGTACCTTAGGTGAATGTGTTTCCTTAAACCTAAGGCTTGGTATACTTGGCTTCCTTTAGCAGAATGGTGGTACAATGCCAGTCACCATGCTGCCTTAGGAATGACCCGTTCAAGGCACTATATGGTTACCAACCTCCAGGGTTTGCTTGGGATGCTAGTTCATTGGCTAAGGTTCAGTCTGTGGAAGAATTGCTGAAGGAGAGAGAACAATTAAGCAAATTGCTTGTTGATAAGCTAGAAAAAGCTAAGGGTCGAATGAAGTACTATGCTGATAAACATAGAACTGACAGGAATTTCAAGGTGGGGGACATGGTATATCTTAAGCTTCAGCCATACAGACAGACTTCCTTAGCCTTGAGGAAGAACCTTAAACTTTCATCCATGTTTTATGGACCGTATCCTATGATTGCAAAGTAGGGTCAGTGGCTTACAGGTTGCAGCTACCTAGTTCCTCGAAAATACATCCAGTTTTCCATGTGAGTCTTTTGAAAAAAAAGATTGGGGATAAGTCAGTATCTAGCATAGCTCCACCTGAAGTTAATGATGAAGGGAAGCCCTTGGTATATCCTACTGCTGTGTTGGACAAGAGGATCATCAGGCGAAATAACCAGGCTGTGACACAATTATTAATTGAATGGGTGAATCTTGGTCCTGAAGGTCCTACTTGGGAAGACTACTCAGTTATTAATTCTCAATTTCCAAATTTTGATCCTTGGGGACAATGATCTTCTGAAGGACGGGGCGATGTGATAAAACTGAGGATCGGCAATGGAAATCCTAGCTTGATGGAGCTGAAGGTGGAATATGGAGGCACAACAAAGGTTAACGAGGAAGCCATAAACAGGGAATGGCAGGTTCTAGAAGAATGAGCTAAGGGACAGTTGCAGTAACGATATGCTGACGTGGCTATTTCTGTTAAATTCACAATATTGTAATAAGTGCATGAAATGAATGTAATTCCTTTATTTCTAGATTCTGTTAGAATCTATTTCAGAATGTTATATGTATGAGCAGCAGCTCAAAAGAGGAATTAATGAAAATCTATCAAATTCTTCTTATCTTATCTTATCTTCTCTTCTCTTTTCTTCTTCTCTGGTCTATTTCTCTCTAAGGTTCATTCTCAACCTTAGTATTCTGTTACAGCATCTTATCAGCAAAATGCATTTGGTTCATTCATATCATAAAATTTATGTACGAGAGAGTAATATTCCCAGATTAGATATGGACTACATCAAACATCAAAATTTGCACTAAGTTGATTAGATATTACTATTTTGTTTTGGAGCTAACACTTTCTTGAGGAGATAATACAATTGAAAGTTCATTCACAAATGACTGTTACCTGGACTAGTGGATATGGGATTGGTGAAGCTTTACCTTTTATTGAATGGGGTCCAAAAGGAGGACTGCTGATGCATTCACCAGCTGGAACACTTGTTTTTGATAGGAACTGCATATGGGGTGTGTAACTCATTTATCCGAGGTTTGCTTTGCAAGATATGTTGGTCTTAAGTTTATCTTATGTGTAAAAATTTGTTTTAAGTTTCATTATCTTGTCCTCTTTGTCACCTATAAAGACATGAAAATTTTGTTTCCTTCAAGTTGTATGCTTTGGTTTTGAGATTGTAAACCTCTTTGTCATTAGATACAAAGCTCCTTATCTTCGGCATTTTACTAAATTATAGTTTGAATTTGCTGTCCAGGTACAATTGATGCCAAAGAGCTTAATGTCGCCATGAGGTATGAATATTTGTATCTCATGTTTCACAATTGTTAATACATTTTTAGTTGATATGAACGAATTGGAGCTAAAAGTTTTAGCATTACAGGTATTGTGCGTTTGCACGAATTTGGCTTTGAATTTGGTTAAGTATTTTATCCTCCCATGTAAACACAGATCAGTTCAATTGATGGAGTTTTTTTTTATTATTATTACTTTCTCATTATCTTATTGGATAAGTATCTTATCATTATTTTTGCCTTATAATGCAACAATTCTTTTTCTTTAGTTTACTATAGTGTCCTGCACTATCTCTTGTTTCTCGTGTTTAGTTTTCAAAGCCGCATTGGTGTCTACCCTCTCCTTTTTGCAGGAAGTATACTGAGAAAGTACAGCATCCTATATATTACAGTCCACACTTTATAGATGGAGATATGGAGCTGCAATCAAGTTAGTATTTCTTTTAATTTAATTTAATTTAATTTTTATTATTTCCGTTCTTGATTGCTTATTTCTGATGCAACATTGAATTGCCTGTCCTTTTATAGTGCCAAGAGTTTTTGATAAATCAAGATTATTTAGGAAGCAGCTTATGGAGGATCATAAGCAAGCACTGGAGTTCGAGAGAAGGCTCTTCTCTGAGTTGCAATTAGCAACCAAGCAACATTTGAACTCGGCATATTTATTTAACCACCATCTTTTAAGGTCATTTTCATGAGCCTTTTATTCTCTGTGAAACTAGGATGCATGGTTTGATTCTTTGATCCTGTTTAAGGAATATTTAGTCTTTTTTTTGGGCGTACTACTCTACCTTAAAGTGGATTTTTATGTCAGTGGTCCACCTCTTTAACTGTCAATATCAATTGGCAATTGGTCTGAGGTCCTGCCAAGCATTTGACAGCAATACACTCCACTTCTAAAAGGTCACAGAGAGGCCTCTGATCCTGCTGCCTACTGTACTGCTAAGGTAGTCTTTTACTGCAAAGAATTTTGAAACTTGAAAGCATGTCTTATAGACTATATTCACTACAAATCAGGATTGCCACTATTTTTCACAACATTTATTCTGTACTCCGAATTCTCCCATTAGGATTGAAGGCTGACAGTTTTCTTCAATAACAATATGTTTGATTTCAATCCAGGGAAAAGTACGGCATTGCATCATCTACATATATTCATCTTTGTGTTAGCTGTTGTACATGTGACTTTCTGTGCTCTAACCATTCTTTTTGGAAGCACAAAGGTAAGTTTCCCATTCTGTCACTCTGATTTGTCTGATTCTAATGCCATGTATAATGGTTAAATTTATATACTTATATAAATATCAAATCTGTTGTTATTTGAGGCTGCAATGACAAAATTTCAGTTACCAAAGCCTCAACCGATATAGAGAAGCTTCAAGGGTCGCTTCGTTTTTAATACTGGTTAGGGTATAATTAATTAGTTACTGAGCTACTTTTTTTTTTTTTGTTATGGTAAGTCAAACCAAGATTATTGCTTGAAAAACTTTGTGGAAAGAGGCTTATGTTTGTGCGGGACTCATTAAATTTGGAAGTTTAGATGTTTGCTAATTCAACTTATAGCAATTGCATTCCCACAAATAAGCACTTAAATTGGAGCTGAATTTGCAATTTTTTTTTTTGGTTTTATTTTCATTTTTATATACTTTGGATGAATTTTGAGTTACATGGAAATTGAGAGAGAAGGATTGGGTTGTTTTTCTTATAGGCGACACTTGCAACCAAAGATTCCAAGCTGCGAATCGGTGGTGAGAAGGGTTGGGTTGGTATTAGTATCCACATTTTTGTTATATAAATTGAATTTCTCATTTGTGTTTAATCTGTTTGAATCATGCTTTGCAGTAATATCCAACAGATTCCCCCCTTTTTTTCCCTCTTAGTGCTCTGGAATTTTCTTTTATGTACCCTGGTATGTTTTGCAGGCACGCTTTTTCTTTCAACAACTTATATCAGGAGTCAGTTACTGTGATGCAATGGTGAGTAACTTTAGTTTTATGCATTTACTTATCTGAAAGAGAATTCAAGTTGAATCAGCTAGATCCCTTTGCTGAATTCCTCTCTGAAGCAAGTATGCCATCGAGACTTGAAATTGGAGAACACATTACTGGATGAGAGCCCAGCTCCTCGTTTGAAGATTTGTGACTTCGGGTATTCCAAGGTACAAGATCTGCCTTTTAGCATTTGCTTGTGCCCTTGTAGAGTTTGAATTTTTACTCTGTTTTGTTACCAAATATTATTGATGAGTGCATTGAAAGGTGTTTGCAACGCATGCAACTTCTTCCTTTTAGTGAGAGGTCCCCCTTTTCTTTCCTTTTTTTCAACTTCGGGTATTCTAAGGTGTTTGTTTTTAATATATATATATATATATATATATATATATTTCAACAAGATTAACTACAAAGTGTTGCTATTTGCTATCATATGCTTTGCTAATTTGGATTCATTTTTCTAGTCATGATTTATTGGTCAAGACTCGAGGATCTAATCTGATTAATTCTACTGACCCATTATATGATTAATTAAGGGTTTTAGAGTTTAGGTTAATTTAGATTTAGATGCATGCATGGTACCTTAATTACTTTTTATGACTGAATTCCAATACCATGCAAACATAAAAGATTAAAGCCATATGACCTGTACTTCTTCATATTCTTGCTGTTAAATTTATTATTAGTAATTATGTATATGTATCCTGAGTTTTCATAGTTTTCATCAAGTGACTATCAACCGAGATCAGCTTGGCAGATCAGTTCACAGCTCTTTCCACCAAAGCTCATATATATTCTCACAATCTAGTTAATTCCCATCATTGCAGATTTTGAATTTAATATATTTCCCCCATGTGATTTAATATTTATACAACTCAAATGGCGGGAAGGAATCAACATAATTCCTTGATTGATGGCATTGGCAACTCAATTTGTTGTTTTCTTAAGCCAAAACTTAATTGCCCACAAAAACCAAGACAGAATATTATTATTAAGTATATATATAATTCAGTCACTGGCTATGAATACTTTTGAAGTTGAATCATCAATAGTTGCTGTTATTGGATGGGTTCAATGGATATAGTAGGATATGAGAGGCAAATTAGAACTGTAATCTGGAGGAATGGTATTTCAACTTACCTGCTGAGGCTTCAGTTCTAGCAATTGAATCTTATAACAAATTATTTTGAAAAATCTGCGTGATGGGTATACTATCGGTTGTTGCTATGCTTAAGGTTTTATTGTTGATATTTACCTTGTTTCATATTTACCTTGTGCATTATGTCCAATATATATAATTCCTGTGAAGTGTATAATCCTAATCTTTAACTTCACCAAGATGCCCCTTGCAGGGCATGCGAATCTCTTTCTTTCAATCATACTTCAGTAGATGGCAAAGTGGTTCTCTGCTTTACTACAGTGACCAGGAGAAGTGCAGTGACAAGTGCTGTATCAGCTGTGAGAGTAGCTGGTGGTGTTACATGAACAACCTATAAATCAACTTCTGGCAGGCAACCACTCTGATATGTACAAAGTTCTTTCAACTTCTACAGACAAGCACTCCAGGTATGTACAAGTTCAACTTCACTCAATTAAATAGCTGAAGAGGGTTTTTTTTTCAAATAAAATAATTATCATTTGACATGTTCCAGATAATTATTGCAGTGTATGTGCTTTTGGGTGCTAAACAATCGAGTATCTCTGCTCTCTTAATTTTATGTCATCAACTATTTCTAATGACTTGTAAATAATGAACATGGGGAATTTGATTGTTAGAAATTTGTTCAAGTTTATGATTCTTTCATGTAAAAGCTTTTTTTATTCTTTAGATTTTGTTCTCTATAAAGAACATAGTACTAAAGTTGTTACAATAAGAAAGCAAAATGATTACTCTTAATACATGATTGTGGTTAAAATACCATTTGTAGTGTTTTTTATTTATAAAAAAAAAAAAAGATTCAATGGCTAATAACACTATATGCTAGTGATTATCATATAACAACATTTTAAAATTGATGGTAAAAGTTTAGGTGGCACCAAACTGTGCTTTAGTAATTTTCTATAATAGCATTTTTAAGCATTTTGCAAAATGCATTTATGTGGTTAAAAAGAGTTGTTATAGAGTAGAAATTACAGTATTCTAGGAAGTGCTGTTATATGTATAAAAAAGTGTTATTAGAGTGTTTAGGCTACGGTTACATATAAAAACACATTTGAAAATGTTGCCTTTACTCTATGGAAGCATTTTTCTTACTTTTAACAACACTCTACATGCTGTAAAAAGGCTTCTTTGGCGTAGTGAGTGTCGATCCTACGAGGAATTGTTACCAAATTCGTTAAGTACTAAAATTATAACAACTTAATTTTATTCAAACAAATGATTAGAAATTATAAACTAAAAACTAAATAAAATAATAAATAAAATAAGGCAAATTAAAACTTGGATTAAATCAAATGAGAAAAGCCTAAGATTACAATTTTCCTCAACACTTCCTATGAACATCTCTTAACTTGACTAATGACATTGAGATGTTAACCTAGAGTTCTAATTTATTTATAAGTATTTTTCGATGGTTTTATAAAAATTTCTCTATTAACCAATTAACTATATTCCTATGATAATTGAATTAAAGAGAAACTCATTAAGTTTAGACTCTAAAATTGGTCACATATGACACGTAAGTATATTCCTACCCTACATGCAACTCAATTCATCCTAATAAATGAATCTGAAAGATGTGTTATTCAATTCATATCTAACACTAAACTTCATTTTCCAAGTTGTATTTAGGTTACCAAATCAATCTAATTGGTAGCTAAGCAATTAGAAGCATTAAGCACAAGATTGAATAAATAACATCAAATATCATTAAATTAAGAAAGAGAGTCAAAATAATTCAAACTACATGTTGAGTTCCATTGAAATCTTAGAAAAAGTAAATTAGTTCATACTAAACATTAAAAACAATAAACAAAGGAGTTTCACCATCAAAAATATTACAAGAAAGATAAAGAAGATTAAGGGAAAAGAGAAAACTAAGATTTGTTAGGTCTTCAGTCTTCAGTCTTCAATCCTCCAAAATCTCTCTTGCTCCTTGCAAATTTATAGTGGCTGCTCTTCTCTTAAGAAAACTAGGTTTAAGAAATATATGTACAAGCTAAAAAGATATTAGCTAGCCAGAAGTGTTTAATAAATTCCTAAAGGATCTTATCTATAGAACTCCAAAAGTCTGAAAATGAAAAGTTTGTGGGCAAGTAACAGCTTCCAGCTTGGACTTTCCATATATGGGCAGATTTTCTCCTTCTTGCTTTAGGACTCTACAAAAATACAAAATACAAAAAACATAAAATTAATAACTAATTTAAACATAAAATAAATAAATAAAAATAATCTTAAAAAACAACTAAAAATAAATAATTAAGAGTTTAAAGTATAATGATTTCAGCTAATTTAAATATATAAAATATGGTAAAATAACTCTATTTCATAGAGTTATCACACTCTCAAATTTAAGATTTTGCTAGTACTCGAGCAAAACAAAACAAAACAAACGAAACTAAATAAAACGAATCAAAACATAAAGCTAGAGATGAATGCACTTAAATAATGATTTCCCTAATTGTCCTCAAAAGTTATCTCAAAATCTAGACTCAAAGTAGAATACAAACATAATCCAAATTCATGATTCAATTCAATCGTAAGCTTCATGCTTGAATGGACTTTCAATTTGTGTGTGAATAATCTCTTTGCAAATCATTACATGCAATCCAAATAAGTTTATGCCAATATAGACTAACACTTTATCAAAGATCATGTAGGACTTTATTAAGCTTGTAATGTAAGGCTAGGGTTAATGTAGGATATAGGATCCATAGACACTTTTCATTTTTTTAAGGATATTTGAAGAGGCATAGTATTTTCTTCAAGTCACATACTCCCTTTTTGGAATGTAACTTTCTTTTTCTTCACCACTTTATTGCATTGCTTCTTTTTTTTTTTTTCATTTTTCTTCTCTCTCTCTCTCTCTTTTTATATATTTTCATTTAGTGAAAATCACCATTCTACCCAACTTAGACATGGCTCATAATTATTTCCTGTAACATCATACACATGCCTATGTAGTGAGGGTTAATCATGGTTTATTCTTATTAGGCTAGGCTAAAAGGTGTGGCAATTAAAGAAAAGAGATATATCAATTAGGCACAATAGGGTAGACTAGGGATATTAATATATATATGTAGGCTAGAAAGGCTCAAACGGTCCAAAGATGGCCTAAACCACTTCCTCAATTTAGTATTGTCTAGGATTTCGCCTTGAGAGAGAATCAAACAAATTATAGGTTTCTAGACATAATTGCAAGTCACATCAACATAAGCAATCTTTAAATAAGCAATGGAAATCTAAGCAAGAGATCAAGTGCTTAATTATTGAAAATCACATCCTAACATGAGACTAACAAAAGAATTTAACAAAAACTCAAATCATGCTTTTGTTTTTCCCAAAAGTTAGGATAGATAAATAACTAAAGTTTCATCATTGGATAGAGGACTCATTATAATAAGTGCAAAATATCTCAAACTTTTTTTTATATATAAAGACTCCTAATTATAAACTTAGAAAAGAAACTAAAAAGAAAACACACAAAACAAACTAAAAAAATATATATATAGAACAAAAGAAACCTAAAGACACCCCCAAACTTAAAACAAATATTGTCCTCAATTTGTATAAATAAAAAGATTAAGAACAACAAAACTCCCCTATCGATGAAAGCAACACAGGGGTGTTGGTATATACCCTAGATCCAATCAGATTGATCATGGGATAGACAGTCAATAAAACATACCCTTCACTATGAAGATAGTGATACTAGGTTTTCCTTCATGTTAGTTCAATAATAAGGAGTAATTAAGTACTAATCGGATGAAGCCCATGGAACATAATGGCCTTGCAAAGGAATTATAAAGAGTTATAATTATGATATCATTATGCATCAAAGCCTTGTTCCTCAAACTGTTCCTGGTCATCGTATTGCCAAGACGGGGCATTGACAATGCTCAAAGACTAGTATATGTTAAGCCTTCTTACTTGTGAAGTAAGCAACTGATCTCATATAGGTTGAAGTATGGGATACTTGATATAACATATAGGTGCTTGTCTTTTGAACAAGTTCACTGAACATGACTCATCAAGAGAACTTCATTTGGTAATATCACTCTAGTGTCTATGATAATGTTCTCTAGTACCAGTCGTGTAAATTAGTCCTCAGACTTGTGATACCAGGTAATCTTGTATGGATAGTGTCATACTTAAATTCCATCACGAACGGTTCCCAAAAAGGGATGCTTATGGTAGGGTGTTATTGGGTATGACATGAACCATACGAAGATGAATGAGTGACCCAGAGAAGATTCATCACTCCCAGTGATAATGGAGACATATCTCGTTTGTTCTTAACTACGATTAACTTGATTAAGTCTTTGGCCAAAGCATGATGAATTTGGAAGAAAGTTGTTTCTCTAAATTCGTAAGGTTAATCATAAGTTGCAAAGAACTAATATAGATTGATCATGAGTAGACACTGCACCATGCTCATGCGTTATCTGGGATATATGGTGAAAGGAAATTTTTGGAGTTCATTTGCTATTTTTTCGGGATTTATCTTCTTGAATTTCTTCATAGGGGACCCGGGATTTGGCCATTTTGCAAACGAACTCCGAATCAAGATTTTCTTTTGCCAATCTCTTAGAAATTATTTAAGAATGAGATCTGCATTTTTCAGAATTTTTGGAGTTCATTTGCTATTTTTCCAAAATTTTCCAATTTTGCGTTTTTGCCTCCGAAATAAGGTTTTGCTAAAAACAAGTCCGATTTTCCGATTTTCTTCAAACTGAGCCTTGGGCTATCCTTTTTTAATCACTTCTCATCCATTAGGGGCTTTAGTCTTACCGAATTGGGCTGTTTCTGTAATTCTTCCCAATTTCACCGAAATCCACCAAAAACCCTAATTCTCGATTTTCTTTCGGATTGACTTTTCTTTCCGTTTTTCTTTCAAGTGGCTTCTCCATTACCCGTAGTCAGTGCTTATCTTTCATTTGGAATCTTCAATTTTGACCAATTTGATCGTTTTAACATTTTTCCCCAAATTTCCCGAACTAGGGTCTCCTTTCTACTAAATCTCCGTAACCCAACTTCCGAACTCCATATCTTTCGATGTAGACCTCGGATTATCAAAATTATTTCGCCATTTTTTAATTGAACTTCAAATCTTGATTTTGAAAGTGGATTGACTTTTTTAGTAGTTGACTTTTCGGGGTTGACTTTTCAAATATGACTTTTTATGCTCGCCTTCTTAGACTAAGTCTCGGAGTATCACCTGCAGGATGAAAAAAGTCTTTTTACATTCTGAAACATCAATTTGGGAAGAAAACATACTTGTTCTAATGGTCCGGACAAAATTAAGTGTCTACAGCTGCCCCTATTTGGCTATTGCTGAGAATCAGGAATTAGGAAAAGATAAATAAACACTAATTTTGTCCGGTTAGTGAAATCACATGTAAAGAGAAGGGGAAGGGGTTTCTTTTTTTATTTTTCATTTTTTCAATTTTTTCAATTTTTTTTGTTTTGAAAAAAAGCTGTAAATTGAAGATTTTGTCCTTAAATTGAATTCCCTGACTAATCAAGGCTCGACCCATCTTAAGGAAACGAGTTTGATTTGCAAGAGAAGAAAAGACCTCAGCGATGGTCTCGAGGGCTTAACCTGTCTTGTGCTAGGTTGTGTTTAAAATTCTGAGCATCTCCTCCAGAAGCTTCGGCTACCACCACCAAAGACTTGCTCAAGCAAATGTAAAACTTTGGATATCTCCACGAGAGGTTTTGGCTATCACCACCAAAGACTTGTTCAAGCAAATGTAAAACTCTGGCTTTCTCCACCAGAGGCTTTCGTTATCACCACCAAAGACATTGTTCATTGTTTAAAACTATAAAAACTCTGGAAACTTATGCCTGGAGGTCTTAAAAATGGTGCTCGAAGGTCTTAAAAATGGTGGCTGGAGGCCTTACTCGTGATTAAAAAAAATATGCTGTATGCAACTTTAAAAATGATGCCCGGAGGACTTACTTGTGATTAAAAAAATGCGCTGTATGTGTCTTTAACAATGATGCCCAGAGGTTTTAAGAATGGTGCCCAGAGGCCTTACCCGTGATTTGAAAATACCTTGACGACGTTCTCAAGGCTCGACTCATTTGATAAACAGAATGAATTCGATTTAAAAACAAGAGGAAATATCTCGACGGTGGTATCCAGGCTCGACTCATTTAATAAAACAGAATGAATTTAAAACAAAAGGAAATACCTCGACGGTGGTCTCAAGGCTCGACTCATTTGAAAAAATAGAATGAATTCGATTTAAAACAAAAGAAAATACCTCGACGGTGGTCTCAAGGCTCGACTCATTTGATAAAACATAATGAATTCGATTTAAAACAAAAGGAAATACCTCGACGATGGTCTCAAGGCTTGACTCATTTGATAAAACAGATTGAATTCGATTTAAAACAAAAGTAAATACCTCGACGGTGGTCTCAAGGCTCGACTCATTTGATAAAACATAATGAATTCGATTTAAAACAAAAGGAAATACTGAGAATGATTCTGGGTTGTTCATTTAGAAAAAATAAATTTAACATAAAAATGAAAGGAACATACCTCGACAGCAGCCTCGGGCTGGACTCATTTGAGAAGCAAAATGAGTTCGATTTGGAAAGGAACGTACCTGGACGATGATCTCGGGGCTCGACTCGTTTGAAAAGCAAAACGAGTTTACTTTGGGGAAGTCCAAGTTTTCCTGTCTGCAATGTTAACTAAATGCAATGATGAAAATGACATGCTTTGCAAATGCTTGTATGTTTCCTAAGAGTGAATGCAATAAAATGATTGTGTCGTGATTTCTTTGAGGTTCACAGATTATCTGACTTTGTAGACACCTAATTTTGTCCTTACCACTAAAACAGGTATGTTTTTTCCTAAATTGATGTTTCAGAATGTAAAACGACTTTTTTCATCCTGCAGGTGGTACTCCGAGACTTAGTTTAAGAGGGCGAGCATAAAAAGTCAAACTTGAAAAAAGTCAACCCCAAAAAAAGTCAACCACAAAAAGTCAACTACTGAAAAAATTAACCCATTTTCAAAATCAAGATTTGAAGTTCAATTGAAAAATGGTGAAAGAATTATGATAATCCGAGGTCTACATTGAAAGATATGGAGTTCGGAAGTTGGGTTATGGAGATTCAGTAGAAAGGAAACCCTAATCCGGGAAATTTGGGGAAAAGTACTTAAAAAATCAAATTGGTCGAAATTGAAGTTTCCAAATGAAAGATAAGCACTGACTACGGGTAATGGAGAAGCCACTTGAAAGAAAAATTGAAAGAAAAGTCAATTCGGGAGAAAACCGAGAATTAGGGTTTTTGGTGGATTTCGGTGAAATCAGGCAAAAATACAGAAATGGCCCGACTTGGTAAGACTAAAGCCCCAGTGGATGAGGAATGATTAAAAAGGGATAGCCCAAGGCTTAGCTTGAAGAAATTCTGAAAATCGGACTTGTTTTGAGCAAAATCGGGTTTCGGAGGCAAAAGGGCAAAATTGGAAAATTTGGGAAAAATAGCAAATGGACTCCGAAAATTCTAAACATTTGCAAATATCATTCTTAAATCATTTGGAAGATATTGGCGAAAGAAAATCTTGATTCGGAGTTCGTTTGCAAAATGGCAAAATCTCGGGTCTCTTATGCAGAAATTCAAGAAGAACAATCCCGAAAAAATAGCTAATGAACTCCAAATCTTCTAAAAATTTTCAAATCTCATTTTTAAATTATTTGGAAGAGATTGGCGAAAGAAAATCTTGATTCGGAGTTCGTTTAGAAAATGGCCAAATCCCGGGCCTCCAATGCAATAATTTAAGAAGATAAATTCCGGAAAAATAGCAAATGGACTCCAAAAATTCTGAAAATTTGAAAATCTCATTTTTAAATTATTTGGAAGAGATTGAAAAAATAAAATCTTGATTCGGAGTTCGTTTGCAAAATGGCCAAATCCTGGGCCTCCTATGCAATAATTCAAGAAGATAAATCCCGAAAAAAATACCAAATGAGTTCCAAAAATTATGAAAACTTCCAGATCACACTTTTAAATTATTGGGAAGAGATTGGTTAAGAAAAATCTTTATTTGTAGCTAGTTTAAAAAATGGTAAAATGTGGGGGCATGAAAGGGCATTTTTGGAAGAAAAAATCCAAATAAGTAGCAAACACACTCGAAAAATTTTGAAAACTTCCAGAATTCAATATTTTATTATTTTGAAAGTATTAAAAAAAGAAAATTTGAATTTGGAGTCTGTTTTCCATTTATTTGCATCCAGGGGCAAAATGGTCATTTTACCCAATCAACCGAAAAGGGCTTCTTTTGGCCTTTCAAAAAATCAGACTTGGGCTGGAAAAGAGAGTGCTGGCCTGCCAAGGCCCAAAGGAAGGAGGAAGCTTCTGATTTTTCAATCAAAAGGCCAAGAATTAAGAGTTAGTTAGAGATTCTTTTTGATCAAGCCATTGTGATTAAGCCACATGGGCCAATGCATGAAGAGGGAGAGTGTCAACATTATTCTTGAATAGCTGTAATTATGGACAGCTGATACACTAATCTAAGGGTGATAATTTCATGATTTTTCACCTGAATCACTAGCCCTTGGATGGAAATTGGTTGGAACCAAAATGACAACATCCAAGGCATGAGAGGGGGGTTCGGCCATCACATAGAGAGGGAGGATCCAGATTTTTTGGGGGACTTTATTTTTTCAGATTTCTTCTTATTTTTCTTAGTTTTTCTCTCCTTGGTTGAAAACAAAAAGAAAAAGTTTAGAAAAGAAAGGAAAGTTTGAAGAGATAAAGCTTAAAATATAGCTTCTTGAGGTTGCATTTAGCACCAACTCTTGCACTTTCTTGATTTTCCATTCTTATTTTTGCTATTTTGATTATTATTTGGTGAGTTTTCTTTTTAAATAAGTGTTTTTTTTTATGTTCTTCTTTAGTTCTTTCTTCATCTCTTTCTTAAATAATTTTTACAAATTTTTTTTCCTTATTTTTCTTTAATGGCCGAATGGCCTATATTTTTTTTTTATTATTGTTGCTGTTTTTGCTTTAATTTGTCATGTTATTTATGTTATTTTCTTTAATCTTGATACTTTAAGTGTTCTTCTATTTCATATACTTGAATCATGTTTTAATTTGGTTGCTTTGTTTGTTGCCATTTATGTGTTAAATAGCATGTTCTTGCATTTTTGATTTTCTGTTTTCATAATGTTTAAATTTGTTGATGTTTTATATTTAGTATATCAAGTGTTTGTGAAAATGCTTGTTAGTTTTAATATCTCTACTTTGTGTTTGCATGATCTGAGTGTTATATTTTAGTTGAGCATGTTAGTATATCAAGTGTTTGTGAAAATGCTTGTTAATTTTTAGTATCTCTACTTTCTGTTTGCATGATTTGAGTGTTATAATTTAGTTGGGCATGTTAGTATATCAAGTGTTTGTGAAAATGCCATGCTTGTTGGAAACCTTAGGCCATTCGACCACTTCATGTATCTTGCTTTGTGTGTGCATTTTTTCCATGTAGGTTGATAGGTTTGCATTTGCATGACATTTGATTGAGTATTTAGTTTAAGTATACCAAGTGTTTGTGAAAATGCCATGCTTGTTTGGAACCTTAGGCCATTCGGCTACCATGTTATTTTGCATTGTGTGTTGCATTTTTGCTATGTTAGTTAATAGGTTGGCATTTGCATGATATTTGGTTGAGTTTTTGGTTTAAGCATGCCTTGTGTTTGTGTTATTGCCATGCATGTTTTAGTTATTAGGTCTGGTTTATTTTGCCATGCATGTCCATGCGTTTTAGACCTAGGTTGCATTAAATGCCATGCAAGTTCATTTAGGTCTAGGTCACTATATTAATACCATGTATTTTTCATGACATTTAGGTTTAAAACCATACATTTCATGCATCATATTTGCTGTATTTTTTCATGCATTTCATGTCCATGCCACTTGACTAATGACTTAGGCCAATTAATGGTTCAAAGTCATGCTCTCTTGAGCACACTTGTGGAAAATTAAGGTTTGTCAAATTGATTATTCTACCTTTGTGATTTTTTCTACTTAGCCAATTTGTCTAACTTTTTAAAAGTCCTAGCTACTTTTTGTGAGTCATTTTGTGAGTCTTAAATATTTTTATTTTGATTTTTAAATGATTTTATCAAAGGCAAAAAATGTATTTTGGCAAAACAGTTTTTTCATCCAGTACTCATACATTCCCAATTTTTATGGGCATTCATCTTTAATCAGAAAATTAAGCTGATTTTTTCCCGTGTAATTTTACATGTCCTGAGTCTCCAATACTTTTTTTAGATTGTTTTGAATTTTTAAAAATAGGGTAAAAAATCGTGGCTTAAAACTGGACAGTGGAGTCAGAATTGAATTTAAAGAAAAATCATTTTTCTGTTTTGGTTAAGTTACCTAGAGGGAGCTGACTAGGAAGTTTAGCTACTGACTTAGGGTAGTTTCTAAGCCTTTTTAAACTCTAAAAATGGATTTTTAGGTCTCGGGTTAAGGGTTGTCAAGTCCGGGATTTTAAACTTAGGAAATTAGAGCCATTTTAAAAAAGGTTTAGCCCAGTTTTTATCTTTAATCCAAGCTTTTCAAAATTGTTTTCAAACAATCACAAAGTATTTTGGTTTTAGAATATTTAATTTGACATATTTTCCTAAGGTAGCCAGATATCTTTTTAGATATACGGATTTCCTCAATTAAAGGAAAAAATACATTTTCATGCATTGCATTTTCCATATTCATGCATTTTATATATTATGTGATTTTTGCTATGATAATTTCTATGATATTGTTATGATTTTGAGTTTTGTTATATTGTTTATTATATGATTTGGAATATTTCATGATATCCTATACTTTTTATTTAGTTATTTTTGTCATATTATTTAGCATATACTATGTTCATGCATTATTATTTTCATTTTTATGTCAACTACTAAAAAAGTCAACCCACTTTAAAAATCAAGATTTGAAGTTCAATTGAAAAATGGCGAAAGAATTTTGATAAATCGAGGTCTACATCGAAAAATATGGAGTTCGAAAGTTAGGTTATGGAGATTTAGTAGAAAGGTAACCCTAATCCGAGAAATTTGGGAAAACTGCTTAAACAATCGATTTGGTCAAAATTGAAGGTTCCAAATGAAAGATAAGCACTGACTATGGGAAATGGAGAAACCATTTGAAAGAAAAACTAAAAGAAAAGTCAATCTAGAAGAAAATCGAGAATTAGGGTTTTTGGTGGATTTCGGTGAAATTGGGAAGAATTACAAAAATGGCCCGATTCGGTCGGACTAAATCCCCTAATGGATGAGGAGTGATTAAAAAAGGATAGCCCAAGGCTTAGTTTGAAGAAAATCTGAAAATCGGACTTGTTTTGAGCAAAATCGAGTTTCGGAGGCAAAAGGGTAAAATTGGAAAATTTGGGAAAAATAGCAGATGAACTCCAAAATTTCTAAAAATTGTAAATCCCATTCTTAAATCATTTTGAAGAGTTTGGCGAAAGAAAATCTTGATTCAAAGTTCGTTTGCAAAATGGCCAAATCCCGGGTCCCCTATGTAGAAATTCAAGAAGATAAATCCCGAAAAAATAGCAAATGAACTCCAAAAATTCTGAAAATTTGTAAATCTCATTTTAAATTATTTGGAAGATATTGGCAAAAGAAAATCTTGATTCGGAGTTCGTTTGCAAAATGGCCAAATCCCGGGCCCCGTATGTAGTAATTCAAGCAGATAAATCTCGAAAAATACCAAATGAGTTGCAAAAATTATGAAAACTTCCAGATCACACCTTTAAATTATTTGGAAGATAATGGTGAAGAAAAATCTTGATTTGGAGCTCGCTTAAAAAAATGGTAAAATTTGGGGGCATAAAAAGGCAATTTTGGAAGAAAAAATCCAAATAAATAGCAAATGGACTCGAAAAATTTTGAAAACTTCCATAATTCAATTTTTTATTATTTTGAAAGTATTGAAAAAATAAAATTTGAATTTGGAGTCCATTTCCCATTTATTTATGTTTGGGGGGCAAAAAGGTCATTTTACCCAAGAAACCGAAAAGGGCTTTTCTTGCCTTTTAAAAAATGAAACATGGGCTGGCTGGCCAAGGCCCAAGAAAAGCTAGATAGTTTCTGATTTTTTAAACAAAAGGCCAACAATGAAGAGGAAGTTAGTTATTTTTTGATCAAGCCTTTGCAAATAAGCCACATGGACCAATGCATGAAGATGGAAAGTGTCAAAATAATGGCTTAAGATTCTTGAACAGCTGTAATTGTGGATAGCAGATGGCCTAATCTAAGGGTGATAATTTCATGTTTTATACATCTTGGATTAATATCCCTTGGATGAAATTTGGTTGATGGAAAAATGACAACATCCTAGCCTAGGGGGGTATTCGGCCACTCTACAAGGGGACTCTCTCTTTCATTTTCAGCTACTCACTCTCTATTCTCTCTTGGTTTTGGTTAATTTTCTCTCCATTGTTGAAAAGCAAAAAGAAAAGTTTAGAAAAGAAAAGAAAGTTAGAAGAGAAAAAGCTTGAAAGATAGCTTCTAGAGGTTGCTTTAAGCACCATACTCTTGCACTTTCTTTGATTTTCCATTCTTGATTTTCTATTTTGATTATTCTTTTGGTGAATTTCTTTTGATTTTTCTTTTTAAATAAGTGTTTTGAATGTTCTTCTTTAAGTTCATTCTTCATCCTTTCTTATAAAAAGCTATTGAAAAATTTTTCTTTCCTTTGTTCTTGAGATGGCCAAATGGTCTATGTTTTTTATAGTTGCTGTTCTGCTTTGTTATTTCATGTTATTTTTTTTATATTTTATAAGTTTCGGTGCTTTAAATCTTCTTCTGCTACATAAAATTGAAGCTTGTTTTAATTTGGTTGCTTGTTTATTTCCATTTTTTGTGTCTATTATCATGTTTATTTTACTATTCTTGCATTTTTGATTTTTTGTTTTCAAAATGTTTAAGTTTGTTCATGTTTTATATTTTGTAATCCATATGTTTGTGAAAATGCTTGTTCGTTTTCATGCCTTTACTATATATTTGCATGATTTGAGTGTTATTCTTTAGTTAAGCATGTTAGTATATCATGTGTTTGTGAAAATGCCATGCCCATTTTAAACATGAGGCCATTCGACCACCTTCATTTTGTTTGCTTTGTGTATGCATTTTTGTTATGTTAGTTGATAGGTTTATATTTTCATGATGTTTGGTTGAGTATTTTGTTTAAGCATGCCATGTGTTTGTGTTATTTCCAAGCATATTTTAGGTTTAGGATTGGTTTGTTTGCCATGCATTTTAGACCTAGGTTGCATTAAATGCCATGCAAGTTCATTTAGGTCTAGGTCAGTTTATTGATGCCATGCATTTTTCATGTCATTTAGGTTTTAAATCATGCATTTCATGCATCATATTTTCTGTATTTTTCATGCATTTCATATCCATGCCACTTGACTTATGACTTAGGCCAATCAATGGCTCAAAATCATGCTCACTTGAGCATACTTGTGGAAAATTAAAGAGTTGTCAAATTGATTATTCTACCTTTGTGATTTTTTTTACTTAGCCAATTTTTGCCTAACTTTTCAAAAGTGTTAGCTACTGTTTGTAATTCTTTTAGAGAGTCTCTAATAATTTTTACTTTGATTTTTAAATGATTTTATCAAAGCCAAAAAAAAAATATATGTTTTGGCAAAACAGTTTTTTCACCCAATACTCGTACTTTTCCGATTTTTCTGGGTAGTCATCTTTAATCAGAAAATTAAGCCGATTTTTTCCAATGTAGTATTACATGTTTTGAGTCTCCAGTATTTGTTTTATATTTTTTTGAATTTTTAAAAATATCATAAAAAATCCTGCTTTAAAACTCGATAGTGGAGTCAGAATTGAATTTGAAGGAAAATCATTTTTCTGTTTTGGTTAAGTTAAATAGAGGGGGCTGATTAGGAAGTTTAGCTACTGACTTAAGGCAGTTTCTAAGCCTTTTTAAACTCTAAAAATGATTTTTTAAGTCTGGGATTAAGGGTGGTCAAGTCCGGGATTTTAAAATTTAGGAAATTAGAGCCATTTAAAAAGGGTTTAGCTAAGTTTTTATTTTTAGCCTAAGCTTTTCAAAATTGTTTTCAAACAATCACGAAGTATTTTGGTTTTAGAATATTTAATTTGATATATTTTCCTAAGGTAGCCGAATATCTTTTTAGATATACGAATTTCCTTAATTAAAGGAAAAAAATAAATTCTCATGCATGCATTTTCCATATTCATGCATATTATAAAATATGTAATTTTGCTATGTTTAATTTTCATGATGGTGTTATTATCTTTGATTTAAAATTTTGATATTATATTATTTGTTATATGGTTTTGAATATTTCATGACATCTTATGCTTTTATTTAGTTATTTTTGTCATATTATTTAGCATATACTATGTTCATGCATTATTATTTTCATTTTTACTTTCATGCATATTATATGATAGCATTATTTTATATTTCATTTCATTTAGATTATATGCCATATCATTTATATATGCCATGTCATTTAAATTATTTCATTTCATATAGAATATATTATGTTACCTGGGTCATTTCATTTAATTTAGAATATATCATATGACTTAGGATATTAAATTTCATGTAGAATATAATCATGTTATCTAGGTCATTTATTTTCATTTAGAATATACCATATTAACTTAGGATATTTCATTTCATTTAGAATATTCTAAGAGATTTAAATTATATCATACCATTTAGGTTGCACTATATTATCTAGATTTTGCTATGTCATTTTATTTATGTCACACATATTCATATTCATATTTTTTAAAATGTTTTGAAAAAGGTAATGATTTTCAATAAAATAAAGATATTCCCAAGTTAAAATAATTCATGAGTTTTCTGCCGGGTTTGCTGGGGAGGATATCATCAATTATCATTAATACCAAAATATCTTCTTTAAAATGAGAATGATTCGAAAAATTTTCAAACTAATAAAAATTTCTATATTTTGCCACGTTTGTTGGGGAATATAGGAAAATTTTGAATTTATAAATTCTGGATCATTTTCAATTAAAAATGGAATTATTTTTCTTTAAATTGGAAATTAACTTGAAATACTAAATTTAAAATCGACTTTTTACCGAGACTTGAGATAACACATGATTAATAAGGTACCATTTTATACGGGCATTGTGGGGGTGCTAATCCTTCCCCACACGTAACCGAGTCCCGGACCCGCTTCTTTGATTTCTCTGGTTTAAAACGCAGACTTGAAATTGGTTTTAAAAATATTTTAATAAATTTTAAAGTATTTTATAAAATCGATTTAATAGGTGGCCGATCACACCTAGCTAAAAAGGATTGGTGGCGACTCCATGTCTTTTTCAATGTCATTTTCAAAACCTTCATTTTTCAAGAGGAATTAAGTCAACTTTTCTTTGATTTTTTTTAATGTCACGCTTAACGAATAATAAAGTCTTGCGATGAGACTTGTTATTTTTTAGGTTGCGACAGTTACCCAAGTAAATTGCTCATTCAAGAGAAATTTCAGATGGTTTGAAAAAATAGGGGTCCAAGATATTCCGCATTCGGGGCATCTACAACCTATAACATTACATTTGTTTCTTATATCCTTGATATTCACTTTTACAATTAAAAAAAAAACATTTGTTGCAATAAATTCTTGTTATCCTTTTCATGACATTTTTGCCTGATTCATATTTTCATTCATACATTTTTGAGATACATCATGATTGTTATTAAATTGAATGATGATTAGTAATAAAAAAATCTTTAAATAAAAGGATTTCAGAGTATTACTAAGGAATAGATTTAAATCTTGGGAAAGGTTTGGAAAGTTCACCAAGAAAACAAAACGCTGAACGTATTGGAGACTCCATCATGAAGTCAGAAAATTTATGAATTTCAGCGAAAGTTAGAAACTGAGACTGATTGACAAGTTATCTTGAGTTAAGGATTCCTTAAGTGGGGCATCAGTGAACAATTAAAGACTCCGTCATGAAGTCTGTCGCAACCTAAAAAATAACAAGTCTCATCACAAGACTTTATTATTCGTTAAGCGTGACATTAAAAAAACCGAGGAAAAGTCGACTTAATTCCTCTAGAAAAATGAAGGTTTTGAAAATGACCTTGAAAAAGACATGGAGTCGCCACCAATCTTTTTTACCTAGGTGTGATTGGCCACCTATTAAAACCGGTTTTATAAAATATTTTAAAAATTAATTAAAACATTTTAAAACCAATTTCAAGTCTCCATTTTAAACCAGAGAAATCAAAGAAACGGGTTCGGGACTCGGTTACGTGCGGGGAAGGATTAGCACCCCCACAACACCCGTATAAAACGGTACCTTATTAATCATGTGTTATCTCAAGTCTCAATAAAAAAGTCGATTTTAAATTTTGTATTTCAAGTTAATTCCCAATTTAAAGAAAAATAATTCCATTTTTAATTGAAAATGACTCGGAATTTATAAATTCAAAATTTTCCTATATTCCCCAACAAACGTGGCAAAATATAGAAATTTTTATTAGTTTTGGAAAACTTTCTGAATCATTCTCTTTTTAAAGAAGATATTCCGTTATTAATGATAATTGATGATATCCTCCCCAGCAAACCCGGCAAAGAACTCATGAATTATTTTAACTCGGGAATATCTTAATTTTATTGAAAATCATTACCTTTTTTAAAACATTTTAAAATATATGAATATGTATATGCATGACATAAATAAAATGACATAGCAAAATCTCAATAATATAATGCACCCTAAATGATATGATATGATTTAAATGTCTTAGCATATTATAAATGAAATAAAATATACTAAGTTATATGACATATTCTAAATGAAATGACGTAGGTAACATAATACATTCTATATGAGATGCAATATCCTAAGTCATATAATATATTCTAAATGAAATCAAATATCCTAAATGACATAATATATATCCTAAATGAAATAACCTAGGTAACATAATATATTCTACATGAAATGACCTAGGTAACATAATATATTCTATATGAGATGAAATAATTTAAATGACATGGCAAATATGAATGATATGGTATATAATTTAAATGACATAAAATATAAAATAATGCTATCATATAATATGCATGAAAATAATAATGCATGAACATAGTATATGCTTAATAATAAGACAAAAATAACTAAATAAAAAATATAGGATATCATGAAATATTCCAAATCATATAATAAACAATATAACAAAACTCAAAATCATAACAATATCCTAAAAATTATCATAGCAAAAATCACATATTATATGAAATGCATGAATATGGAAAATGCAATGCATGAAAATGTATTTTTTCCTTTAATTAAGGAAATCCGAATATCTAAAAAGATATCTAGCTACCTTAGGAAAATATGTCAAATTAAATATTCTAAAACCAAAATACTTTGTGATTGTTTGAAAACAATTTTGAAAAGCATGGATTAAAACAAAAAACTGGGCTAAACCTTTTTTCAAATGGCTCTAATTTCCTAAGTTTAAAATCCCGGACTTGGCCACCCTTAACCCGAGACTTAAAAAATCATTTTTTAGAGTTTAAAATGGCTTAGAAACTACCCTAAGTCAGTAGCTAAACTTCCTAATCAACTCCCTCTAGGTAACTTAACCAAAACAGAAAAATGATTTTTCTTTAAATTCAATTCTGACCCCACTGTCCAATTTTAAGCCACAATTTTTTACCCTATTTTCAAAAATTCAAAAACATCTAAAAAAATACTGGAGACTCAAGACATGTAAAATTACATGGGAAAAAATCAGCTTAATTTTCTGATTAAAGATGAATGCCCAGAAATATCGAGAAATTACGAGTACTGGATGAAAAAACTGTTTTGCCAAAATACATTTTTTGCCTTTGATAAAATCATTTAAAAATAAAAGTAAAAATATTTAAGACTCACAAAATGACTCACAAACAGTAGCTAGGACTTTTAAAAAGTTAGACAAAAATTGGCTAAGTAGAAAAAGTTACAAAGGTAGAATAATCAATTTCACAAACCTTAATTTTCCATAACTGTGCTCAAGAGAGCATGACTTTGAACCATTAATTGGCCTAAGTCATTAGTCAAGTGGCATGGACATGAAATGCATGAAAAAATACAGCAAATATGATGCATGAAATGCATGGTTTTAAACCTAAATGTCATGACAAATGCATGGCATTAATATAGTGACCTAGACCTAAATGAACTTGCATGGCATTTAATGCAACCTAGGTCTAAAATGCATGGACATGCATGGCAAAATAAACCAAACCTTATAACTAAAACATGCATGGCAATAACACAAACACAAGGCATGCTTAAACCAAAACCTCAACCAAATATCATGCAAATGCCAACCTATTAACTAACATAGCAAAAAATCAACACATAATGCAAAATAACATGGTAGCCGAATGGCCTATGGTTCCAAACAAGCATGGCATTTTCACAAACACTTGGTATACTTAAACTAAATACTCAATCAAATGTCATGGAAATGCAAACCTATCAACTTACATGACAAAAATGCACACACAATGCAAGATACATGAAGTGGTCGAATGGCCTAAGGTTTCCAACAAGCATGGCATTTTCACAAACACTTGATATACTAACATGCCCAACTAAAATATAACACTCAAATCATGCAAACACAAAGTAGAGATACTAAAAATTAACAAGCATTTTCACAAATACTTGATATACTAACATGCTCAACTAAAATATAACACTCAAATCATGCAAACACAAAGTAGAGATATTAAAACTAACAAGCATTTTCACAAACACTTGATATACTAAAAATAAAACATCAACAAATTTAAACATTATGAAAACAGAAAATTAAAAATGCAAGAACATGATATTTAACACATAAATGGCAACAAACAAAGCAACCAAATTAAAACATGATTCAAGTATATGAAATAGAAGAACACTTAAAGCTTCAAGATTAAAGAAAATAACATAAATAACATGACAAATTAAAGCAAAAACAAAAACAATAATAAAAAAATATAGGCCATTCGGCCATTAAAGAAAAATAAGGAAAACAAATTTGTAAAAATTATTTAAGAAAGAGATGAAGAAAGAACTTAAGAAGAACATAAAAAAACACTTATTTAAAATGAAAACTCACCAAATAATAATTAAAATAGCAAAAATAAGAATGGAAAATCAAGAAAATGCAAGGAGAGAAAAACTAAGCATAACAAGAAGAAACCTGAAAAAATGAAGTCCGCAAAAAAATCTGGATCCTCTCTCTCTATGTGATGGCCGAACCCCCCTTTGTCATGCCTTGGATGTTGTCATTTTGGTTCCAACCAATTTCCATCCAAGGGCTAGTGATTCAGGTGAAAAATCATGAAATTATCACCCTTTGATTAGTGTATCAGCTGTCCATAATTACAGCTATTCAAGAATAATGTTGACACTCTCCCTCTTCATGCATTGGCCCATGTGGCTTAATCACAATGGCTTGATCAAAAAGAATCTCTAACTAACTCTTAATTCTTGGCCTTTTGATTGAAAAATCAGAAGCTTCCTCCTTCCTTTGGGCCTTGGCAGGCCAGCACTCTCTTTTCCAGCCCAAGTCTGATTTTTTGAAAGGCCAAAAGAAGCCCTTTTCGGTTGATTGGGTAAAATGACCATTTTGCCCCCCGGATGCAAATAAATCGAAAACAGACTCCAAATTCAAATTTTCTTTTTTTAATACTTTAAAAATAATAAAGTATTGAATTCTGGAAGTTTTCAAAATTTTTCGAGTCCGTTTGCTATTTATTTGGATTTTTTCTTCCAAAAATGCCCTTTCATGCCCCCACATTTTACGATTTTTTAAACGAGCTCCAAATCAAGATTTTTCTTCACCAATATCTTCCAAATAATTTAAAAGTATGATCTGAAAGTTTTCATAACTTTTGGAACTCATTTGGTATTTTTTCGAGATTTATCTTCTTGAATTATTGCATAGGAGGCCCGGGATTTGACCATTTTGCAAACGAACTCCGAATCAAGATTTTCTTTTGTAAATATCTTCCAAATAATTTAAAAATGATATTTTCAAAATTTCAAAATTTTTGGAGTCCATATGCTATTTTTTCGGGATTTATCTTCTTGAATTATTAAATAGGAGGCCCGGGATTTGGCCATTTTGCAAACGAACTCCGAATCGAGATTTTCTTTTGCAAATCTATTAAAAATAATTTAAAAATGTAATTTGCAAATTTTTAGAAGATTTGGAGTTTATTTGCTATTTTTCCGGGATTTTCCTTCTTGAGTTTTTGCATAAGAGACCCGGGATTTGGCCATTTTGGAAACGAACTCCGAATCAAGATTTTCTTTCGCCAATCTCTTCCAAATGATTTAATAATGAGATTTACAAATTTTCAAAATTTTCGGAGTCTATTTGCTTTTTTTTCCAAATTTTCCAAATTTGCCTTTTTGCCTCCGAAACTCGATTTTGCTCAAAACAAGTCCGATTTTTAGATTTTCTTGAAGCTGAGCCCTGGGCTATCCCTTTTTAATCATTCCTCATCTATTGGGGCTTTATTCTTACCAAGTCGGGCCATTTCTGTAATTCTGCCTGATTTCACCGAAATCCACAAAAAACCCTAATTCTCGATTTTCTCCCAGATTAAGTTTTCTTTCAATTTTTCTTTCAAGTGGCTTGTCCATTACCTGTAGTCAGTGCTTATCTTTCATTTGGAACCTTCAATTTCGACCAATTCGATCGTTTAAGCACTTTTCCACAAATTTCTCGGATTAGGGTTTCCTTTCTACTGAATCTCCATAACCCAACTTCCGAACTCCATATCTTTCAATGTAGACCTCGGATTATCAAAATTCTTTCGCCATTTTCAATTGAACTTCAAATCTTGATTTTGAAAGTGGGTTAATTTTTCCAGTAGTTGACTTTGTGGGGTTGACTTTTTTGAGGTTGACTTTTTTCAAGTTTGAGTTTTTATGCTCGCCCTCTTAAACTAAGTCTCAGAGTACTACTTGCAGGATGAAAAAAGTCATTTTACATTCTGAAACATCAATTTAGGAAGAAAACATACCTGTTTTAGTGATCCGGACAAAATTAGGTGTCTACAGCTGCCCTTCTTTGGCTATTGCTGAGAATCAGGAATCAGGCAAAGATAAACAAACACTAATTTTGTACGGTCAGTGAAATCACATGTGAAGGAAAGGTAAAAGGGGTTTCTTTTTCATTCTTCTATCATTTCTTCATTTCTTCATTTCTTCATTTTTTTCATTTTTTCAGTTTTTTTCATTTCTTTTTCCATTTTTTTTTTGAGAAAGCAGTAAATTAAAGATTTTATCCTTAAATTGAATTCCCTGACTAATCAAGGCTCGACCCGTCTTAAGGAAACGGGTTCGATTTGCAAGAGAAGAAAAGACCTCGACGATGGTCTCGAGGCCTTATCCTGTCTTGTGCTAACCTTACCGACATGGGTGAAACCATAATATTGAAAGAGATCTGGATCAAAAACAAGGAAATTGAAAGCATTGGTGAAACCATGAAATTGAAAAGGATCTAGATGAAACTAAGGAAATTGAAGGCATGGATGAAACCATGAAATTGAAAGAGATATGGATGAAACCAAGGAAATTGAAGGCATGGATGTAACCATGAAATTGAAAAGGATCTGGATGAAACCAAGGAAATTGAAGGCATGGATGAAACCAAAGAAATTGAAAGAGATCTGGATGAAACCAAGGAAATTGAAGGCATGGATGAAACCATGAAATTGAAAGAGATCTGGATGAAACCAAGGAAATTGAAGGCATGGATAAAACCATGAAATTGAAAGAGATCTGGATGAAACCAAGGAAATTGAAGGCATGGATGAAACCATGAAATTGAAAAGGATTTGAATGAAACCAAGGAAATTGAAGGCATGGATGAAACCATGAAATTGAAAGAGATCTGGATGAAACCAATGAAATTGAAAGCATGGATGAAACCATGAAATTGAAAGAGATCTGGATGAAACCAAGGAAATTGAAGGCATGGATGAAACCATGAAATTGAAAGAGATCTAGATGAAACGAAAGAAATTGAAAGCGTGGATGAAACCATGAAATTGAAAGAGATCTGGATGAAACCAAGGAAATTGAAGGCATGGATGAAACCATGAAATTGAAAGAGATCTGGATGAAACGAAGGAAATTGAAGGCATGGATGAAACCATGAAATTGAAAGAGATCTGGATAAAACCAAGGAAATTGAATGCATGGATAATACCATGAAATTGAAAGAGATCTGGATGAAACCACGGAAATTGAAGGCATGGATGAAACCATGAAATTGAAAAAGATCTGGATGAAACCAAGGAAATTGAAAGCATGGATGAAACCATGAAAATGAAAGAGATCTGGATGAAACCAAGGAAATTAGAGGCATGCAAATGCTTCATGGTGTAAATGCAAATATCTTGGATTAATGCAAATGTTTCTAAATGCAGATACAAATGTCCCTACGAATCATATTCATGTGAGTGGTTCATGAATGGTGTAATTGTAGATACAATGTGTAGACACCTAATTTTGTCCGGACCACTAAACAAGTATGTTTTCTTCCTATATTGATGTTTCCGAGTGTAAAAACATTGTTTTCATCCTGCAAGTGGTACTCCGAGACTTAGTTTAAGAGGGCGAGCACAAAAAGTCAAACTTGAAAAAGTCAACCCCGAAAAAGTCAACCCCGAAAAAGTCAACCCCAAAAAGTCAACTATTGAAAAAGTCAACCCACTTTCAAAATCAAGATTTTAAGTTCAATTGAAAAATGGTGAAAGAATTTTGATAATCCGAGGTCTACATTGAAAGATATGGAGTTCGAAAGTTGGGATTTGGAGATTCAGTAGAAAGGAAACCCTAATCCGAGAAATTTGGGGAAAAGTGCTTAAACGATCAAATTGATCGAAATTGAAGGTTCCAAATGAAAGATAAGCACTGACTACGGGTAATGGAGAAGTCACTTGTAATAAAAATCGAAAGAAAAGTCAATCTGGGAGAAAACCGAGAATTAGGGTTTTTAGTGGATTTCGGTGAAATCGGGAAGAATCACAGAAATGGCCCGACTTTGTAAGACCAAAGCCCCCAATGGATGAAGAATGATTAAAAAGGATGGCCCAAGGCTTAGATTGAAGAAAATCTAAAAATCGGACTTGTTTTGAGCAAAACCGGGTTTCGGAGGTAAAAGGGTAAAATTGGAAAATTTGGGAAAAATAGCAAATGGACTCCGAAAATTCTGAAAATTTTTCAATCTCATTCTTAAATCATTTGAAAGAGATTGGCGAAAGAAAATCTTGATTCCGAGTTCATTTGCAAAATGGCCAAATCTCGGGCCTCCTTTGCAGTAATTCAAAAAGGAAAATCCCGAAAAAATAGCAAATGAGCTCCAAATCTTTTGAAATTTTGCAGATCTCATTTTTAAATTATTTGGAAGAGATTGGCGAAATAAAATCTTGATTCGGAGTTCGTTTGCAAAATGGCCAAATCTCGGGCCTCATATGCAATAATTCAAAAAGATAAATCCCGAAAAAATAGCAAATGGACTCCAAAAATTCTGAAATTTGGCAAATCTCATTTTTAAATTATTTTAAAGATATTGGCGAAAGAAAATCTTGATTCGGAGTTCGTTTGCAAAATGGCCAAATCCTGGGCCTCCTATGCAATAATTCAAGCTGATAAATCCCGACAAAATACCAAATGAGCTCCAAAAATTATGAAAACTTCCAGATCACACTTTTTAATTATTTTGAAGAGATTGGTGAAGAAAAATCTTGATTTGGAGCTCGTTTAAAAATGGAAAAATGTAGGGGCATAAAAGGGCATTTTGGGAAGAAAAAATCCAAATAAATAGCAAATGGACTCGGATAATTTTGAAAACTTCCAGAACTCAATATTTTATTATTTTGGAAGTATTAAAAAAATAAAAAATGAATTTGGAGTCCGTTTGATATTTATTTACATCAGGGGGCAAAACGGTCATTTCACCCAAGCAACCGAAAAGGGCTTTTTTGGGACTTTAAAAAAATCAGAGTTGGGTTGGAAAAGAGAAGTGCTGGCCAGCCCAAGCCCAAAGGAAGGAGGAAGCTTCTGATTTTTTCAATCAAATGGCTAAAAATCAAGAGTTAGTTAGAGATTCTCTTTGATCAAGCCATGGTGATTAAGCCACATAGGCTAAGAAAGATGTCAACATTATTCTTGGACAGCTGTAATTTGAGAGAGCTGAGATGCTAATCTAAAGGTGGTAATTTCATGATTTTTCACCTTGAATTATTAGCCATTTGATGGAAAATTGGTTACACAAAAATGACAACATCTTGGAGCCAATATATGCCATTCGGACAGCCCTTGTTTGGAGGGGAGATTTTCATTTTTTCTTCTTCATTTTGCTGAGTTCTTAGAGTTTTTTACTTAGTTTTTTCTATTTTAATCTCTACTTGGTGAGTTTTCATTTTAAAATAATATTTTTGTTCTTCCTTTATCTCTTTCTTAAGTATATTTTTTTTACATTTTATTTTTACAATAAACTCACCATGGCCAAATGGCCTACATTATTTATTTTGAGTTGCTGTTTTGGGTTCATTTTACTATATTGTTTATGCTATTTTCTTTGATTTTGTTGTTTTAAATGTTATGTTACTTCATATTCTTGAGTTATATTTTAATTTGGATGCTTTGTTTGTTGCCATTTATGTCTTAGATATCATGTTTTTGCATTTTTAATTTTCTTTTTTCATGTTGTTTAAATTTGAGCATGTTTTAGATTTAGCATATCAAGTGTTTGTGAAAATGCTTGTGTGATTTTTGCATGATTTTTGTTTTATATCTTAGTTGAGCATGTTTTAGATTTAGTATATTAAGTGTTTGTGAAAATTCTTGTGTGATTTTTGCATGATTTAAGTGTTATATTTTAGTTGAGCATGATAGTATACCAAGTGTTTGTGAAAATGCCATGCTTGTTGGAGCTTGAGGCCATTTGGCTACTCCATGTGTTTTGCGTTGTGTGTTTCATTTTTTGTCATGTTAGTTGGTAGGTTTTTGCATTTGCATGTCATTTGACTTAGTTTTTCATATTAGTATGCCAAGTGTTTGTGAAAATGCCATGTTTGCTTGTTACACTATCCATTCGGCCACCCTTGGAAGTTTTACATTTTATGTGCATTCTTGCCATGTTAAGTTGATAGGTTAGCATTTGCATGATATTTGGTTGGATTTTTGGTTTAAGCATGCTTTGTGTTTGTGAAAATGCCATGCATATTTTAGTTATTAAGTTAGGTTTATTTTCCATGCATGTTTATGCATTTTAGGTCTAGGTTACATTAAATGCCATGCAAGTTCATTTAGGTCTAAGTCACTTTATGAATGCCATGCATTTTTTCATGACATTTAGGTTTAAATCCATGCATTTCATGCATTATGTTTGTTGCATTGTTTCATGCATTTCATGTCCATGCCACTTGAATAATGACTTGAGCCAATTAATGGTTCAAAGTCATGCTCTCTTGAGCACAGTTGTGGAAAATTAAGTTTGTCAAATTGATTATTCTACCTTTGTGATTTTTTTTTTTACTTAGCCAATTTTTATCTAACTTTCAAAAAGTCCTAGCTACTGTTTGCAAGTCATTTTATGAGTTTCAAATATTTTTACTTTGGTTTTTAAATGATTTTATCAAAGGCAAAAATGTGTTGGCAAAGCAGTTTTTTTCTCCTCCAAAAACTCGTACATCTCTGATTTTTCTGGGAATTCATCTTTGATCAGAAAATTAAGCCGATTTTTTATCGTGTAGTTTTACATGTCCTGAGTCTCCAATATTATTTTCATAATTTTATGAATTTTTAAAAATAGGATAAAAAATCGTGGCTTAAAACTGGATAGTGGAGTCAGAATTGAATTTAAAGAAAAATCATTTTTCTGTTTTGGTTAAGTTATTTAGAGTGGGCTGATTAGGAGGGTTAGCTACTGACTTAGGGTAGTTTCTAAGCCTTTTTAAACTCTAAAAATGGTTTTTCAAGTCCCAGGTTAAGGGTAGTCAAGTCCGGATTTTTAAACTTAGGAAATTAGAGCCATTTAAAAAAAAAAAGATTTAGCCCAGTTTTTATTTTTTAATTCAAGCTTTTCAAAATTGTTTTCAAACAATCACAAAGTATTTTGGTTTTAGAATATTTAATTTGACATTTCATGCATTGCATTTTTCATATTCATGCATTTTATATAATATGTGATTCTTGTTATAATAATTTCTATGATATTGTTATTATTTTGATTTATATTTTTTGATGTTATATGGTTTATTATATGGTTTTGAATATTCCATGATATCCTATGCTTTTATTTAGTTATTTTTTTGTCATATTATTTAGCATGTTCATGCATTATTATTTTTATTTTTATTTTCATGCATATTATATGATAGCATTATTTCATATTCCATCTCATTTAATTTATATGCCATAACATTCATGTTTGCCATGTCATTTAAATTATTTCATTCCATATAGAATATGTTATGTTACTTAGGTTATTTTATTTCATTTAGAAAATATCATGTTACTTAGGTTATTTCATTTCATATAGAATATATTATATTACCTAGGTTATTTCATTTCATTTAGGATATATTATGTCATCTAGAATATTTTATTTCATTTAGATTATATCATATGACTTAGGATATTGCATTTCATATAAAATGTATTATGTTACATAGGTCATTTAATTTCATTTAGAATATATTATATAACTTAGGATATTCCATTTCATTTAGAATATGCTAAGGCATTTAAATCATGTCATGTCATTTAGGTTGCATTTTATTATTTAGATTTTGCCATGTCATTTTATTTATGCCATGCATATACATATTCATATCTTTTAAAATATTTTCAAAAGGATAATGATTTTTCAATAAAAAAATAAAGATTTTCCCGAGTTAAAATAATTCATGAGTTCTCTACCGGGTTTGCTGGAGGGAATATCATCAATTATCATTAATAAAGGAATATCTTTCTTTCAAAAAAGATAATGATTCGGAAAGTTTTTCAAAACTAATAAAAATTTCTATATTTTGCCACGTTTGTTGGGGAATATAGGAAAATTTTGAATTTATAAATTCCGGATCATTTTCAATAAAAAATGGAATTATTTTTCTTTAAATTGGGAATTAATTTGAAATACTAAATTTAAAACCAACTTTTACCGAGACTTGAGATAACACGCAATTAATAAGGTACCAATTTATACGGGCGTTGTGGGGGTGCTAATCCTTCCCCGCACGTAACCGACTCCCGAACCCGCTTCTTTGATTTCTCTGGTTTAAAACGCAGACTTGAAATTGGTTTTTAAAATGTTTTAATTAATTTTTTTAAAATATTTTATAAAACCGGTTTTAATAGGTGGCCGATCACACCTAGCTAAAAAAGATTGGTGGCGACTCCATGCCTTTTTTTAAGGTCATTTTTAAAACCTTCATTTTTTAGAGGAATTAAGTCGACTTTTCCTCGGTTTTTTTAATGTCACGCTTAACGAATAATAAAGTCTTGCGATGAGACTCGTTATTTTTTAGGTTGCGACAGCTTGGCGACTCCACTGGGGACTATTAGAGAGTCAGGCCTAGAATTAGTCGTGTGTTATCAAAGTCTCGGTTTCGTTGGTTTAATTGGTATTTAATTTTAATTCTCACATTTTTTAATAAGGAGAATTTTGAAAATAATAAAATGTTTTTAAATATGTTCATTCTCATGTGCATGCATTTTATTATTGTTCTCTAGTTATTTAAGGTTGTATATTATAATTGCTTGTTGGTTAATGCGTTACACTATTCTTGAATGTTTTAACTGCTAGGGCATTTAGAATAAGGTTTGTAGAATAGGTGGTGAAAGGTTTGTTATTCCTCCACACACACTACACGTGCATTTGCATATCATGAATCCTATACCCGGGTTCCGTCCTTTTAAGTGGGAGTAAAGTAACTAAGCCTTCGTGATTGATCCTCCGTATGGGCTAGTGAAACACTTTCAGAGTATAAAGTACCTAAACCCTTCGTGATGATCCTCCGCATGGGCATAGGAAAATATACTCTAACGAATTGAACCCACTTTTATCGGGGTGCCTTACTAGCCTTCACCAGCGACAGTGAGGAACAATTCGGGGCCTTAGAACCGATTCACCGTCATTAGTGAACCTAGGCGAAGCCATGCCGGATTTCCATTAGATATACCGAAAATAGGAACACATGGAGGGACATTTCTAAACCTTTTGTTACCTATTTTACACTACGAATAAGTGTGGTAGATTGGGCAACGATGTACGTACATCGCCCGTAATAAATGTGATACTCCGCCTCGAAGGCATCATGATGCCTAAATAAGCAGATATTGTTGGGGCAGATGTTCATTAGCTACTTTTAAAAAAAAATCCTTTTTCATGCATTTTTGCATGTTGCACATTTCATGCATGTGTGAATAAGAGCATGTACATTTTTTGGTTGTATTATTGATCTCATTCTTTGGAATAAACAGTTGGTAATTTCATTTGATGATTTCATAAAACCGATAGTCTCACATGAACATTTGAACATTGTACCATAGTAGGGTCCACTATCCTTAAATTCTTTTGAAAATAATATGGTTGGTTGTTCATAGAAAAAATCATGTTTCAAAAAGTCATAAATTTGGAGGCAAATCTTGCATAATGAGATTTTTGAATAATCAAGATTTAGGTCCTACCAATTTCATGTAATCATTGATTTCTGTGTATATACCTTGGTGCTAATTCATTTATTCTTTATTTGTATCATTTTGACAGCATGTCACAGTCCTAACATGCATGGTTATTCATTGTAGAATACATTTGTGATATACTTGGTCATTCTTTGTGTATACTTTTGTGTTAATTCATTTAGTCGTAGCATGTATCATTTTGACATCATAGCATGCATGACCATTCATTGTAGAATACATACATGGTCATTATTTGTATATACCCATGCATCAATTTATTCATTTTTTTTTAATCCATCATGTTGGCATTAGATTGCATCTATAGCATACATAGTCATCATTATTTCTCTGTATATGTTCATAAATTAATCATCAGTATATTCATGCACATAGGAATAGAGTATGTACATTCACAATTGTATTCTTAATCTCATGACATTTTCATTTGCATGAAAGGGGTTCGAGATATGAGGAATGAATCGGAGGAACGATTGGGTGCTTTGGAACGCAACCAAAAGGAATGTGGACATGAAATCCGAGAGGTGAAGGAACAACTGGCCAAATTGCTGAAAATGGTTGAGGATATGGGTAAAAGTAAAGAGGAACTTTCTCAGGGCTCTGCATCGCCTTCAGATCAACCAAAACCATTAGGTCCAGAACATACAATCCTTGCTGGATCCTGCACTTGTCAATGCCACAAAGGTTGCAATCCTGATGAAATTATGGACAAAATCATGAAAATTATCAAACCTGAGAGCCCGATACCAAAGATAAAAACCTCGGATCCTGTACCATACCTGCAAACTGTTCTAGGTCCAAACCAGTATCCCCACCCTACTATGGTCCAATCATCCATTGGGATGACCACTACGGGATTCCTGAATCCCACTCCATCCCCAACAACTGCCAGTTCATACTATTTCCCTCATCAATCACCTTATCCAGCTCCTGGGATAGGAACCTCGAGCTATGTACAACCTCCAAAGGCCCCGTGTCCAAAACCACACCCTTACCATGCTGTTCCGCCACATCTCCATGTAAACACTCCGGTTCGGACCTTAGTGCCACCACCAAGTGCCCCAACTCCTAGGCCATGTGTGACTAAGAAACGATCCCAGAATAAGACCCAAATGCATTTTGATCCCATTCCAATCAGCTACCAAGAGCTCCTCCCTATACTGATCCAAAATCACATGGTTGCCTGTGCCCCATTGAAACCCCTGTTACCACCATATCCAATGTGGTATAATCCAAATGAAAGATGTGATTATCATTGTGGAATTGTTGGCCATAGCATCGAAGATTGTATAGCAGTCAAAAGGAAAGTGCAAGCTCTTATAGATGCCAAGTGGTTGGATCCAACGACATTGATTGATAGAGGACTGGGAAAGCGTCATTAGGATTGAGAGATTTACAGCATCAAGATGGAAAGACTTCGGTCTTATATGATGTAATAGGATTTCACTTATTCAGTAGCCGGCTCTTATAGCCTGAGGATGCTAGGAAGAATAAAGTGCTTGTAAAGACAGTTTTAACTACTGCTCAAATTTTGTAAAACATGGTTTATACCATTGTGAACATTGATATGGGAATGAATTGAGTATGCTTCAAATTTATGAGATGTTGATGATTAAGTTCCTCCGATTCTTATTTCCTCCGTGATATCTTCCCCTTTGCATTTTGCATCCGATCAATTATTTGTCAAGTTACATTCATGCATTCATAATCAACATGATTTTTCTGTATATATCCGTGCATTAGTTTGTTTATTCTTTACATGCATCATGTTGACTTTGGGTTGCATTCATAACAAACATAGTCAGCATGATTTCTTTGTATATGCTCATGCATTAATCTGTCATATTAACATTAGGATGCATTCATGACACACATGGTCGGCATGATTTTCTTTGTATATACTCTGTATCAATCATTCATTGTTTGCATGTATCATAATTGACACCGTGTTGCATTCATAAGATATATGATCATTCATTGGGAAATATGCTAAAATGCACATGATCAGTCATTGCATATATCCATGTGTTGATTTGTTTATTCTTTGCTTGTAACATGTTGGCATTGTGATTGCATTTATTACATATATGGTCAACATGTTTCCATTGTACATGTCCATACATCATATTGTTTAGGCTTCACATGTATCAAATTGCATTCATAGCTCATTCATCATGACATACATTTGGGGGAAATAAAATAGAAGTTGGCTTGGCTTTAGGAGTCTTTGAAAGAATTTCCATTTCAAATCAGAGGTATAAGAAGTACTGAGTACCCTTTTAATACAATGGAGAATGAACAATGGAGAAGTACTGAGGTATAAGAAGTACTGCTATGGAGAATGAACAAGTTGCCCGAATAGAAAGAATGGAAAAGGTACAGGGAGAATTGAGAGAACAACTGGCAAAGTCTCAAGCAGAATCTAAGGATCAGATGACTAAATTGATGGAGCTGATGTTGCCGTAATCAAGAGAAAAGGATACACCGAAAACTTTGTCACAGAAGAAGGGTTAGAGGCACAAAAGGGCCAAGATGAGGTCGTAATAAGTAATGCCCAAAACACAGTCAATGTCCTAAACTCAGATGATCCAGCTGAACAGGCAAAGTTGAAAAGGGTTGCAGTAAATGAGGTTGAGTTGGCAGATTCCCAAGAGAAATATCAGTTGCTAGATGAAAGGCTCCGGGTAGTAAAAAATGCAGACGTATTTGGGAGTTTAGATGCGAAAGAACGATGTTTGGTCTTAGATTTAGTCATTCCTCCCAAGTTCAAGATCCCTAACTTTGTGAAATATGACGGGACGACCGATCCGTCAGCCCACATCACTATGTTCTGCCGAAAGATGACAAGTCATATAGATAATGATAAGCTTTTGATTCACTGCTTTCAGGATAGCCTCAGCGGATCCGCAATTAGGTGGTATAGTCAGTTGAGCAAGGATCAGATTCGCTCTTGGAATGACCTGGCTAGGTTTTTCTAAACCAGTACAAGCATATGACCGACATGGCGCCTGACCGTCTCACCTTGCAAAATATGAAGAAAAGAGCTACTGAGAGCTTCAAAGAATATGCACAACGGTGGATGAGCCTGGCCGTCCAAGTACAACCGCCTTTAACTCTGAAGGAAACCACTGTCCTTTTTGTGAATACGCTGCAGGCCCCATACTATGATATACTTGTCGGCAACATCATAAAGAATTTTTCGGACATGGTAATTTTAGGGGAGATGATTGAGAATGCTATCAAGGATGGGAAAATTGAAGGAGAAAGAACATCCAATACCAAGAACAATGGGGCATCTGAAAGAAAAAGGAAGATACCCAAGTCGTGGAAGACTTTGCCCCACCTCCCCAATTCTCCTCGTATCAGCCATTTTACTCTACCCTGAACAATGTCTCTCAAGGTTTTTATCCTTACCAACCAATGACTGCAACTACACCAGAATTTACATCTGTCTATCAATCGAATACCCTTGGGAATAATCGAAGGGGGCATAAAAAGCGAAAAAGAAATCAGGTTGACCCGATTCCTGTGAAATACAGTGAGCTATTACCTCAACTCATCCAGAATCACCTTGTGACACCCATACAAATAGAGCCTCTAAATCCCCCTTATCCGAGTTGGTATGATGCTAAAGAGTACAAGGTCAGAGATATCTTTCTTTCAAAAAAGAGAATGATTCGGAAAGTTTTTCAAAACTAATAAAAATTTCTATATTTTGCCACGTTTGTTGGGGAATATAGGAAAATTTTGAATTTATAAATTTCAGATCATTTTCAATAAAAAAATGGAACTATTTTTCTTTAAATTGGGAATTAATTTGAAATACTAAATTTAAAACCAACTTTTACCGAGACTTGAGATAACACGCAATTAATAAGGTACCGATTTATACGGGCGTTGTGGGGGTGCTAATCCTTCTCCGCACGTAACCGACTCCCGAACCCGCTTCTTTGATTTCTCTGGTTTAAAACGCAGACTTGAAATTGGTTTTTAAAATGTTTTAATTAATTTTTTAAAAATATTTTACAAAACCGGTTTTAATAGGTGGCCGATCACACCTAGCTAAAAAAGATTGGTGGCAACTCCATGCCTTTTTTTAAAGTCATTTTTAAAACCTTCATTTTTTAGAGGAATTAAGTCGACTTTTCCTCGGTTTTTTTAATGTCACGCTTAACGAATAATAAAGTCTTGCGATGAGACTCGTTATTTTTTAGCTTGCGACACAATGAAGATGCAATGATCCTCGAAATGATACACTTGATTGAGATGATGCGAATGCAAATGCTCATGGAATAGTGCAAATAAGAATACTCATGAATTATGCAAATGCTTGCTGACACGGTGCAGATGCGAAGTTTAATAAATAGATGAATGCTCATGAGTGATGGAAATGCCCCTGATCACTTTTCTAGATTTTGACTCAGCCTTTCCGATTCACTTTTCCTCTTCAAATCAGAGTATATCTTCAATTCATTTTTCAATCTTTGGCTATTCTCTTTGCCCCAACAGTTTTCAAACTCTTACTAACAGTAGTCTTCTTGCTGAGTTTTATTTGTTCTTCTTATATTTGGAAGTCAGAGTTAACCCTAATAGTTCCACACCTTTGAGTTAGAAAAACCCTTATCTCATGTTAACATAAAAAAGGGGTATGTCAAAAATATTTTTATTTTCCTTTTTTGAAAAACAATTTTGCTTTTTTAATGAAAACTTCTTAGTCAAAATTTTTAACCCTACAGTGTGTAATGTACAAATCTTTTGAAGACTGATGATCATTGTTAGAAATTTTCCTAAGTGTCAATTTGGGTTTTTCAACTTGAATTGACAAGGCTTGGTACAACATGATTTTGGTTTTTTCAGGAAAGCTTCACAACAAAAAATGTATGTCTTTTCTAGGCTCACAAATGGAACAGATTTCATAAATCATGAATTCAATGAGAACCAAACAAATTCAACTTTCTTTTAGTTTCCATATCAAGGTATTTTGACAAGCGTCAAGATTGGCTGGGATGTTTAAATTGGAAAGTTGATTTAGGGAAAAAAAAATTCAGTTTTTGAAATCAATCATCCAAATGATAGTTGACAATTTGGGAGGTTCAGGAATTCTTAGATGTTCCTCGATGACCACTTTTTAAAGATGATCATTTCTTTTGTGGTATCGGCACTATCATAGATGGCATCAAAAATTCCCATTTTACCCTAGATCGCCCGTTTTTGGGTTTTCGCCCTAGAGTCCCAATCTCTCCAATTTGTTATTTTTTCTTCTTTTTCATTGTTTTCCCATTCATTTGAGAATTCTAAATTCTTCCATAGTGAAATGATAATTTGATGAGATGGGATAAAATCTGAGGAAAAACCCTTCAAGTTAAATATTCATGCTTGATCAAAATGGACATTTAAAGCACGTAATGTAGGCCATGGCTCAGGATTCAAAAAGAAAGGATAAATAGGCCTAAAATATGTGTTTGAGGGTAATCAGATCAAAGGATCATTTCTTGAGGAGAATTCTTTTTGAAGCGTTTCTCCCTTCTTGGACATTTCTTTCCTTTTTACTTTTGCTCTTTTTCTTCTTTGCTGTTGGCTTTCATTTGCCATACTTTTTCACACACTTTTTATATTTGTTCTTGGCTTCCATTTCGCCATCTTTTCCTTTTCTTTTTCTTTGACAGAGTGAGCTCGTATTCATTCGGCGCTCTATTTGCTTTGTATCTATCTTTGAGCTATGACTCATTTTTCTATGATCTTTGAGAAGATCTTTCCTCGCATTTGCCCCCAGTATAGAGGGTAATCCTTGATCAGGGTTTAAAGAAAAAAGAATTCTTTTTTCTCAAAAGGGGTGACTATGGATAATTTCTTTTTATGCGAAAGGGATATGAAAGATGGCCATTTCTCATGTGAAGCACAAATATTCACATTGAAAAGCAATCCCCAGGAGAAATAGATATTCAGAATTTCATTTTACACTTTGGAATCATCTGAATTCTCATATGCATGATACCACAAAATGTTTCTTCTTTTTTCATCGCATGCCCCAATGATTCATGCATTAGTCCATCCTTCTTCTCCATGTATCCATCATTTCCACATATGATGCCATAATTTGATTAAGCATGAGAATTTGTATCAACGAGGAACATAGCAAGTCTAGGTCTGTACTGAAAAGACTGAATTTCAAATCTGAGTTCTTTGAAGAGATAAGAAAATATGACCCAAAAACGAGTTTTCTCTGGGACAAGGGATAATCTAGTTTAATCATTGTGCCCGAGGGTGTCAATCATGAAGTGATGTTTGGGCAATTAGTGTTTATGGTTTGTTGAAAATGACATGAATGGTTTTGGCACAACCTTGTCACATACCAAATTACCATGATCTAAATTTTTGAAAGAAAGTCTCATTTGTTTGAATTTCAAGGAGTTCGAATTTTTTTTTGAAAAGTTCATTCCTTTGTTCATAACCTATACTAGGATCTACATCTTGCTTATTCTATGATGACAATGATTTTATGAAGTTCAATCATTCATATTCCTTGAAGCATTAGGTCTTTCAAGTGTTCTTGGTTTAAGAGATTTAAGCTTAGGAAAACCTAAAAGGGAGAGGAGAAGGTATTGGGTCATTTGTAACAATGATCATCAATCTTCTTGAGACTATCCATTACTACAACTTCCTTAATGCTCCTTTTTTTCCAGTTATTGTTAAAACACAACAAACACAAAGCATTTAAAAATTAAAATTCATTTAATTCTTATGAATGTCGACATGAGACAAGTGTTTTCATCATAAGGTCTGAAACTAAATGCATAAAAACTTCCCCTTGACATGTTCTCCCTAATTCAAACTGGCTATTGCTCGGTACTCTTTTCGACCTTCCATCTTCTTCCCCTATTATGACATCCATAATGGTCTCATCATTCCTATTCAGCAGATTCTCCACGCTGTCTGTCCTTTGTTTCTTCCCCAAACCTAACTGTCCTTTATTGATGAGCTCTTGAACCTTCCACTTCAGACATAAGCAATTTTCTGTGGAATGTCCCCGAATCCCAGAATGATAATCACAATATGCATTCTCGTCATACCAGCTTGGATATGGGGGTTAGGTAGGCTTCACTGGAACTTTAGTGAGGAGCTACTCTTCGAACAGCTGGGGCAATAGTTCAGAGTAAGACATAGGGAGTGACTCAAACTGATCTCTTTTTCGGATATTCTTTGATTTCCTTTGACTGACAAAAGGTTGAAAATTTACTGGATTCTGAGAGGCCATTGGGTATAAGTATGAACCCTGGGGTACATAATTCATAGAAAGACAGGGTGGAAGGTATGAAGTAGCCAGAATATACGGGGCACAGTCTCCCATAGCTTGGACATCTTTCTCTTTCTTTTTGGACGACTTGTTTCTCTCTGCATTAAATGTTTTACCTCCTTCGAGTTTCCCGGCCTTCATTGCAATTTCAATCATTTCCCCGGAGATTACCATATCCAAAAAATTCTTCATGGTGTTGCCAACAAGTCTATCGTAGTATGGGGCCGTAGTGTATTCACAAAAAGGATAGTGTTTTCTTTCTGAGTTAAAGGCGGTTGTACTTGGGAAGCCATGTTCCTCCACCTCTGAGCATACTCTTTGAAGCTCTCAGTAACCTTTTTCTCCATATTTTGCAAGGTGAGACGATCAGGTGTCATGTCGATCACATGCTTGTACTGGTTTAGAAAAGCCCTAGCCAAATAATTCCAAGAGAGAATTCGATCCTTGCTCAACTGACTATACCACCTAATTGCGGAACCGCTGAGGCTATCCTGAAAGTAGTGGATCAGAAGCTTCTCATTATCTATATAAGTTGTCATCTTTCGACAGAACATAGTGGTATGGGCTGACGGATCAGTCGTCCCGTCATATTTCACAAAGTCAGGGACCTTGAATTTAGGAGGGATGACTAAATCGAATACTAAGCATCGTTCTTTCACCTCCACACTCTCGAATACGTCTGTATTTTCTACTTCCCAGAGCCTTTCATCTAGCAACTGATATTTCCCTTGGGAATCTGCCAACTCTACCTTATTAACCATTTTCAACTTTGCCTGTTCAGTTGGATCATATGAATTTAAGACATTGACGGGGTTAACTGTGTTCTAGGTGATAACTCGTATAATTATATAGTTTTTAGTTATGTTTTATTATTGTTTTGTGTCAAATACGAGTTATTATTGTCTAGTCTAATTGTGTTTATGATCTTTTATATTTTTATGTAATTTGGTGTTTTTCACAAGTTTATTTGAGTGATTTCAGATTACTAGAATTAAGGGCAAATCCAGTTCAGTTCCAGTTCCGACACCGTTTGCCATATCAGCTATATCTCGAGTTTCACTGAAGCAATAAGGCTGAAATTTGTAGCCGTGCAAAGCTAAGAGGCATATGTATCTTTTTTCATGTTTTACACTTCTTGAAACGGAGTCGTTTTCCCTAGCGAAATCGACCATCAAGTTGGCTGATGTGCAATGACGTCTGTGCTGACCTGTTTTCGTATTTTGCCCATATCTTCTTATCCACATCAGAAAATGAGCTGATTCTAACGGCTATGGATCCGTAACGGATAGGGGTATATTTTTCTAGAAGACAATTTTATCAGATCGAGCCTCCAACATTGACAAAATCGACCATCAAGCTGGCTGATCAGAATTGTCATACAATATGACGAAAATTGTTAGAAAAATGCACCCACCTATTATACCTACCTTTGAAATTTGTAAAGCTTGTCTCTTGTCATTTAGCCCTCCAAAATGTGTATAAATAGAGGGCCTTGGATGAGTATTGGGATACATTATACATTGATAGGATATTAGCCATTGTAATAAAATTCTCTAAGTTTTCTTTTTCTTTTCCTTTCCTTTCTCTAGTTTTTTTTTTCTTTATTTACTTATGCTTCTTACATTTCTTTTCATTTTTAGTATGTGTTGCTAATCATATTGTTGAGGTGATGAGGTGAAGCTCTTGGTAAATGCTAAGGTTAGTCTCTTAAACATGAGCTAAAATGAATCATCATTTATAAACACTAGTATAGATAATATTTTCTTTTGGTTTAAAATCATACTTGCAAAGTAGAGATCTTGATTCATTATTGACAATGAAAATGGCACAGTAAATGCTTGGTTTCATAACCTTGATTTGTTGTAGACATATACCTTGGCATAAGGAATGCTTGGACTCTTTTTATGAGTTTTGAGGACACCAAATGAACATAATATCATATGCTATGGACGTTGGACAATTTGGACTGAATTGCTAAACCTTCCGATTGGAACCTCCCTTATGTGTGGATTTCAATTGTGTAATAAAACAAGATTAATCTTAGCATAACACCAAGAGTGGATTCTCTAACCTCAACATCTTTTCTAATTGTTTTTTCTATCTTGTTTAATTTCTTTTATATTTTGTTTATTTTGTTCTCTAATATCTTGTTTATCTTATTTTGTTGTTGATTCCCTAATATCTCGTTTACTTTCTTTTTCTTATATATTTATAAACTTATACTTACTAATACGCTTCCCTGTGGTTCGACCTCGGACACCCGAGAATTTATTACTTGAACATAACCTGCACTTGGGTTTACAACTCTTAATTGAGTTTCCATCAAGTTTTTGGCGCCGTTGCCGGGGAGACAATACTAAGTATATAAGTTTATAAGTATATTTATTTTTATTGGCTGGTTATACCGCCTAATTTGTATATTAACTTTGTTTTATTTTTATTGGCTGGTTATACCGCCTAATTTTCTATATATTTATATTTATATTGTATATTAACTTTGTTTATTTTTATTGGCTGGTTATACCGCCTAATCTGTATATTAACTTTGTTTTATGCTTGTTTGGCGACGTGATTTTAGATCTCGTCGTTTAGTTAGATTTTATTGTGAAACTTTTTCAGGTAATCTTTCTAATACAACTCCTACCATGGCTGACAATGAAAGTGTTCATGCTGAAGATGAGAACAGACAAGTACGCACCATGCGTGACTACTTGCAACCAACTCGAAGCTCATCACCCTCTTGTTTTATTTTTCCTCTCAATGCAAACAACTTTCGTTTTAAACCAGGTATGATAGCTTTGCTTCCAAATTTCCATGGGTTAGAATCGGAAAGTGCTCACTCGTTTCTAAAAGACTTCGAAGATGTATGTGTCACCTTTAATGACCAACAATGTACAAATGAAATTGTCAAGCTAAAATTATTTCCTTTTTCTTTAAAAGATAAAGCAAAAATTTGGCTTCATAATTTAAAACCAAGGTCAACTGGCACATGGCAAGAATTACAAACTGAGTTTCTAAAGAAATTTTTCCCAGCACATAAAACTACTGCTTTGAAAAGACAGATTCAAAATTTCAATCAAAATCAAAATGAAGCATTTTTTCAGTGCTGGGAGCGTTTTAAAGATTTGTTAAGTTCTTGTCCACATCATGGTTTTGAAAAATGGCGTCTTATCAGTTTCTTTTATGAAAGTTTAACTCCCGAAACTAAACAATTTGTTGAAACAATGTGTAACGGTGAGTTTCTAGAAAAAGAACCTAAAGAAGCCTTTGACTACCTAGACCATTTGGCAGATAACTCTCAAGCCTGGCACACAGATAATTCCTCTGAAAGTTTCAATAGATCTAATCTTGTTTCTAACAGAGGTAAATATCATTTTAGTCAAGAAGATGAGATAAAAGCTAAAGTAGCTAATTTGGCTAGAAAGATTGAAGCCATGGAGCTTAGAGAAGTAAAAGAAGTCAAAACGGTTAAAAATGAAGAAAGTTGTGGAATTTGTGAAATCATGGGACACCCCACTTCTAAATGTCCAAACATTCCCATTCTTAAAGAAGCGTTGCATGATCAAGTAAATTCCATAAACACATTTAAAAAGCCTTTTCCTTCTCCTTACTCTAAAACGTATAACCCTGAATGGAGAAATCATCCCAACTTCAGTTGGCGGAATAATAATCATGTTCAGGTACCACAATCTCAAAAGCCGGGCAACACTTTTTCCTATCAACCTTCACGTGTACAAACCTTGGAAGAGACATTGCAAGCATTCATGCAAACCCAAGCAAATGTGAATAACCAAACTTCACAGGACATAAATGAGATCAAAAACACCTTGTCCACATTGACAGCTTCATTACGCACTCAAGAAAAAGGTAAGTTTCCTGCTCAACCTCAGCCTAACCCTTCTACTCAATGTCTTATTTCTTGCTCCAATGAAACTCAACAGGAAAATGCCAGTTCTATCACAACTCTTCGAAGTGGAAAGGCAATTGACAAAAAGATTCCATCAAAAGACCAAGATCCTCCTTCCCCTCCGAAAAGTATTGGTAAGGATGATGGTAAGTCTGAACTTCTTGAAAATTTGGACAAAGAAAAAGGTATGCATCCTGCTCCTTTTCCTCAAAGGTTGCAAACAATAAAGAATTTGAATCAAAATGCAGAAATTTATGAACTTTTCAAACAAGTTAAGATTAACATTCCTTTATTGGATGCAATCAAACAAGTTCCATCTTATGCTAAATTTTTGAAGGACATGTGCACAGTTAAAAGGAAACATAATGTACAAAAGAAAGCATTTCTGACGGAAAGTGTGAGCTCAATCATTCAGCACCTTACTCCACCAAAATTCAAAGATCCTGGATGTCCAACAATCTCATGCATCATTGGAAACACTAGAATAGAACATGCATTGCTTGATCTTGGTGCTAGTGTTAATCTTTTGCCTTTTTCTGTTTATCAACAGTTAGGTTTAGGTGAACTCAAGGAAACACCTGTTACACTTCAACTAGCTGATCGTTCTGTAAAAATTCCTCGAGGGATAGTTGAAGATGTTTTGGTTCAAATTGATAATTTTTACTTCCCTGTTGATTTTATTGTTTTGGACACACATCCTGTTTCAAATCCAAATGTTCAAATTCCTGTTATATTAGGCCGTCCATTTCTTGCAACTTCTAATGCTCTGATAAATTGCAGGAATGGCATTTTGAACATTTCTTTTGGAAATATGACTTTAGAATTAAATGTGTTCAACACTTGCAAGCAACCTGGTGATGATTCAGAAGTACATGAAGTGGATTTCATTGAAGAACTTGTTCATGAACATCTCACCACTTCCACATTCCATGATCCTTTAGAAGCTTATTTAATTGAATGTGAGTTTGATAATGCTTCAGAAATTTCACACACTGATTCTTTGTTAAATTCTTTTCAGGTTAAGCATTGTTGGAAACAAAAGTTTGAGGAACTTCCATCACTCACAAATGTCACTGTACCATCAACTATTGAACCACCAAAGTTGGATTTAAAACCATTGCCATCCGAGCTAAAATATTCCTTTTTGGGTGAGAATGAAACTTTTCCAGTCATAAACGAACTTGAGGAACTCAGAAATGATGCATATGAGAATTCTAAAATTCATAAAGAAAGAACTAAAACCTTTCATGACAAGTTAATTTCAAGAAAAACATTTGATGTTGGGCAAAAAGTTCTACTTTATAATTCTAGACTTCACATATTTCCTGGTAAGTTGAGATCAAGATGGACTGGCCTATTTGTGGTTAAGCATGTGTATCATTATGGAGCAGTTGACATTGAGAATCCTAGAAATGGTAACGTATTCAAGGTAAATGGACAAAGACTCAAACTCTTTTTGGAAAATCATGTTACTCAAGAAGAGGTTGTTTTTCTTTCTGATCCTTGTTTTGAAAATAACTAGATGTAAATATAATTTTTACTAATCTCCAAAAAAAAAAAATACATTTTTTTTTAACCCCGGTTAAATGGCGGATAACGGTACTCCGTGATTATTTAAGTCGGTTCCATCAGCTACCCACAAAACTGATATTGTATATAAATTTCTCTTTCAATTTCTTTTTCATTTTTTTTCAAGATGGATGATATTCTCACAAGATTGCAGAAACGATTTCCTCCTTTTCCTCGAAATATTTTACTGAAGCTTTACCAAGTTCGATTTGAAAGATTAAGAATGCTTATGCACAAAGGGATTCTGAAGACATGCGTTGGATAATTGAAGCCAAGGTACGTGAAGATGAATATCTTCCTGTTTTGCATTTACCAGGTACAGGTAGAAGCACTTATGCAAAGAAGCGACGAGCAAAGCGCATGAGTTCAAATTGCCACAAGTGTGCACGATGGACGTGTAACGGTAAATGTCGTTCTATTGGGATTCCGTCCTCTAATCGAGATGATAAAATTGAATTCATTAAGGATGGACTGAGTAAGGAGAATTTGGGTAATATCCAACTTTCTCTTGAGACGCATCCTAGTGGAGACGTACAAAGAGAAATTCTTGATTTATGGCCGCAATTCCAAAGGGAATGGCAACATCTTGGGAATCTGATGTTAAAAGACCCTGTTTGCCAGCTTGTAAGAAAACTGGATGGGAAGCATATCCTCGACTCATAGAAGGCGTTTAAGCCGTTTCTGGACGTAAAACCAGAGGAAGATGTGAGCCACAATCACAACTACAATAAATGACTTCTCAACTTTTGGTTTGATTTGCAATAACTTCATTTCGGTTTAATTTACGTGTTGTTAGATTTGTGTAATTATTCTCGTTTTTTTTTTGCATTGGTCTTTTACGGTTGATTTTTCTTCTCTTTTTGATTTTCTTCCTGAAATCATGCAAAAATCTTTTGTTAGGTTAACATTTTCTTCTGACAGGTCAAATACACTTTCGGCGACATTATTACTCTTGTCTGATTCATTACTCAGTCCTCTACATATTACACCATGTACTCATTCTCTTTCAGGCACTTGAAAAAAAAATGGAAAGTACTTCGTCCCAGCGCATTAAAAAAATTTGTGTCTTTGGAGGTGCTTATCCAGGGAAAAATAATATATTCGCTGATGAAGCCATAAGAGTTGGAGTAATACTTGCCCAACAAAAGATCCAGTTGATTTATGGAGGCGGTAGTACGGGTTTAATGGGAGCAGTCGCTACAGCAGCACACGTCGGAGGAAGTCCAGTTCTAGGAATCGTGCCAAAACTATTCACAGGTTTTTGTGGACCTACCGTGGGTAAGGAAATACAAGTCTGGAGTATCCATGAACGGATAACAATCATGTACCATTCTGCCGATGCATTCATTGCTTTACCAGGAGGTCTGGGTACATTGGAAGAAATAGCTTGCGTGGCTTCTTGGTCATCTTTGGTCACAAATAAGAAACCCATTGGTTTGCTTAATATTAATGGTTATTTTAGTAATTTGCTTTCATATTTAGATAATGCTGTGGATAATGGATTCATGTTTTCAGAGGCAAGGAGAACCATAATTTCTGCTACAACCATTGAAGATTTACTCAAAAAGCTCCAAGCTTATGAGTATTTACATGCTACGGTTGTTTCGCAAACGCTCGGAAAAAGAAAAAGAGATATGGACGAGCAAGGAGTGGATTGCACTCTGTCTTTGTGACATTATCTAACATTTTGTTTGTTGTGTCTCAGTTATAATAAGTGGTTAGCAACCTCTGCAGGTAATATCTCCTAAATTCTACCTTTAGTAGGGGGTAAGGAACATATTTTGCTAATTTAAAAAAAAACAAACAAAAAAAAAAAACAAAAATTTGATGTATTTTAAGCCATTTAGAAGTATTCATTCTAACAAGGTCTGAGTAAGGGAGACTTGAGACATACCTTGTCAGTTTGATTTTAATCTTTTTATGTTTACTTGTTAATTTTTGTTTAGTATTTTAGGATTATTTAGGTTGCATGAGTTTGTTTTGTTTTGAGTCTTAGTTATTCCTATTCTTATGTTATTAGTTCTTTTCTCTTACACATGATTCTTTCATTTGGGTTAATAGACTTACATTGAAGACAATGTAAGAATCAAGTGTGGGGGGAACGATTTAGGATTTCTTTTATTTTTGTCTACTATTTTTTTTTATGAGTCTTTATTATTATTATTATTATTTTTTAGTGTGTTTTAGTTCCTTTTAATACAATGATAAGATATGAATTGCATAAGTCTAAAACAGATTTATTAGTGAGAAGATTTTCATGAGAATTGAGCTTGATGTCAACCTTTTTATGAGCCAATGTTAATATGATATGTTGATTGAGAAAGAAGCATGTTTAGACTTAATCTGACTTTTATAATCATCCTTGTGAATTTTTGAGCCTATAATGATTGATGCATTATACAAATCAATCTAATTTCTTTCTTGAGTGCTCTTATGATTACATGATTCTCTAGAACTTGCTTTAAACCGTTTGATACTATATTGATACATGTGACAACATGAATATGATAGAGGCATTAGGATTATAACCAGAGCCAAACAGCCATCCCTTATTAATGTTCTAAGAGAACATCCCCACTAGTGAGCCAATTTGAGCCTACATTAAATATGCTGTTTTATTGGTAACCACAACTTACACCTAGCCTAAATATACTTATATCCTTACCCTTGTTCTAAAGATGGATTTTTATATTTTGAGACATATTAAAAAAAAAATAAGGGATATTTTTAGTTGAAAATTTGGGTTAGAACGAAAGATAAGTGTGGGGGAGGAGAGAGGCAAAAGTCAAGAGAAAAAGAAAGGGATCATTGTCAAATACATTCCCATATTAAAAAAAAAAAAAAAATCTTCTCTTGAACTTCTAGTTAAAGTAAAGAAAAAGATGTTACAAAGTTGGTTAGAATGATGCAAAGGCTCAACATGAATATTTAGCCTATGTTATTATGTGCTTTATAAGAGTTTTGAGAAGTTTTATTTGTATGATCTTATTATGTCTCTAAAATCTATGAACTCTTTGGAACCTTTGTGATATCTTTATCCTTTTGTTCTTTAACCACATTATAACCCTTTGGCCCCATTACAACCTTGAATAAAGACCTCTTGATTTATGAAGTTGTATGATCTAAATAGTGGAGAATAGGTGGACAAGCAAGCATATGGTAGAAGTGTTTTCATGAGATTGATTGAGTGTAAACACTTTACCACTACTTTAAAGAGTGAAAATCAAGAGAGTATCCCATGTGAGAAGTTGAGATTAAGTTTGAATATGCACTATTTTGATTGAAATATGTTATGTTAATATTGGCTTAACTCATTTATTTACATTCACGCAAGATTTTTTGTGAATTTCTTTAAGCTATTGATTAGTTTTTAAGACTTGTCCAATGATTATCTCTAATTTATATTGGAAGGATTAGTTATAATTATTATTTTTAGTTTTTCTTATGTCTTCAATGTTTGTGGGTATCGTCCTAGTAAACCCTCACGAGACTAAACTCGTCCACTAGGGACACCTAGGGGTTTAAAGGCTTGTGTCACATGCTAAGTGCCACCGTGATTTCCTACGAAAATGGATTAGATTAGATTTTCTTATTTTATTTTTATTGAGTCGTTGCTAGGGACTAGCAACAATCTAAGTGTGGGGGTGTGATAACTCGTATAATTATATAGTTTTTAGTTATGTTTTATTATTGTTTTGTGTCAAATACGAGTTATTATTGTCTAGTCTAATTGTGTTTATGATCTTTTATATTTTTATGTAATTTGGTGTTTTTCACAAGTTTCTTTGAGTGATTTCAGATTACTAGAATTAAGGGCAAATCCAGTTCAGTTCCAGTTCCGACACCGTTTGCCATATCAGCTATATCTCGAGTTTCACTGAAGCAATAAGGCTGAAATTTGTAGCCGTGCAAAGCTAAGAGGCATATGTATCTTTTTTCATGTTTTACACTTCTTGAAACGGAGTCGTTTTCCCTAGCGAAATCGACCATCAAGTTGGCTGATGTGCAATGATGTCTGTGCTGACCTGTTTTCGTATTTTGCCCATATCTTCTTATCCACATCAGCAAATGAGCTGATTCCAACGGCTATGGATCCGTAACTGATAGGGGTATATTTTTCTAGAAGACAATTTTATCAGATCGAGCCTCCAACATTGACAAAATCGACCATCAAGCTGGCTGATCAGAATTGTCATACAATATGACGAAAATTGTTAGAAAAATGCACCCACCTATTATACCTACCTTTGAAATTTGTAAAGCTTGTCTCTTGTCATTTAGCCCTCCAAAATGTTACATTGATAGGATATTAGCCATTGTAATAAAATTCTCTAAGTTTTCTTTTTCTTTTTCTTTCCTTTCTCTAGTTTTCTTTTTCTTTATTTACTTATGCTTCTTACATTTCTTTTCATTTTTAGTATGTGTTGCTAATCATATTGTTGAGGTGATGAGGTGAAGCTCTTGGTAAATGCTAAGGTTAGTCTCTTAAACATGAGCTAAAATGAATCATCATTTATAAACACTAGTATAGATAATATTTTCTTTTGGTTTAAAATCATACTTGCAAAGTAGAGATCTTGATTCATTATTGACAATGAAAATGGCACAGTAAATGCTTGGTTTCATAACCTTGATTTGTTGTAGACATATACCTTGGCATAAGGAATGCTTGGACTCTTTTTATGAGTTTTGAGGACACCAAATGAACATAATATCATATGCTATGGACGTTGGACAATTTGGACTGAATTGCTAAACCTTCCGATTGGAACCTCCCTTATGTGTGGATTTCAATTGTGTAATAAAACAAGATTAATCTTAGCATAACACCAAGAGTGGATTCTCTAACCTCAACATCCTTTCTTATTATTTTTTATATCTTATTTAATTGCTTTTATGTTATTTTGTTTATTTTGTTCTCTAATATCTTGTTTACTTTCTTTGTTATTGATTCCCTAATATCTTGTTTATTTTCTTTTTCATATATATTTATAAACTTATACTTACTAGTACGCTTCCCTGTGGTTCGACCTCGGACACCCGAGAATTTATTACTTGAACATAACCTGCACTTGGGTTTACAACTCTTAATTGAGTCTCCATCACTAGGCGTCCATCATTACGACCTCATTCTGACCCTTTCGTGCCTCTAACCCTTCTCTGGCGGCCAAGTTTTCAGTGTGTCCCTTGATTACGGTGGATATTAGCTCCATCAATTTAATCATCTGATCTTTAGATTCTGCTTGAGACTTTGCCAGCTGTTCTCGCAATTCTTCTTGTACCTTTTCCATTCTTTCCATTCGGGCAACTTGTTCATTCTCCATAGCACTAGCCTGTATTAAAAGGGTACTCAGTACTTCTTATACCTCTGATTTGAAATGAAAATTCTTTCAAAGACTCTTAAAGCCAAGCCAATTTCTGTTTTATTCCCCCAAAGTGCGTGTCCTGATGAAGGAGCCATGAATGCAATTTGATGCATGTGAAGCCCAAACAATATGATGTATGGATATCAACAATGGAAACATGCTGGCCATATATGTAATAAATGCAATCACGATGCCAACATGTTCCAAGCAAAGAATAAACAAATCAACACATGGATATATGCAATAACTGATCATGTACATTTTAGCGTATTTCCCAATGAATGATCATATACCCTATGAATGCAACATGATATCAATTATGATACATGTAAACAATGAATGATTGATATAGAGTATATACAAAGAAAATCACACTGACCATGTTTGTCATGAATGCATCCTAATTGTTAATATGATAGATTAATGCATGAGCGTATACAAAGAAATCATGCTGACTATGTTTGTCATGAATACAACCCAAAGTCAACATGATGCATGTAAAGAATAAGCAAATTAATGAATGGATATATACAGAAAAATCGTGCTGATTATGAATGCATGAATGCAACCTGATGCTAACATGATACATGTATGAATGTATGGTTTGACAAATAATTGATCGGATGCAAAATGCAAAGGGGAAGATATCACGGAGGAAATAAGAATCGGAGGAACTTAATCATCAACCTCTCATAAATTTGAAACATAATCAATTCATTCCCATATCAACGTTCACAATGGTATAAACCATGTTTTACAAAATCTGAGCAATAGTTAAAACTGTCTTTTACAAGCACTTTATTCTTCCTAGCATCCTAAGGCTATAAGAGCCGGCTATTGAAAAAGTAAAATCCTATTACATCATATAAGAATGAAGTTTTTCCACCTCAATGCTGTAAATCTCCCAATCCTAATGACGCTTTCCCAGCCCTCTATCAATCAGTGTCGTTGGATCCAACCACTTGGCATCTATAAGAGATTGCACTTTCTTTTTGAAGGCCATACAGTCTTCAATGCTATGGCCAACAAATCCACAGTGATAACCAATCTTGCATTTGGATTATACCACTTTGGATATGGTGGTAACAGGGGTTTCAATGGGACACATGCAACCATGTGATTTTGGATCAGTATAGAGAGAAGCTCTCGGTAGCTTATTGGAAAGGGATCAAAATGCCTTTGGGTCTTATCCTGGGGTTGTTTCTTAGTCACACATGGCCTAGGAGTTGGGGCACTTGGTGGTGGCACTAAGGTTCGAACCAGAGTGTTTACATAGAGATATGGTGGAACAGCATGGTAAGGGTATGGATTTGGACACGGGGCCTTTGGAGGTTGTACATAGCTCGAGGTTCCTACCCTAGATGCTGGACAAGGTGATTGATGAGGGAAGCAATAATATAACGGGCAGTTGTTGGTGATGGAATGGGATTCAGGAATCCTGTAGTGGTCATCCCAATGGATGATTGACCATGGTAGGGTGTGGATATTGGTTTGGACCTAGAACCGTTTGCAGGTATGGTACAGGATCCAAGCTTTCTATCTTTGGTATTAGGCTCTCAGGTTTAATCATTTTCACGATTTTGTCCATAATTTCATCAGGATTGCAACCTTTGTGGCATTGACAAGTGCAAAATCCAGCAAGGATTGTATGTTCGGGACTTAATGGTTTTGGTTGATCCGAAGGCGATGTAGAGCCCTGAGAAAGTTCCCCTTTACTCTTACCCATATCCTCAAACATTTTCAGCAATTTGGCAAGTTGTTCTTTCATTTCCCTGGATTTCATGTCTAAACTCCTCTTGATTGAGTTCCAAAGCATCGAATCGTTCCTCCGATTCATTCCTCATATCTCGAACCCCTTTCATGCAAATGAAAATGTCATGAGATTAAGAATACAATTGTGAATGTACATGCTCTATTCCTATGTGCATGAATATACTGATAATTAATGCATGAACATATATAGAGAAATTATGATGACTATGTATGCTATGGATGCAGTCTAATGCCAATATGATGCATTGAATAAATTGATGCACAGGTATATACAAATAATGATTATGCATGTCATAAACGTATACTACAATGAATGACCATGCATGCTATGATGTCAAAATGATACATGCTAAGACTAAATGAATTTATTCAAAGGTAGGTACAAAGAATGACCATGTATATCACAAATGTATTCTACAATGATTAACCATGCATGTTAGGACTGTGACATGATGTCAAAATGATACAAATAAATTAACCAATGATTACACGAAATTGGTGGGACCTAAATCTTGATTATTCAAAAATCTCATTATGCAAGATTTGCCTCCAAATTTATGATTTTGTGAAACATGTGTTTTTTTTTTTTATTTTATAAAAAACCAATCATATTATTTTCAAAATAATTTCGGGGTAGTGGATCCTACTATGGTACAATATGAGAATGTTCATGTGACACTACCAGTTTTATGAAATCATCAAATAAAATTATTACCACCATCCATTTATTGCAAAAAACAATATCAATAATACAACCAAAAATGTACATGCTCTATTCACATGCATGAAATGTGCAAATGCTAAAATGCTTGAAAAATGATTTTTGTTTTTTATTAAACATTTAATGAACATTTGCCCCAACAAATATCTACTTATATAGGTATCACAGTGCCTTTGTGACGGATTATCACATTTATTACGGGCGATGTACGTACATCGTTGCCCGATCTACAAAACTTCTTCAGAGTGTAAAATAAGTAACAAAAGGTTTAGAAATATCCCTCCATGTGTTCCTATTTTCAGTATATCTTAACGAAAATCCGACATGGCTTCGCCTAGGTTCATTATATGAGAGTGAATTGGTTCTAAAGGCCCCGAATTGCTCCTCACTATCGCCGGTGAAGGCTAGTAAGGCACCCCGATAAAAACGGGTTCAATTCGTTAGAGTCTATTTCCCTAGCCCATGCGGATTGTTAATAACGAAGGCTTAGGTAATTTAGTACTCCAGAAGTGTTTCACTAGCCCATGCGGATTGTTAATCACGAAGGCTTAGTTACTTTGCTCCCACCTAAAAGGACGAAACCCGGGTATAGGGCTCATGAAATGCAAATGCACGTGTGGTGTGTAAGGAGGAACAACAAACCTTTCACCATCTATTCTATACCCTTATTCTAAATTCCCTAGCAATTTATAAAAAATTTCAAGAATAGTGTAACGCATTAACCAGCAAGCAATTAAAATATACAACCTTAAATAACTAGAGAACAATAATAAAATGCATGCACATGAGTATGAACATATTTAAAAACATTTTATTATTTTCAAAATTCTCCTTATAAAAAAAAAGTGGGAATTAAAATTTAATACCAATTAAACCAACAAAATTGAGACTTTGATAACACACGATTAATTCTAGGCCTGACTCTCTAATAGTCCCCAGTAGAGTCGCCAAGCTATCGCAACCTAAAAAATAACAAGTCTCATCGCAAGACTTTATTATTCGTTAAGTGTGACATTAAAAAAACCAAGGAAAAGTCGACTTAATTCCTCTATAAAAATGAAGGTTTTGAAAATGACCTTGAAAAAGACATGGAGTCGCCACCAATCTTTTTTAGCTAGGTGTGATCGGCCACCTATTAAAACCGGTTTTATAAAATATTTTAAAAATTAATTAAAACCATTTTCAAGTCTACGTTTTAAACCAGAGAAATCAAAGAAATAAAACTATACCTTATTAATCATGTGTTATCTCAAGTCTCGGTAAAAAAGTCAGTTTTAAATTTAGTATTTCAAGTTAATTCCCAATTCAAAGAAAAATAATTCCATTTTTAATTGAAAATGACCCGGAATTTATAAATTCAAAATTTTCCTATATTCCCCAACAAACGTGGCAAAATATAGAAATTTTTATTAGTTTTGGAAAACTTTTCGAATCATTCTCTCTTAAAATAAGATATTCTGTTATTAATGATAATTGATGATATCCTCCTCAGCAAACCCGGCAGAGAACTCATGAATTATTTTAACTCGGGAATATCTTTATTTTATTGAAAATCATTACCTTTTTGAAAACATTTTAAAAGATATGAATATGTATATGCATGACATAAATAAAATGACATAGCAAAATCTAAATAATATAATGCACCCTAAATGATATGATATGATTTAAATGTCTTAACATATTATAAATGAAATGAAATATACTAAGTTATATGACATATTCTAATTGAAATGAAATGACCTAGGTAACATAATACATTCTATATGAGATGCAATATCCTAAGTCATATGATATATTCTAAATGAAATAAAATATCATAAATGACATAATATATATCCTAAATGAAATGACCTAGGTAACATAATATATTCTACATGAAATGACCTAGGTAACATAATATATTCTATATGAGATGAAATAATTTAAATGACATGGCAAATATGAATGATAGGGCATATAATTTAAATGACATAAAATATAAAATAATGCTATCATATAATATGCATGAAAATTTTTGGGGTTGACTTTTTGAGGTTGACTTTTTCAAGTTTGACTTTTTATGCTCGTTTTTTTAGACTAGGTCTCGGAGTATCACCTGCAGGATGAAAAAAGTCTTCTTACATTCTGAAATATCAATTTAGAAAGATAACATACCTGTTTTAGTGGTTCGGACAAAATTAGGTGTCTACAGCTGCCCCTCTTTGGCTATTGCTGAGAATTAGGAATCAGGCAAAGATAAATAAACACTAATTTTGTCCGGGTAGTGAAATCACATGTGAAGAGAAGGGAAAGGGGTTTTCATTTCTTTCATTTTTTCATTTTCTTTAATTTTTTTTTTTGGAAAAAGAGAAGAGCTGTAATTTGAAGATTTTGTCCTTAAATTGAGTTCCTTGACTAATCAAGGCTCGACCCGTCTTAAGGAAACGAGTTTGATTTTCAAAATGAAAATTGTGCCCGGAGGTCTTAAAAAATAGTGCCTGGAGGTTTTATCTATAATTTAAAGAAAAATTATGCCCGAAGATCTTAAAAATGGTGCTCGGAGGCCTTATCCGTGAAAAAAAATACATTGTATGTGACTTTAAAAATGATGCCCGGAGGTCTTAAAAATGGTGGCCAGAGGTCTTAAGAATGGTGTCCGAAGGCCTTACCCATGATTTGAAAAAAAATGCGCTGTATGCGACTTAAAAAATGATGGCCGGAGGTCTTAAGAAGGATGCTCGGAGGTCTTAAGAATGATGCCCGGAGGCCTTACCCGTGATATGAAAACAAAAAAAAAACGCTGTATGCGACTTTAAAAAATGATGCCCAGAGGTCTTAAAAATGGTGCTCGGAGGCCTTAACCGTGATTTGGGAAAATACGCTGTATGCGACTTTAAAAATGATTCTCGAAGGTCTTAAAAATAGTGCCTGGAGGTCTTACCTGTGTTTTAAAAAAATGCACTGTATGCGACTTTAAAAATGATGCCCGACGGTCTTAAAAATGGTGCACAGAGGCCTTACCCGTAATTTGGAAAAAATTTGTTGTATGCGACTTTAAAAAATGATGCCCGGAGGTTCTAAAAATGGAGCCCGAAGGCCTTAACCGTGATTTGGGAAAATACGCTATATGCAACTTTAAAAACGATGCCTGGAGGTCTTAAAAATGGTGCCCAGAGGTCTTACCTGTGTTTTAAAAAAATGCGCTGTATGCGACTTTAAAAATGATGCCCGGAGGTCTTAAAAATGGTGCCCGGAGGCCTTACCCGTAATTTGGAAAAAATGCGCTATATGCGACTTTAAAAATGATGTCGGAGGTCTTAAAAATGGTGTCTGGAAGCCTTACCCGTGTTTAAAAAAATACGCTGTATGCAACTTTAACAATAATGCGTGGAGGTCTTAAGAATGGTGCCCGGAGGCCTTACTCGTAATTTGGAAAAAATGCACTGCATGCGACTTTAAAAATGATGCCCGGAGGTCTTAAGAATGGTGCTCGAAGGCCTTACCCGTGATTTTTGAAAAATTGTTGAAAATTAATCTGAAGATTTTTGAGAAGATGCGAATGGTTTTTGATGCTGGTGCAAATGATTAACAGGATGCACATACCTCATTTTTCAAATGTAAATGTTTTGAATTGATGCAAATGTTTCTTGATGCAGATGTTGGATAAAATGCAGATGCTTCGTGGTGTATATGCAAATGGCTTAGATTGATGCAAATACTTATTGATGCAGATGCAGATGTTGAATAAGATACAGATACTTCTAAATGATGCAAATGCAAATGATCCTTAAATAACACAATTACTTCTCAGAAGGATGCAAAGGTCAATAATGTGCAAATGCTTATTTATGATGCAAATGTGAAAATTGGTGTTAACGTAACTACGTCATGGAATGATGCAGATACAAAGATTGGCATTATGCAAATGCTTCTAAATGATGCAAATGCAAGGATTTTACAACGTGCAGAATGCTTCTACATGATGCAAATGTAAAGATCAATAATGATGCAAACGCTTCATGAAAAGATGCAAATGCCCCTGATCATTTTTCTAGACTTTGGCTTAGCCTTTCCAATTCATTTTTCCTTTTCAAATCAGAGTATATCTTCAATTCATTTTGGTATTCTCTTTGCCCCAACAGTTTTCAAACTGTCATTAACAGAGGTCTGCTTGCCGAGTTCTATTTCTTCTTCTCATATTTGGAAATCAAGGTAAACCCTAGTAGTTCCACACCTTTGGGTTAGAAAAAACCCTTATCTCATGTCAACATTAAAAATGGGTATTTTCAAAAAAATATCTTTATTTGTTCTCATTTTGAAAACTTCTGAACAAAAAATATTAACCCCACAGTGTGTGATGTACAAATCTTTTGAAGATTGATGATCATTGTTAAAAACTTGTCTAAGTGTCAATCTAGTTTTTTTTTTTTAATTCGAATTGGCAATGCTTGCTATAACAAGATTTTGGTTGATCAAAGGAAATTTCATAACAAAAATGTATGTCCCTTCTAGGAACACAAATGGAACAGGTTTTATAAATCATGAATTCATTGAAAATCAAACAAATTCAACATTCTTTTAGTTTTCATATCAAGGTATTTTGACAAGCGTCAAGATTGGCTGGTACGTTTAAACTAGAAAGTTGATTTTGGAGAAAAAGAGTTTCAGTTTTTGAAATCAATCATCCGAATGAGAGTTGACACTTTGGGAAGTTCAAGAATTCCTAGATGTTCCTTGATGACCACTTATTCAAGATGATTTTCTCTTTTGTGGTATCGGCACTACCATAGATGGCATCGGAAATTCCCATTTTACTCTAGACCGCTCATTTTTGGGTTTTCACCCTAGAGACCCATTCTTTCTACCATAAGTCAGTAGCTAAACTTCCTAATCAGCCCTTTCTGTTTAACATAACCAAAACAGAAAAATGATTTTCCTTCAAATTCAATTATGACTCCACTGTCTAGTTTTAAAACATGATTTTTTACCCTATTTTTAAATTCAAAAAAAAAATATAAAAAATACTGGAGACTCAGAACATGTAAAAATACATGGGAAAAAATCGGCTTAATTTTCTGATTAAAGATGGCTGCCCAGAAAAATCGAGAAAGTACAAGTACTAGGTGAAAAAACTGTTTTGCCAAAACACATTTTTTTGCCTTTGATAAAATCATTTAAAAATCAAACTAAAAATATTAGAGACTCTCTAAAAGACTTACAAACAGTAGCTAACACTTTTGAAAAGTTAGGCAAAAATTGGTTAAGTAAAAAAAATCACAAAGGTAGAATAATCAATTTGACAACTCTTTAATTTTCCACAAGTATGCTCAAGTGAGCATGACTTTGAGCCATTGATTGGCCTAAGTCATAAGTCAAGTGGCATGGACATGAAATGCATGAAAAATATAGCAAATATGATGCATGAAATGCATGATTTAAAACCTAAATGACATGAAAAATGTATGGTATCAATAAAATGACCTAGACCTAAATGAACTTGCATGGCATTTAATGCAACCTAGGTCTAAAATGCATAGCAAACAAACCAATCCTAAACCTAAAATATGCATGGAAATAACACAAACACATGGCATGCTTAAACAAAATACTCAACCAAACATCATGAAAATACAAACCTATCAACTAACATAACAAAAATGCACACACAAAGCAAACAAAATGAAGGTGGCCGAATGGCCTCATGTTTAAAATGGGCATGGCATTTTTACAAACACATGATATACTAACATGCTTAACTAAAAATAACACTCAAATCTTGCAAATATAAAGTAAAGGCATGAAAACCAACAAGCATTTTCACAAGCACATGGATTACAAAATATAAAACATGAACAAACTTAAACATTTTGAAAACAGAAAATAAAAAATGCAAGTATAGTAAAATAAACATGATAATAGACTCAAAAAATGGAAATAAACAAGCAACCAAATTAAAACAAGCTTCAATTCTATGTAGTAGAAGAATATTTAAAGCACCAACACTTATTAAATATAAAAAATAACATGAAATAACAAAGCAAAACAGCAACTATAAAAAACATAGACCATTCGGCTATCTCAAGAACAAAGGAAAGAAAAATTTTTCAAGAGCTTTTTATAAGAAAGGATGAAGAATGAACTTAAAGAAGAACATTAAAAACACTTATTTAAAAAGAAAAATCAAAAGAAACTCACCAAAATAATAATCAAAATCAAGAACAAAAAATCAAAGAAAGTGCAAGAGTATGGTGCTTAAAGCAACCTCTAGAAGCTATCTTTCAAGCTTTTTCTCTTCTAACTTTTTTTTTCTTTTCTAAACTTTTCCTTTTGCTTTTTCAACAATGGAGAGAAAGTCAGCCAAAACCAAGAGAGAAAAGAGAGTGAGTAGCTGAAAATGAAAGAGAGAGTCCCCTTGTAGAGTGGCCGAATACCCTCTACGCTAGGATGTTGTCATTTTTCCATCAACCAATTTTCATCCAAGGGCTATTAATCCAAGATGTTTAAAACATGAAATTATCACCCTTAGATTAGGCCATCAACTATCCACAATTACAGCTGTTCAAGAATCTTAAGCCATTATGTTGACACTCTCCCTCTTCATGCATTGGTCCATGTGGCTTATTTGTAAAGGCTTGATAAAAAAATAACTAACTTCCTCTTCATTGTTGGCCTTTTGATTAAAAAATCAGAAACTATGTAGCTATTCTTAGGCCTTGTTTGGCTAACCTATTTTCCTCCATCCCATGTTTCATTTTTTAAAAGGCAAGAAAAGCCCTTTTCGGTTTATTAGGTAAAATGACCTTTTTGCCCCCCGAACATAAATAAATGGCAAACGGACTCCAAAATCAATTTTTTTTCAATACTTTCAAAATAATAAAAAATTAAATTCTGAAAGTTTTCAAAATTTTCTAAGTCCATTTGCTATTTATTTGGATTTTTTCTTCCAAAATTGCCCTTTTATGCCCCTAAATTTTACCATTTTTAAACGAGCTCCAAATCCAGATTTTTCTTCTCCAATCTCTTCCAAATAATTTAAAAGTGTGATTTGGAAGTTTTCATAATTTTTGGAACTCATTTGGTATTTTCTCAGGATTTATATGCCTGAATTACTACATACGGGGCCCGAGATTTGGCCATTTTGCAAACGAACTCCGAATCAAGATTTTCTTTCGCCAATCTCTTCCAAATAATTTAAAAAATGATATTTTAAATTTTCAGAATTTTTGGAGTTCATTTGCTATTTTTTCGAGATTTATCTTATTGAATTTCTACATAGGGGACCCGGGATTTGGCCATTTTGCAAACGAACTCCGAATCAAGATTTTCTTTCGCCAATCTCTTCAAAATGATTTACGAATGTGATTTGCAATTTTTCAGAATTTTTGGAGTTCATTTGCTATTTTTCCCAAATTTTCCAATTTTACCCTTTTGCCTCTGAAACTCGATTTTGCTCAAAACAAGTCCGATTTTCAGATTTTCTTCAAACTGAGCCTTGGGATATCCTTTTTTAATCACTCCTCATCCATTAGGGGCTTTAGTTTGAAGAAAATCCACCAAAAACCCTAATTCTCAATTTTCTGTAAGTCTTCCCAATTTCACCGAAATCCACCAAAAACCCTAATTCTCGATTTTCTTCTAGATTGATTTTTCTTTTAGTTTTTCATTCAAGTGATTTCTCCATTACCCGTAGTCAGTGCTTATCTTTCATTTGGAACCTTCAATTTCGACCAATTTGATCGTTTAAGCACTTTTCCCCAAATTTCTCGGATTAGGGTTTTCTTTCTACTAAATCTCCATAACCCAACTTCCGAACTCCATATCTTTCAATGTAAACCTTGGTTTATCAATTTTTTTTGCCATTTTTCAATTGAACTTCAAATCTTGATTTTGAAAGTGGGTTGACTTTTTCAGTAGTTGACTTTTTAGGATTGACTTTTCGGGGTTGACTTTTTCAAGTTTGACTTTTTATGCTCTCCCTCTGAGACTAAGTCCTCGAGTATGACCTGCAGGATAAAAAACTCTTTTTACATTCTGAAACATCAATTTAGGAAGAAAACATACCTGTTTTAGTGGTCCGGACAAAATTAGGTGTCTACAGTAACTTGTCGGTTTTCATAATTACGTCAGATTGAGTTATTCCCCTTTTCTTTGATTTTCAACTATTTTCTCCCCCTTTACACGAACCATTGATTCGAACTTTTAAACAGTATCTGAGCCACCCTTTGCGGGTTTTCAACTCAAGTGTCGTCCATTCGGTATTAAGTCGCCCTTTGCGTGTTTTCAGCTTAAACCTCTGATTTTACATTCTTTTTTCATTTCCATTTTTTTTTTGTATTCTACCATGCATCTAAGAATTCTAAATGCTTCCAAGGTAAAAATATCAATTCAAAATATGGGATAAATTCTGAGAATAACCTTTCAAATTAAATATCCATGCTTGATCAAAATGGGCTTTTAAAGCACGTAATGTAGGCCAAGGTTCAGGTTTAGAAAGAAAGGATAAAATAGGCCCAAAATGTGTTTAAGGGTGATTGAATCAAGGATCATTTCCTGAGGAGAACTCATTCTTGAAACATTTGTCCCTTTTTTGGACTTTTTTTTTTTTTTTTTTGCTTTGTTGGCTTTCATTTGCCACATTTTTCGATGGCTTTCTTTTTGTCATGATTTTTTATTTTTTTTCCTCGTATTTGCCCGCATTCATAGGATTTCTGAAATCCTCCCCGTCCATTCTAGCTAAAATCAATGCTCCTCCAGAAAAAGCTCTTTTTACCACATAGGGTCCTTCCCAATTCGGAGCCCACTTTCCTTGCGGATCCTTCAGTATAGGGAGAATTTTCCTCAGTACCAACTCTCCTTCTCGGAACTATCTGGTTCGAACCTTCTTGTTATGGGCTCGAATCATCCTTTTCTAATACAATTGCCCATGACAAATCGCTTTCAATCTCTTCTCCTCGATGAGATTCAATTGTTCATAACGCGCTCTAACCCATTCTGCTTCTTCTAGGCCAACTTCCATCAAAACCCGAAGTGAAGGGATCTCAACTTCAATAGGTAGCACTGCTTCCATCCCGTATACTAAAGAAAATGGCGTTGCCCTTGTAGATGTGCGAACTGAGGTACGATATGCATGAAGAGCAAAATGGAAGATCTCATGCCAATCCTTATACACATTAGTCATCTTCTCAACAATCTTCTTGATGTTCTTATTGGATGCTTCTACTGCCCTATTCATCTTCGGAAGGCAAGGTGCCGAATTATGATGTGTGATCTTGAACTGAGTACACACTTCTCTCATCATCTTATTGTTCAAATTGAGAGCATTATTCGAAATAATTCTTGCTGGGAATCCGTAACAACATATGATTTCTTTCTTAAAAAATCTGCATACCACCGATTTTGTTACATTCGCATAGGAAGCAGCTTCTACCCACTTTGTGAAATAATCTATGACCACCAAGATGAAACGATGTCCATTTGAGGCTTTCGGGGTAGTAGGTCCAATCATATCCATTCCCCACATTGAAAAGGGCCATGTTGCAGTCATGACATGCAATGGCGATGGCGGCACATGAATCTTATCTGCATATATCTGGCATTTATGGTACTTCCAGGAATAACTGATACAATCTCCTTCTATAGTCAACCAATAATACCCTGCCCTGAAAATCTGCTTAGCCAGCATGTGACCATTAGCATGAGTGCCACATATCCCTTCATGGACCTCTTCTATAATTCTTCGAGCTTCGGCAGATCCGACACATCTCAATAAGACTTGGTCTTTTCCTTTCTTATAAAGAATCTCACTGTCTAGAACAAAGCCCGTTGCTAGCCTTCTCAGAGTCCTTTTGTCATTTTTTGTTGCTTGTTCTGGATACTGTTGACTCTTGATGTACTGCAAGATGTCATTATACCAAGGGAGGGATCCTGCTTCTTCTTCAATACTCAGACAATGGGTAGGAGACTCATAAATACTCATCTTTATTGGCACAACTTCAGCCCCTTTATTCACTTTAAACATTGATGACAAAGTAGCCATAGCGTCTGCCATTCAATTTTCTTCTCGAGGGAAGTAATTGAAATTCACTTCTTCAAATTCCCCCAATAAACTCAGTACGAGTTCTCGATATCGGATTAGCTTTGTATCTCGGGTTTCCCATTCTCCCGTAGCTGGTATATCACTAGGGCTGAGTCTCTAAAAACTTTTAATACTTAGATCTTTATGTTCACTACAGCACGAAGGCCCATAGTACACGGTTCATACTCGGCAGTATTGTTTGTACAATCAAAATCCAATCTAGCAGTTAAAGGATAATAATCTTCTTCTGGAGATATGAGGACTACACCAATTTCATGCCCCATGGCATTAGATGCACCATCAAAATACATTTTTTATACTTTCTTCTTCAGGGAATCTCATCTGCTTGCGAAACATACATCAAATCTTCATCCGGGAAGTCAAAGTTCAACAGATCATAATCTTCCACTGCCCGACTTGCTAAGAATTCATCCACTGTACTGCCCTTGATAGCTTTTTGACTTACATATACAATCTCGTACTCTGATAATAAAACCTGCCATCTTTCTGTTCTCCTTGATAAAGAAGGTTCATCCAACATGTACTTGATTGGATCTAGCTTGTCAATCAACCACGTTGTGTGGTACAACATGTACTGTTTGAGTCTTCGAGTAGTCCAAGCTAAGGTACAGCACAACTTTTCTACCGACGAATATTTCAACTCATAATCTGTGAACTTCTTGCTGAGGTAGTAAACTACCTGTTCTTTCTTTCCAGTCTCATCAAGCTGCCCCGAAACACAACCCATGGATCTCTCAAATACTGATAAATACAATATCATTGGTTTATCCGAAACAGGTGGCATTAATACTGGTGGGTTGGATAGATAATGTTTAACCTTTTCAAATGCAATCTCACGACCTTCATTCCGTTCTCCTGGATCACGTTTTCAAAGTAACTTAAATATTGGATCACATTTGTCGGTTAACTGAGAAATAAACCGAGCAATGTAATTCAATCTCCCTAGAAAGCCTCTTACTTTCTTTTGAGTATGAGGTGGTTGCAAATTCTGAATGGCCTACCGGGTCAATCTCAATTACTCTTTTGCTGACAACAAAACCCAGCTATTTTCCCTAGGTGACTCCAAAAGTGCATTTTGCCAGATTTAGCTTGAGTCGAAACTTTCTTAGTCGTTCGAAGAGCTTCTTAAGATTCACAATATGCTCCTCTTCTCCTTGTAACTTTGCGATCATATCATCAACATAGACCTCAATTCCCTTATGCATCATATCATGAAACAAGTTTACCATGGCTCTATGATATGTTGCCCCAGCATTCTTTAACCCAAATGGCATTACATTGTAGTAGAAGGTTCCCCACATTGTAACAAATGTGGTTTTCTCCATATATTCCGGTGCCATCTTAATCTGATTGTATCCTGAGAATCCATCCATGAATGAAAATAAAGAACTTTTCACCGTATTATCCACTAGAGTATCGATATGGGGCAAAGGGAAATTATCTTTAGGGCTCGCTTTATTCAAATCAATGTAATCAACGCACATTAGCACCTTGCCATCCTTCTTTGGTACTGGAACATTGTTCGCCACCCATTTTGGATATTTTGCCACCTCTAATAACCCAATATCAAATTGCTTCTTCACTTCCTCTTTTATCTTTAACAGCAAGTCCGGCCTCATTCTTCTCAACTTTTGCTGAATTGGTTTGCATTCTGGCCTTAAATGGAGCTTATGAACCACAATATCCGGATCCAACCCTGACATGTCTTGCTAAGACCATGCAAATACATCCACATATTCTTTGAGCAAGGCTATTAATTCCTACTTTATTGATGATGACAATGAAGTCCCGATTTTGACTTCCCTTATCTCTTCACAATTTCCCAGATTTATCATTTCCAATGATTCCTTATGAGAAAGTACTTGTTTCTCCTCTTGTTTTATTTTCCTTAATAAATCTGGAGGTAGACCATAATCCTCAGTATCTTCGTTAGCCTCAAAATCACCCGTGCAAATGGGTCTTCCGAAATCAATTTCAGAATTTCTGATATGAAGGTCCTCATATTCCGCATCCGTACACCTATAAATAGGTGGAGAAGAAACAATATAGGAAAATATATATAATGAAAACAAAATAAATAGCAAAAATGAAAGAATATGGACACATCAATATGAATAAAATGCATTGTGCTTGTTATTTATTGAATGAAAATTTTTAAACAAAAAGCCCATTACAGAAAAAAAAACTCTTAATATCTCTGGGTAAAGATAATTAAGATTGTTTTTTAAAGTATTACGTTGGAATAGACTTAAAAACTATGGGCAACTCAGTCAGACTCCAATTGGTCAGTCTATATCCTGGTGGACAAGGTCGCACCATCCAGTTCCCACTAGCACTTTCCATCCCTTCTTTCCCGGTCATGCAAATCACCATATCCTGAATCTGCCCCCCTTTTTTCACATGGAATTTTTCTAAAGCTTGCTTGGTCATTATGAGTACATCCTCTGAATTCTATTCTCCGAATAGAAAACCAACAGAGCGGAAGTTGTGAAGGATTGGTGGGAAAGTCATGGGTTCCCATTCAATATCCATACTTGCGAGACGGGCCATCCTCCTTTGTCGGTTCCTTTCAACTTGTTTCCTCCTCTCATGGGCCTTTGAAAGACACCCTAAGCCAAACCGGTCTTTCTTTCCCACTGCTTCCACTGCTCGGGCCATCCCTTGAATATATTTTCCAAGACCTTTTCCAGCCCTGCAGCCCTTTCCCACTGTGGTTCTTACTCCCAGCCTTGTGTTCTTGGACAATCTTGGTTTTGGAATTTTTCGTCCTTCAACGATGAAAATCGTATTTACGAATTCCAAAGACCGAAAAGAATATTCTACGACATCTTCATTGGGTTCAACATACGAAGATTCAGTAGATGCAGAGGCTATTATGTCTTCTTCTCCTGATACAGTGACCAAACGGCCTTCTGTCACAAATTTTAGCTTTTGGTGAATAGACGAGGGTACAGCCCCTACTGAATGTATCCATGGCCTTCCCAACAAGCAATTATAGGACGGATTAATATCCGTTACCTAAAATTTCACCGTATAGGTGCATGGGCTTATCTCCAGAGGAACCTCAATAGTTCCCATTACCTCTCTCCTGGTACCATCGAAAGCCCTAACTACTGTGCAACTCGGTAACATATAAGACATATCAACTGGCAACTTAGACAGGGTTGCCAAGGGCATTACATTTAATGAAGAACCATTATCCAGAAGCATTCTTGGTAGTATATGCCACTTGCAGGTGGTTGTTATGTGAAGAGCCTTTGTGGATCCAATACTATTGGGTGGTATTTCATCATAACTGAAAAATATATGGTCGTCTGCCACAATGTTTCCCACCAGCCTGTCTAACTTTTCTACCGATATGTTGTTAGCCACGTGTGCCTGATTCAACACTATTAACAGGGCATTTCTGTATGGCTCTGAGTTTAATAGCAAAGATAAGATGGAGATTCTTGCTAGCTGACGCTACAATTGCTCAACCACACTAGACTCACTATGTTTTATGAACTTTAAAAACTCACAGGCCTCTTTCTCGTTTACCGGCTCTTTTATCCTGTTTACCGAGGCTGATCCCCTCTCTACTTCTTTTGCCAAATCTATCTCAATATGGATTGGTTCAGCTGTTTTCTTCTTTTTATCCAGTCCTCCATCCTTTCTTGTTGATCCCTGTTCAACAACCTCAGGGGCATAACACCTTCCACTTCGTGTTAAGTGCCCAACACCTGTAATATCTTGCTGACTTGATAACCCATGCATAATTATGCTGCAGTCATATTTCCATGGTGTAGTTTTGTTTTCCTTGTATGAAAAGGAAGAAGGCAAATCTATGATTAGCTTGGGCACAATTTCCTCAACAACCGGAGTAGTCTTCTCTGGTTTATCATAATAGATGATCAAAGGTCTTCTTATTCCATGGCCAGCTACATTCTCAATAACCTCTACTTTCTCCTCTATCTCCTCATAAAATTGGGCCTCTCCAACATCCATCATCTTTTGGACTTTAGCCAGAAAGTCCCCACAGTCCTGTATGATATGACCTGAACATTTATGGAACGGGCACCAATTCTGCACCCTCTTTGCAACCATTTTTAAATTGTCACCATCCTCCACCATTCCCGCTTTTACCATTTTGACCCACACTTTTATCATTTGGGTCTTGACTTCCCTGGCATCCCTTTTTATCCTTCTCACTTCCCCTGTTAATACTGCATTTACCCGATTCTCAGCATGATCGGGCAATAGGTTTCCTACTACATTCGGCCCATTTTTTGACCCAAACTTCACAATTCCAGTATTGATTAAACTTTGGACTTTTTTTGAAGACAATGCAATCCTCCGTTGAATGCCCCTGAATTCCTGCATGATATGCGCAGTTGGTATTTGCATTGTACCACCTTGGGTATGGTGGGGTCAAAGGTTTAAGATATACGGGCTCAACAAGTTGGCCATGCAGTAATTTGGGATATATGTCACCATAGGTGGTAGGAATGAGATCAAACTGGGATTTTTGATCATTCCTTAGTGAACGATAGTCATTGCGCGCGGGACCTTGAGTATTTGGGACTGTGTTTCGAGAAAGGGTTATCTGTGGGGATATAGCAGTTTGAAATGACTATTGTGGTATATTGGTATGGGGGAATGGATTTTGGGTAAGGTGGTTCACATTGTGGTAGTAAGGATTATACCTCAAGTAAGGTGTAGGAGGTGCATAAGATATAGTAAGAGTGTAGGGTCTAGTAGGCGTGTATGTTTTAGGAGGTGTATAGGGGTATTGATTGAAACTGACTGCATATGTCTCCTCCTTCTTCTTTGCAAGGAAAACCCTCTTCGCTGTAGCAGACTCACCTCCTTCCATTTTCCTGTTCTTAATGGTAGACTCTATCATCTCCCTCGATATCATCATATCTGCAAAGTCCTTGGTGGCACTTCCCACCAATTTATCATAATAAGGTGCTTTCAGGATATTGATGAAAAGCACTGTAGTTTCCTTGTTGGTCAAAGGAGGTTGCACTTGTGTAGCCAGGTCACTCCATCTCTAAGAATATTCTTTAAAGATTTCAGTAGCTTTCTTTTCCATGTTTTGCAGAGTTGGACGGTTAGGCACCATGTTTGTCACGTGCTTGTATTGTTCCATGAAGGCTTTGGCCAGATCCATACAGGAACGGATCTTAGTACGGGTAAGCTGGTTAAACCACCGAGTTGTGGACCCTATCAAGCTATCTTGGAAACAGTGGATAAGTAATTTTTCATCTTCATCATGTCCGATCATCTTTCGGCAATACATGGTCAGATGTGCTGATGGGTTTGTAGTTCTGTTATATTTTTCAGAGTCTGGTACTTTAAACTTTGGAGGAATCACCAGACTGTGCACTAAACTCATCTCTTTGGCATCCAGACTGCCAAATAGCTCCGCTCCTTCAACTGCCCTCAATCTTTCCTCCAGCAGCTGATATTTTTTCTAGGATTCTGTCGTTTCAACCCTCTCCAGCTCAGTCATCTTTGCCCTTTCCTTTTCAGCCAATTCCTCAAAGTCTGGAATGTCCACATCAATTGGATCGACCCCAATATTACCTCTTTTAGGACCAAAATTTTGTGCTTCGACCGCTGATTGGATGTAAATACATGATGCTGCCCCAGTCGGAAGTTCATTTCCCATATGTTGGGATGTCTAGCCATTCTTCTGTACCACCTCTGGTCGGTCTTCCTGGTTTACTGCCCCCATTCCTATAACTGAATTTTCCCCTAGCCATTTCTGCCTCATCATGGTATTCATCATCCCCATGAGTTTGGTCATTTGTTCCTGTGACTCCTCTTGAGACTTAGCCAACCGTTCCTGCAGTTCCCTTTGAGTTCTTTCCATCCTTTCAATTCTCCATAGCTCTGGCTTTAGATCCATTATTGTAAGGGTGTCGAAAGTCTGATTGTTTCTGAGGCGACCAATTGTACCTTTAGTTTTCAAAACCATGGATTTGAAATTATTAACACATTTTTTAATTTTATTTTATAAGAATGAATAAATGACTAAATGTTAATGAATGAACAAATAAATAAATGACTAAGTGTATGAATATGAATGAACAATTATAAAGAATAAATGAATGGACAAATAAATAAATGACTAAGTGTATGAATAATTTATGAAGAATAAATGAATGAATGATTATAAGTATAAATAAATGAATGAACAAACAAAATATATAAAGGAAAGAACAAATGAATAATGAATGCATTTAAAAGTATTGGCCCCGGGATAATTCCAACCAAACGGTCTTTCATTGATTTCCTGAAACTAAATACATCAAAAAAAGATCACTGCTTAAGACAATCTGATAATCTGTCTATCCTAATTTAAAAATGTTATTACAAAACACTGGTCCTATAGTAACTCCCTCGGATCTTGGACCTTTTTCACTATCCACTTTTGATTGCCTTGCTCTTCAATCTGACCCCTACTTGTTCACCGTCCTTTGACATGTCAGCAGAAGCATCACCGTGTAAGCTTTCCTTAGCTTGATTCTCCAGTTGATTTGCTCGGGCTTCCTCATGCTTTGCTCTCTCTGTCTAATAGTTCTTCTATTTCTTGCGTTTTTTTACCTCTTGCTCCCATTCCCCGGAAGTCTTGAGGGTCCCCTCAAATCTGAGCTCGAAGCGGTACCTCTTGTTCTCCAAGTGTAATTCCTGAAGGTCGCTTTTAGCAGTGTCCCTTTCTCTCTTGATCTTTTCCTTTTCTTTTTCTCTAGCTGATTCCCTATTTTTCATATCCTCAAGCTCTTCTTGCAATCGGGCAATTTCTTTGCTCATTTGGGCCTTTTTTTTCGAATTTTGCCCTTGCAATTTCTAACTCTGATAGTGCTTCCTTCGGTGGTGGACTCATGAACTAGACCTATTTTCCATCTGATGTCAATAACCTATCATTAACCCTTAATTCCCTCCATACCAGGTAATCAGGTGTGAGGATGTCGGCATATCTAGCTACCTCCACCCGATGAGTTTCCTTCCATGCTACTACAATCTCACGTACCTTTCCCGAGTATCCATCTTCTCTATAAGCAAATTACAAATTACTAAGGTCATGGGTCATAGGAGTAAACTGACGGGATTTCGATTGTCTTAGTACCAGCAGTGGTGCATAGCTCACTCTTCCCTATACTCCCAATAATGGAACAGAAGCTTTATCTCCGCACTTGTACAATGTCAGCATAGGAGCTATCCATGGAGCTTTCCAAATTATCATCTCAGCCCTGATATTCCTGAATATGATGATCCATTGTTCCTCAGTCCTATTTTCAAGCCAAACCGTCTTAAGAAATTCCCCAATTGGTGCAAAAGACTTCCAATACGAGCGAAGAGGGAAATTCTCCTGTTTACAAAATGGCTCTGAACCCATATGTAAAGAAGCTGTATACAACCTATAAAATGCCCTTTTCCTTCCCGTCTACGAAAATTCAGAGATCAGATTGTTTCTGCTATAATTGTCAGGGCTGGGTTTGTCCTCTACTCAAGCCTCTCAAAAACATCAAATATCGCCACATCCACATACCCTAATGTCTTTAGGAAGATAACTAAATCAAAGATAGCCAAAGCAAAAATATTCCTAATTGTCTCCTTACTTGAATGGCTACGGATTAAGGTTCGTAAAATATCCCATGATATAGAGTAGCTTACCTCTTTTCGAACAACAAGATTTTCGACCCAATTTCTTTCCACTCCCAGAATCTTAGACACCTTTTTCTTGAAACCCGACGTCTTTGTATCCTTCAAATAAATACGGTCGGGAATAACGTTCTCAATATGCAGCAAGGTCGAATATTCCTCTATGGTTGGAGTCATATCCTCTTGGTTGAAGGTAAAACACCGATAAGCGGGATTCCAGAATTGCACCACAGCCCGGATCACCTCACCACTGACCTTAACCTGAACTAACAGTGCTTTGTCCCCATAAGTCTGAGTGAAGGCTTTTTTTCATGATATGTTCCATTGATTCCATATATCCATCAACTCCAGGAGATCATTTTGCCTGATAGTAAGATCAACCTCGGTTGGCAATACAGACACATATCCCATTTTCAAACAATCCCCATTATCCTGCTGACCTTTCTCGGACTGTGTCCTAACCTCTAAATGCTTCTCGACCACTGAAACATTTTGACCCTCCATGGAAGCCCTTTTGGTTGAATATTATCCCAAGACCAATAACCTTCCATGTGCAAAAATGATGACAAGAATGCAAAAAAAAAAAAAAAAAAGAAAATGAATTAGCAACGGGAATAAATTCGAATAATACAAAAAACATATAATTCAAAACAATAATTATCCCTGAGGATGCCAACAAAATTTCAACATTATAACACCCTTGGGACGACACACCAACACTTATTACGGGCATTGTGATGTACGTTCATCATTGTCCGATTTTCAAAAATAGAACTTATTCGTAAAGTAGAATAGAAGGTAAAAGGATTGGAAATATTCCTCCATGTGTTCTTATCTTCGAGATATCTAATTGGAATTTCGACATGGCTTCGCATAGGTTTACTATATGAAGGTGAATTAGTCCTAAAAGCCCCAAATTGTTCCTCACTGTCGTCGGTGAAGGCTAGTAAGGCACCCCGATAAAAGCGAGTTCAATTCGTTAGAGTCTATTTCCCTAACCCATGCGGATTGTTAATCACAAAGGCTTAGGTAATTTAGTACTTCGAAAGTGTTTCACTAGCCCATGCGGATTGTTAATCACGAAGGCTTAGTTACTTTGCTCCCACCTAAAAGGATGGAACCCGGGTGTAGGACTCATGATATGCAAATGCACGTGTAGTGTGTGAGGAGAAATAACAAACCTTTCACCACCTATTCTACATCCCTTATTCTAAATGCCCCAACAAGATTAAACAACATAAGTTATCAATTAATCAATAAATTAATATATGCACCAAAGTAACCAGAGAACAAATATAATATGTATGCACATGAATATAGACATATTAAAAAAAACATTTTATTATTTTTGAAATTATCCTTATTTTTTTTAAGTGTGGGAATTAAAATTAAATACCAATTAAACCAACAAAACCGAGATTTTGATATCACACGACTAATTCTAGGCCTGACTCTCTAATAGTCCCCAGTGGATTCGCCAAGCTGTCGCAACCTAAAAAATAATAAGTCTCATCGCAAGACTTTATATTCGTTAAGCGTGACATTAAAAAAATCGAGGAAAAGTCGATTTAGTTACTCTTGAAAAATGAAGGTTTTGAAAATGACCTTGAAAAACAGATGGAGTCGCCATCAATCTTTTTTAGCTAGGTGTGATCGGCCACCTATTAAAATCTGTTTTATAAAACATTTTAAAATTAATTAAAACATTTTTAAAACCAATTTCAAGTCTGCGTTTTAAACCAGAGAAAAACAAAGAATCGAGTTCGGGACTCGGTTACGTGTGGGGAAGGATTAGCACCCCCACAACGCTCGTATAAAACTGTACCTTACTAATCATGTGTTATCTCAAGTCTCGGTAAAAAGTCAATTCTTAATTTAGTATTTCAAGTTAATTCCCAATTTAAAGAAAAATAATTCCAGTTTTAATTGAAAATGATCCGGAATTTATAAATTCAAAATTTTCCTATATTCCCCAACAAACGTGGCAAAATATAGGAATTTTTATTAGTTTGAAAAACTTTTCGAATCATTCTTGTTTTAAAGAAGATATTCCGTTGATAATTGATAATATCCTCCCCAGCAAACCCGACAGAGAACTGATGAATTATTTTAACTCTGGAATATCTTTATTTTATTGAAAATCATTACCTTTTTCAAAATATTTTAAAAAATATGAATATGAATAAGCGTGATATAAATAAAATGACATAGCAAAGTCTAGATAATATAATGCAACCTAAATGGTATGATATAATTTAAATGTCATAGCATATTCTAAATGAATTGAAATATCCTAAGTTATATGATATATTCTAAATGAAATGAAATGATTTAAATGACATGATATTCTAAATGAAATATCCTAAATAAAATGAAATGTCCTAAGTAACATAATATAGTCTATATGAAATGAAATGACCTAGATTATATGGCAAAATTAAATGATATGGCATATTTTAAATGACATGGCATATTCTAAAAATATAATCTAAATGACATGAAATGACATAAAACATAAAATAATGCTATCATACAATATGCATGAAAATAAAAATAATAATGACTGAACATAATATATGCTAAATAATATGACAAAAATAACTAAATAAAAATCATAGGATAGCATGTAATATTCAAAACCATATAACAATTAATATAATATAAAAAATTAAAATCAAAGACAATAACACCATCATGAAAATTAACATAGCAAAAATCACATATTATATAGTATGCATGATTATGGAAAATGCAATGCATGAGAATGTATTTTTTCCTTTAATTAAGAAAATCCGTATATCTAAAAAGATATCCTGCTACCTTAGGAAAATATATCAAATTAAATATTCTAAAACCAAAATACTTTGTTATTGTTTGAAAACAATTTTGAAAAGCATAGATTAAAAACAAAAAGAAACTTAGCTAAACCTTTTTTTAAATGGCTCGAATTTCCTAAGTTTAAAATCCAGGACTTGACCACCCTTAACCCGAGATTTAAAAAATCATTTTTAGAGTTCAAAAAAGGCTTAGAAACTACCCTAAAATAGTAGCTAAACTTTCTAATCAACCCCCTCTAAGTAACTTAACCAAAATAGAAAAATGATTTTCCTTCAAATTCAATTATGAATCCACTGTCCAGTTTTAAAGCACCATTTTTTACCCTATTTTTTTAAAAAAAAAAAAAAATTCTAAACAAAATACTGGAGACTCAGGACATGTCAAACTACACGGAAAAAAATTGGCTTAATTTTTTGTTTAAAAATGACTGTTGTAACCTAAAAAATAACAAGTCTCATCCTAAGACTTTATTATTCGTTAAGTGTGCTATTAAAAATTCGAGAAAAAGTCTACTTAATTCTCTAGAAAAACGAAGGTTTTGAAAATAACCTTGAAAAAGACATGGAGTCGCCACCAATCTTTTTTTGGCTAGGTGTGATTGGCCACCTATTAAAACCGGTTTTATAAAACATTTTAAAATTAATTAAAACATTTTTTTAAAAACCAATTTCAAGTCTGCGTTTTAAACCAGAGAAATCAAAGAAGCGGGTTCGAGACTCGGTTACGTGTGGGGAAGGATTAGCACCCCTACAACGCCCGTATAAAACGGTACCTTATTAATCGTGTGTTATCTCAAGTCTCGATAAAAAGTCGATTTTAAATTTAGTATTTCAAGTTAATTCCCCATTTAAAGAAAAATAATTCCATTTTTAATTGAAAATGATTTGGAATTTATTAATTCAAAATTTTTCTATATTCCCCAACAAAGGTGGCAAAATATAGAAATTTTTATTAGTTTGAAAATTTCCCGAATCATTCTCATTTTAAAGAAGATATTCCGTTATTAATGATAATTGATGATATCCTCCCCAACAAACCCGGCAGAGAACTCATGAATTATTTTAACTCGGGAATATCTTTATTTTATTGAAAATCATTACATTTTTCAAGACATTTATAAAATATATGAATATGAATATGTGTGACATAAATAAAATGACATAGCAAAGTCTAAATAATATAATGCAACCTAAATGGTATGACATAATTTAAATATCTTAGCATATTCTAAATTAAATGAAATATCCTAAGTTATATGATATATTCTAAATGAAATGAAATGAGCTAGGTAACATGATATATTCTATATGAAATGTAATAACCTAGGTAACATAATATATTCTATATGAAATGAAATAATTTAAATGACATGGAAAATATAAATGATATGGCCTATAATCTAAATGACATGAAAAATAAAATAATGCTATCATATAATATGCATGGAAATAAAAATAAAAATAATAATGTATGAACATAGTATATGCTAAATAATATGACAAAAATAACTAAATAAAAAGCATAGGATATCATGAAATATTCAAAACCATATAACAAATAATATAATATCAAAAATTTAAATCAAATATAATAACACCATCATGAAAATTAAACATAGCAAAAATTACATATTATATAATATGCATGAATATGGAAAATGCAATGCATGAGAATGTATTTTTTCCTTAAATTGAGGAAATCCTTATATCTAAAAAGATATTCGGCTACCTTAGGAAAATATATCAAATTAAATATTCTAAAACCAAAATACTTTGTGATTGTTTGAAAACAATTTTGAAAAGCTTAGATTAAAAATAAAAACTTAGCTAAACCCTTTTTTAAATGGCTCTAATTTCCTAAGTTTAAAATCCCGGACTTGACCACCCTTAACCCAAGACTTAAAAAAAAAATCATTTTTAGAGTTTAAAAAGGCTTATAAACTACCCTAAGTCAATAGCTAAACTTCCTAATCAGCCCTCACTAAGTAACTTACCAAAACAGAAAAATGATCTTTCTTCAAATTCAATTCTGACTCTACTGTCTAGTTCTAAAGTACAATTTTTTACCCTATTTTTAAAAATTCAAAAACATCTAAAGAAAATACTGGAGACTCAGGACACGTAAAAATACACAGGAAAATATCGGTTTAATTTTTTGATTAAAGATGACTGCCCAAAAAAATCAGGAAAGTACGAGTATTGGGTGAAAAAACTGTTTTGCCAAAACACATTTTTTTGCCTTTGATAAAATCATTTAAAAATCAAAGTCAAAAAAAATTAAAGACTCTCTAAAAGACTCACAAACAGTAGCTAACACTTTTGAAAAATTAGGTAAAAATTGGCTAAGTAAAAAAAATACAAAGGTAGAATAATCAATTTGACAACTCTTTAATTTTCCACAAGTATGCTCAAGTGAGCATGACTTTGAGCCATTGATTGGCCTAAGTCATAAATCAAGTGGCAATGACATGAAATGCATGAAAATACAGAAAATATGATGCATGAAATGCATGATTTAAAACCTAAATGACATGAAAAAATGCATGGCATCAATAAAATGACCTAGACCTAAATGATCTTGCATGGCATTTAATGCAACCTAGGTCTAAAATGCATGAATATGATTGGCAAAGCAAACCAATCATAAACCTAAAAATGCATGACAATAACACAAACATGTAGCATGCTTAAACAAAATACTCAACCAAATATCATGAAAATGCAAACCTATCAACTAGCATGATGAAAATGTACATGTAAAGCATAAAATAGAGGGGTGGCCGAATGGCCTCATGCTTCAAAATGAACATGGAATTTCCACAAACACATGATATACTAACATGCATAGCTAAAGAATAACACTCAAATCATGCAAACATAAAGTAAAGGCATGAAAATAAATAAGCATTTTCACAAACACATGGATTTGAAAATGTAAAACATAAACAAACTTAAAGATTTTGAAAATAGAAATTCAAAAATGCAAGATAAGTAAAATAAACATGATAATAGACTCAAAAATGGAAATAAGCAAGCAACCAAATTAAAAAAAGCTTCATGTTTATGTATTAGAAAAAGATTTAAAGCATTAAAACATGTTAAACATCAAGAATAACATAAAATAAAAATGCAAAATAGCAACTACAAAAACACTAGGCCATTCGGCCACCTCAAAAAAAGAAAAGAGAAAAAAAAGTTTCAAAAGCTTTTTACAAGGAAGAATCAAGAAGGAACTTAAAGAAGAATATAAAAAACACTTATTTAAAAAGAAAAAAAAAACTCACCAAACATTAAATGAAAATAGCAAATCAAGAATGGAAAATCAAAGAAAGTGCAAGAGTATGGTGCTTAAAGCAACCTCTAGAAGCTATCTTTCAAGCTTTTTCTCTTCTACTCTCTTTTCCTTTCTAATTTTTCTTTTTTCCTTTCAACAATGGAGAGAAAAATTAGAAAAAACCAAGAGAGAATAGAGAGTGAATAGCTGAAAATGAAAAGAGAGAGAGCTCCCCTTGTAGTGGCCGAATGCCCCCCAATGCTAGGATGTTGTCATTTTTCATTCAACCAATTTTCATCCAAAGGCTATTGATCCAAGATATTTAAAAAATGAAATTATCACCCTTAGATTAGGCCATCAACTATCCATAATTACAGCTATTCAAGAATCTTAAGCCATTATATTGACACTCTCCCTCTTCATGCATTGGTCCATGTGGCCTATTTGCAAAGGCTTGATCAAAAAATAACTACCTTCCTCATCATTGCTGGCCTTTTAATTAAAAATCAGAAAATACACCCATCCTTGGGCCTTGGCCAGCTGACCCCTCTTCTTCAAGCCCAATCTTCATTTTTTTTCAAAAGGTAAGAAAAGCCATTTTTGATTTCTTGGGTAAAATGACCTTTTTGCCCCCCGAACATAAATAAATAGCAAACGGACTCCAAATTCAATTTTCATTTTTTCAATACTTCCAAACTAATAAAAAATTGAATTCTGGAGGTTTTGAAAAAATTTTGAGCCCATTTTCTATTTATTTGGATTTCTTCTAACAAAATTGCCCTTTTGTGCTCCCAAACTTTACCAATTTTTAAACGAGCTCCAAATCCAGATTTTTCTTCACCAATCTCTTCCAAATAATTTAAAAGTATGATCTGGAAGTTTTCATAATTTTTGGAACTCATTTGGCATATTTTTGGGATTTATCTGCTTGAATTACAACATAGAGGGCCCGAGATTTGGCCATTTTGCAAACGAACTATGAATCTGGATTTTCTTTTGACAATCTCTTCAAAATAGTTTAAAAATGAGATTTGCAAATTTTCAGAATTTTTGGAGTTCATTTGCTATTTTTTCGGGATTTATCTTCTTGAATTTCTACATAAGGGACCCGGGAGTTGGTAATTTTGCAATGATTTAAGAAAGAGATCTGCAATTTTTCAGAAAATTTGGAGTTCATTTGCTATTTTTCCCAAATTTTCCAATTTTGCCATTTTACCTCTGAAACCCGGTTTTGCTCAAAACAAGTCCGATTTCTAGATTTTCTTCAAACTGAGCCTTGGGCTATCCTTTTTTAATCACTCATCCATTAGGGGCTTTAGTCTTACCGAATCGGGCCATTTCTGTAATTCTTCCCAATTACACCGAAATCCACCAAAAACCCTAATCCTTGATTTTCTTCTAGATTGACTTTTCTTTCAGTTTTTCTTTCAAGTGGCTTCTCCATTACCCGTAGTCAGTGCTTATATTTCATTTGGAACCTTCAATTTCAACCAATTTGATCGTTTAAGCACTTTTCCCTAAATTTCTCGAATTAAGGTTTCCTTTGCACTGAATTTTCATAACCCAACTTCCGAACTCCATATATTTCAATATAGACCTCGGATTATCAAAATTATTTCGCCATTTTTCAATTGAACTTCAAATCTTGATTTTGAAAGTGGGTTGACTTTTTTAGTAGTTGACTTTTTAGGGTTGACTTTTCGAGTTTGACTTTTTATGCTCGCCTTCTTAGACTAAGTCTCGGAGTACCACCTGCAGGATGAAAAAAGTCTTTTTACATTCTGAAACATCAATTTAGGAAGAAAACATACTTGTTATAATGGTCCGAACAAAATTAGGTGTCTACAACTGCCTCTCTTTGGCTATTGCTGAGAATCAGAAATCAGGCAAAGATAAACAAATACTAATTTTGTCCGATTAGTGAAATCCAATTTGAAGAGAATGAGGTTTCTTTTTTCTTTTTTCTGTTTTCATTATTCATTTTCAATTTTTTTTTCATTTTTTTTAAAAAAAGCTAAAAATCAAAGATATTGTCCTTAAATTGAATTCCCTGACTAATCAAGGCTCAACCCATCTTAAGGAAACGAGTTCGATTTGCAAGAGAAGAAAAGACCTCGACGATGGTCTCGAGGGCTTAACCTGTCTTGTGCTAAGTTGTGTTTAAAAATTCTGGGTATCTACTCCAGAAGCTTCGGCTATTACCACCAAAGATTTGCTCAAGCAAATGTAAAACTTTGGATATCTCCACCAGAGGCTTTGGCTATCACCACCAAAGACTTGTTCAAGCAAATGAAAAAACTCTGGATATCTCCACTAGAGGCTTTGGTTATTACCACCAAAGACTTGTTCAAGCAAATGTAAAAACTCTGGATATCTCCTCAATAGGCTTTGGTTATCACCACCAAAGACTTGTTCAAGCAAATGTAAACACTCTGGATATCTCCACAAGAGGCTTTGGTTATCACCATCAAAGACTTGTTCAAGAAAATGTAAAAACTCTGGAAACTTATGCCTGAAGGTCTTAAAAATGATGCCTGGAGGTCTTAAAAATGGTGCCCGGAGGCCTTACCCGTGATTCAAAAAAAAAATACGCTGTATGTGACTTTAACAATAATGCCCGGAGGTCTTAAAAATGGTGCCTGGAGGCCTTACCCGTGATTTGAAAAAAATGTGTTGTATGCGACTTTAACAATAATGCCCGGAGGTCTTAAGAATGGTGCCCGGAGGCCTTACCCGTGATTTGAAAAAAAATGCGCTGTATGCGAATTTAAAAATGATGCCCGGAGGTCTTAAGAATGATGCTCAGAGGTCTTAAAAAATGGTGCCCGGAGGCCTTACCCGTGATTTGAAAAAAATACGCTGTATGCGACTTTAACGATAATGCCCGAAGGTCTTAAGAATGGTGCCCGGAGGCCTTACCCACGATTTGGAAAAATGCACTTAAAAATGATGCCCGGAGGTCTAAAGAATGGTCCCCTGAGGCCTTACTCATGAAAAAAAAATACGTTGTATGCGACTTTAAAAATGATGCCCGGAGGCCTTACCCGTGATTTGAAAAATACCTTGACGACGGTCTCATGGCTCCACTCATTTGATAAACATAATGAATTTGATTTAAAACAAAAGGAAATACCTCGATGGTGGTCTCAAGGCTCGACTCATTTGATAAAACCGAATGAATTCGATTTAAAACAAAAGGAAATACCTCGACGGTGGTCTCAAAGCTCGACTCATTTGATAAAATATAATGAATTCGATTTAAAACAAAAGGAAATACCTCGACGGTGGTCTCAAGGCTCGACTCATTTGATAAAATAGAATGAATTCGATTTAAAACAAAAGGAAATACCTCGACGGTGGTCTCAAGGCTTGACTCAATTGATAAAACAGAATGAATTCGATTTAAAACAAAAGGATATACCTCGACGGTGGTCTCAAGGCTCGACTCATTTGATTAAACAGAATGAATTCGATTTAAAACAAAAGGAAATACCTCGACGGTGGTCTCAAGGCTCTACTCATTTGATAAAACAGAATGAATTCGATTTAAAACAAAAGGAAATACCTCGACGGTGGTCTCAAGGCTCCACTCATTTTATAAAACATAATGAATTCGATTTAAAACAAAAGGAAATACCTCGACGGTGGTCTCAAGGCTCGACTCATTTGATAAAACAGAATAAATTCGATTTAAAACAAAAGGAAATACCTCGACGGTGGTCTCAAGGCTCGACTCATTTGATAAAACAGAATGAATTCGATTTAAAACAAAAGGAAATACCTCGACGGTGGTCTCAAGGCTCGACTCATTTGATAAAACATAATGAATTTGATTTAAAATAAAAGGAAATACCTCGACGGTGGTCTCAAGGCTCGACTCATTTGATAAAACAGAATGAATTCGATTTAAAACAAAAGGAAATAGTAAGAATGATTCTGGGTTTGGTTCAAATAAATCTAACTTGAAATGAAAGGAACATACCTCGACGACGGTCTTGGGGCTCGACTCATTTGAAAAGCAAAATGAGTTCGATTTGGAAATGAATGTACCTCGACGAAGATCTCAGGGCTCGACTCGTGCGAAAAACAGAACGAGTTTACTTTGGAGAAGTTCAAGTTTTCCTGATTTCTGCAATGTTAACTGAATGCAATGATGATGAAAATGACATGCTTTGCAAATGCTTGTATTTTTCCTAAGAATGAATGCAATCAAATGATTCTGTCATGATTTCTAATCCATGGTTTCTTTGAGGTTCACAGATTATCCGACTTCATGACGGAGTCTTCAATTGTTCATTGATGCCCCACTTAAGGAATCCTTCACTCAAGATAACTTGTCAAACAGTCTCAGTAACTGACTTTCGCTGAAATTCACAGATTTTCTGACTTTGTGATGAAGTCTCCAACAGGTTCACTATTTTCTTTTCTTAGTGAACTTTCCAAACCTTTCCCAAGATTTAAATCTACTCCTTAGTAATACTCTGAAATCCTTTTATTTAAAGATTTTTTATTACTAATCATCATTCAATTTAATAACAATCATAATGCATCTCAAAAATATATGAAAGAAAATATGAATCAAGCAAAAATGTCATGAAAATGATAACAAGAATTTACTGAAACAATTTTTTTTTTTCAAATAAATATCAAGGATATAAGAAACAAATGTAATGTTATAGTTGTAGATGCCCCGGATGCGAAATATCTTGGACCCTTCCTTTTTCAAACCATTTGAAATTTCTCTTGAATGAGCAATTTACTTGGGTAACCTCTCAGCTTCCGTAATTACGTCAAACTGAGTTGTTCCCCTTTTCTCTGATGTTCAAATATTTTCTCCCCCTTTACACGGAGCATTGATTCAAACTTTTAATTAGTAACTAAGCCGCCCTTTGCGGGTTTTCAACTCAAGTGTCCTCCATTCGGTATTAAGTTGCCCTTTGCGGGTTTTCGGCTTAAACCTCTCCTTTTACATTCTTTTTGAATTTCCATTTTCTTTTTTTGTATTCTACAATACATCTGAGAATTCTAAATGCTTCCAAGGTAAAAATATCAATTCAAAAGATGGGATGAATTCTGAGAATAACCTTTCAAATTAAATATCCATGCTTGATCAAAATGGACTTTCTAAAGCACGTAATGTAGGCCAGGTTCGGATTTAGAAAGAAAGGATAAAATAGGCCCAAAATGTGTTTAAGGGCGATTGGATCAAGGATCATTTCCTTAGGAGAACTCATTCTTGAAACATTTGTCGCTTTTTTGGACTTTCTTTTCTTTCTTTTTTTTTTCTTTTTTGCTTTGTTGGCTTTCATTTGCCACATTTTTCGATGGGTTTCTTTTTGCCATGATTTTTCTGATTATTTTTCCTCGTATTTGCCCTCCAGTGTAGAGGATGATCCTTGACCAAGGTTTAAAGAAAGAAATAATTCCTAAAGCTCAAAGGGGTGACTAAGGATAATTTCTTCTCAGTGAAAGGAATATGAAAGATGGTCATTCATCATATCAAGCATGAATATTCTCATTAAAAAGCAATCCACAAGGGAAATAGATATATAGAATTTCCATTTTTCTGCTTGGAATCATTCGAATTTCAATATGCACAGCATCACATTTTTTTTTTAGCATAATACTTCTTCAGTTCATCAGCATTCACGGGATTTCTGAAATCCTCCCCGTCCATTCTAGTTAAAATCAATGCTTCTCCAGAAAAAAGCTCTTTTTACTACAGAGGGTCCTTCCCAATTCGAAGCCCATTTTCCTTGCGGGTCCTTCACTATAGGGAGAATTTTCCTTAGTACTAAATCTCCTTCTCGTAACTGTCTAGGACGAACTTTCTTGTTGTGGGCTCGAATCATCCTTTTCTAATACAACTGCCCATGAGAAATTGCTTTCAATCTTTTCTCCTCGATGAGATTCAACTATTCATAACGAGCTCTAACCTATTCTGCTTCTTCTAAGCCAACTTCCATCAAAACCCGAACTAAAGGAATCTCAACCTCAATAGGTAGCACTGCTTCCATCCCTTATACCAAAGAAAATGGCGTTGCTCCTCTAGATGTGCGAATTGAGGTACGATATGCATGAAGAGCAAAAGGCAAGATCTCATGCCAATCCTTATACAAATTAGTCATCTTCTCAACAATCTTCTTGATGTTCTTGTTAGCTGCTTCTACTGCCCCATTCATCTTCGGACGGTAAGGTGCCGAATTATAATGTGTGATCTTGAACTGAGTACACACTTCTCTCATCATCTTATTGTTCAAATTGAGAGCATTATCCGAAATAATTCTTGCTGGCAATCCGTAACTGCATATGATTTCTTTCTTAACAAATCTGCATACCACTGACTTGGTTACATTCGCATAGAAAGTAGCTTCTACCCACTTTGTGAAATAATCTATGGCCACCAAGATGAAATGATGTCCATTTGAAGCTTTCGGGGTAATATGTCCAATCATATCCATTCCTCACATTGAAAAGGGCCATGGTGCAGTCATGACATGCAATGGCAATGGCGGCACATGAATCATATCTGCATATATCTTGCATTTATGGCACTTTCGAGAATAACTGATACAATCTCTTTCCATTGTCAACCAATAATACCCTACCGTTATAATCTGCTTAGCAAGCATGTGACCATTAGCATGAGTGCCACATATCCCTTCATGGACCTCTGCTATAATTCTTCGAGCTTCGGTAGATCCAACATATCTCAACTAGACTTGGTCTCTTCCTTTCTGGTAGGGAATCTCACTATCTAGAACAAAACCCATTGCTAGCCTTCTCAAAATCCTCTTGTCATTTGTTGTTGCTTGTTCTGGATACTGTTGACTCTTGATGTACTGCAAGATGTTGTTATACCAAGGGAGGCCATCTGCTTCTTCTTCAATACTTAGAAAGTGGGCAGGAGACTCATATATACTCATCTTTATTGGCACAACTTCATAACAATAATAATGGTCCAACAATCTCAATGCCTTAAGTTGGGCCAACTATTCTTAGTAGACAGTCTCAAATTAGAATAGTCTCTTTGGACCCATTCTAATTTCTCATGCTTATTTATTGGATAGATTAATTTCTAAATGAAAGTAATTTAATTCTCAATTAAATTTCTTTCTCCTCATGAACAATTCATGTCATTAATCTATTAATATCATATCATGACATTAATCCAATATAGTATAGTCATTCAAAATACACTTTGCACATCACTATGTCAAAGTCGACAATACTAGTTTATATAAGACTTCTTGATTCCTCTTTTCTCATTAAGACATTGACTTTGGATTTCACAATTCTCAATTTTGTCTTAATCTTTCTTAATTGAACTTCTTCAATTAGGTCCTCAACATAGATATTTTATTCCAATAAGTTTTACCTTAATAGAATACCATGTTTAATCCATACATTATTGTTCTTATATGTGTGACCCTCTAGGTTCCCAACATGTTGGCAATGAATATAAGTTAATCTCATTAACTTGTTTTCATACATCATGAGTGGGATCTAGCAACCCATCATGACCACCGAAATATTGTGAAGTCAGCGTGACCTTTTAGAAACCTTTCAGCAACCAGCCTGTCAGTGTAATACAGTCCTTTCACCATACAGCCCAGATAACACATGAGCATGGTGTAGTGTCTACCCATGATCAGTCCATATTTATTCTTCCCAACTTATGATTAACCTTGTGAATTTAGAGAAACAACTTTCTCCCAAATTCATCATGCTTTGGCCAAAGATTTAATCAAGTTAATGTTGGTATATGCCCTAGAGCCAATCGGTTTGGTCAGGCATAAACTACCAATAATGCAAACCCATCACTATATCTTAGTGATACAAGGTTTTTCTTCATGTTAGTATAATGATAAAGAGTTATTAAGTAATAATCGGATGAAGCCCATGGAACATAATGGCCTTGCAAAGGAATTATATATAATTGTGAGATCCTTATGCATCAAAGCCATGTTCCTAAAACGATTCCTGGTCATCGTATTGCCAAGACAGGGAATTGGCAATGCTCAAATACTGGTACATGTTAAGCCTACTTACTTAGTAAGCAATTGATCTCATGTGTTGAAGTATTTGAGACACTTTAGGATAACATGTAGGTACTTGTCTGTTGAACAAATTCACTGAACATGACCCGCTGTAAGAACTCCATTTGGTATTGTCACTCAAGTCTCTATGGAAACGTTCTCACGTGTCAGTCGTGTAAGTAGTCCTCTGACTTGTGGTACCAGGTCATCTTGTATGGGGAGTGTCATACTTTGATTCCATCATGAATGGGTCCCTAACACAGAGTGATGCTTATGGTAGGGTGGTTTTGGGTATGACATGAACTATACGAAGATGGATGAGTGATTCAGAGAGGATTCACCACTCCAAGTGACATCGGAGACATATCTCATCTGTTCTTGGCTTAAGTTAACTTCATGGAATCGCTGGCTAGAGTATGATGAATTTAGGAGAAATAGTTTCTCTAAGTGCACAAAGTTAACCAATAGCTGCAAGAACTAATATGGATTGAACATGAATATACACTGCATCATGCTCATGGTCTTTTCGGGATATTTAGTGAAATGACCGAATTACACTGATAGACTGAACACGAAAGGTTATGTCGAGACTATCTTGACTCTCCAGTATTTGGGTGGTCATGATGGCTTGCTAGAGTACGCTCATGATCTATGAGCATAAATTAATTTATATTCGTTGCCAACATATTGGAAGCCTAATGGGTCACACACAGAAAGGTGAATTAAGAGATTAAAATGGAAAGAGCCTAATTGATTAATTTGAGAATTAATCAATAGGGACTTAATTAAATAGTTTAATTAAGTGGAAGGACTTAAGGGTAAATACATAAGAGTTATTGTCCATAGTCCAAACCCTGGAGTGATTGCCTCCCTATAAAAGAAACATGATAGCTTGGCCGACCTCCCTATGGCCCCCTAGCCGCATATGTGATATGCTTAGAGGCTTTGGTGTCTTCTTGATTTCTTGACTTCCTCCTTGCCTCTTCATGGATTGTTAGAGAGAAAAAACATTTTCTTTCAAGAGAGCAAAGGCATAGAGTAAAGAAGAAAGAAGATCAAGATAATCCTTACGGTCGACGCACCAAACCCGGAGAAGCAAGAAAAGCGTTTTCTTCTTCTTTATGCTTATGAGGCATTCGGCCCTAGATGTTTATTAGATGGGAAGTGGTTTCTTGAAACCTAAACTACTAGCATCATCTTCGGCAAGACTCCATTCCTACCTTATGAAGGTTTTCTTGATCATCTTGTGTGGATTACCGTTAAAGGCCAGACACCTGTGTGGCTTGAAGTCTCGGATTGACAGCTTGGTGTTCAAGATTGAGTGGGCTGTTTGGAAAATCAAGATTACTAGATCTTTGAGTTAAGGTATGATTCTTGATCTTATGTATGCTTTATAATTACAAGATCGCATTAATTTTTTACAAGCATGATCCTGTTAGATTCGGCTATCTCTTTATTTATTATTCCGCTGCGTTCATGTTCATCTTTAATTCGATTGATGTTTTTTGCATGAGGTCAAATCCCAACAGTGGTATCAGAGCCTAGCTTGTAAGTTTTCTTGTGATTTACATGTTTAATTCTTGGTAATTTTCAATTGGATTGAATTGTGTGTCGGTCTATCAAAGTTCTTGCAAGAAAAATGTTTTCTTGTTTTGTTTCAATTCTGACAGCTTCTGTTTGCAATCTGATCTTGTTGTTTTAAATTGTTTAAAACATGTTTAAAATTGATTTGATCAATGTTTAACCTTGCCATTTGATTGCATGACACAAAGAAGTTAAAAGAAATAAGTTTGGAATTGAATTGGATTTGGTGCTTGAATTTCGAAGAACACAAGTGCAGGATTTTTCTACACAACTGCTGTAAGTTGCGGTTTTGACATGGTTAGAGGTGTCCAAAAATTTTGAAAATTTGAGATAAAGTCCGAGACATGTCTATCTTGATTCTGTAATTTTTGGTGAATTTTTTAATTTAGTTTGATTGCCAAAACTGCCTCTCAAAGGTGTGCAAACAGTTTGCATGGTTGATGGAATTTTCTTGGTAGGGTTGAGTTCTTGAATTTGATTCTTGAATTATAGGTATAATTGGCTGAAAATCAAAGAATGAATTGTGTGTGAATTGTTCACAACTTAGCCACCAAAAGAAGTGGCTGCTTTGAGGCAAACGTTGCCCCAACAAAGGCTGCAAGTTACGGCGGCGCTACTTACTAAAGTAGGAGATGGCTACACACAAAAGTTGTGTGTTAGGGCATCACCTTCTATTTTTGCAATTCTTATTCTTTGGAATTTTGGACTTATGGAAATTGTTTCCTAGTCAAGATTGGATTCCTAAGAGTTAGGAAAGCACCTAAACTATTCTTGTGGAAATTGTTTCCTAGTTGAACAAAGACTCCTAAAAGTTAGGAGAAGATATGAAACTTTCCTTGTAGAGAAAGTTTCCTAATCAAACTTGAACTTCCTAAGGTGTTAGGAAATCTAATTAAATTGTTTAATTAGATGAAAGATTTTAATTCAATGAATCCTAATTGGATTAGGACTCAAATAAATTGAATTAAAATTAAAATTTCTAGATAATTTGAGCCAAGTATATTTAAATGAGTTTAAATATTACTTTCCTTAAATGACACACAAGATTACTAAGTGACATTAAATATGTATGCATTTAATTTTATGCTTTATGATGTGATTATGAAATCATGAGGATGGTTATGGACTTAGTCCTTAGACTTAGATCATGGATGGTTAAATTTTTTTTTGGTATTTTTTTATAAATAGGGTCTGCGAACCTTGCCTTCTCTTATTCATTTCTGGGGTTGTAAATTCTCATCTCACCTAACTCCCCTCGAATGTAACTCGAGGTTTCTATCAAAGATATGTAAAATGTTATATAGTTTTGTAGATTTAGATTTAGGCTAAGATTAGAATTTATGTAATTCCCAAATTTAAGGAGACAAGGCGCCAAGAATAAGGACCAAGGAGATCACCATCAAGACTTATGAAGACTATGTATGGTATCCCTAGGAATTTGACCAACTAATTTCCTAATGGCTCAAGGAAACTAGAGTAGTAAAGTCCATAATCATCCTAGTAGATTGCATGAGATAGATATATTTTTGAATTTATATATGTGATATATATTTGAATAAATGCTACGCATGTTAATCAACAAAGAAAAGCAATGAAACCTATTTAATGAAATAAAGAAATCCCTCATTAAATTATATTGAGTCCATGTTACGCATGATAAGTTGCCTTTCACCATCTTAACAAGATAACCAGAGTTCTTCCAATAGGAGGCTTGTTGAGTCACTCAAGGTCAGACTACTGTACAAATATGTTTGAGTTATAGAAGATGGGTCTTACTCAACTAAGTTTCATGATATCCGGATGCTTTAAAACTTGATCGCATAACATTTAGAGGCAAAGTTAGGCGAAATGATTATGATGCATTTAGGCAATGAGTTGTCACCTAACTAATCAAGGAGTTTCATAGATATGCAATTGGTAAGCAAAGTTACCTACTCAATTAGTTTCAACATGGCTTGTTGAATCACTCAAGGTCATGGTGGGATAAAAAAGGTCCTTCCTCACTAAGAAGTTTAAAAGTTAAATTTCTTGAATAGTAGAGGAGGGCTACTATGTTGATAAAATAGTGAGAACAATCATTCAAACTTTAAAACCTAGTTTTAATGATTGCAATTTGCATAAAGACTATTATATGCATTGGTTTATAAGGGATATAAATTCTCATGGCAGGTTAACTAGTCACTTGATTGCATACTTGATGCAAAGTCGATTTCACTAATCAATGAAATGAATGTCTATGTCCTAAATGATCCATGAGGTATTTAGCAATGAGAAGTTCAAACATCTCGAGGAATTGTTCCAATGAAAGATGACTAGAAGGTAGCCTATGAGGCATTATGTGCTAATGGATGAATCGACAGGTTGTAGAAACTTGGTTGATTTATGGATCATAATCTAAGTATGGACTTAGTTCTTTCTTCATTGCCTAAGAGCAATTCGCAAGTTGTGTTGTATTACAACAAGAATCGATTGCTGTTGCTAAATGTGCTCACTAGACTGAAAAGATCATCCACTTTGTTACTTCCACTAGCAGAAGATAACCGAAGAAACGTTCTTCAAAGTTAGGATGATGAGATGAAGAAAGAATTTGATTTCGAAAGGACATACCATCATTGTGGCAATGCAAGGCATTGGAGGCTTAAATGCAAGAAGTATATTCGATAGTTGAAAAGAAGTGAAACTTGAGAAGTTTTACTTCATGGTTATTATGAGTTTGTTTTCACTACCTTTAGGTATATGATACCTATAAGATTGGTTCAAAGATATGTATGACATATAGATGGAACCAATGACAAGGACAAGTGAAAAAGAATAAGACCAAAGAGGTGGCAACCTAGTTGATACTTGATCAAGGTTGCCAACCTATTCATGATGAATGTTTTAGAAAAATTATCATTGATATTTCGGTTATGCTAGCATTAGATGCTTGGCCATTCATCCTAGAATGAACCGAAAAGTCATATGGAATTTGTTCCATATTATGGTCTTATTACACTCATAATAAGCAAGAAACTTGCATAAAAGATAACCAAAGGTTGTTCAAGCCAAAAGTATAAGATTAAAGTATATAGATACTAGTAGTTTCCTTGATTATGAATCAAAGGAAATCTTATACAAAACTTGACAACTAGATGAGCTTTGACTCAAGGAATTTCATAATGAGATTATGAAACTAATGTAGTTAAGAGCATTCTTACTAAGATATGATCTAAATGAAGAATGGTTTGAAACTAAATTGATAAATTATCTAATAGAATTCATATAAGATGAATTGGATGGGCATTACTATTTGATGACATAGAAAATTCCATGATACTCCAAATAGCCAAGATTGCCGAAACACTAACCAAGAAAGGATTTTGAATTGTATTTGTAAAAAAAACATTCATATGGGATATGAGATATTTGGTTTTATAATTACAAATGTGCATTCAAAAGAGTTTTGAATTCACATCCCATACGGAAGTAAATGAATTTCCTTTGAATGTTTCTACCCAAGTAGAAAATAGTGGGAGCATTATGACACTTAAAAGTTAAAGGTCATAAGTAGAAATCCGAAATCATGCATAGGATGCATAAAGGCACAAAGGTTTAGTAGGATGCATTATGATGCATCACTCATACGAGATGAGTCTACTAAACATAATGATTAAGTAAGATGCATAGTGATGTATAACTCATAAGAGATAAGTATACTTAATAGAACATTGTTAGACAAGGGATTGACATATCCAGTTTTGATAGTGACATTCAAGAGTTGAATATATCAAAAGGATGAGATATCTTTTGTGCACACCTAAGGGTTAGTGGGAGTAATATAAATTACTCATCAAACAATGTATATCAGATACATTGAAGATTGCAAGGTAAACCAACTAGTAATGCTAACATCTAACAGATTTAGCAACAGATGATTCGATTAAATGTTAAAAGAGTTTAACATAGAGAGAATCCAATAAGTGACTTAATGCTATGACGTAAACAAATTCAGTCATTTGGAAACGTTCCAAATTAGAGAGGACTGAATTAGTTATATTCCAAGTCAGAATACAAACCTTTTGTTTAAGGCTGCAAAAAGGTGTATTTGGATCCATAGCTCACTTGGCTAATTAAAAGATTCCTAGTTGTTAAAGTAACAACATGAGCCATAAGGAATCGGGTTTCATTATGATCCGAATAAGTATTGTGACTATGATAACAGAGATTATCAAAAGTATATGACCGAAGCATATTCTCACAATAATGTACTGAAGCTATGCCCTAGTAGAGACACAATTTCTAATCGAAACAGTTCGACATTGGATGCATTAGCGATTGGCTTAGTGCAAGTGGGAGATTGTTGGTATATGCCCTAGAGCCAATCGGTTTGGTCAGGCATAAACTACCAATAATGCAAACCCATTACTATATCTTAGTGATACAAGGTTTTCCTTCATGTTAGTACAATGATAAAGAGTTATTAAGTACTAATCGGATGAAGCCCATGGAACATAATGGCCTTGCAAAGGAATTATATATAATTGTGAGATCATTTTTGCATCAAAGACATGTTCCTAAAATGGTTCCTAGTCATCGTATTGCCAAGACGGGGCATTGGCAATGCTCAAACATTGGTACATGTTAAGCCTACTTACTTAGTAAGCAACTGATCTCACGTGTTGAAGTATATGAGATACTTTAGGATAACATGTAGGTGCTTGTCTGTTGAACAAGTTCACTGAACATGATCCGCTGTGGGAACTCTATTTGGTATTGTCACTCAAATCTCTATGGAAACGTTCTCACGTGTCAGTCGTGTAAGTAGTCCTCTGACTTGTGGTACCAGGTCATCTTGTATGGGGAGTGTCATACTTTGATTCCATCAAGAACGGGTCCCTAACACAGAGTGACGCTTATGGTATGGTGGTTTTGGGTAAGACATGAACCATACGAAGATAGATGAGTGACCCAGAGACGGTTCACCACTCCAAGTGACATCGGAGACATATCTCATTTGTTCTTGGCTTAAGTTAACTTCATGGAATCTCTGGCCAGAGTATGATTAATTTAGGAGAAATAGTTTCTCTAAGTTCACAAAGTTAACCAATAGCTGCTAGAACTAATATGAATTGAACATGAGTAGACACTACACCATGCTCATGGTCTTTTCGGGATATTTGGTGAAAGGTTCGGATTACACTAATAGACTAAACACAAAATGTTATGCCGAGACTAACTTGACTCTCCAGTATTTGGGTGGTCATGATGGCTTGCTAAAGTATGCTCATGTTCTATGAGTATAAGTTAATTAGATTAATTTATATTCATTGCCAACATATTGGAAGCCTAATGGGTCACACACAGAAAGGTGAATTAAGAGATTAAAATGGAAAGAGCCTAATTGATTAATTTCAGAATTAATCAATAGGGACTTAATTAAATAGTTTAATTAAGTGGAAGGACTTAAGGGTAAATACATAAGAGTTATTGTCCATAGTCCAAACCCTGGAGTGATTGCCACCCTATAAAAGAAACATGATAGCTTGGCCGACCTCCCTATGGCCCCCCTAGCCGCATATGTGATATGCTTAGAGGCTTTGGTGTCTTCTTGATTTCTTGACTTCCTCCTTGCCTCTTCATGGATTGCTAGACAGAAAAACATTTTCTTTCAAAAAACCGAAGGCATAGAGTGAAGAAGAAAGAAGATCATGATAATACTTGAGGTTGGCGCACCAAACCCGGAGAAGCAAGAAAAGCGTTTTCTTCTTCTTGATGCTTATGAAGCATTCGGCCATGGATGTTTATTAGATGGGAGAGGTTTCATGAAACCTAAACTAATAGCATCATTTTCTGCAAGACTCCATTCCTACCTTATGAAGGTTTTCTTGATCCTCTTGTGTGGATTACCGTTAGAGGCCAGACACTTGTGTGGCTTGAAGTCTCGGATTGACAGCTTGGTGTTCAAGATTGAGTGTGCTATTTGGAAACTCAAGATTACTAGATCTTTGAGTTAAGGTATGATTCTTGATCATATGTATGCTTTATAATTACAAGATTGCATTAAAATTTTACAAGCATGATCCTGTTAGATTCAGCTATCTCTTTGTTTATTATTCCACTGCTTTCATGTTCATCTTTAATTCGATTGATGTTTGAGCTTGAAGTCGAATCCCAACAATCAATCGTAGTCACAAACAAACGATATATATCTCCATTATCATAGGGAGTGGTGAATCCTCTCTGGATCACTCATTCATCTTTGTATGGTTCATGTCATACCCAATAACACCCTACCATAATCATCCGTTTTTGGGACCTGTTCATGATGGAATCTAAGTATAACACTCTCCATACAAGACGACCTGGTATCACAAGTCTGAGGACTAATTTACATGACTGGTACTAAGAGAACATTATCATAGACACTGGAGTGATATTACCAAATGAAGTTATCTTGGCGGGCCATGTTCAGTGGACTTGTTTAACAGACAAGCACCTATATGTTATCCCAAGTATCCCATACTTCAACCAATATGAGATCAGTTGCTTACTTCGTATGTAAGAAGGCTTAACATATACTAGTCTTTGAGCATTGCCAATGCCCTGTCTTGGCAATACAATGACTAGGAATAGTTTGAGGAACACGGCTTTGATGCATAAGGATCTCATAATTATAACTCTTTATAATTCCTTTGCAAGGCCATTATGTTCCATGGGCTTCATCCGATTAGTACTTAATAACTCCTTATTATTGTACTAACATGAAGGAAAACCTTGTATCACTATCTTCATAGTGTAGGGTTTGCTTTATTAACTATGTATCCCATGCTCAATCTGATTGGCTCTAGGGCATACACCAATAGTTTATTTCCCAAATTTTAGGTTTTTTTTTTTTACCTTAAAGTACATTGTTTTACATTACTAATAACACTTTCATGAATTTAACTACACAATACTAAAAGTTTTAATCTTGAATCCTACCCTTTTATAGGAAAGATGTAGTTTTTACTAGGTTGTTGTCTTACCCATGCTGACTTGAGTGATTTTGCAAGCTAGTATCTGATAAGATGGATTAAATATAACATTTTTTTACTCCATATTCCATTAGGACGATAAAATTGAGGTGAAGTGGTAACTTAATTTTGTTAAAATATACAGATATAATTTTTGAATTAAGATGCATATTCTCAAATCAGATCATCATGGCTAGGAATAGACCCACTCACATATAAAAACTTTATTATTTTTGTTTTCCTAATAATCCCTCTAGAAATCTCAATGTAACTTAAAATTGGGCAAAATTGTCTATTCCCAATAGGACACATTATTTGTTCTTATTGAATGTATCAAAGTCAAAACAATTTTAATGAAATTTGTATAATACACTTACTGGATAAAGAAGTGAAACTCAAAAATAAAATTTAACATTTCCTATATTATTTTTTTTGACCTTTCATCTTTAAAATCCTAAAGGACTTTATTAATTTGCTTGATTGTGAGAAGGGATTAAGAATCCTTCTTATCTCCTCAAAAGAAAATTGTACTAAAAGTTTGTAGACAATAAGAAAAATGTACCAGAACTTGTCATATATGTTGCATGTTTTTTGGTTAGACAGTCATTAAAAAGTAACACTTAAAACACAAAACATGGAATACATGATGCAAGCCAACAAACATGCAATACATGATTCATGGAATACATGGTTTTTGGTTAGACAATCATTAATAACTTCTTATTTCCTCATGATGTGGTTGGATTGGATGTTGTTTATATTTTACTTGATCGATAAACTGAAACTCATTATGATAGTTTTATGGTGTTTTTCTATTATTACTTTTTTGAAATTGAAATCAGTGTAAGGAAGTTTAAACAAAAAGATGTAAGGCTAACTGTGACTAGACATGGTCGTGTATGTAAATAATATTTAAACGATGAGGAAGACATTGATTAAAAGTTTAGTCTTGAGTGATTAAACAAGTTTTCAATTAAAAGAGCTCTGGTTTTGGTTATAAGAATGGAAGGTAATTATATCAAATTATTGATATCTTATTTTAATATTGGTATGAGGAATTTATTTTAACTTATTAGGTCTCATTGATTTCATATTTGACATGCATAGCATTCATTTCATTCATATATCATGTATAGGAAAAATAAATTTATCACATGCCAACTACTAGGATGATTTTGGATTTTATCTAATTCTATTTTCCTTGAGTCGCTAAGGAAACTAGTTGGTCCAATTCTTAGGTATTACATAGAAAGTCTTCATAGGGCTTCTTGGCAATCTTTTGCATCTCACTTCTTGGCACCATGGTCTCTATCATCTTGGAATTATAATAATTCTAATCTAATCCTAATTCTATAAAGCACATAACTATTACATAGCTTTGTAAGAAACCTTAAGTTACATTCAAGGGGAGTTAAATGAGGAGAGAATGTACAAACCGATAATAAAGAGGTAAGGTAGGGCTTGCAGATCCTATTTGTAAAATAAATTCCAATAGGAAATAAATTTAACCATCCATGACCTAACTTCTGAGGTCTAAGTCCATAATCACCCTCATGCTTTCATAATCACATCATAAAGCATGTAAATAAATGCATGTTCAATATCACTTGGTAATCTTGTGTGTCATTTAAGGAAAGTATCATTTTACTCATTTAAATATACTTAACTCAAATTATTTAGCAATTTCAATTTTAATTCAATTCATGTTTATGAAAATATTTTTCAAAACCACTTGAATTAAAGTAAACTAGTAAACTAATTTTCTTAAATGCTAATCCAATTAGGATTTATTGAATCAAAACATTCCATTTCATTAAACAATTGAATTAGGTTCCTAACATTCTAAGAAACTCATCTCAATTATGATATTTTATGATCCATAACAATTTTTCAAAAATCAATTTGGAAATCTAGGATTTACTTTCCGTTTTAAAACTACTTTCAATTTTTAGAACATCCACTTACCATATTTGGAATAAAAGATTTTGGAAACTTTAGAAAAATAAAATTTTCTTTTTGGAAAGTTTAGATGCTCTCCCAACTCTTAGGAATTAGAGGTTGACTTGGAAACACTTTTCAAAAGTAATAAAAGGTGATACCGTAGGTATAGCCCTAAAATGTAACTTATTGTTTTAGCCGCCACACACATATAGTAAGTGATTCAGAAGCCCTATGTTAGGGCAACTTTTGCCACCAACAACCGCCCCTTATGGTGGCTAAGTGGTGGTTTATACCCACACACTTCCTCCATAAAATTTGTGACAATTACACCCTTCAAACATGAATTAAATTCACATAATCCAAGCTGTCAGAAAAATTCCAACAAGCATGCAAATAGTTTTGTATCTCTTTTAGAGGTGTTTTGAGAAATAAAACAAAACCAAATCAACCACCAAAAATTTCAGCATCATTATAGACATGTTTAGATATAAAAACTTAAATTTGTGAATTTTTAACAACCAATACATGTCAAAACCTAAATTTACAACAAGCATGGAGAAAATTATGCATTTGTGTTCTTTGGAAAAACATGCACCAAAACCAATCCAAATCAAACCAAAACATGTTTCTTTAACTCCTTTGTGTTATGAAATCATGTAGCAAGGTTTAACATTGATCAAATCAATTTTAAAACATGTTTTAAACACTTTAAAACACCAAAAATAAATTGCACACAATACTATCCAGAATTGAAATCAAATAAGAAAAAGTTTTCTTGATGGAAAATTTGCTAAATCAACACATAATTCAGTCCAATTTAATATGCTAATCACAAGAAATTATAAGTAAGGCTCTAATACCACTGTCAGAGTTTAGTTGCATGCTCAAACAACATGTAAGCATAATATACAAAACGTCTAATATAAAAATGTGCAGTGAAAACATAATATTTTAGACTAACAATAACCGAATCCTCGAAGGATCATACTTACAATATTTAATGTGATTAAATACAATTTATAATTGCATACATGTGATCAAGAAACATACCTACTTTAGATATTGTAATCACAAGTAAATTCCACAAGTTTGCCCAAAAGCTTGATCACCAAATAGTCTAGTCAATTCACCAAAGCCTCCTAAGTGTTAGACTTCCAATGGTGATCCACACAACCACAAGTAAGGACCTTATCAAGGTAGAGACACTCTTTCGCTAACAAGATAACAACAAGTCCAAAGCAAAAGCTACCTCTTGGCTGAAATCCCTTTAGAGAATTCTTCTCTCGTTTGTGTTAGGATTTGCGGGAAAGGGTATATTTGAACAAGGGTGTTGTGTTTTATCTTTTGGCTAGTGATTTCTTGGAGAAGAATTCTCCTCTTGGTGGCTAAAGTAGAGAGAAAACAAGAAAGCTTCACAAGAAAAAGAGACTAGGGTAAAAGTTATGATACATACATGATGAGGTGTGGCATAGCATGGGTATAAATACCCTTGCCTTGCCACAACCCTAGGCTTTAGGATTTCCATAAATACTATTTTTACCCCTTAATTTAATAAAATCCTTATTCTTTTATGCTTTTATTCAATTAAGTCTTACTTAATTGAATCTCAATTTTAATCCTGCATTGTGATTAATGTGTGTGGCCCATTAGGCTTCTAAACATATTCGTAATTAAATATAAATTACAATCTAAGTTTTAATAGAGATCAAGAAACTTATATTCAAGACCATGAGTGGCATCTAGCAAGGCATCATGATCAGTTCAATAGTGTAATTCAGTCCTTTCACCATATATCTCAGAAAGAAAATGTCGATACGTGATCCTCCCGTCACGAGGATGGACCCCGCTCGAGTGAGGTGAGGAAAAACAAAGCAGAGGAAAAGGTCGACTTAATTCCTGTTGAGTAAAAAGGTCAAGGGAATGAAAAGGACCTCAAAAAAGAAATGGAGTCGCCACCAATCTTTTTTTGGTTAGGTGTGATCGGCCACCTATTAAAACCAGTTTTTATAAAACATTTTAAAATTAATTAAAATATTTTTAAAACAAATTTTGTTTCTGCACTTTGAACCATAGAAAAACAAGTGCAGGCTCAGGAGTCGTTACGTGCGGGGAAGGATTAGCACCCCCACAACGCCCGTATAAAACGCTACCCTATTAGTCATGTGTTATCTCGAGTTTCGATAAAAAGTCGATTTTAAAATTTGGTTTTTTAAAATAATTCCCTTAAAAATTCATATTTTATTTGAAAATAATCTGGAATTTACTAACATAAAATTTCCCTTATTTTTTGACAGACTCGGCAAACTATGGAATTTTTCCTTGATTTTGAAATTCTCCAAATCATTCTCATTTTAAAAAGAATATTCTGTTATTAATGATAATTGATAATATCCTCCCCGGCAGACCCAGCAGAGAATTCATGAATTATTTTAACTCGGGAATAATCTTAATTTATAAAAAATATCATTTGTTTTTCAATTTTTTTTTTTTTAAATCATAGAAAATAACCATGATTATGCAAAAATGCTACTAAGATAAAAATTAAATAAGCATGCATATATATATCATGATATGAAAAAGATCTTATTATGACCTAATAAAAGAAATAATGACATGACAAATGATTGACATAGCACACACAAAATGACATGTGAATAAAATCGACATGGAATATGGATGGCATGGCATATAGATGACATGTCATAAGAAGGAATGTCATGTGAATGAAATCGACATGGCATACAAAATGCCATGGCATATGGATGACATGGCATAAGAATGAATGTCATGTGAATGAAATCGACATGGCATACAAAATGACATGGCATACAAAATGATATGGCATATGGATGACATGGCATAAGAAGGAATGTCATGTGAATGAAATTGACATGGCATACAAAATGACATGGCATATGGATGACATGGCATAAGAAAGAATGTCATGTGAATGAAATCGACATGGCATACAAAATGACATGGTATACAGGATGACATGGCATAAGAAGGAATGTCATGTGAATGAAATCGACATGGCATACAAAATGACATGGCATATGGATGACATGGCATAAGAATGAATGTCATGTGAATGAAATCAATATGGCATACAAAATGACATGGCATATATAATGACATGGCATAGGTGACATGGCATAAGAAGGAATGTCATGTGAATGAAATCAACATGGCATACAAAATGACATGGCGTATGGATGACATGGCATAAAATGAAAACATGGCATAAAATGATGACATGGCATAGGTGACATGGCATGAAAGACATGGCATAGGTGACATGGCATAGATGACATGGCATAAAATGATGACATGGCATAGGTGACATGGCATAAAATGATGACATGGCATATATGACATGGCATAGGTAACATGGCATAAAATGATGACATGGACAATTGTCACAGCATGAGGATGAATTTATTTGAGAATGACTCAGAATTTATTAATACCAAAATCTTTTCATGTTTCTCGGCAAACCCGGCAAAACATAGAATGTTTTATTTATTTTGAAATTTTTCGAATCATTTTTGTTTTAGAAAAGGATATTCCTTTGTTAATAATTAATGATATCCTCTCCGACAGACCCAGCAGAGAAGACCATGAATTATTTAAACTCGGGTGTAGACACCTCCGGACCACTAAAACAGGTATGTTTTCTTCCTAAATTGATGTTTCAGAATGTAAAAAGAATTTTTTTCATCCTGTAGGTGGTACTTCGAGACTTAGTTTAAGAGGGCGAGCATAAAAAGTCATACTCGAAAAAACTCAACCCCGAAAAAGTCAACCTCAGAAAGTCAACTACTAAAAAGTCAACCCACTTTCAAAATCAAGATTTGAATTTCAATTGAAAAATGTCGAAATAATTTTGATAATCCGAGGTCTACATCGAAAGATATGGAGTTCGGAAGTTGGGATTTGGAGATTTAGTAGAAAAGAAACCCTAATCCCAGAAATTTGGGGAAAAGTGCTTAAACGATCGAATTGGTCAAAATTGAAGGTTCCAAATGAAAGATAACCACTGACTATGAGTAATGGATAAGCCACTTGAAAGAAAAATTGAAAGAAAAGTCAATCCGGGAGAAAACCGAGAATTAGGGTTTTTTGTGGATTTCGGTGAAATCGGGCAGAATTACAGAACTGATCCAACTTGGTAAAAGTAAAGCCCCCAATGGATGAGGAATGATTAAAAAGTGATAGCCCAAGGCTCAGCTTGAAGAAAATCTAAAAATCGAACTTGTTTTGGGCAAAACCGAGTTTCGGAGGCAAAAGGGCAAAATTGGAAAATTTGAAAAAAACAGCAAATGGAATCCGAAAATTCTGAAAATTTGCAAATATCATTCTTAAATCATTTGGAAGAGATTGGCAAAAGATAATCTTGATTCGGAGTTCGTTTGCAAAATGGCTAGATCCCGGGTCTCTTATATAGAAATTCAAGAAAGAAAATCCCGAAAAAATAGCAAATGAACTCCAAACATTCTAAAAATTTGCAAATATGATTTTTAAATTATTTGGAAGATATTGGCGAAATAAAATCTTGATTCGGAGTTCGTTTGCAAAATGGCCAAATCTCTGGTCTCCTATGCAATAATTCAAGAAGATAAATCCCGAAAAAATAGTAAATGGACTCCATAAATTTTGAAATTTTGCAAATATAATTTTTAAATTATTTGGAAGAGATTGGAAAAATAAAATCTTGATTCGGAGTTCGTTTGCAAAATGACCAAATCCTGAGCCTTTATGAAGTAATTCAAGAAGATAAATCCCGAAAAAAATACCAAATGAGTTCCAAAAATTATGAAAACTTCCAGATCACACTTTTAAATTATTTGAAAGATATTGATGAAGAAAAATGTTGATTTGGAGCTCGTTTAAAAAATAGTAAAATGTAAGGGCATAAAAGGGCATTTTTGGAAAAAAAATCCAAATAAATAGCAAACGGACTCGAACAATTTTGAAAACTTCCAGAACTCAATATTTTATTATTTTGAAAGTATTAAAAAAAAAAGAAAATTTGAATTTGGAGTCCGTTTACCATTTATTTAAATTCGGGGGGAAAATGGTCATTTTACCTAAGCAACCGAAAAGGGCTTCTTTTGGCCTTTCAAAAAATCAAACTTGGGCTGGAAAAGAGATTGTTGGCCTGCCAAGGCCCAAAGGAAGGAGGAAGCTTCTGCCAGCACTATAGGGGGGAGGCAGTTTTTTTATTTTCACTTCATTTTTTCAGATTTTTTCTTGCTTAGTTTTCTCTCCTTGGTTGAAAGCAAAAAGAAAAAGTTTAGAAAAGAAAGGAAAGTTTGAAGAGATAAAGCTTGAAATATAGCTCCTTGAGGTTGCTTTTAGCACCAATTCTTGCACTTTTTTGATTTTCCATTCTTGTTTTTGCTATTTTGATTATTATTTGGTGAGTTTTCTTTTTAAATAAGTTTTTTTTTTATGTTCTTCTTAAGTTCTTTCTTCATCTCTTTCTTAAATAATTTTTACAAATTTTTTTCTTATTTTTCTTTAATGGCCGAATGGCCTATATTTTTTTTATTATTGTTGCTGTTTTTGCTTTAATTTATCATGTTATTTATGTTATTTTCTTTAATCTTTATGCTTTAAGTGTTCTTCTACTTCATATACATGAATCATGTTTTAATTTGGTTGCTTTATTTGTTGCCATTTATGAGTTAAATATCATCTTCTTGCATTTTTAATTTTATGTTTTCATAATGTTTAAATTTGTTGATGTTTTTTATTTAGTATATCAAGTGTTTGTGAAAATGCTTGTTAGTATCTCTACTTTGTGTTTGCGTGATTTGAGTGTTATATTTTAGTTGAGCATGTTAGTATATCAAGTGTTTGTGAAAATTCTTGTTAGTATCTCTACTTTGTGTTTGCATGATTTGAGTGTTATATTTTAGTTTTGCATGTTAGTATATCAAGTGTTTGTGAAAATGCCATGCTTGTATGGAATCATAGGCCATTCGGCCACTCCATGTATTCTAGCATTATGTGTGCATTTTTGCTATGTTAGTTGATAGGTTGGCATTTGCATGATATTTGGTTGAGTTTTTTGGTTTAAGAATGCCTTGTGTTTATGTTATTGCCATGCATATTTAGATGTTAGGTTTGGTTTATCTTGCTATGCATGTTCATGCGTTTTAAGACCTAGGTTACATTAAATGCCATGCAAGTTCATTTAGGTCTAGGTCACTATATGGATGCCATGCATTTTTTCATGACATTTAGGTTTGAACTCATGCATTTCATGCATCATATTTGCTGTATTTTTTCATGCGTTTCATGTTCATGCCACTTGACTAATGACTTAAACCAATTAATGGTTCAAAGTCATGCTCTCTTGAGCACACTTGTGAAAAATTAAGGTTTGTCAAATTGATTATTCTACCTTTGTGATTTTTTCTACTTAGCAAATTTTTTTCTAACTTTTTAAAAGTCCTAGCTACTGTTTGTGAGTCATTTTGTGAGTCTTAAATATTTTTACCTTGATTTTATTAAAGGCAAAAAATGTATTTTGGGAAAACAGTTTTTTCATCCAGTACTCGTACTTTCTCGATTTCTCTGGGCATTCATCTTTAATCATAAAATTAAGCTGATTTTTTCCCGTGTAGTTTTACATGCCCTGAGTCTCCAGTATATTTTTTAGATTGTTTTGATTTTTAGAAAATAGGGTAAAAATCGTGGCTTAAAACTGGACAGTAGAGTCAGAATTGAATTTAAAGAAAAATCATTTTTCTGTTTTGGTTAAGTTACCTAGAGGGGGCTGATTAGGAAGTTTAGCTATTGAATTAGGGTAGTTTCTAAGCTTTTTTAGACTCTAAAAATGATTTTTTAAGTCTCTGGTTAAGGGTGGTCAAGTCCGGGATTTTAAACTTAGAAACTTAGAGCCATTTAAAAAAGGGTTTAGCCCAGTTTTTTTTATTTTTAATCTAAGCTTTTTCAAAATTGATTTCAAACTATCACAAAGTATTTTGGTTTTAGAATATTTAATTTGACATATTTTCCTAAGGTAGCCGGATATCTTTTTAGATATACGTGTTTCCTTAATTAAAGGAAAAAATACGTTTTCATGCATTACATTTTCCATATTCATGCATTTTATATAATATGTGATTTTTGCTATGATAATTTCTATGATATTGTTATGATTTTGAGTTATATTATATTGTTTATTATATGATTTGGAATATTTCATGATATCCTATGCTTTTTATTTAATTATTTTTTTGTTATATTATTTAGCATATACTATGTCATGCATTATTATTTTCATTTTTATTTCCATGCATATTATATGATAGCATTATTTTATATTCCATGTCATTTAAATTATATGCCATATCATTCATATTTTCCATGTCATTTAAATTATGTCATTTCATATAGAATATATTATGTTACCTAGGTTATTTTATTTCATATAGAATATATTATGTCACCTAGGTCATTTCATTTAGAATATATCATATCACTTAGGATATTACATTTCATATAGAATATATTATGTTATCTAGGTCATTTCATTTCATTTAGAATATATCATATGACTTAGGATATTGCATCTCATATAGAATATATTGTGTTACCTAGGTCATTTCATTTCATTTAGAATATGTCATATAACTTAGGATATTTCGTTTCATTTATAATATGCTAAGACATTTAAATCATATCATATCATTTAGGGTGCATTATATTATTTATATTTTGCTATGTCATTTTATTTATGTCATGCATATACATATTCATATCTTTTAAAATATTTTCAAAATGGTAATGATTTTTAATAAAATAAAGATATTCCCGAGTTAAAATAATTCATGAGTTCTCTGCCGGGTTTGCTGGAGAGAATATCATCAATTATCATTAATAACGGAATATCTTCTTTAAAAAGAGAATGATTTTGAAAATTTTCCCAAAACTAATACAAATTTCTATATTTTTCCACGTTTGTTGGGGAATATAGGAAAATTTTGAATTTATAAATTCCAGATCATGTTTAAAAAATGGAATTATTTTTCTTTAAATTGGGAATTAATTTGAAATACTAAATTTAAAACGAACTTTACACCGAGATTTGAGATAACACACGATTAATAAGGTACCGTTTTATACAGGCGTTTTGAGGGTGCTAATCCTTCCCTATACGTAATCGAGTCCTGAACCCGTTTCTTTGATTTCTCTAGTTTAAAACGCAGACTTGAAATTGGTTTTAGAAAATGTTTTAATTAATTTTTAAAATATTTTATAAAATCGGTTTTAATAGGTGGCCGATCACACCTAGCTAAAAAAGATTGGTGGCGACTCCATGTCTTTTTCAAGGTCATTTACAAAACCTTCATTTTTCTAGAGGAATTAAGTCAACTTTTCGTCGGTTTTTTTTTTAATGTCACGCTTAACGAATAATAAAGTCTTGCGATGAGACTTGTTACTTTTTAGGTTGCGATAGTGGGAATATTGTCTTATTTATTAAAAATGTTATGAATATCATAGCATGATAATACATGTCATGTGAATGAAAATGACATAGCAAACCAAGGCTAGATACGCATAATGACATGGAAAACCAAGTGACATGGCATGAGATATGGATGTGTCATGAAAATAGAATGACATGGAAGAAATGTCATGGTAGCCGAATGGTCATGGTAAATGGCATGAATGGTGTGACATGCTTAATCATGGTATGAAATGGGTTCAAACATTAAGTGACATGGAAAATAGCGTGCTATATGAATGATGTAGTATAAATGACATAAACATGAATACAATGTTATAGTGGCCGAATGACATGGTGATGGCATGTGAACGGCCAAATGCATGGTGATGACATGTGGATGGCCGAAATGGCATGAAAATGCACCTAATCCATAAATGACATGGCATGACATGTTATATGGATGACATGGCATAAGTGACATGGCATAGAATGATGACATGGCATGAAAAGGACCTAAACTCTAAATGACCTGAAAAATGGAATGGCATGAAAATGACATAACCTTAAATGACATGGCACATGATATGTTATAATGGATGACATGGCATGGGTGACATGGCATAGAATGATGACATGGCATGAAATGGACATCACTACTAGAATGACATGGAATAGCCCAAAATGACTTATTCTCTACATGACATGGAAAGTGACCTAAGATCCATGACATAGCTACATGAGCTAAGATGCATGACATAACCAAACATGAGCTAAGATGCATGACATAACCAAACATGATGCAAGCATGGCATGAAAAATATATGGGCTGGCCGAATGGTATATGTTGCATGTAAAGAACACAAAATGCAAGAGAACACAACTACATGACCTAAAATGCATGATACAGCCAAGTATAATGCAAGGCATGGCATTGACCAAAATGCATGAGATGGTCGAATGGTATAGAGGCTTATAACAACATAAAAATGATGCAAAAACTAATATAGCATGAAAATGGTGCAAAGAACATGATCAAAGATGCATAGACATGCAAGGAAGTATATAAAAACAAGTAAACAAAGAACAAGGAAAGTGAGCTCCATGGTTGGTACAATGGGCATAGCCCTCCCCTTACCATAATCACTTCATATTATAAAGATCATGAAGCCTTTCCAACTCACAAATCAGAAATAAACCAAGTAAACTAAAAAAAATGGAGGTGAGCTCCATGGTTGGTATAATGGGCATATCCCTCCCCTAACCATGGTCACTTGATTTTATCAAGATCATGAAGCCTTTCAACGTCTTTTGTTTCTTTTTTTTATTTTTTTTAAATCAAAACATAAAAGTAAATATAAACCTTCCACAATCATGTTTCCCCCATCTAATATGCAAAACAAAAAAAATCAAGGCAAGCCAAGCAAGCATTCGACCATGATGAAAATTATTAGTAAAAATAGTTTTCTTATTTTTGATGAAAAGGAAAAGATGAAAGCTTAAAAAAAAAACATTTTAAAACTTTTATTTTCACATGAAAAAAAAAAGGTAGAAATCACATGGAAAACAAAGAACAAAGCATGAGAATAAAGAAGAAATAATGCAAGAGCAAGGTAGGAATGGCTACCTTCCTAGCTTTCTTAGATAACTCTCTCTTCCTTTTTTTCAAATTCCTCTTTCTTTCCTAGCTCCTCAATCAAATGACCAGCCAACTTAAGGAAAAAAATTCACCCCTTCTCATTCATGCTTGGCCGGTTGGACTCTCCACCCTTGGATGAAAATGTGCTCTTTTTTCTCCAACAATCTAGGCCATTGGATTAGGATATTTTCATGATAATAAAAATGTCATCTTGCCATTTGATCTTGGCCCTTGAAAGGATCACTCATCCTTTACAAAGAACCTAGGCCATTGGATGGAACAAGGACACCTATTCATACTCTTGCTTGGCCAAACCATGCTCCTCCCTTGGATGAATTGTGCTCATCTTTCTTCCAACAATCTAAGCCATTGGATGAGGATATTTTCATGACAATAAAAATTTAATCTTGCAATTTGATCTTGGCCATTGAAAGATGTATTCATCTTTTTTACAAAGCAACTAGGCCATTGCATAAGGGATGACCCCTTGTAAGGCAATAAAAATGGCATCTTGTAGCTTGATAGTGACCATTGGATTAAATTACTTAAATCCTCACCCTTCTCCCCCATGCTGGCCAGCCAAGACCTAGAGTATTGTAGAATTTCCTCCATCTTTCATTTTTTTGGCGAATTGTCCCTTTTCAAATTTTTGTGGTAAATTTACCTTTTAGCCCCCCGAACTTAATTTGATTGCAAATGGACCCCAATTTCGGATTTGTATTTTCCAACTCATCCCATCTAATATAAAACTTGGTTTTGGAGGTTTTCATATATTTTTGAGCTCATTTGCTATTTTTCCTGGATTTTCCTCCAAAATTTTGGTTTAGCGCCTCCCAAATTTAGCCTTTTCCAAATGAGCTATGATTCTGGATTTTTGTTCACTAATGTCTTCCAAAAATTATGAAACTCAGATCTGGAAGTTTTCATAATTTTCTGAGCTCGTGTGCTATTTTTCCCAAAATTATCTTTCGGAATTTCATGTTAGTGCACCCGAACTTTGGCATTTTTCAAATGAGCTCCGATTCCAAATTTTTCTTCCCTAATCTCTTCCAAAAATTATGAAAATCAGATCTGGAAGTTTTCATAATTTTCTAAGCTCGTTTGCCATTTTTCCCAGAATTATCTTTGGGAATTTCTGGTTAGTACACCCGAACTTTGCCATTTTTCAAATGAGCTCCGATTCTGGATTTTTCTTCATCAATCTCTTCCAAAAATTATGAAACTCAGAACTGGAACTTTCATAATTTTTCGAGCTCGTTTGCCATTTTTCCCATAATTTTCTTTAGGAATCTTCGAGATTGCCCTTCAACCTCCGAAACCTTGGTTTAACTCAAAGCGAATTTGATTTTCGAATTTTCTTTTTCCACTTCCTTTTTCCTATATTGAATTCGAGTTGGTCCGAAAACGCCCAATTTTTATGGTCAAATTCCCCTCCGATTTGGTTTCCCTTAAATTTGCCGGATTAGGTCTTCCCGTACACTGAATTTCGGCAGCCCATCTTCCGAACTCTATATCTTTCATTGTAGACCTCATATTATCAAAATTCATTCGCCATTATTAAATTCAACTTCGAATCTTGATTTTGATTGAGAGTTGACTTTTTCAGTGGATAACTTTTCAAGGTTGACTTTTTCGAGTTGACTTTTTCTGCTCACCTCCGAAACAAAGTCTTGGGGATCCATCTATGGAATGGTGGGAGTCTTTTTGCGTTCCGAGAAGTTGAAACGGAGAATTTGTCTGGTTTAGGGTGCCCTGACAAAATTAGGTGTCTACAGACAATAACCAAGGTGCAATGTCTACTTGAAATCCTTCCATATTAGCTCTTATAACTCTTGGTTAACATTAGTATAGAATGTTCAAAACATCCTAAATTCAACATGCTTTGGCCAAAGGCTTTATCAAGCTAACCTAAGCCAAGAACAAGTGAGATATGTCTCTTCATAATCACATAGAGTGGTGAATCCTCTCTACATTACTCATTTATCTTCGTATGCTTCAGGCCGTACCCAAAATCACCCTACTATAGGCATCCCTTCTTGGTACCCATTCAGAAGAAATTAAAGTATGACAATTCACATACAATATAATCTGGCATCACAAGTCAGAGGACTACTTACATAACTGAAACATGAGAACTTTTCAATAAACACTTGAGTGAGATACCAAATGAAATTCTCGTAGCAAGCCATGTTCAGTGAACTTGTTCTCCAAACAATCACCTACATGCCAACCCCAAGTATCTCTATACTCAATCTATGTGATCGACTGCTTACTTCACAAGTAAAGAGGCTTAGCATCTACCAGTTTTTGAGCATTCTTAATGCACTGTCTGTTGGTATATGCCCTAAAGCCAATCAGATTGGACAAGGGATATACAGTCAATAAAGCATATCCTTCACTATGAAGATAGTGATACTAGGTTTTCCTTCATGTTAGTATGACAATAAGGAGTTATTAAGTACTAATCGGATGAAGCCCAAAGAACATAATGGCCTTGCAAAGCAATTATAAAGAGTTATAATTATGAGATCCTTATGCATTAGGCCTTGTTCCTCAATCTGTTCCTGGTCATTGTATTGCCAAGACGGGGCATTGGCAATGCTCAAAGACTGGTATATGTTAAGCCTTCTTATTTATAAAGTAAGCAACTGATCTCATATAGGTTGAAGTAAGGGATATTTGGGATAACATATAGATGCTTGTCTATTGAACAAGTTCACTGAACATGGCCCGCTATTAGAACTTCATTTCGTAATATCACTCTAGTGTCTATGATAATGTTCTCTAATACCAGTCATGTAAATTAGTCCCTAGACTTGGGATACTAGGTCATCTTGTATGGAGAGTGTCATACTTAGATTCCATCACCAGCGAGTCCCAAGAAGGGATTCTTATGGTAGGGTGTTATTGGGTATTACATGAACTATACGAAGATGAATGATTGATCCAGAGAGGATTCACCACTCCTAGTGATAATGGAGACATATCTCATTTGTTCTTGACTGCGATTAACTTGATTAAGTCTTTGGCCAAAGCATGACGGATTTAGGAGAAAGATGTTTCTCTAAATTCATAAGGTTAATCATAAGTTGCGAAGAACTAATATGGATTGATCATGAGCAGACATTGCACCATGCTCATGCGCTATCCGGGATATATGGTGAAAGGACCGTACTACACTGACAGGCTAGTTGCTGAAAGGTTTCTAAAAAGGTCACGCTGACTTCAGAATATTTAGGTGGTCATGATGGATTTCTAGATCCCACTCATGATCTATGAAGATAAGTTAATGAGATAAACTTATGTTCATTGCCAACATATTGGGAACCTAGAGGGTCACACACATAAGGACAGTAATGTATGGATTAAACATGGTATTCTATTAAGGTAAAACTTAATGGAATAAAAGATCTATGTTGAGGAATTAATTGAAGAGTTCAATTAAGATAGATTAAGACATAATTTAGATTTGAGGAATCCAAAGATGATGTTTTAATGAAACAAAAGGAATCAAGAAGTCTTGTAAGACTAGTATATGAGACTTTGACATAGTGATGTGCAAAGTGTATTTCGAAAGGCTATGCTACATTGGGTTAATGTCATGAGATGATATTAATAGATTAATGTCATGAATTGTTCATGAGGAGAAACAAATTTAATTTATAATTAAATTACTTTTGTTTAGCAATTAATCTATCCAATTATAATAAGCATGTAAAATTAGAATGGGTCCTATGAGACTATTCTAATTTTAGACTTTCTACCAAGGATAGTTGGCCCAACTTAAGGCATTAAGATTGATGGACCATTATTATTATTAGATAATATATTGGGCCCATTGATCCATCTTGGAATCAAATTGTTTAAGTCCATGTGAAATAATAAAAATCTTATGCAAGAAGCAGCAGGTCACCAGCCAACCCTTAGGGAGAGGAGTCAGGGTTTGCGCCTAGATATATATCATATATTCAGGCTATAGCCGCACTCCAAGTAATTCTTTCTACTTGAGATATTCTGATTTTTTCTTGATCGAAAGTTGGTTTCAAGAAGAAAACTTTTCCCTTGCAAAAGTTGAAATCGCCACCTCCTTGCGAGATTCCTTGTTGCTGCAACCTCCTCCTTTTTGGTGTGTTCTTGCCGCTTTTCTTCCTTGTTGAGTGAGATCGGCTTAGAGAGAAAAATACAGAAGATAGATCTTTTGGTTGTGGTCCTAGGATCAACTTGACCGTACCTTAGAGAAAGATCCATCAGCTGTTCGTGTAGACTAGCTTTAGAGGAAGGACAACTGTGCTTCTTGTGATCTTGGTTGATTTGACGCTTTTTCGATGTTGGACTCGAAAGCAACTTGCTGTTTGGATCTGTAACTTAAGGTTACGATATCTTAAGTAGGTAACTTCTAAATCATATGGGTGATTTAATTGTTTTTAAATGCTATAAACCTATGCTAAACGCAAGCCTAAGATCCTGTTGTACTTCGGGTGCTTATTTGTTTACTTCGGCATCACTTTGATAACTTTATGTTAAGCATGAGCCCATGGTAATTCACAACAGTGGTATCATAGCAATGTTTGTGTCATTTACATGAGGTTTATGCATGTCAATTCTTTGTGATTAACAAGCTATTGTTTTGTGTATTGACTTTTGGTGATTTCGGTTCCTATGGATTTAAAAGAAAAAATAGTTTTCTTTAATTTTGGTAAATCTGGAAAACAGCTATAAAGTGAGCTTAATCATGTTTAAAATTGTTTAAAATATAGATTAAAATTGTTTTAATCAACACGGATTAAAGCCATGACATGTCTTAGTAAACCCGACAAGTTTTGATGTCTAAAACATTGTTTTGAGTCATGTTTTATAAGCTGATTTGGGGATGTTATAAAACTGATTTTCTAGATGTTTCAAATCTGGAAATTTTATGTTACATGCTGCCATTGAAGTTACAAAATTTATTTGAGCTTAAAACATTTAAGCAAAGTTGTTTTGGGGCATAAAACGTTGTTACTACAATGCTGAAATTTTTTGGACTGTTTTGTAGGTGTTTGCATGCCACAAAATTCTAGCATGAGCGTGGAAACGTTCCACATGTTTGCTAGGAATTTTGGAAAGCATCTAAGGTGAATGTGATTCATCTATGATGGCTAGTTTAGGCATGGAACATGACTGGATTAAGAAGCAACTGTTGCCGCACGCAAGCAGGCCAAACCATGGCACCAAGGATGCAATTGTTGCCGAATTGGGTGCAAATGTAAGGGGCGACCAGCAAGCTCTTTTTCGGGCATCCAGTAGCCATTTTAGATGGCATACAACAACCTAATCACGGGCTGGCAGCGGCCATTCGATGGTCAAAGAGAATGTCTCCGCCTAGGACACTAAGAGTTAGAGTCCTACTTCAACATGGAAACTGTTTCCTAGTGGGAGTGTGATTCCTAAACGTTAGGAGAGACTTGTAGTATGATTAGGTAAGAGTTACCTAGTGAGATTTAAGTTCCTATAGAGTTACGATGGATTACAAACTTAAAGACTCGGTATAAGAAAATGAGTTGTCCTAAAATGTTTAGGATTCATTGCATGTTAAAATGTTTTGTCCTAATTAAGACAAGCAACCTAAAAGTTAGGTGAAGTCTGATTTCAAGATAGCTTTCTTAATTGTTAAGATTTTATTAAAAGTGTTTTAATAGATGGAACCAAAGTTGCTAAAATAATTTGATAAATTGTCTCAGTTTATGCAAATAGTACACAAGATCACCAGGTGACATTGGCTATGGATGTTTTAATTCATGCTTATAATATGATTATGTATGCATGAAGGATTATTATGGACTAGACCTTAGTATGACTATGGAATGTATGGTTGAAATTTCTTATTAGTACTTTATAAATAGGGTCTGCGCACCCTGCCTTCTCTTTTCATTCCGGAGTTGTAAATTCTCTTCTCATCTTATTCCCCCCGATTGTAACTCGAGGTTTCTGATAAAGCAATGTAATTGTTATATTCTTTATAGATTTAGGATAGGAAGTTGAATTTATGTAAATTCCAAGATTGTAAGGACATATGGCGCCAAGAAGAAGTGACTAAGGAGATTACCATCAAAGCTTTCGAATACTATGTATGGTGTCCCCGAGGAATTTGACCAACTAGTTTCTTAATGGCTCAAGGAAACTATATTAGAATTAAGTCCATAATCATCCTGCTAGATTGCATATGATAGATTTAATTTTGAATTATGTATATATGTGATGTATGTAATTAAAATGAATGCTATGCATGCTAATCGAATATGAAATCAATGAGACCTATCTAAGAATTAAATGAAATCCCTTATTAAATTATATTGAGTCCATGTTACGCATGATAAGTTGCTTTCCACCATCATAACAAGATAACCAAAGTTATTCTATTTGGAGGCTTGTTGAGTCACTCAAGGTCAAACTAATGTATGAATATGTTTGAGTTACTGAAGGTAGGTCTTACTCAACTAAGTGTTATGTTATCCGGATGCACCAAACTTGGTTACATGACATTTAGAGGCAAAGTTAGGTGAAATGCATATGATGTATTTAGATAAAGAGTTGCCACCTAACTGATCTAGGAGTTGCATAGAGATGTAATTGGTAAATTAAGTTACCTACTCAATTAGTTTCAACATGGCTTGTTGAGTCACTCAAGGTTGTGCTGGAATGAAAGGGGTTCTAGCTCATTAAGAAGTTTAAAAGTTAAATTTATTGAGATAGTAGTTGAGGGCTATTATTTTTTTAAAATAATGAGAATAATCATTTAAGTATTAAAGCCTGACATAAATGATTACTACTTGCTATTTATTGACTATTAAATGTTTTGGTTCATATAGGATATAAACGCTAAAAGGAAAACCCATTATCACTGAGTAGCATACTTGATGCTAATAAATAACTGGGCCAAACTTCGTTGACTGGTTTCGCAATGTCAAGATTGTCTTGACACAGGAAAAGAAGGCTTATGTTCTTGATGAGCCCATTCCAGATGAGCCTACTGCTGATGCAACTAAGGAGGAGAGGGTTGCCTATAGAGTTCATAGAGATGATTCCGTTCAAGCCACATGTGTGATGTTGGCTAGTATGGCACTCGAACTCCAAAAGCAGCATGAGGCCATGAATGCTCAGGATATCATCCTTAACCTTAGAGAACTGTTCGCTAAGGAAAACCGCATTGAGAGATTTGACATGTCAACGGAATTGTTCCAAACAAAGATGTCAGAGGGAAGCCCAGTGAGGCCTCATGTGCTTAACATGATTGGGTATATTACCCGTTTGGACCAGATTGGATGGGTCATGGATCATGATCTAAGCATTTATATAATCTTTACAACACTACCTGAGAGCTATTCACAGTTTATGTTGAAACGTCAACATGAACCATTTAAAGGCTACCCTTTCTAGGTTGCTGAATATGCTCACACAGGCCGAGCATACCATTGTAAAGGACAAGTCATCTGTCCATTTAGTTTTTTCTTTTAAACCAAAGGGTAAGAAGAAAAGAAAGACTAGATGGGATGTACCTCCTGCTTCAAAGAGTTTGAAGCCCAATGATGGTAATGTGAAAGGATGCAAATGATAAGGATAATGCTAACAAAGCTTGTTTTCATTACGAGAAAACTGGTCATTGGAGGCCCAATTGCAAGGAGTACCTTGAGTCTAGCAAGGGAAAAAAGCTGAAAGGAGTTTTAACTTCAGGTATAATTTGATTCACTCCTCTTGGTATATGATACCTAACGTTTGGTACTGAATATGTTTGACATATTGTAAGGACCAAAGGAAAGGAGCAGTAAAGCTGGACCATGAAGATGGCAACCGAGTTTGATGCTACATCAAAGCTTGCCGATCTTATGGATGATTAATAAGACATTTATTTTGATTTATTTAGAAACATTTGATGTTTTTATTGCATTATGGGCCAATGTGGAGGATATTTTTTTATGTTTTCGTAACAAATTACTTTGCTAGCATATGGATGCCATGCATATTTAGTTTCCTCTTAAATATATCAGTTATAGAATTGTTCTATAACATGGTCTTTTATTATACAACTTGCAAAGTATTGAGAATACTATTTGGCTTAGTGATATAGAATTCAAATTGCTATTGAATTAGTCTCTCAAAATCTACATATATAGGATTTAGTGGGAGCTATTAATAACTCTTTGATTGATAAAGATTATGATTGATTGCCATTTCGAAAAAAGCAATTAGTTGGAAACGTTCCAAACTAGAAAGGATTGCATCTTTATATTAAAGGTTTTTAAGACTAACTCTTTTGTTTTGGCTTGCAAAAGGAGTTATATTTGGATCATTTGAATGGAATCTAGGTCTCGTTGTGATATAAATTATTAACCTTGATAATGAGATTATCATGAATATGACAAAGCAAAATCTCAATGTAATGTACTAAAGCTATGTCCTTGTAGAGACACAATTGCTAATCGAAAGAGTTCGGCATTGGATGCGTTAGTGATTGGCTTAGTGCAAGTGGGAGATTGTTGGTATATGCCCTAGAGCCAATCAAATTGGACAAGGGGTATATAGTCAATAAAGCAAATCCTTCACTATGAAAATAGTGATACTAGGTTTTCCTTCATGTCAGTACGGCAATAAGGAGTTATTAAGTACTAATCGGATGAAGCCCATGGAACATAATGGCCTTGCAAAGGAATTATAAAGAGTTATAATTATGAGATCCTTATGCATCAAAGCCTTGTTCCTCAATCTGTTCCTGGTCATCATATTGCCAAGACGGGGCATTGGCAATGCTCAAAGACGGGTATATGTTAAGCCTTCTTACTTATGAAGTAAGCAACCAATCTCATATAAGTTAAAGTATGGGATACTTGGGATAACATATAGGTGCTTGTCTGTTGAACAAGTTCACTGAACATGGCCCGCTATGAGAATTTCATTTGGTAATATCACTCTAGTGTCTATGATAATGTTCTCTAGTACCAGTCGTGTAAATTAGTCCTCAGACTTGTGATACCAGGTCATCTTGTATGGATTAGATTCCATCATGCACGGGTCCCAAGAAGGGATGCTTATGGTAGGGTGTTATTGGGTATGACATGAACCATACGAAGATGAATGAGTGATCCAGAGAGGATGCACCACTCCCAGTGATAATGGAGACATCTCATTTGTTCTTGACTACAATTAGCTTGATTAAGTCTTTGGCCAAAGCATGATGGATTTAGGAGAAAGCTGTTTCTCTAAATTCATAAGGTTAATCACAAGTTGCGAAGAACTAATATGGATTGATCATGAGTAGATACTGCACCATGCTGATGCACTATCCGGGATATATGGTGAAATGACCGTATTACATTGACAGGCTGGTTACTGAAAAGTTTCTAAAAAGGTCACGCTGACTTCACAATATTTGGGTGGTCATGATGGATTGCTAGATCCCACTCATGATCTATGAATATAAGTTAATGAGATTAACTTATATTCATTGCCAACATATTAAGAACCTATAGGGTCAGAAACATAAGGACAATAATGTATGGATTAAACATGGTATTCTATTAAGGTAAAACTTAAGGAATAAAAGATCTATGTTGAGGAATTAATTGAAGAGTTCAATTAAGATAGATTAAGACATAATTGAGATTTGAGAAATCCAAAGATGATGTCTTAATGAAACAAAAGGAATCAAGAAGTCTTGTAAAGACTAGTATAGGTGACTTTGACATAGTGATGTGCAAAGTGTCTTTCGAAAGGCTATCCTATATTGGGTTAATGTCATGAGATGATATTAATAGATTAATGTCATGAATTGTTCATGAGGAGAAACAAATTTAATTGAGAATTAAATTACTTTTGTTTAGTAGTAAGCATGGAAAATTAAAATGGGTTCTAAGAGACTATTCTAATTTTAGACTGTCTACCAAGGATAGTTGACCCAGCTTAAGGCATTAAGATTGATGGACCATTATTATTATTAGATAATATATTGGGCCTATTGATCCATCTTGGAATCAAATTGTTTAAGTCCAAGTGAATTAATGAAAATCTTGTGCAAGAAGCAATAGGTGGCCGGCCAACCCTTAGGGAGAGGAGTCAGGGTTTACGCCTAGATATATATCATATATTCAGGTTGTAGCCCCACTTCAAGTAATTCTTTCTACTTAAAATATTCTGATTTTTTCTTGAGAGAAAGTTGGTTTCAAGAAGAAAACTTTTCCCTTGCAAAATTTGAAATCGTCATCTCCTTGCGAGATTCCTTGTTGCCATAACCTCTTTCTTTTTGGTGTGTTCTTGCCGCTTTTCTTCCTTGTTGAGTGAGATCAGCTTAGAGAGAAAAACACCAAAGATAGATCTTTTGATTGTGGTCTTAGGATCAACTTGCTAGCACAAGTGATTCACCATACCTTAGAGAAGGATCCATCAGCTGTTCGTGTGGACTAGCTTTAGAGGAAGGACAATTGTGCTTCTTGTGATCTTAGTTGATTTGAAGCTTTGTGGATCTTGGACTCAGAAGCAACTTGCTGTTTGGATCTACAACTTAAGGTTACGATATCTTAAGTAGGTAACTTCTAAATCATATGGGTGATTTAATTGTTTTTGAATGCTATAAACCTATGCTAAACACAAGCCTAAGATCCTGTTGTACTTCGGGTGCTTATTTGTTTACTTCCGCTACACTTTGATAACTTTATGTTAAGCATGAGCCCGTGGTAATTCCCAACACTGTCTTGACAACACAATGACCAGTAACAACTTTAGGAACATGGCTTTGATGCATAAAGCTCTAATAATTATAACTCTTTATAATTCTTTTGCAATGCCTTTTATGTTCCATGGGTTTCATCCCATTAGTACTTTGTAACTCTTACTTTTGTTAGTAATGATGAAGGAAAATCTTTAATCACATATTACATAAGTGATTAATATGCATTATTAGCAGTATATCTTTGACCAATCCGATTGGCTCTAAGGCATACTCCAACATTGATATAACTCGAGTTTTGAGCATGTTGATTTAACTTGCAAGAACCATAATTTTTCTTTCTTTTTCTCATGCACTTGCAATTTAGTTTAAAAATAAATTTCATTTCTTCTAGTGGTAGTTTATGTGTTTGATATACAATTGGTGTTGCCTTGACCTATCTATTTACTATAAATTTATAAAATTCTTTCTTCTTCTTTTTATTCTCTTGGTGTTTTGGGGAAAAGGGATGATTTTTATTTTTTTTTTTTGCTCAATCAAGATACATATTCCATTAATAAGATGGCCAAACAACCAACAAGAATACACTGATTTATAGATTCCAGCGCAAATAAACAAAGATGCCGCCAAGACTAGAAATATCAAAACAAAACAAAGCATCAGAATAGTGCATCAAAACACATATCAAAGCAAACATAAACAACATGCTTTTACAACTCCAAACATCAAAGCAAACAGGACAACCAAATCACCACCATGCCATAACACACTGGTATTGTTCAAACCCCTTCCTTAGCAGGTGAGTCGACCAGATCATTTGATTCTCTGAAAATGTTGACCAATTCCACATTGACAATTTTGGGAAAGGGGATGAGTATGTTAATTTTTTACTCTTTATTTTCAATATGGGTTCTTTTTGACATGTTAGCAATGTTATTAATTTCCTTTTATCTTTTTTTCATTTTTTTTTTTATGGTAGTGCTCGTTTCCATAATTGCTCACTTTGATTACCCCAAGGAATGGTATATATGTTTAATTATTAAACATTTGATTATCTTAGAGAATGGTATATATGTTCAACAGCCAATATTTTTACCTCCCACGGGTTTTTTATGATTCTTTTTAGAATTTTGAAGGAACTATCATAAAAACGTCTTATTGCACACCAAAGGAATTTTAAAGGTATGTGGTTACTGAAACATCTTCATTCTTATAAGCCCCCCAAATGAAAGTTGTGTATCAGTCCTATGCATTTGTCTAGCACCTCTTCTCTAAATGGAAACAAATGCTACTCAGATAGGTTGCTTAAGTCTAGACAGCATTGAGTTCAAAAGCATTGTCATGCTATTTTGCTTAGAGTCATAATCTACTCATTTCCAAAATTACTGGCTTCTAAATTTTGTTCTACGAGTCCTTCACATCTGTGCTCCATTCTTGTATTAGAAGTCATAATCTACTCATTTTAGGATCAAATTCCTATTTGCGAATTACAGTTCTATCCTATAGTCTAGAAGAGTCTGGCATTCAAAACTTGTTTGGCAGATATACCTCATTTATTTGTGTATTGTTAACATCTTCGGTAGAGAGATGTATAAACAATATTACATGGTTTTTCTACAATCACTCAGAGCTATAATTCAAATGTGGTGGAGCATCATCATTAAGACCTTTATCTAACATATCAGACATGGTTGTTTTGTCTAAAGATAATTTATCAATTAGTGATTTCAGGGTTTTCCAAGTGATGCAGAATGTATTTAGGTACTTATTACTTCTTTCTCTTTCCATTTAAAACAATCTCAGGATTTTCTGTTCTCTTCTTTTATTATTTTTTTCGGCAGTTAAGAATGAGATATGATTTTAATGCTTTTTGCAGGAGATAAAACCACACAAAGAGGTTTCTCATGTTCTTCTGAATGCTTCTTGATTATTTCTTTCATACTGTAAGATAGCTTGTTCTTGATGTCAATTTTTGGTCCCATATATCTAAAGACTAGATTAATTTGTAGGAGATCTATAGCTTCCTACAAATAATTCATGTGTTAACAGAAACAGAGCAATAGGGTGGAGCTGAACAAAATGGAGTAATTCATGATTACTCATCAGCATAAAGATAGAAGCTTTGTGGATGAAACCACTGCACTAACTTGAAATTATTGAAATTGTTACATGTTCATATGTTAAAAGAAAATAATGTGTTACATGCTTCAATTTTATTAGGATCACTTGCTTGATGGTCGTGCTAGTACTGGTGCAAGTGTTGTTTCAGCTAGACAAAACTTGGTTGCTACATTTGTCAACGCACTTGCTAAAGCAGGCCTTGGCCAGGTACAATGTGCAAACTTTAAAAACTGAGAGCATGGGAACTTATTTTTTTTATATCAATTAATATATTTCCCTTGCAGGATAAGTTAATGACAGTCCCACCAAACTCTTCAACTGGTGGTTCATCTTGAAATTAGCTTTTAAAAACAAAGAACTTAGAAGAAATGAAGGACCAGTGCTGCAACAAGTCTGGAGCGTTTTCCTTCACTTAGCTTACCCGGTTATGAATTTTTCTTCCATATGGGCAATTACTCAATTTTCTGTTAGGAATTTAAATAATATAAGATTCTCATCACTTTTCCCATAACTAGGAATGATTCTATTGTAAAAAGCCTCTCACTTGCATTCTGCTTCTTGGTCCTAAATTTTGCTCAGCTTCCATAGTGAATTACATATTTTTTTCTTAAGTGAATTACATATCAAATAACTAGTTTTGACATACAATTATTTCTCTTAAGTGAATTACACATTTTTTGGAATGTTGGCTGTATTTCTACTATGGTATTGATCTTTGAGAGTTGTAGATGCATTAGATGGATAATATAACCAAGTCTAGAACATAGCATGTTCATGTAGGCTGACTAAACTTTCTGTAATTGTTAGAACTCATAAAACCACTTTAGTCTCAATAGTCTATTGATAGTTTCAAACAATATAATCTCGGGAAACAATGGAGACAATTAGGCTTAACACATTGAAATATCAAATTTCAAACAATATAGATGGTTAATCGATTAAAACTACTTCAGGAAAACATGTTCAAAATTTTCTAGCCTTTCACATGTCCTGTAATTTGACTTATCATTTCATGCATTCATATTAAGGGTTGCTTGATTGTAGTTGAACCACTTTATCCTTCAAAATTGACATGTGCAAATACTCTATTTTTTTAGTATCCTGCAAATGCATGGCATTGAACTATATATGATTTCAAACTACAACTAGAGCCCTATATCAATCCACAATGGATAGAAAAATTAATAAAAAATGCATTATTCTAATATTTTCTAAAACTTTTAAAGAGAGGTGATAATAAAATAGTGATTATAAACATGTAAACTTAATGTATTGTATCGTTACTTTGAGTATAAATATATATATATATATGAGTATAAATAGGTTTTCTTAATTCCATACTTGTTTTAGTTTCTTGGCTTATTTTTATTTGAAATATATATTTAGGTCTGCTTATTTATTTAACCTGAGTTAAAAAATTTTATATTACAGGTTTCATATGTATCGAGTTCATTGGGGTCAATATGTGCAAATAACTAAGGATATAGCATCTATTAGAAAAATGGAAGCTTTATGGATGAAGTTACTGCATTAGATTTGTTTTCTAATTGGATCAATTCCTTAAGGTTATTCTCTTATGAAAATTAGAAGGTTATTTCTTTCTTTGGTTATTTTTTTGTTAACTTTGAGTACATGGTGGTAGTAGCATTATTAATTTTGGATACTTGTGTAAATAAAACCATATTGGTATTTAAAGTTGATTTCATGAAAAATGGTAGTTTATAAATTTTTGAATGTTCTTGTATTTTAGGTTGGCAACCAATGTCTTAAAATTCAAATTTTTGCGCTATTTAAATTCAATTTGCAAAAAAAAAAAAAAAAAAAAAAAAAAAATTACATAAGACATTCAAGGGCAGTTTAAAGTGCCAAAAAATCTTATAAAATAAATTTATAATATTTACGTAAATGATTATTTTTAACGGTAATTTAAATTTCCTTTAAAGGTCATTAACTTGTAAAGGTGGTTTTAATGTCAACATAGCTCATTAAATAAATATGTAAATTAAATACAAATATGATTTTTATTGGCACTTTAAAATGCCTGTAAAGGCTTTTTACATATAACAGCAATTTAAAGCACCACAAAAAATCATGTCCAAAAGTACAAATATTATTCCAACATTAGTGGTCAGCCCTGCCGGAAAGTCTTCACCAGCACTAACCTAGCTGGCGATCAAAGAACTGTCAGTGATACTAACAAACGCATTTTTTATGTCCTTTATCAATACTTATAAATGCTTGCAAAAATAATTTTTCTTGTGGTAATAGTTAGGCAATTTGTTGTATTCAGGAAAAATATCAAGCCCCTTGTCACAACCTAAAAAATAACAAGTCTCATCGCGAGACTTTATATTCGTTAAGTGTGACATTAAAAAATAAGGAAAGGTCGACTTAATTCCTCTTGAAAAATGAAGGTTTTGAAAATGACCTTGAAAAAGACATGGAGTCGCCACCAATCTTTTTTAGCTAGGTGTGTTCGGCCACCTATTAAAACTAATTTTATAAAACATTTTAAAATTAATTAAAACATTTTTAAAATCAATTTCAAGTCTGCCTTTTAAACCAGAGAAAATCAAAGAATCGAGTTCGGAACTCGGTTACGTGTGGGGAAGGATTAGCACCCCCACAACGCCCGTATAAAATGGTACCTTATTAATCATGTGTTGTCTCAAGTCTAAGTAAAAAGTCAATTTTTAATTTAGTATTTCAAGTTAATTCCCAATTTAAAGAAAAATAATTCCATTTTTAATTGAAAATGATCCGGAATTTATAAATTCAAAATTTTCCCATATTCCCCAACAAACGTGGCAAAATATAGAAATTTTTATTAGTTTAAAAAAACTTTCCGAATCATTCTCGTTTTAAAGAAGATATTCCGTTATTAACGATAATTGATGATATCCTCCCTAGCAAACCCGGTAGAGAACTCATGAATTATTTTAACTAGGGAATATCTTTATTTTATTGAAAATCATTACCTTTTTCAAAATTCAAAAAATATATATGAATATGAATATGTGTGACATAAATAAAATGACATAGCAAAGTCTAGATAATATAATGCAACCTAAATGGTATGATATAATTTAAATGTCATAGCATATTCTAAATAAAATGAAATATCCTCAGTCATATGATATATTCTAAATGAAATCGAATGACCTAGGTAACATAATATATTCTATATGACATAAAATATCCTAAATCACATGATATATTCTAAATGAAATGAAGTATCCTAAGAGACATAATATATTCTAAATGAAATGAAATGACCTAGGAAACATAATATATTCTATATGAAATGAAATGACCTAAGTCACATGACATATTCTATATGAAATGAAATAATTTAAATGACATGGAAAATATAAATGATATGGCATATAATCTAAATGACATGAAACATAAAATAATGCTATCATATAATATGCATGAAAATAAATATAAAAATAATAATGCATGAACATAGTATATGCCAAATAATATGATAAAAATAACTAAATAAAAAGCATAGGATATCATGAAATATTCAAAACCATAAAACAATTAATATAATGTCAAAAATTTAAATAATAAATAATAACAACACCATGGAAATTATCATAGCAAAAATCACATATTATATAGTATGCATGAATATGGAAAATGCAATGCATGAGAATGTAAATTTTTTCCTTTAATTAAGAAAATCCGTATATCTAAAAAGATATCCGGCTATCTTAGAAAAAATATATCAAATTAAATATTCTAAAACCAAAATACTTTGTGATTGTTTGAAAACAATTTTGAAAAGCTTAGATTAAAAAATAAAAACTTAGCTAAACCCTTTTTAAATGGCTCTAATTTCCTAAGTTTAAAATCCCGGACTTGACCACCCTTAACCCGAGACTAAAAAGATCATTTTTAGAGTTTAAAAAGGCTTAGAAACTACCTTAAATCAGTAGCTAAACTTCCTAATCAGCCCCCTCTAAGTAACTTAACCAAAATAGAAAAATGATTTTCCTTCAAATTCAATTCTGCCTCTATTGTCCAGTTTTAAAGCACGATTTTTTACCCTATTTTCAAAAATTCAAAAAAATATAAAAAGAAAACAGGAGGCTTAGGACATGTAAAATTACACGAGAAAAAATCGGCTTAATTTTATGATTAAAGATGACTGCCAAAAAAAAATCGGAAAAGTACGAGTACTGGGTGAAAAAACTGTTTTGCCAAAACACATGTTTTTGCCTTTGATAAAATCATTTAAAAAACAAAGTAAAAATGTTAGAGACTCTCCTAAGGACTCACAAACAGTAGCTAACACTTTTGAAAAGTTAGGCAAAAATTGGCTAAGTAAAAAAAATCACAAAGGTAGAATAATCAATTTGACAACTCTTTAATTTTCCACAAGTATGCTCAAGTAAGCATGACTTTGAGCTATTGATTGGCCTAAATCATAAATCATGTGGCAAGGACATGAAATGCATGAAAAATACAGCAAATATGATGAATGAAATGCATGATTTAAAACCTAAATGACATGAAAAATGCATGGCATTAATAAAATGATCTAGACCTAAATGAACTTGCATGGTATTTAATGCAACCTAGGCCTAAAATGCATGAATATGCATGGCAAAGCAAACCAATCCTAAACCTAAAGAATGCATGGCAATAACACAAACATATGGCATGCTTAAACAAAATACACAACCAAATATCATGAAAATGCAAACCTATCAACTAACATAACAAAAATGCACACACAAAGCATACAACATGGGGGTGGCCGAATGGTCTCATGCTTAAAATGAGCATGGCATTTTCACAAACACATGATATACTAACATGCATAGCTAAAGAATAATGCTCAAATCATGAAAATATAAAGTAAAGGCATGAAAACCAATAGGCATTTTCACAAACACATGGATTACAAAATGTAAAACATGAACAAACTTAAACATTTTGAAAACAGAAAATCAAAAAATGCAAGACAAGTAAAATAAACATGATAACAAGATAATATACTCAAAAATGGAAACAAGCAAGCAACCAAATTAAAACAAGCTTAATGTTTATGTATTAGAAGAAGATTTAAAGCATTAAAACTTGTTAAATATCAAGAATAACAAGAAATAAAAATGCAAACAGCAACTATACTAAAACAATAGGCCATTCGACCACTTAGAGAAAAATGAAAAAAAAATTGATTTTCCATAGTTTTTCAAGAAAGCATGAAGGAAGAACTTGAAAAGAAAGCTTAAAAACACTTATTGTAAAATCAAAATCAAAAGAAACTCACCAAATATCAAATGAAAATAACAAATCAAGAATGGAAAATCAAAGAAAATGCAAGAGTATGGTGCTTAAAGCATCCTCTAGAAGCTATATTGCAAGCTTTTTCTCTTCTAACATTCTTTTTTTTTTTCTAAACTTGATTTTTGCCTTTCAACAATGGAGAAAAAAATCAGCCAAAACCAAGAGAGAATAGAGAGTGAATAGCTAAAAAATGAAAGAGAGAGGCTCCCTTCATGTAGTGGCTGAATGGCCGTCTCTTGCTAGGATGTTGTCATCTTTTCTTCAACCAATTTTCATCCAAAGGCTATTGATCCAAGATGTTTAAAAAATAAAATTATCACCCTTAGATTAGGCCATCAGCTATCCACAATTACAGCTATTCAAGAATCTTAAGCCATTATGTTGACACTCTCCCTTTTCATGCATTGGTTCATGTAGCTTATTTGCAAAGGCTTGATAAAAAAATAACTACCTTCCTCTTCATTGTTGGCCTTTTGATTGAAAATCAGAAAATATTTGTCCATCTTTGGGCCTTGGCCGGCTAACCCCTCTTCATCCAGCCCAATCTCCATTTTTTTAAAAGGCAAGAAAAGCCATTTTCGATTTCTTGGGTAAAATAACCTTTTTGCCCCCCGAACATAAATAAATAGCAAACGGACTCCAAATTCAAATTTTATTTTTTCAATACTTTCAAAATAATAAAAAACTGAATTCTGGAGATTTTCAAAAAATTTCGGGTCCATTTGCTATTTATTTGGATTTTTCTTCCAAAATAGCCTTTTTGTGCTCCCAAACTTTACCATTTTTTAAACAAGCTCCAAATCCAGATTTTTCTTCACCAATATCTTCCAAATAATTTAAAAGTGTGATCTGGAAGTTTTCATAATTTTTGGAGCTCATTTGGTATTTTTCGGGATTTATCTGCTTGAATTACTGCATAGGGGGCCCGGGATTTGGCCATTTTGCAAACGAACTCAGAATCCGGATTTTCTTTTGCCAATATCTTCCAAATAATTTAAAAATGAGTTTTTCAAATTTTTAGAATTTTTGGAGTTCATTTGCTATTTTTCCGGGATTTATCTTCTTGAATTTCTGCATAGGGGACCCGGGATTTGGCCATTTTGCAAACGAACTCCGAATTAAGATTTTCTTTCGCCAATCTCTTCGAAATGAATTAAGAATGAGATCTACAATTTTTCAGAATTTTTGGAGTTCATTTGTTTTTTTCCCAAATTTTCCAATTTTGCCCTTTTGCCTCCGAAACCCGGTTGTGCTAAAAACAAGTTCGATTTCCAGATTTTCTTCAAACTGAGCCTTGGGCTATCCTTTTTTAATCACTCCTCATCTATTAGGGGCCTTAATCTTACCAAATTAGGTCATTTCTGTAATTCTTTCAAATTTCACCGAAATCCACCAAAAACCCTAATCCTTGGTTTCCTTTCGGATTGACTTTTTTTCAGTTTTTTTCCAAGTAGCTTCTCCATTACCCGTAGCAGTGCTTATCTTTCGTTTGGAACCTTCAATTTTGACAAATTTATTCGTTTAAACACTTTTCCCCAAATTTCTCGAACTAGGATTTCCTTTCTACTAAATCTCCGTAACCCAACTTCCGAACTCCATATCTGTAATTGTAGACCTCGGATTATCAAAATTCTTTCACCATTTTTCAATTGAACTTCAAATCTTGATTTTGAAAGTGGGTTGACTTTTTTAGTGGTTAACTTTTTGAGGTTGACTTTCCTGGGTTGACTTTTTCAAGTTTGAATTTTTATGCTCGCCTTCTTAGACTAAGTCTCGGAGTAACACCTGCAGGATGGAAAAAGTCTTTACATTCTGAAACATCAACTTGGGAAGAAAACATACCTGTTTTAGTGGTTCATACAAAATTAGGTGCCTACAGCTGCCCCTCTTTGGCTATTATTGAGAATCAGGAATCAGGCAAAGATAAAGAAACACTAATTTTGTCCGGTTAGTGAAATCACATGTGAAGAGAAAGCGTTTTTTTTTCATTTTTCATTTTTTTCTTTCAAAAAAGCTGTAAATTGAAGATTTTGTCCTTAAATTGAATTCCCTAACTAATCAAGGCTCGACCCATCTTAAGGAAACGAGTTCGATTTGCAAGAGAAGAAAAGACCTCGACGATGGTCTTGAGAGCTTAACCTATCTTGTGCTAAGTTGTGTTTAAAATTCTAGGTATCTCCTCTAGAAGCTTCGGCTATCATCACCAAAGACATGCTCAAGCAAATAAAAAACTCTGGATATCTCCACCAGAGGCTTTGGCTATCACCACCAAAGACGTTGTTCAAGCAAATATAAAACTCTGGATATCTCCACCAAAGGCTTTGGCTATTACCACCAAAGACTTTGTTCAAGCAAATGTAAAACTATGGATATCTCTACCAGAGGCTTTGGTTATCACCACCAAAGACTTGTTCATTGTTTAAAACTGTAAAAACTCTGGAAACTTATGCCTAGAGGTCATAAAAATGGTGCCAGAAGGTCTTAAAAATGGTGCCCGGAGGCCTTACCCGTGATTTGAAAAAAATATGCTATATGCGACTTTAAAAGTGATGCCCGGAGGTCTTAAGAATGGTGCCAGGAGTCCTTATCTATGATTTAAAAAAAAATGCACTGTATGCGACTTTAACAATGATGCCCGGAGGTTTTAAGAATGGTGCCCGGAGGCCTTACCCATGATTTGAAAAGACCTTGACAACGATCTCAAGGCTCGACTCATTTGATAAAACAGAATGAACTCGATTTAAAAACAAAAGGAAATACCTCGACGGTGGTCTCAAGGCTCGACTCATTTGATAAAACAGAATAAATTCGATTTAAAACAAAAGGAAATACCTCGATGGTGGTCTCAAGGTTCGACTCTGAATGAATGATTTAAAACAAAAGGAAATACCTCGACGGTGGTCTCAAGGTCCGACTCAGAATGAATTCGATTTAAAACAAAAGGAAATACCTCGACGGTGGTCTCAAGGCTCGACTCATTTGATAAATGATAATGAATTAGATTTAAAACAAAAGGAAATACCTCGACGGTGGTTTCAATGCTCGACTCATTTGATAAAACAAAATGAATTCGATTTAAAACAAAAGGGAATACCTCGACGGTGGTCTCAAGGCTCGACTCATTTGATAAAACAGAATGATTCGATTTAAAACAAAAGGAAATACTAAGAGTGATTCTGGGTTTGGTTCATTTGGAAAAAAATAAATTTAACATGAAAATGAAAAGAACATACCTCGACGGCGGTCTCGGGGCTCGACTCTTTTGAGAAGCAAAATGAGTACGATTTGGAAAGAAACATATCTTGACAGTGATCTCGGGGCTCGACTCGTTTGAAAAGCAGAATGAGTTTACTTTGGGGAAGTCCAAGTTTTCCTGATTTCTGCAATGTTAGCTAAATGCAATGATGAGAATGACATGCTTTGCAAATGCTTGTATGTTTCCTAAGAATGAATGCAATCAAATGATTGTGTCATGATTTCTAATCCATGGTTTCTTTGAGGTTCACAGATTATCCGACTTCATGACGGAGTCTTCAATTGTTCATTGATGCCCCCCTTAAGGAATCCTTCACTCAAGATAACTTGTCAAACAGTCTCAGTTTCTGATTTTCGCTGAAATTCACAAATTTTTTGACTTCCTGATGGAGTCTCCAACACATTCACTGTTTTCTTTTCTTGGTGAACTTTCCAAACCTTTCCCAAGATTTAAATCTATTCCTTAGTAATACTCAAAAATCCTTTTATTTAAAGATTTTTTATTACTAATCATCATTCAATTTAATAACAATTATAATGCATCTCAAAAATGTATGAAAGAAAATATGAATCAAGCAAAAATGTTATGAAAAGGATAACGAGAATTTATTGCAACAAATGTTTTTGTCAAAATGAATATCAAGGATATAAGAAACAAATGTAATGTTATAGGTTGTAGATGCCCCAGATGCGGAATATCTTGGACCCTTCTTTTTTCAAACCATCTGAAATTTCTCTTGAATAAGCAATTTACTTGGGTAACCTCTCAGCTTCCGTAATTACGTCAGACTCAGTTGTTCCCCTTTTTTCTGATTAAATATTTCCTCCCCTTTACACGGAGCATTGATTCGAAATTTGAATCAGTACCTGAGTCGTCCATTGTGGGTTTTCAACTCAAGTGTCCTCCATTCGATATTAAGTCACCCTTTACGATTTTTCGGCTTACACCTGTCCTTTTACGTTTTTTTTTTTATTTTCATTTTTTTGTATTCTACTATGTATCTGAAAATTCTAAATGCTTCCAAGGTAAAAATATCGATTCAAAAGATGGGATGAATTCTGAGAATAACCTTTCAAATTAGATATCCATGCTTGATCAAAATGGGCTTTTAAAACACGTAATGTAGGCGAAGGTTCAGGTTTAGAAAGAAAGGATAAAATAGGCCCAAAATGTGTTTAAGGGTGATTGAATCAAGGATCATTTCCTGAGGAGAACTCATTCTTGAAATATTTGTCCCTTTTTTGGACTTTCTTTTCTTTTTTTTTTTTGCTTTATTGACTTTCATTTGCCATATTTTTTGATGGCTTTCTTTTTTCCATGATTTTTTGATTATTTTTCCTCTTATTTACCCTCTAGTGTAGAGGGTGATCCTTGATCAAGGTTTAAAGAAAGAAATAATTCCTAAGGCTCAAAGGGGTGACTAAAGATAATTTCTTCTTAGTGAAAAGAATATAAAAATGGTCATTCATCATATCAAGCATGAATATTCTCATTAAAAAGCAACCCAGAGAGGAGATAGATATATAGAATTTCCATTTTTACACTTGGAATCATTTGAATTTCCATGTGCACAGCATCACACTTTTTTTTAAGCATAATACTTCATCAATTCATCAGCATTCACAGGATTTCTGAAATATTCTTCGTCTATCCGAGTTAAAATCAATGCTCCTCCAGAAAAAACTCTTTTTACCACATAGGGTCCTTCATAATTCGGAGCCCACTTTCCGCGCGGATCCTTCACTATAGGGAAAATTTTCCTCAATACCAACTCCCCTTCTCGGAACTGTCTAGGACGAACTTTCTTCTTGTGGGCTCGAATCATCCTTTTCTGATACAACTACCAGTGACAAATTGCTTTCAATCTTTTCTCCTCGATGAGATTCAACTGTTCATAACGAGCTTTAACCCATTCTGCTTCTTCTAGGCCAACTTCCATCAAAACTCGAAGTGAAGGGATCTCAACTTCAATAGGTAGCACTGCTTCCATCCCGTATAACAAAGAAAATGGCGTTTCCCCTGTAGATGTGCGAACTGAGGTACGATATGCATGAATAAAAAAGGCAAGATCTCATGCCAATCCTTGTACACAGCAGTCATCTTCTCAACAATCATTTTGATGTTCTTGTTAGCTGCTTCTACTACCCCATTCATCTTCAGACGGTAAGGTGCCGAATTATGATGTGTGATCTTGAACTGAGTACACACTTCTCTCATCATCTTATTGTTCAAATTGAGAGCATTATCTGAAACAATTCTTGATGGCAATCCGTAACGGCATATGATTTCTTTCTTAACAAATCTGCATACCACCGACTTGGTTACATTCGCATAGGAAGCGGCTTCTACCCACTTTGGGAAATAATCTATGGCCACCAAGATGAAACGATGTCCATTTGAAGCTTTCTGGGTAATAGGTCCAATCATATCCATTCCCCATATTGAAAAGGGCCATGGTGCTGTCATGACATGCAACAGCGATAGCGGCACATGAACCTTATCTGTATATATCTGGCATTTATGGCACTTTCGGGAGTAACTGAGACAATCTCCTTCCATTGTCAACCAATAATACCCTGCCCTCATAATCTGCTTAGCAAGTATGTGACCATTAGCATGAGTGCCACAAATCCCTTCATGGACCTCTTCTATAATTCTCCGAGCTTTGGCGGATCCGACACATCTTAACAACACTTGGTATTTTCCCTTCGTGTAGAGAATTTAACTGTCTAGAACAAAACCCATTGCTAGCCTTCTAGACTCCTTTTCTCATTTTCTGTTGCCTAATCTAGATATGTTGCACCTTGATGTGTTGCAAGATGTCGTTATACCAAGGGAGGCTATCTGCTTCTTCTTCAATACTCAGACAGTGGGTAGGAGACTCATATATACTCATCTTTATTGGCACAACTTCAGCCCCTTCATTCACTTTAAACATTGACGACAAAATAGCCCCTTCATTCGGTTTTCTTCTCGAGGGAAGTAATTGAAATTCACTTCTTCAAATTCCTCTAATAAACTCAGTATGAGTTCTCGAAATCGGATTAGCTTTGTATCTCAGGTTTTCCATTCTCCCCATAGCTGGTATATCACTAGGGCTGAGTCTCCGAAAACTTTCAATACTTTGATCTTTCTGTCCATTGCAGCACGAAGGCCCATAGTACACGCTTCATACTCGGCAGTATTGTTTGTACAATCAAAATCCAATTTAGCAGTAAAAGAATAATAATCTTCTTCTGGGAATATGAGGACTGCACCGATTCCGTGCCCCATAGCATTAGATGCGCCATCAAAGTACATTTCCATACTTTCTTCTTAGGGGAATCTCATCCGCTTGTGAAACATACATCAAATATTTATCTGGGAAGTCAAAGTTCAATGGCTTATAATCTTTCACTGCCCGACTTGCTAAGAATTCAGCCACTGCACTGTCTTTGATAGCTTTATGACTCACATATACAATGTCGTATTCTGACAACAAAACCTGCCAACTTGTCGTTCTCCCTGACAAAGAAGGTGCTTCCAACATGTACCTGATTGGATCTAGCTTGGCAATCAACCACGTTGTATGGTACAACATGTATTGTTTGAGTCTTCGAGCAGTCCAAGCTAAGGCACAGCAAAATTCTTGTACCGACGAATATTTCAACTCATAATCCGTAAACTTCTTGCTAAGGTAGTAAACTGCCTGTTCTTTCTTTCCAATCTCATCAAGCTTCCCCAAAACACAACCCATGGATCTCTCAAATACTGATAAATACAGTATCATTGGTTTATCCGGAACAAGTGGCATTAATACTGGTAGGTTGAATAGATAATGTTTAACCTTTTCAAATGCAATCTGACAACCTTCATACCATTTTCCTGGATCACTTTTTCGAAGTAACTTAAATATTGGATCAAAATTATTAGTTAATTGAGAAATAAACCGAGCAATGTAATTCAATCTCCCCAGAAAGCCTCTTACTTCCTTTTGAGTACAAGGTGGTGGCAAATTTTTAATAGCCTTCACTTGATCTAGGTCAATCTCAATTCCTTTTTTGCTGACGACAAAAACCAGTAATTTTCCCGAGGTGACTCCAAAAGTGCATTTTGTCGGATTTAGCTTTAGTCAAAACTTTCTTAGTCGTTTGAAAAGCTTCTTAAGATTCGCAATATGCTCCACTTCTCCTTGTGATTTTGCAATCATATCATCAACATAGACCTCAATTACCTTATGCATCATATCATGAAACAAGGTCACCATGGCTCTCTGATATGTTGCCCAGCATTCTTCAACCCAAATGGTATTACCTTGTAGCAGAAGGTTCCCCACACTGTAACAAATATGGTTTTCTCCATATCTTCCGATCCATCTTAATCTAATTGTATCTTGAGAATCTGTCCATGAAAGAAAATAAAGAACTCTTTGCCGTATTATCCACCAGAGTATCAATATGGGGCAAAGGGAAATTATCTTTAGGGCTGGCCATGTTCAAATCTCGATAATCAACGCACATCCGCACCTTGCTATCCTTCTTTGGTACTGAAAGAATGTTCGCCACCCATTCTGGATATTTTGCCACCTCTAAGAACCCAGCATCAAATTGCTTCTTCACTTCCTCTTTTATCTTTAACAGCATGTCCGGCCTCATTCTTCTCAACTTTTGCTGAATTGGTTTGCATTCTGGACTTAAAGGGAGATTATGAACCAGAATATCTAGATCCAACCCTGGCATGTCTTGGTAAGACCATGCAAATACATCCACATATTCTTGGAGCAAGGCTATCAATTCCCCCTTTATTGATGAAGACAATGAAGTCCCGATTTTGACTTCCTTTATCTCTTCACCATCTCCCAGATTTATCATTTCCAATAATTCCTTATGATGAACTACTTGTTTCTCCTCTTGTTCTATTTTTCTTAATAAATTTGAAGGTAGACCATAATCCTCAGTATCTTCGTTAGCCTCAAAATCACCTGTGCAAATAGGTCTTTCAAAATCAATTTCGGAATTACTGACAGAAAGGTCCTCATATTCCGCATCCGTACACCTGTAAATAGGTGGAGAAGAAACAATATAAGAAAAAATATATAATGAAAACAAAATAAATAACAAAAATTAAAGAATATGAACACATCAATATGAATAAAATGAATTGTTCTCGTTATTTATTGAATGAAAATGTTTAAACAAAAAGCCCATTACAGAAAAAAAAAACTCTTAATGTCTCTGGGTAAAGATAATTAAGATTGTTTTTTTAAGTATTACGTTGGAATAGACTTAAAAACTATGGGCAACTCAGTCGCACTCCAATTGGTCAGTCTATATCCTAGTGGACAAGGTCGCACCATCTAGTTCGCACTGTCACTTTCCATCCCTTCTTTCCCTGTTATGCAAATCACCATATCCTAAATCTGCCCTCACTTTATTCACATGGAATTTTTCAAAAGCTTACTCGATCATTATGAGTACATCCTCTGAATCCTTTTCTCCGAATAGAAAACCAGCAGAGCGGAAGTTGTGAAGGATTGGTGGGAAAGTCATGGGTTCCCATTCAATATCCATACCCGAGATGGGCCATCCTCTTTTGTCGATTTCTTTCAACTTGTTTCCTCCTCTGATGGGCCTCCGAAAGATACCCTAAGCCAAACCGGTCTTTCTTTCCTACTACTTCCATTGCTCAGGCCATCACTTGAAGATATTTTCCAAGACCTTTTCCAGCCCTGCAGCCTTTTTCGACTGTGGTTCTTACTCCCAGCCTTGTGTTCTTGGACAATCTTGGTTTTGGAATTTTTAATCCTTCAGCGACGAAAACCGCATTTACGAATTCCAAAGACAGAAAAGAACATTATATGGCATTTTCATTGGGTTCAACATAAGGAGATTTAGTAGATGCAAAGGCTATTATGTCTTCTTCTCCTGATACAGTGACCAAACGGCCTTCCATCACAAATTTTAGCTTTTGGGGGAGTGACGAAGGTACAGCCCCTGCTGAATGTATCCACAACCTTCCCAACAAACAATTATAGGATGGATTAATATCCATGACCTGAAAGTTCACCGGATGGTGCATGGGCTTATCTCCAAAGAAACCTCAATAGTTCCCATTGCTTCTCTCCTGGTACCATCAAAAGCCCTAACTACTGTGCAACTCGGTAACATATAAGACATATCAACTGGCAACTTAGACAGGGTTGCCAAGGGCATTACATTTAATGAAGAACCATTATCCAGAAGCACCCTTGGTAGTCTATGCCCCTTGCAGGTGGTTGTTATATGAAGAGCCTTTGTGGACCCAATACTGTTGGGTAGTATTTTATCATAACTGAAATATATATGGTCGTCTGCCGCAATGTTTCCCACCAGCCTGTCTAACTTTTCTACCGATATGTTGTTAGCCACATATGCCTGATTCAACACTCTCAATAGGGCATTTCTATATGGCTCCGAGTTTAATAGCAAAGATAAAATGGAGATTCTTGCTGGCTGATGCTACAATTGCTCAACCACACTATACGCACTATGTTTTATGAACTTTAAAAACGCGCAGGCCTCCTTCTCGTTTACCAACTCTTTTATCCTGTTTATCGGGGTTGATCCCCTCTCTGCTTCTTTTGACAAATCCATCTCAATATGGATTGGTTCAACTACTTTCTTCCCTTTGTCCATTCCTCCATCCTTTCTTGTTGATCCCTGTTCAACAACCTTCGGGGCGTAACATCTTCCACTTCGTGTTAACTGCCCCACACATGTAATATCTTGCTGGCTTGAAGATCCAGGCATAACCACGCTCCAGTTATATTTCCATGGTGTAGTTTTTTCCTTGTACGAAAAGGAAGAAGGCAAATCTATGACTAGCTTAGGCGTAATTTCCTCAACAACCAGAGTTGTCTTCTCTGGTTCATCATAATATATGATCAAAGGTCTTCCTATTCCATAGCCAGCTGCATTCTCAATAACCTCTACTTCCTTCTCTGTCTCCTCGTAAAACTGGGCCTCTCCATCATCCATCATTTTTTGGACTTTAGCCAGAAAGTCCCCGCAGCCCTGTATGATATGACCTAAACATTTATGGAACGGGCACCAATTCTGCACCCTCTTTGCAACTATTTTTAAACTATCTGCATCCCCCGCCTTTCCTGCCTTAACCATCTCGACGCATACTGTTAACATTGGAGTCTTGACTTCTCTGGCATCCCTTTTTAACCTTCTGACTTCCCTGTCAATACTGCATTCACCCGATTCTCAGCATGATCGGGCAATGGGTTTCTCGCTACATTCGGCCCATTCTTTGACCCAAACTTCACAACTCCGGTATTCATTAAACTTTGGACTTTCTTTTTGAAGGCAATGCAATCCTCCGTCAAATGCCCCTGAATTCCTGCATGATATGTGCTGTCGCAACCTAAAAAATAACAAGTCTCATCGCAAGACTTTATTATTCGTTAAGCGTGACATTAAAAAAAACTGAGGAAAAGTCGAATTAATTCCTCTTGAAAAATGAAGGTTTTGAAAATGACCTTGAAAAATACATGGAGTCGCCACCAATCTTTTTTAGCTAGGTGTGATCGGCCACCTATTAAAATCGGTTTTATAAAATATTTTAAAATTAATTAAAACATTTTAAAAACCAATTTCAAGTCTTCATTTAAACCAGAGAAATCAAAGAAGCGGGTTCGGGACTCGGTTACGTATGGGGAAAGATTAGAACCCCCATAATGCCCATATAAAACAGTACTGTAGACACCTAATTTTGTCCGGACCACTAAACAGGTATGTTTTCTTCCTATATTGATGTTTCTGAGTGTAAAAAGTTTTTTTCATCCTGCAGGTGGTACTCCGAGACTTACTTTAAGAGGGTGAGCATAAAAAGTCAAACTTGAAAGAAAAAGTCAGCACCGAAAAAAGTCAACCCCAAAAAAGTCAACCCTAAAAAGTCAAATACTAAAAAAGTCAACCCACTTTCAAAATCAAGATTTTAAAGTTCAATTGAAAAATGGCGAAAGAATTTTGATAATCCGAGGTCTACATTGAAAGATATGGAGTTCGAAAGTTGGGATTTGGAGATTCAGTAGAAAGAAAACCCTAATCCGAGAAATTTGGGGAAAAGTGCTTAAACGATCAAATTGGTCGAAATTGAAGGTTCCAAATGAAAGATAAGCACTGACTATGGGTAATGGAGAAGCCACTTGCAAGAAAAATTGAAAGAAAAGTCAATCCGGGAGAAAACCGAGAATTAGGGTTTTTAGTAAATTTCGACGAAATCGGGAAGAATCACAGAAATGGCCTGACTGGGTAAGACCAAAGCACCCAATGGATGAGGAATGATTAAAAAAGGATAGCCCAAGGCTCAGCTTAAAGAAAATCTAAAAATCGGACTTGTTTTGAGCAAAACTGGGTTTCGGAGGCAAAACGACAAAATTGGAAAATTTGGGAAAAATAGCAAATGGACTCCAAAAATTCTTAAAATTTGTCAATCTCATTATTAAATCATTTGAAAGAGATTGGTAAAAGAAAATCTTGATTCGGAGTTCGTTTGCAAAATGGCCAAATCCCGGGCTTCTTATGTAGTAATTCAAAAAAGAAAATCTCGGAAAAATAGCAAATGAGCTCCAAATCTTCTGAAATTTTGTAAATATCATTTTTAAATTATTTGGAAGAGATTGGCGTGATAAAATGTTGATTCAGAGTTCGTTTGCAAAATGGCCAAATCCCGGGCTTCTAATATAGTAATTCAAAAAGGAAAATCCCAAAAAAATAGCAAATGAGCTCCAAATCTTCCGAAATTTTGTGAAAATCTCATTTTAAAATTATTTGGAAGAGATTGGCGAAAGAAAATCTTGATTCAGAGTTCGTTTGCAAAATGGCCAAATCCCGGGCCTCCTATGCAATAATTCAAGAAGATAAATCTCGAAAAAATAGCAAATGGACTCCAAAATTTCTAAAATTATGCAAATATATATTTTAAATTATTTGGAAGAGATTGACAAAAGAAAATCTTGATTTGGAGTTCGTTTGCAAAATGGCCAAATCCCGGGCCTCCTATGCAGTAATTCAAGCGGATAAATCCCGAAAAAATACCAAATGAGCTCCAAAAATTATAAAAACTTCCAGATAACACTTTTAAATTATTTGGAAGATATTGGTTAAGAAAAATCTTGATTTGGAGCTCGTTTAAAAAATGGTAAAAGGGCATTTTTGGAAGAAAAAATCCAAATAAATAGCAAACGGACTCGGATATTTTTAAAAACTTCCTGAACTCAATATTTTTATTATTTTGGAAGTATTAAAAAAAAAAATTGAATTTGGAGTCCGTTTGATATTTTTTTGCATCCGGGGGGCAAAACGGTCATTTCACCCAAGTAACCGAAAAGGGCTTCTTCGGGCCTTTCAAAAAAACAGAGTTGGGCTGGAAAAGAGAAGTGCTGGCCTGCCCAGGCCCAAAGGAAGGAGGAAGCTTCTGATTTTTCAATCAAATGGCTAAAAGTCAAGAGTTAGTTAGAGATTCTCTTTGATCAAGCCATGGTGATTAAGCCATATAGGCTAAGAGAGATGTCAACATTATTCTTGAACAGCTATAATTTGAGAGAGCTGAGATGCTAATCTAAAGGTGGTAATTTCATGATTTTTCACCTTGAATTATTAGCCATTTGATGGAAAATTGGTTACAAAAAAATGACAACATCCTTGAGCCATTTAGAGAGGGTTCCGGCTAGCATGTTGAAAGGGGTCAGAAAATTCATTTTTCATCTTCATTTTGCTGAGTTCTTTTAGTTTTTACTTAGTTTTTCTCTTCTTGGTTGAAAGCAAAAAAGAAAAGTTTAGAAAAGAAAGGAATGTTTGAAGAGATAAAGCTTGAAATATAGCTTCTTGAGGTTGCTCTTGAGCACCAACTCTTGCACTTTCTTGATTTTCCATTATTGTTTTTGCTATTTTGATTTCTATTTGATGAGTTTCCATTTTAAATAAATGATTTTTATTGTTCTTCTCAAGTTCTTCCTTCATCTCCTTCTTGAATATATATATATATATTTGTTTTTACATTTTTTTACAATAAACTCACCATGGCCAAATGGCCTACATTATTTATTTAAGTTACTGTTTTGGTTTATTTTATCATACTGTTTATGTTATTTTCTTTGATCTTGATGTTTTAAATGTTATGTTATTTCATATACTTGAGTTAAATTTTAATTTGGTTGCTTTGTTTGTTTCCATTTATGTTTTAAATATCATGTTTTTGCATTTTTAATTTTCTGTTTTCATGATGTTTAAATTTGAGCATGTTTTAGATTTAGTATATCAAGTGTTTGTGAAAATGCTTGTGTGGTCTTTGCATGATTTGAGTTTTATATCTTAGTTGAGCATGTTTTAGATTTAGTATATTAAGTGTTTGTGAAAATGCTTGTGTGGTTTTTGCATGATTTAAGTGTTATATTTTAGTTGAGCATGTTAGTATACCAAGTGTTTGTGAAAATGCCATGCTTGTTGGAGCTTGAGGCCATGTGGCTACTCCATGTGTTTTGCATTGTGTGTTGCATTTTTTCCATGTTAGTTGGTAGGTTTTTGCATTTGTATGACATTTGATTTAGTTGAGCATGTTAGTATACCAAGTGTTTGTGAAAATGCCATGTTTGCTAGTCACATTATTCCATTAGGCCACCCTTGGAATTTTTGCATTTTATGTGCATTCTTGCCATGTTAGTTGATAGGTTAGCATTTGCATGGTATTTGGTTGAGTTTTTGGTTTAAGCATGCTTTGTGTTTGTGAAAATGCCATGCATATTTTAGTTATTAAGTTAGGTTTATTTGCCATGCATGTTCATGCATTTTAGGTCTAGGTTGCATTAAATGCCATGCAAGTTCATTTAGGTCTAGGTCACTTTATGAATGCCATGCATTTTTTCATGACATTTAGGTTTAAATCCATGCATTTCATGCATTATGTTTGCTGTATTGTTTCATGCATTTCATGTTCATGCCACTTGAATAATGACTTGAGCCAATTAATGGTTCCAAGTCATGCTCTCTTAAGCATACTTGTGGAAAATTAAGTTTTGTCAAATTGATTATTCTACCTTTGTGATTTTTTTTACTTAGCCAACTTTTATCTAACTTTCAAAAAGTCCTAGCTACTGTTTTTAAGTCATTTTATGAGTTTCAAATATTTTTACTTTGATTTTTAAATGATTTTATCAAAGGCAAAAATGTGTTTTGGCAAAGCAGTTTTTTTTTCACCCAGTTTTCGTACTTTTTTTATTTTTCTGGGCATTCATCTTTTATCAGAAAATTAAGCTGATATTTTCCCGTGTAGTTTTATATGTCCTGAGTCTCCAGTACTTGTTTTAGAATTTTTAAAATTTTTAAAAATAGGATAAAAAATCGTGGCTTAAAACTGGACAGTGGAGTTAGAATTGAATTTAAAGAAAAATCATTTTTCTGTTTTGGTTAAGTTACTTAGAGTGGGCTGATTAGGAGGGTTAGCTACTGACTTAGGGTAGTTTCTAAGCCTTTTTAAACTCTAAAAATGGTTTTTCAAGTCTTAAATTAAGGGTAGTCAGGTCCAGATTTTTAAACTTAGGAAATTAGAGCCATTTAAAAAAAATTTAGCCCAATTTTTATTTTTAATTCAAGCTTTTCAAAATTGTTTTCAAACAATCACAAAGTATTTTGGTTTTAGAATATTTAATTTGACATATTTTCCTAAGGTAGCCGGATATCTTTTTAGATATACGGATTTTCTTAAATTAAAGGAAAAAATACATTTCATGCATTGCATTTTTCATATTCATGCATTTTATATAATATGTGATTCTTGCTATAATAATTTATATGATATTGTTATTATTTTGATTTATATTTTTTGATGTTACATGGTTTATTATATGGTTTTGAATGTTTCATGATATCCTATGCTTTTATTTAGTTATTTTTATTTAGCATATACTATGTTCATGCATTATTATTTTTATTTTCATGCATATTATATGATAGCATTATTTTATTCCATGTCATTTAAATTATATGCCATATCATTCGTATTTGTCATGTCATTTAAATCATTTCATTTCATTTAGGATATATTATGTCATCTAGAATATTTTATTTCATTTAGATTATATCATATGACTTAGGATATTGCATTTCATGTAGAATGTATTATATTACCTAGGTCATTTCATTTCATTTAGGATATATTATGTCATCTAGAATATTTTATTTCATTTAGATTATATCATATGACTTAGGATATTGCATTTCATATAAAATGTATTATGTTACATAGGTCATTTAATTTCATTTAGAATATATCATATAACTTAGGATATTTCATTTCATTTAGAATATGCTAAGGCATTCAAATCATGTCATGTCATTTAGGTTGCATTATATTATTTAGACTTTGCTATGTCATTTTATTTATGTCATGCATATACATATTCATTTCTTTTAAATGTTTTCAAAAAGATAATGGTTTTCAATAAAATAAAGATATTCCCGAGTTAAAATAATTTATGAGTTCTCTGCCGGGTTTGCTGGGGAGGATATCATCAATTATTATTAATAACGGAATATCTTTTTTAAAATGAGAATGATTCGAAAAGTTTTCCAAATTAATAAAAATTTCTATATTTTGCCACGTTTGTTGGGGAATATAGGAAAATTTTGAATTTATAAATTCCGGATCATTTTCAATTAAAAATGGAATTATTTTTCTTTAAATTGGGAATTAACTTGAAATACTAAATTTAAAACCAATTTTTACCGAGACTTGAGACAACACACGATTAATAAGATACCGAATTATACAGGCGTTGTGGGGGTGCTAATCCTTCCCCACACGTAACCGACTCTGGAACCCGCTTCTTTGATTTCTCTGGTTTGAAACGCAGACTTGAAATTGGTTTTTAAAATGTTTTAATTAATTTTTAAAATATTTTATAAAACCGGTTTTAATAGATGGCCGATCACACCTAGCTAAAAAAGATTGGTGGCGATTCCATGTCTTTTTCAAGGTCATTTTCAAAACCTTCATTTTTCTAGAGGAATTAAGTTGACTTTTCCTCGGTCTTTTTTAATGTCACGCTTAATGAATAATAAAGTCTTGCGATGAGACTCATTATTTTTTAGGTTGCGACAACTTGGTGACTCCGCTGGGGACAATTAGAGAGTCAGGCCTAAAAATTAGTCGTGTGTTATCAAAGTCTCGGTTTTGTTGGTTTAATTGGTATTTAATTTTAATTCCCACATTTTTTTAATAAGGTGAATTTTGAAAATAATAAAATGTTTTTAAATATGTTCATTCTCATGTGCATGCATTTTATTATTGTTCTCTAGTTATTTAAGGTTGTATATTATAATTGCTTGTTGGATGCGTTACACTATTCTTGAATGTTTTAATTGCTAGGGCATTTAGAATAAGGTTTGAAGAATAGGTGGTGAAAGGTTTGTTATTCCTCCACACACACTACACGTGCATTTGCATATCATGAATCCTATACCCGGGTTTCGTCCTTTTAAGTGGGAGTAAAGTAACTAAGCCTTCGTGATTGATCCTCCGTATAGGCTAGTGAAACACTTTCGGAGTATAAAGTACCTAATGCCTTCGTGATAATCCTCCGCATGGGCATAGGAAAATATACTCTAACGAATTGAACCCGCTTTTATCGGGGTGCCTTACTAGCCTTCACCGACGATAGTGAGGAACAATTCGGGGCCTTAGAACCGATTCACCTTCATATAGTGAACCTAGGCGAAGCCATGCCGGATTTCCGTTAGATATATCGAAAATAGGAACACATGGAGGGACATTTCTAAACCTGTTGTTACCTATTTTACACTCCGAATAAGTGTGGTAGATCGGGCAATGATGTACGTACATCGCTCGTAATAAATGTGATACTCCGCCTCGAAGGTATCGTGATACTTAAATAAGCAGATATTGTTGGGGCAGATGTTCATTATCTATTTTAAAAAAAAAATCCTTTTTCAAGCATTTTTGCATTTTGCACATTTCATGCATGTGTGAATAGAGCATGTACATTTTTGGTTGTATTTTTGATCTCATTCTTTGCAATAAACAGTTGGTAATTTCATTTGATGGTTTCTATAAACCGGTAGTGTCACATGAACATTTGGACATTATACCATAGTAGGATCCATTATTCCGAAATTCTTTTGAAAATAATATGATTGGTTTTTCATAAATAAATAAAAAACATGTTTAAAAAAAATCATAAATTTGGAGGCAAATCTTGCATAATGAGATTTTTTGAATAATCAAGATTTAGGTCCCACCAATCATTGGTTAATTTATTTTTATCATTTTGATATCATGCCACAGTCCTAACATGCATGGTTATTCATTGTAGAATACATTTGTGATATACATGGTCATTCTTTGTACCTACCTTTGTATTAATTCATTTATTCTCCGCATGTATTCATTTTGACATCATAGCATGCATGGTCATTAATTGTAAAATACGTTTATGACATGCATAGTCATTATTTGTATATACTTGTGCATCAATTTATTCATTTTTTTTAAAAATGCATCATGTTGGCATTAGATTGCATCCATAGCATACATAGTCATCATAATTTCTCTGTATATGTTCATGCATTAATCATCAGTATATTCATGCACATAGGAATAGAGCATGTACATTCACAATTGTATTCTTAATCTCATGACATTTTCATTTGCATGAATGGGGTTCGAGATATGAGGAATGAATCGAAGGAACGATTGGGTGCTTTGGAACACAATCAAAAGGAATGTGGACATGAAATCCGAGAGGTGAAGGAACAGCTGGCCAAATTGCTGAAAATGGTTGAGGATATGGGTAAAAGTAAAGAGGAACTTTCTTAGGGCTCTGCATCGCCTTCGGATCAACCAAAACCATTAGGTCCAGAACATACAATCCTTGCTGGATCCTGCACTTGTCAATGCCACAAAGGTTGCAATCCTAATGAAATTGTGGACAAAATCATGAAAATAATTAAAGCTGAGAGCCTGATACCAAAGATAGAAACCTTGGATCCTGTACCATACATGCAAACTGTTCGAGGTCCAAGCCAGTATCCCCACCCTACCATGGTCCAATCTTCCATTGGGATAACCACTATGGGATTCCTGAATCCCACTCCATCACCAACAACTGCCAGTTCATACTATTTCCCTCATCAATCACCTTATCCAGTACCTGGGATAGGAACCTCGAGCTATGTACAACCTCCAAAGGCCCCGTGTCCAAATCCATACCCTTACCATGCTGTTTCGCCACATCTCCATGTAAACACATTGGTTCGAACCTTAGTTCCACCACCAAGTGCCCCAACTCCTAGGTTCAATGTGACTAAGAAACGACCCCGAGATATGACCTAAAGACCTTTTGATCCCCTTCCAATTAGCTATTGAGAGCTTCTCCCTATACTGATCCAAAATCACATGGTTGCGTGTATCCTATTGAAACCTCTGTTACCACCATACCCAAATGGGTATAATCCAAATGCAAGATGTGATTATCACTATGGAATTGTTGGCTATAACATTGAAGACTGTATAGCATTCAAAAAGAAAGTTCAAACTCTTATAAATGCTGATAACTCGTATAATTATATAGTTTTTAGTTATGTTTTATTATTGTTTTGTGTCAAATACGAGTTATTATTGCTTAGTCTACTTGTGTTTATGATCTTTTATATTTTTATGTAATTTGGTGTTTTTCATGAGTTTCTTTGAGTGATTTCAGATTACTAGGTTAAATCAAGAATTAAGGGCAAATCCAATTCAGTTCCAGTTCCGACACCTTTTGCCATAAAAGCTATATCTGGAGTTTCACCGAAGCATTAAGGATGAAATTTTGACAGTGCAAAGTTAAGAGGCATATCTATCTTTTTCATGTTTTACACTTCTTGAAACGGAGTCGTTTTCCCTACCGAAATCAACCATCAAGTTGGCTGATGTGCAATGACGTCTGTTCTGCACCGTTTTGGTATTTTGACCATATCTCCCGATCCACATGCGAAAATGATCTGATTTCAACGGCTGTGGATCAGTAACTGATAGGGGCATATTTTACTAGAAGACCATTTGATCAGATCGAGCCTCCAACATTGACAAAATCGACCATCAAGCTGGCTGATCAGAATTGTCATACAACATGACGAAAATTGTTAGAAAAATGCACCCACCTATTATACCTACCTTTGAAATTTTTAAAGCTTGTCTCTTGTCATTTAGCTCTCCAAAATGTGTATAAATAGAGGGCCTTGGATGAGTATTAGGATACATTATTACATTAGTAGGATATTAGCCATTGTAAAAAAATTCTCTAAGTTTTCTTCTTTTTTCATTTCTCTAGTTTTCATTTTCTTTATTTACTTATGCTTCTTACATTTCTTTTCATTTTTAGTATGTGTTGCTAATCATATTGTTGAGGTGACGAGGTGAAGCTCTTGGTAAATGCTAAGGTTAGTCTCTTAAACATGAGCTAAAATGAATCATCATTTATAAACACTAGTATAGATAATATTTTCTTTTGGTTTAAAATCATACTTGCAAAGTAGAGATCTTGATTCATTATTGACAATGAAAATGGCACAGTAAATGCTTGGTTTCATAACCTTGATTTGTTGTAGACATATACCTTGGCATAAGGAATGCTTGGACTTTTTTTATGAGTTTTGAGGACACCAAATGAACATAATATCATATGCTATGGACGTTGGACAATTTGGACTGAATTGCTAAACCTTCCGATTGGAACCTCCTTTATGTGTGGATTTCAATTGTGTAATAAAACAAGATTAATCTTAGCATAACACCAAGAGTGGATTCTCTAACCTCAACATCCTTTCTTATTGTTTTTTTTATATCTTGTTTAATTGCTTTTATGTTATTTTGTTTATTTTGTTCTCTAATATCTTGTTTACTTTCTTTGTTATTGATTCCCTAATATCTTGTTTATTTTCTTTTTCATATATATTTATAAACTTATACTTACTAGTACGCTTCCCTGTGGTTCGACCTCGGACACCCGAGAATTTATTACTTGAACATAACCTGCACTTGGGTTTACAACTCTTAATTGAGTCTCCATCAGGTTTTTGGCGCCGTTGCCGGGGAACGAATACTAAGTATATAAGTTTATAAGTATATTTATTTTTATTGGCTGGTTATACCGCCTAATTTTCTATATATTTATATTTATATTGTATATTAACTTTGTTTTATTTTTATTGGCTGGTTATACCGCCTAATCTGTATATTAACTTTGTTTTATGCTTGTTTGGCGACGTGATTTTAGATCTCGTCGTTTAGTTAGATTTTATTGTGAAACTTTTTCAGGTAATCTTTCTAATACAACTCCTAACATGGCTGACAATGAAAGTGTTCATGCTGAAGATGAGAATAGACAAGTACGCACCATGCGTGACTACTTGCAACCAACTCGAAGCTCATCACCCTCTTGTTTTATTTTTCCTCTCAATGCAAACAACTTTTGTTTTAAACCAGGTATGATAGCTTTGCTTCCAAATTTCCATGGGTTAGAATCGGAAAGTGCTTACTCGTTTCTAAAAGACTTCGAAGATGTATGTGTCACCTTTAATGACCAACAATGTACAAATGAAATTGTCAAGCTAAAATTATTTCCTTTTTCTTTAAAAGATAAAGCAAAAATTTGGCTTCATAATTTAAAACCAAGGTCAATTGGCACATGGCAAGAATTACAAACTGAGTTTCTAAAGAAAATTTTCCCAGCACATAAAACTACTGCTTTGAAAAGACAGATTCAAAATTTCAATCAAAATCAAAATGAAGCATTTTTTCAGTGCTGGGAGCGTTTTAAAGATTTGTTAAGTTCTTGTCCACATCATGGTTTTGAAAAATGGCGTCTTATTAGTTTCTTTTATGAAAGTTTAACTCCCGAAACTAAACAATTTGTTGAAACAATGTGTAATGGTGAGTTTCTAGAAAAAGAACCTGAAGAAGCCTTTGACTACCTAGACCATTTGGCAGATAACTCTCAAGCCTGGCACACAGATAATTCCTCTGAAAGTTTCAATAGATCTAATCTTGTTTCTAACAGAGGTAAATATCATTTTAGTCAAGAAGATGAGATAAAAGCTAAAGTAGCTAATTTGGCTAGAAAGATTGAAGCCATGGAACTTAGAGAAGTAAAAGAAGTCAAAACGGTTAAAAATGAAGAAAGTTGTGGAATTTGTGAAATCATGGGGCACCCCACTTCTGAATGTCCAAACATTCCCATTCTTAAAGAAGCGTTGCATGATCAAGTAAATTCCATAAACACATTTAAAAAGCCTTTTCCTTCTCCTTACTCTGAAACGTATAACCCTGAATGGAGAAGTCATCCCAACTTCAGTTGGCGGAATAATAATCATGTTCAGGTACCACAATCTCAAAAGCCGGGCAACACTTTTTCCTATCAACCTTCACGTGTACAAACCTTGGAAGAGACATTGCAAGCATTCATGCAAACACAAGCAAATGTGAATAACCAAACTTCACAGGACATCAATGAGATCAAAAACACCTTGTCCACATTGACAGCTTCATTACGCACTCAAGAAAAAGGTAAGTTTCCTGCTCAACCTCAGCCTAACCCTTCTACTCAATGTCTTGTTTCTTGCTCCAATGAAACTCAACAGGAAAATGCCAGTTCTATCACAACTCTTCGAAGTGGAAAGGCAATTGACAAAAAGATTCTATCAAAAGACCAAGATCCTCCTTCCCCTCCGAAAAGTATTGGTAAGGATGATGGTAAGTCTGAACTTCTTGAAAATTTGGACAAAGAAAAAGGTATGCATCCTGCTCATTTTCCTCAAAGGTTGCAAACAATAAAGAATTTGAATCAAAATGCAGAAATTTATGAACTTTTCAAACAAGTTAAGATTAACATTCCTTTATTGGATGCAATCAAACAAGTTCCATCTTATGCTAAATTTTTGAAGGACATGTGCACATTTAAAAGGAAACATAATGTACAAAAGAAAGCATTTCTGACGGAAAGTGTGAGCTCAATCATTCAACACCTTACTCCACCAAAATTCAAAGATCCTGGATGTCCAACAATCTCATGCATCATTGGAAACACTAGAATAGAACGTGCATTGCTTAATCTTGGTGCTAGTGTTAATCTTTTGCCTTTTTCTGTTTATCAACAGTTAGGTTTAGGTGAACTCAAGGAAACACCTGTTACACTTCAACTAGCTGATCGTTCTGTAAAAATTCCTCGAGGGATAGTTGAAGATGTTTTGGTTCAAATTGACAATTTTTACTTCCCTGTTGATTTTATTGTTTTGGACACACATCCTGTTTCAAATCCAAATGTTCAAATTCCTGTTATGTTAGGCCGTCCATTTCTTGCAACTTCTAATGCTCTGATAAATTGCAGGAATGGTATGTTGAACATTTCTTTTGGAAATATGACTTTAGAATTAAATGTGTTCAACATTTGCAAGCAACCTGGTGATGATTCAGAAGTACATGAAGTGGATTTCATTGAAGAACTTGTTCATGAACATCTCATCACTACCACATTCCATGATCCTTTAGAAGCTTATTTAATTGAATGTGAGTTTGATAATGCTTCAGAAATTTCACACACTGATTCTTTGTTAAATTCGTTTCAGGTTAAGCATTGTTGGAAACAAAAGTTTGAGGAACTTCCATCACTCACAAATGTCACTGTACCATCAACTATTGAACCACCCAAGCTGGATTTAAAACCATTGCCATCCGAGCTAAAATATTCCTTTTTGGGTGAGAATGAAACTTTTCCAATCATAAATGAACTTGAGGAACTCAGAAATGATGCATATGAGAATTCTAAAATTCATAAAGAAAGAACTAAAGCCTTTCATGACAAGTTAATTTCAAGAAAAATATTTGATGTTGGGCAAAAAGTTCTACTTTATAATTCTAGACCTCACATATTTCCTGGTAAATTGAGATCAAGATGGACTGGCCCATTTGTGGTTAAGCATGTGTATCATTATGGAGCAGTTGACATTAAGAATCCTCAAAATGGTAACGTATTCAAGGTAAATGGACAAAGACTCAAACTCTTTTTGGAAAATCATGTTACTCAAGAAGAGGTTGTTTTTCTTTCTGATCCTTGTTTTGAAAATAACTAGATGTAAATATAATTTTTACTAATCTTCAAAAAAAAAAAAAACATTTTTTTCCCGGTTAAATGGCGGATAACGGTACTCCGTGATTATTTAAGTCGGTTCCATCAGCTACCCACAAAACTGATATTGTATATAAATTTCTCTTTCAATTTCTTTTTCATTTTTTTTTTCAAGATGGATGATATTCTCACAAGATTGCAGAAACGATTTCCTCCTTTTCCTCGAAATATTTTACTGAAGCTTTACCAAGTTCGATTTGAAAGATTAAGAATGCTTATGCATAAAGGGATTCCTGAAGACATACGTTGGATAATTGAAGCCAAGGTACGTGAAGATGAATATCTTCCTGTTTTGCATTTACCAGGTACAGGTAGAAGCACTTTTGCAAAGAAGCAACGAGCAAAGCGCATGAGTTCAAATTGCCACAAATGTGCACGATGGACGTGTAACGGTAAATGTCGTTCTATTGGGATTCTGTCCTCTAATCGAGATGATAAAATTGAATTCATTAAGGATGGACTGAGTAAGGAGAATTTGGGTAATATCCAACTTTCTCTTGAGACGCATCCTAGTGGAGACGTACAAAGAGAAATTCTTGATTTATGGCCTCAATTCCAAAGGGAATGGCAACATCTTGGGAATCTGATGTTAAAAGACCATGTTTGCCAGCTTGTAAGAAAACTGGATGGGAAGCATATCCTCGACTCATAGAAGGCGTTTATGCCGTTTCTGGACGTAAAACCAGAGGAAGATGTGAGCCACAATCACAACTACAATAAATGACTTCTCAGCTTTTGGTTTGATTTGCAATAACTTTATTTCGATTTAATTTACGTGTTGTTAGATTTGTGTAATTATTCTCGTTTTTTTTTCTTGCATTGGTCTTTTACGGTTGATTTTTCTTCTCTTTTTGATTTTCTTCCTGAAATCACGCAAAAATCTTTTGTTAGGTTAACATTTTCTTCTGACAGGTCAAATACACTTTCGGCGACATTATTACTCTTGTCTGATTCATTACTCAGTCCTCTATATATTACACCATGTACTCATTCTCTTTCAGGCACTTGAAAAAAAAATGGAAAGTACTTCGTCCCAGCGCATTAAAAAAATTTGTGTCTTTGGAGGTGCTTATCCAGGGAAAAATAACATATTCGCTGATGAAGCCATAAGAGTTGGAGTAATACTTGCCCAACAAAAGATCCAGTTGATTTATGGAGGCGGTAGTACGGGTTTAATGGGAGCAGTCGCTACATCAGCACACGCCGGAGGAAGTCCAGTTCTAGGAATCGTGCCAAAACTATTCACAGGTTTTTGTGGACCTACCGTGGGTAAGGAAATTCAAGTCTGGAGTATCCCTGAACGGATAACAATCATGTACCATTCTGCCGATGCATTCATTGCTTTACCAGGAGGTCTGGGTACATTGGAAGAAATAGCTTGCGTGGCTTCTTGGTCATCTTTGGTCACAAATAAGAAACCCATTGGTTTGCTTAATATTAATGGTTATTTTAGTAATTTGCTTTCATACTTAGATAATGCTGTGGATAATGGATTCATGTTTTCAGAGGCAAGGAGAACCATAATTTCTGCTACAACCATTGAAGATTTACTCAAAAAGCTCCAAGCTTATGAGTATTTATCTGCTACGGTTGTTTCGCAAACGCTCGGAAAAAGAAAAAGAGATATGGACGAGCAAGGAGTGGATTGCACTTTGTCTTTGTGACATTATCTAACATTTTGTTTGTTGTGTCTCAGTTATAATAAGTGGTTAGCAACCTCTGCAGGTAATATCTCCTAAATTCTACCTTTAGTAGGGGGTAAGGGACATATTTCGCTAATTTTAAAAATAAAAAAAAAAGTTTGTTGTGTTTTAAGCAATTTAGAAGTATTCATTCTGAACAAGGTCTGAGTAAGGGAGACTTGAGACATACCTTGTCAGTTTGATTTTAATCTTTTTATGTTTACTTGTTAATTTTTGTTTAGTATTTTAGGATTATTTAGGTTGCATGAGTTTGTTTTGTTTTGAGTCTTAGTTATTCCTATTCTTATGTTATTAGTTCTTTTCTCTTACACATGATTCTTTCATTTGGGTTAATAGACTTACATTGAGGACAATGTAAGAATTAAGTGTGGGGGGAACGATTTAGGATTTCTTTTATTTTTGTCTACTATTTTTTTATTTTATTTATGAGTCTTTATTATTATTATTATTATTTTTTAGTGTGTTTTAGTTCCTTTTAATACAATGATGAGATATGAATTGCATAAGTCTAAAACAGATTTATTAGTGAGAAGATTTTCATGAGAATTGAGCTTGATGTCAACCTTTTTATGAGCCAATGTTAATATGATATGTTGATTGAGAAAGAAGCATGTTTAGACTTAATCTGACTTGTATAATCATCCTTGTGAGTTTTTGAGCCTATAATGATTGATGCATTATACAAATCAATCTAATTTCTTTCTTGAGTGCTCTTATGATTACATGATTCTCTAGAACTTGCTTTAAACCGTTTGAGACTATATTGATACATGTGACAACATGAATATGATAGAGGCATTAGGATTATAACCAGAGCCAAACAGCCATCCATTATTAATGTTCTAAGAGAACATCCCCACTAGTGAGCCAATTTGAGCCTACATTAAATATGCTGTTTTATTGGTAACCACAACTTACACCTAGCCTAAATATACTTATATCCTTACCCTTTGTTCTAAAGATGGATTATATATTTTGAGACATATTGCAAAAAAACAAGGGATATTTTTAGTTGAAAATTTGGGTTAGAAACAAAAGATAAGTGTGGGGGAAGAAAAGAAAAGAAAAAGTCAAGAGAAAATGAAAGGGATCATCGTTAAATACATTTCCATATTCAAAAAAAAAAAATCTTCTCTTGAACTTCTAGTTAAAGTAAAGAAAAAGATGTTACAAAGTTGGTTAGAATGAAGCAAAGGCTCAACATGAATATTTAGCCTATGTGACTATGTACTTGTAAAGAGTTTTGAGAAATTTATTTGTATGATCTTATTATGTCTCTAAACTCTATGAACTCTTTGGAACCTTTGTGATATCTTTATCCTTTTGTTCTTTAACCACATTATAACCCTTTGGCCCCATTACAACCTTGAATAAAGACCTCTTGATTTATGAAGTTGTATGATCTAAATAGTGGAGAATAGGTGGACAAGCAAGCATATGGTAGAAGTGTTTTCATGAGATTGATTGAGTGTAAACACTTTACCACTACTTTAAAGAGTGAAAATCATGAGAGTATCCATGTGAGAGGTTGAGATTAAGTTGAATATGCACTATTTTGATTGAAATATGTTATGTTAATATTGGCTTAACTCATTTATTTACATTCAAGCATGAATTTTTGTGAAATTATTTGAGCTATTGATTAGTTTATAAGACTTGTTCAAAGATTGTCTCTAATTTATATTGAAAGGATTAGGAGTAAATATTTTTAGTCTATGTAGTTTACTTATATTTTAGTTTTTCAATGTTTGTGGGTATCGTTCTAGCAAACCCTCACGAGACTAAACTCGTCCACTAGGGACACCTAGGGGTTTAAAGGCTTGTGTCACATGCTAAGTGCCACCGTGATTTCCTACGAAAATGGATTAGATTAGATTTTCTTATTTTATTTTTATTGAGTCGTTGCTAGGGACTAGCAACAATCTAAGTGTGGGGGTGTGATAACTCGTATAATTATATAGTTTTTAGTTATGTTTTATTATTGTTTTGTGTCAAATACGAGTTATTATTGCTTAGTCTACTTGTGTTTATGATCTTTTATATTTTTATGTAATTTGGTGTTTTTCATGAGTTTCTTTGAGTGATTTCAGATTACTAGGTTAAATCAAGAATTAAGGGCAAATCCAATTCAGTTCCAGTTCCGACACCTTTTGCCATATCAGCTATATCTGGAGTTTCACCGAAGCATTAAGGCTGAAATTTTGACAATGCAAAGTTAAGAGGCATATCTATCTTTTTCATGTTTTACACTTCTTGAAACAGAGTTGTTTTCCCTACCGAAATCAACCATCAAGTTGGCTGATGTGCAATGACGTCTGTTCTGCACCGGTTTGGCATTTTGACCATATCTTCCGATCCACATGAGAAAATGATCTGATTCCAACGGCTGTGGATCAGTAACTGATAGGGGCATATTTTTCTAGAAGACCATTTGATCAGATCGAGCCTCCAACATTGACAAAATCGACCATCAAGCTGGCTGATCAGAATTGTCATACAACATGACGAAAATTGTTAGAAAAATGCACCCACCTATTATACCTACCTTTGAAATTTATAAAGTTTGTCTCTTGTCATTTAGCTCTCCAAAATGTGTATAAATAGAGGGCCTTGGATGAGTATTAGGATACATTATTACATTAGTAGGATATTAGCCATTGTAAAAAAATTCTCTAAGTTTTCTTCTTTTTTCATTTCTCTAGTTTTCTTTTTCTTTATTTACTTATGCTTCTTACATTTCTTTTTATTTTTAGTATGTGTTGCTAATCATATTGTTGAGGTGATGAGGTGAAGCTCTTGGTAAATGCTAAGGTTAGTCTCTTAAACATGAGCTAAAATGAATCATCATTTATAAACACTAGTATAGATAATATTTTCTTTTGGTTTAAAATCATACTTGCAAAGTAGAGATCTTGATTCATTATTGACAATGAAAATGGCACAGTAAATGCTTGGTTTCATAACCTTGATTTGTTGTAGACATATACCTTGGCATAAGGAATGCTTGGACTCTTTTTATGAGTTTTGAGGACACCAAATGAACATAATATCATATGCTATGGACGTTGGACAATTTGGACTGAATTGCTAAATCTTCCGATTGGAACCTCCTTTATGTGTGGATTTCAATTGTGTAATAAAACAAGATTAATCTTAGCATAACACCAAGAGTAGATTCTCTAACCTCAACATCCTTTCTTATTGTTTTTTTTATATCTTGTTTAATTGCTTTTATGTTATTTTGTTTATTTTGTTCTCTAATATCTTGTTTACTTTATTTGTTATTGATTCCCTAATATCTTGTTTATTTTCTTTTTCATATATATTTATAAACTTATACTTACTAGTACGCTTCCCTGTGGTTCGACCTCGGACACCCGAGAATTTATTACTTGAACATAACCTGCACTTGGGTTTACAACTCTTAATTGAGTCTCCATCAAATGCCAAGTGGTTGGATCCAACGACACTGATTAATAAAGGACTGGGAAAGCGCCATTAGGATTGGGAGATTTACAGCATTGAGGTGGAAAGACTTCGATCTTATATGATGTAATAGGATTTCACTTTTTCAGTAGCCGACTTTTATAGCCTTAGGATGCTAGGAAGAATAAAGTGCTTGTAAAGGACAGTTTTAACTACTGCTCAGATTTTGTAAAACATGGTTTATACCATTTTGAACATTGATATGGGAATGAATTGACTATTCTTCAGATTTATGAGATGTTGATGATTAAGTTCCTCCGACTCTTATTTCCTTCTTGATATCTTTCCCTTTTGCATTTTGCATCCGATCAATTAGTGGTCATACCATACATTCATACATGTATCATATTAGCATCAGGTTGCATTCATGCATTCATAATCAGCATGATTTTTCTGTATATATCTATGTATTAATTTGTTTATTCTTTACATGCATCATGTTGACTTTGGGGTTGTATTCATGATAAACATAGTCAGCATGATTTTTTCCGTATATGCTTATGCATTAATCTGTCATATTAACATCAGGATGCATTCATGAGACACATGGTTAGCATGATTTTCTTTGTATATACCCTGTATCAATCATTCATTGTTTGCATGTATCAGACACCATGTTGTATTCAAAGTGTATATGATCATTCATTGGGAAATATGATAAAATGTGCATGATCAGTCATTGCATATATTCATGTGTTGATTTGTTTATTCTTTGCTTGCAACATGATTGGCATCGTGATTGCATTTATTACATATATGGTCAGCATGTTTCCAGTGTACATGTCCATACATCATATTGTTTAGGCTTCACATGCATCAAATGACAATCATGGCTCATTCATCATGACATACATTTGGGGGAATAAAATAGAAGTTGGCTTGGCTTTAAGAGTCTTTGAAAGAATTTCCATTTCAAATCAGAGGTATAAGAAGTAATGAGTACCCTTTTAATACAGGCTAGTGCTATGGAGGATGAACAAGTTACCTGAATGGAAAAAATGGAAAGGGAACAGAAAGAATTGCGAGAACAGCTGGCAAAGTCTCAAGCAGAATCTAAGGATCAGGTGACTAAATTGATGGAGCTGATGTCTGCCATAATAAAAGGATACACCGAAAACTTTGTCGCTAGAGAAGGGTTAGAGGCACGAAAGGGTCAGAATGAGTGATGCCCAGAACACTGTTAACCCCGTCAATGTCCTAAACTCAGACGATCCAGCTGAGCAGGCAAAGTTGAAAAGGGTTGCAGTAAATGAGGTTGAGTTGGCAGATTCCCAAGGGAAATATCAGTTGCTAGATGAAAAGCTCCGGGTAGTAGAAAATACAGATGTATTTGGGAGTTTAGATGCGAAAGAACGATGTTTGGTCTTCGATTTAGTCATTCCTCCTAAGTTCAAGATCCCTGACTTTGTGAAATATGACGGGACGACCGACCCGTTAGCCCACATCACTATGTTCTGGCGGATGATGACAAGTCATATAGATAATGATAAGCTTTTGATTCACTGCTTTCAGGATAGCCTCTGCTGGTCAGCAATTAGGTGGTATAGTCAGTTGAGCAAGGATCAGATTCGCTCTTGGAATGACCTAGCTAGGGTTTTTCTAAACCAGTACAAGCATATGACCGACACGACGCCTAACCGTCTCACCTTGCAAAATTTGAATAAAAGAGCTACTGAGAGCCGCAAAGAATATGCGCAACGGTGGATGAGCCTGGCCGCCCAAGTACAACCGCCCTTAACTCAGAAGGAAACCATTGTCCTTATTGTGAATACACTACAGGCCCCATACTAGATACACTTGTCGGCAACACCACGACGAATTTTTCGGACATGGTAATTTTAGGGGAGATGATTGAGAATGCTATCAAGGATGAGAAATTTGAAGGAGAAAGAACATCCAATACCAAGGAAAAAAGGCATCTAAAAAGAAAAAGGAAGATACCCAAGTCGTGGACGACTTTGCCCCACCTCCCCAATTCTCCTCGTATCAGCCATTTTACTCTACCCTGAACAATGTCTCTCAAGGTTTTTATCCCTACCAACCAATGACTGCAACTACACCAGAATTTACATCTGTCTATCAATCGAATACCCTTGGGAATAATCGAAGAGGGCATAAAAAGCGAAAAAGAAATCAGGTTGACCCGATTCTTGTGACATACAGTGAGCTACTACCTCAACTCATCCAGAATCACCTTGTGACACCCATGCAATTAGAGCCTCTGAAGCCCCCTTATCCGAGCTGGTATGATGCTAATGAGTGTTGTGGTTATCATTCTGGCAATCAAGGTCACTCAACAGAGAACTGCCCCGCTTTGAAGTACAAGGTCAGGGATCTCATCAAGGCTGGTTCGATAAGTTTTGAAGATGGGAAAGCCAAGTGTCATAAGAAACATTGTGCATGATCATATTAGGTTTTTGACGCATGTAGTTCTATACACAGTGATGATGAAAGCACTTGTCTCATGTTAACATCTACATGAATTAAATGAATTTTGAATTTTAAATGCTTTGTGTTTCTCGTGTTTTAACAATAATTTGAATTTGCAAAAACAAGCATTAAGGAATTTTTAATAATGGATAGTCTCAAGAAGATTGATGATCAGTGTTACAAATGACCCAATACCTTCTCCTTTCTCTTTAGGTTTTCCTAAGCCTAAATCTCTTAAACCAAGAACACTTAAAAGACCTAATGCTTCAAGGGATATGAATGATTTGACTACATAAAACCATTGTCATCACAGAATAAGCAAAGGCGTAGATCTTAGTCTAGGCTATGAACAAAGGAACGAACTTTTTGAATTTTTTTCAAATTCCTTGAAATTCAAACAAATGAGACATTCTTTCAAGAATCTAGATTTTGATAATTTGGTGTGTGTCAAGATTGTGCTAAAACCATTCATGACCTTTCCCAATTACCACAAAACACTAATTGCCCAAATACCACTTCATGATTGACACCCTGGGGCACAATGATTAAACTAGATTATCCCTTGTCCCAGAGAAAACTCGTTTTTGGGTCATATTTTCCTTGTCTCTTCAAAGAACTCAGATTGGAAACTCAGCCTTTTCAAAATAGACCTAGACTTGCTATGTTCCTCGTTGATACAAATTCTCATGGTTAATCAAATTGGGGCATCATATGTGGAAATGATGGATACCTGGTGAAGAAGGATGGGCTAACGCATGAATCATTGGGGCATGCGATGGAAAAAAAGAGAAGAAATTTTTTTGTGATATCATGCATATGGGAATTCGGATGATTCCAAAGTGCAAAATGAAATTATGAATATCTAGTTCCCATGGGGATTGCTTTTCAATATGAATATTTGTGCTTGACATGAGAAATGGCCATCTTTCATATCCCTTTTGCATAAAAAAGAAATTATTCATAGTCACCCCTTTTGAGCCAAAAGAATTCTTTCTTCTTTGAACCCTGATCAAGGATTACCCTCTACACTGAGGGGCAAATGCGAGGAAAGATCTTTTCAAAGATCATTGAGAAATGAGTGACAGCTCAAGGACACACAAAGCAAATGGAGCCCCGAATAAAGACGAGCTCACTCCGTTGAAAAAGAAGGGGGCAAAATGAAAGCGAAAAAAAATGAAAAAAATGTGTGTTAAAAACATGGCAAATTGAAAGCCAGAAGCAAGGAAGAAAAAGAGCAAAGTCAAAAGGAAAGAAATGTCCAAGAAGGGACAAATGCTTCAAAGAGAATCCTTCTCAAAGAAAGGATCCTTGATCTGATTACCCTAAAACACATATTTTGGGCCTATTTATCCTTTCTTTCTGAACCCTGAGCCATGGCCTACATTACGTGTTTTAAAAGCCCATTTTGACCAAGCATAAATATTTAATTTGAAAGGTTTTTTCCTCAGATTTTATCCCATTTCATCGAATTATCATTTCACTAAGGAAGAATTTAGAATTCTCAAATGTATGGTAGAATAAAAAAAAAATGGAAAGAATGGGACTCTAGGGCGAAAACCCAAAAATGGGTGGTCTAGAGTAAATTTGGAAATTTTTGATGCCATCGATGATAGTGTCGATACCATAAAAGAAAAGATCTTATTAAAGGAGTGATCATCGAGGAACATTTAAGAATTCCTGAACCTCTTAAATTGACAGCTCTCATTCAGAGGATTGTCTTCAAAAATTGAAACTTTTTTCCCAAGATTAAACTTTTTGGTTTAAACATCTCGGCCAATCTTGACGCTTGTCAAAATGCCTTAATATGGAAACTAAAAGAATGTTGAATTTGCTTGGCTCTCAATGAATTCATGGTTTATAAAACCTGTTCCATTTGTGAGCCTAGAAGGGATATACATTTTTGTCATGAAGTTTTCCTGGAAAAGCCAGAATCTTGTTATACCAAACCTTGCCAATCCCAGTTCAAAAAACCCAGATTGATACTTAGAGAAATTTCTAACAATGATCATCAATCTTCAAAAGATTTATACATCACACATTGTGGGGTTAATATTTTTTGTTCAGAAGTTTTCAAAATGCGAAAACAAATAAAGAGATCTTTTGAAATACCCATTTTGATGTTGACATGAGACAAGGATTTTTCTAACTCAAAGGTGTAGAACTGCCAAGATAGGTCCTGACTTCCAGATATGATAAGAAGAAATAGAACCCGGTTCAGATCTTTGTTAATGAAAGTTTGAAAACTGTTGGGGCAAAGAGAATAGCCAAAATGAATTGAAGATATACTCTGATTTGAAGAGGAAAAATGAATTTGAAAGGCTAAGCCAAAGTCTAGAAAAACAACCGGGGGCATTTGCATCACTTATGAGCACTCATCCCTTTATCAAGCTTTTGCATCTGCATAGTGTCAGTAAGCATTTGCATCATTCATGGGTATTTGCATTGGCATTATTCCATAAGCATCTGCATTTTACCTTTACATTTACATTCTTCATGGAATTCGCATTTGTGTCATCTCAAGCAATTGCATTATTTCTAGAATCATTGCATTTTCATTATTGTGTGGTAATTGTAGTTACACCATTTATAAACCAGTTACATGAATACAATTAGTATGGGCATCTGCATCATGAAACATGGGCACCAATCCAGGCCATTGGCATTTGCACTAAGAAACATTTACATCAATCGAAGCATTTACATTTGCACCATGAAGCATGAGCACCTTGTTAAAAGACATGTGCATCTGCATCATTTCTCAAAGCCTTTGGTGGGGATATCGAGAATTTTACAATTTTAAAAGTGAACAAGTCTTCGGTGGTGATAGCTGAAGCCTCTGGTGGAGATATACAGGGTTTATAATTTTGAAAAATGAGAAATCTTCTTCTGGAGGAGTTACCCAGAATTTTACAATGAGCAAGTCTTTGGTGGTGATAGCCAAAGCTTCTGGTGGGGATATCCATAATTTTACAGTTTTAAAAGTGAACAAGTCTTCGGTGGTGATAGTTGAAGCCTATGGTAGAGATATCTAGGGTTTTATAATTTTGAAAAATGAGAAATCTTTTCTTGGAGGAGTTATCTAGAATTTTATTCAACATGTGCATCTACATCAAGAAGCATTTGCATCAAACTAATCAAATCCTATAAATATACCATTCGGCCATAACAAAAATCTTTAAGAAAAATTTTTTTTCAACCATTTTTTTTTTACGAAGAAGAGATGAAAACTTAAGTAAACATTTAAAACTTTGATTTCTATGAAAAATGTAGTAGGAAAACAAAATAGAAAATCAAGAAATCACCTTGGAAAACAAGAAGAAAACTATCCTAGAGCTTGGTAGAGATGACTACCTTCAAGCTTTTCGATTGAAAACCTTTTTTTTTCAAAACCTTTTTCTTTTATAAATTAGCTAATGTTTCCAACCTCCAAACTTATCAAAAAATGAAATCAGCCCCCTTTCTAATGGCTTGGCTAAATGGCCCTCCAATCCTTGGATGGAATTTACACTTTTTCTCCTTCAATCTTGACCCTTAGATTAAGATATTTTCATGAAAACATAAAAATGTCATCTTTCCAATTTATAGCAGCCCTTAAGATATGTACTTAGACCTTGTAATAACCTCAACCCTTAGATGCAAAAGAGGACCAATCCCATGCACTCCCTTGCTTGACCTTTTGAGTGCCTACCCTTAGTTGAGTTGTGCTCTTCATTCTTGGTCATTGGATGAGGACAACATAAAAAAGACATCTTGTAGATTAAATCCAGCCCTTAACATGTGTACTCAGCCCTTGTAGATGGCCTAATCCATTGGATGAAAAGAGTTAATCCCATGCACTCCCTTGCTTGGCCAAATGGATGCCCACCTTTGGATGAATTATGCTCATCTTTTTTCTTCCATTCTTGGCCATTAGATGAGGGTTCTTTCATGACAAATAAAAATTTCATCTTGGCATTTAAAGTTGGCCATTGGATGGTGCATTCAACTTTTCTACAAGGCACCTAAGCCATTGGATGAAAGGGGGACCATTTGTAAGGTGTTGGTGGTAGCATGTAAGCTTGATACTAAGGAATTAAATTGATCAAGCTTCCTTATTCTTCTCTATGCTAGCTGATCAAAGGAGGTAAAATCCTAGTAATTCCTTCTTCTTTCATATTTTTCTTAATTATAAATGTGCCCTTTTCGATTTCTTTGGTAAAATGACCTTTTTGACCCCCGAACCTAAATAAATAGCAACCAGACTCCAAATTCAAATTTTATTTTTTCAATACTTTCAAAATAATGAAAAATTAAATTCTGGAAGTTTTCAAAAATTTTCGAGTCCATTTGCTATTTATTTCAGATTTATTTCCAAAATTGTCCTTTTTATGCACCCGTACTTTACCATTTTTTAAATGATCTCCGAATCCAGATTTTTCTTCACCAATCTCTTCAAAATAATTTAAAAATGTGATCTGGAAGTTTTCATAATTTTTGGAACTTATTTGCTATTTTTTGCGGGATTTATTTGCTTGAATTACTACATAGTAGACCCGAGATTTGGCCATTTTGCAAACGAATCCCGAATCAAGATTTTATTTTTCCAATCTCTTCAAAATAATTTAAGAATGATATCTGCAAATTTTCAAAATTTTTGGAGCTCATTTACTATTGTTTCGGGATTTATCTGCTTGAATTACTATATAAGGGACCCGAGATTTGGCCATTTTTCAAATGAACTCCGGATCAAGATTTTATTTTGCGAATCTCTTCAAAATGATTTAAGAATGAGATTTGCAAATTTTCAAAATTTTTGGAGTTCATTTGCTATTTTTTTCAAAATTTCCAATTTTGCCTCCGAAACCAGGTTTTGCTCAAAACAAGTCCGATTTTTAGATTTTCTGATAACTCGTATAATTATATAGTTCTTAGTTATGTTTTATTATTGTTTTGTGTCAAATACGAGTTATTATTGCTTAGTCTAATTGTGTTTATGATATTTTATATTTTTATGTAATTTGGTGTTTTTCACGAGTTTCTTTGAGTGATTTCAAATTACTAGGTTAAATCAACAATTAAGGGCAAATCCAGTTCAGTTCCAGTTCCGACACCTTTTGCCATATCCGCTATATCTGGAGTTTCACTGAAGCAATAAAGCTGAATTTTTTACAGTGCAAAGTTAAGAGGCATATCTATCTTTTTCATGTTTTACACTTCTTGAAACGGAGTCGTTTTCCCTAGCGAAATCGACCATCAATTTGGCTGATGTGCAATGACGTCTGTGCTGACCTGTTTTGGTATTTTGACCATATCTTTTGATCCACATGAGCAAATGATCTGATTCCAACGGCTATGGATCCGTGACTGATAGGGGTATATTGTTCTAGAAGACCATTTGATCATATCGAGCCTCCAACATTGACAAAATCGACCATCAAGCTGGCTGATCAGAATTGTCATACAATATGACGAAAATTGTTAGAAAAATGCACCCACCTATTATACCTACCTTTGATATTTATAAAGCTTGCCTCTTGTCATTTAGCTCTCCAAAATGTGTATAAATAGAGGGCCTTGGATGATTGTAAAAATATTATACATTGATAGGATTTTAGCCATTGTAATAAAATTCTCTAAGTTTTCTTCTTTTTTCCTTTCTTTAGTTTTCTTTTTCTTTATTTACTTATGCTTCTTACATTTTTTTTCATTTTATTCATATCTAGTATGTATTGCTAATCATATTGTTGAGGTGATGAGGTGAAGCTCTTGGTAAATGCTAAGGTTAGTCTCTTAAACATGAGCTAAAATGAATCATCATTTATAAACACTAGTATAGATAATATTTTCTTTTGGTTTAAAATCATACTTGCAAAGTAGAGATCTTGATTCATTATTGACAATGAAAATGGCACAGTAAATGCTTGGTTTCATAACCTTGATTTGTTGTAGACATATACCTTGGCATAAGGAATGCTTGGACTCTTTTTATGAGTTTTGAGGACACCAAATAAACATAACATCATATGCTATGGACGTTGGACAATTTGGACTGAATTGCTAAACCTTCCGATTGGAACCTCCCTTACGTGTGGATTTCAATTGTGTAATAAAACAAGATTAATCTTAGCATAACACCAAGAGTGGATTCTCTAACCTCAACACCCTTTCTTATTGTTTTTTATATCTTGTTTAATTGCTTTTATGTCATTTTGTTTATTTTGTTCTCTAATATCTTGTTTACTTTCTTTGTTGTTGATTCCCTAATATCTTGTTTACTTTCTTTTTCTTATATATTTATAAACTTATACTTACTAATACGCTTCCCTGTGGTTCGACCTCGGATACCCGAGAATTTATTACTTGAACATAACCTGCACTTGGGTTTGTAACTCTTAATTGAGTCTCCATCAAGTTTTTGGCGCCGTTGCCGGGGAGGCAATACTAAGTATATAAGTTTATAAGTATATTTATTTTTATTGGCTGGTTATACCGCCTATATTTATTTTTATTGGCTGGTTATACCGCCTAATTTTCTATATATTTATATTGTATATTAACTTTGTTTTATTTCTATTGGCTGGTTATACCGCCTAATCTGTATATTAACTTTGTTTTATGCTTGTTTGGCGACGTGATTTTAGATCTCGTCGTTTAGTTAGATTTTATTGTGAAACTTTTTCAGGTAATCTTTCTAATACAACTCCTACCATGGCTGACAATGAAAGTGTTCATGCTAAAGATGAGAACAGACAAGTACGCACCATGCGTGACTACTTGCAACCAACTCGAAGCTCATCACCCTCTTGTTTTATTTTTCCTCTCAATGCAAACAACTTTCGTTTTAAACCAGGTATGATAGCTTTGCTTCCAAATTTCCATGGGTTAGAATCGGAAAGTGCTTACTCGTTTCTAAAAGACTTCGAAGATGTATGTGTCACCTTTAATGACCAACAATGTACAAATGAAATTGTCAAGCTAAAATTATTTCCTTTTTCTTTAAAAGATAAAGCAAAAATTTGGCTTCATAATTTAAAACCAAGGTCAATTGGCACATGGCAAGAATTTCAAACTGAGTTTCTAAAGAAAATTTTCCCAGCACATAAAACTACTGCTTTGAAAAGACAGATTCAAAATTTCAATCAAAATCAAAATGAAGCATTTTTTCAGTGCTGGGAGCGTTTTAAAGATTTGTTAAGTTCTTGTCCACATCATGGTTTTGAAAAATGGCGTCTTATTAGTTTCTTTTATGAAAGTTTAACTCCCGAAACTAAACAATTTGTTGAAACAATGTGTAACGGTGAGTTTCTAGAAAAAGAACCTGAAGAAGCCTTTGACTACCTAGACCATTTGGCAGATAACTCTCAAGCCTGGCACACAGATAATTCCTCTGAAAGTTCCAATAGATCTAATCTTGTTTCTAACAGAGGTAAATATCATTTTAGTCAAGAAGATGAGATAAAAGCTAAAGTAGCTAATTTGGCTAGAAAGATTGAAGCCATGGAACTTAGAGAAGTAAAAGAAGTCAAAACGGTTAAAAATGAAGGAAGTTGTGGAATTTGTGAAATCATGGGACACCCCACTTCTGAATGTCCAAACATTCCCATTCTTAAAGAAGCGTTGCATGATCAAGTAAATTCCATAAACACATTTAAAAAGCCTTTTCCTTCTCCTTACTCTGAAACGTATAACCCTGAATGGAGAAATCATCCCAACTTCAGTTGGCGGAATAATAATCATGTTCAGGTACCACAATCTCAAAAGCCGGGCAACACTTTTTCCTATCAACCTTCACGTGTACAAACCTTGGAAGAGACATTGCAAGCATTCATGCAAACACAAGCAAATGTGAATAACCAAACTTCACAGGACATCAATGAGATCAAAAACACCTTGTCCACATTGACAGCTTCATTATGCACTCAAGAAGAAGGTTAAGCATTGTTGGAAACAAAAGTTTGAGGAACTTCCATCACTCACAAATGTCACTGTACCAGCAATTATTGAACCACCCAAGCTGGATTCAAAACCATTGCCATCCGAGCTAAAATATTCCTTTTTGGGTGAGAATGAAACTTTTCCAGTCATAATTTCTTCACATCTTGATGAACTACAAGAAGGTACAGGTAGAAGCACTTTTGCAAAGAAGCGACGAGCAAAGCGCATGAGTTCAAATTGCCACAAATGTGCACGATGGACGTGTAACGGTAAATGTCGTTCTATTGGGATTCCGTCCTCTAATCGAGATGATAAAATTGAATTCATTAAGGATGGACTGAGTAAGGAGAATTTGGGTAATATCCAACTTTCTCTTGAGACGCATCCTAGTGGAGACGTACAAAGAGAAATTCTTGATTTATGGCCGCAATTCCAAAGGGAATGGCAACATCTTGGGAATCTGATGTTAAAAGACCCTGTTTGCCAGCTTGTAAGAAAACTGGATGGGAAGCATATCCTCGACTCATAGAAGGCGTTTAAGCCGTTTCTGGACGTAAAACCAGAGGAAGATGTGAGCCACAATCACAACTACAATAAATGACTTCTCAGCTTTTGGTTTGATTTGCAATAATTTCATTTCGGTTTAATTTACGTGTTGTTCGATTTGTGTAATTATTCTCGTTTTTTTTGTTTTTGCATTGGTCTTTTACGGTTGATTTTTCTTCTCTTTTTGATTTTCTTCCTGAAATCACGCAAAAATCTTTTGTTAGGTTAACATTTTCTTCTGACAGGTCAAATACACTTTCGGCGACATTATTACTCTTGTCTGATTCACTACTCAGTCCTCTATATATTACACCATGTACTCATTCTCTTTCAGGCACTTGAAAAAAAATGGAAAGTACTTCGTCCCAGCGCATTAAAAAAATTTGTGTCTTTGGAGGTGCTTATCCAGGGAAAAATAACATATTCGCTGATGAAGCCATAAGAGTTGGAGTAATACTTGCCCAACAAAAGATCCAGTTGATTTATGGAGGCGGTAGTACGGGTTTAATGGGAGCAGTTGCTACAGCAGCACACGCCGGAGGAAGTCCAGTTCTAGGAATCGTGCCAAAACTATTCACAGATTTTTATGGACCTACCGTGGGTAAGGAAATACAAGTCTGGAGTATCCCTGAACGGATGACAATCATGTACCATCCTGCCGATGCATTCATTGCTTTACCAGGAGGTCTGGGTACATTGGAAGAAATAGCTTGCGTGGCTTCTTGGTCATCTTTGGTCACAAATAAGAAACCCATTGGTTTGCTTAATATTAATGGTTATTTTAGTAATTTGCTTTCATATTTAGATAATGCTGTGGATAATGGATTCATGTTTTCAGAGGCAAGGAGAACCATAATTTCTGCTACAACCATTGAAGATTTACTCAAAAAGCTCCAAGCTTATGAGTATTTATCTGCTACGGTTGTTTCGCAAACGCTCGGAAAAAGAAAAAGAGATATGGACGAGCAAGGAGTGGATTGCACTCTGTCTTTGTGACATTATCTAACATTTTGTTTGTTGTGTCTCAGTTATAATAAGTGGTTAGCAACCTCTGCAGGTAATATCTCCTAAATTCTACCTTTAGTAGGGGGTAAGGGACATATTTTGCTAATTTAAAAAAAAAAATAATTTTTTGATGTGTTTTAAGCCATTTAGAAGTATTCATTCTGAACAAGGTCTGAGTAAGGGAGACTTGAGACATACCTTGTCAGTTTGATTTCTTCTTTCAAAAAAAAAAAAAAAAAGTTTGTTGTGTTTTAAGCAATTTAGAAGTATTCATTCTGAACAAGGTCTGAGTAAGGGAGACTTGAGACATACCTTGTCAGTTTGATTTTAATCTTTTTATGTTTACTTGTTAATTTTTGTTTAGTATTTTAGGATTATTTAGGTTGCATGAGTTTGTTTTGTTTTGAGTCTTAGTTATTCCTATTCTTATGTTATTAGTTCTTTTCTCTTACACATGATTCTTTCATTTGGGTTAATAGACTTACATTGAGGACAATGTAAGAATTAAGTGTGGGGGGAACGATTTAGGATTTGTTTTATTTTTGTCTACTATTTTTTTTTATGAGTCTTTATTATTATTATTATTTTTTTAATGTGTTCTAGTTCCTTTTTAATACAATGATGAGATATGAATTGCATAAGTCTAAAACAGATTTATTAGTGAGAAGATTTTCATGAGAATTGAGCTTGATGTCAACCTTTTTATGAGCCAATGTTAATATGATATGTTGATTGAGAAAGAAGCATGTTTAGACTTAATCTGACTTGTATAATCATCCTTGTGAGTTTTTGAGCCTATAATGATTGATGCATTATACAAATCAATCTAATTTCTTTCGTGAGTGCTCTTATGATTACATGATTCTCTAGAACTTGCTTTAAACCGTTTGAGACTATATTGATACATGTGACAACATGAATATGATAGAGGCATTAGGATTATAACCAGAGCCAAACAGCCATCCATTATTAATGTTCTAAGAGAACATCCCCACTAGTGAGCCAATTTGAGCCTACATTAAATATGCTATTTTATTGGTAATCAGAACTTACACCTAGCCTAAATATACTTATATCCTTACCCTTGTTCTAAAGATGGATTATATATTTTGAGACATATTGCAAAAACAAGGGATACTTTTTGAAAATTTGGGTTAGAACGAAAGATAAGTGTGGGGGAGGAGAGAGGCAAAAGTCAAGAGAAAAAGAAAGGGATCATTGTCAAATACATTCCCATATTAAAAAAAAAAAAAAATCTTCTCTTGAACTTCTAGTTAAAGTAAAGAAAAAGATGTTACAAAGTTAGTTAGAATGATGCAAAGGCTCAACATGAATATTTAGCCTATGTTATTATGTGCTTTATAAGAGTTTTGAGAAGTTTTATTCGTATGATCTTATTATGTCTCTAAACTCTATGAACTCTTTGGAACCTTTGTGATATCTTTATCCTTTTGTTCTTTAACCACATTATAACCCTTTGGCCCCATTACAACCTTGAAAAAAGACCTCTTGATTTATGAAGTTGTATGATCTAAATAGTGGAGAATAGGTGGACAAGCAAGCATATGGTAGAACTGTTTTCATGAGATTGATTGAGTGTAAACACTTTACCACTACTTTAAAGAGTGAAAATCATGAGAGTATAGTGAGAAGTTGAGATTAAGTTGAATATGCACTATTTTGATTGAAATATGTTATGTTAATATTGGCTTAACTCATTTATTTACATTCAAGCATGAATTTTTGTGAAATTCTTTGAGCTATTGATTAGTTTATAAGACTTGTTCAAAGATTGTCTCTAATTTATATTGAAAGGATTAGGAGTAAATATTTTTAGTGTATGTAGTTTACTTATATTTTAGTTTTTCAATGTTTGTGGGTATCGTTCTAGCAAACCCTCACGAGACTAAACTCGTCCACTAGGGACACCTAGGGGTTTAAAGGCTTGTGTCACATGCTAAGTGCCACCGTGATTTCCAACGAAAATGGATTAGATTAGGTTTTCTTATTTTATTTTTATTGAGTCGTTGCTAGGGACTAGCAACAATCTAAGTGTGGGGGTGTGATAACTCGTATAATTATATAGTTCTTAGTTATGTTTTATTATTGTTTTGTGTCAAATACGAGTTATTGTTGCTTAGTCTAATTGTGTTTATGATATTTTATATTTTTATGTAATTTGGTGTTTTTCACGAGTTTCTTTGAGTGATTTCAAATTACTAGGTTAAATCAACAATTAAGGGCAAATCCAGTTCAGTTCCAGTTCCGACACCTTTTTCGATAGCCGCTATATCTGGAGTTTCACTGAAGCAATAAAGCTGAATTTTTTTCAGTGCAAAGTTAAGAGGCATATCTATCTTTTTCATGTTTTACACTTCTTGAAACGGAGTCGTTTTCCCTAGCGAAATCGACCATCAATTTGGCTGATGTGCAATGACGTCTGTGCTGACCTATTTTGGTATTTTGACCATATCTTTTGATCCACATGAGCGAATGATCTGATTCTAACGGCTATGGATCCGTGACTGATAGGGGTATATTTTTCTAGAAGACCATTTGATCAGATCGAGCCTCCAACATTGACAAAATCGACCATCAAGCTGGCTGATCAGAATTGTCATACAATATGACGAAAATTGTTAGAAAAATGCACCCACCTATTATACCTACCTTTGATATTTATAAAGCTTGTCTCTTGTCATTTAGCTCTCCAAAATGTGTATAAATAGAGGGCCTTGGATGATTGTAAAAATATTATACATTGATAGGATTTTAGCCATTGTAATAAAATTCTCTAAGTTTTCTTCTTTTTTCCTTTCTTTAGTTTTCTTTTTCTTTATTTACTTATGCTTCTTACATTTTTTTTTCATTTTATTCATATCTAGTATGTATTGCTAATCATATTGTTGAGGTGATGAGGTGAAGCTCTTGGTAAATGCTAAGGTTAGTCTCTTAAACATGAGCTAAAATGAATCATCATTTATAAACACTAGTATAGATAATATTTTCTTTTGGTTTAAAATCATACTTGCAAAGTAGAGATCTTGATTCATTATTGACAATGAAAATGGCACAGTAAATGCTTGGTTTCATAACCTTGATTTGTTGTAGACATATACCTTGGCATAAGGAATGCTTGGACTCTTTTTATGAGTTTTGAGGACACCAAATGAACATAACATCATATGCTATGGACGTTGGACAATTTGGACTGAATTGCTAAACCTTCCGATTGGAACCTCCCTTACGTGTGGATTTCAATTGTGTAATAAAACAAGATTAATCTTAGCATAACACCAAGAGTGGATTCTCTAACCTCAACACCCTTTCTTATTGTTTTTTATATCTTGTTTAATTGCTTTTATGTCATTTTGTTTATTTTGTTCTCTAATATCTTGTTTACTTTCTTTGTTGTTGATTCCCTAATATCTTGTTTACTTTCTTTTTCTTATATATTTATAAACTTGTACTTACTAATACGCTTCCCTGTGGTTCGACCTCGGACACCCGAGAATTTATTACTTGAACATAACCTGCACTTGGGTTTGCAACTCTTAATTGAGTCTCCATCATTTTCTTCAAAGTGAGCCTTGAGCTATCCTTGTTTAATCACTTCTCATTAATTAGGGGCTTTAGTCCTTCGAATTGGGCCATTTCTGTAATTCTTCTAAATTTCAGCGAAATCCACCAAAAACCCTAATTCTCAATTTTCTTCCGAATTGACTTTTCTTTTAGTTTTTCTTCCATTTAGCTTCTCTATTTCCCGTAGTCAGTGCTTATATTTCATTTGGAACCTTCAGTTCTGACCAATTTGATCGTTTAAGCACTTTTCCCCAAATTTCTCGAACTAGGGTTTTTTTTTTCTACTGAACCCAACTTCAGACCTCCATATTTTTCAATGTAGACCTCGGATTGTCAAAATTCTTTCACCATCTTTCAATTGAACTTCAACTCTTGATTTTGAAAGTGGGTTTACTTTTTTAGTAGTTGACTTTTTGAGGTTTACTTTTTTAGGGTTGACTTTTCTAAGGTTGACTTTTTTCAAGTTTGACTTTTTCTATATGCTTTCTTAGACTAAGTCTCGGAGTACCACCTGCAGGATGAGAAAAGCCTTTTAGCATTCTGAAAAATCAATTTAGGAAGAAAACATATCTGTTTTAGTGGTCCAGACAAAATTAGGTGTCTGCAGTTGCCCCTCTTTGTCTATTGTTGAGAATCAGGAACCAGGCAAAGATAAACAAGCAATAATTTTGTCCGGGAATCACATGTGAAGAGATAGGAAAGGGAGTTTTCTTTTTTCCATTTTTTCTTTTTCATCATTTTTTTCTTTTTTTTCTTTTTTTTTTTGTGAAAAAGCTGTAAATAAAAGATTTTATCCTTAAATTGAGTTCACTGACTAATCAAGGCTCGACCCGTCTTAAGGAGATGGGTTCGATTTTCAAAGTGAAAATTATGCCCGAAGATCTTAAAAATTATCCCCGGAGGTCTTAAAAATGGTGCTCGGAGGCCTTATCCGTGATTTGGAAAAATGCGCTGTATGTGACTTTAAAAATGATGCTCGAAGGTCTTAAGAATGTTGCCCGGAGGCTTTACCGGTGATTTGGAAAAATGCGTTGTATGCGACTTTAAAAATGATGCCCGGAGGCCTTACCCGTGATTTGGAAAAACTATGCTCGGGGGTCTTAAAAATGGTGCCCGGAGGCCTTATCCTTGAATTGCAAAAATGCGCTGTATGTGACTTTAAAAATGATGCCCAGAGTTCTTAAGAATAGTGCCCGGAGGCCTTACCCATGATTTGGAAAAACTATGCCCGGGGGTCTTAAAAATGGTGCCCGGAGGCCTTATACGTGATTTGGAAAAATGAGCTGTATGCGACTTTAAAAATGATGCCCTAAGGTCTTAAGAATGGTGCCCGGAGGTCTTATCCATGATTTAAAAAGGAAAAACTATGCTTGGAGGTCTTAAAAATGGTCTTAACAATGATCTTTGAAGAATTGTTGAAAATTAACCTAAAGATTTTGAGAAGATGCGAATGCTTTTTGATGTTAATGCAAATGATTAACAGGATGCACATACCTCATATTGCATATGTAAATGTTTCGAATTGATGCAAATGTTTCTTGATGCTGATGTTGGATAAGATGCAAATGCTTTTAAATGCAACTGCAAATGCTCTCAGATTGATGCAACTATTTCATAGAGTGATGCAAATGCAAAATTTAACATTATACAAATGCTTCTAAATGATGCAAATGCAAGGATCAATAATGATGCAAATGCTTGATGAAAATATGCAAATGCCCCCGATCATTTTCTAAACTTTTGCTTAGCCTTCCCAATTCATTTTTCCTTTTCAAATCAAAGTATATTCTCAATTCATTGTTCAACCTTTGGCTATTCTGTTTGCCCCAACAGTTTTCAAACTCTTATTGATAGAAATCTGCTTGCTGGGTTCTATTTCTTCTTCTCATATTTGGAAATAAAGATTAACCCTAGTAGTTCCACACCTTTAGGTTAGAAAAACCTTTATCTAACGTCAACATCACAAATGGGTATTTCAAAAATATCTTTATTTATTTTCTCATTTTGAAAACTTCTGAACAAAAAATATTAACCCTACAGTGTGTAATGTACAACAATTTTGAAGACTGATGATCACTAGTAAAAATTTCTCTAAGTATCAATCTGGTTTTTTCAATTTGAATTGGCAATGCTTGGTATAACAAGATTTTGGTTGATCAAAGAAAACTTCACAACAAAATGTATGCCCTTTCTAGGCTCACGAATGAAACAGGTTTTATAAATCATGAATTTATTGAAAGTCAAACAAATTCAACATTCTTTTAGTTTCCATATCAAGGCATTTTGACAAGTGTCAAGATTGGCCGGGATGTTTAAATTGGAAAGTTTAATCTTGAAGGGAAAAAAATCTCAGTTTTTGAAGTTAATCCTCCAAATGAGAGCTAACAATTTTGGAGGTTCAGGAATTCCTAGATGTTCCTCGATGACCATTTTTCCAAGATGACCTTCTCTTTTGTGGTATCGATACTAACATAAATGGCATCGAAAATTAGCATTTTACTCTAGATCGACCATTTTTGGGTTTTTGCCCTACAGTCCCATTATTTCCATTTTTCTTTTCCTTTTTTCATTGTTTTACTATGCACTTGGGGATTCTAAATTCTTCCTTAGTGAAATGATAATTCAATGAGATGGGATAAAATATGAGGAAAAACCCTTCAAATGGAATATTCATGCTTGATCAAAATGGACTTTTAAAGCACGTAATGTAGGCCACAGTTCAGGGTTCAGAAAGAAAGGATAAATAGGCCCAAAATATGTGTTTGAGGGTAATCAGATCAATGATCATTTCTTGAGGAGGATTTTCTTTGAAGCATTTGTCCCTTTTAGACTTTTCATTCCTTATGACTTTGCTCTTTTCCTTCTTTGCTTTTGGCTTTCATTTTCCATACATTTTCACATTTTCACATTTTTTTTCTTTTTCTTTTGTTTTTGTTTTTCTCTTGCATCTTTATTTTGACAGAGTGGACCCATATTTAGTCGGGCCTCAATTTGCTTTGTATCTTTGAGTTAAGACTCATTTCTCAGTGATCTCTCCTCGCATTTGCCCCCAGTGTAGAGGGTGATCCTTGATCAGGGTTTAAAGAAAAAAGAATTCTTTTGGCTCAAAAGGGGTGATTATGGATAATTTTCTCTTTGTCATAGGGATATGAAAGATGGCCATTTATCATATCAAGCACGAATATTCTCATTGAAAAGCGATCCCCAGGGGGAAAAGATAATCAAAATTTCATTTTGCACTTTGGAATCATTCGAAATCTCATATGCATGACATCACAATTTTTGTTTTATTATTATTTTTTTGTCGCATGCCCCACTGATTCATGCGTTAGTCCCATCCTTTTTCACCATATGTCCATCATTTCCACATATGATGCCCCAATTTGATTAACCATGAGGATTTGTATCAACGAGGAACATAGCAAGTCTAGGTCTATTTTGAAAAGGTTGAGTTTCAATTATGAGTTCTTTGAAGAGACAAGGAAAATATTGCCCAAAAACGGGTTTTCTCTGGGACATGGGATAATCTAGTTTAATCATTGTGCCCCAGGGTGTCAATGATGAAGTGATGTTTGGGCAATTAGTGTTTTGTGGTTGTTGAAAATGTCATGAATGGTTTTGGCACAACCTTGACACACACCAAATTACCATGATCTAAATTCTTGAAAGAATGTCTCATTTGTTTGAATTTCAAGGAGTTCGAAAAAATTTCAAAAAGTTCGATCCTTTGTTCATAACCTAGACTAAGATCTACATCTTTGCTTATTCTATGATGACAATGGTTTTATGAAGTTCAATCATTCATATTCCTGGAAGCATTAGGTTTTCCAAGTGGTCTCGGTTCAAGGGATTTAGGCCTAGGAAAGCCTAAAAGAGAAGGGAGAAGGTATTGGGTCATTTGTAACAATGATCATCAATATTCTCGAGATTATCCATTATTAAAACTTCCTTAATGCTTGTTTCTGCAAATTCAAATTATTGTTAAAACACAACAAACACAAAGCATTTAAAATTAAAAATTCATTTAATTGATATGAATGTCGACATGAGACAAGTGTTTTCATCATAAGGTCTGAAACTACATGCATCAAAATGCTCTTATTGACATGCTTCAGAGGTAGTAATTCTCCTCCTAAAACCCTGAAAGAAACTGATTTACGGCAAAGCGGACTTCCATTGATTGATAAGCTCTGGTGTCAAAATGCCATCATGGATAAGACCTTCAATCTTTTCCCTCAGTTGTCTGCATTTTTCAGTTGAATGACCAACTACCCCCAGGTGATAACCACACTTGCTGTTAGGGTCATAACTCCTTGCTGATGGATTCGAAGCTATTTTCAAAGTTACCGGGGTAAGGTATTGATTCTTTATTAGTAAAGGCAGCAGGTCAGGGATAGGGATTGGAATTCTTTCTTGGTTGTCCAATGGTCATTTTCTGGAAACAGGCCTTGTAGCAAGGACTGGTATAGGATTAGGTGCTTGGGTTGGTAGGTAAGGATGAAGGCTTGGAGATACCTCAGTAGGGTAACATGATTGGTACGAGGGAAATTGGGAATATGGGACGAAATCTCCCATAGCTTGGACATCTTCCTCTTTCTTTCTTGGTGTCATATTTCTCCCGGCATTGGATGTTCCTTCTCCTTCAAATTAATTAAAACATTTTTAAAACCAATTTCAAGTCCGGGTTATAAACCAGAGAAATCAAAGAAGCGGGTTCGGGACTCGGTTGCGTGTGGGGAAGGATTAGCACCCCCACAACCCTCGTATAAAATGGTACCTTATTAATCGTGTGTTATCTCAAGTCTCGGTAAAAAAAAAGTCAATTCTTAATTTGGTATTTCAAGTAAATTCCCAATTTAAAGAAAAATAATTTCATATTTAATTGAAAATGATCCGGAATTTATTAATTCAAAATTTTCCTATATTCCCCAACAAACGTGGCAAAATATTGAAATTTTTATTAGTTTGGAAAACTTTTCGAATCATTCTTATTTTAAAGAAGATATTCCGTTGTTAATGATAATTGATGATATCCTCCCCAGCAAACCCGGCAGAGAACTCATGAATTATTTTAAGGAATATCTTTATTTTATTGAAAATCATTACCTTTTTCAAAACATTTTAACAAAAATATGAATATGTGTGACATAAATAAAATGACATAGCAAAGTCTAGATAATATAATGCATCCCAAATGGTATGATATAATTTAAATGTCTTAGCATATTCTAAATGAAATGAATTATTCTAAGCCATATGATATATTCTAAATGAAATGAAATGACCTAGGTAACATGATACATTCTACATGAAATGTAATATCCTAAGTCATATGATATATTCTAAATGAAATAAAATATCCTAAGTGACATAATATATTCTAAATGAAATGACCTAGGTAACATAATATATTCTATATGAAATGAAATGACCTAAGTCACATGATATATTCTAAATGGAATAAAATGATTTAAATGACATGGAAAATATAAATGATATGGCATATAATCTAAATGATATGAAATGACATGAAACATAAAATAATGCTATCATGTAATATGCATGAAAATAAAAATAAATATAATATCTAAATAAAATGCAAAGGATAGCATGTAAATTATATCATACCGAGATTTAAAAAAATCACTTTTAGAGTTTAAAAGGACTTATAAAGTATCCTAAAACAGTAGCTAAACTTTCTAATCAGCCCCCTCTAAGTAACTTAACTAAAACAGAAAAATGATTTTCCTTCAAATTCAATTCTGACTCCACTGTCCAGTTTTAAGGCATGATTTTTTACCCTATTTTTAAAAAGTCAAAAAAATATAAAAAACATAATATAGACTCAGGACATCTAAAACTACACGGTAAAAAATTGGCTTAATTTTTTGATTAGATATGACTGCCCAGAAAAATCGGGAAAGTACGAGTACTGGGTGAAAAAAACTGTTTCCCAAAACACATTTATTTGCCTTTGATAAAATCATTTAAAAATCAAAGTAAAAATGTTAGAGACTCTCCTATGGACTCACAAACAATAGCTAACACTTTTGAAAAGTTAGGCAAAAATTGGTTAAGTAAAAAAAAAAATCACAAAGGGTGAATAATCTATTTGACAACACTTTAACTTTCCACAAGTAGGCTCAAAATGAGCATGACTTTGAACCATTGATTGGTCTAAGTGATAAATCAAGTGGCAATGACATGAAATGCAGGAAAATACAGCAAATATGATGCATGAAATGCATGATTTAAAACCTAAATGACATGAAAAATGCATGGCTTCAATAAAATGACCTAGACCTAAATGAACTTGTATGGCATTTAATGCAACCAAGGTCTAAAATGCATGAATATGCATGGCAAAGCAAACCAATCCTAAACCTAAAGAATGCATGGCAATAACACAAACATATAGCATGCTTAAACAAAATGCACAACCAAATATCATGAAAAAGCAAACCTATCAACTAGCATAAAAAAATGCACACACAAAGCTTAAAAGAGAGGGATGGCTGAATAGTCTCATGCTTTAAAGTGAGCATGGAATTTTCACAAACACATGATATACTAACATGCATAACTAAAGAATAATACTCAAATCATGCAAATATAAAGTAAAGGCTTGAAAACCAATAGGCATTTTCACAAACACATGGATTAACAAAATGTAAAACAAAAACAAACTTAAACATTTTAAAAACAGAAAATCAAAAATGCAAGACAAGTAAAATAAACATGATAATAAGAGAATAGACTCAAAAATGAAAGCAAGTAAGCAACCAAATCAAAACAAGCTTCATGCTTATGCATTTGAAGAAGATTTAGAGCATCAAAACTTGTTAAATAACATGAATAACATGAAATAAAAATGCAAACAACAACTACACTAAAAGAAAAAAAAAGCAAGCCATTCAGCTACCCAAAAACAAAAGAAAAGAGGATTTTTAAAGTTTTTTCCAATAAGGTATAAAGAAGAACTTGAAGAAGAATATTAAAAACATTTATTTTAAAAAGAAAAATCAAAAGAATCTCACCAAAATAGTAATCAAAACAGCAAATCAAGAATAGAAAAACAATGAAAGTGCAAGAGTATGGTGCTTAAAGCAACCTCTAGAAGCTATATTGCAAGCTTTTTCTCTTCTAACTTTCTTTTCTATACTTTTCTTTTTGCCTTTCAACAATGGAGAGAAATCAGCCAAACAAGAGTGAATAGAGAGTGCCAATGAAAAAGAGACCCCCCTCTCCCTTGTAGTGGCCGGATGGCCCCCTATTGCTAGGATGTTGTCATTTTTTCTTCAACATATTTTCATCCAAAGGCTATTAATCCAAGATGTTTAAAATGTGAAATTATCACCCCTAGATTAGGCAATCATCTATCCACAATTATAGCTGTTCAATAATCTTAAGCCATTATGTTGACATTCTCCCTCTTCACACATTGGTCCATGTGGCTTAATTGCAAAGGCTTGATAAAAAAATAACTACATTTCTCTTCATTCTTGGCCTTTTGATTAAAAATCAGAAAATATTTTCCCACCCTTGGGCCTTGGCCGGCTGACCCCTTATCTTCCAACCCAATCTCCATTTTTTCAAAAGGCAAGAAAAGCCCTTTTTCGGTTTCTTGGGTAAAATGACCTTTTTGCCCCCCGAACATAAATAAATAGTAAACAGACTCCAACTTAAAATTTTCTTTCTTCAATACTTTCAAAATAAAAAAAAAAATAGAATTCTGGAGGTTTTCACAATTTTTCGAGCCCATTTGCTAATTATTTGGATTTTTGCTTCTAAAATTGCCCTTTTGTGCTCCCAAACTGTACCATTTTTTAAACGAGCTCCAAATCCAGATTTTTCTTCACCAATATCTTCCAAATAATTTAAAAGTATGATCTGGAAGTTTTGATAATTTTTGGAACTCATTTGGTATTTTTTTGGGATTTATCTGCTTTAATTAGTGCATAGTGGGCCCGAGATTTGGCCATTTTGCAAACGAACTCCGAATCCGGATTTTCTATCACCAATATCTTCCAAATAATTTAAGAATGAGATCTGCAAATTTTCAAAATTTTTGGAGCTCATTTACTATCTTTTCGAGATTTATCTTCTCGAATTTCTACATAAGGGACCCAGGATTTGGCCATTTTGCAAACGAACTCCAAATCTGGATTTTCTTTCTCCAATCTCTTTGAAATGATTTAAGAATGAGATCTGCAATTTTTCAAAATTTTTGGAGTTCTTTTTCTATTTTTCCCAAATTTTCCAATTTTGCCCTTTTGCCTCCAAAACCCGGTTTTGTTCAAAACAAGTCCGATTTTCAGATTTTCTTCAAACTAAGCTTTGGGCTATCCTTGTTTAATCACTCATTGTCCATTAGGGGCTTTAGTCTTACCGAATCGGGCCATTTCTGTAATTCTTCCAAATTTTATCGAAATCCACCAAAAATCCTAATTCTCGGTTTTCTTTCGGATTGACTTTTCTTTCAGTTTTTCTTCCAAGTAGCTTCTCCATTACCCGTAGTCAATGCTTATCTTTCATTTGGAACCTTCAATTTCAACCAATTTGATCGTTTAAGCACTTTTCCCTAAATTTCTCGGACTAGGGTTTTCTTTCTACTGAATCTCTGTAACCCAACTTTTGAACTCCATATCTTTCAATGTAGACCTCGGATTATCAAAATTCTTTCACCATTTTTCAATTGAACTTCAAATCTTGACTTTAAAAGTGGGTTGACCTTTTTAGTAGTTGACTTTTTGGGATTGACTTTTGAGGTTCACTTTTTCAAGTTTGACTTTTTATGCTCGTCCTTTTAGACTAAGTCTTGGAGTACCACCTGCAGGATGAAAAAAGTCTTTTACATTCTGAAACATCAATTTAAGAAGAAAACATACCTGTTTTAGTGGTCTGGACAAAATTAGGTGTCTACAGCTGCCCTTCTTTGGCTATTGCTGAGAATCAGGATTCAGGCAAAGATAAACAAACACTAATTTTGTCCGATTAGTGAGATCACATATGAAGAGAAGGGAAAGGGCTTTCATTTTTTCATTTTTCATTTTTAAATTTTTTTTTTTGTTGAAAAAAGCTGTAAATAGAAGATATTGTCCTTAAATTGAGTTCCCTGACTAATCAAGGCTCGACCCGTTTTAAGGAAACGAGTTTGATTTGCAAAGTGATAATTTGGGTAGAACCAAAAATTGAAAAGTTATCTAGGCAAAATCGTAGTTAATTTTCAAGCTGATGACTTGGGCGAAACCAGAAGTCGAAAAGTTATCTAGGCGAAAGCATAGATAACTTTCAAGGTGATGACTTGGGCGAAACCAGAAGTCGAAAACTTATCTAGGCGAAACCATAGAAAATTTTCAAGGTGATGACTTAGGCGAAACCAAAAGTCGAAAAGTTATCTAGGCGAAACCATAGATAATTTTCAAGGTGATGACTTGGGAGAAACCAGAAATCGAAAAGTTATACAGGCAAAACCATAGATAATTTTCAAGGTGATGACTTGGGCGAAACCAGAATTCGAAAAGTTATCTTAGGTCAAACCATAGATAATTTTTAAGGTGGTGACTTGGGCAAAACCAGAAGTCGAAAATTTATCTAGGCGAAACCAGAGATTATTTTCAAGGTGATGACTTAGGCGAAACTAGAAGTCGAAAAGTGATCTAGGCGAAACCATAGATAATTTTCAAGGTGATGACTTGGGCGAAGCTAAAAGTCGAAAAAGACCTGGGTGAAACCAGAGGTACTTTCTGAATATGGCGCCCGAAGGTCTTATCCATGGTTTTGTTTAATTGATTCCCGGAGGTCTTAAGAATGGTGCCCGAATGCCTTACCTGTGATTTTAAAATACCTTAACGACGGTCTCAAGGCTCGACTCATTTGATAAATAGATGAATTCGATTTAAAAGAAAAGGAAATACCTCGACGGTGGTCTCAAGGCTCGACTCATTTGATAAAACAGAATGAATTCGATTCAATACAAAAGGAAATACCTCGACGATGGTCTCAAGGCTCGACTCATTTGATAAAACAGGATGAATTCAATTTAAAACAAAAGAAAATACCTCAACGATGGCCTCAAAGCTTGACTCATTTGATAAAACATAATGAATTCGATTTAAAACAAAAGGAAATACCTCAACGGTGGTCTCAAGGCTCGACTTAGTTGATAAAACAGAATTTTTGATTTAAAACAAAAGGAAATACCTCGACGGTGGTCTCAAGGCTTGACTCATTTCATAAAACAGAATGAATTCGATTTAAAACAAAAGGAAATACATCGATGGTGGTCTCAAGGCTCGACTCATTTGATAAAACAGAATGAATTCAATTTAAAATAAAAGGAAATACCTCAACGATGGTCTCGGGGCTCGACTCATTTTATAAAACAGAAGGAGTTCACTTTGGGGAAATCTAGGGTTTCACTGATTTCTGCAATGTTAGCTAAATGCAATGATCAGAATGACATGTTTTGCAAATGCCTGTATGTTTCCTAAGAATTAATGCAATCAAATGATTGTGTCATGATTTCTAATCCATGGTTTCTTTGAGGTTCACAGATTATCCAACTTCATGATGGAGTCTTCAATTGTTCACTGATGCCCCACTTAAGGAATCCTTCACTCAAGATAACTTGTCAAACAGTCTCAGTTTTTTGACTTTTGCTGAAATTCACAGATTTTCTGACTTCATGATGGAGTCTCCAACACGTTCACTGTTTTATTTTCTTGGTGAACTTTCCAAACCTTTCCCAAGATTTAAATCTATTCGTTAGCAATACTCTGAAATCCTTTTATTAAAGATTTTTTATTACTAATCATCATTCAATTTAATAACAATCATGATGCATCTAAAAAATGTATAAAAGAAAATACGAATCAAGCAAAAAATGTCATGGAAAGGATAGCAAGAATTTATTGCAACAAATGTTTTTTTTTTTTTTTTAATTGTAAAAGTGAATATCAAGGATATAAGAAACAAATGTAATGTTATAGGTTGTAGATGCCCCGGATGCGGAATATCTTGGACCCCTCCTTTTTCAAACCATCTAAAATTTCTCTTGAACAAGCAATTTACATGGGTAACCTCTCGGCTTCCGTAGTTACGTCAGACTGAGTTGTTCCCCTTTCCTCTAATTTTCAGATACTTTCTCCCCCTTTACATAGAGCAGTGATTCGAACTTTAATCATTACTGTCATAACGTGCCAAATGCAAATTCAGCATGCTAGACACAAATCAATGGAGTCGCCACTAATCATCTAATCTAGGTATGATTAGTCACCTATACGAATCTATCCCTTTTAAAATAATCCTAAGCTTGAATAAGGTACCTTATAAAGAATAGGTTCTGGCCTACTTATCAGAATTATGTTCGGGAGTACGGTTACGTGTGAGGAAGGATTAGTACCCTCACAACGCCTATCTAAGAGATAGTACCTAATTAGTCTTGTGATACTTAAAATGTCTTAATTTAATGGTCTTGTCTATCCTATTTCATTCTAATTGTTAAAGTTAGAAATCTCGAAAATTATTTTTTAGGTCTTCCTTCCATTCATTCTGGAAAAAATTACTAAAAAATGTTTCCTCACCTCGAGAGTATTCAAAAGAAACCATTCGTTCTATTGAAGAGAATCCGTCGTCAGAAAAGTTAGATTATTCAACAAAATTATTTTCTTAAATTAATCTTCCAAAATTAATCCACATTTTATTAACGTTTGTTCGAAAAATAAATTCTGATTTTTAATATGGAAAATTATCTCTCAGAATATTCTTCTATTCGTTCTAGAGAATTTTTAAGAGAATTTTTCTCACCTAGAAATTTCTTAAAAGTCAACCATTCGCGACTCTCTTGAATTTCATCATCGAAAAAAATCTTAATTTATCCTTCAATTTTAATTAAGCATTTATTATGGAAAATTATCTTGAGAAAAAGAGATTAAAAATTAATTATTTCAAAAAAATAAATTTTGACCTTTATTGATATCAAAATCCATCTCTTAAAAAATCCTTCCATTTATTCTGGAAATTTTTTAAGAGAAATTTCTCACCTAGAAATTTCTCAGAAATCAACCATTCGTAATTTCTTTGAATTTCATCATTGGAAAAAATCTCAATTTATTAATTTTAAAAATAACTAATCTTCAAAAAAAAATTAATTAATTAAATTATTTTTATCAATAAATAAATCCATGGTTAATAATACTAAATAAATATAATAATTAATAATATAATATAAAATATAATATAATATAATATAATATAATATAATGTAATATAATATAATATAATATAATATAATATAATGTAATATAATATAATATAATATAATATAATATAATATAATAATAATTAATAATTAATAATAATAGTAGTTACTAAAATAAATAATAGTTTTTTTTAATAAAAAATTAGTTAATAAATATTTAATAAATAATAATTAGTAAATAATTAACCTGCAAAAAAAAAAAAACTTAAAATATTGTTAGTAATAATAAATACAAAGTAAATCATAAATATAATATAAATAATAAAAAGAAAATAAACAAAAAAAAAATGAACCTTACCTTTTGTAAAAAAAGGGATTTTCCTTCCAGTGCTTGAAACTAAGATATTACTCACAAACTACACACACCGTAGCTTTAGAAAAGCTATTTGTAAATCCACTTCAAACACCATCATTGATACAAAGAATAACCAATGGACAAGAAGTTAGATCCTATCATGCAAGAGATCATATCTTCAATTGTGCATTCTTAAGTCACGGAGTTATATCGCAAGGGTGAGAGAGGCTTACTTGCTGAATCTGGATCAGTAAAGTTAATCTTCTTCTCAATCGGGCTGCATATCTTGGGACTTTGGGCAATCTGAGGTTGAAGAGACATAGAGAGCGAAACCCTAACCTTTGATAAGGTAAGGTTTGGGAAATGTGGAAGAGAGGAAACAATAGTCGGGAAAAGGGAAAGCTTTCAAGTTTGAAAGGATGGGCACGTAAGCTGATCCCCCTCCCTGGCAGTCAACCCCTTCCTCTTTTTATAGGAAAAAATCCTAGAAGAAATTCAGTCCATGTGAGTAACAAGTCCTAATTAGTTTAGATAAAAACTTTATATTTATCAAAACACCTAAGCCTAATAAAAATATGAGGAAGAGTTTCAATTTGATCCAAACCCTTTTTTTTCAATTTTTTTATTTTATCCTTTTTTTTTTGTTTTTATTTAAAAATCCGAAAATAATATTAAAAATTAAGATTAAAAATAAAAAATAAACTTAAACAATATAACAACCCGGATAAAAACGGGTGTCTACAAGTACCTGAGTTGCCCTTTGTGGGTTTTCAACTCAAATGTCCTCCATTCGGTATTAAGTCGTGGGTTTTCGGCTTAAACCTCTCCTTTTTTTTTTGTATTCTACCATGCATCTGAGAATTCTAAATGCTTCCAAGGTAAAAATATCAATTCAAAAGATGGGATGAATTCTGAGAATAGTCTTTCAAATTAAATATCCATGCTTGCTCAAAATGGGCTTTTAAAGCACTTAATATAGGCCAAGGCTGAGGTTCACAAAGAAAGGATAAACAGGCCAAAAATGTGTTTAAGGCTGATTGGATCAAGGATCATTTCTTGAGGAGAGTTCATTCTTGGAACATTTGTCCCTTTTTTGGACTTTCTTTTCTTTTTTGCTTTGTTGGCTTTCATTTTCCATTCTTTGATTTCACATTTTCCAATGGCTCTCTTTTTGCCATGATTTTTTTCTTATTTTTCCTTGCATTTACTCTCCAGTGTAGAGGGTGATTCTTGATCAAGGTTTAAAGAAAGAAATAATTCCTAAGGCTCAAAGGGGTGACTAAGGATAATTTCTTCTTAGTGAAAGGAATATGAATGATGGCCATTCATCATATCAAGCATGAATATTCTCATTAAAAAGCAATCTACAGGGGAGATAGATATATAGAATTTCTATTTTTACACTTGGAATCATTCGAATTTCCATGTGCACAGCAGCATCACATATATATTTTTTTTCAAGCATAATACTTCTTCAGTTCATCAGCATTCACAGGATTTCTGAAATGCTCCCCTTTCATCCGAGTTAAAATCAATGCTTCTCTAGAAAAAGTTCTTTTTACCACATAGGGTCGTTCCCAATTTAGAGCCCACTTTCCTCGCGGGCCCTTTACTATAGGGAGAATTTTCCGCAGTACCAACTCCCCCTCTCGAAACTGTCTAAGACTAACTTTCTTGTTATGGGCTCGAATCATCCTTTTCTGATACAACTATCCGTGACAAATTGCTTTCAATCTTTTCTCCTCGATGAGATTCAACTGTTCATAACGAGCTCTAACCCATTCTGCTTCTTCTAAGCCAACTTCCATCAAAACCCGAAGTGAAGGGATTTCAACTTAAATAGGTAGCACTGCTTCCATCCCGTATACCAAAGACAATGGCATTGCCCCTGTATATGTGCGGACCGAAGTACGATATGCATGCAGAGCAAAAGGCAAGATCTCATGCCAATCCTTATACACATCGGTCATCTTCTCAACAATCTTCTTGATGTTCTTATTGGCTGCTTCTACTGCCCCATTTATCTTCGGACGGTAAGGTGCCGAATTAAGATGTGTGATCTTGAACTAAGTACGCATTTCTCTCATCATCTTAATGTTAAAATTGAGAGCATTATCCAAAATAATTATTGCTGGCAACCCATAACGGCATATTATTTCTTTCTTAACAAATTTGCATACCACCGACTTTGTTACATTCGCATAGGAAGCAGCTTCTACCCACTTTGTGAAATAATCTATGGCCACCAAGATGAAACGATGTCCATTTGAAGCTTTCGGTGTAATAGGTCCAATCATATCCATTCCCCATATTGAAAAAAGGCCATGGTGCAGTCATGACATGCAATGGTGATGGCGGCATATGAATCTTATCTGCATATATCTGGCATTTATGGCACTTCTGGGAATAACTGATACAATCTCCTTCCATTGTCGACCAATAATACCCTAACCTCATAATCTACTTAGCAAGCATGTGACCTAATTGAGTTCCACATATCCCTTCATGGACCTCTTCTATAATTCTCCGAGCTTCGGCAGATCCGACATATCTAAATAAGACTTGGTCTTTTCCTTTCTTGTAGAGAATCTCACTGTCTAGAACAAAACCCATTACTAGCCTTCTCAGAGTCCTCTTGTCATTTTCTATTGCTTGTTCTGGATACTGTTGACTCTTGATGTACTGCAAGATGTCGTTATACCAAGGGAGGCCATCTGCTTCTTCTTCAATACTCAGACAATGGGCAGGAGACTTATATATACTTATCTTTATTGGCACAACTTCAGCCCCTTCATTCACTTTAAACATTGATGACAAAGTAGCCAGAGCATCTGTCATTCGGTTTTCTTCTCGAGGGAAGTAATTGAAATTCACTTCTTCAAATTCCTCCAATAAACTCAGTATGAGTTTTCGGTATCGGATTAGCTTTATATCTCGAGTTTTCCATTCTCCCCGTAGCTGGTATATCACTAGGGCTAAGTATTTGTAAACTTCCAATACTTTGATCTTTCTATCCACTGCAGCACGAAGGCCCATAGTACACGCTTCATACTCGGTGTTTGTACAGTCAAAATCCAATCTAACAGTGAAAGGATAATAATCTTCTTCTGGGGATATGAGCACTGCACCGATTCCATGCCCCATGGCATTAGATGCGCCATCAAATTACATTTTCCATACTTTCTTCTTAAGGGGAATCTCATCTGCTTGCGAAACATATATCAAATCTTCATCTGGGAAATCAAAGTTCAACTGCTCATAATCTTCCACTGTCCAACTTGCTAAGAATTCAACCATTGCACTGCCCTTGATAGCTTTTCGACTTGCATATACAATGTCATATTCTGACAATAAAACCTGCCATCTTGTTGTTCTCTCTGATAAAGAAGGTGCTTCCAACATGTACTTGATTGGATCTAGCTTGGCAATCAACCATGTTGTGTGGTACAAAATGTACTGTCTGAGCCTTTGAGAAGTCCAAGCTAAGGCACAACACAACTTTTCTACCAACGAATATTTCAACTCATAACTGTGAACTTCTTGCTGAGGTAGTAAACTGCCTGTTCTTTCTTTCCAGTCTCATCAAGCTGCCCCAAAACACAACCCATGGATCTCTCAAATACTGATAAATACAATATCATTGGTTTATCCGGAACAGGTGGCATTAATACTGGTGGGTTGGATAAATAATGTTTAACCTTTACAAATGCAATCTGACAACCTTTATCCCATTCTACTGGATCACGCTTCCGAAGTGAGAAATAAATCGGGCAATGTAATTCAATCTCCCTAGAAAGCCTCGTACTTCTTTTTGAGTACGAGGTGGTGGTAAATTTTGAATGGCCTTCACTTTATCCGGGTCAATCTCAATTCCCCTTTTGCTGATGACAAAACCCAGCAATTTTCTCGAGGTGACTCCAAAAGTGCATTTTGCCGGATTTAGCTTGAGTCTAAACTTTCTTAGTCGTTCGAAGAGCTTCTTAAGATTCGCAATACGCTCTTCTTCTCCTTGTGATTTTGCAATCATATCATCAACATAGATCTCAATTCCTTTATGCATCATATCATGAAACAAGGTCACCATGGCTCTTTGATATGTTTCCCCAGCATTCTTCATACCTTGTAGCAGAAGGTTCCCCACATTGTAACAAATGTGGTTTTCCCCATATCTTTCGGTGCCATCTTAATCTGATTGTATCCTGAGAATCCATCCATGAAAGAAAATAAAGAACTCTTCATCGTATTATCCAACAGAGTATCGATATGGGGCAAAGGGAAATTATCTTTAGAGTCAAAATCACCCGTGCAAATGGGTTTTTCAAAATTAATTTTAGAATTACTGACAAGAAAGTCCTCATATTCCGCATTCGTACACCTGTAAATAGGTGGAGTAGAAACAATACAGGAAAATATATATAATGAAAATAAAATAAATAGTAAAAATGAAAGAATATGGACACATCAATATGAATAAAATGCATTGTGCTTGTTATTTATTGAGTGAAAATCTTTAAACAAAAAGCCCATTAAAGAAAAAAACTCTTAATATCTCTGGGTAAAGATAATTAAGATTGTTTTTTAAAGCATTACTTTGGAATAGACTTAAAAACCATGGGCAACTCAGTCGCACTCCAATTGGTCAGTCTATATCCTGGTGGACAAGGTCGCACCATCCAGTTCGTATTGTCACTTTCCATCCCTTCTTCCTTAGTCATGCAAATTACCATTTCCTAAATCTGCCCCCTTTTATTCACATGGAATTTTTCAAAAGCTTGCTCAATCATTATGAGTTCATCCTCTGAATTCTTTTCTCCGAATAGAAAACCAGCAAAGCAAAAGTTGTGAAGGATTGGTGGGAAAGTCATGGGTTCCCATTCAATATCCATACCCGTGAAATGGGCCATCCTCCTTTGTCAGTTCCTTTGAATGTGTTTCCTCCTCTCATGGGCCTTCGAAAGATACCCTAAGCCAAATCGATCTTTCTTTCCCACTGCTTCTATTGCTTGGGCCATCCCTTGAAGATATTTTCCAAGACCTTTTCCAGCCCTGCAGCCCTTTCCCACTGTAGTTCTTACTCACACCCTTGTGTTCTTGGACAACCTTGGTTTTGGATTTTTTCGTCCTTCAGCGACGAAAACCGCATGTACGAATTCCAAAGATCGAAAAAAATATTCTATGGCATTTTCATTGGGTTCAACATAAGGAGATTCAGTAGATGCAAAGGCTATTATGTCTTCTTCTCCTGATACAGTGACCAAACAACCTCCATCAAAAATTTCAGCTTTTGGTAGAGAGACGAGGGTATAGCACCTGCTGAATGTATCCACGGGCTTTTCGACCAGCAATTATAGGACAAATTAATATCCATGACCTGAAAGTTCACCGTATAGGTGCATGGGCCTATCTCCAGAAGAACCCCAATAGTTCCCATTACCTCTCTCCTGGTACCATCAAAAGCCCTAACTACTGTGCAACTCGGTAACATATAAGACATATCCACTAGCAACTTAGACAGGGTTCCCAAGGGCATTACATTTAATGAAGAACCATTATCCAGAAGAACCCTTGGTAGTATATACCCCTTGCAGGTGGTAGTTATGTGAAGAGGCTTTGTGGACCCAACACCATTGGGTGGTATTTCATCATAACTGAAATATATATGGTCGTCTGCCGCAATGTTTCCCACCAGCCTGTCTAACTTTTCTACCGATATGTTGTTAGGTAGATATGCCTAATTCAACACTCTCAACAGGGCATTTCTGTGTGGCTCTGAGTTTAATAGCAGAGATAAGATGGATATTCTTAATGGCTGACGTTGTAATTGCTCAACCACACTATACTCGCTATGTTTTACGAACTTTAAAAACTCGCAGGCCTCCTTCTCATTCACCGGCTCTTTTATCTTGTTTGCCGGGGCTGATCCTCTCTCTGCTTCTTTTGACAAATCCATCTCAATATGGATTGGTTCAGCTGCTTTCTTCCCTTTATTCAATCCTCCATCTTTTCTTGTTGATCCCTGTTCAACAACCTCGAAGGCATAACACCTTTCACTTTGTGTTAAGTTCCCCACACCTGTAATATCTTGCTGACTTGAAGATCCAGGCATAACCATGCTGCAGTCATATTTCCATGGTGCAGTTTTACTTTCCTTGTCTGAAAAGGAAGAAGGAAAATCTATGATTAGCTTAGGCACAATTTCCTCAACAACTGGAGTAGTCTTCTCTGGTTCATCATAATAGATGATCAAAGGTCTTCCTATTCTATAGCCAGCCGCATTCTCAATAACCTCTACTTCCTCCTCTATCTCCTCGTAAAACTGGGCCTCTCCGTCATCCATAATCTTTTGGACTTTAGCCAGAAAGTCCCCGCAATCCTGTATGATATGACCACTACATTTATGGAATGGGCACCAATTCTACACCTGTTGGTATATGCCTTAGAGCCAATCGGTTTGGTCAGGCATAAACTACCAATAATGCAAACCCATCAATATATCTTAGTGATACAAGGTTTTCCTTCATGTTAGTACAATGATAAGGAGTTATTAAGTACTAATCGGATGAAGCCCATGGAACATAATGGCCTTGCAAAGGAATTATATATAATTGTGAGATTTTTATGCATCAAAGCCATGTTCCTAAAACGGTTCTTGGTCATTGTATTGCCAAGATGGGGCATTAGCAATGCTCAAAGACTAGTACATTTTAAGCCTACTTACTTAGTAAGCAACTGATCTCACGTGTTGAAGTATATGAGATACTTTAGGATAACATGTAGGTGCTTGTCTGTTGAACAAGTTCACTAAACATGACCCACTATGAGAACTCCATTTGGTATTGTCACTCAAGTGTCTATGGAAACGTTCTCACGTGTCAATTGTGTAAATAGTCCTCTGACTTGTGATACCAGGTCATCTTGTATGGGGAGTGTCATACTTTGATTCCATCACGAACGGGTCCCTAACACAGAGTGACGCTTATGGTAGGGTGGTTTTGGGTATGACATTAACGATACGAAGATGGATGAGTGATCCAGAGAAGATTCACCACTCTAAGTGACTTCGGAGACATATCTCATATGTTCTTGGCTTAAGTTAACTTGATGGAATCTCTAGCCATAGTATGATGAATTTACGAGAAATAGTTTCTCTAAATTCAAAAAGTTAACCAAAAGTTACAAAAACTAATATGGATTGAGCATGAGTAGACACTACACCATGCTCATGGTCTGTCTGGGATATTTGGTGAAAGGACCCAATTACACTTATAGACTGAACACGAAAGGTTATGTCGAGACTAACTTGACTCTCCAGTATTTGGGTGGTCATGATGGTTTGCTAGAGTCCACTCATGATCTATGAGTATAAATTAATTTGATTAATTTATATTCAATGCCAACATATTGGAAGCCTAATGGGTCACATACAGAAATGTGAATTAAGAGATTAAAATGGAAAGAGCCTAATTGATTAATTTGAGAATTTAATCAATAGGACTTAATTAAATAGTTTAATTAAGTGGAAGGACTTAAGGGCAAATACATAAGAGCTATTGTCCATAGTCCAAACCCTAGAGTGATTGTCGCCCCCTATAAAAGAAACATGATAGCTTGGTCGACCTCCCTATGGCTCCCTAGCCGCATATTAGAGGCTTTGGTCTCTTCTTGATTTCTTGACTTCCTCCTTGCCTCTTCATGGATTGCTAGAGAGAAAAACTTTTTCTTTCATGAGAGCAAAGGCATAGAGTGAAGAAGAAAAATCAAGATAATCCTAGAGGGTGGCGCATCAAACCCGGAGAAGCAAGAAAAGCGTTTTCTTCTTCTTGATACATATGAAGCATTCGGCCATGGTATGTTTAGATGGGGAGAGGTTTCTTCAAGCCTAAACTACTAGCATCTTTTTCAGCAAGACTCCATTCCTACCCTATGAAGGTTTTCTTGATAATCTTGTGTGGATTACCGTTAGAGGCCAAACACTTGTGTGGCTTGATGTCTTGGATTGACAGCTTGGTGTTCAAGATTGAGTGGGCTGTTTGTAAACTCAAGACTACTAGATCTTTGAGTTAAGGTATGATTCTTGATTAGATGTATGCTTTATAATTACAAGATCGCATTAAAATTTTACAAGCATGATCTTGTTAGATTCGACTATCTCTTTGTTTATTTTTTCGCTGCGTTCATGTTCATCTTTAATTCGATTAATGTTTAAGCATGAGGTTGAATCCCAACAGTGGTATCAGAGCCTAGCTTGGAAGTTTTTTGTGATTTACATGTTTAATTCTTGGTAATATTCAATTGGATTGAATTGTGTGTTGATCTAACAAAGTTCTTTCAAGAAAAACGTTTTCTTGTTTTGTTTCAATTCTGACAGCTTCTGTTTGCAATCTGATCTTGGTGTTTTGAATTGTTTAAAATTGATTTGATCAATGTTTAACCTTGCCATATGATTGCATGACACAAATAAGTTAAAAGAAACAAGTTTGGATTTGATTTGAATTGGTTTTGGTGCTTGAATTTCGAAGAAAACAAGTGCAGGATTTTCCTGCACACCTGCTGTAAGTTGCGGTTTTGACATGGTTAGATGTGTCCAAAAATTTTGAAAATTTGAGGAGAAGTCTGAAACATGTCTATCTTTATTTTTTAATTTTTGGTGAATTTTTTGATTTTTTTTATTGCCAAAACTGCCTCTCAAAGTTGTGCAAACAATTTGCATGGTTGCTGCAATTTTCTGGGCAGCCTTGAGTTCTTGAATTTGATTCTTGAATTGTAGGTATAATTGGCTAAAAATCAAAGAGTGAATTGTGTGTGAATTGTTCACCACTTAGCAACCAAAAGAGGTTTCTTTGAGGCAAACGTTGCCCCAACAAGAGCTGCAGGTTACGGCGACGTGACTTACTAAAGGTGGGAGGCGGCTACACACAAAAGTTGTGTGTTAGGGCATCACTTTCTATTTTTGGAAATTCTTATTCTTTGGAATTTTGGAGTTGTAGAAATTGTTTCCTAGTCAAGATTGGATTCATAAGAGTTAGGAATGCACCTAATCTATCCTTGTGGAAATTGTTTCCTAGTTGGACAAGGACTCCAAAAAGTTAGGAGAAGATACAAAACTTTCATTGTAGAGATAGTTTCCTAATCAAACTTGAACTTCCTAAGGTGTTAGGAAATCTAATTAAATTGTTTAATTAGATGGAAGATTTTAATTCAATGAATCCTAATTGGATTAGGACTCAAATAAATTGAATTAAAATTAAAATTGCAAGATAATTTGAGCCTAGTATATTTAAATGAGTTTAAATATTACTTTCTTTAAATGACACACAAGATTACTAAGTGATATTAAATATGTATGCATTTATTTTTATGCTTTATGATGTGATTATGAAAGCATAAGGATGGTTATGGACTTAGACCTTAGACTTAGGTCATGGATGGTTAAATTTTTTTTTTGGTATTTTTTATAAATAGGGTCTGCGAACCCTGCTTTTTCTTATTTATTTCTGGAGTTGTAAATTCTCTTGTCACCTAACTCCCCTCGAATGTAACTCAAGGTTTCTACTAAAGATATGTAAATGTTATATAGGCTTATAGATTTAGATTTAGGCTAAGATTAGAATTTATGTAATTCCCAAATTTAAGGAGACAAGGCGCCAAGAAGAAAGAACCAAGGAGATCACCATCAAGACTTATGAAGACTATGTATGGTATCCTAGGAATTTGACCAACTAGTTTCCTAATGGCTCAAGGAAACTAGAGTAGTAAAGTCCATAATCATCCTAGTAGATTGCATGAGATAGATTTATTTTTGAATTTATATGTGTGATATATATTTGAATAAATGCTATGCATGTCAATCAACAAAGAAAAGCAATGAGACCTAATTAATGAAATAAAGAAATCCCTCATTAAATTATATTGAGTCCATGTTACGCATGATAAGTTGTCTTCCACCATCTTAACAAGATAACTAGAGTTCTTCCAGTAGGAGGCTTGTTGAGTCACTCAAGGTCAAACTACTACACGAATATGTTTGATTTATAGGGTGGGCCTTACTCAACTAAGTGTTATGTTATCCGGATGCGACAAACTTGATCGCATGACATTTAGAGGCAAGGTTAGGCGAAATGCATATGATGCATTTAGGCAAAGAGTTGTCACCTAACTGATAAAGGAGTTGCATAGAGATGCAATTGGCAAGCAAAGTTACCTACTCAATTAGTTTCAACATGGCTTGTTGAGTCACTCAAGGTCATGGTGGGATGAAAGGGGTCCTTACTCACCAACAAGTTTAAAAGTTAAATTTTTGGAATAGTAGAGGAGGGATACTATGTTGACAAAATAGTGAGAATAATCATTCAAACTTTAAAACCTGGTTTTAATGATTGCAATTTTCACAATGACTATTATATGCATTGGTTAATATGGGATATAAATTGTCATGGCAGGTTAACTAGTCACTTGATTGCATACTTGATGCAAAGTCGATTTCACTAATCAATGAAATGAATGTCTATGTCCTAAATGATCCATAAGGTATTTAGCAATGAGAAGTTAAAATATCTCGAGGAATTGTTCAATGAAAGATGATTATAAGGTAGCCTATGAGGCATCATGTGCTAATGGATGAATCGATAGGTTTTAGAAACTTGGTTGAATTATGGATCATAATCTAAGTATGGACTTAGTTCTTTCTTCATTGTCTAGGAGAAATTAGCAAATCGTGTTGTAGGACAACATGAACCGATAGGTGTTGCTAAATGTGCTCACTAGACTAGAAGATCATCCATTTTGTTACTTCCACCAAGGGAAGGTAACCGAAGAAACGTTCTTCAAAGTAAGGATGATGAGATGAAGAAAGAAATTGATATCGATCAAAAGGACATACCATCATTGTGGCAATGCAAGGCTTTGGACGCTTAAATGCAAGAAGTATATTTGATACTTGAACTGAAGAGAAACTTGAGAAGTTTCACTTCATGGTTATTATGAGTTTGTTTTCACTACCTTTAGGTATATGATACCTATAATATTGGTTCAAAGATATGTATGACATATAGATGAAACTAATGATAAGGACAAGTGAAAAAAGAATAAGACCAAGAAGGTGGCAACCTAGTTGATTCTTGATCAAGCTTGCCAACATATTCATGATGAATGTTTTAGAAACATTATCATTGATATTTCGGTTATGCTAGCATTAGATGCTTGGCCATTCATCCTAGAATGAACTGAAAGGTCATATGGAATTTGTTCTATATTATGGACTTATTACACTCATAATAAGCTAGAAACTTGCATAAAAGATAATCAAAGGTTGTTCAAGTCAGAAGTATAAGATCAAAAGTATGTAGATACTAATAGTTTCTTTGATTATGAATCAAAGGAAATCTTATACAAAACTTGACAACTAGATGAGCTTTGGCTCAAGGAATTTCATAATGAGATTATGAAACTAATTTAGTTAAAGAGCATTCTTATTAAGATATGATCTAAATGAAGAATGACTTGAAACTAAATTGATTGATTATCTAATAAAACTCATATCACATGAATTGGATGGACATCACTATGTAATGACATAGAAAGTCCATGATGCTCCAAATAGCCAAGATTGTCGAAACACTAACCAGTAAGGGATTTCAAGTTGTAATGGTAAAACAAACATTCATATGGGATATGAGATGTTTAGTTTTAAGATTACAAATGTGCATTCAAAAGAGTTTTGAATTCACATCCCATAGGAGAGTAAATAAGTTTACTTTGAATGTTTCTACACAAGTAGGAAACAGTGGGAGTATTATGACATTTTAAAAGTTAAAAGTCATAGGTTGAAATCTGATATTATGCATAGGATGCATAAAGGCACAAGGATTTAGTAGGATGCATTATGATGCATTACTCATAAGTGATGAGTCTACTAAACATAATGATTAAGTAGGATGCATAATGATGCATAACTCATAAGAGATGAGTCTACTTAATAGAACATTGTTAGACAATGGATTGAGATATCCAGTTTTGATAATGACATTCAATAGTTGAATTTAACAAAAGGATGAGATATCTTTTGTGCACACCTAAGGGTTGGTGGGAGTAATACAGATTTCTCATCAAACAATGTATATCAGATACATTGGTGATTAAAAGATGAATGGACTAGTATTGCTAAGATCTAACAGATTTAGCACCAACTGATTGGATTAAATGTTAAAGGAGTTTAACATGAAGAAAATCCAACAAGTGACTTAATGTTATGATGTTAATAAATCATTCATTTGGAAACGTTCCAAATTGGGGAGGTCTGAATTATTTATATTTTGAGTCATAATACAAACCTTTTGTTTAAGGCTACAAGAAGGTGTATTTGGATCCATAGCTCATTGGGCTAATTAAAAGATTTCTAGTTGTTAAAGTTACAACATGAGCTATAAGGAATCGGGTTTCATTGTGATCCGGATAAGTATTGTGACAATGATAATAGAGATTATCAAAAGTATATGACTGAAGCATATTCTCACAATAAAATACTGAAGTTATGTCTTAGTAGAGACACAATTGCTAAACGAAAGAGTTCGGCATTGGATGCGTTAGCGATTGGCTTACTGCAAGTGGGCGATTGTTGGTATATGCCCTAGAGCCAATCGGTTTGGTTAGGTATAAACTACCAATAATGCAAACCCATCACTATATCTTAGTGATACAAGGTTTTCCTTCATGTTAGTACAATGATAAGGAGTTATTAAGTACTAATCGGATGAAGCCCATGGAACATAATGGCCTTGCAGAGGAATTATATATAATTGTGAGATCCTTATGCATCAAAGCCATGTTCCTAAAATGGTTCTTGGTCATCATATTGCCAATACGGGGCATTGGCAATGCTCAAAGATAGGTACATGTTAAGCCTACTTAGTTAGTAAGCAATTGATCTCACGTGTTGAAGTATATGAGATACTTTAGGATAACATATAGGTCCTTGTCTGTTGAACAAGTTCACTGAACATGACCTGTTGTGAGAACTCCATTTGGTATTGTCACTCAAGTGTCAATGGAAACGTTCTCACGTGTAAGTCGTGTAAGTAGTCATCTGACTTGTGATACCAGGTCATCTTGTATGGGGAGTGTCATACTTTGATTCCATCAGGAACGGGTCCCTAACATAGAGTGATGCTTATGGTAGGGTGGTTTTGGGTATGACTTGAACCATACGAAGATGGATGAGTGATCCAGAAAGGATTCACCACTCCAAGTGACTTCGGAGACATATCTCATATGTTCTTAGCTTAAGTTAACTTGATGGAATCTCTGGCCAGAGTATGATGAATTTAGGAGAAATTGTTTCTCTAAATTCACAAAGTTAACCAAAAGTTGTAAGAACTAATATGGATTGAACATGAGTAGACACTGCACCATGCTCATGGTCTTTCTGGGATATTTGGTGAAAGGACCGAATATCAATGTCGAGACTGACTTGACTCTCTAGAATTTGGGTGGTCATGATGGCTTGCTAGAGTCCGCTCATGATCTATGAGTATAAATTAACTAGATTAATTTATATTCATTTCCAACATATTGGAAGCCTAATGGGTCACACATAGAAAGGTGAATTAAGAGATTAAAATGGAAAGAGCCTAATTGATTAATTTGAGAATTAGATCAATAGGGACTTAATTAAATAGTTTAATTAAGTGGAAGGACTGAAGGGTAAATACATAAGAGCTATTGTCCATAGTCCAAACCCTGGAGTGATTGCCGTCCATTATAAAAGAAACATGATAGCTTGGCCGACCTCCCTATGGCCTCCTAGCCGCATATGTGATATGCTTAGAGGCTTTGGTGTCTTCTTGATTTCTTGACTTCCTCCTTGCCTCTTCATGGATTGCTAGAGAGAAAAATGTTCTCTTTCAAGAGAGCAAAGGTATAGAGTGAAGAAGAAAGAAGATCAAGATAATCCTAGAGGTTGGCGCATCAGACCCGGAGAAGCAAGAAAAGCGTTTTCTTCTCTTGATGCTTATGAAGCATTCGGCCATGGTATGTTTAGATAGGGAGAGGTTTCTTGAAACTTAAACTACTAGCATCGTTTTCGGCAAGACTCCATTCCTACCTTATGATGGTTTTCTTGATCATCTTGTGTGGATTACCGTTAGAGCCTAGACACTTGTGTGGCTTGAAGTCTTGGATTGACAGCTTGGTATTCAAGATTGAGTGGGCTATTTGTAAACTCAAGATTACTAGATCTTTGAGTTAAGGTATGATTCTTGATCAGATGTATGCTTTATAATTACAAGATCGCATTAAAATTTCATGTTTGAGCATGAGGTCGAATCACAACAGCACCCTCTTTGCAACCATTTTTAAACTGTCTGCATCCCCCGCTATTCCTGCCTTAACCATCTCTACCCATATTGTTAACATTGGAGTCTTGACTTCCTTGGCATCCCTTTTTACCCTTCTGATTTCCCCTGTCCATACTGCATTTAGCCGATTCTCAGCATGATCGGGCAATGGGTTTTCCGCTACATTCGACCCATTCTTTGACCCAAACTTCAAAACTCTGGTATTGATTAAACTTTGGACTTTTTTTTTGAAGGCAACGCAATCCTCAGTCGAATGCCCCTGAATTCCTGCGAGATATGCACAATTGGTATTTCCATTGTACCACTTTGGGTATGGTAGGGTCAAAGGTTTAAGATATACGGGCGCAATAAGTTGGCCTTGTAGTAATTTGGAAATAGCTCACCATAGGTGGTAGGAGTGGGATCAAACTGGGGCTTTTGATTGTTCCTTGGTGAACGATAGTTATTGCGCACGGGACCTTGAGTATTTGGGATAGTGTTTTGAGGAAGGGTTATTTGTGGGGATATACTAGTTGGAAACGGCTGTTGTGGTATATTGGTATAAGGGAATGGATTTTGGGTAAGGTGGTTCACATTGGGGTAGTAAGAATTATACCCGGGTAAAGTGTGTAAGGTGTAGGAGGTGCATAAAATGTAGTAGGAGTATAGGGCCCGGGAGGTGTGTATGGTGTCTCCTCTTTCTTTTTTGTAGGGAAAACCCTCTTCGGGGTAGCAGACTCACCCCTTTTCATTTTCCCGTTCTTAATGGCAGACTCTATCATCTGCCTGGATATCACCATATCTGCAAATTCCTTGGTGGCACTCCCCACCAATTTATCATAATAAGGTTCTTTTAGGGTATAGATGAAATGCACTATAGTTTCCTTGTTGGTCAAAGGAGGTTGTACTTGTGTAGCCAAGTCTCTCCATCTCTGAGAATATTCTTTAAAGCTTTCAATAGCTTTCTTTTCCATGTTTTGCAGAGTTAGACGGTCAGGCACCATGTTCGTCACATGCTTGTATTGTTCCATGAAAGCTTTGCCTAGATCCATCCAGGAACAGATCTTTGTACAGGTAAGCTGGTTATACCACCGAGTTGCGGACCCTATCAAGCTATCTTGAAAATAGCGGATAAGCAATTTTTCATCTTCATCATGTCCGGTCATTTTCTGGCAATACATGGATAGATGTGCTGATGAGTTAGTAGTTTCGTTATATTTTTCAAAGTCTGGTAGTTTGAACTTTGGAGGAATCACCAGACCGTGCACTAAACTCATCTCTTTGGCATCCAGACTGCCACATAGCTCCGCTCCTTCAACTGCCCTCAATCTTTGCTCCAGTATCTGATATTTTTTCTGAGATTCTCTTGTTTCAACCCTCTTCAACTCAGTCATCTTTGCCCTTTCCTTTTCAGCCAATTCCTCAAAGTCTAGAATCTCCACATCAATTGGACCAACCCCAATATTACCCCTTTTAGGACCAAAATTATGTGCTTCAGCCGCTGGTTGGATGTAAATATAGGATGCTGTGCCAATCGAAAGTTCATTTCCCACATGCTGGAATGTCTGGCCATTCTTCTGTACCACCTCTAGTCGGTTTTCCTGGTTTACTATCCCCATTCCTGTAACTGAATTTTCCCCTCGCCATTTCTGCCTCATCATGGTATTCATCATCTCCATGAGTTTGGTCATTTGTTTCCGTGACTCCTCTTGAGACTTAGCCAACTATTCCTGCAGTTCCCTTTGAATTCTTTCCATCCTTTCAATTTTAGCAAGCTGACCATTCTCCATAGCTCTGGCTTGAGATCGAGTATTGTAGGGGTGTCGAAAGTCTGATTCTTTCTGAGTGCGACCAATTGTACCTTTAGTTTTATAAACCATGGATTAGAAATTATTGACACATTTTTTATTTTATTTTATAAAAATGAATGAATGAATAAATGACTAAATGTTAATGAATGAACAAATAAGTACATGAATATGAATGAATAATTATAAAGAATAAATGAATGGACAAATAAATAAATGACTAAGTGTATGAATAATCTATAAAGAATAAATGAATGAATGATTATAAATATAAATAAGTGAATAAACAAACAAAATATACAAAGGAAAGAACAAATGAATGATGAATGCATTTAAAAGTATTTGCCCTAGGATAATTCCGACCAAACGGTCTTTCATTGATTTCCTGGAACTAAATACATCAAAGAAAAAAGATCATTTCTTAAGACAATCTGATAATCTGTCTATCCTAATTTAAAAATGCTATTACAAAACACCAGTCCTATAGTAACTCCCTCGGGTCTTGGACCTTTTTTACTGTCCTCTTTTGATTGCCTTGCTCTTCAATCTGACCCCTACTTGTTCACGGCCCTTTGACATGTCATCAGAAGCATCACCGTGTAAGCTTTCATTAGCTTGTTTTTCCAGTTGATTGGCTCGGGCTTCCTCATGCTTTGCTCTCTCTTTCCAATAGTTCTTCTCCTTCTTGAGGTTTTTGACCTCTTGCTCCCATTCCCGAAAGTCTTGAGGGTCCCCTCAAATCTGAGCTCGAAGTGGTACCTCTTGTTCTCCAAGTGTAATTCCTGAAGATCGCTCTTAGTAGTGTCCCTTTCTCTCTTGATCTTTTCCTTTTCTCTTTCTCGAGCTGATTCCATATTTTTCATGTCCTCAAGCTCTTCTTGGAGTCGGGCACTCTTTTTGCTCATTTGGGCCTTTTCTTTTTCAAATCCTTCCCTTGCAATTTCTAACTTTGATGGCACTTCCTTCGGTGGCGAACTCAAGAGCTGAATTTTTCCCATCTGATGTCAACAATCTATCATTAATCCTCAATTCCCTCCATGCTAGGTAGTCGGGTGTGACAATGTCGGCATATCTAGCTACCTCCACCTGATGAGTTTTCTTCCATTCTAATACAATCGCACGTACCTTTCCCGAGTATCCGTCTTCTCCATAAACAAATTTCAAATCACTAAGGTCATGGGTCGTAGGACTAAACTGACGGGATTCCAATTGTCTTAGTACCAACAATGGTGCATAGCTTACTCCTCCCTATACTCCCAATAATGGAACAAAAGCTTTATCCCCGCACTTGTACAATGTCGGCATAGAAGCTATCCATGGAGCTCTCCAAATTATCATCTCAGCCTTGATATTCTGAAATATGTTGATCCATTGTTCCTCAGTCCTATTTTCAAGTCAATCCCTCTTAAGAAATTCACCAATCGGTGCAAAAGACTTCCAATACGAGTGAAGAGGGAAATTCTCCTGTTTACAAAAATGGCTTTGAACCCATATGTAAAGAAGCTGTATATAACCTATAAAGCGCCATTTTCTTTATCGTCTACAAAAATTCAGCGATCGAATTGCTTCTGCTATAATTTCTGGGGCTGGGTTTATCCTCTATTCAAACCTCTCAAAAACATCAAATACCGCCACATCCACATACCCTAATGTCTTTGGGAAGATAACTAAACCATAGATAGCCAAAGCCAAAATATTCCTAACTATCTCTTTACTTGAATGGATGTGGATTAAGGTCCGTAAAACATCCCATGAGATATAGTGACTTACCCCTTTCCGGACAACATTGCCTTCGACCCAATTTCTTTCCACTCCCAGAATCTTAGACATTTTTTTCTTGAAACCCGGCGTCTTTGTATCCCTCAAATAAATACGGTCGGGAATAACGTTCTCAATATGCAGCAAGGTCAAATATTCCTCTATGGTTGGAGTCATATCCTCTCGGTTGAAAGTAAAACACCGATAAGCTGGAATCCAGAATAGCACAACAGCCCGGATCACCTCACCACTGACATTAACCTGAACTAACAGTGCTATGTCCCCATAAGTCTGAGTGAAGGCTTCTTTTTCTGATATGTTCCATTGATTCCATATATCCATCAATTCTCGAAGATCATTTTGCCTGATAGTAACATCAACCTCGGCTGGCAAATACTGACACATATCCCATTTTCAAACAATCCCCATTATCCTGCTTACTTTCTCAGACTATTTCCTAACCTCTAAATGCTTCTCGACCACTGAGACATTTTGACCCTCCATGGATGCCCTTTTGGTTGAATATTATCCCAAGACCAATAAGCTTCCATGTGCAAAAAATGATGACAATAATGCAACAAAAAAAAAAAAAGAACAACAATAACAACAAAAAGAAAATGAATTAGTAACGGGAATAAATTCCAATAATACAAAAACATATAATTCAAAATAATAATTATCCCTGAGGACGCGAACAAAATTTCAGCATTATAACACCCTTGGGACGACACACCAACACTTATTACGGGCATTGTGATGTACGTTCATCATTGTCCGATTTTCAAAAATAAACTTATTTGGAAAGTAGAATAGAAGGATTGGAAATATTTCTCCATGTGTTCTTAACTTCGGGATATCTAATTGGAAATCCGGCATGGCTTCGCCTAGGTTTACTATATGAAGGTGAATTAGTTCTAAAAGCCCTGAATTGTTCCTCACTGTAGCCGGTGAAAGCTAGTAAGGACCCCAATAAAAGCGGGTTCAATTCGTTAGAGTCTATTTCCCTAGCCCATTCGGATTGTTAATCACGAAGGCTTAGGTAATTTAGTACTCCGGAAGTGTTTCACTAGCCCATGCGGATTGTTAATCACGAAGGCTTAGTTACTTTGCTCCCACCTAAAAGGACGGAACCCGGGTACAGGACTCATGATATGCAAATGCACGTGTAGTGTGTGAGGAGAAATAACAAACCTTTCACCACCTATTCTACATCCCTTATTCTACATGCCCCAACAAGATTAAACAACATAAGTCATCAATTAATCAATAAATGAATATATGCACCAAAAATAACAAGAGAACAATTATAATATGTATGCACATGAATATGGACATATTTAAAAACATTTTATTATTTTAGAAATTATCCTTATATTTTTTTTTAAATGTGGGAATTAAAATTAAATACCAATTAAACAAACAAAGCCAAGACTTTGATAACACACGACTAATTCTAGGCCTGACTATCTAATAGTCCCCAGTGGAGTCGCCAAGCTGTCGCAACCTAAAAATTAACAAGTCTTATCGCAAGACTTTATTATTCGTTAAATGTGACATTAAAAAAAAAAAAAAAAAGAGGAAAAGTCGACTTAATTCCTCTTAAAAATGAAGGTTTTGAAAATGACCTCAAAAAAAGAAATGGAGCCGCCACCAATCTTTTTTAGCTAGGTGTGATCGGCCACCTATTAAAACCAGTTTTATAAAACATTTTAAAATTAATTAAAACATTTTTAAAACCAATTTCAAGTCCGCGTTTTAAACCAGAGAAATCAAAGAAGCGAGTTCAGTACTCGATTACGTGTGGGGAAGGATTAGAACCCCCACAAATGCCCATATAAAACGGTACCTTATTAATCTTGTGTTATCTCAAGTCTCGGTAAAAAACAAAAGTCGATTTTTAATTTGGTATTTCAAGTTAATTCCCAATTTAAAGAATAATAATTCCATTTTTAATTGAAAATGATCCGGAATTTATTAATTCGAAAATTTTCTATATTCCCCAACAAACGTGGCAAAATATAAAAAAAAAATTTATTAGTTTGGAAAACTTTCCGAATCATTCTTATTTTAAAGAAGATATTCCGTTGTTAATGATATTTGATGATATCCTCCACATCAAACCCGACAGAGAACTCATGAATTTTTTTAACTCAGGAATATCTTTATTTTATTGAAAATCATTACCTTTTTCAAAATATTTTAACAAAAATATGAATATGAATATGTGTGACATAAATAAAATGACATAGCAAAGTCTAAATAGTATAATGCAACCTAAATGGTATGATATAATTTAAATGTCTTAGCATATTCTAAATGAAGTGAAATGAAATATTCTAAGTCATATGATATATTCTAAATGAAATGAAATGACCTAGGTAATATGATATATTCTATATGAAATATAATATCCTAAGTCATATGATATATTCTAAATTAAATAAAATATCCTAAGTGACATAATATATTCTAAATGAAATGAAATGACCTAGGTAACATAATATATTCTATATGAAATGAAATGACCTAAGTCACATGATATATTCTAAATGGAATAAAATGATTTAAATGACATGGAAAATATAAATGATATGGCATATAATCTAAATGATATGAAATGACATGAAACATAAAATAATGCTATCATGTAATATGCATGAAAAGAAAAATAAAATAATAATGCATGAACATAATATATAATAAATAATGTGACAAAAATAAATAACTAAATAAAAAGCATAGGATAGCATGTAATATTCAAAACCATATAACAATTAATATAAAATAAAAAATTAAAATCGAAGACAATAACACCATCATGAAAATTAACATAGCAAAAATCACATATTATATAGTATGCATGAATATGGAAAATGAAATGCATGAGAATGTATTTTTTTCCTTTAATTAAGAAAATCCGTATATATAAAAAGATATCCGGCTACCTTAGAAAAATATATCAAATTAAATATTCTAAAACAAAAATATTTTGTGATTGTTTGAAAACAATTTTGAAAAGCTTAGATTAAAAATAAAAACTTAGCTAAACCCTTTTCAAATGGCTCTAATTTCCTAAGTTTAAAATCCCAGACTTGACCACCTTTTACCCGAGATTTAAAAAAATCATTTTTACAGTTTAAAATGGCTTAGAAACTATCCTAAAACAGTACCTAAACTTACTAATCAGCCCCCTCTAAGCAACTTAACCAAAACAAAAAAAAAAATGATTTTCCTTCAAATTCAATTATGACTCCACTGTCCAGTTTTAAAGCATGATTTTTTACCCTATTTTTAAAAATTCAAAAACATCTAAAAAAATAATGGAGACTCAAGACATGTAAAAATACGTTGGAAAAATCGGCTTAATTTTTTATTATATATGACTACCCAGAAAAATTGGGAAAGTACGAGTATTGGGTGAATAAAAAAACTGTTTTGCCAAAACATATTTTTTGCCTTTGATAAAATAATTTAAAAATCAAAGTAAAAATGTTAGAGACTCTCCTAAGGACTCACAAACAATAGCTAACACTTTTGAAAAGTTAGGGAAAAATTGGTTAAGTAAAAAATAATCACAAAGGTAGAATAATCAATTTGACAACTCTTTAATTTTCCACAAGTATGCTCAAAATGAGCATGACTTTGAACCATTGATTGGTCTAAGTCATAAATCAAGTGGCAATGACATGAAATGCATGAAAATACAGGAAATATAATGCATGAAATGCATGATTTAAAACCTAAATGACATGAAAAATGCATGGCTTCAATACAATAACCTAGACCTAAATAAACTTGTATGGCATTTAATGCAACCTAGGTCTAAAATGCATGAATATGCATGGAAAAGCAAACCAATCCTAAACAAAAAGAATGCATGGAGATAACACAAACATATAGCATGCTTAAACAAAATAACAACCAAATATCATGAAAATGCAAACCTATCAACTAGCATAAAAAAAATGCACACACAAATCTTAAAAGAGAGAGATGGCCGAATGGTCTCATGCTTTAAAATAGGCATGACATTTTCACAAACACATGATATAATAACATGCATAACTAAAGAATAATACTCAAATCATGCAAATATAAAGTAAAGGCTTGAAAACCAATAGGCATTTTCACAAACACATGGATTAACAAAATGCAAAACATAAACATTTTGAAAACAGAAAATAAAAAATGCAAGACAAGTAAAATAAACATGATAATAAGAGAATATACTCAAAAATGGAAGCAAACAAGCAACCAAATCAAAACAAGCTTCATGCTTATGTATTTGAAGAAGATTTAGAGCATAAAAACTTGTTAAATATCATGAAATAAAAATGTAAACAGCAACTACACTAAAAAAAAGCAAGCCATTCGGCCACCCAAAAACAAAAGAAAAGAAGTTTTTCAAAGTTTTTCAAAAAGGTATAAAAAAAACTTGAAGAAGAATATTAAAAACACTTATTTTAAAAAGAAAAATCAAAAGAAACTCACCAAAATAGTAATCAAAACAGCAAATCAAGAATAGAAAATCAAGGAAAGTGCAAGAGTATGGTGTCTAAAGCAACCTCTAGAAGCTATATTGCAAGCTTTTTCTCTTCTAACTTTCTTTTCTTTTCTAAACTTTTCTTTTTGCCTTTCAACATTGGAGAGAAATCAGCAAAACAAGAGTGAATAGAGAGTGCCAATGAAAGAGAGACTCCCCTCTCCCTTGTAGTGGCCGAATGGTCCCCTTTTACTAGGATGTTGTCATTTTTTCTTCAACCAATTTTCATCCAAAGGCTATTAATCCAAGATGTTTAAAATGTGAAATTATCACCCTTAGATTAGGCAATCAGCTATCCACAATTACAGTTGTTCAAGAATCTTAAGCTATTATGTTGACATTCTCTCTCTTCATGCATTGGTCCATGTGGTTTAATTGCAAAGGCTTGATAAAAAAATAACTACCTTCCTCTTCATTGATGGCCTTTTGATTAAAAATCAGAAAATATTTGCCCACCCTTGGGCCTTGGCCAGCTGACACCTTATCTTCCAGCCCAATCTCCATTTTTCCAAAAGGCAAGAAAAGGCCTTTTCGATTTCTTGGGTAAAATGACCTTTTTGCCCCCCGAACATAAATAAATAGAAAACGGACTCCAAATTCAAATTTTCTTTTTTCAATACTTTCAAAATAATAATGAATTTTGGAGGTTTTCAAAAATTTTTGAGCCCATTTGCTATTTATTTGGATTTTTCTTACAAAATTGCCCTTTGTGCTCCCAAACTTTGCCATTTTTAAACGAGCTCCAAATCCAGATTTTTCTTCACCAATCTCTTCCAAATAATTTAAAAGTATGATCTGGAAGTTTTCATAATTTTTGGAACTCATTTGGTATTTTTTCGGGATTTATTTGCTTGAATTACTATATAGTGGGCCCGGGATTTGGCCATTTTGCAAACGAACTCCGAATCTGGATTTTCTTTTGCCAATCTCTTCCAAATAATTTAAGAATGAGATCTACAAATTTTCAAAAATTTTGGAGCTCATTTACTATTTTTTCGGGATTTATCTTCTTGAATTTCTACATAAGGGACCCGGGATTTGGCCATTTTACAAACGAACTCCGAATCTGAATTTTCTTTCGCCAATCTCTTTGAAATGATTCAAGAATGAGATTTAAAAATTTTCAGAATTTTTGGAGTTCATTTTCTATTTTTCCCAAATTTTCGAATTTTGCCCTTTTGTCTCTAAAACCCGATTTTGTTCAAAACAAGTCCGATTTTCATATTTTCTTCGATTTGAGCTTTGGGATATCCTTGTTTAATCACTCTTTATCAATTAGAGGCTTTATTCTTACCGAATCGGGCCATTTCTATAATTCTTCCAAATTTCATCGAAATCCACCAAAAACCCTAATTCTCGGTTTTCTTCCGGATTGATGTTTCTTTTATTTTTTCTTCCAATTAACTTCTCTATTACCCGTAGTCAGTACTTATGTTTCATTTGGAACCTTCAATTTTGACCAATTTGATCGTTTAAGCACTTTTCCCCAAATTTCTCGGACTAGGGTTTCTTTTCTACTAAATCTCCGTAACCCAACTTTCGAACTCCATATTTTTCAATGTAGACCTCAGATCATCGAAATTCTTTCGCCATTTTTCAATTGAACTTCAGATCTTGATTTTGAAAGTGGGTTGACTTTTTCAATAGTTGACTTTTTGGGGTTGACTTTTTGGGGTTAACGTTTTCAAGTTTGACTTTTTTTGCTTGCCTTCTTAGACTAAGTCTCGGAGCCACCTGCAGGATGAAAAAGGTCTTTTTACATTCTGAAACATCAATTTAAGAAGAAAACATACCTGTTTTAGTGGTCCGAACAAAATTAGGTGTCTACATCGGTTACATACTTTTACTGGTTTAGAAAAGCCCTGGCTAAATAATTCCAAGAGCAAATCTGATCCTTGCTCAACTGACTATACCACCTAATTGCAAACCCGCTGAGGCTATCCTGGAAGTAGTGAATCAAAAGCTTATCATTATTTGTGTGACTTGCCATCTTTTGGTAGAATATGGTGATGTGGGTCGATGGATCGGTTGTCTCGTCATATTTCACAAAGTCAGGGACCTTGAATTTAGGAGGAATGACTAAATTGAGGACCAAGCATTGTTCCTTCGCATCCACAATCCCGAATACATCTGTATTTTCAACTGCCCGGAGCCTTTCATCTAACAACTGATATTTCCCTCAGGAATCTGTCAACTCAGCCATGTTTGACTCAACCATTTTCAACTTTTCCCATTCAGCAGGGTCGTCTAAGTTCAGGGTGTTGCTGGGTTAACTGTGTTCTGGCCATCCATCATTACGACCTCACTCTGACCTTTTTGTGCCTCTAACCCTTCTCTGGCGGCAAAGTTTTCAGTGTATCCTTTTCCCTTGATTACGACGGACATCAGCTCCATCAATTTAGTCATCCGATCCTTAGATTCTGCTTGAGACTTTGCCAGTTGTTCTCGCAATTCTTCCTGTACCCTTTCCATTCTTTCCATTCGGGCAACTTGTTCATTCTCCATAACACTAGCATGTATTTTAAAGGGTACTCAGTACTTCTTATACCTCTTATTTGAATGGAAGCTTCTTCAAAACTCTTAAAGCCAAGCCAGCTTCTGTTTTACTTCCCCAAATGTATGTCATGATGATTGAGCCATATGTGAAGAATAAACAAAATGATGTATGGACATATATAGTGGAAATATGTTGACCATGTATGTAATAAATGCAATCACGATGCCAATTTGCTGCAAGCAAAGAATAAACAAATCAATGCATGGATATATGCAATGAATGACCATGTATATTTCAGCTTATTTCTCAATCAATGATCGTATTCACTATAAATGCAACACGATGTCAATTATGATGCATGTAAACAATGAATGATTAACATAGAGTATATACAAAGAAACTCATGCTGACCATGTGTGTTATGAATGTGACCTAATGCTAACATGATGTATGTAATAAGCAAATTAGTGCATGAACATATAGAGAAATTATGTTGACTATGTTTATCATAAATACCACCTGATGCTACCAAGATGCATGTATGAATGTATGGTATGACAAATAATTGATCGGATGCAAAATGCAAAGGGGAAGATACCACGGAGGAAATAAGAATCAGAGGAACTTAATCATCAACATCTCATAAATTGAAGCACAACCAATTCATTCCCAAATCAACATTAACAATGGTATAAACCATGTTTACAAAATCATGAGCAGTGGTTAAAACTGTCTTTACAAGTATTTAATTCTTTCTAGCATCCTAAGGCTATAAGAGCCGGCTATTGAAAAAGTGAAATCCTACTACATCATATCAGACCAAAGTCTTTCTACATCATTACCGTAAATCTCCCAATCCTTATGACGCTTTCCCAGCCCTCTATCAATCAGTGTCATTGGATCGATCCACTTGATCTCTATAAGAGATTTCTTTTTGAATGCGATACAGTCTTCAATGCTATGGCCAGCAATTCAATAGTGATAATCACATCTTGCATTTGGATTATACCACTTTGGATATAGTGGTAATAGGGGTTTCAGCGGGATACAGGCAACCATGTGATTTTGGATCAGTATAGGGAGAAGCTCTCGGTAGCTGATTGGAATGGGATCATATTGCTCTTGAGTCTTGTTTTTGGGTTGTTTCTTAATCACACATGGCTTAGGAGTTGGGGCACTTGGTGGTGGCACTAAGGTCCGAACCGGAGTGTTTACATAGGGAGATGGCGAAATAACAAGGCAAGGGTATGGATTTGGACACGGGACCCTTGGAGGTTGTACATAATTTGAGGTTCCTATCCTGGATGCTTGATAAGGTGATTGATGAGGGAAATAGTACGAACTACCAGTTGGTGGTGATGGAGTGGGATTTAGGGATCCCGTAGTGATCCTCCCAGTGGACAATTGGGCCATAGTAAGGTGAGGATACTGGTTTGGACCTAGGGCCAATTGCAAGGACTGTTTGAGATCTGAGGTTTCTATCCTTGGTATCAGGCTCTCGGGTTTAATCATTTTCACGATTTTGTCCACAATTTCATCAGTATTGCAACTTTTGTGGCATTGACAACTGCAGGATCCAGCAATGATTGTATGTTCTAGACCTAATGGTTTTGGTTGATCCGAAGGCGATGCAGAGCTCTGAGAAAATTCCGCCTTACTCTTACCCATATCCTCAAACATATTCATCATTTTGACAAGCTGCTCTTTCACCTCCCGCATTTCATCTCCAAACTTATCTTGATTTTGTTCCAAAGCACCCAATCATTCCTCCAATTATTTCCTCATATCTCGAACCCCTTTCATGCAAATTAAAATATCATGAGATTAAGAATACAATTATGAATGTACATGCTCTATTCTTACGTGCATGAATGTACTGATGATTAATGCATGAGCATATATAGAGAAATTATGATGACTATGTATGCCATGGATGCAATCTAATGATGCATTTAAAGAATGAATAAATTGATGCATAGGTATATACAAATAATGACCATGCATGTCATAAACGTATTCTACAATAAGTGACTATACATGCTATGACTATAACATGATGCCAAAATGATACATGCATAGAATAAATGAATTAACACAAAGGTATATACAAAGAAATCAATGATTACACGAAATTGGTGGGACATAAATCTTGATTATTCAAAAATCTCATTATGCAAGATTTGCCTCCAAATTTAACCCATGATTTTTTTTTTTTTTTTTAAATATGTTTTCTCTATGAAAAACCAAACATATTATTCTTCAAAAGAATTTCAGAATAATGTATCCTACTATGGTACAATATACAAATGTTCATGTAATGCTACCGGTTTATGAAATCATCAAATGAGATTATTTTTACCAACTGTTTATTGCAAAGAATGAGATAAAAAATACAACCATGAATGTACATGCTCTTTTCACACATGCATGAAATGTGCAAAATGCAAAAATGTTTGAAGAAGAATGTTTATTTTGAATTTCAAAAAGTTAGTGAACACTTGCCCTAACATTATCCACCCATTTAGGCATCACAAAGCCTTTGGGGTGGACTATCATATTTATTATGGGCGATGTACATTTATCGTTGCCCGATCTACAACCCTTATTCAGAGTAATAAAAGGTTAGAAATATCCCTCCATGTGTTCCTAACTTTTGTGTATCTAACGAAAATCTGGCATGGCTTCGCCTAGGTTCACTATATGAGGGTGAATCGGTTCTAAAGGCCCCGAATTGCTCCTCACTGTCGCCGGTGAAGGCTAGTAAGGCACCCCGATAAAAGCGGGTTCAATTCGTTAGAGTATATTTTCCTAAGCCCATACGGAGTATCATCATGAAGGCTTTTGGTACTTTATACTCCGGAAGTGTTTCACTAGCCTATACGGAGGATCATCATGAAGGCGTAGTTACTTTACTCCCACTTAAAAGGACGGAACCCGGGTATAGAGTTCATGTTATGCAAATGTAGTGTGTGAGGAGGAACAACAAACCTTTCACCACCTATTCTACACCTCTTATCGTAAATACCCCAACAATTTATTAAAACAACGATCAAGAATAGTGTAACGCATTAACCAACAAGCAATAGTAATTTACAACATTAAATAACTAGAAAACAATAATAAAAATAATATGAACATATTTAAAACATTTTATTATTTTCAAAATTCTCTTTTATATTAAAAAATGTGGGAAATAAAATTAAATACCAATTAAACCAACAAAATCGGAACTTTAATAACACACGACTAATTCTAGGCCTAACTCTCTTATAGTCTCCAGTGGAGTCGCCAAGTTGTCGATACGTGATCCCTGACGCGAGGACCCGTTCGAGTGAGAGGGATACAGAAGCAGAGGAAAAGATGACTTAATTCCTCTAGAATGAAATAAAAGGTCGAGGGTATGAAAACAACATCGAAAAAAGACATGGAGTCACCACCAATCTTTTTTGGCTAGTCTGATCAACCACCTACTAAAACCGGTTTTATAAAACATTTTAAAATTAATTAAACATTTTTAAAAACCAATTTCAAGTCTGCATTATAAACCAGAGAAAATTGAAGAATCGGGTTCGGGACTCGGATACGTGCGGGGAAGGATTAACACCCCCACAACGCCCGTATAAAACGGTACCTTACTAATCATATGTTATCTCAAGTCTCGGTAAAAAGTTGGTTTTTAATTTAGCATTTCAAGTTAATTCCCAATTTAAAGAAAAATAATTCCATTTTTAATTGAAAGTGATCTTGAATTTATTAATTCCAAATTTTCCTATATTCCCCAACAAAATCGGCAAAATATAGAAATTTTTATTTATTTGGAAAACTTTCCAAATCATTCTCGTTTTTTGAAAGAAAGATATTCCTTTATTAATGATAATTGATGATATTCCATCCAGCAAACCTGGTAGAGAACTCATGAATTATTTTAACTCGGGAATATCTTTATTTTTTATTGAAAATCATTATCCTTTTTTTTTAAAAAAAATATTTAAAAAATGAATATGAACATGTATGACATAAATAAAATGACATAGCAAAGTCTAGATAATATAATGCAACCTAAATGATATGACATAATTTAAATGACATAGTATCTTCTAGATGAAATGAAAAATCCTAAGTATCATGGTATATTCTAAATGAAATAAAATGATTTAAATGACATGGCAATTTTAAATGATATGGCATATCCTAAATAAGATAATCTAAATGACATGGAATATTATCTAATTGACATGGAATATGAAACATTAAATAATGCTATCATGATATATGCATGAAAATAAAAATAAAATAATGCATGAACATAGTATATGCTAAATAATGTGACAAGAATAAATAACTAAATAAAAAGCATAGGATAGCATGAAATATTCAAAAAATCATATAACAAACAATAACCATCATAAAAGGTGAATCCAAATAATAATAATACCATAGCAAATTTCATAGCAAAAGTCACATATTAAATAAAATGAATGAAATGGAAAATGCAATGCATGAAAATGTATTTTTTTCCTTTAATTAAAGAAATCCGTATATCTAAAAAAGATATCCGGCTACCTTAGGAAAATATGTCAAATTAGATTTTCTAAAAAACAAAACTTTGTGATTGTTTGAAAACAATTTTGAACAAAAACTTGAATGAAGATTAAAACCCCTACCAAACCCTTTTAAAATGGCTCTAATTTCCTAAGTTTAAAATCCTGGACTTGACCACCCTTAACCCGAGATTTATAGAATCATTTTTAAAGTTTAAAAAGGCTTAGAAATTATCCTAAGACAGTAGCTAAAGCTTCTAACCAACCCCCTCTAAATGCCTTAGCCAATTTCAACCATTGTTTTTCTTTTGAATTCAAATCTGCCTCTACTGTCCAAATTTGACACATGATTTTTTATCCTTTTTGAAAAAATTCAAAAAAATCTAAAAAAATGTACTGCAGACTCCAAAGATGTAAAACTACACAAGAAAAAACTGGCTTAATTTTCTGATTAAAGATGACTACCCAAAAAAATCGGAAGTTCGAGTACTAGTGAAAAAACTATTTTGTCAAAACACATTTTTTGCCTTTGATAAAGTCATTTAAAAATCAAAGTAAAAATTGTTGGAGATACACCTAAAGAACTAAAAACAGTAGCTAAAACATTTAAAAACCTTGGACAAAAATTGGCTAAGTAAAAAAAATCACAAAGGTAGAATAATCAATTTGATGACCTTTTAATTTTCCATAAGTATGCTCAAATGAGCATGACATTGATCCATTAATTGGCCTAAGTCACAAATCAAGTGGCAATGACATGGAATGCATGAACATACAGCAAATGAAATGTATGAAATGCATGGTCTAAAGCATAAATGGTAAAGGAAATGCATGACAATTCAAAATAACCTAAATGCCTAGCATGAGTTTGCATGGCAATAAATGCTATCCTAACTTAATATGCATGCAATGCTGGATAAGGCAAATATGACTTGTACCTAATATGTTATGTATATGCATGAAAATGCTAATGTAACCTAAGACCTAAGTAGCATAGTAATGCATGGCAATACCAATATGATTAAGACCTAATATGCATGGCAATACCAATATGGCCTAGACCTAAAATGTAATGAGAATGCATAGCAATACTATGAACATACAATGACCAATTTACATAATACTGATGCTTGAACAAACAACAACTAATACACAATTTCAAGATATGATAATGCAAAGCAAGTTACCTAAACAAAATGCAAATGCATGACAAGGCAAGGAATGAATGAAGAGGCTGAATGGTCACATGGTACTCTAGTGTAATCCTATCTAATAAATGACACAAGTACATGACAAATCATATCAAGATACATAATGTCATGATATTTTCACAAGCATATGACACACTAAAATCAAAATACACAAGCTCATGGCATGGGAATCCAAACAAGCTAAATAGCAAGATGAAAATGCATATGCAAGGCATACTAAATATCAAGATATGCTAACTCATGGCATGGAGATGCAAACAAATCAAGAAGCAAGATGAAAATGCACATGTAAGGCATAGCAAAATGGAGTAGTCGAATGGTCATATGACCAAATATAAAATGCAAACATGTTTACAATATAAGACATGACATATGAAAAAAATGGACAATATGATTCCAATGAACACAATGGCCGAACCTACAAGGAAAAATTATTAAGCATGGAAAAAAAATATAGAAGCAAATATAGCATAGAAAATAATGTAAAGAACATATAAAAAATTAATGATAGACATGTAAAGCAAATAACAAGCAAAGCTAGTAAATAAAACAAGGAAAGTTAAGCTCCATGGTTGGTATAAAATGGGCATAGCCTCTCACCTAACCATAATCACTTGGTCTTGCCAAGATCATGAAGCCTTTCCAATTCAAAAATCAGAAAATAAACCATGCTAAACAGCAAAATTAAGGTAAGCTTCATGGTAGGTAAAAATGGGCATAGCCTCTCCCCTAACCATGGTTACTTGGTCTTGCCAAGATCATGTAGCCATTTCAACCTTTTTTGCTTCATTTTTTTGTTAAAAAACCAGAATATAAAATACTTAAACAAACCTTCAAAAATCATATTTTTCATAACAACATGCAAAAAAATAAAATAAAAAAAAACCAAAACAAACAAACATATCCTAGAGCTTGGTAGAGATGACTACTTTCAAGCTCTTCTATTGAAAACTTTTTTTTTTTTCAAAACCTTTTCTTTTCTAAATTAGCTACTGTTTCTAGCCTCCAAACTTATCAAAAAATGAAATCAGCCCCCTCTCTAATGGCTTGGCCGAATGGCCCTCCAACCCTTGGATGGAATTTCCACTTTTTCTCCTCCAATCTTGGCCCTTAGATTAAGATATTTTGATGACAACATAAAAATGTAATCTTGCCAATTGATAGCAACACTTAAGATGTGTACTCAGCCCTTGTAATAACCTCATCCCTTAGATGCAAAAGAGGACCAATCCCATGCACTCCCATGTTTGCCCCTTTGAGTGCCTACCCTTGGATGAGTTGTGCTCTTCCATTCTTGGTCATTGGATGAGGACAACATAAAAATGACATCTTGTAGATTAAATCCAGCCCTTAACATGTGTACTCAGCCCTTGTAGATGACCTAAGCCATTGGATGAAAAGAGATAATCCCATGCACTCCCTTGCTTGGCCAATTGGATGAATTGTGCTCATCTTTTTTCTTCCATTCTTGGCCATTAGTGTCGCAACCTAAAAAAAATAATAAGTCTCATCGCGAGACTTTATTACTCGTTAAGTGTGACAAAAAAAAAGAGGAAAAGTTGACTTAATTCCTCTAGAAAAACGAAGGTGTCGATACGTGATCCCGATCGCGAGGACCCGTTCGAGTGAGGGGGAAACAGAAGTAGAAGAAAAGACGATTTAATTCCTCTATATTGAAATAGAAGGGTCGATGGTATGAAAATGACCTCGTAAAAACACATGCAGTCGCCACCAATCTTTTTCAGCTAGGTGTGATCGGCCATCTATTAAAATCGGTTTTATAAATATTTTAAAATTAATTAAAACATTTTCAAAACCAATTTCAAGTCTGTGTTATAAACCAGAGAAAATCGAAGAATCGGGTTCGGGACTCGGTTACGTGCGTGGAAGGATTAGCACCCCCACAACGCCCGTATAAAACGGTACCTTATTAATCATGTGTTATCTCAAGTCTAGGTAAAAAATTGGTTTTTAATTTAGTATTTCAAGTTAATTCCCAATTTTAAGAAAAATAATTCCATTTTTATTTGAAAATGATCCGGAATTCATTAATTGCAAGTTTTCCTATATTCCCCGACGAAATCAACAAAATATAAAATTTTTTATTTACTTGGAAAACTTTTCGAATCATTCACGTTTTTTGAAAGAAAGATATTCCTTTATTAATGATAATTGATGATATCCCCTCCAGCAAACCCGGTAGAGAACTCATGAATTATTTTAACTCGGGAATATCTTTATTTTTATTGAAAATCATTATTTTTTTTCAAAACACTTAAAAAATATGAACATGAACATGTATGACATAAATAAAATGACATAACAAAGTCTAGATAATATAATGCAACCTAAATGATATGACATAATTTAAATGGCATAGTATATTCTAGATAAAATGAAAAATCCTAAGTGTCATGGTATATTCTAAATGAGATGAAATGATTTAAATGACATGGCAATTTTGAATGATATGGCATATTTTAAATGACATGGCATATTCTGAATAACTAAACGTAACTGACATGGAATATGATGAAATTACATGAAACATAAAATATGCATGAAAATAAAATAAAAACGCATGAACATAGTATATGCTAAATAATGTGAAAGAAAAATTGACTAAATAAAAAATATGGGATATCATGAAACATTCAAAATCATATGGAAACAATATAAGATCATAAAATGTGAATCAAAATAATAATAATAATACTATGGAAAATATCATAGCAAAAATCACATATTAAATAAAATGCATGAACATGGAAAATGCAATGCATGAAAATGTATTTTTTCCTCTAAATAAAGAAATCCGTATATCTAAAAAGATATCCGGCTACCTTAGGAAAATATGTCAAATTAGATTTTCTAAAAAAAACAAGACTTTAAAAAGGCTTAACCCGAGATTTATAATCTTTACCAAACCCTTTTAAAAAGGCTCTAATTTCCTAAGTTTAAAATCCCGGACTTAACCACCCTTAACCCGAGATTTATAAAATCATTTTTAAAGTTTAAAAAAAAGGCTTTGAAAATACCCTAGGACAGTAGCTAAAGCTTATACCCAACCCCCTCTAAATGCCTTAGCCAAATTCAACCATTATTCCTCTTTTGATTTCAAATCTGCCTCTACTGTCCGGTTTTGACACATAATTTTTTAACCTATTTTTAAAAATTCAAAAAAAATATAAGAAAAATACTGAAGACTCAGAATATGTAAATATATAAGAGAAAGGTTTTTTATAATTTTCTGATTAAAGATGACCACCCAAAAAAATCGGAGAAGTTTGAGTACTGGGTGAAAAAACTGTTTTGTTAAAACACATTTTTTGTCTTTTGATAAAGTCGTACAAAAATCAAAGTAAAAATTGTTGGAGATCATCCTAAAGAACTAAGGACAGTAGCTAAAACATTTAAAAACCTTGGACAAAAATTGGCTAAGTAAAAAAAATCACAAAGGTAGAATAATCAATTTGACAATTCATTAATTTTCCACAAGTATGCTAAATAGAGCATGACTTTGAGCCATTAATTGGCCTAAGTCATAAATCATGTGGCAATGACATGGAATGCATGAACATACAGCAAATGAAATGTATGAAATGCATGGTCTAAAGCCTAAATGGTAAACGAAATGCATGACAATTCAAAATAACCTAAATGCCTAGCATGAGTTTGCATGGCAATAAATGCTAACCTAACTCAATATGCATGCAATGCTTGATAATTTAAATATGACTTGGACCTAATATGTTATGAATGTGCATGAAAATGCTAATGTAACGTATGACCTAAATAGCATAGTAATGCATGACAATACCAATGTGATTTAAGACTCAATATGCATGGCAATAGCAATATGGCCTAGACCTAAAATGTAGAACATGCATAGCAATACTATGAACATACAATGACCAATGAAACTAATGTTAATGCTGGAACAAACAGCAACTAATACACAATTTTAAGATATGATAATGCAAAGCATGTTACCTAAACAAAATGCAAACGCATGGTAAGGCAAGGGATGCATTAAGAGGCCGAATGTGGTTACATGATACTCTAATGCAATCCTATCTAGTAAATGACACAAGTACATGACAAATCATATCAAGATGCATAATGTCATGACATTTTCATAAGCATATTTCATACTAAAATCAAAATACACAAGCTCATGGCATGGAGATGCAAACAAGTCAAGAAGCAAGATGAAAATGCACATGCACGGCATATCAACATGGATTATCCGAATGGCCATATGAAGAATATGAAAAATGCAAACATGTTTATAATATAAGACATGAAATATGAATAATTCACAATATAACTCCAATAGACAACAAGGCCGAATCATAAAGGAAAACATATTAAGCATGGAAATGAAATATATAAACAAATATAGCATAGAAAATAATGTAAAGAACATATATAAAATTAAACATAGACATGCAAAGCAAATAACAAGCAAAACTAGTAAATAAAACAAGGAAAGTTAAGCTCCATGGTTGCTATAAAATGGGCATAGCCTCTCACTTAACCATAATCACTTGGTTTTGCCAAGATCATGAAGCCTTTCCATTTCAAAAATCAGAAAATAAACCATGCTAAACAGCAAAATTAAGGTGAGCTTAATGGTAGGTAAAAATGGGCATAGCCTATCCCCTAACCATGGTCACTTGGTCTAGCCAAGATGATGTAGCCATTTCAACCTTTTTGCTTCATCTTTTGTAAAAAATCAGAACCATAGAATACTCTAAAAAACCTTCTAAAAATCATTTTTTACAACAACATGCAAGGAAGAAAGAAAAAGAAAACCAAGGCAAGCAAACATGCCATATTCGGCCAAGCATAAAACCATATAAAAAAAATTGTTTTCCACCATTTGAATGAAGAAGAAGAGATGAAAACATAAGTAAACATTAAAAAACTTTATTTCTATGAAAAATGTAGTAGGAAAACAAGATAGAAAATCAAGAAAACACCATAGAAAACAAGAAGAAAAGTATGCTAGAGCTTGGTAGAGATGACTACCTTCAAGCTCTCTATTGAAAACCTTTTTTTTCTTTCTTTTAAAACCTTTTCCTTTGCTAAATTAGCTACTGACTTCAGCCAAAAAACATATAAAAAAATGAAACCAACCCCCCCTCTTTAGCCTTGGCCGAATGGCCTCTCACCTTTGTATAGAAATTGCACTTTTTCTCCTCCAATCTTGGCCTTTAGATTAAGATATTTTGATGACAACATAAAAATGTCATCTTGCCAATTGATAGAAGCCTTTAAGATGTGTACTCGTATCTTGTAGTAACTTCAGCACTTAGATGGAAAAGAGGACCAATCCCATGCACTCCCTTGCTTGCCCCCTTGAGTGCCTACCCTTGGATGAGTTGTGCTCTTCCATTCTTGGTCATTGGAAGAGGACAACATAAAAATGACATCTTGTAGATCAAATCCAGCCCTCAACATGTGTACTCAGCCCTTGTAGATTGCCTAAGCCATTGGATGAAAAGATATAATCCCATGCACTCCCTTGCTTAACCGAATGGATGCTCACCTTTGGATGAAGTGTGCTCATCTTTTTTCTTCCATTCTTGGCCATTAGATAATGGTTCTTTCATGACAAGTAAAAATGTAATCTTAGCATTTAAACTTGGCCATTGGATGATGCATTCAACTTTCCTACTAGGCACCTAAGCCATTGGATGAAGAAGGGACCATTTGCAAGGTGTGAGTCGTAGCATGTGGCTTGATAGTGACTAGGGAATTAAATTGTTCAAGCATTCTTCTTCTCCTCTATGCTGGCTGACCAAGGGAAGAAAAATCCAAGCAATTCCTTCTTCTTTCATATTTTTCTCAATTACAAATTTGTCCTATTTTGGTTTCCTCAGTGAAATGACTTTTTTGCCCCCCGAACCTAAATAAATAGAAAACAGACTCCAAATTTGAATTTTCTTTTTTCAATACTTCCAAAATAATACAAAATTGAATTCTGGAAGTTTTCAAAATTTTCCAAGTCCATTTGCTATTTATTTCGGATTTATTTCCGAAATTGCCCCTTTTATGCAACCGAACTTTACCATTTTTTAAACAAGCTCAGAATCCATATTTTTCTTCACCAATATTTTCAAATAATTTAAAAATGTGATCTGGAAGTTTTCATAATGTTTGGAGCTCATTTGCTATTTGTTCGGGATTTATCTGCTTGAATTACTACATAAGGGACCGGGATTTGGCCATTTTGCAAAATAACTCCGAATAAGATTTTCTTTTGCCAATCTCTTTAAAATAATTTAAAAATGAGATTTGAGAATTTTCAAAAAATTTGGAGTTCATTTCCTATTTTTCTAGGATTTATCCACTTGAATTACTGCATAGGGGACCCGGGATTTGGCCATTTTGCAAATGAACTCCGAATCAAGATTTTCTTTCACCAATCTCTTCAAAATGGTTTAATAATGAGATTTACAAATTTTCAGAATTTTTGCATTTAATTTGCTATTTTCCCCATATTTTCCAATTTTGCCCTTTTGCCTTCGAAACCCGATTTTGCTCAAAACATGTCCGATTTTTAGTTTTTCTTCAAACCGAGCCTTGGGATATCCTTGTTCAATCATTTCTCATCAATTAAGGGCTTTATTCCAACCGAATTGGGCCATTTCTGTAATTCTTCCAAATTTCACCGAAATCTACCAAAAACCCTAATTCTCGATTTTCTTTCGAATTGACATTTCTATAACTTTTTCTTCCAAGTAGCTTCTCCATTACCTGTAGTCAGTGCTTATCTTTCATTTGAGACCTTCAATTCTGACCAATTTGATCGTTTAAGCACTTTTCCCCAAATTTCCCGAACTAGGGTTTTCTTTCTACTAAATCTCATAACCAACTTTCGACCTCCATATCTTTCAATGTAGACCTCGGATTATCAAAATTCCTTCACCGTTTTTCAATTGAACCTCAAATCTTGTTTTTAAAAGTCGGTTGACTTTTTTAGTAGTTGACTTTTTTGGGGTTGACTTTTTTGAGTTTGACTTTTTTTTGCCTGCCTTCTTAGACTAAGTCTCGGAGTACCACCTGCAGGATGAGAAAAGCCTTTTAGCATTTTGAAACATCAATTTAGGAAGAAAATGTACCTGATTTAGGAGTCCGGACAAAATTAGGTGTCTATAGCTGCCCCTCTTTGGCTATTGCTGAGAATAAGGAATCAGGTAAAGATAAACAAACACTAATTTTGCACGGTTAGTGAAATCACATATGAAGAAAAGGAAAAGGGTTTTCAATCATCACCATTAATTTTTTTTTTTTTTGAAAAAGCTGTAAATTGAAAATGTTGTCCTTAAATTGAATTCCTTGACTAATCAAGGTTCTACCCATCTTAAGGAAAATAGTTCGATTTTAGAAGAAAAATTATGCCCGAAGGTCTTAAAAATAGTGCCCGGAGGTCTTAAAAAATGATGCCCGAAGGCCTTACCCGTGATTTCAAAAATTATGCCCGAAAGTCTTAAAAATAGTGCCCGAAGGTCTTAAAATGGTGCCTAGAGGTCTTAAAAATGGTGCCCGGAGGCCTTACCCGTGATGAAAAATTATGCCCGAAGGTCTTAAAAATGGTGCCCGAAGGTCTTAAAAATGGTGCCCGGAGGTCTTAAAAATGCTGCTCGAAGGCCTTACCCGTGATGAAAAATTATGCCCGAAGGTCTTAAAAATGGTGCCCGAAGGTCTTAAAAATGGTGCCTGGAGGCCTTACCCGTGTTTAAAAAATTATGCCCGAAGGTCTTAAAAATGGTGCCCAAAGGTCTTAAAAATGGTGCCCGGAGGTCTTAAAAATGGTGCCCGGAGGCCTTACTCGTGATGAAAAATTATGTCCGAAGGTCTTAAAAATGGTGCCTGGAGGCCTTACCCAGGATTAAAAAATTATGCCCGAAGATCTTAAAAAATGGTGCCCCAAGATCTTAAAAATGGTGCTCAGAGGCCTTACCCGTGATGAAATATTATGCCCGAAGGTCTTAAAAATTGTTCTTGGAGGCCTTACCCATGATTAAAAAATTATGCCCAAAGGTCTTAAAAAATGGTGCACGAAGTTCTTAAAAAAGGTGCCCAGAGGCCTTACCCTTGATTAAAATACCTTGATGACAGTCTCAAGGCTCGCTCATTTGATAAACAAAATGAATTCGATTTAAACAAAAGGAAATACCTTGACGGTGGTCTCAAGGCTCGACTCTTTTGATAAAATAGAATGAATTCGATTTAAAACAAAAGGAAATACCTCGACGGTCATCTCAAGGCTCGACTTATTTGATAAAACAGAATGAATTCAATTTAAAACAAAAAGAAATACCGAAACGGTGGTCTCAAGACTCGACTCATTTGAGAAGCAGAACGAGTTCAATTTCGGAAGCCAAAGTTTTCTTGATTCCTGCAATGTTAGCTAAATGCAATGATGAGAATGACATGTTCTGCAAATGCTTGTATGTTTCCTGAGGATGAATGCAATCAAATGATTATGTCATGATTTCTAATTTATGGTTTCTTTGAGGTTAACAGATTATTCAACTTCGTGATGGAGTCTTCAATTATTCACAGATGCCCCACTTAAGGAACCCTTTACTCAAGATAAATTGTCAAACAGTCCTAGTTTCTGACTTCGCTAAAATTCACAAATTTTTGACTTCATGACGGAGTCTCCAACACATTCACTGCTTTCCTTTACTTTGTGAACTTTCCATCGGGATTAGTGGTTTCCAAACCTTTTCTAAGATTTAGATCTATTCCTTAGTAATACTTTTAAACTCCCTTTTATTAAAAAATTTATGTTTACTAATCATCATTCAATTTAATAACAAACAAAATGCAATCTCAAAAATGTATGAAAGAAAGTATGAAACAAGAAATTGTCATAGAAGGGGTAACAAAAATTTATTGCAACAAAATGTTTTAAGATGATAAAAGTGGATATCAAGGATATAAGAAACAAATGTACAGTTATATGTTGTTGATGCCTCGGATGCGGAATATATTGGACCCCTCCTTTTTCAAATCATCTGAAATTTCTCTTGAACGATAAATTTACTTGGGTAATCCCTCGGCTTCCATAGTTACGTCAGACTGAGTTGTTCCTCTTTTCTCTGATTTTCAAATACTTTCTCCCCCTTTACACGAAGCATTGATTCAAACCTTAATCAGTACTTGAGCCGCCCTTTGTGAGTTTTCAACTCAAGTGTCCCCCACTCGGTATTAAGTCGCCCTTTGCGGGTTTTCGACTTAAACCTCTCTTTTTTTTTTGTATTCTACCACGCATCTGAGAATTCTAAATGCTTCCAAGGTAAAAATGTCAATTCAAAAGATGGACGAATTCTGAGAAAAACCTTTCAAATTAAATATCCATCTTGATCAAAATGGACTTTTAGAGTACGTAATGTAGGCCATGGTTCAGCTTTAGAAGGAAAGGATAAAATAGGCCCAAAATATGTTTAAGGGTGATTGGATCAAGGATTATTTCTTGAAGAGAATTCATTCTTGAGACATTTGTCCCCTTTTTGGACTTTTTTTCTTTTTTTTTTTAATCTCTTTTCTTTCATTGCTGGCTTTCATTTGCCATTCTTTGATTTCACATTTTCTAGTGGCTCTCTTTTTTTGCCATGATTTTGATTATTTTTCCTCGTATTTTCCCTCTAGTGTAAAGGATGATCCTTGATCAGGGTTCAACGAAAGAAATAATTCCTAAGGCTCAAAGGGGTGACTAGGGATAATTTCTTCTTAGTGAAGGGAATATGAAATATGGCCATTTATCACACCAAGTATGAATATTCTTTTTGAAAAACAATTCTCAAGGGAGATAGACATATAGAATTTCCATTTCTACATTTGGAATCATTCGAATTCCTATGTGCATAGCATCACAGTATATATATATATTTTTTAAGCATAATACTTCTTCAATTCATCAACATTCACGGGATGTCTAAAATCATTCCCGTCCATCCGAGTTAGAATCAATGCTCCTCCAGGAAAAGCTCTTTTTAACACATAGGGTTGTTCCCAATTTAGAGCCCATTTTCCTCACGGATCCTTCACTATGGTGAGAATTTTCCTTAGTACAAACTCTCTTTCTCGGAACTGTCTGGATCGAACCTTCTTGTTATAGGCTCGAATCATCCTTTTTTGATACAACTGCCCGTGACAAATTGCCTTCAATCTTTTCTCCTCGATGAGATTCAGCTGTTCATAACGAGCTCTAACCCATCCTGCCTCTTCTAGGCCAACCTCCATCAAAACACGAAGTGAAAGAATCTCGACTTCAATGGGTAACACTGTTTCCATACCATATACCAAAGAAAACGGCGTTGCCCCTGTAGATGTGCGAACCGAAGTGCGATATGCGTGAAGAGCAAAAGGCAAGATCTCATGTCAATCCTTGTACACATCGGTCATGTTCTCGACAATCGTCTTGATGTTTTTGTTGGCTGCTTCTACTGCCCCATTCATCTTTTGACGATAAGGTGCCGAATTATGATATGTGATCTTTAACTGAGTACATACCTCTCTCATCATCTTATTACTCAGATTGAGAGCATTATCTAAAATAATTCTTGCTGGCAATCCATATCGACATATGATTTCCTTCTTAACAAATCTGCATACCACCGACTTCGTTACATTCGTATAAGAAGCAGCTTCCACCCACTTTGTGAAATATTTATGGCCACCAGGATGAAACGATGTCCATTTGAAGCTTTCGGAGTAATGGGGCCAATCATATCCATTCCCCACATTGAGAATGGCCATGGTGCAGTCATGACATGCAATGGCAATGGTGGTACACGGATCTTATCTACATATATCTGGCATTTATGGCACTTCTGGAAATAACTGATACAATCTCCTTCCATTGTCAGCCAATAATATCCTGCTCTAATAATCTGCTTAGCAAGCATGTAACCATTAGCATAGGTTCCACATATCCCTTCATGGACTTCCTCTACGATTCTTCGAGCTCCGGCAAACCCGACACATCTTAATAGGACTTGATCTTTCCCTTTCTTGTAGAGAATCTCGCTGTCTAGAACAAAACCCATTGCTAGCCTTCTTGGAGTCCTCTTGTCATTTTCTGTTGCTTGTTCTGGATATTGTTGACTCTTGATGTATTGCAAGATGTCTTTATATCAAGGGAGACCATCTCCTTCTTCTTCGATACTCAAACAGTGGGCAGGAGACTCATATATGCTCATTTTGATCGGCACAACTTTCGCCCCTTTATTCACTTTAAACATTGATGACAAAGTAGCCAGAGCATCCGCCATCCAATTTTCTTCTCGGGGAAAATAATTGAAACTTACTTCTTCAAACTCTTCCAATAAACTCAATATGAGTTCTCGATATCGGATTAATTTTGTGTCTAGGGGTTCCCATTCTCCGCACAATTTATATACCACTAAAGTCGAGTCTCCAAAAACCTCCAGTTTCTTGATATTTCTGTCTACGGTAGCACGAAGGCCCATAGTAGATGCCTCATATTCTACAGTATTATTTGTACAATCAAAATCCAATATGGCAGTGAAAGGATAATAATCTTCTTTTGGGGATATGAGCACTGCATCGATTCCATGCCGCATGGCATTAGATGCCCCATCAAAGTATATCTTCCATACTTTCTTCTTCAAGGGAACCTCATCTGCTTCCGAAACATACATCAAATCTTCATCTAGGAAATCAAAGTTCAACAGCTCATAATCTTCCACTGCCCGACTTACCAAAAATTTAGCAACTACACTGTCCTTGATAGCCTTCTGACTTACGTATACAATGTCGTATTCTGACAACAAAACCTGCCATCTTACCGTCCTCCCTGACAAAGAAGGTGCTACCAACATGTACTTGATCGTATCTAGCTTGGCGATCAACAACATCGTGTGGTACAGCATGTATTGTCTGAGTCTTCGAGCAGTCCAAGCTAAGGCACAGCACAACTTTTCTACTGACGAATATTTCAACTCATAATCTGTGAACTTCTTGATGAGGTAGTCAAGTGCCTGTTCTTTCTTTCCAGTCTCATCAAGCTGCCCCAAAACACAACCCATGGATCTCTCAAATACTGATAGATACAATATTATCGGTTTATCAAGAGCCGATGGCAATAATACTGGTGTGTTTGATAGATAATGCTTAACCTTTTCAAAAGCAATCTGACACCCTTCATCCCACTCTCTTGGATCACGTTTTCAAAGTAACTTGAATATTGGATCACATTTATCGGTTAACTGAGAAATAAACCGAGCAATGTAATTCAATCACCCCAGAAAACCTCTTACTTCTTTTTGAGTACGTGGAGGTGGCAAATTCTGGATGGCCTTCACTTTATCCGGATCAATCTCAATTCCCCTTTTGCTAACAACAAAACCCAACAATTTCCCCGAAGTGACTCCAAAAGTGTATTTTGCCGGGTTTAGCTTGAGTTGAAACTTTTTTAGTCTTTCAAAGAGTTTCCTAAGATTCGCAATATGCTCCTCTTCTCCTTCTGACTTTGCAATCATATCATCAACATAAACCTCAATTCCCTTATGCATCATGTCATGAAACAAGGTCACCATGGCTCTCTGATATGTTTCCCCAGCATTCTTCAACCCAAACGGCATTACCTTGTAGCAGAATGTTCCCCACATTGTAACAAATATGGTTTTCTCCATATCTTTCGGTGCAATCTTAATCTGATTATATCTTGAGAATCCATCCATGAAAGAAAACAAAGAACTCTTCGCCGCCAAAGTATCAATGTGTGGCAAAGGGAAATTATCTTTGGGACTAGCCTTATTTAAATCTCGGTAATCGACGCACATATGCACCTTGCCATCCTTCTTTGGTATTGGAACAATGTTTCCCACCCATTCCGGATATTTTGTCACCTCTAAGAATCCATCATCAAACTGCCTCTTCACCTCCTCTTTTACCTTTAACAGCATGTCCGACCTCATTCTTCTCAATTTTTGTTGAATTGGCTTGCACTCTGGCCTTAAAGGGAGCTTATGAACCACAATGTCTAGATCCAAACCCGGCATGTCTTGGTATGACCATGCAAATACATCTACATATTCCCGGAGCAAGGCTATCAATTCACCCTTTATTGCTGACGACAATGTAGTGCCGATTTTAACCTCTTTTATCTCCTCACTACTTCCCAAATTCAACAATTACAATAGCTCCTCATGAGGAAGTACTTGTTTCTCTTCTTGTTCTATTTTTCTTAATAAGTCCGGAGGTAGACCATAATCCTCAATATCTTCGTCAACCTCAAAATCACCCGTGCAAATGGGCCTCCCAAAATCAATTTCAGAATTACTGACAAGAAGGTCCTCATATTTCGTATTTGTACACTTGTAAATAGGTGGGGAAGAAATAATATAGGAAAACATATATACAATTGAAGCAAAATAAATAGCATAAATGAAAGAATACGGACAAATCAATATGAAGGAAATGCATCATGTTTGTTATTCATTGGATGAAAAGTTTAAGCAAAAGCCCATTACAAAATAAATTCTTAATAACTTCGGGCAAAGATATTTAAGATTTGTTTAAAAGCATTACGTTGGAATAGACCTAAAAACTATGGGTAGCTCAGTTACACTCCAATTGGTTAGTCGATATCCTGGTGGACAAGGTCGTACCATCCAGTTAGCATTCTCACTTTCAATTCTTTCTTCCCAGTCGTGTAGATCTCCATATCATACATCTACTCATCCCTGTTCACCTGGAATCTCTCGAAGGCTTGCTCAATTATTACGAGCACATCATCAGAATTCTTTTCTCCGAACAGTGAACCGGCTGAGCGAAAGATGTGAAGGATAGGTGGGAATGTCATAGGCTCCCACTCAATATCCATACCCGCAAGATGGGCCATCCTCTTTTGTCGGTTCCTTTCAACTTATTTTCTTTTCTCATGGGCCTTCGAAAGATACCCTAGGCCAAACTCGTCTTTCTTTCCCACTACTTCCATTGCTCGGGCCATCCCCTGAAGATATTTTTCGAGACCTTTTCCAGCCCTGCAACTTTTTCCCACGGTAGTTCTTACCCCCAGCCTTGTGTTCTTGGACAACCTAGGTTTTGGAATCTTTCGCCCTTTAGCGACGAAAACTGCATTTACGAATTCCAAAGATCGAAAAGAACATTCTACAGCATCTTCATTGGGTTCAACATAAGGAGATTTAGTAGATGTAGAGGCTGTTACGTCCTCTTCTCCTGATACAGTGACCAAATGCCCCTCTATCACAAATTTCAACTTTTGATGGAGAGATGAAGGTACAACCCCTGCTGAATGTATCCACGGCCTTCCCAACAGGCAATTATAGGATAGATTAATACCCATGACCAGAAACTTCACTGTATAGGTGCATGGGCCTATCTCCAGAGAAACCTCAATAGTTCCCATTACATCTCTCCTGGTACCATCAAAGGCTCTGACCGCCATACAACTTGGCAGCATATAAGAAATATCCACTCGTAGTATGGACAAGGTTGCCAAGGGCATCAGATTTAATGAAGAACCATTATCCAAAAGGACCCTTGGTAATATGTGCCCCTTGCAAGTGGTAGTTATGTGGAGAGCCTTTGTTGACTCAATACCATTGGGTGGTATTTCCTCATAACTGAAATATATATGGTCGTCTGCGGCGATGTTTCCCACCAGCCTGTCTAATTTTTCTACCGATATGTTGTTAGCCACATATGCCTGATTCAACACTCTCAAAAGGGCATTTCTGTGTGGCTCCGAATTCTAAAGCAAAGATAAGATTGAAATTCTAGCTGGTTGACGTTACAGTTGCTCAACCACGCTATACTCACTATGCTTTATGAATTTTAAGAACTCTCAGGCTTTCTTCTCATTCATCGGCTCTTTTATTCTGTTTACCGGGGCTGACCCCCTTTCTACTTCTTTTAACAAATCCATCTAAATATGGATTGGTTCAGCTGCTTTCTTCCCTTTGTTCGTTCCTCTATCTTTTACTATTAACCCTTGTTCAACACCCTCAGGAGCATAACACCTTCCACTTCGTGTTAAGTTCCGCACACCTGTGATATCTTGCTAACTCGAAGACCCAGCCATAACCATGCTGCAGTCGTATTTCCATGGTGCAGCTTTGTTTTTCTTGTACGAAAAAGAAACAGGAAAATCAATGATTAACTTAGGCGCACTTTCCTCAACAACTGGCATAACTTTCTCCTCTGGTTCATCATAATAGACGATCAAGGGTCTCCCTATCCCGTAGCCAACTACATTCTCAATAACCTCTACTTCCTCCTCTGTCTCCTCATAAAACTGGGCCTCCCCATCATCCATCATCTTTTGGACTTTAGCCAGAAAGTCCCCGCAGTCCTGTATGATATGACCTCCACACTGATGGAACGGGCACTAATTCTGCACCCTCTTTGCGACCATTTTTAAACTGTCTGCATCCCCCACCATTCCTGCCTTAACCATCTCGACCCATACTGTCAACATTGGAGTCTTGACTTCCCTAGCATCCCTTTTACCCTTCTGACTTCTCCTGTCCATACTGCATTTACCCGATTCTCTGCATGATCTAGCAATGGGTTACCCGCTACATTCAGCCCATTCTTTGCCCCAAACTTCACAACTCTGGCGTTAATCAGGCTTTGGACTTTCTTTTTAAAGGCCAGGCAATCTTCAATAGAATATCCTTGAATTTCTGCATGGTACGCGCAGTTAGTATTTGCATTGTACCACCTTGGATATGGCGGTGTCAGAGGTTTGAGGTACACGGGTGCAACAAGTTGACCCTGCAATAGTTTAAGATATAGATCAGTATAGGTGGTAGGAATCAGATCAAATTGGGGTTTTTGATCGTTCCTTAGTGAACGTTTGTCATTGAGCCCGACTCCCTGAGTGTTTCAGATAGTGTTTCGGGGAAGTTTTATCTATGGGGATATGCCAGTTGGAAACGGCTATTGTGGTATATTGGTATAAGGTAAGGGATTTCGGTTTAGGTGGTTCATATTGGGGTAGTAAGGATTATACTCCGGGTAAGGTGTGTAGGGTGTAGGAGATGCATAAGCTGTGGCAAGAGTATAGGGCCTTGGTGGTATATGTGGTGTGGAAGGTGCATATGGGTATTGGTTGATACTAACTGCGTGGGTTTCCTCTTTCTTCCTGGCAGGGAATACCTTTTTCGAAATAAAAGGCTCACCCCCTTCCATTTTCCCATTCTTAATGGCCGACTCTCTCATCTCCCCAGATATTACCATGTCTGCAAAGTCCTTGGTGGCACTCCTACCAATTTATCATAATATGGTGCTTTCAAAGTGTTGATGAAAAGCACTGTAGTTTCTTTGCTAGTTAAAGGGGGTTGCACTTGTATGGCCAGATCCCTCCACCTTTGCGAGTTTTCTTTGAAACTCTCAGTGGTCCTCTTTTCCATGTTCTGTAGCGACAACCTATCAGGTACCATATCAGATACATGCTTATAATACTCCATGAAAGCCCTGGCTAAATCAGTCCATGAATGAATCTTGGTACGACTCAGTTGGTTGTACCATCGGGTTGCAGACCCTGTCAAGCTATCTTGGAAATAATTGATAAGCAGTTTCTCATTATCATTGTGCCCCATCGTTCTTCTGCAGTACATGGTCAGATATGCTAATGGGTTGGTAGTCCCATTATATTTTGCAAAGTCTGGTACTTTAAACTTTGGGGGAATTACTAGATCGTGCACTAAACTCATTTCTTTGGCATCCAGACTGCCAAATAACTCCGCCCCTTCAACGGCCCTCAGCCTCTCCTCCAGCAATTGATATTTTTTCTGTGATTCTGCCATTTCGACCGTCTTCAGCTCAGTCATCTTTGCTTTTTCCTTTTCAGCTAGTTCCTCAAAGTATGGAACGTTAACATCATTTGGGTCAGCTCCCATATTACCCTTTCCGGGAATATAGTTCTGTGTTTCAGCAGCTGGCTGGATATAAACATAGGAGGCTACCCCAATTGGCACCTCTTGGCCCTTTTGTTGTATGCTTTTAGGTTGATCCTCTTCAATTACTACCCTTTTCTCGGTGACCGAATTCTCTCCCGACCCTTTTTGTTTCATCATGGCACTTATCATTTCCATGAGTTTAGTCATCTGTTCTCGTGACTCCTCCTGAGATTTAGCTAACTGTTACTATAGTTCCCTTCGAGTTCTTTCAATTCTAGTCGTTCTCCATAGCTCTAGCTTGAGATCGAGTGTTGTAAGGGTGTTGAAAATCCGATTCTTTCTGAGTGCGACCAATTGTACCTTTAGCTTTGAAAACCATGAATAGAAATTATTGACACATCTTTTTTATGTTTTATAAAAAAGAATGAATGAATGTATGACTAAATGTGAATGAATGAATCAAACAAAATGGATATGTACATGACTACGTATATGAATACGAAAGAATAAATGAACGAGCAAGTGAAATGAACAAATAAGTGTTTAACTGTATGAATATTAATGAATGAACATGTAAAAGGAATAAATAAATTGTTAAGTGTATGAACGTGTATGAACATAAACGAATTTCAAAAATGAATGATTATAAATATGAGTATGTATGAATGAACAAACAAAATATATAAAATATGAATGCATTTGAATGTATTGGCCCCAGGATAATTTCAACCGAACGGTCTTTCATTGATTTCCTGGAACTAAATACATCACAGATAGAATAAAAAGATCACTGCCTAAGATAAGTCTGTAATTCTCCTTTCAAAACTATTACAAAATTAGTCCAATAGTGACTTCCTTGGATCTTGGACTTTCTTTTACAGTCTCCTTTTGATTGCCCTGCTCTTTAATCTGACCCCTACTTGTTCACGGCCCCTTGACGCGTCAGCAGAAGCATCACCGTGTAAGCTTTCTTTAGCTTGCTTCTCCAGTTGATTGGCTAGGGCTTCCTCATGCTGCATTATCTCTTTCCAGTAGTTATTCTCCTTTTTGAGGTTTTTGACCTCATGCTCACATTCCCCAAAAGCGGTACCTCTTGTTCTCCAAGTGTAATTCTTGAAGATCGCCCTTAGTAGTGTCCCTTTCTCTCTTGATCTTTTCCTTTTTCTCTTTCTCGAGCTGATTCCCTATTTTTCATGTCCTCAAGCTCTTCTTGTAGTCGGGCAATCTCCTTGCTCATCTGGGCCTTTTCTTTTTCAAATTCCGCCCTTGCAGTTTCTAACTCTAGTGGCATTTCCCTCGGCGGTGGATTCATGAACTGGACCTCTTCCCTATCTGATGTCAGTAGCCTATCATTAACCCTTAATTCCCTCCATACCAGGTAATCAGGTGTGACGATGTCGGCATATCTGACCACTTTTATCGGTGAGTTTTCTTCCATGCTTCAATCACTACCCGCACCTTTCCAGAATACCCAGCCTCTCCATAACTGAACTCTGATGATCCTAGCTTATGAGTCACGAGTGAATTGCCGAGACTCAACCTGTCTTTGCACCAACAGAGGCACATAACTCACAGACCCCCAAATTTCGAGTAGTGGAACTCCCAAGTTGTCCCCACATTTGTACATAATCGGTATAGGAACCATCCATGGAGCTCTCCAAGTTACCATCTCCCCTTTTAGATTTCGGAACATGTTGACCCATTTTTCTTCATCCCCGTCTTCAGGTCAATCATTTTGAAGGAATTCCCTAATCGAAACTAAAGACTTCATGTACGGTTTGAAGGAAACCTTTTCTATCATCCAAAAGTGACTTTGAATCCAAATATGTACACACCCCTTGATTCTTCCTTGTCTTTTCCTTTTACAAAAATTTAAAGATCGGATAGTTTCAGCTAGGATGGCTGAAGATGGATTGATCTTCTATTCCAACTTTTCAAAGAAATCAAACACGGCTATATCCACATGACCCAATATCTTCGGGAATATGATTAGTCCGTAGATGGCTAGAAAAAAGATGTCCTTATCTTTTTCTTTGTCGGAATAACCCAATATCAATTGTCGGAGAGTTTCCCACGAAATGCATCCATTTTTCTGCTTTGTATCCACATGACTCTTAACCCATGTTGTATCCATTCTTGTGATCCTAGCCACTTTCCTCTTAAAACCTGAAGGTTTCACTTCCTTCAAATATACTCGATTAGGATTAGGACATTGAATACGTAACAGTGTTGAGTATTCTTCAATCAGTGCGGTTATATCCTCATTGTTAAAAGTAAAACATCTATAAGCAGGATTCCAAAACTATACCTTAGCCTGAATCAACCCACTATTGACCCGAATCGGAATTAAGAGTGCTATATCTCCATATTTCTAAGTGAAAGCCTCTTTCTCTGATACATTCCATTGATTCCAAATGTCGGCTAACCCTCGAAGATTATTCTATCTGGAATCCACTTTGACCCTTTCCGGCAACACTGACACATAATCTTTCTTCAAGCAATCACCATCCTCCCTCTGATCTTTTTTCGACCGTGCCCTGACTACTGCATGATCTTCTATTACTGAAATAACCTGACACTCCATGAAAGTCCTTTGGGTTGATGACTATCCCGAGGCCAATAAACTCCAAGTGTATGATGATGTCTATGATGCATGTCAAAGAAAAGAAAACAGAAAGAAATAGATTAGTAAATAAATGAATTCACAAATATAACATAAATAACAACATGCTTTTTTATTTATTTAAAAAAAATGTCCCGAAAATTTTAACAGAGCTTCGACATTACGGCACCTTTAAACAAAATAATAAATTTATTACGAACGATATGATGTTCGTTCATCGTCACCCAATTTGTAAAATCTAACATATAGAAAGATGGTAAAAGGTTGGAAATTTTCCTCCATGTGTTCTTAAACTTCGGTTACCTAACAGAAATCCGGCATGGCTTCGGCTAGGTTCACTATATGAAGGTGAATTGATTCTAAGGCCCCGAATTGTTCCACACTGTCGGTTGTGAAGGCTACTAAGGCACCCCGATAAAAGTAGGTCTAATTCGTTAGAGTATATTTTCCTATGCCCGTACGGAAATTATCACGAAGGAATTAGGTACTTTATACTCCGAAAGTGTTTTACTAGCCCATACAGAGGATCATCACAAAGGCCTAGTTACTTTACTCCCACTTAGAAGGACGGAACCCGGGTAGAGAGTTCATGTTATGCAAATGCAAATATAGTGTGTGCGGAGAAATAAAACAAACCTGTCACCACCTATTCTATACCCCTTATTCTAAATACCCCACTAAAATCAAACAATGTAAAGCATCAGTCAAGCAAACATATAAATATACGCAACAAAATAACCAGAGAACAACTAACGATATGCATGCATATGAAGATGGACATATTTAAAACATTTTATTATTTTCAAAATTCTCTTTATTATTTTAAAAATATAGGAATTAAAATTAAATACCAATTAAACCAACACAACTAAATTTAGATAGCATACGACTAATTCTAGGCCTGACTCTCTAAAAAGTCCCTAGTGGAGTAGCCAAGCTGTCGCAACCTAAAAAAAAAAAAAAAACAAGTCTTATCGCGATACTTTATTACTCGTTAAGCGTGACATTAAAAAAAAATGAGACAAAGTCAACTTAGTTCCTCTAGAAAAACGAAGGTGTCGATACGTGATCCCGATCGCGGGGACCCGTTTGAGTGAGGGGGAAACAGAAGCAGAGGAAAAGATGACTTAATTCCTCTAGTTTGAAATCGAGGGTATGAAAACGGCCTTGTAAAAAGACATGGAGTCGCCACCAATCTTTTTTAGCTAGGTGTGATCGGCCACTTATTAAAACCTGTTTTATAAAACATTTTAAAATTAATTAAAACATTTTCAAAACCAATTTCAAGTCTGCGTTATAAACCAGAGAAAATTGAGTAAACAGGTTAGGGACTCGATTACGTGCAGGGAAGGATTAGCACCCCTACAACGCCCGTATGAAACGGTACCTTATTAATCATGTGTTATCTCAAGTCTCGATAAAAAGTAGGTTTTTAATTTATGATTTCAAGTTAATTCCCAATTAAAAAAAAAAGTAATTCCATTTTTAATTGAAAATGATCCGGAATTTATTAATTCAAAATTTTCCTATATTCTACGACAAAATCGACAAAATATAAAAAAATTTATTTATTTGGAAAAATTTCTGAATCATTCTGGTTTTTTGAAAGAAATATATTCTTTTATTAATGATAATTGATGATATCCTATCCAGCAAACCTGGTAGAGATCTCATGAATTATTTTAACTCGGGAATATCTTTATTTTTATTGAAAATCATTATCTTTTTCAAAACATTTAAAAAATATGAACATGAACATGTATGACGTAAATAAACTGACATAACAAAGTCTAGATAATATAATGCAACCTAAATGATATGACATAATTTAAATGGCATAGAATATTCTAGATAAAATGAAAAATCCTAAGTGTCATGGTATATTCTAAATGAGATAAAATGATTTAAATGGCATGGCAATTTTAAATGATATGGCATATTTTAAATGACATGGCATATTCTAAATAATTAAACCTAAATGACATGGAATATGATGAAATGACATGAAACATAAAATAATGCTATAATGAAATATGCATGAAAATAAAATAAAAATGCATGAACATAGTATATGCTAAATAATGTGACAAAAATAAATGACAGAATAAATAAATGGGATGTCATGAAACATTCAAAATCATATGGAAAACAATATAAGATCATAAAATGTGAATCAAAATAATAATAATAATACCATGGAAAATATCATAGCAAAAATCACATATTAAATAAAATGCATGAACATGGAAAATGCAATGCATGAAAATGTATTTTTTCCTCTAAATAAAGAAATCCGTATATCTAAAAAGATATCCGGCTACCTTAGGAAAATATGTCAAATTAGATTTTCTATAAAAAAAAACAAAACTTTGTGATTGTTTGAAAACAATTTTGAGGAAAAACTTGAATAAAAATTAAAGCCCTTACCAAACCCTTTTAAAATGGCTCTAATTTCCTAAGTTTAAAATCCCGGACTTAACCACCCTTAACCCGAGATTTATAAAATCATTTTTAAAGTTTAAATAGGGTTAGAAAATACCCTAAGGTAGTATCTAAAGCTTATACCCAACCCCCTCTAAATGCCTTAGCCAAATTCAACCATTATTCCTCTTTCGATTTCAAATATGCCTCTACTGTCCAGTTTTGACACACGATTTTTTAGCCTATTTTTAAAAAATCAAAAAAATATAAAAAGAAATACTGGAGACTCAGAAATGTAAATATACATGGGAAAAAATTGGTTTAATTTTTTGATTAAAGATGACAGCCCAGAAAAATCAGAGAAGTTCGAGTACTAGGTGAAAAAAACTATTTTATCAAAACACATTTTTTGCCTTTGATAAAGTCATTCAAAAATCAAAGTAAAAATTGTTGGAGATCATCCTAAGGACCTAAGGACAGTAGCTAAAACATTTAAAAACCTTGGACAATAATTGGCTAAGTTAAAAAAAAATCACAAAGGTAGAATAATCAATTTGAAAATTCCTTATTTTTCCACAAGTATGCTCAAGAGAGCATGACTTTGAGCCATTGATTGGCCTAAGTCATAAATCATGTGGCAATGACATGGAATGCATGAACATACAGCAAATGAAATGTATGAAATGCATGGTCTAAATCCTAAACGGTAAAGGAAATGCATGACAATTCAAAATAACCTAAATGCCTAACATGAGTTTGCATGGCAATAAATGCTATCCTAACTCAATATGCATGCAATGCTTGATAATGTAAATATGAATTGGACCTAATATGTTATGAATATGCATGAAAATGCTAATGTAACCTAAGACCTAAATAGCATAGTAATGCATGACAATACCAATGTGATTTAAGACTCAATATGCATGGCAATATCAATATGGCCTAGACCTAAAATGTAATGAACATCCATAGCAATACTATGAACATACAATGACCAATGAAACTAATGTTAATGCTAGAACAAACGCAACTAATACACAATTTCAAGATATGATAATGCAAAGCATGTTACCTAAACAAAATGCAAATGCATGATAAGGCAAGGGATGCATGAAGAGGCCGAATGTGGTTACATGATACTCGAATGCAATCCTATCTAGTAAATGACACAAGTACATGACAAATAATATCAAGATGCTTAATGTCATGACATTTTCATAAGTATATGACATACTAAAATCAAAATACACAAGCTCACAGCATAAAGATACAAACAAGTCAAGAAGCAAGATGAAAATGCACATGCAAGGCATATCAACATGGAGTATCCAAATGGCCCTATGACAAATATGAAAAATGCAAACATGTTTATAATATAAGACATGAAATATGAAAAATGCACAATATAACTCCAATAGACAATAAGGCCGAATCTTCAAGGAAAACATATTAAGCATGGAAATGAAATATAGAAACAAATATAGCATAGGAAATAATGTAAAGAACATATATAAAATTAAACTTAGACATGCAAAGCAAAGCAAATAACAAGCAAAACTAGGAAATAAAACAAGGAAAGTTAAGCTCCATGGTTGGTATAAAATGGGAATAGCCTCTCAGCTAACCATAATCACTTGGTTTTGTCAAGATCATGAAGCCTTTCCATTTTAAAAATCGGAAAATAAACCATGCAAAACAGCAAAATTAAGGTGAGCTTCATGGTAGGTAACAATGGGCATAGCCTCTCCCCTAACCATGGTCACTTGGTCTATCCAAGATCATGTAGCCATTTCAACCTTTTTGCTTCATCTTTTGTAAAAAATCAGAACCTTAGAATACTCTAAAAAACCTTCTAAAAATCATTTTTCACACAACATGCAAGAAAGAAAGAAAAAGAAAACCAAGGCAAGGAAACATGCCATATTCGGCCAAGCATAAAACCATGTAAAAAAAATTGTTTTCCACCATTTTAATGAAGAAGAAGAGATGAAAACATAAGTAAACATTAAAAACTTTATTTCTATGAAAAATGTAGTAGGAAAACATGATAGAAAATCAAAAAAACACCATGGAAAACAAGAAGAAAGCTATGCTAGAGCTTGGTAGAGATGACTACCTTCAAGCTCTCTATTGAAAACCTTTTTTTTTTTCTTTCTCTCAAAACATTTTTCTTTGCTAAATTAGCTACTAACTTCAGCCAAAAAACATAAGAAAAAATGAAACCAACCCCCTGTGAAACCCTCGTAAGCCAGAGATGACTCGGGTCTCCTATAACATTCTGATGGCTCGAAACTACACACGTAAAAGCCACTAGGAAGGACGGGCTATCATGTGGTATACATGTTGTATGATAGATTATAAATTGGAGGTTAAATCAGGTGGTTAAGCGATCTGACCCTAAAATTGTTTAAAATTCAGACTAAAATCGGGAAGGGAAAAATTCCATAAAATATGATAAATTGAGTGGATATGATGAGAATATACGATATAGAACCCATACCTACTATCAGAGCAACAATCGGCATCAAATTCAAAAAAATATGCATTAGGGGTATTTTGGTCATTTTACACCCTTTTTCATTTTTAGTTCGAGAAATGGTATAAATGGGCTTTTTGACTATATAATATGTTAATATGACATTTGGATCTAATATTTGGCATTAGAAAAAAAAACGAGAATAGAATCGGTAAAATTGGAAAATTGTGACATTGTCGTACTTTTCTTGAAAAACGTGGTTCAAAAATTCTTGTTATCGGTCCGAACACATGGATAGATGTTTTAAAACCCAAGAAACATGAATATGTTGAGAAAAATGAAAAATGATATCCCGAACATCACGTTCTGTAGGGCTTGTGCAAAAAGTCAAAGTTGGTCAACTGTTTTGACCAAGCTTAGGCAAGATAAGGAACATGGGATAATTTCCCATAAGTTTTCAGCCCAAATAACAAGACACACAGCGTCTTCTTCTTACTCTTGATGCCTTTAGGCATTTTCTCACCAAAAACTCCATTAAAGCTTACTAAAGCTCTCTCTCTCCTCCAAATTTCAAGGGAAATCACCAAATTTTGCAAGGATTTCACTAACCTATAGGTAATCTCATGTTCTAAGCTTGATTTTGATATTAGATTTTGAAAATTTTGTCTCTATCTATGAGAAATCATTTTGGCTGAAAATTGGTGGTGATGAATCACCATGTTGCCGCCACTTTTTTCGTTACAGAAGGTGTTCCTCCACCTCCTTAAACCGTAAATGAGTATCGGATAGCTTTGAATCAAATTTAGAGGCTAAAACAAGCTTGGCTAAAACCCTAGCTTGCCCATGAGGTGGTGCTGCCACCTTCCTTGGTTGTTCGAGGCCACCGTTAGCTTCGTTGTTATTGTGTGAGCAACTTTTCAGTTGATTGTTGCTCCGAATTTTGACTCGAGCTAAGTTAGGAATTTATTTGTAAAAATTCTTAAGTTGGAAAATTTTGAATAGCAGCTAACTAGAATAAATAGTTAGAATTTGAATGTCCCGTAGTTGTGAAATATTCACAGAACATCTTGATGATGCCATAGGTACTCATATTGCAGAGTTCGCCTAAAATCGCGACAAAGCCACGAAAGTGCCAATTTAACATTCGGACTAACACAATGAGTATTTAGGTTAATCTAGGAGGTAGTTGTTGTTTTATATGCATTGTTGACTGATATGGATATTGAAACATGGATGATTGCTTGGTTTACAAAAATGGTAAGTTTCGAACCTTACGCGGATCAAAGGCGTAAGTGTGGAGTTGAATAATAATGAATGATATTGTATAGGATGGTTGAGTATTTAAGGGTAGTTAGATATTGTAGATTAAAAGGTTATGCATATAAGTTGTTTGATAAAAAAATCTAAGTGAAACTGTAATGCTTTGAGGTGTAGAGATTGTTTCCCAGCATAGTATATATATATATATATATATATATATATTACTCCATGATATTAGAGAAATAATATATCATGCTATTATTGTACGGACAAGGTGATGTCCGGTATGCTATTATTGTACGGACAAGGTGATGTCCGGGATGCTATTATTGTACGGACTGGGTGATGTCCGGGATGCTATTATTATACTGACAGGGTGATGTCCGGGATGCTAATATTGTACGGACAAGGTGAAGTCCGGGATGCTATTGTTGTACGGACAAGATGAGTCCGGGATGATATGGACAAGATAGTCCAGGATGACAAATATTACGGACTGGTATAAGTCCGGGATGTTTTGATGATATAGACATGAGAAATTCTTAATTAATAATTGTGGAGGTATACACGTAAAATCAATTGTTAAATATTTTTGGCTATCGATTTAGGCTGGCCAATGGCTTATTTATATTCAACACTCAGTATAGAAGATTTCATATGGGACAAATAATTTTTATAAGTCCCGGAACAATTTTTGAATATTACTTTTCGATTAATTAGTCATACTTGATATGTCATGTTTATACTTTAATGGTCAAGAAAGGAAGTACGAAATTTCCAAGTACTCTTCCTAGTTACCTTATGCTCACTGAGTTTTTCGACTCACTTTGTTTATTTTCATTTTTCTTTTTAGATTCTAATAGACCCAGCTCTTCCCAGATTCCGGATAGCTAGCTGCTCACATACTTGTGGTGAGCGGATTGACCCAAGACGTGTTAAGCAATGGCGATGGTATGGTACATTTTGCAGTCACTAGGGTATCATGGGTCCTCTGTATTTTGTGTATGTTGAATATGTACTGTATATTTTGTAAGCGGATGTAATTAAGTGATGTATGACGTATATCAGTCTTAGAGGCCAGGTATGACATGGTGATGTTCATTTTGTTATGATATATTATAAATGTATGTTTGTATATAAGATGCCATAAAGGTTGAGTCTACTTCGGGGCATTTCGGTTACTCCCTATCGGAGGCGTCCAAACCGACATGTCATGTGTTGATGAATTATTACATTGTGAATGTTGATGATTGAGCGGCAAACCCCCATGTAGGGCGAGATTATGCCAAAATTTTCTTTGATTTGGTTTAATGAGTATACTCAGGCTTCGGAGGCAGGGGCATACCTTGTCTCTGGCCAGTCACATGCCCTAAATTTGGGGTGTGACACCCCCCCTCCTTAGCCTTGGCCGAATGGCCTCTCACCCTTGGATGGAAATTGCACTTTTTCTCCTTCAATCTTGGCCTTTAGATTAAGATATTTTGATGACAACATAAAAATGTCATTTTCCAATTGGTAGCAGCCCTTAAGATGTGTACTCAGCCCTTGTAGTAACTTCAGCCCTTAGATGCAAAAAAGGACCAATCTGCACTCCCTTACTTACCCCCTTAAGTGCCTACCCTTGGATGAGTTGTGCTCTTATATTCTTGGTCATTGGATGAGGAAAAAATAAAAATGACATCTTGTAGATTAAATCCAGCCCTCAACATGTGTACTTAGCCCTTGTCGATGGCCTAATTCATTGGATGAAAAGAGATAATCCCATGCACTCCATTGCTTAACCGAATGGATGCTCACCCTTGGATGAATTGTGCTCATCTTTTTTCTTCCATTCTTGGCCATTAGATAAGGGTTCTTTCAGGACAAATAAAAATGTCATCTTGGAATTTATACTTGGTCATTGGATGGTGCATTCAACTTTCCTAGAAGGCACTTAGGCCATTGGATGAAGGGGGGACCATTTGCAAGGTGTTAGTAGTAGTGTGTGGCTTGATAGTGACTAGGGAATTAAATTTTTCAAGCTTCCTTCTTCTCCTCTGTGCTGGCTGACCAAGGGAACAAAAATCCCAGTAATTCCTTCTTCTTCCATATTTTTCTCAATTACAAATTTGCCCTTTTTTGGTTTCTTCAATGAAATGACCTTTTTGCCCCCGAACCTAAATAAATAGCAAACGAACTCCAAATTCAAATTTTCTTTTTTAAATACTTTTGAAATAATAAAAAATTGAATTCTGGAAGTTTTCAAAATTTTTCGAGTCCATTTGCTATTTATTTCGGTTTTATTTTCGAAATTGCCCCTTTTATGCACCCGAACTTTTTATTTTTTTTTTAAACGAGCTACGAATCCAGATTTTTCATCACAATCTTTTCCAAATAATTTAAAAATGTGATCTGGAAGTTTTAATAATTTTTGGAGCTCAGTTGCTATTTTTTCGGGATTTATTTGCTTGAATTACTGCATAGGGGTCCCGGGATTTGGCCATTTTGCAAACGAACTCCGAATCAAGATTTTCTTTTGCCAATCTCTTCCAAATAATTTAAAAATGAGATTTACAAATTTTTAGAATTTTTGGAGTTCATTTTCTATTTTTTCGGGATTTATCCACTTGAATTACTACATAGGGGACTCGGGATTTGGCCTTTTTGCAAACGAACTCCGAATCAAGATTTTCTTTCGCCAAACTCTTTGAAATGGTTTAATAATGAGATTTGCAAATTTTCAGAATTTTTGGAGTTCATTTGCTATTTTTCCCATATTTTCTAATTTTGCATTTTTACCTTCGAAACCCGATTTTGCTCATAACAAGTCCGATTTTAAGATTTTCTTCAAACTGAGCCTTGGGCTATCCTTGTTTAATCATTTCTCATCAATTAAGGGTTTTATTCCTACCGAATAGGGCCAGTTCTATAATTCTTCCAAATTTCACCGAAATCCACCAAAAACCCTAATTCTCGATTTTCTTCCGAATTGACTTTTCTATTAGTTTTTCTTCCAAGTAGCTTCTCCATTACCCGTAGTCAGTTCTTGTCTTTCATTCGAGATCTTCAATTCTGACCAATTTGATCGTTTAAGCACTTTTCCCCAAATTTCCCGAACTAGGGTTTCCTTTCTACTAAATCTAATAACCCAACTTTCAACCTCCATATCTTTGAATGTAGACCTCGGATTATCAAAATTCTTTCACTGTTTTTCAATTGAACATCAAATCTTGATTTTGGAAGTGGGTTGACTTTTTTAGTAGTTTACTTTTTTGAGGTTGACTTTTTTGGGGTTGACTTTTTTGGGTTTGACTTTTTTCTATCTGCTTTCTTAGACTAATTTCGGAGTACCATCTGTAGGATGAGAAAAAAGCCTTTTAGCATCCTGAAACATCAATTTAGAAAGAAAATATACCTGATTTAGGGGTTCGGACCAAATTAGGTGTCTACAATTAGATGAGGGTTTTTTCATGACAAATAAAAATGTCATCTTGGCATTTAAACTTGGCCATTAAATGGTGCATTCAACTTTTCTACAAGCAACCTAAGCCATTGGATGAAGGGGAGACCATTTGCAAGGTGTTAGTGGTAGCATGTGAGCTTGATAGTGACTAAGGAATTAAATTGATCAAGCTTCCTTCTTCTTCTCTATGCTGGCTGATTAAAGGAGGTAAAATCCCAGCAATTCCTTATTCTTTCATTTTTTTTTCTTAATTACAAATATGCCCTTTTCGGTTTCTTCGATAAAATAACCTTTTTGACCCCCGAACCTAAATAAATAGAAAACCTCCAAATTTAAATTTTCTTTTTTCAATACTTTTGAAATTATAAAAAATTAAATTCTGGACGTTTTCAAAATTTTTTGAGTCCATTTGCTATTTATTTTGGATTTATTTCCAAAATTGCCCCTTTTATGCACCCGAACTTTACCATTTTTTAAACGAGCTCTGAATCCAGATTTTTCTTCACCAATCTCTTCCAAATAATTTAAAAATGTGATCTGGAAGTTTTCATAATTTTTAGAACTCATTTGCTATTCTTTCGGGATTTATCTGCTTGAATTACTACATAGTGGACCCGGGATTTGGCCATTTTGCAAACGAACTCCGAATCAAGATTTTCTTTCACCAATATCTTCAAAATAATTTAAGAATGAGATATGCAAATTTTCACAATTTTTGGAGCTCATTTACTATTTTTCGGGGCTTTATCTGCTTGAATTACTACATAGGGGACCCGGGATTTGGCCATTTTGCAAACGAACTCCGAATAAAGATTTTCTTTCTCTAATCTCTTCCAAATAATTTAAGAACGAGATTTGCAAATTTTCAGAATTTATGGTGCTTATTTACTATTTTTTTTTGGGATTTTCTGCTTTAATTACTACATAGGAGACCCGGGATTTGGCCATTTTGCAAACGAATTCCGAATCAAAATTTTCTTTCGCCAATCTCTTCAAAATGATTTAAGAATAACATTTGCAAATTTTCAGAATTTTTAGAGTTCATTTGCTATTTTTTCAAATTTTTCCAATTTTGCCTTCGAAACCCGATTTTGCTCAAAATAAGTCCAATTTTCAGATTTTCTTCAAACTGAGCCTTGGACTGTCCTTGTTTAATCACTCTTCATCAATTAGGGGCTTTAGTCCTACCGAATCGGATCATTTTTGTAATTCTTCCAAATTTCATCGAAATTCACCAAAAACCCTAATTATCGGTTTTCTTTCGAATTGACTTTTCATTCATTTTTTCTTCCAAGTAGCTTCTCCATTACCCGTAGTCAGTGCTTATATTTCATTTGGAACCTTCAATTCCAACCAATTTGATCGTTTAACCTTCAATGCAACGCGTATGGTGCACTATGAGCTTCCTCCAAAATCACCTTCCGGAGTTCTTCATCCTGAGGCACACAAAGCCTATTTCTCATTATCAGTACATCATCATCTTTATCTGAAAGTCGATCCTCACGCCATCCCTTACCTCCTGCTATAACTTTACCAACATAGGGTCATTATTCTGTGCTTCACATATCCTATCAATATTAACCGGTTTAACCTTCAAGTAGGCTACTAGGAGATCATTCTCACTCAATCATCAATTCCAAAGGTAAAGACCTCAACTTATTTTGTAAAGGTTCCTGAATCGCTAAATATGAGTAAGAGAACTAAAAGACTTTTGACTAAGAGCATCGGCCACTACATTGGCCTTTCATGGATGGTAGACAATTACACAGTCATAATCTTTTATCAATTCCAACCATCTCCTTTGCCTCAAATTCAGTTCCTTCTAATCCATCAGATATTTCAGACTCTTCTGATCAGTGTAGATTATACATTTTCTCCAAACAAATAATGTCTCCAAATTTTTAATGCAAACACCACTGCCGCCAACTCTAAATCGTGAGTGGGTAGTTCTGCTTATGCTATTTCAATTGTCGGGAAGCATAGGCTATTACTTTCTTATGTTGCATCAAAACGCAACCCAACACTCGCCCAGAGGCATCACTGTATATCACAAAGCTTCCAGTCCCTGATGGTAACGTAAGAACTGGTACTGTGGTCAATCTATGCTTGAGCTCTTGGAAAGCTTGCTCACATTCATCAGTCCACTCAAACTTAGCATGCTTCCATGTTAGCTTCAACAGAGAAAAGGCAATCATGGAAAATCCTTCCACAAATCTTTGATAGTATCCTGCCAATCCGAGAAAGCTTCTAACTTCTGTGACATTCGTGGGTCTTTCCCAAGAAACTAAAGCTTCTATCTTTTGTGGATCCACAAAGATCCCTTCTTTAGATACTACATGACCAAGGAATGCTACTTTGTCCAGCAAGAATTCATACTTGGAAAATTTAGCATAAAGTTGCTTTTCACGCATAGTCTGTAGCACCGTTCTCAAATGGCTTACATGATCATCCTCATTTCTGCAATAAACTAGGATGTCATCGATGAACACAATGACAAACTTATCTAAGTAGGGTCGAAACACCCTATTCATTAAATCCATAAAGACTGCAGGTGCGTTAGTTAGCCCAAAAGGTATAACTAAGAATTAATAATGACCATATCAAGTTCTAAAAGCAGTCTTTGGAATATCAGATTCTTTGATCTTCAATTGATGATAACCCGACCTTAGGTCGATCTTAGAATATACACTTGCACCTTGCAAATGATACTTGTTCTTAATGGTGACCTTGTTCAGTTGCCGGTAGTAGATGCACAATCGTAAAGTTCTATCCTTTTTCTTTACAAACAAAATCGGTGCTCCCCACGGTGAGGCACTAGGTCGAATGAAACCTCTATTAACTAGGTCTTCAATCACTGGGAAAAGGGTGGTAAATGAAGAGGATCAACCTGAAAACATATAGCAAAAGGGCCAAGAGCTGCCAATGGTGCAGCCTCCTATGTTTATATCCAGCTAGCTACTGAGGCACAAAACTATGTTCTTGGAAAAAGGTAATATGGAAGCTGACCCAAATGATGTTAACGTTCCAGACTTTGAGGAACTAGCTGAAAAGGAAAAGGAAAAGATGACTGAGCTGAAGAGGGTTGAAATGGCAGAATCACAGAAAAATATCAGCTGCTGGAGGAGAGGCTAAAGGCCGTTGAAGGGGCAGAGTTATTTGGCAATCTAGATGCCAAAGAGATGAGTTTAGTACACGATCTAGTAATTCCCCCAAAGTTCAAAGTACCAGACTTTGAGAAATATAATAGGACTACTAACCCATCACAACATCTCACCATGTACTGTAGAAGAATGACGGGGCACGATAATAGTGAGAAATTGCTTATCCATTGTTTCCAAGATAGCTTGACAGGGTCTGCAACTTGATGGTATAACCAACTGAGTCGTACCAAGAATCGTTCGTGGACGAATTTAGCCAGGGCTTTCATGGAGTATTATAAGCATGCATCTGATATGGTACCTGATAGGCTGTCACTACAGAACATGGAAAAGAAAACTACTGAGAGTTTCAAGGAATACTCGCAAAGGTGGAGGGATCTGGCCATACAAGTGCAACCCCTTTAACTAGCAAAGAAACTACAGTGCTTTTCATAAATACCTTGAAAGCACCATATTATGATAAATTGGTGGGGAGTGCCACCAAGGACTTTGCAGACATGGTAATATCCGGGGAGATGATAGAGTCAGTCATTAAGAATGGGAAAATGGAATGGGGTGAGTCGGTTACTCTGAAGAAGGTATTCCCTGCTGGGAAGAAAAAGGAGACCCACGCATTTAGTATCAACCGATACCCATATACACCTCCCACACCATATACACCACCAAGGCCCTATACTCCTACTACATCTTATGCACCTCCTACACCCTACACACCTTACCTGGGGTATAATCCTTACTAACCTAATGTGAACAACCTTACCCAAAATCCATTCCCTTATACCAATATACCACAACAGCCGTTTCCAAATGGTATATCCCCATAGATAACCCTTCCCCTAAACACTGTCCCAAATACTCAAGGACCCAGGCGCAATGACCAACGTTCACCAAGGAACGATCAAAAAATTGCAATTTGATCCGATTCCTACCACCTATGGTGAGCTATATCCCAAATTGTTGCAAGGTCAACTTGTTGCATCCGTATACCTCAAACCTCTGACACCGCCATATCCAAAGTGGTACAATGCAAATACCAACTGCGTGTATCATGCAGGAAATCAAGGACATTCACTGAAGATTGCCTGGCCTTTAAAAAGAAAGTCCAAAGCCTGATCAATATTAGGGTGGTGAAGTTCGGGACAAGCAATGGGCTAATGTAGAAGGAAATCCATTGCCCAATCATATTGAGAACCGAGAATATGCAGTATGGACAGGGGAAGTGAAAAGGGTAAAAAGGAATGCCGATGAAGTCAAGACTCCAATGTTAATAGTATGGTTCGAGATAGTTAAGGCAGGAATGGTGGGGGATGCAGACAGTTTAAAAATGGTTGCAAAGAGGGTGCAGAATTGGTTTCCATAAATGTACAGGTCATATCATACAAGACTGAGGGGACTTTCTGGCTAAAGTCCAAAAGATGATGGATGAGGGGGAGGCCTAGTTTTACGAAGAAATAGAAGAGGAAGTAGAGGTTATTGAGAATGCAGCTGGCTATGGAATAGGAAGACCTTTGATTATCTATTACGATTAACAAGATGAGAAAGTTATGTCGGTTATTAAGGAAATTACGCCTAAGTTAATCATAGATTTGCCTTATTCCTTCTCATACAAGGAAAACACAGCTGCTCCGTGGAAGTATGACTGCAGCATGGTTATGCCAGGGTCTTCGTGTCAGCAAGATATCACAGGTGTAGGGCATTTAACACGAAGTGAAAGGTGTTATGCCCCTGAGGTTGTTGAACAGGGATTAACGAGAAAGGATAGAGGAATAGATAAAGGGAAGAAGGCAGCTGAACCAATCTATATTGAAATGGATTCGTCAAAAGAAGTAGAGAGAGGGTCAGCCCCGGTTAACAAGATAAAAGAGCCGATGAACAAAAAGAAAACTTGTGAGTGTTTAAAGTTCATAAAGCATAGTGAGTATAGTGTGGTTGAGTAACTGCAGCGTCAGCTAGCAATAATTTCAATCTTATCTTTGCTACTGAATTCAGAGCCACACCGAAATGCCTTGGTGGGAAACATTGCAGCAGACGATCATATCTATTTCAATTATGATGTAATACAGCCCAATGGTATCGGATCAACCAAAGCTCTTCACATAACAACCACCTGCATAGGGCACATATTACCGAGGGTCCTTTTCGATAATGGTTCTTCATTAAATGTGCTACCTTTGGCAACCTTGTCCAAATTGCCAGTTGATATTTCTTATATGTTGCCAAGTTGCACGATGGTTAGAGCTTTTGATGGAACTAGACAGGTGGTAATAGGAACTATCGAGGTCCCGATAGAGATAGGTCCTTGCACCTATAAGGTCAATTTTCAAGTCATGGATATTACCCCGTCCTACAATTGCTTGTTGGGAAGGCCTTGGATACATTCAGCAGGGGCTGTACCCTCATCTCTCCACCAAAAATTGAAATTTGTTATGGAGGGACATTTGGTCACTGTATTGGGAGAAGAGGACATCATAGCCTATGCATCTACTGGTTCCCCTTACATTGAGCTGAATGAGGAGGCTGTGGAATGCTCCTTCCGATCCTTGGAGTTTGTGAATGCATTATTCGTCATTGAGGGACGAAAAATTCCAAAACCGAAGTGGTCCAAGAATACAAGATTGAGAGTGAGGGCTACCGTAGGAAAGGGCTGCAGGGCTGGTAAAGGTCTCGAAAAGTATCTTCAGGGGATGGACGGGCAATTGAATTAGTGGGAAAGAAGGACCAGTTTGTCTTAGGATATTTTTTGAAGGCCCATGAGAAGAGGAAACAAATTGAAAAAAAAACGACAAAAGAGGATGGCCCGTCTCGTGCGTATGGATATTGATTGGGAGCCTATGACATTTCCACCAATCCTTCACAGCTTTCGCTCGACCGATTTTTTGTTTGGAGAAAAGAATTCAGATGATTTAATTATAATGATCGAGCAAGCCTTCGAGAGATTCCAGGTGAAGAGGGATGAGCAGATACAGGATATGGAGATCTGCATGACCAGGGAGGAAAGAATTGAAAGTGAGAATGCTAAGTGGATGGTGCGACCTTGTCCACCAAGATATAGACTGACTAATTGGAGTGTGACTGAGCTGACCATAGTCTTTAGGTTTATTCCAACGTAATGCTTTTAAATAAATCTTAAATATCTTTGCCCGAAGATATTAAGAATTTCTTTTGTAATGAGCTTTTGTCTAAAAGTTTTCATTCAATAAATAACAAACACGATGCATTTCCTTCATATTGATGTGTCCATATTGTTTCATTTATGCTATTTATTTTGCTTCCATTGTATATATGTTTTCCTATATTGTTTCTTCCCCACCTATTTACAGGTGTACGGATGCGGAATATGAGGACCTTCCCTTCAGTAATTCTGAAATTGATATTTAGAGGCCCATTTGCACGGGTGATTTTGAGGCGGACGAAGATATTGAGGATTATGGTCTGCCTCCATACTTATTAATAAAAATAGAACAAGAAGAGAAACAAGTACTTCCTCATGAGGAGCTATTGGAATTGTTAAATTTAAGAAGTAGTGAGGAGATAAAAGAGGTTAAAATCGGGACTACATTATCGTCATCAATAAAGGGTGAATTGATAGCCTTGATCCGGGAATATGTAGATGTATTTGCATGGTCATACCAAGACATGCCGTGTTTGGATCTAGACATTGTGGTTCATAAGCTCCCTTTAAGGCCAGAGTGCAAGCCAATTCAGCAAAAGTTTAGAAGAATGAGGCCGGACATGCTGCTAAAGGTAAAAGATGAGGTGAAAAGGCAGTTTGATGTTGGATTCTTAGAGGTGGTAAAATATCCGAAATGGGTGGTAAACATTATTCCAGTACCAAAAAAGGATGGCAAGGTGCATATGTGCGTCGATTACCGAGATTTGAACAAAGCCAGTCCCTAAGATAATTTCCCTTTGCCCCATATTGATACTTTGGTGGATAATACGATGAAGAGTTCTTTATTTTCTTTCATGGACGGATTCTCGTGATATAATCAGATTAAGATGGCACCCGAAGATATGGAGAAAACCATATTTGTTACAATATGGGGAACATTCTGCTACAAGGTAATGCCGTTTGGGTTGAAGAATGCTGGGGTAACATATCAGAGAGACATGGTGACCTTGTTTCAAGATATGATGCATAAGGGAATTGAGGTCTATGTTGATGATATGATTGCAAAGTCACAAGGAGAAGAGGAGCATATTGCAAATCTTAGTAAATTCTTTGAAAGAATAAGAAAGTTTCAACTAAAGCTAACCCCGACAAAATGCACTTTTGGAGTCACTTCGAGGAAATTGTTGGGTTTTGTTGTTAGCAAAAAAAGAATTGAAATTGATCCAGATAAAGTGAAGGCCATCCAATATTTGCCACCTCCACATACTCAAAAAGAAGGAAGAGGTTTTCTGGGGAGATTGAATTACATTGCTCGATTTATTTCTCAGTTAACCTATAAATGTGATACAATATTTAAGCTACTTCAAAATCGTGATCCAGGAAAATGGGATAAAGGGTGTCAGATCGCTTTTGAAAAGATTAAGCATTATCTATCCAACCCACCAGTATTAATGCCACATGTTTCGAATAAACCAATGATACTGTATTTATCAGTATTTATCAGTATTTATCAGTATTTGAAAGATCCATGGGTTGTGTTTTGGGGCAGCATGATGAGACTGGGAAGAAAGAACAAGCAATTTACTACCTCAGCAAGAAGTTTACAGATTATGAGCTGAAGTATTCATCGGTAGAAAAGTTGTGTTGTGCCTTAGCTTGGACTGCTCGGAGACTCAGACAGTACATGTCGTACCACACGACGTGGTTGATCGCCAAGCTAGATCCAATCAAGTACATGTTGGAAGCACCTTCTTTGTCAAGGAGGATGGCAAGATGGCAGGTTTTGTTGTCAAAATACGACATTGTATATGTGAGTCAGAGAGCTATCATCGGTAGTGCAGTGGCTGAATTTTTAGCAAGTCAGGCAGTGGAAGATTATGAGCCGTTGAACTTTGGTTTCCCAGATAAAGATTTGATGTATGTTTCACAAGCAGATGAGGTTCCCCCGAAGAAGAAAGTCTGGAAGATGTACTTTGATGGGGCATCCAATGCCATGGGGCACTGAATCGGTGCAGTGCTCATATCCCCCGAAGAAGATTATTATCCCTTCACTGCTAGATTGTATTTTGATTGTACAAACAATACTGCAGAATATGAGGCATGTACAATGGGCCTTTGTGTTGTCGTAGACAGAAAGATAAAAAAACTGAAGGTTTTCGGAGACTCAACCCTAGTGATATACCAGTTACGTGGAGAATGGAAAGCCTGAGATACAAAATTAATCCGATATCGAGAAATCATACTGAGTTTATTGGAGGAGTTTGAAGAAGTAAGTTTCAATTACTTCCCTCGAGAAGACAATCGAATGGCAGATGCTCTGGCTACTTTGTCATCAATGTTTAAAGTGAATGAAAGGGCTGAAGTTCTGCCGATCAAGATGAGTATATATGAATCTCCTGCCCACTGCTTGAGTATCGAAAAAGAAGCAGATTTGGTCTCCCTTGGTATAACGACATCTTGCAGTACATCAAGAGTCAATAGTATCCAGAACAGGCAATAGAAAATGATAAGAGGACTCTTTGAAGGCTAGCAATGGGTTTTGCTCTAGGCAGCGAGACTCTACAAGAAAGGGAAATACCAAGTCCTATTGTGATGTGTCAGGTCTGCCGAATCTCGGAGAATCATAGAGGAAGTCCATGAAGTGATATGTGGCACCCATGCCAATGGGCACATGCTTGCTAAGCAGATTATGAGGGCAGGGTATTATTGACTGACAATTGAAGGAGATTGTATCAATTATTCCCGAAAGTGCCATAAATGCTAGATATATGCCGATAAGATCCATGTGCCGTCATCGCCATTGCATGTCATGACCGCACCATGACCATTCTCGATATGGGGAATGGATATGATTGGCCTTATTACCCCGGAAGCTTCAAATGGACATTGTTTCATCCTGGTGGCCATAGATTATTTCACAAAGTGGGTGGAAGCTGCTTCTTATACGAATATGACAAAGTCGGTGGTATGCAGATTTGTTAAGAAGGAAATCATATGCCGATATAGATTGCCAGCAAGAATTATTTCAAATAATGCTTTCAATCTAAACAATAAGATGATGAGAGAGGTGTGTACTCAGTTCAAGATCACGCATCACAATTCGGCACCTTATCGTCCGAAGTTGAATGGGAAAGTAGAAGCAGCCAACAAAAATATCAAGAATATTGTCGAGAAGATGACTGATATTGCTCTTCAGTTCGAACATCTACAGGGGCAACGTCATTTTCTTTGGTATATGGTATGGAAGCAGTGTTACCTATTGAAGTTTGGATTCATTCACTTCGTGTTTTGATGGAGGTTGGCCTAGAAGAGGTAGAATGGGTTAGAGCTCGTTATGAACAGCTGAATCTCATCGAGGAGAAAAGATTGAAGGCAATTTGTCATGGGCAATTGTATCAAAAAAGGATGATTTGAGCCTACAACAAGAAGGTTCGTCCCAAATAGTTCCGAGAGGGGGAGTTACTACTGAGGAAAATTCTCCCTATAGTGAAGGATCTGCGAGGAAAATGGGCCCCAAATTGGGAAGGACCCTATATAGTAAAAAGAGCATTTTTTGGAGGAGCATTGATTCTAACTCGAATGGACGGGGATGATTTCAGAAATCCCGTGAATGCTGATGAATTGATGATGTATTACGCTTGAAGAAAAAAGAAAAAAAAAACGTGATGCTATGCACAGGGGAATTCGAATGATTCCAAGTGTAAAAATGAAAATTCTATATGTCTACCTCCCCTGAGAATTGCTTTCAAAGAGAATATTCATTCTCGATATGATGAATGGCCATGTTTCATACTCCCTTCACTAAGAAGAAATTATCCTTAGTCACCACTTTGAACCTTAGGAATTATTTCTTTCGTTGAACCCTGATCAAGGATCACCCTCTACACTGGAGGGCAAATACGAGGATAAATAATCAAAATCATGGCAAAAAAAAAAAAGAGCCATTGGAAAATGTGAAAACAAAGAATGGCAAATGAAAGTCAACAATGAAAGAAAAGAGATTGAAAAAAAAAGTCCAAAAGAAAGGGGGACAAATGTTTCAAGAATGAATTCTCCTCAGGAAATGATCCTTGATCCAATCAACCTTAAACACATTTTGGGCCTATTTTATCCTTTCCTTCTAAACCGAACCTTGGCCTACATTATGTGCTTTAAAAGTCCAATTTGATCAAGCATGGATATTTAATTTGAAAGGTTGTGCTCAGAATTTATCCCATCTTTTGAATTGACATTTTTACCTTGGAAGCATTTAGAATTCTTAGATGCGTGGTGGAATACCAAAAACAAAAAAGGGAAAGGAGAGGTTTAAGTCGAAAACCCGCAAAGGGCGACTTAATACAAAATGGGGGACACCTGAGTTGAAAACCCGCAAAGGGCGGCTCAAGTACTGATTAAGGTTTGAATCAATGCTCTGTGTAAAGGGGGAGAAAGTATTTGAAAATCATAGAAAAAGGGGAACAACTCAGTCTGACGTAACTACGAAAGCTGAGGGATTACCCAAGTAAATTGTTTGTTCAAAAGAAATTTCAGATGGTTTGAAAAAAGAGGGGTCCAAGATATTCCACATCTAGGACATGTACAACCTATAAATTTACATATATTCTTGATGTCCACTTTTATCATTTTAAAATATTTTGTTGCAATAAATTTTTGTTATCCCTTTAATGACATTTGCTTGTTTCATACTTTCTTTCGTACATTTTTGAGATGCATTTTGTTTGTTATTAAATTGAATGATGATTAGTAAACATAAAAATCTTTAACTAAAGGGATTTTAAAAGTATTACTAATGAATAGATCTAAATCTTAGAAAAGGTTTGGAAACCACTAATCCTGATGGATAATTCACCAAGTAAAGAAAAACAGTGAATGTGTTGGAGACTCCGTCATGAAGTAAAAAATTTGTAAATTTCAGCGAAGTCAGAAATTGGAACTGTTTGACAATTTATCTTGAGTAAAGGGTTCCTTAAGTGGGGCATCAGTAAACAATTGAAGACTCCGTCATGAAGTCAGATAATCTGTGAACCTCGAAGAAACCATGGATTAGAAATCATGACACAGTCATTTGATTGCATTCATCCTTAGGAAACATACAAGCATTTGCAAAGCATGTCATTCTCATCATTGCATTTAGCTAACACTACAGGAATCAGGAAAACTTTGGCTTCCCCAAATCGAACTCGTTCTGCTTCTCAAATTAGTCGAGCCCCGAGACCGCCGTCGAGGTATGTTCCTTTCATTTTTAAGTTAAATTTATTTTTTCCAAATGAATCAAACACAGGATCACCCTTAGTATTTCCCTTTGTTTTAAGTCGAATTCATTCTATTTATCAAATGAGTCGAGCCCCAAGACCATCTCGAGGTATTTCCTTTTGTTTTAAGTCGAATTCATTCTCTTTTATCAAATGAGACGAGCCCCGAGACCATCACCGAGGTATTTTCTTTTGTTTCAAGTCGAATTCATTCTGTTTTATCAAATGAGTCGAGCCCCGAGACCATCGTCGAGGTATTTCCTTACGTTTTTGTCACACCCCAAATTCAGGGCATGTGACTGGTCAGAGACAAAGTATGCCCTTGCCTCCGAAGCCTGAATATACCCACGAAACCAAATCAAACAAAATTTCGATATAATCTCGGCCTACATGGGGGTTTTCTGCTCAATCATCAACGCATGACATCTCGGTTTGGACACCTCCGATAGGGAGTAACCAAAATGCCCCGCAGCAGACTCAACCTTTATGACATCTTATATACAAACATATATTTAGAATGGCATAAGCATCACCAGATCATACTAGGCCTCTGTGGCCGTTATACATCATACATCAGTTTACAAAATATAAAGTACGTATACATTATATGCAAAATGCATAGGACCCATGATACCCTAGTGACTGCAAAATGTATCCCACCATCGCCACTGCTTACCACGACCTAGGTCAATTCGCTTACCACAAGTATACGAGAAGCTAGCTATCCGAAATCTGGGAAGAGCTGGGTCTATCAGGATCTGAAAAAGAATGAAAATAAACGGAGTGAGCGGAAAGACTCAGTGAGCATAAGGTAACTAGGAAGAATACTTAGAAGATTCATGCGTCCTTTCTTAACCATTAAAGCATAAACAAGACATATCAAGTACGTTTAATTAACCAAAAAGTAATATTTAAAAATTGTTTTGGGACATATAAAGTCCCATATGAAATCTTCTATGCTGAGTGCTGAATATAAATGGGCCATTGATCAGCTAGAATCGATAGCCAAAAAATCTAACACTCGATTTACGTGTATACCTCTATAATTATAATTTAGGAATTTTTCATGACTATAACATCAAAACATCCCGGACTTATACCAGTCCGTAATATTTGTCATCCCGGACTATCTTGTCCATATCATCCAGGACTCATCCCTTCCGTACAATCCCGGACTCATCCTATCCATACCATCCTGGACTCATCCTGTCCGTACCACAATAGCATTCCGGACATCATCATGTCTGTAAAACAATAGCAACCTGGACATCACCTTGTCCGTACAATAATAGCATATCGGACATCACCCTGTCCGTACAACAAATGCATCCCGAACATCACCCTGTCCGTACAACAATAGCATCCCGGACATCACCCTATTCGTACAATAATCGCATCCCGGACATCACCCTGCCGTACAATAATAGCATCCCGAACATCGCCCTGTCCGTACAATAATAGCATCCCGGACATCACCCTGTCCGTACAATAATAGCATCCCGATCATCACCCTATCCATACAATAATAGCATCCCGGACATCACCCTGTCCGTACAACAATAGCATCCCGGACATCACCCTGTCCGTACAATAATAGCATCCAGGACATCACCCTGTCCGTACAACAATAGCATCCCGGATATCACCCTATTCGTACAACAATAGCATCTCGGACATCACCCTATCCGTACAACAATAGCATCTCGGACATCACCCTGTCCGTACAATAATAGCATCTCGGACATCACCCTGTCCGTACAACAATAGCATGATGTATTAAATTTGTTTATCTTATTAAATGATTTATATAATATGCTAGGTAATAGCTTCTACACTAGCCTATTTCTACTCATGTTTGCAAGCATTACAATTTCACTTAGACATTTTATCAAACAACTTGTGTGCATAACATTTAATCTACAATATCTGACTATCCTTAAATACTCAACCATCCTATACAATATCATTCATCAACCAATTTCACAAATTAGTAACCATAATGCCTCAAACACAATTCCATACTATTGTTTCTTTAATCCGACAAGTACAACCATAATTCGTTCCTTGCCCAACATCTCAATTAAGCATATCCGAGCATTTCAAATAGCTTACATTCATTATTATTCAACTCCACAACACTTACCTCATGTAACCATATTAACACCACACTTACGCCTTTGATCAACATAAGGTTCGAAACTTACCCGTTTTGTAATCCAAGCAATCTTTCATGTTTCAATATCCATATCAATCAACAATGCATATAAAAAACAACTACCTCATAGATTAACCTAGCTACTCACTGTGTTGTTTCGAGTATTAAAGCGGCACTTTTGTGACTTTGTTGCCATCCCGGGCGGACTCCACGATATGGGTACCTACGACATCGTCAAAATGTTTTGTAAATATTTTACAACAATGGGACACTCAAATTCCCATTATTTATAATAGTTAGCTACTATCCAAAAAATTTCAACTTAAGAATTTTTACAAATAAATTTTTACACTTAGCTCGGATTAAAATTCGGAGCAACAATCAACTAAAAAGTTGCTCACACGATGATAGCAAAGCTAACGGTAGCCTCGAACAACCAAGGAAGGTGGCGACACCACCTCATGGGCAAGCTATGGTTTCGGCCAAACTTGTTTTACCTCTAAATTTTGATTCAAAGCTATCCAATACTAATTTATAGTTTAAGGAGTCGGAAGAACACCTCCCGTTGTGGAAAAAATGGTGGCGACATGATGGTTCACCACCACCAATTTTTTAGCCCATATGGCTTCTCGTAGTTAAAGGCAAAATCTTCAAAATATAACATCAAAATCAAGCTTAGAACATGAAGTTACCTTTGGGTTTGTGAAATCTTTGAAAATTTTGGTGATTTGCCTAGTAAACGGAGGAGAGAGAAAGCTTGGAAACAAGGTTCCATGGCTTTCCCACTTTTTTTCTTTATTTTCTGGTTTTCACGTGAAAATGGGGGAGGATGAAATCTGATTTTCAGACTTAATAGGTGAGTCATGGTCAAATGATCGTTTTGCCCCTATTTTGTCTTTTAGTACCTTAGCGGGCCAACGTGTGATTTTAACGTTTGGAAGCCCGTTTTTCACATTTCTTGACACGGATATGTTCCAAATTTGATAATATATCGATCTGCATGTTCAGGTAATTTTTCGATATCCTGAAACCCAAATCCGGGCCTCAGAGCGCCGACGGATTAACATTTTGACTTTTTCGGTTTTAGCTTCGATTTTTGTTCTGATTTCACCAGTAGGTTGGTAACATCATTTTATGTTTATATTAATCCATTGATCCATTTAGATCCTTTTTCGGACCTTCTCACGGTCAGTTCTTGGTTTTCATTCCTTTAGGTTACTTAAGGACGTATCTGGTTTCAACTCAGTTTTTGATTTTTCTTGTCATATACATAATCCTCATATGTTATAACATATGTCCATGTGTTCAGATCAGTTTCGAAAAATTCCGAACCATGTTTTTATGGCAATTTACCCAGCGCCACTAAATGACGAATTAGATAATTTAGCTATCAAATTTGATTTTAATGTCCAATTTTTGATCTAAACATCATATTATGATCCTATATGATCACTTAGTCCATTGGTACCATTTACGGACTAAAAGCAAAATTTTGGGTAAAATGACCAAAATACCCCTGGTTCATATTTTACTGATTTTTTTGCTGATTCTTGTTCTAACACCCCCAAATTATGTTATATCACATATCAACACTATGTGAAGTTAAATTATCACATTTTATGGACTTTCCCCTATCCCGACTTTTAGTCAATTTGGGGTTAAATCACTTAATCACTCAATTAAACCCCCAACTCTACAATTTATCATACAATATGTGTACCACATGGTAGCCCATCCTTTCTATAGGCATTTCAAAGTTTAACCTCGACCCATCCGCATGTTATAATTGTCTTGAATTGATCTCGTACTTACGAGGGTCTTACAATTCTCTCCCTCTTAATAAAATCATCCTCGAATTTTGCATAAAGTCAACTTATATAAAAGTACAGGTACTATCTGTGGCTGTCTCACATGAAAATCGTCTGACATGAATCTCCACATCATAAGTACATGAAACATAGAGTGTACCCCACTCATCTTAGGTGGTAGGTCTAACTCAATATCTGAAATGGTCCCATATACCTCGGACTCAGCTTGGCCCATCCGCCAAAGCTCATAACATTCTTGAAAGGTGAAACTTTCAAGAATACTTAGTCACATGCTATCGGCATACGACTTCTACCTACTCTAACAGTTACTAATATATCTTTGATTAACTACACCTTTTTCTAGGTGTACCGTACCATATCTGCACTGAACAACTGATATCCTCCTGTCTCAAAGCAACTGACAGGATATTGGCACATCCGGCCACACAATGTCTCGGTCTTAGTTTTGCAATGATCAACAATAAACAAACTCGGATCGCAATCCAAAACAATCAATAAGATAACTCGAAACTAGACCAAAATACTAGAAAAGGTATCATCTGCATATTGTACTACTGTACTGAAAACGGTTAATATATACAAACTCAATCAATGATAGGTATCGATCCCGATTCTTCTCGGAATCTAGTATATTAACACATAACATGTCCTCAAGGACTGATCATCTGTCCGTAAATGAAATATGGTACTAAATCGCAACTATATTTCAGTAGCTACCTGGAATGATCTCCAAAATTTAATTGTAAACTTGATGTCTTAATCAATCACAAGAAACACGAAAACTTCACAAAGACCCAATCTGGTCTAAATAGAGTCTAGCACACTGACTTATGCTATACATAATTTTACCCGAAATCAAGTGTGCTAATTTAGTCAGTTTATCGACAATCACTCAAATAAAATCACATTCCTTGCCTACCTTAGGCAAGTTTATATCTAGGCCCCATAATGACTTTATCTCAATCCCATTATTATGTATTCAACTTTATAACCTATTTGAATCTCATTATTGTATATTAAACTCTGTAGCATTACTGCTGGCTTTTAATGCTCAGCTTAAACTGCTAGCACAGTAAAATTTAATCACCACTTCGTAACAATGTGTTCCATACTCTGTCACTATTAGAACTATTTGAACTCACGATAAATCATAATTGTATCGAGGTACAACACATAAGAAAAATTGGGTGCCACTTCGAGGATTTTACCTCGAACACCTTCTATCTCGAGGAATACTAATCGATTATATAAATGAGAGGTTTCCCATACTATTAACTATCAGTAATATTTTAAAACATTGCCACAATATTGGCTTTATCCAATGAGAGAAATATAATACACTCATAGTCTTTTAATATTTCCAACATTAATCCTGTTTCAATCAATTTTTCCTCTGATTACACTACACTTCCTCTGCACAGCTCTGACTCATTCTTTCAACTATACATGCTTAATAAGTAACTTCACTACATTCGTTCACTAAACCATTCATTTATACCATATCAATAGATGTAACTTCAGACCAACACTATCATCAAATTATACTCAACTACAATCCAAATATTAAATAACCGGTATTAGGGCAATATGTCTCAATCAAGTACAATAACTAGAAAACTCCATATTTCACATAGTTACGAGATTAATGTAATAATTCATGATTAAATCTCTCGCATCTAGTTCCATGTGCTAGCACATAACTTGGACAAAGTCTGTGTGCTGATGATCTGCCAGGCATAGCCCCTCAAGTCATCTAAGATATATGATGATCTCCGCCTGTTAAGGCCCATCATCTTAAACTCAGGAACTAGTGCGAGAATGAATCTCAAAACTCCCTGGTGCACAGGGGAAACATAAACCTCCACATCTGTATATTTATCCGTCTAGATTACCACTAGGCAACAACAACCATATAATCAATATAACCCGCTTAGAAACTATACTAGGCTATCATGACTATACCATCAGTTTTATCTTCCTAGGTACACTACTAGGCTAGCCACAATAAGTATACATCAATCTTACGGCATTGGCATCCATGCCAAATCATATTCTTATCTTGGTTACTTAGGATCTTCCAAGGCTATATATTTTCATTCAAGCATTAAATCAAACACCTTGTAGGCATAATAATATCCTTCCTCCTAGGAATTTTCACAAGCACCTTGTGCGTAATTTATAATCTAACTTAAAATATATCCTTTAGCACTCAAACATTACCCAGCCTACAAATTCAGTTTAATATCCAACCACCACCATTTCACAACATCCTCAACATCAATGACAACTCTTAGAACTAGGTCGAAATACTTCAAAGTTCCTTGAAATACAACTCAATATATAGTGCTCAAATTAAATGAAATCAGTTTGCCAAAACCAGACTAAGGTTATACCTGTCACCATGGTAGTAGATGCAAAATCACGGGCTTGTCCTCTATTGCCCATAGTATGTTCTCTACCCACAGACTGTTGTTCCCTACCCTAGGAACCCTAACCCGTCTGTAATGCTACTAACCCTGCTGGTTGCCCTAGACATGCTGTAGCTGGATGTGGAGCTCGCACTGATGGGGATGAACTTGGACCTAATGGGGCAATCTCTCTTCAAATGCCCTGGCCTGCCACATCTATAACATACACCAGTCAATCTCCTCCTCTGACTACTGAATTCTCTATCCCTCCACATCCATGATTCTAGGGTTGTTCTAACCCTTAGTCCATATGGCCTTGTTTGCCTAGATGTTTGTCTTTCATATCTCACTGATGGAGACTCAATTAAGAGTTGTAAACCCAAGTGCAGGTTATGTTCAAGTAATAAATTCTCGGGTGTCCGAGGTCGAACCACAGGGAAGCGTATTAGTAAGTATAAGTTTATAAATATATAAGAAAAAGAAAGTAAACAAGATATTAGGGAATCAACAACAAAATAAGATAAACAAGATATTAGAGAACAAAATAAACAAACTATAAAAGAAATTAAACAAGATATAAAAAAAAATAAGAAAGGATGTTGAGGTTAGAGAATCCACTCTTGGTGTTATGCTAAGATTAATCTTGTTTTATTACACAATTGAAATCCACACATAAGGGAGGTTCCAATCGGAAGGTTTAGCAATTCAGTCCAAATTGTCCAACGTCCATAGCATATGATATTATGTTCATTTGGTGTCCTCAAAACTCATAAAAAGAGTCCAAGCATTCCTTATGCCAAGGTATATGTCTACAACAAATCAAGGTTATGAAACCAAGCATTTACTGTGCCATTTTCATTGTCAATAATGAATCAAGATCTCTACTTTGCAAGTATGATTTTAAACCAAAAGAAAATATTATCTATACTAGTGTTTATAAATGATGATTCATTTTAGCTCATGTTTAAGAGACTAACCTTAGCATTTACCAAGAGCTTCACCTCATCACCTCAACAATATGATTAGCAACACATACTAAAAATGAAAAGAAATGTAAGAAGCATAAGTAAATAAAGAAAAAGAAAACTAGAGAAAGGAAAGAAAAAGAAAACTTAGAGAATTTTATTACAATGGCTAATATCCTACCAATGTATAATGTATTTCTAATACTCATCCAAGGCCCTCTATTTATACACATTTTGGAGAGCTAAATGACAAGAGACAAGCTTTATAAATTTCAAAGGTAGGTATAATAGGTGGGTGCATTTTTCTAACAATTTTCGTCATATTGTATGACAATTCTGACCAGCCAGCTTGATGGTCGATTTTGTCAATGTTGGAGGCTCGATCTGATCAAATGGTCTTCTAGAAAAATATGCCCCTATCAGTTACTGATCCATAGCCGTTGGAATCAGATCATTTTCTCATGTGGATCGGAAGATATGGTCAAAATACCAAAACGGTGCAGAACAGACGTCATTGCACATCAGCCAACTTGATGGTTGATTTCGGTAGGGAAAACGACTCCGTTTCAAGAAGTGTAAAACATGAAAAAGATAGATATGCCTCTTAGCTTTGCACGGCTACAAATTTCAGCCTTATTGCTTCAGTGAAACTCGAGATATAGCTGATATGCCAAACGGTGTCGGAACTGGAACTGAACTGGATTTGCCCTTAATTCTAGTAATCTGAAATCACTCAAAGAAACTTGTGAAAAACACCAAATTACATAAAAATATAAAAGATCATAAACACAATTAGACTAAACAATAATAACTCGTATTTGACACAAAACAATAATAAAACATAACTAAAAACTATATAATTATACGAGTTATCACACCCCCACACTTAGATTGTTGCTAGTCCCTAGCAACGACTCAATAAAAATAAAATAAGAAAATCTAATCTAATCCATTTTCGTAGAAAATCACGGTGGCACTTAGCATGTGACACAAGCCTTTAAACCCCTAGGTGTCCCTAGTGGACGAGTTTAGTCTCGTGAGGGTTTGCTAGAACGATACCCACAAACATTGAAAAACTAAAATATAAGTAAATTACATACACTAAAAATATTTACTCCTAATCCTTTCAATATAAATTAGAGACAATCTTTGAGCAAGTCTTATAAACTAATCAATAGCTCAAAGAATTTCACAAAAATTCATGCTTGAATGTAAATAAATGAGTTAAGCCAATATTAACATAACATATTTCAATCAAAATAGTGCATATTCATCTTAATCTCAACTTCTCACTATACTCTCATGATTTTCACTCTTTAAAGTAGTGGTAAAGTGTTTACACTCAATCAATCTCATGAAAACAATTCTACCATATGCTTGCTTGTCCACCTATTCTCCACTATTTAGATCATACAACTTCATAAATCAAGAGGTCTTTATTCAAGGTTGTAATGGGGCCAAAGGGTTATAATGTGGTTAAAGAACAAAAGGATAAAGATATCACAAAGGTTCCAAAGAGTTCATAGATTTTAGAGACATAATAAGATCATACAAATAAAACTTCTCAAAACTCTTATAAAGCACATAATAACATAGGCTAAATATTCATGTTGAGCCTTTGCATCATTCTAACCAACTTTGTAACATCTTTTTCTAGAAGTTCAAGAGAAGATTCTTTTTTTTTTCCCTTTCTTTTTCTCTTGACTTTTTCTTTTCTTTTCTTCCCCCACACTTATCTTTTGTTTCTAACCCAAATTTTCAACTAAAAATATCCCTTTTTTTTTTTTTAATATGTCTCAAAATATAAAAATCCATCTTTAGAACAAGGGTAAGGATATAAGTATATTTAGGCTAGGTTTAAGTTGTGGTTACCAATAAAACAGCATATTTAATGTAGGCTCAAATTGGCTCACTAGTGGGGATGTTCTCTTAGAACATTAATAAGGGATGGCTGTTTGGCTCTGGTTATAATCCTAGTGCCTCTATCATATTCATGTTGTCACATGTATCAATATAGTATCAAACGGTTTAAAGCAAGTTCTAGAGAATCATGTAATCATAAGAGCACTCAAGAAAGAAATTAGATTGATTTGTATAATGCATCAATCATTATAGGCTCAAAAACTCACAAGGATGATTATACAAGTCAGATTAAGTCTAAACATGCTTCTTTCTCAATCAACATATCATATTAACATTGGCTCATAAAAAGGTTGATATCAAGCTCAATTCTCATGAAAATCTTCTCACTAATAAATCTGTTTTAGACTTATGCAATTCATATCTCATTATTGTATTAAAAAGGAACTAGAACACATTAAAAAAATAATAATAATAATAAAGACTCATAAAAAAAAATAGTAGACAAAAATAAAAGAAATCCTAAATCGTTCCCCCCACACTTAATTCTTACATTGTCCTCAATGTAAGTCTATTAACCCAAATGAAAAAATCATGTGTAAGAGAAAAGAACTAATAACATAAGAATAGGAATAACTAAGACTCAAAACAAAACAAACTCATGCAACCTAAATAATCCTAAAATACTAAACAAAAATTAACAAGTAAACATAAAAAGATTAAAATCAAACTGACAAGGTATGTCTCAAGTCTCCCTTACTCAGACCTTGTTCAGAATGAATACTTCTAAATTGCTTAAAACACAACAATTTTTTTTTTTTTTTAAATTAGCAAAATATGTCCCTTACCCCCTACTAAAGGTAGAATTTAGGAGATATTACCTGCAGAGGTTGCTAACCTCTTATTATAACTGAGACACAACAAACAAAATGTTAGATAATGTCACAAAGACAGAGTGCAATCCACTCCTTGCTCGTCCATATCTCTTTTTCTTTTTCCGAGCGTTTGCGAAACAACCGTAGCAGATAAATACTCATAAGCTTGGAGCTTTTTGAGTAAATCTTCAATGGTTGTAGCAGAAATTATGGTTCTCCTTGCCTCTGAAAACATGAATCCATTATCCACAGCATTATCCAAATATGAAAGCAAATTACTAAAATAACCATTAATATTAAGCAAACCAATGGGTTTCTTATTTGTGACCAAAGATGACCAAGAAGCCACGCAAGCTATTTCTTCCAATGTACCCAGACCTCCTGGTAAAGCAATGAATGCATCGGCAGAATGGTACATGATTGTTATCCGTTCAGGGATACTCCAGACTTGTATTTCCTTACCCACGGTAGGTCCACAAAAACCTGTGAATAGTTTTGGCACGATTCCTAGAACTGAACTTCCTCCGGCGTGTGCTGCTGTAGCGAATGCTCCCATTAAACCCGTACTACCGCCTCCATAAATCAACTGGATCTTTTGTTGGGCAAGTATTACTCCAACTCTTATGGCTTCATCAGCGAATATGTTATTTTTCCCTGGATAAGCACCTCCAAAGACACAAATTTTTTTAATGCGCTGGGACGAAGTACTTTCCATTTTTTTTTCAAGTGCCTGAAAGAGAATGAGTACATGGTGTAATATATAGAGGACTGAGTAATGAATCAGACAAGAGTAATAATGTCGCCGAAAGTGTATTTGACCTGTCAGAAGAAAATGTTAACCTAACAAAAGATTTTTGCGTGATTTCAGGAAGAAAATCAAAAAGAGAAGAAAAATCAACCGTAAAAGACCAATGCAAAAAAAAAAAAAAAAAATAACGAGAATAATTACACAAATCTAACAACACGTAAAATAAACCGAAATAAAGTTATTGCAAATCAAACCAAAAGTTGAGAAGTCATTTATTGTAGTTGTGATTGTGGCTCACATCTTCCTCTGGTTTTACGTCCAGAAACGACTTAAACGCCTTCTATGAGTCGAGGATATGCTTCCCATCCAGTTTTCTTTCAAGCTGGCAAACAGGGTCTTTTAACATCAGATTCCCAAGATGTTGCCATTCCCTTTGGAATTGCGGCCATAAATCAAGAATTTCTCTTTGTACGTCTCCACTAGGATGCGTCTCAAGAGAAAGTTTGATATTACCCAAATTCTCCTTACTCAGTCCATCCTTAATGAATTCAATTTTATCATCTCGATTAGAGGACGGAATCCCAATAGAACGACATTTACCGTTACACGTCCATCGTGCACATTTGTGGCAATTTGAACTCATGCGCTTTGCTCGTCGCTTCTTTGCAAAAGTGCTTCTACCTGTACCTGGTAAATGCAAAACAGGAAGATATTCATCTTCACGTACCTTGGCTTCAATTATCCAACGTATGTCTTCAGGAATCCCTTTGTGCATAAGCATTCTTAATCTTTCAAATCGAACTTGGTAAAGCTTCAGTAAAATATTCCGAGGAAAAGGAGGAAATCGTTTCTGCAATCTTGTGAGAATATCATCCATCTTGAAAAAAAATGAAAAATAAATTGAAAGAGAAATTTATATACAATATCAGTTTTGTGGGTAGCTGATGGAACCGACTTAAATAATCACGGAGTACCGTTATCCGCCATTTAACCGGGGTTAAAAAAATGTTTTTTTTTTTTTTTGAAGATTAGTAAAAATTATATTTACATCTAGTTATTTTCAAAACAAGGATCAAAAAGAAAAACAACCTCTTCTTGAGTAACATGATTTTCCAAAAAGAGTTTGAGTCTTTGTCCATTTACCTTGAATACGTTACCATTTTGAGGATTCTCCATGTCAACTGCTCTATAATGATACACATGCTTAACCACAAATGGGCCAGTCCATCTTGATCTCAACTTACCAGGAAATATGTGAAGTCTAGAATTATAAAGTAGAACTTTTTGCCTAACATCAAATGTTTTTCTTGAAATTAACTTGTCATGAAAGGCTTTAGTTCTTTCTTTATGAATTTTAGAATTCTCATATGCATCATTTCTGAGTTCCTCAAGTTCATTTATGACTGGAAAAGTTTCATTCTCACCCAAAAAGGAATATTTTAGCTCGGATGGCAATGGTTTTAAATCCAGCTTGGGCGGTTCAATAGTTGATGGTACAGTGACATTTGTGAGTGATGGGAGTTCCTCAAACTTTTGTTTCCAACAATGTTTAACCTGAAAAGAATTTAACAAAGAATCAGTGTGTGAAATTTCTGAAGCATTATCAAACTCACATTCAATTAAATAAGCTTCTAAAGGATCATGGAATGTGGTAGTGGTGAGATGTTCATGAACAAGTTCTTCAATGAAATCCACTTCATGTACTTCTGAATCATCACCAGGTTGCTTGCAAATGTTGAACACATTTAATTCTAAAGTCATATTTCCAAAAGAAATGTTCAAAATACCATTCCTGCAATTTATCAGAGCATTAGAAGTTGCAAGAAATGGACGGCCTAATATAACAGGAATTTGAACATTTGGATTTGAAACAGGATGTGTGTCCAAAACAATAAAATCAACAGGGAAGTAAAAATTATCAATTTGAACCAAAACATCTTCAACTATCCCTCGAGGAATTTTTACAGAATGATCAGCTAGTTGAAGTGTAACAGGTGTTTCCTTGATTTCACCTAAACCTAACTGTTGATAAACAGAAAAAGGCAAAAGATTAACACTAGCACCAAGATCAAGCAATGCACGTTCTATTCTAGTGTTTCCAATGATGCATGAGATTGTTGGACATCCAGGATCTTTGAATTTTGGTGGAGTAAGGTGCTGAATGATTGAGCTCACACTTTCCGTCAGAAATGCTTTCTTTTGTACATTATGTTTCCTTTTAAATGTGCACATGTCCTTCAAAAATTTAGCATAAGATGGAACTTGTTTGATTGCATCCAATAAAGGAATGTTAATCTTAACTTGTTTGAAAAGTTCATAAATTTCTGCATTTTGATTCAAATTCTTTATTGTTTGCAACCTTTGAGGAAAAGGAGCAGGATGCATACCTTTTTCTTTGTCCAAAGTTTCAAGAAGTTCAGACTTACCATCATCCTTACCGTTACTTTTCGGAGGGGAAGGAGGATCTTGGTCTTTTGATGGAATGTTTTTGTCAATTGCCTTTCCACTTCGAAGAGTTGTGATAGAAGTGGCATTTTCCTGTTGAGTTTCATTGGAGCAAGAAACAAGACATTGAGTAGAAGGGTTAGGCTGAGGTTGAGCAGGAAACTTACCTTTTTCTTGAGTGCGTAATGAAGCTGTCAATGTGGACAAGGTGTTTTTGATCTCATTAATGTCCTGTGAAGTTTGGTTATTCACATTTGCTTGTGTTTGCATGAATGCTTGCAATGTCTCTTCCAAGGTTTGTACACGTGAAGGTTGATAGGAAAAAGTGTTGCCCGGCTTTTGAGATTGTGGTACCTGAACATGATTATTATTCCACCAACTGAAGTTGGGATGATTTCTCCATTCAGGGTTATACGTTTCAGAGTAAGGAGAAGGAAAAGGCTTTTTAAATGTGTTTATGGAATTTACTTGATCATGCAACGCTTCTTTAAGAATGGGAATGTTTGGACATTTAGAAGTGGGGTGTCCCATGATTTCACAAATTCCACAACTTTCTTCATTTTTAACCGTTTTGACTTCCTTTACTTCTCTAAGTTCCATGGCTTCAATCTTTCTAGCCAAATTAGCTACTTTAGCTTTTATCTCATCTTCTTGACTAAAATGATATTTACCTCTGTTAGAAACAAGATTAGATCTATTGGAACTTTCAGAGGAATTATCTGTGTGCCAGGCTTGAGAGTTATCTGCCAAATGGTCTAGGTAGTCAAAGGCTTCTTCAGGTTCTTTTTCTAGAAACTCACCGTTACACATTGTTTCAACAAATTGTTTAGTTTCGGGAGTTAAACTTTCATAAAAGAAACTAATAAGACGCCATTTTTCAAAACCATGATGTGGACAAGAACTTAACAAATCTTTAAAACGCTCCCAGCACTGAAAAAATGCTTCATTTTGATTTTGATTGAAATTTTGAATCTGTCTTTTCAAAGCAGTAGTTTTATGTGCTGGGAAAAATTTCTTTAGAAACTCAGTTTGTAATTCTTGCCATGTGCCAATTGACCTTGGTTTTAAATTATGAAGCCAAATTTTTGCTTTATCTTTTAAAGAAAAAGGAAATAATTTTAGCTTGACAATTTCATTTGTACATTGTTGGTCATTAAAGGTGACACATACATCTTCGAAGTCTTTTAGAAACGAGTAAGCACTTTCCGATTCTAACCCATGGAAATTTGGAAGCAAAGCTATCATACCTGGTTTAAAACGAAAGTTGTTTGCATTGAGAGGAAAAATAAAACAAGAGGGTGATGAGCTTCGAGTTGGTTGCAAGTAGTCACGCATGGTGCGTACTTGTCTGTTCTCATTTTCAGCATGAACACTTTCATTGTCAGCCATGGTAGGAATTGTATTAGAAAGATTACCTGAAAAAGTTTCATAATAAAATCTAACTAAACGACGAGATCTAAAATCACGTCGCCAAACAAGCATAAAACAAAGTTAATAAATAGATAATATATAAATATAAACTTTACAATATAAATATAAATATATAGAAAATTAGGCGGTATAACCAGCCAAAAAATATATATATACTAAATTAGGCGGTATAACCAGCCAATAAAACAAAGTTAATATACAAATTAGGCGGTATAACCAGCCAATAAAAATAAATATACTTATAAACTTATATACTTAGTATTGCTTCCCCGGCAACGGCGCCAAAAACTTGATGGAGACTCAATTAAGAGTTGTAAACCCAAGTGCAGGTTATGTTCAAGTAATAAATTCTCGGGTGTCCGAGGTCGAACCACAGGGAAGCGTATTAGTAAGTATAAGTTTATAAATATATAAGAAAAAGAAAGTAAACAAGATATTAGGGAATCAACAACAAAATAAGATAAACAAGATATTAGAGAACAAAATAAACAAACTATAAAAGAAATTAAACAAGATATAAAAAAAATAAGAAAGGATGTTGAGGTTAGAGAATCCACTCTTGGTGTTATGCTAAGATTAATCTTTTTTTATTACACAATTGAAATCCACACATAAGGGAGGTTCCAATCGGAAGGTTTAGCAATTCAGTCCAAATTGTCCAACGTCCATAGCATATGATATTATGTTCATTTGGTGTCCTCAAAACTCATAAAAAGAGTCCAAGCATTCCTTATGCCAAGGTATATGTCTACAACAAATCAAGGTTATGAAACCAAGCATTTACTGTGCCATTTTCATTGTCAATAATGAATCAAGATCTCTACTTTGCAAGTATGATTTTAAACCAAAAGAAAATATTATCTATACTAGTGTTTATAAATGATGATTCATTTTAGCTCATGTTTAAGAGACTAACCTTAGCATTTACCAAGAGCTTCACCTCATCACCTCAACAATATGATTAGCAACACATACTAAAAATGAAAAGAAATGTAAGAAGCATAAGTAAATAAAGAAAAAGAAAACTAGAGAAAGGAAAGAAAAAGAAAACTTAGAGAATTTTATTACAATGGCTAATATCCTACCAATGTATAATGTATTTCTAATACTCATCCAAGGCCCTCTATTTATACACATTTTGGAGAGCTAAATGACAAGAGACAAGCTTTATAAATTTCAAAGGTAGGTATAATAGGTGGGTGCATTTTTCTAACAATTTTCGTCATATTGTATGACAATTCTGATCAGCCAGCTTGATGGTCGATTTTGTCAATGTTGGAGGCTCGATCAGATCAAATGGTCTTCTAGAAAAATATGCCCCTATCAGTTACTGATCCATAGCCGTTGAAATCAGATCATTTTCTCATGTGGATCGGAAGATATGGTCAAAATACCAAAACGGTGCAGAACAGACGTCATTGCACATCAGCCAACTTGATGGTTGATTTCGGTAGGGAAAACGACTCCGTTTCAAGAAGTGTAAAACATAAAAAAGATAGATATGCCTCTTAGCTTTGCACGGCTACAAATTTCAGCCTTATTGCTTCAGTGAAACTCGAGAGATAGCTGATATGCCAAACTGTGTCGGAACTGGAACTGAACTAGATTTGCCCTTAATTCTAGTAATCTGAAATCACTCAAAGAAACTTGTGAAAAACACCAAATTACATAAAAATATAAAAGATCATAAACACAATTAGACTAAACAATAATAACTCGTATTTGACACAAAACAATAATAAAACATAACTAAAAACTATATAATTATACGAGTTATCACTCACTCTCTCTCGTGACCTATCCTCGAATCATCTTAACCTCTCGTATTCATGAATTCCTAAATCTCTTTCACTTTCTGGTAAAAATTCTCGAAGAAACTCAATACTAAATTCTGACCACTCGAAGGGAAGGTCATCAATCCGTCTTCTGGCTACTAAAGAGATATACCATGCATGTGCCCTACCATACAGCTGAAATCTCACTAATTGTATGGCTCTAGTCGGCGAGCACCCTAAGCTTACACACCGTTGGCCGCACTCTTCTAAAAACCTTCTAGGATCAAAATCGGATTCCACCCCTGCAAAACTAGGTGGCAACGTTCCTCCAAAGTAGGTAAGGTCATATGATGATAGGGTGTATGTTGTCCCAACAACCACTCATTACTAACAACACCTAGCTGAAGGAATTTGGTCGAATAGTCGTGGTTGTCATTGTTCTATCACCAGCCCTACCAAGGCCTAAATATATTAATATGTTATGTTTACTATATCCAACAACTATTCATATGTGTCGTCATCTAATACTACTCTAGCAATCCTATCTATTTCCCTAGTAGCATACCTGCTACTACCCTCACTCTGGCCTCTAACCTCAGGGCGAATAAAAATATTATCCAGGACCTCAGACTCTCGGTCCCCCGATACGTCTCTATATCTATGAGATCGTGGTTGTGACAGCATTCTCTTTAGAAAAAAAAATATACTGTCAGTAATTCCACTATTCTCGACACAATTCTATATGTACTGGATGGCTTATAGATTACCCGACGTAATCGCATGTGACGATGGACATCTGTAGAGGCAGTACACTACTTACCGATACCCTAGGATTACCTGTAATTAATGTACTACTACCTACCTCTTTTGCAGTCACTGACCTCTAGACCATGCTCTGATACCACCTTTGTCACACCCTAAATTCAGGGCATGTGACCGGCCGTAGACAAGGTATGCCCCTACCTCCGAAGGCTGAATATACCCACGAAACCAAATCAAACAAAATTTCGGCAAAATCTCACCCTACATGGGGGTTTGCCGCTCAATCATCAACATTTGCAATGTAATAATCATCAACACACACCTCCGATAGAGAGTAACCAAGATGCCCAGCAGCAGACTCAATCTTTATGACATCTTATTTACAAACATAAATTTATATTATATCATAATGGCATAAGCATCACCAGATCATACTAGGCCTCCGTGGCCGTTATACATCATACATCACTTAGACACATCAATTTACAAAATATAAAGTACATATACATCATACATAAAATGCATAGGACCCATGATACCCTAGTGACTGCAAAATGTATCCCACCATCGCCACTACTTACCACGTCCAAGGTCAATCCGCTTACAAGTATACGAGCAGCTAGCTATCCGAAATCTGGGAAGAGCTGGGTCTATTAGGATCTGAAAAAGAATGAAAACAAACGGAGTGAACCGAAAGACTCAGTGAGCATAAGGTAACTAGGAAGAGTACTTGGAAGATTCATGCTTCCTTTCTTAACATTTAAAGCATAAACAAGACATATCAAGTATGTTTAATTAACCAAAAAGTAATATTTAAAAATTATTCCGGGACATATAAAAATTATTTGTCCCAAATGAAATCTTCTATGCTGAGCATTGAATATAAATGGGCCATTGGCTAGCTAGAATCAATAGCCAAAAATATCTAACACTTGATTTTACGTGTATAACTCTATAATTATCATTTAGGAATTTTTCATGACTATAACATCAAAACATTTCGGACTTATACCAGTCCGTAAGATTTGTCATCCAGGACTATCTTGTCCATATCATCCAGGACTCATCCCGTCCGTATCATCCCGGACTCATCCTGTCCGTACCACAATAGCATTTCGGACATCATCCTGTCCGTAAAACAATAGCATCCCAGAAATCACCTTGTCCGTACAATAATAGCATCTCGAACATCACCCTGTTTGTACAACAATAGCATCCCGGACATCACCCTGTTCATACAATAATAGCATCCCGAACATCACCCTGTCCGTACAATAATAGCATCTCGGACATCATGCTTTCCGTACAATAATAGCATCCCGAACATTACCATGTCCGTACAATAAATGCATCCCGGACATCACCCTATTCGTACAACAATAGCATCACGGACATCACCCTATCCATACAACAATAGCGTCCCGAACATCACCCTTTCCGTACAATAATAGCATCCCAGATATCACCTTGTTCGTACAATAATAGCATCCCGGACATCACCCTGTCCGTACAACAATAGCATCCCGGACATCACCTTGTCTGTACAACAATAGCATCCCAAACATCACCCTATCCGTAAAATAATAGCATCCCGGACATCACCCTGTCCATAAGACAATAGCATGATGTATTAAATTTGTTTATTTTATTAAATGATTTATATAATATGCTAGGTAACAGCTTCTACACTAGCCTATTTCTACTCATGTTCACAAGCATTACAATTTCACTTAAACATTTTATCAAATAACTTGTGTGCATAACATTTAATCTACAATGTCTAACTATCTTTAAATACTCAACCATCCTATACAATATCATTCATCAACCAATTTCACAAATTAGTAACCATAATGCCTCAAACACAATTCCATACTTTTGTTTCTTTAATCCGACAAGTACAACCATAATCCGTACCTTGCCCAACATCTCAATTAAGCATATCTGAGCATTTCAAGTAGCTTACATTCATTATTATTCAACTCCACAACACTTACCTCATGTAACCATATTAACACCACACTTTCGCCTTTGATATGCATAACGTTTGAAACTTACCATTTTCGTAATCCGAGCAATCTTTCATGTTCAATATCCATATCAATCAACAATGCATATAAAACAACAACTACCTCCTAGATTAACCTAAATAGTCACTGTGTTGTTTCGAGTATTAAAGCGGCACTTCATGACTTTGTCGCCATCCCGGGCGAACTCCACGATATGGGTACCTACGACATCGTCAGGATATTCTGTAAATATTTTACAACTACGAGACACTCAAATTCCCATTATTTATAATAGTTAGCTACTATCCAAAAATTTTAGCTTAAGAATTTTTACAAATAAATTTTTACAAATAAATTTTTACACTTAGCTCGGATTAAAATTCGGAGCAACAATCAAATAGAAAGTTGCTCACACGATGACAGCAAAGCTAACGGTGGCCTTGAACAACCAAGGAAGGTGGCGACACCACCTCATGGGCAAGCTAGGGTTTAGTCCAAACTTGTTTTAGCCTTTAAATTTTGATTCAAAGCTATCCGGTACTAATTTATGGTTTAAGGAGGCCGAGGAACGCCTCCCGTGGCCGAAAAAAAATGGTGGCAACACGGTGGTTCACCACCACCAATTTTTTAGCCCACATGGTGATGCACCCAAAAGAGTGTATCTTATTTAACCTTGCACTAAAAAGATCAATTGTAAGTATAATGATTAGCAAGGGTCGAGTCCTCAGGGATTGGGTTTTAATCTATGAGTTATTAGTTTATAACTTACATTCAAAGAAAACAATAAAAGAAAAGGGGTTTTTGAAGCCAGATTTAAACTAAAGTAAATAATAAGAATAAGATGCAAGGCGGTATAACCAGCCAATAAAAATATATATACTAAATTAGGCGGTATAACCAGCCAATAAAAATATATATACTAAATTAGGCGGTATAACCAGCCAATAAAAATAAAACAAAGTTAATATACAAATTAGGCGGTATAACCAGCCAATAAAAATAAATATACTTTTAAAAATAAGCAAACTAGAAAAGTAAGAAAACAAGTAAGTAAGAAGAATCAAATATGAAAAATATGGTTAAGGTTTCATTCTCCACCACTAGACATCATTAAGAATCAATTTCAGATCTATCAATATCAACCAACTATCAAAGTTAACAACCGTAGATAACAACAAGCTCTGTTATCCCAATCTTTCCTTAGTTTGTCGTTAAATAGAACAAGCTCTCTATTTAATCTCTAACCATTAAACAACCTAGAATAAGCTCTCTAAATTCAATTCAATGGCAGCTTTATGATGAGAAAGATAGGTTGATCTAAGCAACAAACACATAAGCTCGGATTGTTCAACTTAGGTTATGTTCCACTTTGCAATTATTGAAAACTTGACCATAATCATTAATCACAAATTGCCACTTATGAATAGGAAATCAAGATAATTACACGGATCAAGACTCCTAGACTAGCAATAGATAATTATCAAGATCTATCTAGTTGTACACCTAAATAAATCAAGACAACATCATGAACAATTCTTGTAGAAGAACATAAGCAACTTTGATAGAAAATTAATGATAGATAGAATCTGAAAATCAATCACAAAACATGTCTAGGGCTTTGAAATCACCCTTAACCAAATAGAAGTTTAGCCTAGCATAGGCATTGTAAACATAAACATAAAATTAAAGAAAATCTAAGAAGAAAATAAAAGAAAGAAAGAAGAAGAGGAAGAATATTAATTATCCAACCTCTTGCTCTCTCTAAAGAAAAAGAAAACTAGAGAAAAGAAAGAAGAAGAAAACTTAGAGAATTTTATTAAAATGGCTAATATCCTACCTATGTACAATATGATCCTCTACAATCATCCAAGGCCCTCTATTTATACACATTTTGGAGGGCTAAATGGCAAGAGACAAGCTTTACAAATTTCAAAGGTAGGTATAATAGGTGGGTGAATTTTTCTAACAATTTTCGTCATATTGTATGACAATTTTGATCAGCCAACTTGATGGTCGATTTCGTCAATGTTAGAGGCCTGATCTGATCACATGGTCTTCTAGAAAACGGTTCCCCTATCAGTTACGGATCCATAGCCGTTGGAATCAGCTCATTTGCTGATGTGGATAAGCAGATATGGGCAAAATACGAGAACAGGTCAGCACAGACGTCATTGCACATCAGCCAACTTGATGGTCGATTTCGTCAATCTTAGAGGCCTGATCGGATCATATGGTCTTCTAGACAAAGGTTCCCGTATCAGTTACGGATCCATAGCCATTGGAATCAGCTCATTTTCTGATGTGGATAAGCAGATATGGGCAACATACGAAAACAGGTCAGCACAGACGTCATTGCACATCAGCCAACTTGATGGTCGATTTCTCTAGGGAAAACGACTCCGTTTCAAGAAGTGTAAAACATGAAAAAGATAGATATGCCTCTTAGATTTGCACGGCTACAAATTTCAGCCTTATTGCTTCAGTGAAACTCCAGATATAGCTGATATGGCAAAAGGTGTCGGAACTGGAACTGAACTGGATTTGCCCTTAATTCTAGTAATCTGAAATCACTCAAAGAAACTTGTGAAAAACACCAAATTACATAAAAATATAAAAGATCATAAACACAATTAGACTAAACAATAATAACTCGTATTTGACACAAAACAATAATAAAACATAACTAAAAACTATATAATTATACGAGTTATCACACCCCCACACTTAGCTTTTTGCTAGTCCTCGAGCAAAATCAAATAAAAATAAAATAAGAAAATCTAATCTAATCCACTTTCGTAGGAAATCACGGTGGCACTTAGCATGTGACACAAGCCTTTAAACCCCTAGGTGTCCCTAGTGGACGAGTTTAGTCTCGTGAGGGTTTACTAGAACGATACCCACAAACATTGAAAAACTAAAATATAAATAAACTACATATACTAAAAATATTTATTCCTAATCCTTTCAATACAAATTAGAGACAATCTTTGAACAAGTCTTATAAACTAATCAATAGCTTAAAGAATTTCACAAAAAATCATGCTTAATGTAAATTGTTTGAGTTAAGCCAATATTAACATAACATATCTCAATCAAAATAGTGCATGTTCAAATTTAATCTCAACTTCTCACAAGGGATACCCTCATGATTTTCACTCTTTAAAGTAGTGGTGAAGTGTTTACACTCAATCAATCTCATGAAAACAGTTCTACCATATTCTTGCTTGTCCACCTATTCTCCACTATTTAGATCATACAACTTCATGAATCAAGAGGTCTTTAATCAAGGTTGTAATGGGGCCAAGGGGTTTGTAATGTGGTTGAAGAACAAAAGGATAACGATATCACAAAGGTTCCAAAGAGTTCATAAAGTTTAGAGACATAATAAGATCATACAAACAAACTTATCAAAACTCTTTACAAGTACATAGTCACCTAGGCCGGATATTCATGTTGGGCCTTTTCTTCATTCTAAACAACTTTGTAACATCTTTTTCTTTTTCCACAAATTCAAGAGATGATTCATATATTTTTTTACATAGGAATGTATTTGCCAGTATTCCATTTCTTTTTCTCTTGACTTTTCTTTTCTTTTCCCCCCACACTTATTTCTTGTTTCTAACCCAAATTTTTAACTAAAAATATCCCTTGTTTTTTTGCACTATGTCTCAAAATATATAATCCATCTTTAGAACAAGGGTAAGGATATAAGTATATTTAGGCTAGGTGTAAGTTGTGGTTACCAATAAAACATCATATTTAATGTAGGCTCAAATTGGCTCACTAGTGGGGATGTTCTCTTAGAACATTAATAATGGATGGCTGTTTGGCTCTGGTTATAATCCTAATGAATCTATCATATTCATGTTGTCACATGTATCAATATAGTCTCAAACGGTTTAAAGCAAGTTCTAGAGAATCATGTAATCATAAGAGCACTCAAGAAAGAAATTAGATTGATTTGTATAATGCATCAATCATTATAGGCTCAAAAACTCACAAGGATGATTATACAAGTCAGATTAAGTCTAAACATGCTTCTTTCTCAATCAACATATCATATTAACATTGGCTCATAAAAAGGTTGACATCAAGCTCAATTCTCATGAAAATCTTCTCACTAATAAATCTGTTTTAGACTTATGCAATTCATATCTCATCATTGTATTAAAAAGGAACTAAAACACACTAAAAAAAATTAATAATAATAATAAAGACTCATAAAAAAAATAGTAGACAAAAATAAACGAAATCCTAAATCATTCCCCCCACACTTAATTCTTACATTGTCCTCAATGTAAGTCTATTAACCCAAATGAAAGAATCATGTGTAAGAGAAAAAACTAATAACATAAGAATAGGAACAACTAAGACTCAAAACAAAACAAACTCATGCAACCTAAATAATCCTAAAATACTAAACAAAAATTAACAAGTAAACATAAAAAGATTAAAATCAAACTGACAAGGTATGTCTCAAGTCTCCCTTACTCAGACCTTGTTCAGAATGAATATTTCTAAATTGCTTAAAATACAACAAACTTTTTTTTTTTGAAAAGAAGAAATCAAACTGACAAGGTATGTCTCAAGTCTCCCTTACTCAGACCTTGTTCAGAATGAATACTTGTAAATGGCTTAAAACACAACAAAATTTTTTTTTTTTTAAATTAGCAAAATATGTCCCTTACCCCCTACTAAAATATGACATTGTCCCTAATGTCAAATTTTAAAGGTAGAATTTAGGAGATATTACCTGCAGAGGTTGCTAACCACTTATTATAACTGAGACACAACAAACAAAATGTTAGATAATGTCACAAAGACAAAGTGCAATCCACTCCTTGCTCGTCCATATCTCTTTTTCTTTTTCCGAGCGTTTGCGAAACAACCGTAGCAGATAAATACTCATAAGCTTGGAGCTTTTTGAGTAAATCTTCAATGGTTGTAGCAGAAATTATGGTTCTCCTTGCCTCTGAAAACATGAATCCATTATGCACAGCATTATCTAAATATGAAAGCAAATTACTAAAATAACCATTAATATTAAGCAAACCAATGGGTTTCTTATTTGTCACCAAAGATGACCAAGAAGCCACGCAAGCTATTTCTTCCAATGTACCCAGACCTCCTGGTAAAGCAATGAATGCATCGGCAGAATGGTACATGATTGTTATCCGTTCAGGGATACTCCAGACTTGTATTTCCTTACCCACGGTAGGTCCACAAAAACTTGTGAATAGTTTTGGCACGATTCCTAGAACTGGACTTCCTCCGGCGTGTGCTGCTGTAGCGACTGCTCCCATTAAACCCGTACTACCGCCTCCATAAATCAAGTGGATCTTTTGTTGGGCAAGTATTACTCCAACTCTTATGGCTTCATCAGCGAATATGTTATTTTTCCCTGGATAAGCACCTCCAAAGACACAAATTTTTTTAATGCGCTGGGACGAAGTACTTTCCATTTTTTTTTTCTTCGAGTGCCTGAAAGAGAATGAGTACATGGTGTAATATATAAAGGACTGAGTAGTGAATCAGACAAGAGTAATAATGTCGCCGAAAGTGTATCTGACCTGTCAGAAGAAAATATTAACCTAACAAAAGATTTTTGCGTGATTTCAGGAAGAAAATCAAAAAGAGAAGAAAAAATCAACCGTAAAAGACAAATAAAAAAAACGAGAATAATTACACAAATCGAACAACACGTAAATTAAACCAAAATAAAGTTATTGCAAATCAAACCAAAAACTGAGAAGTCATTTGTTGTAGTTGTGATTGTGGCTCACATCTTCCTCTGGTTTTACGTCCAGAAACGGCTTAAACGCCTTCTATGAGTCGAGGATATGCTTCCCATCCAGTTTTCTTACAAGCTGGCAAACAGGGTCTTTTAACATCAGATTCCCAAGATGTTGCCATTCCCTTTGGAATTGCGGCCATAAATCAAGAATTTCTCTTTGTACGTCTCCACTAGGATGCGTCTCAAGAGAAAGTTGGATATTACCCAAATTCTCCTTACTCAGTCCATCCTTAATGAATTCAATTTTATCATCTCGATTAGAGGACGGAATCCCAATAGAACGACATTTACCGTTACACGTCCATCGTGCACATTTGTGGCAATTTGAAATCATGCGCTTTGCTCGTCGCTTCTTTGCAAAAGTGCTTCTACCTGTACCTGGTAAATGCAAAACAGGAAGATATTCATCTTCACGTACCTTGGCTTCAATTATCCAACGTATGTCTTCATGAATCCCTTTGTGCATAAGCATTCTTAATCTTTCAAATCGAACTTGGTAAAGCTTCAGTAAAATATTTCGAGGAAAAGGAGGAAATCGTTTCTGCAATCTTGTGAGAATATCAACCATCCTGAAAAAAAATGAAAAAAGTTGAAAGAGAAATTGGAAGAGAAATTTATATACAATATCAGTTTTGTGGGTACCTGATGGAACCGACTTAAATAATCACGGAGTACCGTTATCCGCCATTTAACTGGGGTTAAAAAAATTATATTTACATCTAGTTATTTTCAAAATAAGGATCAGAAAGAAAAACAACATAAAAAGACACAAAAGCAAAACACTCTAAATAAAATCCTAAATTCTTCCCCCCACACATAATTCTTACATTGTCATTAATGTAATGCTATTAATCCCAAAAGAAAGAATCATGTGTAAGTGAAAAGAACTAATAAACAAAATAAACTTATGCAACCTAAATGAACTTAGAAACACTAAACACAATTAGCAAAAAAAAAACATAAGAAAAAGATAAAGAAAAAGAGAGCAAATCTGAGGATGGCAGTTTGGCAATGCTTTCACTAATTAGGCTGCCTCCCCCAATTAGCACTTGATTGATTGTTTTCAGCCTAGCCAATTCCCCTTCTTGGCTTTTTAGGATCTTTTGGCTTAGACATCAAACTTCTCGGATTTTTGCGTTTTGGAGAAAGTTTTCTTTGCAAAACAGCCAATGCCTTCTCCCCCACACGTATTATTTCATCATTCTTGGTGGGGTATAGCTCTTTGAGGAATTGTGCATATCTTGGTACTTGTCTAATGGCATCCACAAGCAAGCTGTTTAAGGTTTCCAAAAATTGTTGTTCATGTTCCACCTTTTTGGACTTTGCAAATCTGCTAGGAAAAAGTGGAGAAGGAACATTAGTAGAAATAAGAACCTTAAAAGCTACCTGAGGTGTCAAAGTACTCTCAATTTGAATGATGGCTTCATTATCCTCAAGAAGTGAATCCATCTTTGGTTTTGTCTCATCCTCATCTTGTTCCTCATTTCTCAAGGTCACAATAGTAGCATTCTCCTTTGGGTTAATCGCCGTTTGGGAAGAGAGTGCTAGAGATCTTTCTGCTACTAATTCCACCGTACTACTAGCCAATAGGCTCATTTGCCTTTCCAAACTCTGGATGCTTGCCCTTGTTTCCTGTTGAAATTGCAAAGTATCAGTAACAAGAGAATATACAAGATCTTCTAAAGAAGTACCTGAGTTTTGAGTCATATGTGGTGGTTGAAAAAGATCTGGTTCTTGAGACCATGATTGATTGAAGCTAGATGGATGAGTGTAATTGGCATAAGGATCTACTTCTTGGTAATTTTTCGAGTAGCCATAATTAGTATGATCCCACCATCCCTCATGGTAAGTGTTGGAGTAATGATCTTGCGGTTGGTCTTGGAACCATTGATGGCCTTGACATCCTCCCATGGCCAATTGTTGAACTGAAGAAGTGAGATTGGCTTGTTGATTCTCCATGTTCATGTATGCCACCAACTCTTCAAGTGTTAGATTGCTTAATTCCATCTTTCTTTTTTCTTTTTTTTTTCAAAATTTGAAAAGAAAAACATGTATGTACAAGAAAATAATACTAATTAGAACTGAAAATAAGAATAAACCAAGTAACAAATAAACTAAAGAAAACAATCCCCGGGAACGGCGCCAAAAATTTGATGCATCCAAAAGAGTGTATCTTATTTAACCTTGCACTAAAAAGATCAATTGTAAGTATAATGATTAGCAAGGGTCGAGTCCTCAGGGATTGGGTTTTAATCTATGAGTTATTAGTTTATAACTTACGTTCAAAGAAAACAATAAAAGAAAAGGGGTTTTTGAAGCCAGATTTAAACTAAAGTAAATAATAAGAATAAGATGCAAGACGGTATAACCAGCCAATAAAAATATATATACTAAATTAGGCGGTATAACCAGCCAATAAAAATATATATACTAAATTAGGCGGTATAACCAGCCAATAAAAATAAAACAAAGTTAATATACAAATTAGGCGGTATAACCAGCCAATAAAAATAAATATACTTTTAAAAATAAGCAAACTAGAAAAGTAAGAAAACAAGTAAGTAAGAAGAATCAAATATGAAAAATATGGTTAAGGTTTCATTCTCCACCACTAGACATCATTAAGAATCAATTTCAGATCTATCAATATCAACCAACTATCAAAGTTAACAACCGTAGATAACAACAAGCTCTGTTATCCCAATCTTTCCTTAGTTTGTCGTTAAATAGAACAAGCTCTCTATTTAATCTCTAACCATTAAACAACCTAGAATAAGCTCTCTAAATTCAATTCAATGGCAGCTTTATGATGAGAAAGATAGGTTGATCTAAGCAACAAACACATAAGCTCGGATTGTTCAACTTAGGTTATGTTCCACTTTGCAATTATTGAAAACTTGACCATAATCATTAATCACAAATTGCCACTTATGAATAGGAAATCAAGACAATTACACGGATCAAGACTCCTAGACTAGCAATAGATAATTATCAAGATCTATCTAGTTGTACACCTAAATAAATCAAGACAACATCATGAACAATTCTTGTAGAAGAACATAAGCAACTTTGATAGAAAATTAATGATAGATAGAATCTGAAAATCAATCACAAAACATGTCTAGGGCTTTGAAATCACCCTTAACCAAATAGAAGTTTAGCCTAGCATAGGCATTGTAAACATAAACATAAAATTAAAGAAAATCTAAGAAGAAAATAAAAGAAAGAAAGAAGAAGAGGAAGAATATTAATTATCCAACCTCTTGCTCTCTCTAAAGAAAAAGAAAACTAGAGAAAAGAAAGAAGAAGAAAACTTAGAGAATTTTATTAAAATGGCTAATATCCTACCTATGTACAATATGATCCTCTACAATCATCCAAGGCCCTCTATTTATACACATTTTGGAGGGCTAAATGACAAGAGACAAGCTTTACAAATTTCAAAGGTAGGTATAATAGGTGGGTGAATTTTTCTAACAATTTTCGTCATATTGTATGACAATTTTGATCAGCCAACTTGATGGTCGATTTCGTCAATGTTAGAGGCCTGATCTGATCACATGGTCTTCTAGAAAACGGTTCCCCTATCAGTTACGGATCCATAGCCGTTGGAATCAGCTCATTTGCTGATGTGGATAAGCAGATATGGGCAAAATACGAGAACAGGTCAGCACAGACGTCATTGCACATCAGCCAACTTCATGGTTGATTTCGTCAATCTTAGAGGCCTGATCGGATCATATCGTCTTCTAGAAAAAGGTTCCCGTATCAGTTACGGATCCATAGCCATTGGAATCAGCTCATTTGCTGATGTGGATAAGCAGATATGGGCAAAATACGAAAACAGGTCAGCACAGACGTCATTGCACATCAGCCAACTTGATGGTCGATTTCTCTAGGGAAAACGACTCCGTTTCAAGAAGTGTAAAACATGAAAAAGATAGATATGCCTCTTAGCTTTGCACGGCTACAAATTTCAGCCTTATTGCTTCAGTGAAACTCCAGATATAGCTGATATGGCAAAAGGTGTCGGAACTGGAACTGAACTGGATTTGCCCTTAATTCTAGTCATCTGAAATCACTCAAAGAAACTTGTGAAAAACACCAAATTACATAAAAATATAAAAGATCATAAACACAATTAGACTAAACAATAATAACTCGTATTTGACACAAAACAATAATAAAACATAACTAAAAACTATATAATTATACGAGTTATCACATGGTTTCTCATAGTTAAATGCCAAATCTTCAAAATGTAACATCAAAATCAAGCTTAGAACATGAAGTTACCTTTGGGTTTGTGAAATCTTTGAAAATTTTGGTGATTTGCCTAGTAAACGGAGGAGAGAGAAAGCTTGGAAGCAAGCTTCCCTGGCTTCCCCTCTTTCTTTCTCTATTTTCTGGTTTTCACATGAAAATAGGGGAGGAAGAAATCTGATTTTCAGACTTAATAAGTGAGCCATGGTCAAATGACCATTTTGCCCCTATTTTGTCTTTTAGTACCTGAGAGGGCCAACATGTAATTTTAACGTTCGAAAGCCCTTTTTTTTTTCTTGACACGGATATGTTCCAAATATGATATTAAATTGATCTGCATGTTCGGGTAATTTTTTGACATCCTGAACCCCAAATCCAGGCCTCGAAGCACCAACAGGTCAACATTTTGACCTTTTCGATTTTAGCTCTGATTTTTGTTCTGATTTCACCAGTAGCTTGCTAACATCATTTTATGTCTGTATTAATCCATTGATCCCTTTTAAAACCTTTTTGGGACCTTCCCGCGGTCAGTTCTCGATTTTCATTCCTTTAGGTTACTTAAGGACGTATCCGGTTTGAACTCCTTTTTTGATTTTTCTTGTCATATACATAACCCTCATATGTTATAACATATGTCCATGTGTTCGGATCAGTTCCAAAAAATCCCGAACCATGTTTTTACGGTAATTTACGCCAACGTCACTAAATGACGAATTAGATAATTTTAGCTGTCGGATTTGATTTTAATGTCCAATTTTTTATCTAAACATCATATTATGATCCTATATGATCACTTAGTCCATTGGTACCATTTACGGACTAAAAAAAATTGGTAAAATGACCAAAATACCCCTAGTTCATATTTTACCGAATTTTCTATCGATTCTTGTTCTAACACTCCCAAATTATGTTATATCACATATCAACACTATGTGATGTTAAATTATCACATTTTATGGATTTCCCCTATCTCGAATTTTAGTCAATTTGGGGTTAAATCACTTAATCACTCGATTAAACCTCCAACTCTACAATTTATCATACAACATGTGCACCACATGGTAGCCCATCCTTTCTGTAGGCATTTCAAAGTTTAACCTCGAGCCATCCGTATGTTATAGTTGTCCTCAATTGATCTCGTACTTACGAGGGTCTTACAGTTTTAAATCGAATTCATTCTATTTTATCAAATGAGTCGAGCCCCAAGACCATCGTCGAGGTATTTCCTTATGTTTTAAATTGAATTCATTATGTTTATCAAATGAGTCAAGCCTTGAGACCATCGTCGAGGTATTTCCTTTTGTTTTAAATCGAATTCATTCTGCTTCTCAAATGAGTCGAGCCATGGGACCGTCGTCAAGGTATTTTTCTCTTTAAATCATGGATAAGACCTCCGGGCACCATTCCTAAGACCTCCGGGCACTATTCTTAAGACCTTCAGGCACAAGTTTTCAGACTTATAAGTTTAAAACAATGAACAAGTCTTTGGTGGTGATATCCAAAGCCTCTAGTGGAGATATACAGTTTTAAACAATGAACAAGTCAGGGAACTCAATTTAAGGACAAAATCTTCAATTTACAACTTTTTCTTAAAATATACATATATATGTATATATAATAATGATGAATGATGATGATTGAAAACCCCTTTCCCTTTCCTTCACATGTGATTTCCCTAATCGTACAAAATTAGTGTTTATTTATCTTTGCCTGATTCCTGATTCTTAGCAATAGCCAAAAAGGGGCAGCTGTAGACACCTAATTTTGTCCGGACCACTAAGTTAGTATGTTTTCTTCCTAAATTGATGTTTCAGAATGAAAAAAGACTTTTCTCATCCTCCAAGTGGTACTCTGTGACTTGGTCTAAGAAAAGAGACAAAAAAGTCAAACCTAAAAAAAGTCAACCCCAAAAAGTCAACTAATAAAAAAGTCAACCCACTTTCAAAATCAAGATTTGAAGTTCAATTGAAAAATGGTGAAAGAATTTTGATAATCCGAGGTCTATATTGAAAGATATGGAGCTCGTAAGTTGGGTTACGGAGATTCGGTAGAAAGGAAACCCTAGTTCAAGAAATTTGGGGAAAAGTGCTTAAACGATCAAATTGGTCAGAATTGAAGGTTCCAAATGAAAGATAAGCACTGACTATGGGTAATGAAGAAGCTACTTGAAAGAAAAACTGAAAGAAAAGTCAATTCGAAAGAAAACCGAGAATTAGAGTTTTTGGTGGATTTAGGTAAAATTTCGAAGAATTATAGAAATGGCCTTATTTGGTAAGACTAAAGCAACTAATTGATGAGGAGTGATTAAACAAGGATAGCCCATGGCTCAGTCTGAAGAAAATCTAAAATTTAGACTTGTTTTGAGCAAAATCGAGCTTTGAAGGCAAAAGGGCAAAATTAGAAAATTTGGGAAAAATAGCAAGTGAACTCCAAATTTTTGAAAACTTGCAGATCTCATTCTTAAATCAGTTTGAAGAGATTGGTGAAAGAAAATCTTGATTCAGAGTTCGTTTGCAAAATGGCCAAATCCCGGGTCCATTATGTAGAAATTCAAAAGGATAAATCTCGAAAAAATAGCAAATGAGTTCTAAAAATTCCGAAAATTTGCATATCTCATTATTAAATTATTTGGAAGAGATTGGAGAAAGAAAATCAAGATTCGGAGTTCGTTTGCAAAATGGCCAAATCCCGGGTCCTCTATTTAGAAATTCAAGCAGATAAATCCCGAAAAAAATAGCAAATGAGCTCCAAAAATATTGAAAACTTCAATCACACTTTTAAATTATTTTGAAGAGATTTGTGAAGAGAAATCTGGATTCGGAGCTCGTTTACAAAATGACAAAAGTTCGGTTGCATTAAGGGGCAATTTTGAAAATAAATCTGAAATAAATAGCAAATGGACTCAACAAATTTTGAAAACTTCCAGAATTAACTTTTTTATTATTTTGAAAGTATTGAAAAAAGAAAATTTGAATCTGGAGTCGGTTTTCTATTTATTTAGGTTCGGGGGTCAAAAAGGTCATTTTACCGAAGAAACCGAAAATGGGAAATTTGTAATTAAGAAAAACATGAAAGAAGAAGGAATTGTTGGGATTTTACCTCCTTTGATCAGCCAGCATAGAAGATAAGAAGGAAGCTTGATCAATTTAATTCCTTAGTCACTATCAAGCTCATATGCTACCACTAGTACCTTGCAAATGGTCCCCCCTTCATCCAATGGCTTAGATGTCTTGTAGAAAAGTTGAATGCACCATCCAATGGCGAAGTTTAAATGCCAAAATGACATTTTTATTTTTCATGAAAGAACCCTCATCTAATGGCCAAGAATGGAAGAAAAAAGATGAGCACAATTCATCCAAAGGTGGGCATCCAATCGGCCTAGCAAGGGAGTGCATGGGATTGCCTCTTTTCATCCAATGGCTTAGGCCATCTACAAGGGCTGAGTACACATGTTAAGGGCTGGATTTAATCTACAAGATGTCATTTTTATGTTGTCCTCATCCAATGACAAAGAATGGAAGAAGAAAGATGAGTATAACTCATCCAAGGGTAGGCACTCAAAGGGGCAAGCAATGGAGTGCATGGGATTGGTCCTCTTTTTTCATCTAAGGGTTGAGGTTATTACAAGGGCTGAATACACATCTTAAGGGCTGCTATCAATTGGCAAGATAACTTTTTTATGTTGTCATGAAAATATCTTAATCTAAGGGCCAAGATTGGAGGAGAAAAAGTGTAAAAATCATCCAATGGTTGAAGGGCCATTCGGCCAAGCATGAGAGAGAGGGGGAATGTTTTATTTTTCCTTAAGCGGCAGAGCATTTGAGGACGGAAGTCAGTAGCTAATTGAGAAAAAAAAGGTTTTTGAAAGAAATGAAGAAAAGCTTTTGTTAAGGTAGCCATTCTACTATTGCTACAACATTTTTTCTTCTTTTTCCTCATGCTTTATTTCTTGTTTTCCATGTGATTTCCTACTATTTTTTTACATCTTTCTTGTTGTTCTTTCTTTTCAAAAAAAAAAAAAACAATGGTCAGGCTTTATGGTCTTGATGAAAATCAAGTGATAATGGTTAGGGTGGGCTTTGTCCAATATACCAACCATGGAGCTCATCTCCATATTTTTTTTCTTACATTAGTTATTTTTTTATGATTTTGAGATTGAAAAAGCTTCATGAGCTTGATGAAAATCAAGAGATAATGGTTAGGGGGGCTTTGTCCAATTTACCAACCATGGACCTCATCTCTTTGTTATTTATTTTCTTACTTTAACTTGCTTATTTCTATTATTGTTTATCTTTATGTATATTTATATTTTTTTTAACCATCTTGTTCTTTTGACTTATGTCATATTTTTTCATCTTGGGGCAATTGTCATATAGTTTAGGCCATTTCCATTTTTCATATCATCTTCCATAGCATTTAGTTAGGTCATTTTACGTGACATTTCTCACAACACTTTGGTTCCTAGGCCATTCGGCCATGCGTATTTTCTTTAAGCATTAGGCCATTTTCATATGCCATGTTATTTTTCCATGACATTTAGACATTAGGCCATTTTCATATGCCATGTCATTTCACATGTCATTTAGCTTTAGGCCATTTTTATTATTCCATGTCAGATAACTTTAGGTAATTTTATTATTCCATGTCATATAACTTTAGGTAATTTTATTATTCTATGTCATTTTACATGTCATTTAGCTTTAGGCCATTTTCATATGCCATGTTATTTTTCGATGACATTTACACATTAGGCCATTTTCATATGCCATGTCATTTCACATGTCATTTAGCTTTAGGCCATTTTTATTATTCCATGTCATTTAAGTTTAGTTCATTTTATTATTCTATGTCATTTTACATGTCATTTAGCATTAGGCCATTTTCATATGCCATCTTATTTTTCCATGACATTTAGACATTAGGCCATTTTCACATGCCATGTCATTTCACATGTCATTTAGCTTTAGGCCATTTTTATTATTCCATGTCATTTAAGTTTAGGTCATTTTATTATTCTATGTCATTTTACATGTCATTTAGCATTAGGCCATTTTCATATGCCATGTTATTTTTCCATGACATTTAGACATTAGGCCATTTTCACATGCCATGTCATTTCACATGTCATTTAGCTTTAGGCCATTTTTATTATTCCATGTCATTTAAGTTTAGGTCATTTTATTATTCTATGCCATTTTACATGTCATTTAGCATTAGGCCATTTTCATATGCCATGTTATTTTTCCATGACATTTAGACATTAGGCCATTTTCATATGCCATGTCATTTCACATGTCACTTAACGTTAGGCTATTTTTATTATTCCATGTCATTTAAGTTTAGGTCATTTATTATTCTATGTCATTTTACATGTCATTTAGCTTTAGGCCATTTTCATATGCCATGTTATTTTTCCATGACATTTAGACATTAGGCCATTTTCATATGCCATGTCATTCACATGTCATTTAGTTTTAGGCCATTTTTATTATTCTATGTCATTTTACATGTCATTTAAGCATTAGGCTATTTTCATATGCCATGTTGTTTTTCCATGAAATTTATACATTAGGCCATTTTCATATGCCATGTCATTTCCCATGTCATTTAGGCACTAGGCCATTTTCATTATTTTATGTCCTTTGCCATGTCATTTAGACACTAGGTCATGCATATTAAGTTAGGATAGCATTTATTGTCATGCAAACTTATGCTAGGCATTTAGGTTATTTATGCCATGCATTTTCCATATCACTAGACTTTAAACCATGCATTTCATACATTCACTTTGCTGTATTTTTATGCATTCTATGTCATGCCACATGATTTATGACTTAGGCCAATCAATGGCTCAAAATCATGCTCACTTGAGCATACTTGTGGAAAATTAAAGGGTTGTCAAATTGATTATTCTACCTTTGTGATTTTTTTTACTTAGCCAATTTTTGTCCAAGGTTTTTAAATGTTTTAGCCACTATTTTTAGGTCTTTAGGATGATCTCCAACAGTTTTACTTTGATTTTTAAATGATTTTATCAAAGGCAAAAAAATGTGTTTTGGCAAAACGGTTTTTCACCCAGTACTCATACTTTCCTGCTTTTTCAGGGCAGTCATCATTAATCAAAAAATTAAGCGAATTATTTCTCATGTAGTTCTACATGTTTCTGAGTTTCCAGTACTTTTTTGAGATTTTTTTGAATTTTTAAAAATAGGCTAAAAAATCGTGTGTCAAACGAACAATAGAGGCAATTTTGAATTCAAAAGAAAAACAATTGTTGAATTTGGCTAAGGCATTTAGAGGGGTTTGATTAGAAGCCTTAGCTACTGCCTTAGGATAGTTTCTAAGTCTTCTTAAACTAAAAAAAAAATGATTTTATAAATCTCGGGTTAAGGGTTGTCAAGTCCGAGATTTTAAATTTAGGAAATTAGAGATATTTTTAAAGGGTTTGGCTAGGTTTTAATTTTAATCCAAGAATTTCAAAATTGTTTTCAAATAATCACAAAGTATTTTGATTTTAGAAAATTTAATTTGACATATTTTCCTAAGATTGCCGGATATCTTTTTAGATATACGGATTCCTTTAATTAAAGGAAAAAAATACATTTTCATGCATTGCATTTTTCATGTCCATGCATACTATAATATGTGATTTTTGATAATTTCTATGATGTTGTTATTATTTTGATTTATTTTATGGTGTTATGTTGTTTGTTATATGTCTTGAAATATTATATGTTATTCTATGCTTTTTATTTAGTTATTCATTTTTGTCACATTATTTAGCATATACTATGTTCATGCATTATTATTTCTATTTTCATGCATATTACATGATAGCATTATTTCATGTTTCACGTCATTTAGATTATATTCCATGTCATTTAGGTTTAATCATTTACATTTGCCATGTCATTTAAATCATTTTATTCCATTTAGAATATAGCATGTTACTTAGGTTATTTTCTTTCATATAGAATATATTATGTCATTTAGGACATCTCATTTCATTTAGAATATTTCATTTCATTTAGAATATTAGGTTATTTAAATCATTTCATCTCATTTAGAATATGCTATGCCTTTTGAATTATGTCATAACATTTAGGTTGCATTATATTATCTAGACTTTGTTATGTCATTTTATTTATGTCACACAAGTTCATATTCATTTTTTTTAAATGTTTTTTTTTTTAAAAAAAAAAGATAATGATTTTCAATAAAAATAAAGATATTCCCGATTTAAAATAATTCATGAGTTCTCTACCGGGTTTGCTGGAGGGAATATCATCAATTATCATTAATAAAGGAATACTTTTCTTTCAAAAAACGAGAATGATTCAGAAAGTTTTCCAAATAAATAAAAAATTTCTATATTTTGCCGATTTTGTCGAGGAATATAGGAAAATTTTGAATTAATAAATTTTGGATCATTTTCAATTAAAAATGGAATTATTTTTCTTTAAATTTGGGAATTAATTTAAAACACCAAATTTGAAACCAACTTTTTACCGAGAATTGAGATAACACACGATTAATAAGGTACCATTTTATAATGGCGTTGTGGGGGTGCTAATCCTTCCCCGCACGTATCCGAGTCCCGAACCCGATTCTTTAATTTTCTCTAGTTTATAACGCAGACTTGAAATTGGTTTTTAAAAATATTTTAATTAATTTTAAAATATTTTATAAAACCAGTTTTAATAGGTGGCCGATCACATCTAGCCAAAAAAGATTGGTGGCAACTCCATGACTTTTTTTGAGGTTGTTTTCAAACCGTCATTTTATTTCAAAAGGAATGAAGTCGACTTTTCCTCGGTTTTTAATGTCACGCCTAATGAATAATAAAGTCTTGCGATGAGACTTGTTGTTGTTGTTGTTATTTTTTAGGTTGCGACAACACCGACAACTCAAATATCACTTCATGATTAACACCCCGAGGCACAATGACCAAACTAAATTATCCCATGTCCTAGAGAAAACCTGTTTTCGGTTGATATTTTCCTTTGTACTTCAAACAAACCCAAGATTGAAACTTAGCATTTTCATTAAAAATCTAGACTTGCGATATTCCTTGTAATGATACAAATTCCCAAAGTTGATCCAATTGGGGCATCATATGTAGAAATGAGGGATACATGGTGAATAAGGATGGAATTAATGCCTAAGTTGTTGGGGGGATGCGAAAAAAGAAGAAAAAGAAAAATTGTGATATGATGCATATGAGAATTCGGATGATTCTGAAGTGCAAAATGAAATTCTGATTATCTATTTCCCCTAGGGATTGTTTTTCAATGATAATATTTGTGCTTGATATGAGAAATGGCCATCTTTCACATCTCTTTCGCAAAAAAAAAAAAAACAAAAATTGATCCATATTCACCCCTTTTGAGTCGAAAGAATTCTTTCTTCTTTGAATCCTGATCAAGGATCACCCTCTACACTGGGGGGCAAATGCGAGAAAAGATTTTTTCAAAGATCATGGAGAAATGAGTCCTAACTCAAAAGACAGATACAAAGCAAATAGGGCTCCAAAATGAATACGGGCTCACTCTGTCAAAATGAAGGGAAAGGAAAAGAAAAAGATGGCGAAATGAAAGCCAAGAACAAAACAAAAGAAAAAGTGTGAAAAAGTATGAAAAATGAAAGCCAAAAGCAAGGAAGAAAAAGAGCAAAAGTCAAAAAAGGAATGAAAAGTTCAAAAAGGACAAATGCTTTAAAGAGAATCCTCCTTAAGAAATGATCCTTGATCTAATTACCCTCAAAAACATATTTTGGGCCTATTTATCCTTTCTTTCTTTACCCTGAACCATGGCTTACATTACGTGCTTTAAAAGTCCATTTCAATCAAACTTAAACATTCAACTTGAAGGGTTTTTTGTCAGATTTTATCCCATCTCATTGAATTATCATTTCACGAAGGAAAAATTTAGAATTCTCAAGTGCATTGGTAAAACAGTGAAAAAAAAAGGAAAAAGAGAAAAATAGGAAAAAATGGGACTCTAGGACGAAAACCCAAAAACGGGCAATTTAGAGTAAAATGGGAACTTTCGATGCCATCTATGATAGTGCCGATACCACAAAAGAGAAGGTCATCTTAAAAAAGTGGTCATCGAGGAAAATCTAGGAATTCCTGAACCTCCCCAATTGTTAGCTCTTATTCGGAGGATTGACTTCAAAAACTGAGACTTTTTCCTTCCAAAATCAACTTTCCAGTTTAAACATCCCGGCCAATCTTGATGCTTGTCAAAATTCCTTGATATGGAAACTAAAAGAATGTTGAATTTGTTTGGTTCTCAATGAATTCATGATTTATAAAACCTGTTCCATTTGTGAACCTAGAAGGGCATACATTTTTGTCATGAAGTTTTCCTGGAAAAAATAGAATCTTGTTGTACCAAGCCTTGTCAATTCAAGTCGGAAAACCCAATTGACATTCAGAAAATTTCTAACAGTGATTATCAGTCTTCAGAAGTTTTCATTAGATGAGCAAATCCTTCTTTCAGAATGGGAAAACAAGTAAAAATATTTTTGAAACAATCATTTTTGATGCTGACATGAGACAAGAAATTTTCTAACCCAAAGGTATGGAACTACTAGGGTTAACTTTGACTTCCAAATATGAGAAGAATAAATAGAACTTCGCAAGCAGAATTCTGTCAATAAGAGTTTGAAAACTGTTGGGGCAAAGAGAATAGCCGAAGATTGAAAAATGAATTGAAGATATACTCTGATTTGAAGAGGAAAAATGAATTAGAGAGGCTAAGCCAAAGCCTAGAAAAAAACAATCGAGGGCATTTGCATTACTCATGAGCATGCATCACTTTATTGAGCTTTACATCTACATCTGCATCAAGAAGCATTTGCATCAATCCAAGACATTTGCATTTGCACCATGAAGCACTTGCATCTTATTCTGTATCATTCCATGAAGTAGTTGCATCAGTCGAAGACATTTGCATTTACACCATGAAGCATTTGCATCCTCTCTCAAATCCTCCAAGTTAATTTCCAGGTGATTTCAATCTCTGCTTTCATCCGGATCTTTTTTAATTTTCTGATTTCACCCATGCCTTTTTAATCTCTGGTTTCATCCAGATCTTTTTCAATTTTTTGGTTTCACCCATGCCTTTTTAATCTCTGGTTTCATCCAAATCTTTTTCAATTTTTTGGTTTCACCTATGCATTTTTAATCTCTGGTTTCATCCAAATATTTTTCAATATTCTGGTTTCACCCGTTCCTTTTTAATCTCTGGTTTCATCCAGATCTTTTTCAATTTTCTGGTTTCACCCATGCCCTTTTAATCTTTGGTTTCATCCAGATCTTTCTCAATTTTTTGGTCTCACCCATGTTATTTTAATTTTCTGGTTTCGTCTAGATCTTTCTCAATTTTTTGGTTTTACCCATGTCATTTCAATTTTCTGGTTTCATCCAGATCTTTCTCAATTTTCTGGTTTTACCTATGTCATTTCAATTTTCTGGTTTTACCCATGTCATTTCAATTTTTTGGTTTTACCCATGTCATTTCAATCTTTGTCTTCATCCAGATCTTTCTCAATTTTTGGCTTCACCCATGCCAATAAGGTTAGCACAAGACAGGATAAGACCCTGAGACCATCGTTGAGGTCTTTTCTTCTCTTGCAAATCGAACCTGTTTCCTTACGACGGGTCGAGCCTTGATTAGTCAGGGAACTCAATTTTAGGACAAAATCTTCAATTGACAGCTTTTTCAACAACAAAAAACTGAATGTGAAAATGATAAAAAGAAAAATGGAAAAAGTGAAAAGCCCCTTTTACTTTCCTTTACATGTGATTTCACTAACCGGACAAAATTAGTGTTTGTTTATCTTCGCCTAATTCTTGATACTCAGCAATAGCCAAAGAGTAGCAGCTGTAGACACCTAATTTTGTTCGGACCAAGTATTTTTCTTCCTAAAATGATGTTTTAGAATGCATAAAAGCTCTTCTTACCCTGAAGGTGGTACTCAGAGACTTAGTTTAAGAAAGCAAGTATAAAAAGTCAATCTTGAAAAAAGTCAATCTTGAAAAAGTCAACCACTAAAAAGTCAACCCATTTTCAAAATCAAGATTCAAAGTTCAATTGAACAATGGTGAAAGAATTTTGATAATCCAAGGTCTACAATGAAAGATATGGTGTTCAAAAGTTGGGTTACAGAAATTTAGTGGAAAGAAAACCCTAGTTTGGAAAATTTGGGGAAAAGTGCTCAAACGATCAAATTGGTCGAAATTTGAGGTTCCAAATGCAAGATAAGAAATGAGTATGGGTAAGGGAGAGGCCATCTGGGAGCAAAACTGAAGGAAAAGTCAATTTGTAAAGAAAAGAGAGAATTAGGGTTTTTGGTGGATTTTGGTGAAATTGGGAAAATTGCAGAAATAGCCCGATTCGATAAAACTAAAGCCCCTAATTGATGAGTGAGTAAACAAGGATAGCCTAAGGCTCAGTTTGAAGTAATTCCAAGAAAAGAGACGATTGGAGGAAAAACGAAAAAATAAGGAAATTCTCGATACTAAAAAAAAAGAAAAAATCAAATTGTAGAGGAATTTGACCGTAAAAATTGGGCAATTTCGAACCAACTCCACTTTAATATATGACAAAGGCACAAAAAAATATATATGGAAATCAGACTTGTTTTGAGTAAAACAGGGCTTTGGAGGTAAAAGGGCAAATTTAGAAAATTCAAGCAAAATAGCAAATGAGCTCCAAAAATTACCAAAACTTCCTGATCTCAATTTTAAATCATTTGGAATAGATTGGCGAAGAAAAATCCAGATTCGGAGCTCATTTGCAAAATGGCAAATCTTGGGCCCACTAAGCTAAAATTCCAGAAGATAAATCTTGGAAAAATAACAAATAAGCTCGAAAAATTACCAAATATTTTATTTGGAAGAGATTGGCAAAGAAAAATCTGGATTCGGAGTTGGTTTGCAAAATGGCAAATTTTGGGCCTACTAAGCTGAAATTCCAAATGATAAATCCCGAAAAAATAGCAAATGAGCTTGAAAAATTATGAAAACTTCTAGATCTCAATTTAAATTATTTGGAAGAGATTGGTGAAGAAAAATCTAGATTGGGAGCTCGTTTGAAAAATGGTAAAAGTTCGGGTGCACTCAGGGGCAATTTTAGAAGAAAAACCCGAGAAAAATAGTAAATGGGCTCAGAAAATTATGAAAACTTCCAGAATTCATTTTTTTATTATTTAGGAAGTATTGAAAAAAGAAAATTTGGATTTGGAGTCCATTTGCTATTTAATTAGGTTCGGGGGCCAGAAAGATTATTTTACCGAAAAAACCGAAGAGGGCTTTTCTTTTAATTAAAAAATAGAGATTGGGCTGGAATATAAAGGGACATTCAGCCAAGCTCATAATGGAGAGTGTTTTTTCTGAGTTCTTGTATCCAAAGGCTAAGAATAGATAAAAGTAGTTATTTTTTTTTTTATCAAGCCTTTGTAATTGAGCCACATGGACCAATGCATGAAGAGGGAGAATGTCAACATAATGGCTTATTATTATTGAACAACTGTAGGTGTGAGGGGCTGATTACTTAATCTAAGGATGGTAATTTCACATAAAAAGCATCTTGGATTAAGGGCCTTTGGATCAAATTGGTTGGGAAAAAAAATGACAACATCCTAGCCTCTAATATGTCCATTCGGCTACTACAATATAGGGGGTTTTTTCATTTTTATTTTGGGGCTTGACTGATTGAAAAGAGGGCATTAGCTATAGTGAAGAAAAAAGAAAAAATAAAGGAAAAAGAGGGGCTTCCTTACTACTCTTTGATTTGAAAAGCTAGAGCAAGGTAGCTATGTTCTTTCATGCTCTCCTCCATACTTTGTTGATATGATTTTGTTATTTTCATGGTTATTTTTATTTTCTTTCATGAAATAAAATTGTTTTTCAAAACAAGTTCTTAAAGCTCCTATCTTATGCTTTCTAAAGAAAAATCAAAAAACATTTTTTTTCCTTTAGTTTTTCATGGTGGCTGAATGGCATGCTTGGTGTTTGATTCATTTTTCATGTTGGTTGTGATGTTCTAGCATTTTTTGATGTTCTAATTTTTTTAAAATAACTAAGATATGGAGCTTCTTTTAACCGTTTTTACTTACTTACCTCTATTTTTGATTTTATCATTTTGTTTTCATGTCTACTTACTTTATTTGCCATTTTTTATTTTCTGTTTTCAACATGTTTAAGTTGTTCATGATTTGCATATTACTATACTATGTGTTTGTGAAAATGTCTAGCTATGTTCAAGCATTTGTATCATGTTTGTTTAATCTAACATGTTTCCTCTTAAGTCTTGTATGCCATGTGTTTGTGTTAATGAGCATGCTAGGATTTCACCATTTAGGTCTAGGTCCATTTGGCTACCCCTTTATAACTTGCTTTGTGTGTACATTTTCATCTTATTTAGTTGATAGGCTTGCATTTCCATGCCATAATGTTGTGTATTTTGATTTATTATGCCATGTGTTTGTGTTAATGCCATTTTAGGATTCCATCATTTTAAATATGTCCATTCGGCTACCCTAGGTTCTATGTCTTGTATGTGCATTTTCATCTTGCTAGTTGACATGCTTGCATTTCTATACCATGATTTTGTGTATTTGATTTATATTGCTATGTGTTTGTGTTATTTCCATGCATTTTCATTAGGTCTAGGTCTCATTTGCATTGTCATGCATTTCATGCATGTTTAGGTCTAGGTTGCATTTATTGCCATTCAAGTTCATGTTAGGTCTAGATCACATTCTTTACGCCATGCATTTTCTATGTTATTTAGGTCATAAATCTTGCATTTCATGCATTTAACTTTTCTATTTGTTCATGCATCTCATATCATACCACTTGATTTTTTACTTAAGTCAATCAATGGCTTAAGGTCAAGCTCACATGAGCATGCTATTGGAAAATTAAGAGTTGTCAAGTTGATTTTTCTACCTTTTTGATTTTTTTTCTCATTAGGTAATTTTTGTCCAAATTTTTAGAAGTTTTAGATACTGTTTGTAGGTCCTTAGAGGAGTCTCCAATATTATTTTATTTTTTTTTTTTGAATGATTTTATCAAAGGCATTAAAATGTGTTTTGGCAAAACATTTTTTCACTCAGTGTTCTGACTTTCGTGATTTTTTCGGTAGGTCATCCTTAGTCTAAAAATTAAGCCAATTTTTTCCCATATAGTTTGACATGTTCTAAGTCTCCCATATTTTTTTAGATGTTTTTGAAAATTTAAAAATAGGTTAAAAAATCACACTTTAAAACTGGATAGTAGAGTCATATTTGAATTCAAGGGAAAATAATTTTCTGTTTTGGCTAAGGCATTAAGAGAAGGCTGATTAGGAACCTTAGATACTGTCCTAGGTTGATTTCTAAGCCATTTTAATCTCAAAAATGATTTTATAAAGCTCGTATCAAGGGTGGTCAAGTTCGGGTTTTCAAAGTTAGGAAAATAGAGCCATTTTAAATGGGAATTTCGGTCATGGTCATTTTTTATCCAAGATTTTCAAAATTGTTTTTATACCAATCACAAAGTATTTTGATTTTAGAGAATTTAATTTGATGTCTTTTCCTAAGGTAGTCAGATATCTTTTTAGGTATATGGATTTCCTTATTTAAAGGAAAAAAATACACTTTCATGCATTGCATTTTCCATTTTCATGCATACTATATAATATATGATTTTGGCTATGATAATTTCTATGGTAATGTCATTATTTTGTTTTATGGTGTTATATTGTTTGATATATGGTTGTGTATATTCTATGTTATCCTATGCTTTTTATTTAGTCATTATTTTTGTCACACCATTTAGGATTTATTATGTTCATGCATTATTATTTTCATTTTCATGCATATTCCATTATAACATTATTTTATGTTACATATCATTGCATGTCATTTTAATTATATAATTTCATTTAGAATATATTATGTTACTTATGACATATCATTTCATTTAGAATATATTATGTTACTTAGGACATATCATTTCATTTAGAATATATTATGCCACTTAGGACATATTATTTCATTTAGAATATATTGTCACTTAGGTCATATCATTTCATTTAGAATATATTATGTCACTTAAGGTATATCATTTCATTTAGAATATATTATGTCACTTAGGTTATACTATGTCATTTAGAATATATTATGACACTTAGATTATATCATTTCATTTAGATTATTTCATATCATTTAGATTATAGTATGTCACACATATTCATATTTTCTTAAAAATGTTTTAAAATAAGATAATAATTTTCAATAAAATAAAGATATTCCGGAGTTACAAAATTCATGAGTTCTCTGTCGGGTTTGCTAGGGAGGATATCATCAGTTATCATTAATAACGGAATATCTTCTTTAAAATGAGAATGATTCGAAAAATTTTCCAAATAAAGAAAATTTTCTATATTTTGCCGTGTTTCTCGGGGAATATAGAAAATTTTTGACTTAATAAATTTCGGGTCATTTTCAATTAAGAATGGAATTATTTTTCTTAAAATTGGGAATTAATTTGAAATACTGAATTTAGAACCGATTTTTTACCCAGACTTGAGATAACACACGATTAATAAGGTACCATTTTATACGGGCGTTGTAGGGGTGCTAATCCTTCCCCGCACGTAACCGAGTCCCGAACCCGTTTCTTTGATTTTCTCTGGTTTAAAAATGCAGACATGAAATTGGTTTTAAAAATGTTTTAATAAATTTTAAAATGTTTTAGAAAACCGGTTTTAATAGGTGGCCGATCACACCTAGCCAAAAAAGATTGGTGACGACTCCATGTCATTTTCGAGGTGGTTTTCAAGCCCTCATTTTATTTCAAGAGGAATTAAGTTGTCTTTTCCTCTGTTTTCCCCATTGTCACACTTAACAAATAAAGTCTCGCGATGAGACTTGTTATTTTTTAGGTTACGACATGTGTCATTCACTCCAAGTCTAACACTAAACTCCCTTTTTCAAGTTGTATTTAGGTTAACAAATCAATCTAATTGGTGATCAAGCAATTAAAAGCATTAAAAACAAGAATGAACAAATAACTCAACAAACCATTAAATCAAGCTAGAGAGAGAAAGTAAATTCAAACTATGTGTTGAGTTCCACTGAAATCCTAGTAAAAGAAACTTAGTTCATGATAATTAATGAAAACAAATAATCAAATAGTTTCACCACCATCAACAACACAAGAAAAATAAAGAAGAGAAAACAGAAAACTAAGAGTTGTCAGTTCTTGAATCTTCAATCTTCCAATCTTCTTGAGAAAATTCTGATGGCAAGTATCTTCTTGAGAGAATTAGGTTTCTAGGTTTCCAATCCTCCTTATTTTAGCCTTAAAGAGTCCCATTTAAAATGCCCAAGGCCCTTGGAATCTGAAACTTCGCGTGCAAGCAAACCAGGTAAGTGCAGGATTTTTAAATTTTTTTTACGTGTTTCGGCGCCACGGCCCTAACTTTCTGTCTCCCCAGTGTCATGGCCCTAGGCCGCGGCCTCGACTCGCTGATTGATGCCTGCAGGTTCTGTCATCTTCTCAAACTTCGTGAGCTGATTTGAATGGTCAAATCGTATCAAATTTTGATGAATAAAATACCATTGGAAAGGTATGGAAGTCAGCTTAAACAATCATGAAGGATTTTTCTGAAATGTAGTCTTTAAAATCAAGTTTTTCTTGAAATAAGCTCCAGTGGTTGAATCTGCCTGCTCATTGCTTTGCACCATTTTTCATCGTTTTGCACCTCGAAGCTCTAGATCACCTTGGACCTATAAAAACACAAAAATAATAAGTAAATAACTATTTTAAACATAAAATGGATAAGTAAAATAAATATAAAACATCTAAAACTAATCAAATCCTAATAAAATCCTTAAAGACTTAGCCAATTTAAATGCATAAAAGGTGGCAAAATAACTATATTTCCTAGAGTTATCACTGGGTTTGCATTATTAACTGTATATTCCTTATCCAATCAGATTGGCTCTAGGGAATATACTAACACCACCATCATAACAAGATAACCAGATTTCTTCCATTTGGAGGCTTGTTCAGTCACTCAAGGTCAAACTTATGTACGAACATGTTTGAGTTATTGAATGTGGGTCTTACTCATCTAAATGTTATGTTATCCGAATGCTTTAAAACTTCATCACATGACATTTAGAGGCAAAGTTAGGCGAAATGCATTTGATGTATTTAGGCAAAGAGTTGTCACCTAACTGGATCTTGGAGTTGTATCGAGATGTAATTGGTAAATTAAGTTACCTACTCAATTAGTTTCAACATGGCTTGTTGAGTCACTCAAGGTTATGCTAGAATGAAAAGGGTCTTAGCTCATTAAGAAGTTTAAGAGTTAAATTTCTCAAGATAGTAGTAGAGGGCCATTATATTGTTAAAATAATGAGAATAATCATTTAAGTATTAAAGCATGACATAAATGATTACTAGTTGCTATTTATTGACTATTAAATGTTTTGGTTCATATAGAATATAAACGCTAAAATGGCAAATGCATTATCACTGAGAAGCATACTTGATGCAAATAAATTAACTGGGCCAAACTTCGTTGACTGGTTTCGCAATGTCAATATTGTATTGATACAGGAACAAAAGGCTTATGTTCTTGATGAGCCTTCAGCTGGTGCAACTGAGGAAGAGAGGGTTGCCTATAAAGTTCATAGAGATGATCTCGTACAAGCAACATGTGTGATGTTGGCTAGTATGGAACTCGATCTCCAAAAGCAGTATGAAGCCATGATTGCTCAGGATATCATCCTTAACCTTAAAGAATTGTTCGCAAAGGAGAATTGCACTGAGAGATTTGACATCTCAAATAAATTATTCCAAACAAAAATGTCAGAGGGTTGCCCAGTGAGGCCTCATGTGCTTAAGATGATTGGGTATATTACCCGTTTGGAGCAGATTGGATGGGTTATGGATCATGATCAAAGCATTGATCTAATCCTTACTTCACTACCTAAAAGCTATTCACAGTTTGTGTTGCACTTTAACATGAACCACTTGGAGGCTACCCTTTCTGGGTTGCTGAATATGCTCACACAGGCCGAGCAAACCATTGTTAAGGACAAGTCATCTGTCCATTTAGTTTCTTCTTCTAAACCGAAAGGAAAGAAGAAAAGAAAGACTAGATGGGATGTACCTCCTGCTTCAAAGAGTTTGAAGCATGATGATGGTAATATGAAGGAAGCAAAGGATAATGCTAATAAAGCTTGCTTTCATTGTGGGAAAACTGGTCATTGGAGGCGCAACTGCAAAGAGTACCTTGAGTCTAACAAGGGAAAGAAGCTGAAAGGAGTTTCAACTTCAGGTATAATATGATTCACTCCTCTTGATATATGATACCTAACATTTGGTAGTAAATATGTATGACATATTATAGGGACCAAAGGAAAGGAGCAGTGAAACTGGACCATGAAGATGGCAACCGAGTTTGATGCTACATCAGAGCTTGCCGATCTTATAGATTTTTAATAAGATATTTATTTAAGATTTATTTAGAAACGTTCGATGTTTTATTGGCATAGTGGGTCAATGTTGAAGATATTTAATTTTTTTTTTGAAACATATTGCATTACTGGCATAAGATGCCATGCTTATTTAATGATAAGCTCATAAAATAAACATTTTATGCCTTTCTACCTTTAGTTTTTGTTATGTTTTCGATCTTTATCTTGTTTACTTATATTATGTTTGTGAATTATAGGTATTTTGGATGAGATAAAGTCAAAACATGTCAAATATGATGTTAAAAAGCTTATAAAGTCACAATCATAAGATGGAAGAAGACTTGGGAGTCAAAAAGATCAAATTCTTAGTGCTAAGTGATTAGACAGATTTGACCTCCGAAACTTGTTGCTAAGAAACTATTATGTTAAATCTCTATTTGAAGAAATTTCCTTCTTGACTTTTGAAGCTGACTTGAATACCTTTCCAACGATAGTTTACACGCCCAAATCGGACAAGAAATGGTCATCCAAATCAGCCAAAGAAGTGCGAGATGGTGCAGCAGTCAGACGGGCCAAGACAGGGAGGTCAGCGTCGCGGCGCCCCATGGATAGAAACTTGGCACTGCAGCACTAGAAGTTGGCACTGCAGTACTGAGTTACTGACTCCAAAACTGCAAAATCGAAGAAAAAAAAAAATTGCCCAAAATTTCCATATTTTGACTCCTAACTTCCTTGATCAACAAGAAAAGGTTTCCAAGGTCAAAAAACTCTATAAATACCATCTTTTGAGCCACCAACTAGGACATGATTTTGATTATTTATCAAACTTATTCTTCTTCTCTATTCTTTTATTTTCTTTTTAGTTTTATATATTATCTATGCCTATGCAAGGCTAAACTTTTCTTTGGTTAAAGGTGATTCAAAGCCCTAGAACATGTTGTGTAATTGATTTTGAGATTCTATCTATCATTAGTTTTCTATCAAAGTTGATTATGTTCTTCCATAAGAATTGTTTATGATCTTTTTCTTGATTTGTTTAGGGTGCACACTAGATACATCTTGATAATTATCTAATGCTTGTTTAGGAGTCTTGATCCGTGTAATTGTCTTGATTTCCTATTCATAAATGGCAATTTGTGATTACTGATTATGTTAAAGTTTTCGCTAATTGCAAAATGGAACATAACCTAAGTTAAACAATTCATGTTCATGCTTTTGTTGCTTAGATCAACCTATCTTTCTCATCATAAAGCTGCTGTCAAATTAAATTTAGAGATGTTTATCCTAAGTTGTTTGATAGTTAGAGATTAAGTAGTGGCGTTTGTCCTGCTTAATGACGAACTAAGGAAGGACTGGGGTAACACGGGATGTTGTTATCTACAGTTGTTAATTTTGATAGATAATTGATGTTGATAGATCTGAAATTGATTTTCAATGATGTTTAGTGATGGAGAATGAAACCTTAACCATACTTCTCTTATATTTGATTTTCTCTTATTTATTTTCTTTTTACTTATCTTGTTTTCTTTATTTTTAATTATTTCAAAACCCCTTGTTTTCTTTGAATTTAAGTTTTAAACTAGTGATTTATAAACTAAAACCCAATCTCTGTGGATTCGATCCTTGCATGCTATTTTACTATAATTGACCATATTAAGTGCAAGGTTTAATAAAGATACACTCTTTTGGATGCATCAGTTAATTTCCTCTTAAATAAATCAATTATAGAATTGTCCTATAACACAGTCTTATATTATACAACTTGCAAAGTATTATGAATACTATTTAGCTTAGTGATATGGAATTCAAATTGTTATTGAATTAATCCCTTAACATCTACATATGTAGGATCTAATGGGAGCTATTAATAACTCTTTGAATGATGAAGGTTATGATAAATTGCCATTTTTGAAAAATGCAATTAGTTGGAAACATTCCAAACTTGAAAGGATTACACATTTATATTAAAGGTTTTTAAGACTAAAGGATTACACGTTTATATTAAAGGTTTTTAAGACTAACTCTTTTGTTTTGGCTTGCAAAAGGAGCTATATTTGGATCATTAGCTATTAGCTAATTATTAGATTCCAGTAGTTGTTATAGAAAAAACTGAGCCATTTGAATGGAATCTAGGTCTCGTTGTGATCTGAATTATTAACCTTGATAATGAGATTATCATGAATATGACAAAACATATTCTTAATGCACTTAAGCTATGTCCTTGTAGAGACACAATTGCTAATCGAAAAAGTTCGACATTGGATGCATTAGTGATTGGCTTAGTGCAAGTGGGAGAATGTTGGTATATGCCCTAGAACCAATCAGATTGAGCATGGGATATACAGTCAATAAAGCATACCCTTCACTATGAAGATAGTGATACTAGGTTTTCCTTCATGTTAGTACAATAATAAGGAGTTATTAAATACTAATCAGATGAAGCCCATGGAACATAATGGCCTTGCAAAGGAATTGTGAGATCCTTATGCATCAAATCCTTGTTTCTCAAACTATTCCTGGTCATCGTATTGCCAATGCTCAAAGACTAGTATATGTTAAGCCTTCTTACTTATGAAGTAAGCAACCGATCTCATATAGGTTGAAGTATGTGATACTTGGGATAACATATAGGTGCTTGTCTGTTGAACAAGTTCACTGAACATCGACCGCCAAGAGAACTTTATTTGGTAATATCACTCCAGTGTCTATGATAATGTTCTCTAGTACCAGTCGTGTAAATTAGTCCTTAAACTCGTGATACCAAGTCATCTTGTATGGAGAGTGTCATACTTAGATTCCATCATGAACGGGTCCCAAAAAGGGATGCTTATGGTAGGGTGTTATTGGGTATGACATGAACCATACGAAGATGAATGAGTTATCCAAAGAGGATTCACCACTCCTTGTGATAATGGAGACATATGTCGTTTGTTCTTGACTATGATTAACTTCATTAAGTCTTTGGCCAAAGCATGATGAATTTGGGAGAAAGCTGTTTCTCTAAATTCATAAGGTTAATCATAAGTTGCAAAGAACTAATATGGATTGATCATGAGTAGACACTGCACCTTGCTCATGCGCTATCTGGGATATATGGTGAAAGGACTTTATTACACTGACAAGCTGGTTGCTGAAAGGTTTCTAAAAGGTCATGCTGACTTCACAATATTTGGGTGGTCATGATGGGTTGCTAGATCTTGCTCATGATCTATGAAAAACAAGTTAATGAGATTAACTTATGTTCATTGCCAACATATTTGGAACCTAGAGGATCACACACATAACTTTGACATAGTGATGCGATAACTCGTATAATTATATAGTTCTTAGTTATGTTTTATTATTGTTTTGTGTCAAATACGAGTTATTATTGCTTAGTCTACTTGTGTTTATGATCTTTTGTATTTTTATGTAATTTGGTGTTTTTCATGAGTTTCTTTGAGTGATTTCAGATTACTAGGTTAAATCAAGAATTAAGGGCAAATCCAATTCAGTTCTAGTTCCGACACCTTTTGCCATATCAGCTATATCTGGAGTTTAACTGAAGCATTAAGGCTGAAATTTTTACAGTGCATATCTAAGAGGCATATCTATCTTTTTCATGTTTTACACTTCTTGAAACGGAGTCGTTTTCCCTAGCGAAATCGACCATCAAGTTGGCTGATGTGCAATGATGTCTGTCCTGACCTGTTTTGGTATTTTGACTATATCTTCCGATCCACATGAGCAAATGCTCTGATTCCAACGGCTATGGATCATTAACGGATAGGGGCATATTTTTCTAGAAGACTATTTGATCAGATCGAGCCTCCAACATTGACAAAATCGACCATCAAGCTGGCTGATCAGAATTGTCATACAATATGACGAAAATTGTTAGAAAAATGCACCCACCTATTATACCTACCTTTGAAATTTATAAAGCTTGTCTCTTGTCATTTAGCTCTCCAAAATGTGTATAAATAGAGGGCCTTGGATGAGTATTAGGATATATTATACATTGGTAGGATATTAGCCATTGTAATAAAATTCTCTAAGTTTTCTTTTTCTTTCTTTTCTCTAGTTTTCTTTTTCTTTATTTACTTATGCTTCTTACATTTCTTTTCATTTTATTCATATCTAGTATGTGTTGCTAATCATATTGTTGAGGTGATGAGGTGAAGCTTTTGGTAAATGCTAAGGTTAGTCTCTTAAACATGAGCTAAAATGAATCATCATTTATAAACACTAGTATAGATAATATTTTCTTTTGGTTTAAAATCATACTTGCAAAGTAGGGATCTTGATTCATTATTGACAATGAAAATGGCACAGTAAATGCTTGGTTTCATAACCTTGATTTGTTGTAGACATATACCTTGGCATAAGGAATGCTTGGACTCTTTTTATGAGTTTTGAGGACACCAAATGAACATAATATCATATGCTATGGACGTTGGACAATTTGGACTGAATTGCTAAACCTTCCGATTGGAACCTCCTTTATGTGTGGATTTCAATTGTGTAATAAAACAAGATTAATCTTAGCATAACACCAAGAGTGGATTCTCTAACCTCAACATCTTTTCTTATTGTTTTTTTATATCTTGTTTAATTTCTTTTATATTTTGTTTATTTTGTTCTCTAATATCTTGTTTATCTTATTTTGTTGTTGATTCCCTAATATCTTGTTTACTTTCTTTTTCATATATATTTATAAACTTATACTTACTAGTACACTTCCCTGTGGTTCGACCTCGGACACCCGAGAATTTATTACTTGAACATAACCTGCACTTGGGTTTACAACTCTTAATTGAGTCTCCATCAAGTTTTTGGCGCCGTTGCCGGGGAGGCAATACTAAGTATATAAGTTTATAAGTATATTTATTTTTATTGGCTGGTTATACCGCCTAATTTGTATATATATTTTTTGGCTGGTTATACCGCCTAATCTGTATATTAACTTTGTTTTATGTTTGTTTGGCGAAGTGATTTTAGATCTCGTCGTTTAGTTAGATTTTATTGTGAAACTTTTTCAGGTAATCTTTCTAATACAACTCCTAACATGGCTGACAATGAAAGTGTTCATGCTGAAGATGAGAACAGACAAGTACGCACCATGCGTGACTACTTGCAACCAACTCGAAGCTCATCACCCTCTTGTTTTATTTTTCCTCTCAATGCAAACAACTTTTGTTTTAAACCAGGTATGATAGCTTTGCTTCCAAATTTCCATGGGTTAGAATCGGAAAGTGCTTACTCGTTTCTAAAAGACTTCGAAGATGTATGTGTCACCTTTAATGACCAACAATGTACAAATGAAATTGTCAAGCTAAAATTATTTCCTTTTTCTTTAAAAGATAAAGCAAAAATTTGGCTTCATAATTTAAAACCAAGGTCAATTGGCACATGGCAAGAATTACAAACTGAGTTTCTAAAGAAATTTTTTCCAGCACATAAAACTACTGCTTTGAAAAGACAGATTCAAAATTTCAATCAAAATCAAAATGAAGCATTTTTTCAGTGCTGGGAGCGTTTTAAAGATTTGTTAAGTTCTTGTCCACATCATGGTTTTGAAAAATGGCGTCTTATTAGTTTCTTTTATGAAAGTTTAACTCCCGAAACTAAACAATTTGTTGAAACAATGTGTAACGGTGAGTTTCTAGAAAAAGAACCTGAAGAAGCCTTTGACTACCTAGACCATTTGGCAGATAACTCTCAAGCCTGGCACACAGATAATTCCTCTGAAAGTTCCACTAGATCTAATCTTGTTTCTAACAGAGGTAAATATCATTTTAGTCAAGAAGATGAGATAAAAGCTAAAGTAGCTAATTTGGCTAGAAAGATTGAAGCCATGGAACTTAGAGAAGTAAAAGAAGTCAAAACGGTTAAAAATGAAGAAAGTTGTGGAATTTGTGAAATCATGGGACACCCCACTTCTGAATGTCCAAACATTCCCATTCTTAAAGAAGCGTTGCATGATCAAGTAAATTCCATAAACACATTTAAAAAGCCTTTTCCTTCTCCTTACTCTGAAACGTATAACCCTGAATGGAGAAATCATCCCAACTTCAGTTGGCGGAATAATAATCATGTTCAGGTACCACAATCTCAAAAGCCGGGCAACACTTTTTCCTATCAACCTTCACGTGTACAAACCTTGGAAGAGACATTGCAAGCATTCATGCAAACACAAGCAAATGTGAATAACCAAACTTCACAGGACATCAATGAGATCAAAAACACCTTGTCCACATTGACAGCTTCATTACGCACTCAAGAAAAAGGTAACTTTCCTGCTCAACCTCAGCCTAACCCTTCTACTCAATGTCTTGTTTCTTGCTCCAATGAAACTCAACAGGAAAATGCCAGTTCTATCACAACTCTTCGAAGTGGAAAGGCAATTGAAAAAAACATTCCATCAAAAGACCAAGATCCTCTTTCCCCTCCGAAAAGTAATGGTAAGGATGATGGTAAGTCTGAACTTCTTGAAAATTTGGACAAAGAAAAAGGTATGCATCCTGCTCCTTTTCCTCAAAGGTTGCAAACAATAAAGAATTTGAATCAAAATGCAGAAATTTATGAACTTTTCAAACAAGTTAAGATTAACATTCCTTTATTGGATGCAATCAAACAAGTTCCATCTTATGCTAAATTTTTGAAGGACATGTGCACAGTTAAAAGGAAACATAATGTACAGAAGAAAGCATTTCTGACGGAAAGTGTGAGCTCAATCATTCAGCACCTTACTCCACCAAAATTCAAAGATCCTGGATATCCAACAATCTCATGCATCATTGGAAACACTAGAATAGAACGTGCATTGCTTGATCTTGGTGCTAGTGTTAATCTTTTGCCTTTTTCTGTTTATCAACAGTTAGGTTTAGGTGAACTCAAGGAAACACCTGTTACACTTCAACTAGCTGATCGTTCTGTAAAAATTCCTCGAGGGATAGTTGAAGATGTTTTGGTTCAAATTGATAATTTTTACTTCCCTGTTGATTTTATTGTTTTGGACACACATCCTGTTTCAAATCCAAATGTTCAAATTCCTGTTATATTAGGCCGTCCATTTCTTGCAACTTCTAATACTCTGATAAATTGCAGGAATGGTATTTTGAACATTTCTTTTGGAAATATGACTTTAGAATTAAATGTGTTCAACATTTGCAAGCAACCTGGTGATGATTCAGAAGTACATGAAGTGGATTTCATTGAAGAACTTGTTCATGAACATCTCACCACTACCACATTCCATGATCCTTTAGAAGCTTATTTAATTGAATGTGAGTTTGATAATGCTTCAGAAATTTCACACACTGATTCTTTGTTAAATTCTTTTCAGGATAAGCATTGTTGGAAACAAAAGTTTGAGGAACTTCCATCACTCACAAATGTCACTGTACCATCAACTATTGAACCACCCAAGCTGGATTTAAAACCATTGCCATCCGAGCTAAAATATTCCTTTTTGGGTGAGAATGAAACTTTTCCAGTCATAATTTCTTCACATCTTGATGAACTACAAGAAGGTAAGTTGTTACAACTTTTGAAGATGCAAAAAAATGCATTAGGATGGACCTTAGCTGACATAAAGGGAATAAGCCCATTAATCTGAACACATAATATTTATTTACAGGAAAATGCTAAACCCTCTAGACAAATGCAACGAAGGCTTAATCCTAATATGAAAGAAGTAGTGAGAAATGAAGTCATTAAACTTTTAGATAATGGAATCATTTATCCTATCTCTGATAGCAAATGGGTAAGTCCTACTCAAGTCGTACCTAAGAAATCTGGAGTTACTGTAGTTAAAAATGAAAACAATGAATTAATTCCAACTAGGACTGTTACTGGTTGGCGCATGTGCATTGACTATCGGAAACTTAACTCAGTGACGAGGAAAGATCATTTCCCTTTGCCTTTCATGGATCAAATCTTAGAAAGAGTTGCAGGGCATGAGTTTTATTGTTTTCTAGATGGATATTCTGGATATAATCAAATTGCCATTGCACTTGAGGACCAAGAGAAAACCACTTTTACATGTCCTTTTGGTACTTTTGCATATCGTAGAATGCCATTTGGATTATGTAACGCCCCTGCCACATTTCAAAGATGCATGCTTAGTATTTTTAGTGACATGATTGAACGTATTCTTGAGATTTTCATGGATGATTTTTCTGTTTCTGGTGATTCATTTGATGATTGCTTAGCCAATTTGAAAAATGTATTGATTAGGTGTGAAGAAAAAAATCTTGTTCTTAATTGGGAAAAATGTCATTTCATGGTCACTAAAGGTATTGTACTAGGTCACATTGTTTCTGCAAAAGGGATTGAGGTAGACAAGTCAAAAATTGAATTGATTGCTAATCTACCCACACCAAAGACAGTAAAGGACATTAGGTCATTCTTGGGACATGCAGGTTTTTATAGAAGATTCATAAAAGATTTTAGCACGATATCTAAACCTCTATGTAATCTTTTAATGAAAGACACTGCATTTGAATGGACTAAAGATTGTGAAGATGCTTTTGAAAAACTCAAAAATATGCTCACTACTGCTCCTATTATGAGATCTCCTGATTGGTCTTTACCATTTGAAATAATGTGTGATGCTAGTGACTATGCTGTTGGTGCTGTGTTAGGACAAAGGAAAGATAATAAACCACATGTAATTTACTATGCAAGTAAAACTTTAAATAGAGCCCAAATGAATTATTCCACTACAGAAAAGGAATTACTTGCAGTTGTTTTTGCATTGGATAAATTCAGATCTTACCTTGTTGGATCATCAATTGTTGTCTTTAGTGATCATGCAGCTTTAAAATATCTTCTCTCTAAGAAGGATGCAAAACCTAGGTTGCTGAGGTGGATCCTTTTGCTGCAAGAATTTGACATCACCATTCGAGATAAAAAAGGAGTAGAAAATGTGGTGGCTGATCATTTATCAAGACTTGTTTGTGATGAATCTTTTGGAACCTCACCAATAAATGATACTTTTCCTGATGAACTACTTCTAATTGTCTCCACGACACCTTGGTTTGCTGACATTGCTAATTTTCTTGCTACAGGAAAAATTCCTTCTCAATGGAGCCCCCAAGATAAAAGGAAGTTTCTGAATGAGGTAAAGAAGTTCTATTGGGATGACCCTTACTTGTTCAAATATTGTCCTGATCAGATTTTTCGAAGATGCATTCCCGACAATGAGGTAAGTAGTGTAATTAAGTTTTGTCATTCTGAGGCATGTGGTGGTCATTTTTCATCAAAGAAAACTGCTGCAAAAATTTTACAGTGTGGATTTTACTGGCCAACTTTATTCAAAGATGCACATAATTTTTGCAAGTCATGTGAAAGTTGTCAAAAATTAGGTTCCATTTCGAAAAGAAACATGATGCCTTTGAACCCAATTCTTGTAATTGAAATTTTTGACTGTTGGGGTATTGATTTCATGGGACCATTTCCACCATCTTTTGGTTTCTTATACATTTTAGTTGCAATAGATTATGTTTCAAAGTGGATAGAGGCAATTCCATGTCGAAATAATGATCACAAAACAGTGATTAAATTTTTAAAAGAAAATATTTTGAGTCGATTTGGAATTCCTCGATCTATCATAAGTGATGGGGGAACACATTTTTGCAACAAGGTTTTTGAAACATTAATGAAGAAATATGCCATTACACACAAAGTTGCAACCCCTTGTCACCCGCAGACAAATGGACAGGTAGAATTAGCAAATAGGGAGATTAAACAAATTTTGGAAAAGTCGGTTAATCCAAATCGCAAAGATTGGTCCCTTAGACTTAACGATGCATTATGGCCTATCGAACAGCTTTTAAAACAGCATTGGGCATGTCTCCTTATAGGCTAGTTTATGGAAAACCTTGTCATTTACCTGTGGAACTTGAGCATAAAGCATATTGGGCCATTAAAATGTTCAACTCAAACCTTGATGACGCTTCTAATTTACGGAAATTACAAATAAATGAACTTGAGGAACTCAGAAATGATGCATATGAGAATTCTAAAATTCATAAAGAAAGAACTAAAGCCTTTCATGACAAGTTAATTTGAAGAAAAATATTTGATGTTGGGCAAAAAGTTCTACTTTATAATTCTAGACTTCACATATTTCCTGGTAAGTTGAGATCAAGATGGACTGGCCCATTTGTGGTTAAGCATGTGTATCATTATGGAGCAGTTGACATTGAGAATCCTCAAAATGGTAACGTATTCAAGGTAAATGGACAAAGACTCAAACTCTTTTTGGAAAATCATGTTACTCAAGAAGAGGTTGTTTTTCTTTCTGATCCTTGTTTTGAAAATAACTAGATGTAAATATAATTTTTACTAATCTTCAAAAAAAAAAAAAAAAATTGTTGTGTTTTAAGACATTTAGAAGTATTCATTCTGAACAAGGTCTGAGTAAGGGAGACTTGAGACATACCTTGTCAGTTTGATTTTAATCTTTTTATGTTTACTTATTAATTTTTGTTTAGTATTTTAGGATTAATTAGGTTGCATGAGTTTGTTTTGTTTTGAGTCTTAGTTATTCCTATTCTTATGTTATTAGTTCTTTTCTCTTACACATGATTCTTTCATTTGGGTTAATAGACTTACATTGAGGACAATGTAAGAATTAAGTGTGGGGGGGAATGATTTAGGATTTCTTTTATTTTTGTCTACTATTTTTTTTTATGAGTCTTTATTATTATTATTATTTTTTAGTGTGTTTTAGTTCCTTTTTAATACAATGATGAGATATGAATTGCATAGGTCTAAACTGGTTATTAGTGAGAAGATTTTCATGAGAATTGAGCTTGATATCAACCTTTTTATGAGCCAATGTTAATATGATATGTTGATTGAGAAAGAAGCATGTTTAGACTTAATCTGACTTGTATAATCATCCTTGTGAGTTTTTGAGCCTATAATGATTGATGCATTATACAAATCAATCTAATTTCTTTCTTGAGTGCTCTTATGATTACATGATTCTCTAGAACTTGCTTTAAACCGTTTGAGACTATATTGATACATGTGACAACATGAATATGATAGAGGCATTAGGATTATAACCAGAGCCAAACAGCCATCCATTATTAATGTTCTAAGAGAACATCCCCACTAGTGAGCCAATTTGAGCCTACATTAAATATGCTGTTTTATTGGTAACCACAACTTACACCTAGCCTAAATATACTTATATCCTTACCCTTGTTCTAAAGATGGATTATATATTTTGAGACATATTGCAAAAAAACAAGGGATATTTTTAGTTGAAAATTTGGGTTAGAAACAAAAGATAAGTGTGGGGGAAGAAAAGAAAAGAAAAAGTCAAGAGAAAAAGAAAGGGATCATTGTCAAATACATTCCCATATTAAAAAAAAATAAAATAAAGAATCTTCTCTTGAACTTCTAGAAAAAGATGTTACAAAGTTGGTTAGAATGATGCAAAGGCTCAACATGAATATTTAGCCTATGTTATTATGTGCTTTATAAGAGTTTTGAGAAGTTTTATTTGTATGATCTTATTATGTCTCTAAAATCTATGAACTCTTTGGAACCTTTGTGATATCTTTATCCTTTTGTTCTTTAACCACATTATAACCCTTTGGCCCCATTACAACCTTGAATAAAGACCTCTTGATTTATGAAGTTGTATGATCTAAATAGTGGAGAATAGGTGGACAAGCAAGCATATGGTAGAAGTGTTTTCATGAGATTGATTGAGTGTAAACACTTTACCACTACTTTAAAGAGTGAAAATCAAGAGAGTATCCCATGTGAGAAGTTGAGATTAAGTTTGAATATGCACTATTTTGATTGAAATATGTTATGTTAATATTGGCTTAACTCATTTATTTACATTCAAGCATGAATTTTTGTGAAATTCTTTGAGCTATTGATTAGTTTATAAGACTTGTTCAAAGATTGTCTCTAATTTATATTGAAAGGATTAGGAGTAAATATTTTTAGTGTATGTAGTTTACTTATATTTTAGTTTTTCAATGTTTGTGGGTATCGTTCTAGCAAACCCTCACGAGACTAAACTCGTCCACTAGGGACACCTAGGGGTTTAAAGGCTTGTGTCACATGCTAAGTGCCACCGTGATTTCCAACGAAAATGGATTAGATTAGATTTTCTTATTTTATTTTTATTGAGTCGTTGCTAGGGACTAGCAACAATCTAAGTGTGGGGGTGTGATAACTCGTATAATTATATAGTTCTTAGTTATGTTTTATTATTGTTTTGTGTCAAATACGAGTTATTATTGCTTAGTCTACTTGTGTTTATGATCTTTTATATTTTTATGTAATTTGGTGTTTTTCATGAGTTTCTTTGAGTGATTTCAGATTACTAGGTTAAATCAAGAATTAATGGCAAATCCAATTCAGTTCTAGTTCCGACACCTTTTGCCATATCAGCTATATCTGGAGTTTCACTGAAGTATTAAGGCTGAAATTTTTACAGTGCATATTTAAGAGGCATATCTATCTTTTTCATGTTTTACACTTCTTGAAACGGAGTCGTTTTCCCTAGCGAAATCGACCATCAAGTTGGCTGATGTGCAATGACGTCTGTCCTGACCTATTTTGGTATTTTGACCATATCTTCCGATCCACATGAGCAAATGATCTGATTCCAACGGATATGGATCATTAACTGATAGGGGCATATTTTTCTAGAAGACCATTTGATCAGATCGAGCTTCCATCATTGACAAAATCGACCATCAAGCTGGCTGATCAGAATTGTCATACAATATAACGAAAATTGTTAGAAAAATGCACCCACCTATTATACCTACCTTTGAAATTTATAAAGCTTGTCTCTTGTCATTTAGCTCTCCAAAATGTGTATAAATAGAGGGCCTTGGATGAGTATTAGGATATATTATACATTGGTAGGATATTAGCCATTGTAATAAAATTCTCTAAGTTTTCTTTTTCTTTCTTTTCTCTAGTTTTCTTTTTCTTTATTTACTTATGCTTCTTACATTTCTTTTCATTTTATTCATATCTAGTATGTGTTGCTAATCATATTGTTGAGGTGATGAGGTGAAGCTTTTGGTAAATGCTAAGGTTAGTCTCTTAAACATGAGCTAAAATGAATCATCATTTATAAACACTAGTATAGATAATATTTTCTTTTGGTTTAAAATCATACTTGCAAAGTAGGGATCTTGATTCATTATTGACAATGAAAATGGCACAGTAAATGCTTGGTTTCATAACCTTGATTTGTTGTAGACATATACCTTGGCATAAGGAATGCTTGGACTCTTTTTATGAGTTTTGAGGACACCAAATGAACATAATATCATATGCTATGGACGTTGGACAATTTGGACTGAATTGCTAAACCTTCCGATTGGAACCTCCTTTATGTGTCGATTTCAATTGTGTAATAAAACAAGATTAATCTTAGCATAACACCAAGGGTGGATTCTCTAACCTCAACATCTTTTCTTATTGTTTTTTATATCTTGTTTAATTTCTTTTATATTTTGTTTATTTTGTTCTCTAATATCTTGTTTATCTTATTTTGTTGTTGATTCCCTAATATCTTGTTTACTTTCTTTTTCATATATATTTATAAACTTATACTTACTAGTATGCTTCCCTGTGGTTCGACCTCGGACACCCGAGAATTTATTACTTGAACATAACCTGCACTTGGGTTTACAACTCTTAATTGAGTCTCCATCATGATGTGCAAGGTGTATTTTGAATGACTATGCTATATTGGATTAATGTCATTAGATGATATTAATAGATTAATTTCATGAATTGTTCATGAGGAGAAAGAAATTTAATTGAGAATTAAATTACCTTTATTTAGAAATTAATCTATCCAATAAATAAGCATGAGAAATTACAATGGGTCCAAAGAGACTATTCTAGTTTAAGACTGCCTGCTAAGGATGGTTGGCCCAACTTAAGGCATTAAGGTTGATGGACCATTATTATTATTAGATAATATTATGGGCCTATTGATCCATCTTAGAATTAAATTATTTAAGTCCAAGGGGATTAATGAAAATCTTGTACAAGAAGCTACACTAGCCGGCCAAGCCTTAGGGAGAGGGGTCAGGGTTTGCGCCAGCATATATATCAAATATAGAGGCTGTAGCCGCAACCTAAGCTGATTATTCTACTTGAGATATTCTGATTTTTTCTTGAGACAAAGTGGGTTTCAAAAAGAGAACCCTACCCTAGCAAAATCAAGTTATCCCACCTCCTTGCAAGAATTGTGCTTGCCACAATTCCTCTTCCTTTGGTGTTTTTCTTGCCGCTTCTCTTCCTTGTTGAGTGAGATTGGTTTAGAGAGATAAACACAAAGATAGATATTTTTATTGTAATCTTAGGATCAAATTGGTAGCACTAGTGAATCACCATACCTTAGAGAAGGATCCCTCAGCTGTTCGTGTGGACTAGCTCTAGAGGAAGGACAATTGTGCTTCTTGTGATCTTGTTCGAATTGGATCTTGGACTGGAGAGCAACTTGCGATTTGGATTTGCAATTTAAGGTTACAATATCTTAAGTAGGTAACTTCTAAATCATATGGGTGATTTAAGATTTTTGAATGCTATAAACCTATGCTAAACACAAGCCTAAGATCCTGTTCTACTTCGGGTGCTTCGTTGTTTACTTCCGCTGCACTTTGATAATTTTGTTTAAACATGAGCCCGAGAGTAGAATAACCCAATATTTTTATCATCCCATATGAGAAGGGTCCTCAGCAATTAGGGTTCCAATTCTAAATCATGCTTAAAATTAGGATTTTACTCCTTATTATCCTAGAAAATGAATGAAAAAACACATTAAAGACTTCAAAATTAAAATATCTAATTCTAGAATATATATGAAAAAGAATAAACCTAACATATAAATAATGGAAACTTACATTCATAGAATTTGAACTTGAAACCTAAAGTTTTCAGAATCTCTTCCTTATCATTAATGCAAAATCTAATAAAAGCCTATTAGGCATTTTTAATATGTAAATCAAACATTACGTGACACCCATAAAATTTTGCAAGTAAATTCTATAACATAAACACATGATGGAATAAAAATTACATGTTGAAAATGATTTCAGAGGGTAACTATGTATAACTTACTAACATGGCCTGCTCTTGGATGTGACTTACATTCGTCGGTTAAATCAAAATTTGGATTATCCTATTGGAGTCAAGCAGACAGAGGATGCGAGAAGCATCATCTGAAATTTAAAATAATAAAATTAATTTTTGGATAACAATTAAGATGATGAATTTTTATATTCAAATTTAATCTTGATTTTAAATGGATAATTTTATTTATTTAATTATTTTAAATTTAAAGGTATAATTAACACATGAAAATTTTAAAAACCAAAATTTATTGTAAAAAAATCAGTAAAAAGATATAGTTCAAAATAAAACCAACACTAACTATAAAAAATAACAGAAAGTTCATAATATTAGATTTTATTTTAAAATTTAATGAGTTGATGAATATAATTTTACTTAAGCTTATTCCACGTGTCATTAAAAGAAGACGTCTATGTCAGCATCCATGTAAGCAACTTTGCCAAGTAAACGTACAATTTACAAATATGCACGGAATTTACAAGTAATAGTAAACGTACAATTTACAAGTAAACATACAACTTTGCCAAGTAAACATACATTTTTTAACCCGTGCAATGCACTGAATAACGCAAAAAAATAAGTACATTAACAATTATTTTCCACCAACTAAACGTACAATTTACAAATATGAGATTGTATCACATCGATGAGAAAGTTGATGATGGGTCGACATGTGTATGCATTGACGTGGAACCCTCTCCGCCACCTGATGGACTCCCCACTATCAGCTAATGATTTCCAGTGTTCTTCATCCTTCCCTTGTATGCGAAATAGCACTTGTATTTGGAATCGGACCTGAATTGGTCAAGTGTATGAGCAAAGAAACAAACCTTACGTTGGCAAAATCTCCCAGCATTGCGTGCACGCATAAAATACCTGGTGATGCACTCAAAAGAGCATATCTTATTTAATCCTTGCACTAAAAAGATCAATTGTTAAGTATAGTAGTTAGCAAGGCTCAAGTCCACAAGGATTGGGTTTTAATTTATAAGTTACTAGTTTATAATTTAAGTTCAAAGAAAATAAAAGTAAAGGGGGTTTTTGTCACACCCCAAATTCAGGGCATGTGACTGGCCAGAGACAAGGTATGCCCCTGTCTCCGAAGCCTGAGTATACTCATTAAACCAAATCAAAGAAAATTTTGGCATAATCTCGCCCTACATGGGGGTTTGCCGCTCAATCATCAACATTCACAATGTAATAATTCATCAACACATGACATCTCGGTTTGGACGCCTCTGATAGGGAGTAACCGAAATGCCCCGCAGCAGACTCAACCTTTATGACATCTTATATACAAACATACATTTATAATATATCATAACAAAATTAACGTCACCATGTCATACCAGGCCTCTAAGACTGATATACGTCATACACCACTTAATTACATCCACTTACAAAATATACAGTACATATTCAACATACACAAAATACAGAGGACCCATGATACCCTAGTGACTGCAAAATGTACCCTACCATCGCCACTGCTTACCACGTCTTGGGTCAATCCGCTCACCACAAGTATGTGAGCAGCTAGCTATCCGAAATCTGGGAAGAGCTGGGTCTATTAGAATCTGAAAAAAATGAAAATAAACAAAGTGAGTCGAAAAACTCAGTGAGCATAAGGTAACTAGGAAGAGTACTTGGAAATTTCGTACTTCCTTTCTTGACCATTAAAGTATAAACATGACATATCAAGTATGACTAATTAACCGAAAAGTAATATTTAAAAATTGTTCCGGGACTTATAAAAATTATTTGTCCCATATGAAATCTTCTATACTGAGTGCTGAATATAAATAAGCCATTGGCCAGCCTAAATCGATAGCCAAAAATATTTAACAATCGCTTTTACGTGTATACCTCCATAATTATTCATTAAGAATTTCTCATGTCTATATCATCAAAACATCCCGGACTTATACCAGTCCGTAATATTTGTCTTCCTGGACTATCTTGTCCATATCATCCCGGACACATCTTGTTCGTACAACAATAGCATCCCGGACTTCACCTTGTCCGTACAATATTAGCATCCCGGACATTACCCTATTCGTATAATAATAGCATCCCGGACATCACCCTGTCCGTACAATAATAGCATCCCGGACATCACCTTGTCCGTACAATAATAGCATCCCACACATCACCTTGTCCGTACAATAATAGCATGATATACTATTTCTCTAATATCATGGAGTAATATATATATATATATATACTATGATGGGAAACAATCTCTACACCTGAAAGCATTACAGTTTCACTTAGATTTTTTTATCAAACAACTTATATGCATAACCTTTTGATCTACAATATCTAACTACCCTTAAATACTCAACCATCCTATACAATATCATTCATTATTATTTAACTCCACACTTACGCCTTTGATCCGCGTAAGGTTCGAAACTTACCATTTTTGTAATCCGAGCAATCTTTCGTGTTTCAATATCCATATCAGTCAACAATGCATATAAAACAACTACCTCCTAGATTAACCTAAATACTCACTGTGTTAGTCCGAGTGTTAAAGCGGCACTTTCGTGGCTTTGTCGCGATTTCAGGCGAACTCTGCAATATGAGTACCTATGGCATCATCAAGATATTCTGTGAAATATTTCACAACTACGGGACATTCAAATTCTAACTATTTATTCTAGTTAGCTGCTATTCAAAATTTTCCAACTTAAGAATTTTTACAAATAAATCCTACACTTAGCTCGAGTCAAACTTCGGAGCAACAATCAACTGAAAAGTTGCTCACACAATAACAACGAAGCTAACGGTGGCCTCGGACAACCAAGGAAAGTGGCAGCACCACCTCATGGGCAAGCTAGGGTTTTAGCCAAGCTTGTTTTAGCCTCTAAATTTGATTCAGAGCTATCCAATACTAATTTACGGTTTAAGGAGGTGGAGGAACACCTCCCGTAACGAAAAAAGTGGCGGCAACATGGTGATTCATCACCACCAATTTTCAGCCAAAATCATTTCTCATAGATAAAGACAAATTCTTCAAAATCTAATATCAAAATCAAGCTTAGAACATGAAATTACCTATAGGTTAGTGAAATCCTTGCAAAATTTGGTGATTTCCCTTGAAATTTGGAGGAGAGAGAAAGCTTTAGTAAGCTTTAATGGAGTTTTTGGTGAGAAAATGCATAAAGGCATCAAGAGTAAGAAGAAGACGTTGTGTCTTCTTATTTCGGCTGAAAACTTATGGGAAATTATCCCATGTTCCTAATCTTGCCTAAGCTTGGTCAAAAGAGTTGACCAACTTTGACTTTTTGCACATGCCCTACAGAACGTAATGTTCGGGATTTCGTTTTTCATTTTTCTCAACATATTCATGTTTCTTGGGTGTTAAGACATCTATCCATGTGTTCGGATCGATAACAAGAATTTTTGAACCACGTTTTTCGGGAAAAGTACGACAATGTCACAATTTTCCAATTTTACCGATTCTAGTCTCTTTTTTTTTTTTTTCTAATGCCAAATATTAGATCCAAATGTCATATTAACATATTATATATTCAAAAGCCCATTTATACCATTTCTCGGACTAAAAATGAAAAGGGGTGTAAAATGACCAAAATACCCCTAATGCATATTTTTTTGAATTTGATGCCGATTGTTGCTCTGATAATAGGTATGGGTTCTATATCGTATATTCTCATCATATCCACTCAATTTATCATATTTTATGGAATTTTCCCCTTCTCGATTTTAGTCTGAATTTTAAACTATTTTAGGGTCAGATCGCTTAACCACCTAATTTAACCTCCAATTCTATAATCTATTAATACAACACGTATACCACATGATAGCCCGTCCTTCCTAGTGGCTTTTACGGTTTAAGGAGGTGGAGGAACACCTCCCGTAACGAAAAAAGTGGCGGCAACATGGTGATTCATCACCACCAATTTTCAGCCAAAATCATTTCTCATAGATAAAGACAAATTCTTCAAAATCTAATATCAAAATCAAGCTTAGAACATGAAATTACCTATAGGTTAGTGAAATCCTTGCAAAATTTGGTGATTTCCCTTGAAATTTGGAGGAGAGAGAAAGCTTTAGTAAGCTTTAATGGAGTTTTTGGTGAGAAAATGCATAAAGGCATCAAGAGTAAGAAGAAGACGTTGTGTCTTCTTATTTCGGCTGAAAACTTATGGGAAATTATCCCATGTTCCTAATCTTGCCTAAGCTTGGTCAAAAGAGTTGACCAACTTTGACTTTTTGCACATGCCCTACAGAACGTAATGTTCGGGATTTCGTTTTTCATTTTTCTCAACATATTCATGTTTCTTGGGTGTTAAGACATCTATCCATGTGTTCGGATCGATAACAAGAATTTTTGAACCACGTTTTTCGGGAAAAGTACGACAATGTCACAATTTTCCAATTTTACCGATTCTAGTCTCTTTTTTTTTTTTTCTAATGCCAAATATTAGATCCAAATGTCATATTAACATATTATATATTCAAAAGCCCATTTATACCATTTCTCGGACTAAAAATGAAAAGGGGTGTAAAATGACCAAAATACCCCTAATGCATATTTTTTTGAATTTGATGCCGATTGTTGCTCTGATAATAGGTATGGGTTCTATATCGTATATTCTCATCATATCCACTCAATTTATCATATTTTATGGAATTTTCCCCTTCTCGATTTTAGTCTGAATTTTAAACTATTTTAGGGTCAGATCGCTTAACCACCTAATTTAACCTCCAATTCTATAATCTATTAATACAACACGTATACCACATGATAGCCCGTCCTTCCTAGTGGCTTTTACGTATGTAGTTCTGAGCCATCAGAATGTTATAGAAGACCCGAGTCATCTCTGGCTTACGAGGGTCTTACAGTTTTGAAGTAGTTTTTAAAAGTAAAGAGAACAAGAATAGTAAAAAGCTAGCAAGTAAATAAGTAAGAAATCAAATATGAAAAATATAGTTAAGGTTTCATTCTCCACCACTAGACATCATTGAGAATCAATCATCAGATTTATCAGCATCAATTAACTATCAAAATTATCAACCGTAGATAACAACAAGCTCTGCTACCCTAATCTTTCCTTAGTTTGTCGTTAAATAGAACAAGCTCTCTATTTAATCTCAAACTATCAAACAACCTAGAATAAGCTCTCTAAATTCAATTTGATCGCAACTTTATGATGAGAAAGATAGGTTGATCTAAGAAACAAACACATAAGCTCGGATTGTTCAACTTAGGTTATGTTCCACTTTGCAATTATTGAAAACTTGACCATAATCATTAATCACAAATTGCCACTTCTGAATAGGAAATCAAGACAATTACACGGATCAAGACTCCTAGACTAGCAATAGATAATTATCAAGATCTATCTAGTTGTACACCTAAATAAATCAAGACAACATCATGAACAATTCTTGTAGAAGAACATAAGCAACTTTGATCACAAATTGTCACTTATGAATAGTAAATCAAGACAATTATAGATCAAGACTCCTAAACTAGCAATATATAATTATCAAGATATATCTAGTTGGCCACCCTAAATAAATCAAGACAAAGATCATGAACAATTTTTATAGAAGAACATAAGCAATTTTGATAGAAAATCAATGATAGATAAGATCTGAATATCAATTACACAACATGTCTAGGGCTTTGAAATCACCCTTAACCAAAAAGAAGCTTAGCCTAGCATAGGCATTGTTAACATAAACATAAAAAGAAAATAAAACTAAGGAGAAAACTAAGAGAATGGATAAGAAGAAGTATATTGATAATAATCAAAACATGTCTACTTTGTGGCTCAAAAGATGGTGTTTATAGAGCTTTAAGACCCTGGGAACCCTTTCTTGCCTCACAAGGAAGTTTGGAGGCAAAAAACCATGTTGCTGTCAAGTTTGGACAGCCGGCCAACGCTGTAGCACCAGACACTGTCGTTGCGGCGCTGGTCGCTGATTTTTTTGACGCACCTTCTTGTACTTCTTCGACTAATTTGGATGACCATTTCTTGTCCGATTTGGGAATTTAAACTACCACTGGAAAGGTATTCAAGTCAGATTCAAAAGTCATGAAGGAAATTTCCTCAAATAAAGACTTTAACATCATGTTTTCTTTGAAACAAGCTCCGGAAGTTAAATCTGTCTTTTTGCTTTGCAACTAGAAATTGATCTTTTTGACTCCCAAGTCTTCTTCCATCTTGTGATTATGATTTTGTACACTCTTTACCATCATTACTGACATATTTTCACTTTATTCTCTTAAATATACCTAGAATTAAAAAATATAACATAAGTAATCATGATAAAGATCGAAAACATAACTAAAACTAAGTATAGAAAGGGCACAAAATGTGTATTTTATGAGCTTATCCAATACCCCCACACTTAACTTATTGCTAGTCCTCAAGCAAAACAAAATAAAAATAAAATAAGGAAATCTAATCTAATCCACTTTCGTAGGAAATCACGGTGGCACTTAGCATGTGACACAAGCCTTTAAACCCCTAGGTGTCCCTAGTGGACGAGTTTAGTCTCGTGACGGTTTACTAGAACGATACCCACAAACATTGAAAAACTAAAATAAAAATAAACTAACATACACTAAAAATATTTACTCCTAATCCTTTCAATATAAATTAGAGACAATCTTTTAACAAGTCATATAAACTAATCAATAGCTTAAAAAAATTCACAAAAAAATCATGCTTGAATGTAAATAGTTTGAGTTAAGCCAATATTAACATAACATATTTCAATCAAAATAGTGCATATTCAAACTTAATCTCAACTTCTCACATGGGATACTCTCATGATTTTCACTCTTTAAAGTAGTGGTAAAGTGTTTACACTCAATCAATCTAATGAAAACAGTTTACCATATGCTTGCTTGTCCACCTATTCTCCACTATTTAGATCATGAAACTTCATAAATCAAGAGGTTTTTATTCAAGGTTGTAATAGGGCCAAGGGGTTGTAATGTGGTTACAAAATAAAAGGATAAAGATATCACAAAGGTTCCAAAGATTTCATAGAGTTTTGGAGACATAATAACATCATACAAATAAAACTTCTCAAAACTCTTATAAAGCACATAATAACATAGGCTAAATATTCATGTTGAGCCTTTGCTTCATTCTAACCAACTTTGTAACAACTTTTTCTTTAACCAAAAGTTCAAGAGATGATTCAATTTTTTTTTTCAATATGGGAATGTATTTGACAATGATCCCTTTCTTTTTCTCTTGACTTTTTCTTTTCTTTTCTTCCCCCACACTTATATTTTGTTTCCAACCCAAATTTTCAATAAGTATCTGTTGTTTTGCAATATGTCTCAAAATATGTAATCCATCTTTAGAACAAGGGTAAGGATGTAAATGTGTTTAGGCTAGGTGTAAGTTGTGGTTACCCAAAGAAATAGCTTATTCAATGCTGGCTCAAATTGGCTCATGTTGGTATATGCCCTAGAGCCAGTCGGTTTGGTTAGGCATAAACTACCAATAATGCAAACCCTTCACTATTCGATAGTGATACAAGGTTTTCCTTCATGTTAGTACGATGATAAGGAGTTATTAAGTACTAATCAGATGAAGCCCATGGAACATAATGGGCTTGCAAAGGAATTATATATAATTGTGAGATCCTTATGCATCAGAGCCATGTTCCTAAAATGGTTCCTGGTCATCGTATTGCCAAGACGGGGCATTGGCAATGCTCAAAAACTGGTACATATTAAGCCTACTTACTTAGTAAGAAACTGATCTCACGTGCTGAAGTATAAGAGATACTTTAGGATAACATGTAGGTGCTTGTCTGTTGAACAAGTTCACTGAACATGACCCTTTGTGAGAACTCCATTTGGTATTGTCACTCATGTGTCTATGAAAATGTTCTCACGTGCTAGTCGTGTAAGTAGTCCTCTGACTTGTGATACCATGTCATCTTGTATGGGGAATGTCATACTTTGATTCCATCACGAACGGGTCCCAAACAAAAGTGATGCTTATGGTAAGGTGGTTTTGGGTATGACATGAACCATACGAAGATGGATGAGTGATCCAGAGAGGATTCACCACTCCTAGTGACATCGGAGACATATCTCATCTGTTCTTGGCTTAAGTTAACTTGATGGAATCTCTGGCTAGAGTATGATGAATTTAGGAGAAATAGTTTCTCTAAATTCACAAAGTTAACCGACAGCTGTAGGAACTAATATGGATTGAACATGAGTAGACACTGCACCATGCTCATGGTCTTTCCGGGATAATTGGTGAAAGGACCGAATTACACTAATAGATTGAACACGAAAGGTTATGTCAATACTAACTTGACTCTCCAGTATTTGGGTGGTCATGATGGCTTGCTTAGAGTCCGCTCATGATCTATGAGTATAAATTAATTAGATTAATTTATATTTATTGCCAATATATTGGAAGCCTAATGGGTCACACACAGAAAGGTGAATCAAGATATTAAAGTGGAAAAAGCCTAATTGATTAATTTGAGAATTTAATCAATAGGGACTTAATTAAATAGTTTAATTAAGTGGAAATACTTAAGGGCAAATACATAAGAGTTATTGTCCATAGTCCAAACCCTTGAGTGATTGTCGCCCCCTATATAATCAAACATGTGATAGCCGAACTCCCAATGGCCCTCCTAGCCGCATATGTGATATGCTTAGAGCCTTTGGTGTCTTCTTGATTTCTTGAATTCCTCCTTGCCTCTTCATGGATTGCTAAAGAGAAAAACATTTTCTTTCAAGAGAGTAAAGGCATAGAGTAAAGAAGAAAGAAGATCAAGATAACCTTATGGTTGGCGCACCAAACCCAGAGAAGCAAGAAAAGCGTTTTCTTCTTCTTGATGCTTATGAAGCATTTGGCATGGATGTTTAGATGGGGAGAGGTTTCTTGAAACCTAAACTACTAGCATCGTTTTCGGCAAGACTCCATTCCTACCTTATGAAGGTTTTCTTGATCATCTTGTGTGGGTTACCGCTAGAGGCCAGACAATTGTGTGGCTTGAAGTCTCGGATTGATAACTAGGTGTTCAAGATTGAGTGGGCTGTTTGGAAACTCAAGATTACTAGATATTTGAGTTAAGGTATGATTCTTGATCAGATGTATGCTTTATAATTACAAGATCGCATTAAAATTTTACAAGCATGATCATGTAAGATTCGACTATCTCTTTGTTTATTTTTTCGCTGCGTTCATGTTCTGCTTTAATTCGATTATTGTTTGAGCATGAGGTCAAATCCGAACAGTGGTATCAGAGCCTAGCTTATAAGTTTTCTTGTGATTTACAAGTTTAATTCTTGGTAATAATCAATTGGATTGAATTGTGTGTCGCTCTAACAAAGTTCTTTCAAGAAAAATGTTTTCTTGTTTCGTTTCAATTCTGACAGCTTTTGTTTGCAATCTGATCTTGGTGTTTTAAATTGTTTAAAACATGTTTAAAATATATTTTAACCAATGTTTAACCTTTCCATATGATTGCATGACACAAAGAAGTTAAAAGAAACAAGTTTGGATTTGATTTGGACTGGTTTTGGTGCTTGAATTTCGAAGAACACAAGTGCAGGATTTTTCTGCATACCTGCTGTAAGTTGTGGTTTTGACATGGTTAGAAGTGTCCAAAAATTATGAAAATTTGAGGAGAAGTCCAAAACATGTCTATCTTGATGCTGTAATTTTTGGTGAATTTTTTGATTTTTTCTGATTTCCGAAATTGCCTCTCAAAGTTGTGCAAACAGTTTGCATGGTTGCTGGAATTTTCTGGGCAGCCTTGAGTTCTTGAATTTGATTCTTGAATTGTAGGTATAATTGGCTGAAAATCAAAGAATGAATTGTGTGTGAATTGTTCGCTGCCACCAAAAGAGGCGGCTGCTTTGAGGCAAACGTTGCCCCAACAAGGGCTGCAGGTTACGGCGGTGTGACTTACTAAAGGTGGGAGGTGGCTACACACAAAAAGTTGTGTGTTAGGGCATCGCTTTCTATTTTTGGAAATTTTTATTTTTTGGAATTTTGGACATGTGGAAATTGTTTCCTAGTTGAACAAAGACTCCTAAAAGTTAGGAGAAGATATGAAACTTCCTTGTAGAGAAAGTTTCCTAATCAAACTTGAACTTCCTAAGGTGTTAGGAAATCTAATTAAATTGTTTAATTAAATGGAAGATTTTAATTCAATGAATCCTAATTGGATTAGGACTCAAGTAAATTGAATTAAAATTGAAATTGCTAGATAATTTAAGCCAAGTATGTAGACACCTAATTTTGTCCGAACCACTAAATCAGGTATGTTTTCTTCCAAAATTGATTTTTCAGAATGCAAAAAGGCTTTTCTCATCCTGCAGGTGGTACTCCGTGACTTAGTTTAAGAAAGCAGACATAAAAAGTCAATTTTGAAAAAGTCAACCTCAAAAAGTCAACCTTAAAAAGTCAACTATTGAAAAAGTCAACCCACTTTCGAAATCAAGATTCAAAGTTCAATTCAGAAATGATGAAAGAATTTTGATAATCTGAGGTCTATATTGAAAGATATGGAGTTCGGAAGTTGGGTTACGGAGATTCAGTAGAAAGGAAACCCTAGTTCGAAAAATTTGGGGAAAAGTGCTTAAACGATCAAATTGGTCGAAATTGAAGGTTCAAATGAAAGATAAGCACTGACTACAGGTAATGGAGAAGCTACTTGGAAGAAAAATCGAAGAAAAAGTCAATTTGGAAGAAAATCGATAATTAGGGTTTTTGGTGGATTTTGGTGAAATTGGGGAAAATTACAGAAATGGCCCGATTCGATAAAACTAAAGCCCCTAATTGATGAGGAGTGAGTAAAAAAAGATAGCCCAAGGCTCAGCTTGAAGAAATTCTGAGAAAAGAGCCGATTGGAGGGAAAACGGAAAAACGAGGAAATTCCCGATAGTGAAAAAAGGAAAAATCAAATCGGAGGGGAATTTTATTGTAAAAATTAGGCGTTTTCGAACCAACTCCAATTCAATATATGAAAAAGGCCCAGAAAAAGAAAATCTGAAAATCGAACTTGTTTTGAGCAAAACCAGGCTTCGGAGGCAAAAGGGCAAAACTAGAAAATTCGGGAAAAATAGCAAATGAGTTCCAAAATTTTTTAAAATTTTGAGATCTCATTATTAAATTATTTGGAAGAGATTGGCAAAAGAAAATATGGATTCGGAGTTCGTTTGCAAAATGGCAAATCTCGGGCGCACTATTTAGAAATTCAAGCAGATAAATCCCGAAAAAATAGTAAACGAGTTCCAAAAATTATGAAAACTTCCAAATCACACTTTTAAATTATTGGAATAGATTGGGGAAGAAAAATTTAAATTCGGAGCTCGTTTAAAAAATGGTAAAAGTTTGAGTGCACAAAAGGGCAATTTTGGAAGAAAAATCCAACAAAATGGCAAATGGGCTCGAATAATTTTGAAAACTTCTAGAATTCAATTTTTTATCATTTCGGAAGTATTGAAAAAATAAATTTTGAATTTGGAGTCTGTTTGCTATTTATTTAGGTTCGGGTGTCAAAAAGGTCATTTCATCGAAGAAACCGAAAAATGCCTTTAAAAAATTGGAGTTTTGGCTGGAATTAAAAGGGAAATTAGCCAAGCCCATAATGAAGAATGATTTTGCTGAGATTTTAGATCAAAGGGCCAAGAGTGAATAGGAAGGTAGTTATTTTTTTGATCAAGCCTTTGAATTTGCAACACATGGACCAATGGATGGAGAGGGATGATGTCATATTTATGACATCATATTTAGGGGCTGATTATTCCAATCCAAAGGTGGGAATTTTACATAGAAAGCATCTTGGATTAAAGACCATTGGATCAAAAATTGGTTACAAAAAAATTACAACTTTCCTACATTAAGAGGGGGCATTCGGCCAAGGCTCAAAAAGAGGGCGAATTTAGATTTTTGCTGGAGCTTTAGGGGCTGAACAAGGGTAGTAGCTAGGAAAAGAGAAAAAAAAAAAAGAAAGGAGGAAAAAGAGAGAAAAAAGAAAGGTTTTGCTTACTACTTCTTGATTTGGAAAGCTAGAGCAATGTAGCTATGTTTCTTTCATGGTTTTCTCATACTTTGTTGACATGATTTTTGATAACTCGTATAATTATATAGTTTTTAGTTATGTTTTATTATTGTTTTGTGTCAAATACGAGTTATTATTGCTTAGTCTAATTGTGTTTATGATTTTTTATATTTTTATGTAATTTGGTGTTTTTCACGAGTTTCTTTGAGTGATTTCAGATTACTAGGTTAAATCAAGAATTAAGGGCAAATCCAGTTCAGTTCCAGTTCCGACACCTTTTGCCATATCAGCTATATCTGGAGTTTCACTGAAGCAATAAGGCTGAATTTTTTACAGTGCAAAGTTAAGAGGCATATCTATCTTTTTCATGCTTTACACTTCTTGAAACGGAGTCGTTTTCCCTAGCGAAATCAACCATCAAGTTGGCTGATGTGCAATGATGTCTGTGCTGACCAGTTTTGGTATTTTGACCATATCTTCTGATCCACATCAGCAAATGAGCTGATTCCAACGGCTATGGATCACCAACGGATAGGGAAACATTTTTCTAGAAGACCATGTGATCAGATAAAGCCTCCACGATTGACAAAATCGACCATCAAGCTGGCTGATCAAAATTGTCATACAATATGACGAAAATTGTTAGAAAAATGCACCCACCTATTATACCTACCTTTGAAATTTATAAAGCTTGTCTCTTGTCATTCAGCTCTCCAAAAAGTGTATAAATAGAGGGCCTTGGATGATTGTAAGAGACATGGTAGATTGGTAGGATATTAGCCATTATAATAAAATTCTCTAAGTTTTCTTCTACTTTCCTTTCTCTAGTTTTCTTTTTCTTTATTTTCTTCTTCTTCTTTCTTTCTTTTATTTTCTTCTTAGATTCTCTTTAATTTTATGTTTATGTTTACAATGCCTATGCTAGGCTAAACTTCTATTTGGTTAAGGATGATTTCAAAACCCTAGACATGTTTTGTAATTGATTTTCAGATTCTATCTATCATTGTTTTCTATCAAAGTTGCTTATGTTCTTCCATTAAAATTGTTTATGATGTTGTCTTGATTTATTTAGGTGTACAACTAGATAGATCTTGATAATTGTCTAATGCTAGTTTAGGAATCTTGATCCGTGTAATTGTCTTGATCTCCTATTCATAAGTAGCAATTTGTGATCAATGATTATGGTCAAGTTTTCAATAATTGCAAAGTGAAACATAACCTAAGTTGAACAATCCGAGCTTATATGTTTGTTGCTTAGATCAACCTATCTTTCTCATCATAAAGCTGCTATTAAATTGAACTTAGAGAGCTTATTCTGGGGTGTTTGATAGTTAGAGATTAAATAGAGAGCTTGTTCTATTTAACAACGAACTAAGGAAAGATTGGGGTAACAGAGCTTGTTGTTATCTACGGTTGTTAACTTTGATAGCTAATTAATGCTGATAGATATGAAATTGATTCTTAATGATGTCTAGTGGTGGAGAATGAAACCTTAACCATATTTTTTTATATTTGATTCTTCTTACTTACTTGTTTTCTTACTTTTCTAGTTTGCTTATTTTTAAAACTATATTTATTTTTATTGGCTGGTTATACCGCCTAATTTATTTTTGTTGGCTGGTTATACCGCCTAATTTTCTATATATTTATATTTATATTGTAAAGTTTATATTTATATAAATATATTATCTGTATATGAACTTTGTTTTATGCTTGTTTGGCGACGTGATTTTAGATCTCGTCGTTTAGTTAGATTTTATTGTGAAACTTTTTCAGGTAATCTTTCTAAAGAAAACCCCTTTTTCTTTTATTGTTTTCTTTGAACGTAAGTGATAAACTAATAACTCATAGATTAAAACCCAATCCCTGAGGACTCGACCCTTGCTAATCATTATACTTACAATTGATCTTTTTAGTGCAAGGTTAAATAAGATACACTCTTTTGGGTGCATCAAATTTTTGGCGCCGTTGCCGGGGATTGCTTTCTTTAGTTTATTAGTTTATTGGTTTATTCTTATTTTCTGTTCTAATTATTTACTTTCTTATATTTTTTTTCAGTGAATGTTCCAAGCTCCCGAAGAAGACTTACGACTTAGGAAAATTCGGGAATTTATAACTTCTCACCAACAACCAATCGAGGAGTTGATCCAAAACATCCAAGAGGAGCAAGGAGAGATGGCAGCAGCTGACAACCGAACTCTCAAGGAGCTAGCCGCTCCGGACTTGGGTCAACAACCATTATGCATTGAATATGCTAATCTTGAGGTAGCTTTTGAATTAAAATCTGGTTTAATTCATCTTCTCCCAACTTTTCATGGTTTTGCAGGAGAGGATCCAAATAAGCACCTCAAGGAATTCCATGTAGTTTGCTCAAGCATGAGACCAACAGGGGTCACGGAAGAGCAAGTTAAGTTGAGAGCCTTCCCATTCTCTCTAGCTGATTCAGCAAAGGAATGGCTCTACTATCTACCATCCGGGACCATCACTACATGGAATGATTTGAATAAAGCATTCTTGGAAAGATATTTCCCAGCATCTAAGGCTGCCAATGGAAAGAGATATGTGGGATTCGGCAATACAACGGAGAGTCCTTATATGAATATTGGGAGAGGTTCAAGAAACTTTGTGCATCATGTCCACACCATCAGATAAGTGAACAACTTCTCATCCAATACTTCTATGAAGGTCTCATGCCCATGGAGAGAAGTATGATAGATGCCGCTAGTGGGGGAGCTCTAGTTGATAAGACTCCCAGGGCTGCTAGAACATTAATCTCCAACATGGCAGCCAATTCTCAACAGTTCTCAATGAGACAAGATCCACCACCACAACCCAAGAGAGTTAATGAGGTAAGTATATCATCCCTTGAACAAAAATTTGATAAACTGACTTCTCTTGTTCAACAATTGGCTGTAGGTAAAATACAACAAATAAAGGCTTGTGGCATATGTTCAAACATAGGGCACCAAACTGATATGTGTCCAACACTTCAAGAGGATACCAATTAACATGTGAATGCCATGAGTGGATTTCAGAACCAATCAAGGAAATATGATCCCTACTCAAACACTTACAATCCAGGATGGAGGGATCATCCAAACTTCAATTATGGAGGGAACCAATCACAAACTATTCCTCCACCATTTGACCACAGGCCACCGGGTTTTCAGCAAAGAGTGCAACAACCATACCAAACCCGACAACAACTGCCACCCACCCAAAATTCAGGTACATCTCTTGAAGATCTTGTTAAAGCTCTTTCTACTAATACAATTCAATTTCAACAGGAAACAAAGACAAGTATTCAAAATTTGGAGACTCAAATAGGGCAATTGGCAACAACCATGAGTCAAATGCAAGCAAGGGATTCTGGGAAATTACCTTCCCAAACCATAGTGAATCCAAGAGAGAATGCCAATGCTATAACTTTAAGAAGTGGGAAACAGCTAGAGACACCACAAAATGATAGTGCTCAAGGGGAGAACAATACCATGGCATCCTCTTCAAATCCCAATGAGCCACTAAAAAAGGTAATTCCTAAACCATTCTTTCCTTCTTATATAACCCCTCCACCTTTTCCTAGCAGGTTAGCAAAGTCCAAGAAGGAGGAGCAAGAGAAGGAAATTTTGGAAACCTTCCGGAAAGTAGAGGTGAACATTCCTTTACTAGATGCTATCAAGCAAGTGCCAAGATATGCTAAGTTCCTAAAAGAGTTGTGCACATCTAAACGGAAATTGAAATGGAATGAAAAGGTAAGTGTGGGGGAGAATGTGTCAGCTGTTCTTTAAAAGAAACTCCCACCTAAATGCAAGGATCCAGGTATGTTTACCATTCCTTGTAAGATAGGCAACACCAGGTTTGAGCGTGCTATGCTAGATCTAGGGGCATCTATTAATGTCATGCCATATTCAATTTATGCTTCATTGAATCTAGGACCATTAGAGGAAACCGGTGTTATAATACAACTTGCTGACCGTTCTAACACTTATCCAAGAGGAGTTGTAGAAGACGTTCTTGTACAGGTTAATGAATTGGTTTTTCCCGCTGACTTTTATGTTATTGAGATGGAAGATGAGATGTCTTTTAATCCCACACCTATTCTATTAGGGAGACCATTTTTGAAAACAGCAAGAACTAAAATAGATGTACATGATGGCACTTTAACTATGGAATTTGATGGTGAAATAATTCGCTTTAACATTTTTGAGGCCATGAGATATCCTAGTGATGTGCATTCTGTTTTTAATATTGATATAATTGACTCACTAGTGCAGCAAGCTTATGAGCTAGATGGTGAAGATAGTGTGGAAATAGTCCTTAGCAACCATCTCGGAATGGGGAATGCTAAACTAGCCTTGAGTGACCATGTGGAAGGGACACTAGAATCTTTACACTCGCTGCCACCTAAAGATGCAAGGTTTGATGTTTCATTTATTGATTTGCCTTTATCTAATGAGAAACTTCTACCTTCCATTTTGCAGGCACCAACTTTAGAGTTGAAACCACTACCGAACCACTTGAAATATGTGTTCTTAGGTAAAAAGGACACACTACCGATCATCATTGCCAAAGATCTCACACCTTTGCAAGAAGAGCGACTTATCCGGGTGCTTAGAGAGCATAAAACAGCAATTGGTTGGACAATTGCCGATATCAAGGGAATAAGCCCATCCATGTGCATGCACCGGATTTTGTTAGAGGAGGGGTCCAAACCAACAAGAGAAGCACAAAGAAGATTGAACCCTCCTATGATGGAGGTTGTGAAAAAGGAGATACTGAAGCTCCTAGATGTTGGAGTGATCTATCCTATCTCGGATAGCAAATGGGTGAGCCCAGTCCAAGTGGTTCCAAAGAAATCAGGTGTAACGGTGGTAACAAATAATGAGAATGAACTTGTTCCTACTAGGATTCAAACAGGATGGCGAGTTTGTATTGATTATCGTAAACTTAATTCCACAACTCGCAAAGACCACTTTCCTTTACCTTTTATTGATCAAATGCTTGAAAGGTTAGCTGGCCATTCTCATTATTGTTTTCTTGATGGTTTTTCAGGTTATAATCAGATAGCCATTGCTCCGGAGGACCAAGAGAAAACAACATTCACATGTCCATTTGGTACTTTTGCATACCGGCGTATGCCATTTGGTCTTTGTAATGCACCAGCTACATTCCAAAGGTGTATGGTTAGCATATTTTCAGATTATGTAGAGAACATCATAGAAGTATTTATGGATGATTTTAGTGTCTATGGTGATTCTTTTGATAAATGTCTAGAGAACCTTACACTTGTACTTGAAAGATGCATGGAAACTAACCTTGTTTTGAATTGGGAAAAATGTCACTTTATGGTAGAACAAGGAATAGTTTTGGGCCATGTTATTTCTTCTAGAGGGATAGAGGTTGATAAATCTAAAATAGATATTATGCATTCTTTACCACCTCCCACAAATGTGAGAGAGGTTCGTTCTTTTCTTGGACATGCAGGTTTCTATAGGAGATTTATCAAAGACTTCTCAAAGATCACATTACCTCTTTGCAAGCTACTACAAAAAGATGTGGTTTTCCACTTTGATGACAAATGCCAAGAGGCGTTTGAAACATTGAAGGGACTCTTGACATCAGCTCCTATCATCCAACCACCAGATTGGAATGTACCTTTTGAAATCATGTGTGATGCTAGTGACTATGCCATTGGAGCTATTTTGGGCCAACGGGTTGGCAAAGCCTCACATGCCATTTATTATGCCTCACGAACTCTTAATGATGCTCAATTGAACTATTCCACTACTGAAAAAGAACTTTTGGCTGTTGTATTTGCTTTAGAAAAATTTCGATCTTATTTAATTGGTACTAAAGTAATTGTATTTTCTGACCATGCAGCCCTTAGGTACTTACTCACTAAGAAGGAGGCAAAACCAAGGTTGATCAGATGGATACTTCTCTTACAAGAGTTTGATTTGGAGATAAAAGATAAGAGAGGTAGTGACAACTTGGTTGCGGACCATCTTAGCCGTTTAGTTCATGAAGAGGATGCACTACCCTTGAATGAGAACTTTCCGGATGAGCAACTTCTTTTTATAAGTACAACAACTCCTTGGTATGCTGATATTGTTAATTACTTAGTTACCAAGAAGTTGCCACAAGAGTTGACACAAGCTCAAAGAAATAAGATCAAGAGTGATGCCAAATACTACATATGGGATGACCCTTACCTTTGGAAGCATTGCTCCGATCAGATTATAAGAAAGTGTGTACTCGAAACTGAATTTCAATCTATTCTCACCTTTTGTCACTCTTATGCATGTGGAGGACACTTTGGATCCAAAAGAACAGCCATGAAAGTTATTGATTCTGGATTTTATTGGCCTACCATATTCAAAGATGCATACCTCTTTTGCAAGTCATGTGATCGTTGCCAAAGAATAGGTAACTTAGGTGCTAGAAATCAAATGCCTCAAACTCCAATACTTATTGTTGAAATTTTTGATGTATAGGGCATGGATTTCATGGGACCTTTTCCTTCTTCTTTTGGTAATCTTTATATTTTACTTGCCGTTGATTATGTTTCAAAGTGGGTGGAAGCAAAATCCACTAGGACTAATGACTCTAAAGTTGTTTCAGATTTTGTCAAGACTAACATATTTGCTAGGTTTGGAACGCCAAAGGCCAATCAGCGATAGAGGTACTCACTTTTGCAATAGGACTATGGAAGCACTTTTGAGGAAGTATAACATCACACACAAGGTCTCCACCTCATATCATCCTCAAACTAGTGGGCAAGCTGAAGTGTCAAACCGAGAAGTTAAGTCCATCCTTGAAAAGACAGTTAATCCAAATAGGAAGGATTGGAGTTCACGACTTGATGATGCACTTTGGGCTTATAGGACAGCATATAAGACACCCATTGGTATGTCTCCTTATCGACTTGTTTATGGTAAGCCTTGTCATCTTCCGGTTGAATTGGAACAGAAATCATATTGGGCTATCAAACAATGCAACATGGAGATGGATGAGACAGAAAAAAAAAGAAAACTTGACCTACAAGAATTAGAGGAGATAAGGAATGTTGCCTATGAGAATTCTAGGATTTACAAGGCAAAGACTAAGGCATTCCACGACAAGATGATATCAAGAAAGGACTTTGTTGTTGGACAAAAAGTTCTTCTCTTCCATTCACGCCTTAAGTTATTTCCAGGTAAGTTACGTTCTCGTTGGGTTGGACCTTTTGTTATTACTAATGTATTTACTCATGGTGCAGTTGAAATCCAAAGTCCAAAAAAAGATAAGGCGTTCAAAGTGAATGGTCATAGATTGAAGCCTTACTATGAGAACTTTCCCATACAAGATGTGGAGGAGTTACCACTTTTTGAGCCAAATTATGTTGAATAATAATGGCATGGGTCTAAGTCAGGCTGAGGACAATAAACCAAGCGCTTCTTGGGAGGCAACCCAAAAGGATGGAGAGCATCTATTATATCAGATTTTCATATTCCTTACTCTCCATCATTCTATCTTTTATTGTTTTTCTTTTCTTTTGTTTAATAGTTCTTTTCTCTTACATATAATTCTTGCATTGGGGATAATAGCATTACATTGAGGACAATGTAAAAATTATGTGTGGGAGGAAGAATTTAGGATTTTATTTAGAGTGTTTTGTTTTTGAGTCTTTTTATGTTGTTTTTCTTTCTGATCCTTGTTTTGAAAATAACTAGATGTAAATATAATTTTTATTTCTTTTTAACCCCGGTTAAATGGCGGATAACGGTACTCCGTGATTATTTAAATCGGTTCCATCAGCTACCCACAAAACTGATATTGTATATAAATTTCTCTTCCAATTTCCCTTTCAATTTTTTTTTTTCATTATTTTTCAGGATGGATGATATTCTCACAAGATTGCAGAAACGATTTCCTCCTTTTCCTCGAAATATTTTACTGAAGCTTTACCAAGTTCGATTTGAAAGATTAAGAATGCTTATGCACAAAAGGATTCCTGAAGACATACGTTGGATAATTGAAGCCAAGGTACGTGAAGATGAATATCTTCCTGTTTTGCATTTACCAGGTACAGGTAGAAGCATTTTTGCAAAGAAGCGACGAGCAAAGCGCATGAGTTCAAATTGCCACAAATGTGCACGATGGACGTGTAACGGTAAATGTCGTTCTATTGGGATTCCGTCCTCTAATCGAGATGATAAAATTGAATTCATTAAGGATGGACTGAGTAAGGAGAATTTGGGTAATATCCAACTTTCTCTTGAGACGCATCCTAGTGGAGACGTACAAAGAGAAATTCTTGATTTATGGCCGCAATTCCAAAGGGAATGGCAACATCTTGGGAATCTGATGTTAAAAGACCCTGTTTGCCAGCTTGTAAGAAAACTGGATGGGAAGCATATCCTCGACTCATAGAAGGCGTTTAAGCCGTTTCTGGACGTAAAACCAGAGGAAGATGTGAGACACAATCACAACTACAATAAATGACTTCTCAGCTTTTGGTTTGATTTGCAATCACTTCATTTCAGTTTAATTTACGTGTTGTTCGATTTGTGTAATTATTCTCGTTTTTTTTTTTTGCATTGGTCTTTACGGTTGATTTTTCTTCTCTTTTTGATTTTCTTCCTGAAATCACGCAAAAATCTTTTGTTAGGTTAACATTTTCTTCTGACAGGTCAAATACACTTTCGGCGACATTATTACTCTTGTCTGATTCACTACTCAGTCCTCTATATATTACACCATGTACTCATTCTCTTTCAGGCACTCGAAAAAAAAAATGGAAAGTACTTCGTCCCAGCGCATTGAAAAAATTTGTGTCTTTGGAGGTGCTTATCCAGGGAAAAATAAAATATTAGCTGATGAAGCCATAAGAGTTGGAGTAATACTTGCCCAACAAAAGATCTAGTTGATTTATGGAGGCGGTAGTACGGGTTTAATGGGAGCAGTCGCTACAGCAGCACACGCCGGAGGAAGTCCAGTTCTAGGAATCGTGCCAAAACTATTCACAGGTTTTTGTGGACCTACCGTGGGTAAGGAAATACAAGTCTGGAGTATCCCTGAACGGATGACAATCATGTACCATTGTGCCGATGCATTCATTGCTTTACCAGGAGGTTTGGGTACATTGGAAGAAATAGCTTGCGTGGCTTCTTGGTCATCTTTGGTCACAAAAAAGAAACTCATTGGTTTGCTTAATATTAATGGTTATTTTAGTAATTTGCTTTCACATTTAGATAATGCTGTGGATAATGGATTCATGTTTTCAGAGGCAAGGAGAACCATAATTTCTGCTACAACCATTGAAGATTTACTCAAAAAGCTCCAAGCTTATGAGTATTTACCTACTACGGTTGTTTCGCAAACGCTCGGAAAAAGAAAAAGAGATATAGACAAGCAAGGAGTGGATTGCACTTTGTCTTTGTGACATTATCTAACATTTTCTTTGTTGTGTCTCAGTTATAATAAGTGGTTAGCAACCTCTACAGGTAATATCTCCTAAATTCTACCTTTAAAATTTGACATTGGGGACAATGTCATATTTTAGTAGGGGGTAAGGAACATATTTTGCTAAAAAAAAAAATATTGTGTTTTAAGCCATTCAAAAGTATTCATTCTGAACAAGGTCTGAGTAAGGGAGACTTGAGACATACCTTGTCAGTTTGATTTTAATCTTTTTATGTTTACTTGTTAATTTTTGTTTATTATTTTAGGATTATTTAGGTTGCATGAGTTTGTTTTGTTTTGTTTTGAGTCTAGTTATTCATGTGTTTGAGTGTTTTGATTTAGTTTGCCATGTGTTTGTGTTGATGCCTTGCTACATTTTTCCATATAGAATTAATGGCCATTCGGCCTCTTCATGTGTTCCTTGCCTTGAGTGTGCATTTGCATTTTGTTTAGACACCATGCTTTGCATTACTATTCCATGAGATTGTGTATTAGTTGCTGTTTGTTCATGCATTAGTTTTATTTGGTCATTATATGTTTGTCGCAACCTAAAAAAGAACAAGTCTCATCGCGAGACTTTATTACTCGTGAGATGTGACATTAAAAAAAATCGAGGAAAAGTTTACTTAATTCCTCTTGAAAAACGAAGGTTTTGAAAACGATCTTGAAAAAGACATGGAGTCGCCACCAATCGTTTTTAGCTAGGTGTGATCGACCACCTATTAAAACCGATTATATAAAATATTTTAAAATTAATTAAAACATTTTTAAAGCCAATTTCAAGTCTGCGTTTTAAACCAGAGAAATCAAAGAAGCGAGTTCGGAATTCAGTTATGTGTGGGGAAGGATTAGCACCCCCACAACGCCCGTATAAAACAGTACCTTATTAATCCTGTGTTATCTCAAGTCTCGGTAAAAAGTCGATTTTAAATTTAGTATTTCAAGTTGATTCCCAATTTAAAGAAATATAATTCCATTTTTATTTGAAAATAATCCGGAATTTAATAATTCAAAGTTTTCCTATATTCCCCAACAAACGTGGCAAAATATAGAAATTTTTATTAGTTTGGAAAACTTTCCGAATCATTCTTATTTTAAAGAAGATATTCCGTTATTAATGATAATTGATGATATCCTCCCCAGCAAACCCGGCAGAGAACTCATGAATTATTTTAACTCGGGAATATCTTTATTTTATTGAAAATCACATTTTAAAAAATTATGAATATGAATATGTGTGACTTAAATAAAATGACATAGCGAAGTCTAGATAATATAATGCAACCTAAATGGTATGATATAATTTAAATGTCTTAGCATATTCTAAATGAAATGAAATATCCTAAGTCATATAATATATTCTAAATGAAATGAAATGACCTAGGTAACATGAGATATTCTATATGAAATGTAATATCCTAAGTCATATGATATATTCTAAATGAAATAAAATATCCTAAGTGACATAATATATTCTAAATGAAATGAAATGACCTAGGTAACATAATATATTCTACATGAAATGAGATGACCTAGGTAACATAATATATTCTACATGAAATGAGATGACCTAGGTAACATAATATATTCTATATGAAATGAAATGACCTAAGTCACATGATATATTCTAAATGGAATAAAATGGTTTAAATGACATGGCAAATATTAATGATATGGCATATAATCTAAATGATATGAAATGACATGAAATATAAAATAATACTAACACATAATATGCATGAAAATAAAAATAATAATAATAATGCATGAACATAGTATATGCTAAATAATATGACAAAAATAGCTAAATAAAAAGCATAGGATATCATGAAATATTCAAAACCATATAACAATTAATATAATATCAAAAATTTAAATCAAAGACAATAACACCATCATGAAAATTAACATAGCAAAAATCACATATTATATAGTATCCATGAATATGGAAAATGCAATGCATGAGAATGTATTTTTCCCTTTAATTAAAAAATCCATATATCTAAAAAGATATCCGGCTACCTTAGGAAAATATATCAAATTAAATATTCTAAAACCAAAATACTTTGTGATTGTTTGAAAACAATTTTGAAAAGCTTAGATTAAAAATAAAAACTTAGCTAAACCCTTCTTAAATGGCTCTAATTTCCTAAGTTTAAAATCCTGGACTTGACCACCCTTAACCCGAGATTTAAAAAATCATTTTTAGAGTTTAAAAAGGCAAAACTACCCTAAGTCAGTAGCTAAACTTCCTAATCAGCCCCCTCTAAGTAACTTAACCAAAACAGAAAAATGATTTTCCTTCAAATTCAATTCTGCCTCTACTATCCATTTTTAAAGCACGACTTTTTATCCTATTTTTAAAATTTAAAAAAAAATAATAAAAAAAAAAAAACACTAGAGACTCAGGACATGTAAAACCACACGGAAAAAAATCGACTTAATTTTTTTATTAAAGATGACTACCCAGAAATATCGAGAAAGTAAAAGTACTGGGTGAAAACACTGTTTTGCCAAAACACATTTTTTTTCCTTTGATAAAATCATTTAAAAATCAAAGTAAAAATGTTAGAGACTCTCCTAAGGACTCACAAACAGTAGCTAAGACTTTGGAAAAGTTAGACAAAAAATTGGCTAAGTAAAAAAAATCACAAAGGTAGAATAATCAATTTGACAACTCTTTAATTTTCCACAAGTATGCTCAAAATGAGCATGACGTTGAACCATTGATTGGTCTAAGTCATAAATCATGTGGCAATGACATGAAACGCATGAAAATACAGCAAATATGATGAATGATTTAAAACCTAAATGACATGAAAAATGCATGGCATCAATAAAATGACCTAGACCTAAATGAACTTGCATGGCATCAATAAAATGACCTAGGTCTAAAATGCATGGATATGCATGGCAAAGCCAGCCAAACCAAAACCTAAAGAATGCATGGCAATAACACAAACATATAGCATGCTTAAACATGAGCATGGCATTTTCACAAACACTTAACACAATAACAAATTATGAAAACTACCAAATATCATGAAAATGCAAACCTATCAACTAGCATGATGAAAATGCACATACAAAGCATACAATATGAAGAGTGGTCGAATGGTCCCATAAAAATGAGCATGATATTTTCACAAACACTTAGCACAATAACATGCATAGCTAAAGAAAAATACTCAAATCATGCAATATAAAGCAAAGGCATGAAAACCAATAGGCATTTTCACAAACACATGGATTAACAAAATGTAAAACATAAACAAACTTAAACATTTTGAAAACAGAATATCAAAATGCAAGACAAGTAAAATAAACATGATAACAAGATAATAGACTAAAAAATGGAAACAAGCAAGCAACCAAATCAAAACAAGCTTCATGTTTATGTATTTGAAGAAGATTTAGAGCATCCAAACTTGTTAAACATCACTAGAGTCATGAAATAAAGAAGATAAACAGCAACTACAAAAAACAATAGGCCATTCGGCCAACTCAAAAATAAGAGGGAAAAAAAATTTCAAAAGCTTTTTACAAGAAAAAATCAATAAGGAACTTAAAGAAGAATATTAAAAACAATTATTTTAAAAAGAAAAATCAAAAGAAACTCAACAAAATAGTCATCAAAATAGCAAATCAAGAATAGAAAATCAATGAAAGTCTAAGAGTATGGTACTTAAAGCAACCTCTAGAAGCTATATTGCAAGCTTTTTCTCTTCTAACTTTCTTTTTTTTTTTCTAAACTTTTCTTTTTGGCTTTCAACAATGGAGAGAAATCAGCCAAACAAGAGTGAATAGAGAGTGAAATTAAAGGGAGAGAGCTCATCCCCCTTGCAGTGCTCGAATGGCCTTATTGATAGCTAGGGTGTTGTCATTTTTTTTCCAACCAATTTTGATCCAAAGGCTATTAATCCAAAATGTTTAAAATGTGAAATTATCATCCTTAGATTAGGTAATCAGATATCCACAATTATAGCTGTTCAAGAATCTTAAGCCATTATGTTGACATTCTCTCTCTTCATGCATTGGTCCATGTGGCTTAATTACAAAGGCTTGATCAAAAAAATAACTACCTTCCTCTTCATTGTTGGCCTTTTGATTAAAATTCAGAAAATATTTTTCCATCCTTGGGCCTTGGCCGGCTGACCCTCTAAATTTCAGCCCAGTCTCCATTTTTTTAAAAGGAAAGAAAAGCCCTTTTCGGTTTCTTGGGTAAAATAACCTTTTTGCCCCCGAACGTAAATAATAGCAAATGGACTCCAAATTCAAATTTTATTTTTTCAATACTTTCAAAATAATAAAAAATTGAATTCTGGAGGTTTTCAAAAATTTTTGAGCCTATTTGCTATTTATTTGGATTTTTTCTTCCAAAATTGCCCTTTTGTGCTCCCAAACTTTACAATTTTTTAAACGAGCTCCAAATCCAGATTTTTCTTCACCAATCTCTTCCAAATAATTTAAAAGTATGATCTGGTAGTTTTCATAATTTTTGAAACTTATTTGGTATTTTTTCGGGATTTATCTGCTTGAATTACTACATAGTGGGCGTGGGATTTGGCAATTTTGCAAACAAACTCTGAATCCGAATTTTTTTGCCAATATATTCCAAATAATTTAAGAATGAGTTCTACAAATTTTTTAGAATTTTTGGGGTCCATTTGCTATTTTTCCGGGATTTATCTTTTGAATTTCTGCATAGGGGACCCGGGATTTGCCCATTTTGCAAATGAACTCAGAATCCGGATTTTCTTTCGCCAATCTCTTCGAAATGATTTAAGAATGAGATCTACAATTTTTCAGAATTTTTGGAGTTCATTTGCTATTTTCCCAAATTTTCCAATTTTGCCTTTTTGCCTTTGAAACCCGGTTTTGCTCAAAACAAGTTCGATTTTTAGATTTTCTTCAAACTGAGCCTTGGGCTATCCTTGTTTAATCACTCCTCATCCATTAGGGGCTTTAATCTTACCGAATCGGGCCATTTCTATAATTCTTCCAAATTTCACCGAAATCCATCAAAAACCATAATTCTCGGTTTTCTTCTGGATTGACTTTTCCTTCAGTTTTTCTTCCAAGTAGCTTCTCCATTGCCCGTAGTCAGTGCTTATCTTTCATTTGGAACCTTCAATTTTGGCCAATTTGATCGTTTAAGCACATTTCCCCAAATTTCTTGGACTAGGGTTTTCTTTTTACTGAATCTCCGTAACCCAACTTTCGAACTCCATATCTTTCAATGTAGACCTCGGATTATCAAAATTCTTTCGCCATTTTTCAATTGAACCTCAAATCTTGATTTTGAAAGTGGGTTGACTTTTTTAGTATTTGACTTTTTGGGGTTGACTTTTTTAAGTTTGACTTTTTATGCTCGCCTTCTTAGACTAAGTCTTGGAGTACCACCTGCAGGATGAAAAAAGTCTTTTTACATTCTGAAACATCAATGTAGGAAGAAAACATACCTGTTTTAGTGGTCCGGACAAAATTAGGTGTCTACAGCTGCCCCTCTTTGGCTATTGCTGAGAATCAGGAATCAGGCAAAGTTAAACAAACACTAATTTTGTTCGGTTAGTGAAATCACATATGAAAGGAAAGGGGTTTTATTTTTTCCATTTTTTTCTTTTTCATCATTTTGATTTTTTTCATTTTTTCACTTTTTTTCATTTTTGTTTTGAAAAAGCTGTAAATAGAAGATTTTGTCCTTAAATTGAATTCCCTGACTAATCAAGGCTCGACCCGTCTTAAGGAAACGGGTTCGATTTGCAAGAGAAGAAAAGACCTCGACGATGGTCTCAGGGTCTTATCCTGTGTCTTGTGCTAACCTTACTGGCATGGGTGAAATCGAAAATTGAAAAAGATCTGGATGAAACCAGGGATTGAAATGAGATGGGTAAAACAAAAAATTTGAAAAAGATCTAGATGAAACCAGAAATTGAAAAGCATGGGTGAAACCAGAAATATGAAAATGATCTAGATGAAACCAAAAATTGAAAAGCATGGGTGAAACCATAAATTTGAAAAAGATCTGGATGAAACTAGAAATTGAAAAACATGGATGAAACCAGAAAAAGAAATGGGTGAAACCAGAAATTTGAAAAACATGGATGAAACCAGAAAAAGAACTGGATGAAACCAGAAATTGAAAAACATAGGTGAAACAAGAAAAAGATCTGGACGAAACCAGAAATTGAAAAAACATGGGTGAAACCAGAAAAAAAACTGGATGAAACCAGAAATTGAAAAACATGGGTGAAACAAGAAAAAGATCTGAATGAAACCAGAAATTGAAAAGCATGGGTGAAACCAGAAATTCAAAAAGATCTGGATGAAACCAGAGATTAAAAGGCATGGATGAAACCAAAAATTTGAAAGTGATCTGGATGGAACCAAAAATTGAAAAGCATGGGTAAAACCAGAAATTGAAAAAGATCTAGATAAAACTAGAGATTAAAAAAGGCATGGATAAAACCAGGAATTTGAAAGTGATCTAGATGGAACCAAAAATTGAAAAGCATGGGTGAACCTAGAAATTTGAAAAAGATCTGGATGAAACCATAAATTAAAAGAGGCATGGATGAAACTAGAAATTTGAAAGTGATTTTTATGGAACCAGAAATTGAAAAGCATGGGTGAAACCAGAAATTTGAAAAAGATTTGGATGAAACCAGAAATTGAAAAACATGGGTGAAACCAGAATTAGATCTGGATGAAACAAAAATTGAAAAGCATGGGTGAAATCAGAAATTGAAAAAGATCTAGATGAAACCAGAGATTAAAAAAGGTATGGATGAAACCAAAAATTTGAAAGTGATCTGGATGTAACCAGAAATTGAAAAGCATGGGTGAAACCAAAAAATTGAAAAATATCTGGATGAAACCAGAGATTAAAAAGGGCATGGATGGAACCAGAAACTTGAAAAAAGATCTGGATTGAACCAAAAATTAAAAAGCATGGTTGAAACCAAAAATTTGAAAAAGATTTGTATGAAACCAGAGATTAAAAAAGGCATTGATGAAACTAGAAATTTGAAAAAGATCTGGATGTAACCAGAAATTGAAAAACATGGGTTCAACCAGAAATTTGAAAAAGATCTGGATGGAACCAGAAATTGAAAAACATGGGTGAAACTAGAAAAAGATCTAGATGAAACCAGAAATTGATATGGCCCGAAAATTAACCTGAAGGATTTGAGAGATGATGCAAATGCTTGATGGTGTAAATGCAAATGTCTTGGATTGATGCAGATGAAGATGTCCCTACAAATCATGTTCATGTAAGTGGTTCATGAATGATGTAATTGTAGCTACAATGAAGATGCGACGATCCTAGAAATGATGCACTTGCTTGAGATGATGCGAATGCAAATATTTATGAAGGATGTACTTGTAAAGGTAGAATGTAGATGCTCATGGAATAGTGCAAATGCAAATATCCACGAATGATGCAAATGCTTGCTAACACGGTGCAGATGCAAAGTTTAATAGAGAGATGAGTGTTCATGAATGATGCAAATGCCCCCAATTGTTATTCTAGACTTTGGCTTAGGCTTTCCCATTCATTTTTCCTCTTCAAATCAGAGTATATTTTCAACTCCTTTTTCAATCTTTGGCTTTTTTCTTCCCCAACAGTTTTCAAACTCTTATCAACAGAAATCTGCTTGCTGAGTTTTATTTCTTCTTCTCATATTTGGAAGTCAAGACTTATCCTAGCAGTTCTATACCTTTGGGATAGAAAAACCCTTGTGTCATGTCAAAATGTACAAATCTTTTGAAGACTGATGATCACTATTAGAAATTTACCTAAGTGTCAACTTGGGTTTTTGATGCACCCAAAAGAGTGTATCTTATTTAACCTTGCACTAAAAAGATCAATTGTAAGTATAGTAGTTAGCAAGGGTCGAGTCCTCAAGGATTGGGTTTTAGTTTATAAGTTAATAGTTTATAACTTACGTTCAAAGAAAACAATAAAAGAAAAGGGGTTTTTGAAATCAGATTTAAACTAAAGTAAACAATAAGAATAAGATGCAAGGCGGTATAACCAGCCAATAAAAATATATATACTAAATTAGGCGGTATAACCAGCCAATAAAAATATATATACTAAATTAGGCGGTATAACCAGCCAATAAAAATAAAACAAAGTTAATATACAAATTAGGCGGTATAACCAGCCAATAAAAATAAATATACTTTTAAAAATAAGCAAACTAGAAAAGTAAGAAAACAAGTAAGTAAGAAGAATCAAATATGAAAAATATGGTTAAGGTTTCATTCTCCACCACTAGACATCATTAAGAATCAATTTCAGATCTATCAATATCAACCAACTATCAAAGTTAACAACCGTAGATAACAACAAGCTCTGTTACCCCAATCTTTCCTTAGTTTGTCGTTAAATAGAACAAGCTCTCTATTTAATCTCTAACCATTAAACAACCTAGAATAAGCTCTCTAAATTCAATTTAATGGCAGCTTTATGATGAGAAAGATAGGTTGATCTAAGCAACAAACACATAAGCTCGGATTGTTCAACTTAGGTTATGTTCCACTTTGCAATTATTGAAAACTTGACCATAATCATTAATCACAAATTGCCACTTATGAATAGGAAATCAAGACAATTACACGGATCAAGACTCCTAAACTAGCAATAGATAATTATCAAGATCTATCTAGTTGTACACCTAAACAAATCAAGACAACATCATGAACAATTCTTGTAGAAGAACATAAGCAACTTTGATAGAAAATTAATGATAGATAGAATCTGAAAATCAATTATAAAACATGTCTAGGGCTTTGAATCACCCTTAACCAAATAGAAGTTTAGCCTAGCATAGGCATTGTAAACATAAACATAAAATTAAAGAAAATCTAAGAAGAAAATAAAAGAAAGAAAGAAGAAGAGGAAGAATATTAATTATCCAACCTCTTGCTCTCTCTAAAGAAAAAGAAAACTAGAGAAAAGAAAGAAAACTAGAGAAAAGAAAGAAGAAGAAAACTTAGAGAATTTTATTAAAATGGCTAATATCCTACCTATGTACAATATGATCCTCTACAATCATCCAAGGCCCTCTATTTATACAAATTTTGGAGGGCTAAATGACAAGAGACAAGCTTTACAAATTTCAAAGGTAGGTATAATAGGTGGGTGCATTTTTCTAACAATTTTCGTCATATTGTATGACCATTTTGATCAGCCAACTTGATGGTCGATTTTGTCAATCTTGGAGGCCTGATCTGATCACATGGTCTTCTAGAAAAATGTTTCCCTATGAGGTACTGATTCATAGCCGTTGGAATCAGCTCATTGGCTGATGTGGAGAAGAAGATATAGGCAAAATACGAAAACAGGTCAGCACAGACGTCATTGCACATCAGCCAACTTGATGGTCGATTTCTTCAATATTGGAAGCTTTATCTGATCACATGGTATTCTAGACAAATATTCCCCTATCAGTTATTGATCCATAGCCGTTGGAATCAGCTCATTTGCTGATGTGTATCGGACGATATGGTCAAAATGCGAAAACTGCTCAGGACAGACGTCATTGCACATCAGCCAACTTGATGGTTGATTTCACTAGGGCAAAACGACTCCGTTTCAAGAAGTGTAAAACATGAAAAAGATAGATATGCCTATTAACTTTGCACGGTTAAAATTTCAGCCTTATTGCTTCAGTGAAACTCCAGATATAGCTGATATGGCAAAAGGTGTCGGAACTGGAACTGAACTGGATTTGCCCTTAATTCTAGTAATCTGAAATCACTCAAAGAAACTTGTGAAAAACACCAAATTACATAAAAATATAAAAGATCATAAACACAATTAGACTAAACAATAATAACTCGTATTTGACACAAAACAATAATAAAACATAACTAAAAACTATATAATTATACGAGTTATCACACCCCCACACTTAGATTGTTGCTAGTCCCTAGCAACGACTCAATAAAAATAAAATAAGAAAATCTAATCTAATCCATTTTCGTAGGAAATCACGGTGCCACTTAGCATGTGACACAAGCCTTTAAACCCCTAGGTGTCCCTAGTGGACGAGTTTAGTCTCGTGAGGGTTTACTAGGACGATACCCACAAACATTGAAAACATAAGAAAAACTAAAAATAATAATTATAACTAATCCTTCCAATATAAATTTGAGATAATCATTGGACAAGTCTTAAAAACTAATCAATAGCTTAAAGAAATTCACAAAAAATCTTGCTTGAATGTAAATAGTTTGAGTTAAGCCAATATTAACATAACATATTTCAATCAAAATAGTGCATATTCAAACTTAATCTCAACTTCTCACATGGGATACTCTCTTGATTTTCACTCTTTAAAGTAGTGGTAAAGTGTTTACACTTAATCAATCTCATGAAAACACTTCTACCATATGCTTGCTTGTCCACCTATTCTCCACTATTTAGATCATACAACTTCATGAATCAAGAGGTCTTTAATCAAGGTTGTAATGGGGCCAAGGGGTTTGTAATGTGGTTGAAGAACAAAAGGATAAAGATATCACAAAGGTTCCAAAGAGTTTATAAAGTTTAGAGACATAAAAAGATTATACAAAGAAACTTCTCAAAACTCTTTACAAGTACATAGTCACCTAGGCCGGATATTCATGTTGGGCCTTTTCTTCATTCTAAACAACTTTGTAACATCTTTTTCTTTTTCCACAAATTCAAGAGATGATTCATATTTTTTTTTTTACATAAGAATGTATTTGCCAGTATTTCTTTTTCTCTTGACTTTTCTTTTCTTTTCCCCCCACACTTATTTCTTGTTTCTAACCCAAATTTTTAACTAAAAATATCCCTTGTCTTTGCAACTTGTCTCAAATCATGCTAATTCATCTTTGGAACAAAGGTAAAGATATAAGTATATTTAGGTTAGGGACAAGTTATGGTTACCAAAGAGATAGCTTATTCAATGTAGGCTCAAATTGGTTCACTAAGGGTGTGTTCTCTTCGAACATCAATAAGGGATGGCTGTTTGGCCCTGGCTAAAAATCCTAATGCCTCTATCATATTCATGTTGTCACATGTATCAATATAGTCTCAAACGGTTTAAAGCAAGTTCTAGAGAATCATGTAATCATAAGAGCACTCAAGAAAGAAATTAAATTGATTTGTATAATGCATCAATCATTATAGGCTCAAAAACTCACAAGGATGATTATACAAGTCAGTTTTAAGTCTAAACATGCTTCTTTCTCAATCAACATATCATATTAACATTGGCTCATAAAAATTAGTATCAAGCTTAATTCTCATGAAAATCTTCTCACTAGTAACCAGTTTAGACCTATGCAATTCATATCTCATCATTGTATTAAAAAGGAACAAAAACACACTAAAAATAATAATAATAAAGACTCAAAAAAAAAAAAAAATAGTAGACAAAAATAAAAGAAATCCTAAATCATTCCCCCCACACTTAATTCTTACATTGTCCTCAATGTAAGTCTATTAACACAAATGAAAGAATCATGTGTAAGAGAAAAGAACTAATAACATAAGAATAGGAACAACTAGACTCAAAACAAAACAAAACAAACTCATGCAACTTAAATAATCCTAAAATACTAAAGAAAAATTAACAAGTAAACATAAAAAGATTAAAATCAAACTGACAAGGTATGTCTCAAGTCTCCCTTACTCAGACCTTGTTCAGAATGAATACTTCTAAATTGCTTAAAACACAACAAACTTTTTTTTTTTTTTGCAAAGAAGAAATTAAACTGACAAGGTATGTCTCAAGTCTCCCTTACTCAGACCTTGTTCAGAATGAATACTTCTAAATTGCTTAAAACACAACAAACTTTTTTTTTTATTTTTAAGAAGGTAAAATTTAGGAGATATTACCTGTAGAGGTTGCTAACCACTTATTATAACTGAGACACAACAAACAAAATGTTAGATAATGTCACAAAGACAAAGTGCAATCCACTCCTTGCTCGTCCATATCTCTTTTTCTTTTTCCGAGCGTTTGCGAAACAACCGTAGCAGATAAATACTCATAAGCTTGGAGCTTTTTGAGTAAATCTTCAATGGTTGTAGCAGAAATTATGGTTCTCCTTGCCTCTGAAAACATGAATCCATTATCCACAACATTATCTAAATATGAAAGCAAATTACTAAAATAACCATTAATATTAAGCAAACCAATGGGTTTCTTATTTGTGACCAAAGATGACCAAGAAGCCACGCAAGCTATTTCTTCCAATGTACCCAGACCTCCTGGTAAAGCAATGAATGCATCGGCAGAATGGTACATGATTGTTAACCGTTCAGGGATACTCCATACTTGTATTTCCTTACCCAAGATAGGTCCACAAAAATCTGTGAATAGTTGTGGCACGATTCCTAGAACTGGACTTCCTCCGGCGTGTGCTGCTGTAGCGACTGCTCCCATTAAACCCGTACTACCGCCTCCATAAATCAACTGGATCTTTTGTTGGGCAAGTATTACTCCAACTCTTATGGCTTCATCAGCGAATATGTTATTTTTCCCTGGATAAGCACCTCCAAAAACACAAATTTTTTTAATGCGTTGGGACAAAGTACTTTCCATTTTTTTTTCTTTTTTTCGAGTGCCTGAAAGAGAATGAGTACATGGTGTAATATATAGAGGACTGAGTAGTGAATCAGACAAGAGTAATAATGTCGCCGAAAGTGTATCTGACCTGTCAGAAGAAAATGTTAACCTAACAAAAGATTTTTGCGTGATTTCAGGAAGAAAATCAAAAAGAGAAGAAAAATCAACCGTAAAAGTCAAGAGTAATAATGTCGCCGAAAGTGTATTTGACCTGTCAGAAGAAAATGTTAACCTAACAAAAGATTTTTGCGTGATTTCAGGAAGAAAATCAAAAAGAGAAGAAAAATCAACCGTAAAAGACAAATAAAAAAAATGAGAATAATTACACAAATCGAATAACACGTAAATTAAACCGAAATGAAGTTATTGCAAATCAAACCAAAAGCTGAGAAGTTATTTATTGTAGTTGTGATTGTGGCTCACATCTTCCTCTGGTTTTACGTCCAGAAACGGCTTAAACGCCTTCTATGAGTCGAGGATATGCTTCCCATCCAGTTTTTTTACAAGCTGGCAAACAGGGTCTTTTAACATCAGATTCCCAAGATGTTGCCATTCCCTTTGGAATTGCGGCCATAAATCAAGAATTTCTCTTTGTACGTCTCCACTAGGATGCGTCTCAAGAGAAAGTTGAATATTACCCAAATTCTCCTTACTCAGTCCATCCTTAATGAATTCAATTTTATCATCTCGATTAGAGGACGGAATCCCAATAGAAAGACTTTTGCCGTTACACGTCCATCGTGCACATTTGTGGCAGTTTGAACTCATGCGCTTTGCTCGTCGCTTCTTTGCAAAAGTGCTTCTACCTGTACCTGGTAAATGCAAAACAGGAAGATATTCATCTTCACGTACCTTGGCTTCAATTATCCAACGTATGTCTCCAGGAATCCCTTTGTGCATAAGCATTCTTAATCTTTCGAATCGAACTTGGTAAAGCTTCAGTAAAATATTTCGAGGAAAAGGAGGAAATCGTTTCTGCAATCTTGTGAGAATATCATCCATCCTGAAAAAAAACGAAAAAAAAAAAAATGAAAGAGAAATTGAAAGAGAAATTTATATACAATATCAGTTTTGTGGGTAGCTGATGGAACCGATTTAAATAATCACGGAGTACCGTTATCCGCCATTTAACCGGGGTTAAAAAAAAATTATATTTACATCTAGTGTTTTTCAAAACAAGGATCAGAAAGAAAAACAACATAAAAAGACTCAAAAACAAAACACTCTAAATAAAATCCTAAATTCTTCCCCCCACACATAATTCTTACATTGTCATTAATGTAATGCTATTATCCCCCAATGCAAGAATTATATGTAAGAGAAAAGAACTATTAAACAAAAGAAACTTATGCAGCCTAAA